>CM056795.1:12818346-14227520 GCA_029852875.1 Mythimna loreyi | reverse complement strand
CTCCAGGGTCGAAGCCTCCTGGAGCCTAGAGGGTGGTGGAAAACTGTTACCTCGACTCCAGGAATAAGGCAAGGGAAGGTACGGGGTAGGTTTTTTAGTCAGTAAGAGTCTGACACTGGTCTCCCGCTCCGCCCAAGAGCGGGTTTCGTCATTGGATGATTTTCACCTACCATAAAAAAAAAAAAACCATCGGACGTCCATGCATACATCAAGTATCCATCCTTATGTTGTTAAGACATCCACGGTCCGGACTAAGCGTTTTGCCTCGTCATTTATATCGCGCTCATCGAGGGACTGGAACAGTTTGCCGGCTGCAGTGTTTCCGTCCAATTAATATTCAGGTGTCTTAAGGCTAGAGTGAATAGGCTCTTAATAAAATAGTGCGCCTCACCATCAACGACTGCATCACTGCTTACCATCAGGTGGGATCGCAGTCAAGCACTAGTTTATAGCAATTAAAAAAAACTGTACAAAACCTGTACATCACTTATCTATTTATTAGGTTACAAAGCACACACACCTGCGAGTATTGTAGGTACTGGTATATACATAAATACTGCGATTACGTTAGTATGAAATCGATGCTTCACCTGGTTGGTATATTACACATGATTCTAATTGGCACAAATCAATCAATCAAATCAAGCAAATATCAAATAGATACTTTCGAATAGTCAGTGTCGATAAGTCCCACCGTAGGCGCGGGCTTGCGGACGGTGAGCATTGCGTAGCTCGCCGTCCGGTCGTCTGGTATTCGTCCGGACCAAGCCTAGTCGTCGACGGCGCACACTGTTCCCGCGCGCCTCAGGGAGTTGTCAGCAACCGTTGGGACTGCAGAATTGGTATTTTCGCTGTGTAATATAAATATACCTATACCTACAGGGTGTCATTGACATGTTAACGCAAACGAATACCATAGATCCAGTACATGATTCTGGATACCCGAGTGGTGGAATTTTTTCGTGTTTTTTCATCGATCACTAATAAATAACTAGATCCACAATCAGCGGCAAAAAAGTGTCCTCACCGAAAGCGCACCCACTCGCGCCGTGGGCTCGCTTTTTTACTTAGTAGCACTCGAACGCTCTGACGGTAAACATGCCTCAGTGCTCGTTTAAAAATTACAAAAATCACACTTCAAGGACGCTAAAAAAGGATGGAATTACATATTTTCGGTAAGTAATAATATTATCATTACATAATTGTCACCATTGTATTGTTATTTCCTTAAGAAATCACCGTAAAAACCTTTTAAAAATTAAATTGTATTTAAAAACCGGTGTTATAATGCACCTCTATTATAAAGACACTTATTCTAAACGTATAAATCATACTCTCGGTATGACCACTTAAGTTGTTCGGTTTATATGGATTGATTCTGTTCCGTACAGTAGAGACGCTGTTGTTTCAATTTCTTTTTTTTAATTAAAGAATATTTGTTTTTTGTGTTTAATTATATTTCTTTACTGTATTTATTGAAGTAATAGTAAAATTTACTGGATTTCATTTTGACATAAAAATAATTGATTAAAGAAATTGTAATTTTATTTTGATTTTTTAGCTTTCCACGAAATCCAGTGCAGTGTGCAAAATGGATAACAATAATAGCAAGACAAAGATCCGAAGAATTCTTCAAGCCGACTCAAGGACGAGTAGTATGTTCGAAACATTTTTTAGAAACGGATAAATATGTGACTAAAAAGGGTGTCACAAAGAAAATTCACCATCATGTCATCCGATGGATGCCAGACGCACAGGACCGGTCGTTGTGGCGACGCTTGAGGGAGGCCTATCTCCAACAGTGGACGTCTTACGGCTAAAATGATGATGTTAATTATGTATGATGTTACTTTAGATCCGAATTTTTGGTCAAACAAAATGTATCAGATTTAGACATAAGAAAAAGAAATAACAAATAACGATAACTGTCCTTATTAGTTTCATTGCTAACAAATATTCTAGCAAAACCAATTAGAAAAGAATTTAAAAAATATTTAAGTTAAGAAAAAATATGAACTAACAAAATAATTCTCACAAAACATTTCGACTCCAATCATTCTTTGTCCTAGCGGCGAATCTTGGTCATTAAATTTTATTACTTTTATTTGTCACTTTGTAAATACGACTTAGTATCATGTTAGTAAGGTTGAATTTGTTATGATCTTTGTCGATCAAGGACTTGGGTCGTAAAAAATGTTTAGGTTTTGTACATAACTTTGTGAATACAACTCTATGACTTGTTGTTAAAGTTTAATTTACATTGATATATGTTTAGTTCACCTTTAATTACCTAAACAGAGTTGGCGACAGTTTTGAAGCGAACTTTTGTATGGGATTGTGTATCTAGTTATTTATCAGTGATCGATGTGTTTTTTTCAATTTATATTTTTTTATTTTTACCTGTATAAAATTCGTTATACGAGGGGTGACCCAAAAGTAATGATAAACGGATATTTCTCATAAAGATAAAAATCCAAAAAAAATTTTTTTAGCTTCCTCGGTTCTTCACTACTTCCCACCTAAAAAATTTTTTAAATAGGACGTCATTTGGAGGACCTACATTCATTTGAATACCAGCAGTCGGAGCGACAACACGAAAATGGAGAAACAAGAAGTGAGATGCGTCATTAAGTACCTGTGTTTGAAAAAAATGTCTACCAAAGAGATACACGCTGATTTGTTGGAGACACTGGGGGACTCTGCTCCTCTATATTCTACGGTGGGTACGGTGGTTCAAAGACTTTAAGCTGGGGTAGAACATCCACAGAAGATAATTATCGCGAGAGACGCCCAACCCCGTCCCTCACTGAAGAAAACGTGAAAAAAATCGAAGATATCGTATTAGCAGACCGAAGAGTAACCGTCAAACATTTAGCTGAGGTCACAGGGATCTCATATGGCAGCATCCAAAACATTTTGACCAGCAAATTGAATATGGAGAAGGTCTCCGCGCGTTGGGTACCGAGAATGTTAACGGAAGAACAAAAGAAAAAGCGAGTTGACATTTCAAGAGCCAATCTTGCAAAGTTCTAGGCTGACGAACAAAACTTTTTGTCACGATTTGTGACCATGGACGAAACATGGATCCATCATTTTGATCCTGAGACCAAACAACAATCGATGACTTGGAAAAGGCCATCCTCACCGACGCCGAAGTCCTGTTTCATCAGGACAACGCTCCTGCACACAAAGCCGAAGTTGCGATGGCTGCTATTCGAGAAGCAGGCTTCGAACTGGTCGACCACCCACCCTGTTCTCCAGATTTAGTCCCCAGTGATTTCTATCTCTTTCCACGACTTTTTTTCTAAGGGAATTTTAGGTTTAGAAAAGAGATGGACTAAATGTATAGACTTGCTAGGAGACTATGTTGAGAAATAAATTTATTTTTTTATTTTATTCTTTGTGTTTATTATTGATTAATTATCATTACTTTTGGATCACCCCTCGTACTTACTAACTCCAATGATATTTTTAGAAAAAAAAAAGTTTTTTTTAACTTTTTTTCAAAAAAAATAAAAAAAAAATCATTGAGACAAATAAAGTCTTTATTCTAATCAAACCGGATGACATTTTTAATTTGGAATGTAAATTATTCATTTTTTCGCAAAAAATTGGTTAAAACAACGTTTTTATACAGATTAATTTCTCCAAAAACTCAAACCCAAAAAGGAAAATCCAACAAAAAATTCCACCACCGGGGGGTCTAGAATTATGTACTGGATCCGTGGTATTCGTTTGTGGTACGATGTCAATGACATCCTGTATACAGTCAGACCAGACATAATATCCATATAATAATAACCTTCTTTTTGAAATTGAAAAAAACTGTTTAGGCGCTGTAAGCAGCGCCTAAAAATCTTTAGGTATTTCCGGGTGGTGCATTGCTGCAAACAAATAAGGTTGAAAATGGCTATGCGTTTGATTTTAGTTGAATCTCGTGTCCGCTAATATGAAGAATTTTTCGCAGTTTTTTATTTAAAAAAAAAGTGCAACGATTTGTTAAAATATTTTTTCATTACTCATACTCTGAAAGTAGGTGTAAAGTTGCCTGCGGAGAGGGCTGGAAGAAGTACTTTTACTCCCTAGGGAGTTTTACTTTTCAACTGACAGCTGTCTAAATATTAAAAAAAAAACTAATTCTATTATGACATTTCTATTGAACCGTGACCCCAATTTCTATACTGCCAGTACAATTGAAATAACATAGGGATAGGAATAATTTAAGATTACTTTTTTTTTAATGACTTTATTTTAATTTACTTTCAACTATTTCATTAAAACTAATATTATATTTGAGAAAAATGTTGACCTGACCCATTTTTACAATGATAAAATGAAAAATATTGACTGAATAGCCAGACGACCACTGAAAAAAAAAGTGGCGGGTAAATGGTAGTCTCTATAATCTGTGGCCGGTTTGGTCTTTCTTGATTTTTTTTTTTCGAAGTGTAGAGTTTTCTTTACATTTTGCTAAATCTCTGTTATAAGAAATTTGTATTAACACGATAATTTCATCAGTTTCAGTTAAATTAAATTTAACGCAAGATTCTTAAGAGGAGAAAACCCCTTACCGCCTAAATCAAAAGAAATATACCTACCTATTATGCGTTCCAAATAAGAACAGGAAAGTCAATAAACTCGATCTGTCAAATTTTGAGTGAAAAGTACGGTTTGCAATAAAATCTTATTTCTGTATCAATAAATAGTTTTTTTTTTGCTTTTTACTAAATTTTAGTTAATTCTAGTTGAAGTAAAAACGTTAGGGTTCAATATAAATTTGCCAAATATATTGTTTTAAGTCATAAATAGTTTACAAAAAAAACTATTTTCTTTCTTATTTTCATTGTTAGAAACAATTCGCCTTTTTCTTCTATTTACCACTACTCAGACACATCACACAGTGAAACAGAGATAAACAAAATTGAAAAACTGTGTTCTGATTAAACTTTTTTCATTCACGATTCGTACGTAAATTATATTTTTTATACATCTTTTTTTGTTCACTCTACCTAATTTCTTCGATTTGACAGTTCGACGTGACGTTACAACATTGCCATCGATCCTATTCTCATTTGGAACGGATTGTACCTAAAAACATACGAAGACCTTTGACGACGACTCAGGTTTTTATTATTTTTATTTTCCTCGTATTCGTAATGAAAAGCACAGTGTTTACCTCGGGGTCAAGAATTATTTAGTCCCTCGAACTATTAGCGAAGCCAAGAAATTTCTCGGGACTAAATAACTAACTTTCAACCCTCGTATAACAATGTACTATTACATTTCTCTTTAGTTGGTTAAATTTCCATTTTGGTAGTTACTAATAAAATGATAGTTATCACTCAAAATACTGAGTATTTCGAGACGAAAAATTGTTTCGTGTACTTTCTTGCGATTTTTTTTTTTGAAAATTCTGTATTACTTTTAGAAAATGTTTTTGCATAAGTCTTTTACTTATATATTAGACTATACACTGTATTTTTTTGGTGTTTGTACTGTGTAGCAATACGGCTAACTTCGCAACGAAAGAAAGGACGTTTTTACGGTGCCCGGTATGGGTACTTAGCGCCTTAAATTCAATTTAATTGAGACCAACGGGCCTACCGCAAGCCCCTAAAGCAGTATTACTTCGATATTACTTTCAGTGGGAAAGAGACGGCGCTAGACAACGTGTCTAACGCTGTCACTTGCACACTATGGAACAGGAATAAAACAATCTTGCTTTAAACGTCATGGGTCATGGTCTAGGTCCAGGTTAGATTTCTAAATAAGAATGTTAACCTTGATCGTAACTGTTGTGTTACGTACGTTAGATGATAAGCTTCGATAAGATGACGCAACTATTTTCATCAGTATTCGGTTACGTAATTTAAGTAACAAGAGAACCACAACCCGTGTAGTCAGATTGATGAATTTTATTACAATAAAAGTAGATTAGTACCTACTTTTCAAACTTATTGGCGGGTTCGGACAGGGCAAGTTGCTGCGTAGAAAAATGTAAAAGCGAGCGAGAATATAGGGTTTTTTATGGTAGGTGAAAATCATAGAATGACGAAACCCGTTCTTGGGCGGAGCGGGAGACCAGTGTCAGACTCTTACTGACTAAAAAACCTATCCTGGGAATAAGGCAAGGAAGGAATGGGGTAGGTTGTTTAGTCAGTAAGAGTCTGACACTGTTTCCCGCTCCGCCCAAGAGCGAAATTCGTCATTCGATGATTTTTACCAGCCATAAAAAAAAAAACACTTTCCGCAGCGGACCACATTGCCATGTAATAATCGCCATAGAATAAATGATGGGGTACACATACAGTATACAAAAAACATTAGGCTTCACAGCCAGCAACTTTGAATCAATCAAATCAAAATGGTCTTTATTTCACATAGGCCTACATGGGCACCTTATACAACGTCAGAAGCTAGTGCACGGTTCCAAATTGGTCGTTTCCTATGGAGAGGAACCCGCAAAAAACTCCATGGTTACTCTTTTTTAAAAAATGTTCCATTTTCTGTGCCAGAGCGGGACAACTGAGGAACAGTTCTAAAAAAAAAACCTGCGGAATTATAAAATAAAACAAATTTTTGGGAGTTTTACAAGCTTATACTTCTATAAGCTTGTAAAACTCCCAAAAATTGAATAACACAAATCAAAGCACTAAACACAAAACAGTTAAGTAGTGGGGTGACTTCTAAGTCGTATTTTTGTATTTGTCGGCGGACATACAACATTCAAAAACGATAGATGCATTATTTAAGCTAAAGCGGGACATTTTTGCTCCTGCGGGGGACAGTGGGACAGACAGTCTGAAAGCGGGACAGTCCCGTCCAAAGCGGGACGTATGGTCACGTTAGTCATAGGACATGTTAAATAAATGACTGCAATAAATTTTAAAACACATTTTTAATGGCACTTGTTTATCCAAGGACTTAGCTAGAAATAAAAATTTCTAGCTATGGCCTTTATTCGGTACAAGATTTCTTTAGCAATAACAATTACATCAGAGTCGGAATCAAAAGAAATATACAAAAGTTCAGTACTCTATTTTAGTGCAGATACAAATTATACAACACTATTACATAAATATTTGGTATTACCTAGACTTTGTCTAGTATCACTAACGTACAATACGATCGCAATCGTGACTCTAAAGTTAATATCATTAAAATGCAATGCAGTTTCTAAAACTGTACTTTTTTTTACTTCTCCTCAACATATCACCATAGCTCGTTAGTATAAGCGAAAGAGTTAAAAGCCCTACCATTATATTCTACGATGTTTTCCAAATTATCTTCTTTTATCATATCCGCAGCTTTTTCTCCAATCATAATGACAGGAGCATTGGTATTGCCGCTGGGAATCAACGGAATGATTGACGCATCCACCACTCTCAGTCCAGCTACATGATGCACCCTCAACCTTTCATCCACCACACCATTAGGCCCCATACTACAAGTACCCACAGCATGTGAGAATGATGTCACAGTGTTCCTCGCATAACATTCCCAGTACTCATCCGAACCCCACTCTATGTCTTCGCATCCAGTCACAGTCAATCTCGGAATTTCACCCTGAACCTTCCTGAAATATGTAGTGTTTATCAAATTATTCATAAATTTTACCCCTTCTGCAGTCACCTTTAAATCATAATGGTTTCTATAATACCCCAAATCAATTATAGGATCATCGAAAGGATCTGTGCTTCTTAATTTGACTTGTCCTCTTGACAAAGGATGCAGAAGAAGGAGTTGGACATAATCTATTTCGTTAAAAATATTAGTCGTCCCCTGTGATATACAAAAATTATCATCTAGGTTCGCTATTCCTTTACAACCAATTATTAGGGCAGGAGTATCTCCAGCTCCAACATACGTGTCGAAAAATTGGAATTGAGGTTGTAATTGTGACGGGTAATACTTAGAAAAGCCAGAGTTTAGTCTAAAAAAACCATTTTGCACTGGAACAGGCAGAGTGCCTATTTGTGGAACAGCTACTATATTTTGCACCGCCGAGAGTATTCCACGTTTACCTTTATAAGTCAACGGTACACCTTGGTGATCATGAAAGTTTTTGCCAACGGGAAGATCTACTAAAGTTTTGATACCTAACTTTGATAATTCTTCTACAGGTCCTATTCCTGACTGTAATAGGATTTTGGGACTGTTCATTGTACCAGCTGATATTAAAACTTCCTTTTCCGCATAAATATCGATTACTTTGTTATTAGAAGTAGAAACACGTACGCCATATGCAAGCAATATATGAGGGTCTATTAATATCTTAGTGACTGTGGAAAATTTAGCTACTTTAAGATTAGGTCTATCTTTAGCTGGTCTCAAGTAGGCCTCTGCTGTGCTAGATCTTCTACCTCCGTGTATAAAGAAATGTGGTCGAGCAGCGCCGTAGATGTCGGGTCCATTGTTTTCCAGAACGCGATCAATACCCATTTCTTCGAAAGAATCTAATCTGATATCGTCGATGGCAACGGTTGAGGTCAATGTTACAGGTCTGGATACTTTAACTGGACCATCTGTTGAATGAAGATAGGCATTTCGTGGGTTCATTATCACTGTTTCATCTGTCATATTTTCCATCTTCTTGAAATAGTAGAGCACTGTATCCCAGTCCCACCCAGGTGCTATTCGGTTCCACTCTTCATAATCTTGGGGTACTCCTCGGGAATATACCAGAAAGTTGGTGGATGAAGAACCTCCAAGCACTTTCCCTCGATGGTAATACAGGATTCCGCCTGGATGGGCCTGGCCAACACCTTCATCGAACTGAGCTTTATAATGCCAGTCATATTTGGTGCCTTGTAATGTTGGAAAAAGACCTGGAACCTGAAATAATGTATTTTTTTATTTAAATTGATTGAAATTTTAGTCAGTAGTTAAAGATATATACTGTTGTTTATCTGGATGCAGATAAACAACAGCATGTCATCCCACAAAGAAATATGATGTATACAAATAATGTGTCTCGTATTTAACAATATGCAAGTCATTTAAATCAAAAAAGTGCTACAAAAATGTACTTTTATTATAAAACAAATAAGAATTCACGGAGACAACGTTTTTCAATACGCAGTCAAGCTCCTCAACACTTTAGTAATAAATAAAGTAGTGCCTTCTATCATCACGACAAAGATTTATGAGACGTGACACCTTATTTCGAAATATCATTCATTTATTCGGTGCAGTGGCAAGCAACAGACTCTGAACTGAAAAACAACTTTTAGTGACCTATTTTATTTATAAAATATTCTTTTAATCGATGAAGTCGAGATTACTTATTGCCAAATACAAAAATCAATTTTTCCAAGACAGCGTTTTTCTTTTTTATGATACTACTTTCAATGACTTTTTTATTAAAAAAAAAACCATTAGGCACAACAACAATTATTAACAATTGAATATAGCTTCATGCCACATTTTTAAACGGTATTTCTCTATTTTTTATCTGCATCCAATCTATAATTTAATCATATGTAATGTAATATATATATATATATACACACACCCCAGGCACACCGACCAGGAGACGTGGCCGACTCGAGGCGTTCGACTGAACCGGTCGAAATGAAACGGTCGTACCTTAGCTGACTGAATAGGTAACGTTGAAATTGGGAACATAAATAGTTATTATGACAAAGGCATGCCTAAAGAACGTTAAAATAATTCACAAAGAAAAGACTATCCAAAATGTATAAGTATAGAGTTCAAACCAGCTTCTATGCGGATATATAATTTAGTATTCTGTAGGGTGCAGTAGAACCCACAACGGTCTACTTGTGACAATAAGTCGGCTATAATTCCTCAGTTTTGGTCTGATGGACTAACCTCTTCTATATACCACTAGACAGGCTGTTTGGCATTGACAGCTCATTTTTTGTACATATTTGAAGCGCCACTAGCGAGCGTCCAGGGAACTAATTTGATTTAGGCGCGACATTACTAGTTTTAGTACCGCAGACACTCGTTACGGTCACCGCGGCCGACAGCGCCAATATGGCGAATATCAAACAGGGACAAGAGCACTTTGATGGCCGCCAGTCCAATGTGATACTTAATAGAGGTATTTAATATATATTGTGTCCATAGATATAGATATACCTAGATAACGCAAGAGCAACTACTTCGCATGGCTAGCTTACTGCTTACGTACAAAAATCGTAAGTGGTCACTTTCGCGGTCAGTCTGCATCGGTGTACAGCGCTAGTCGGACATCAGTTAAAAATATAAAAATGGTTGGAGTGAGGGGGGCGTCTTTGAATCGATTTGATTTTCTCATCATAAATAGTGCATGTGACACTATAATAGGTAGTCAAAAAATGGCAGGCTTGGTTTCCATACAGATCGTGATGCTTGCGTTATCTAGATATATATACACCGTGAAATTTTAATGGTTGTTTTCCCTGAGCGAAATGGTTGTGTCTTGGTAATACAAACGTTTGGTACAAAAATTAAATATTAAAAACAAAAAATGGACCTGTAGAGTGCAAGCTAATTATGACGTATCACAACGTGCGAGAGCTTATTTTGGTTTAAATATTTAATGAATCGGTTTCCTTTGACGGTGTGCTGCGCATGCGACTCTAGCAGTACCTACAAATTACGTCTAATATTACTATTGTTTTCGCTTTTTTGAGTTGAAGAATATATTCAATAATTACTTATAAAAAAAAAACTTTTTATTTTTTTATTTTTACTGTATGCTTCAAAAGTACTCCTTATGGCAAGTCATTCTGCCGCGGGAAAACAACCATTTAAATTTCATGGTGTATATCTGTGATTGTGTCAGTGATTTGATTTAAGAACTTACCACGCTAGTGATTGGCGGGTCTCCCCCGGCCTCGATAAGGAGCACGTTGAAGTGTGCCACCTCAGATAGCCGAGCCGCTAACACCGAGCCTGCCGATCCGCTACCGACCACTATGAAGTCGAATCTTTCACCATCTGTGGCAAAATCATCATCATCATCTTCCTGCCCTTGTCCCGTTTTATTTGGGGTCGGCGCAATATGTTTTTTTCTTCCATTCTGTCCTGTCACCCGTCATGTTATCACTAACTCCTCTGTCTTCCATATCACTTCTCACACAATCCATCCATATCTTCTGTGGCAAAATAAGAAACTAAAGTAAAAATCTCTTATACACTTATACAGGTTGTACCGAAAGGCAACGGCAAGCGGCCACGGGGCGATAGGCTAGGTTTAGTTATGGTAAAAAAAAAATCTATGTTACTTTGTTAAGAGCAGTCAACCCGAGGTACATTTTCATACAACCGCTCTTACGCGATTATTATGATACTACACATCTTTCTTCAGATATTTTGGATACACAGATATCTTGTGGATATTATCTAGGCTTCTATAGAAATCAAAACATAAATTTGTGTAAGAGTAATCCAGTAAAGACCTCTGAAAATCAATTAATCGAGAGGATTTAATAAAAACACGGGTTTCCTGGAACAAGTTTTGTGAAACATTCGAGTAAATCGTAGAATTACCGAATGCCAACACAGTTTTCTCTCTTTTTCACATTACTTTATTGCATCAAACATTAATTTGGATTGCGTTAAATGAAACAACAAGCTGGCATGTCTGTCTAGACCGTTTATCTCGAAATCATTACATAGTATAAAACAAAGTCGCCTGTCCCTATGTATGCTAAATCTTTATAACTACGCAACGGATTTTGAAGCGGTTTTTTTAATAGAGAGAGATATTCAAGAGGAAGGTTTATGTGCATAATACATGCATAATATATTCAATATTAGTACCCGTGCGAAGCTGGGGCAGGTCGCTAGTTTATATATATAAAAGGAGAAACTGACTGGCCGATATAATATCAACGCAACGCACAGCCGAAACTATTGGGACTAGAGGAGTAGAATTTTGCACAGGGGTTTTATGACGTAGGCAAACACTTAGAAAGGATTTTCCAAAATTCGTCCCCTAAAGGGATTTTTTTTTTATGGTAGGTGAAAATCATCGAATGACGAAACCCGCTCTTGGGCGGAGCGGGAGACCAGTATCAGACTCTTAGTGACTAAAAAACCTACCCCGTACCTTCCTTGCCTTATTCCTAGAGTCGAGGTAACAGTTTGCACCACCCTAGGCTCCAGGAGGCTTCGACCCTGAAGGGCCCCTACAGATCCCCTAAAGGGATGAAGTGCGTGTCCAAAAATTCTGCGAAAACCTATTTTCACACGGGTGATGCCGCTGGCAGAAAGCTAGTTTAACCTCAAGTATACGGTCTCATACATAGATATAAGAAAAGAGGAGATATGTTGAGTAGTCAAAAATGTACGGGAACCCGCTGTCTGCAGTCATCCCCACTGCTACGTTCACTCGCACGTTTGCAAATATACTTACGCACTCGCGCACACATCCGCAATTCATAAATCGTATAATAATATACAGTGAATTTTAAACTTTATTGCTTCTACACAGCGTATATTTTCCATTCACCGAACAAATTGCGCACACATTTGCATCAAACAAACGTCGATGTGCTGTGCAAAAGCAATTTATTTTACATTTACGCTAGTGATTGACTAAAAAGAAAAATTATCGATTTTTTTTGTGCTATTTTTTTTGGGTCCCAAAAAATAAATGAAATAAAAATCAATATGTCCAGATAATAATATATTAATAATAAAACAATAAAAATGGTTTTCATAAAGCTCAAAAATTAAATTTAGCTAATAAATTAAATTAATGTTTGAGCATGTTAGGACTCCTTATTATATATGAGATTTTATATTCTTGAGAATCATGGTGATTCTCAAGAAAATCGTTTGTTCAATTAATGTATTGCTGTTGGTTACCTATATTACTCACTGACCTGTGAAATTAAGGGTGGCTTTTTTAGTCAAATATTGCAATCTTAAATTTTTATATTTTTCCATGACTGCTTTAATAAGTATGATTCAATAATATTTAGAATTATTCCATGAAAAAGAAATGTTTAAAAAGCAAAAGAAAAACTTTATCTCACTTCTGCAAAAATACGGTCTAGTCTTAAATTAGGGATTGCCCATTCAAAAAGCCTGCGTTTTTTTTTTAAATGCTGAAACATTTCGGGCTTAAAATGCCTTGAACATATTGTACTATTTTTAATAGGGGACCAATTAGGTGGCCTTCTAGTAGCATCAATCCATTTATTTTTTTAAATTACATCTTTCGGGAATCTGAAAACATAAAACAACGTTTTAATTGTCATTTTTACCTAAGCTTACTACTAGCTTACCCACGCCATGTTAAAAGCTTTTGTAAAAGAACGTAATAGAGCATATTAAATACATATTATATGAAATACAACACACCCATAAATAAAAAATAAAGAGGTAATACATGTTGTCTTATTTTAAGCAAAAGTTGTTAATTCTGAATCATGCCCTTTATTAAGCACATTTGAAGCTTTTAAAGCCTTTAAGCAAAATAGTAAAAATATTAAATCCAGAAAAAATAAGGAAATAACAAAAAGGTAAGGCATAACACAGACACCATGAAATAGTCCACTGAATTTAACTTATAATTTAACCAACTCACTTTATGACAGTTACTTACATAATTATTTCTCTACAACTCTGTAAAGTAATCAAAACATGTAAATACAAATACATAGGTACTTTTTTATTCTTATTATATTATTATTATTTCACTTCATTCAATATTGTGTTGTTATCGATAAGTCGACATTAATGGATCTGCCTGCAACTGCACTAGCTAGCCGCCGCTCAGAGCGGCCGTACTATGAAACACGCCGCATTGATAAAGTATCGTTATGTTCCTTTACATTGGTGGTCTAGTTACTGAGCGTCAAAATTAAGTAGTGGTTAAAGAGCAATGTATTTACTGCACAAGTAATACAGTCGCTTTACAATTTAAAAACAAAAATATCGTAGTAACAGCCAAGGACATTATAAGAATTATTGTTTTTACTGATTTTAAAGACAAATATAGTATTAAACTTATACTTACATATGGTAAGAGATTCCGTGATTATCCAGGTTACTTTTATCACTTCGGTTCTTACAAAAAAGCAATGAACAACACGGCATTTTAAATATTTTATGAGCACGTACCGCGAGTCTCACTAGTTTACAACTGAGTGCCGCACGACGGCCGTTTGCCCGAAAGTGTGCTTATTGCACAAGTCGCGATCTACACGAACACGCCCACTTGCCACTTCTCCTGTTTTTTATATTTCTATGGTCTCATAAAACTATGACAAAATCAAATGTATACGTTAACTAAAAACATAAGTAATAGGCGCGGCTGTTTATGTCGCAAAGAACGCATATTGCGACACTCTCAAGGAATCAAAATTCATTCTTGAATATTGAAATTTGGAATGAAGCCAAATCATGGCCTGTTAGTCTAGTGGTTAGTGGCCCTGACTGCTACGCCGGAGGTCGTGGGTTCGATTCCCACCTAGGACAAATGTTTGCGTGATGAGCACGATCATTTGTTCTGTGTGTGTTTGGATGTAATTCATCTATAATATATATGTATTTAGAAATGTATGTATGTTTATCACTTGTCTAGCACTCATAACACAAGCTCTGGATTACACGACATTGTGTGATAGTTGTGGAATATATTATATGTATTATATTATATTACTAGCTTTTGTCAGCGGGTCGCCCGCGTACATAAAATATAGCCTATGTCTCTCAGGAGTAAAGCAGCTTTCTATAGTTGCTAAAATGTTTCCAATCGGACATGTAGTTCCAGAGATTACCTCCTGCAAACAAAAAAACAAAAAAACAAACTTTACCTCTTTATTATATTAGTGTAGATTGATTTCAAAACAAATCATAGATTTTTCGTTTTTGGTGAAAAAATCTGAAACCTGTAAAGTTCGTAGGGACTCTGCAAAAGGGTTGAAGCCTACTGGGGCCCAGGGTCTCTTTCTGAAAGGAAGGCTTGGTCCCAGTGCAAAGGGCAGAGAAGGAACGGGGTAGGGTGTTTAGTCATTAAGAGTCTGACACTGTTTCCCGCTCCGCCCAAGAGCGAGATTCGTCATTGGATGATTTTTGCCCACCATAAAAAAACTCATCATCATCAGCCTTTTTAATGTTCGAACTGCTGGGACACAGGCCTCCTCTCTAATAGAAAGAAAGGGCCATGATCCACCACGCGGGCCCAGTGCAAATTGGTAGATAAAAAACTATGATAATGGATAAATGAGAACTCGCCTAAATTCAATTAATTTTAGTTTTCTCATGTAAGTGAATTGTAAATTCTTATGGGAAATAAATATATCTCAAACCTAGTGCAGCGATTGACTGCGCAGGGTGTCAAGGGTTCGATTCCCGCACGGAACAAATATTTGTATGGCTACAGACGGGTCTGGGTGTCTTTATATATTTTTTTTTCATATATCGCTCAACTTTCATACAACGCCGTCTAGTTTCAATAGTTTAGTGTTATGAGTACTTAACAATTGATAAACATACTTAAATATTTCTAAATACATACATATTATATGACATTATATATAGTTAAAATACACCCAGGCACAGATCAATAAATCGTGCTCATCAAACAAACATTTGTCCTGGATGGGAATCGAATCCACGACCTCCGGCATAGCGGGCAGGGCTACTGACCACTAGACCAACAGGCTAGTCATATGAGTTTACTAGCGACCCGCCCCAGCTTCGCACGGGTGCAATATTGATATTAAATATATTATGCATATATTCTACGTATAAACCTTCCTCTTGAATCACTCTATCTACTAAAAAAACCCCATCAAAATCCGTTGCGTAGTTTTAAAGATTTAAGCATACATAGGGAAAGCGGGACTTTGTTTTATACTATGTAACTAGCGACCCCCCCCAGCTTCGCACGGGTACTAATATTGAAAATATTATGCATGTATTATGCACATAAACCTTCCTTTTGAATATCTCTCTATTAAAAAACCGCATCAAAATCCGTTGCGTACTTTTAAAGATCTAAGCATACATAGCATCTAAGCAACTTTGTTTTATACTATCTAATGATGATATGCTTGTGAACGTGGGTGCGTTCTGAGAAATTCTTAGTGTGGGGTACATTTTTTTAAAAGTAATACCTATTGTAATATGTAATTGAGTTTCTACCTGTCAGCTGGTAGTTGTCTGGCCATCCGGCCTGCTGCAGGAATGCCTGGCACAAATTCAACGAGTACAGGAACAAATGGACCAAAGATGAACACCTTCAAAATGGCATTATGTTGGAGAATTTTCCCCTACTACGAACTACCCCCTTTCTTGAAATAAACAAATAAATCACTAGAAAATAAGTAAAAAAAGACCTTTTCCAGGAAAAACCAAACTATACAAACCAAGATTTACGGCCAAATAAATTTTGTAAAAATGTATGTAAAAAACGACAAAATAATTAAAAAAAAATCAAGGGCATTCAAGTTGTATACACGTATGTACAATCGGCGCTCAAGGGGTCAATGACATCTATAACCATTTAGGAAGGTCATTTAGGAAGATTGTCTCACTGAAGCAGTATTTTTTTCTTATAAAAGTGTTCATAATATGCACTATACACAAAACTCAGGATCCATTGGAGTAGTTTTTTTTTTCTAAAGGCACTTTTATTTAATTCACGCACACACACACAATATCTTGGTCGTGAACACACTACTAACTTATACAGTAAACTCGATTGACTGCCACATTTTTATGTTAACTAAAACTGACTTGCTGTAATTTAGTACGAATCATGTGACCATACTTCTTATGAATTATCGGATATTTTATATAAATAAAATACATTTATAATATAGTTAATCATATTATACTTATATAAAATTAATACATAAAGATATTTAGTACATTAAACCCCAAGAGGACACCGAATTGTGTCTGTAATTACACTAATTACTGTATTCGAAATGTAAGACAAAATATATAAAATAAGACAAATATATAAAAAAAAAAACATCTGAGCTCCGTCCAATATAATTTGCGGGGGTTCCCTTTATAGGACAGACTCCTGATACTTCAAAACTTATTAGGCCTAACACACTTGGAATGATTTTTTTTAAAGAAATACATATTTTTAAGGCACACAATTATTTAGCATCACATATTGTTTGTCCGATATTTTTTTCTGGGATAGTTATATACTTTTGCCACCTTTTTTTGTGGTAGGTAAAAATCATCCAATGACGAATCCCGCCCTTGGGCGGAGCGGGAAACAGTGTCAGACTGTTACTGACTAAACGACCCACCCGTTCCTTCTTCGCCTTAATACCGGAGTCGGAATTTCCTTACAGGAACTGATCCAATGCCTCAGTAGGCTTCGGCCCTGAAACTGAACCTATACATCATTGCTAACAACTCTTTGAACGCGCCGTCGACGACTTGGACTTGGTCCACCTTGGCTCACCTTCCGCAAGCGTGTGCCGTGAGAACCGATGCATCTCGCGTGCGGCTTCCTTCTTCTTTTACGAGCATTACTGCTTCGCAGAAGGAGGCGTCCGCCTGTCACTCCTCCTCCTTCCGGATCATGGCCTCTACCAAAGCCAGACGCGAGAGATCACTGCCGCCGATCGCCGTTACTACAGAAGTTAGTTTTCGTATCATTGTCATCACCTTTTTAATGTTCCCACTGCTGGGATACAGGCGTCCGGCCTCTAGGAAAGGGAATGTGCCGTAATCCACCACGCGGGCCCAGTGCGGGTTGGTGGATGTCACATGTCTTCGAATTTTTGGTTCTAGGACGTGCCTCACCGTTTTGATAGCAGTGGTGATGAAATTAATTACACAATGTAATGTGCCTAGGTGGGTTTGAACTTGCGACCTAAACAGTTTTCGAGTGTTTTTTTTTCTAAATCTACTCTTAAGAAGTTCTTTCGTATCGTGTGGTTCACCTACAATCCTCGAACGCATTTAGTAACACTACTTAACAGTAGTGTTACATAAATTACGGGCTTCACTAACGTGAAGCCCGTAATTTATGTAACAAGTTCAATTTTTTACCAATCTTGAAATTCAGTTTAATAAATAATAGCATTTTAAAGTTATTGGTTTTTTTTTATATTGAATAGGTACCCACGATCAATCAATACTATTCTCTATACACCGTTAAATTTTAGTCGTTTTAATCCCTTGGAGGATCGATTCAGTACATGAAACACTATCGATTGGTAAAGTTAGAATGAAAAAACAAAGTACTTTTTTTTTAAACTCGAATTAATTTACGCATTTTCTAAATTGATTTCTTTAAGTAGACGTCAGCTGGGCAAGTTCAATGACCTGTAGGTAGTTAGTACGCAACGACCGACAACTACCTACAAGGTCAATGACTCGTTTACTTAAAGAAATTAATTTCGTAAATGCGTATATCAATAATAGATTTAGAAAAAAAGTACTTCATTTTTTATTTTATCTACACAAATCGATAGTGTTTCATGTACTGGATCGACCCTCTTCGGGATTAAAACGACTAAAATTTAACGGTGTATAAGCCTTCGATTTCATCACATTGTGCTTTTTTATGGTAGGTAAAAATCATCCAATGATGAATCAGTAGAAACAGTGTCAGACCCTTTTTTTATGTTAGGAAAAATCATAGAATTACGAATCCCGCCTTTGGGCAGAGACTAAAAAAGTGTCAGATTCTTACTGACTAAACGACCCACCCCATTTCTTCTTAGCCCTCATACCGGGGTTGGACCTGCCTTTCAGAAACCGAACCGGGGCCCCAGTAGGCTTCGGCCCTGCAAGTTGGGCCTCTCCATTTATTGACTCTTACTGCCTAAACTACCCGCCTTGTTCCTACGTTGCCATATATACCAGGACCAGAGCCTTCTTTTCAGACACGAACCCTTGGCCCAAGTTGGCTTATCCCTTCTGCAGGGTACCTATGTCATCACATAGTGTTGTCTTTATGCATTTGGAAGTTCTCTGAACATTGGGTAAAAAGTGGCAGAGGGTATACTAATTACGTCCAAGGTGTTAGAGACTAATAAAAGAAGGATTCATCATCAGCCTTTTTAATGTTCCCACAGCTGGGACACTCGCGGGTCCATTGCAGATTGGTGGATGTCACCTGTCTTCGAATTTTTGGTTCTAAGCCATGCCGGTTTCCTCACGATGTTTTCCTGCACCGTTTTGAGAGCAGTGCGTGATGAAACAAATTACTCAAAGTAATGCGCCTGGCTGGGTTTGAACCCGCGACCTACAACTCGTAAGTCGGGGACGTTACCACTCGGCCACCACCACTCCTCCCAAAGAAGGATTACAGACAATTTATTTTTTTATTTTAACACACAAAAAGAGTTTCCACTCATCTGTTAATACGATCTCAATGCGGCAGCGTGACAGAGTTCTTTACAAGCTGTGCTTTTTACGAAAAGCGGGACCCTTAACAGGCAACAAAATTATCCTATAATTATTTGATAATCCTAGGATCATTTTGTTGCCCATCTGTCAAGGCCTTTTGTTTAGAAGAATACTATACTTATAATTAACTGAACTGTTGTCCCTTGCGGATGTGTCAAACTCAAACATCTAGGTTAAATAGATACGGCAGTTTATGTCGCAAAAAACGTACATTTCAACATTCTCAAGGTAATCAAAATTCATAGGGTACTTCCCGTTGACCTAGAACCCTAAAATTTGGCTTGAAGCAAGTTCTTAAACCACAAGTATCATCATTACATAGTATAAAAATAAAGTTTAAAAACTAACACCCGACTACTTAAAAACACGCTCTAAAAAGTACGAAACAAGAAAACAAGAAAGCCGTGGTCGTATGCCATAAGAATAATAAATTAAAAAAAGTGGTATACGACCACGGCTTTCTTGTTTTCTTGTTTCGTACTTTTTAGAGCGTGTTTTTAAGTAGTCGGGTGTTAGTTTTTAAACTTTATTTTTTTTAACATATTTTGGAGTTCTAAATAGGTTAATCTTGGGTTCATTGATTTCTCAGCCCATGAATACAGGTAAAGTCACAAGCAAATGCTAGTAATATATATATATTCAAAATGTACAAGTAAAGCGCTTTCAAATGATACCAAACATATTTAACTTAACTTTATTTTTTTACTTCGTATGTTTTGTCCGCTAGAGGGCGCCACATTAGATTTTGTGAAATTCCATATAGCCTATAACCAGCGGACAATTAAGACGCTTCTGTGGCTGGATAGACCTCACGGCGTCCTCACTTTCCGCATGACGCAGGTTCTCACCGGACATGGGAAGTTCGGGAGATTCCTGCACCGGATTCGTGCGGAAGAGACGTCCGGGTGTCGCCACTGTGAGGCGAGCCCGGAGGACACGGTGGAGCACACGGTGGAGGTGTGCCCTGCTTGGGAAGAGCATCGCCGTGTCCTCGTGGGGGTGATCGGCGGCGGCGACCTCTCGCGCCGGGCCCTGGTTCAAGCCATGGTCCGCAGCGAAGAGGAATGGCAGGCGGTCGCCTCCTTCTGCGAAGCAGTAATGCTCGTAAAGGAGGAGGCCGACCGCATAAGGCAAAGGCAACGGCGTACTCGCCGTAGCCGTCGCCGCCGCGATCCTGCCGATATCCGGCCACCGTAGACACTAGCTCGCCGTCCGGTCGTCTGGTAAGACCGAGTCCAAGTCGTCAACGGCGCGCACCGTTCCCGCGCGCCTCAAGGAGTTGTCAGCAAATTGCAGGGGCCCTTCAGGGTCGAAGCCTCCTGGAGCCTAGAGGGTATGTGCAAACTGTCACCTCGACTCCAGAAATAAGGCAAGGAAGGTTCGGGGTAGGTTTTTTAGTCAGTAAGAGTCTGACACTGGTCTCCCGCTCCGCCCAAGAGCGGGTTTCGTCATTGGATGATTTTCACCTACCATAAAAAAAAAAAAAAAAAAAAAGACGCTTCTAATGATATGTCATTTGTCGAATTCTGATAAGTAGTTTAGAAGTTACGAGGGAACAGATGAACATCCATACCCACATACATAAATACATACAGGTCAAAATCATAACCCTCCTTTTGCTTCGCCGTAGTCGGGTAAAAACAAAGTCACCTGTTCCTAATTTCCTATGTATGCTTAAATCTTTAAAACTACGCAACGGATTTTGATGCGGCTTTTTTTAATAGATAGAGTGATTCAAGACGAAGGTTTATATTTAACATCAGCATTGTACCCGTGCGAAGCTGGGGCAGGTCGCTAGTATAGGAATAAATCTGAAAAATATTTTACAGTTAAGTATGTCACAAAAAAAAACCAAACATTTTTTATGGAAATATCTTCGAGACTCGATTTGGATGTTGAACTCTTGTACTATGTTATAACTTGTATTGACCTCGGCGACTGCCGTAGCCGTAGGGACTCTGCAAAAAGGTCGAAGCCTACAGGGGCCCAGGGTCTCTTTCTGATAAGAAGGCCTGGCCCCAGTGCGAAGGGCAAAGAAGGACCGGGGTGGGGCATAATTTGCAATTTGTTGCTAAATTAATCACGAGCAATAATTAATTTAGCAACAAATTATTGTGAGATCATAATGTGTCGTCATGACCGATTTTTGTAGTCTGCTGTACTTGTCTATCAAATTCAATAGCTACAAATACAACAACAGAAATCGATCTTTTCTACACGAGTGCGGAATTTTGAAAAAAAAAACTGGGCAAATGTAGGTTGGACTCGCACCCGAGTTTTTTTTTATGGTGGGTAAAAATCATCCAACGACGAATCCTGCCCTTGGGTGGAGCGAGAAACAGTGTCAGATTCTTACTGACTAATCAACTTACCCCGCTCCGTACTTGCCTTGATCCCAGGGCTCTGGTCACATCAACCCTTGGTCCCAGGAAGCTTCGACCTTCCTGGGCCCCTACAGTTTGCTGACAACTCCTTAAGGCGCGCAGGAACAGTGTGCGCCTTGGGCTCGGACCGAACTATAACCAGATGACCGGAAGGCGAGCTACCCATTGTTCGCCGTCCGCAATCCCACGCCTACGATGGCCGGAAATCGAGATAGGAGTCGCGGCGGCGGCGGCTACGGCAGAGCGCCGTTGCCTTTGCCTGATGCGGTTGGCCTCCTTCTTTGCTAGCAGTACTGCCTCGCAGAAGGAGGCGACCGCCTACCACTCTTCGTTGCAAACCTTGGCCTGAACTAAGGCCCAGCGCGAGAGGGTATCCCAGAAGTGGTAACATTAAAAAGGCTGATGAAGATGATGATGATGAATCGAAGTGTGCTTCGCGTAACCACATCAACGACAGCCATTTTGGTTCAACTTATTTACCGAATACTATCTATGTATATTATCGTTTTCATACACTGCATTTCGTTCACGCGTTGCACTCAAAGTGTGTGGGGGAAGACAGTGGAAAACCAAAGGAAAATTAATTTTTGTGTGTGTAATTTTCGTAAAGTTTTAGTTTTTTACCCGACTGCCAAAGAAGGAGGGTAATGTTTTTCGAGTGTATGTAAGTATGTATGTATGTCTTTTCCTTTGTGACCTCCTGTAGCCTAAACGGCTTGATGGATTTTGATGTATGAGGTATCGTTAGATTTGTCTTGATTACGGGAGTGTCATAGGAGAGGGCGCTACTGTGCGCACATAAACATTGGCTCCGTAGATATTAAAACGTTAAAAATAATAAAAGTGCTTAGCTTGTTATAAAAAGTCCAAAAAGTTCAAGTGAATAAAGACCTTCAGTGACTAGAAGTGTAGTACAGAGCTTAACTTCATAAATATTCAAGAAAACTATACTTCTCCAAAATAACGACCAAATTTCAAACCTGTGGAAAAAAACTGTGGGATGTTTTGAAAAAAACATCAGACGATCAGCTACTGAAGAAAACTTTGGGACAAGAACCTACCACCATAAAAAGGTACCCAGAATCCTTTTAAATTGTATATTTGTAAAACAATAACAAAAGGAAATTCTAAAGTCCAAATAAGATCTCAAACAGAATTTGGTTAAACGCCATCTGTTGGCGAGTAGCAAGTCAAAAAAGTTTCGATCCAAAATATTTCATAGAATATTCGCTAGAGGGCGCTGTTTGCAAACATGACTCTTATATGTGCTGGTTGTAAACAAAACGTACCCAACACTGACTACCTAACCTGTTCACTATGCAACAGTATATATGACTTGGAGTGCGCCAATATTAAAAAAGAGCGCTTTAAAATAATGATAGAAACAGAGAGCATTGAAACCTGGAAATGCCTAGCTTGTTACTGTAAAATACCAAAGCGAGGGAATATAAACACACCTATACGCCTTCAAGAACACAACTCACGCCCGACAACCTCACCATCGGAAATAAACAATGTCACAACTAGAAGATCAATAAAACCTATGAATGATACTACCAGTTCCTTCGACTTAAGTCTATTGGGTGACACAATACACGCGCAAGATGAAGGTAAAACACCCCAATCTATTACACAAACAGAACTAACACTGCAGAACATAGGTGAAATGATAACGCTTCGTTTAAAAGAAAATAATAGATCAATCATCACCGAATTACAGAATACTATCCAACTAGAGTTAAATAAGGCAATCTCAAAATTAAGAGAAGACTTTGAACGCGAAACAAATTGCTTACAAAGGCAAATTGAAGAGAGGAAAATGGACATCCAACATGTAAACACGGAAATTGAGTACTTAAAAATCGAAAACGAAAAGTTAAAAACTGAAATAGAGACCTTGAAGACGCGAAGTAATACTTGTCAAACTAATTGCGCTGAAAAATATTCAAAGAAAATAGTATTATACGGATTTGATGAATACCATAGGGAACCTGTAAATAACTTACACATCAGATTAATCAATTTATTTCGCGAATTTATGAATGTTGATCTGATGGGATACATTGAGGAAACCTATAGAATTGGCAAACGAAGCTCGAAGAACCGCCCACTAGTGATAGAAATATTGAGCAAAAGGATGGTAACGTATCTCAAGGAAAATAGCGACGTATTTCGAGGAACTAGACTATTTTTATCGGAATTCTTAGATGATGAAGCACGAAGAGAAAGAAAATTGCTGCGCGATGAAATGTTGAAAGCAAGAAGGCAAGGACATCACGCAGTAATCCGCGATAGTCAACTATTCATTGATGGAAAAATAATTAACAAAACAGATAATACACCCGACAACCAAATGAACACAAATAAATGGAATACACAAGCAGACCTATCATCTTCTCAAAACAACAACTTTTTTCGCCGCTACACCGACACAGGAGACAGAAACAGAACACCTCGAAAACAAAGACCTACAATTTAGAATATTATTTCAAAATATCCAAAGCCTCTTCAATAAGCAACACTTACTGGAAGCCTTCATTCAACAAACACCAAAATATCATGCTATATGTGTATCGGAAACCTGGCTATCAAAGGAAAGGCTGGATTTAATAAATTTTAGTGGCTACAAGGTTGCAGCTTCATTCTGCCGGAAAACTCGCGCTGGTGGCGGCGTCTGTATTCTTCTACAGGAACACATAGAATGCTTAGAGAGAAGTGATATATCAGACATGTCAATTGATTATGTGATAGAAGTGTGTGCTATAGAGTTACAAGTAGAGAATTTACTATTAATAATTATTTACTGGAATAGGAGAGAGGAAGCTTTATTTTATAAACAATTAAAACAAATATTAGAGTATTTAAATAAGAAAGACTCCAGACTTAATATTGTTATAGGAGGAGATTTTAATATAAATGTATTAGATAGTAGCCTAAAAACAAACCAATTCTTAGATCTCATGTTAGAATTTAATTTCGTACAGCATATAAAAGTACCAACGCGAGTGACCCAAACCACCTCAACGTGTCTAGATCTAATTTTTACAAATTGCAATATAAAATCACAAACCACGGTAGAAGAGTTGGGGTTCTCTGACCATAGTAGCACAATAATAAAGTTGGCTTTACCTCGGCAAACTAGACAGATAGTTTGGAGTGTTGAAAAGAGGCTATTCAATAGCAAAAACATACAAAGTTTTAAATCTAAACTTAAAGAAATAAAATGGAACCATATAATCAAGCCAGGTAAAGACATTGATGAAAACTATAAATCATTTAACAATAAAATTACTGACATACTTAATCAATCCATACCAAAAACCAAATTAAAGCTAAAAACAAACTATAAAAAACATTGGCTAACTAAAGGCATTAAAATTTCTTGTAAAAATAAAAGGCTTGAAAAAATACTCTCCATTAAAACAAATAATCTTTTAGTTAAACAACACTACAAATTATATGAAAAAACTTTAAAGCAAATTGTAAAAAAATCTAAAAAACTACAGTATATAAATAAATTAATGAAATCTAATAATAAAATAAAGACTATGTGGAAAATTATAAACGAACGAACGAATAAGAACATAAAAAAGGTAAAAAAAAACATAACGCTACATTTAAATGACAATGTTATCTCGGACCCAAAGCAAACAGCAAATATATTTAATAACTTCTTTGCGTCTATCGGAGAAGGACATACACAAACCCCCGCCAAAGAACCGCGAAACATCTCTGTGGTCCACCGCACAGAATATACCATGTTCCTAAGTCCAGTAGGTCCCAGTGAAATAAACTTAATATTGAAAAGCCTTAAAAACAAAAACAGCTATGGAATCGACGAAATACCACCAACCCTAGTCAAACAGTGTGCAGATGAGCTGACCCTACCATTCTACTTGCTAGTCAATCAGTCTTTTGAGGAAGGAAGATTTCCGAACTACTTGAAAAAAGCCATTATAAAGCCAATTCACAAAAAGGACTCCAAAACCAACCCCTCTAATTACCGCCCTATTGCTCTTTTACCTACAGCTTCGAAAGTATTCGAGAAAGCGATGTGTAATCGCGTTTATTCGTTTTGCGAAAAATATAAAATTTTTGACGAATCCCAGAATGGTTTCCGAAAAAACCACTCTACAGTTCTAGCAGTATATAATTTTATCCAGGAAGCCATTAACATAATTGATAAGAAAAAATATGCCGTAGGTATACTTCTGGACATGACAAAGGCCTACTCTATGCCTACGACAAAGTGCAGTTTGACATTCTACTTAAAAAGTTACAAGGAATAGGGATCCGCGGAAAATCTTACGAATGGTTCAAATCGTATTTGGAAAATAGAGAACATCAAGTTGAAGTAGAATACTACAACGAACATGCAAAACAAATTCAATACATTCGCTCTGATAGCAAAAAAATTAGCGCCTCAATCCCCCAAGGGAGTGTTATTGGATGCCTCCTTTTTATTATCTATATAAATGACCTCCCTAAAATCATAAATGAATCATGTGTTCTGTTTGCTGACGATATCTCAGTACTAACTTCTTGCCACGACAATACCAACTTAACCGAAGTACTAACAGGTATACTCAACAAAATAATAACTTGGATGACAGAACATAACCTTGAAATAAATTTCAATAAAACTAAAATCATGTCCTTCTATCCGCATCAGAAAACACCTTTAGATATAACTTTTATTTACAATGACGAAAAAATAGAAACAGTAAAAGAATTCAACCTACTTGGCTTATCCATAGATACACATTTAAATTGGAAATCACATATTAATAAAATCAGATCAAAGTTATCAAAATTTGCCTACGCCTTCCGTGAAATAAAAAAAACTACAAATCTCTCCACTGCCCTGGTTACGTATTATGCCTATGCATACTCATGGTTAAACTACGGCATAATATTGTGGGGAAATAGTACAGACGCACCAACACTTTTCACACTACAAAAACGACTAATTAGAATACTAGCCAACATAGATAACACAGACAGCTGCAAACCCCATTTCCAAGAACATAAACTTCTAACCCTGCCATGTATATATATCTTGGAAATGTGTAAATTTGTTAAAAATAACCAAAAACTCTTCACTACACGCGAAAACATACAGAATCGGTACACACTACGACACAGAAATAGACTAAATCAGCCAGTATCTAAGCTAAAAATACACTCCAAAAGCACTTTAGTAATGTCAGTTAAAATATATAACAAATTACCAGAAGAAATTAAAAATGAACAAAAATTTAATATCTTTATAAATAAAACAAAACAATTTCTAATCCGTAAATGTTATTATAATGTAAATGAATATTTAAATGATAAATGTAAGTAATAAATAAACAATAATACCAAAAAAAGCAATAATAATTTATAATACCAATAATAATAACAATAAATGAAATAATATAATTTAAATAAATATTTATGTATAAATCCAATATACGAGTAGCAAAAATTGTATGATACAATTAGTTGTAAGCCCACCTACCTACGAAAAATGAAAGAGCAGATTAATATTCTAATTGTAAACAAATATTTATAATAGCCCTCCTTCAAATTGTTTATTTTGTTATGCCCGACAGGGCCCACAATGCTCTAAAACTATTGTATATATGTTCTTATGTACTTACCACCTAAGTTCACATTGTGGAATGCAATAAATATATTGAGTATTGAGTATTGAGTATTGAGATACATTTTATCCTAAAAGTCCCACGGGATAAAGACATAATAATATTTTTTCTAAATTTCCCTTTAAAAAAATATGTATGCGGTATCATTAGATTCATTTCAATCACGGGAGTTAAAATGGTACTTACATATACATAGTCTTCTACATCTACAACATTTTCGTTAAATAAAAACAGCTAAAAAGTTATAAATAAAAAAAATATTATTAAAAAAACAAAATACCCGACTGCACACTAAAAAAAGAGTAAAACAAGCCCCACAATACAAATTTACTGAATATAATTTATAAATGTTGATGGAAAGCATCGCAGGCGGGGACCACCTTGACCGCCACCAACGAAAATTCTGCTAAATGGTGCACAACAGAAATGACTATAAATAAGCCTCTGTTGGTCCCCGCCTGCGATGCTGTCCATCAACATTTATAAATTATATTCAGTAAATTTGTATTGTGGGGCTTGTTTTACTCTTTTTTTAGTGTGCAGTCGGGTATTTTGTTTTTTTAATAATATTTTTTTTGTTATGCATTTGTTCAATTTTTAACAGTAACGGTAGTAACAATTTCATGAGATATAGTAAATATTGAAATCACAGGACAAAACCTGAAATATGGCAACCCTGTGCTTGTGTGGATATTGTTAATTTACAAGCGTCATAATGTCACAACATGAAGGAAGCAACCAGAAGAGGCCTTAGACGAGTTGTTTATTTAATCAAAATATTATGATACCACAATGAATAGGCCACAAGGTCAATCTATAATCTACGATCCTTCCTCTCAGAGACTTCAGAAAGAGCTTGGTAGTAAAGATTTCAATTTAAATCGGATGGAATTATATACTTTAACTAGCCTTGTGCCAGCGGCTTCGCCCGCGTCTAAGTAGGGTTCTCCATACAAACTTTAGACCCCCATTACATCCCTTTAAGAGCTGAATTTTGAAAACCCTTGCTTAGTGTTCGCTTACGTCATAAAAGGAAGCCTTGCGCAAAATTTCACGTTCCTAGGCCCTGTAATTTTGGCTGTGTATTGATATGTCAGTCATTCAGTTTCTCCTTTTAAATAATATAGGGTAAGTTGTCTCACATTGAACCAGGTAAATTTCAAAGTCTCATAGTGGGCTGGATTTTCAATCAATGCCTGTAATTTTTTGTGTACAGTTAGCATATCTATTTAGCTTCAATTTTGTAAAACATTAATTTCTCATATTCCTTTTACTTTCAGTGTAAAACAGGTTTTTATGAAAAATGATTTTTGGTTCATTGAGTACTTCAGGTGGTACAGATTTAACCAGGGCATCGTACACATTGAGCCACCTTATTGACTATGTGTTCTAGTTAAATTTATAAGACAAATAATTTGTAATAATAATAAAAAAACAGTAATAATAAAAATCAGCCTTATATTTATTAAAATCACTTACATCCAGAAACTTTTCAGTCAAATTCTATATTTTAAAAATAAATACAAAAGTAGCATAATATTCTTGATACATTTTAAAAATAAGAAACTAAATAATTTTTTACTTGGTTTTTTAAGGTTTTATTTTCAAATAAATATCGTTATAGAAACAAACTTTAATCAATGTAAAAAACATTTAAAAAATTCTTCAAAAAATAAAACAAAACAAAAATTCTATTCACTTCTTTCACTCGATCTGTGCAGTTTAAGGGCCATAAGCATGTCGGCATCACTTTGTTTGGCGCTATTCTATAACAAATTAAAATAATTGTAAAAAATACACTCATTTAACACAATGGATAATGGTTCAATGTGTACCACACTCAGGTGGCTCATTGTGAGACACACCACGTTTTGATAGCTAAACTCAAAATTTTATTGGTAAATCAATCTCGTTAAAACACAAATTATAGCGCTTTTAATAGCTAAATAAACGTAGGAAACAGTGTATATGTTACGGGTAAAGCTAGAAGATGAGGTAAACCTAGGTTTACCCGGGTAAACTTAGTATTACCCAAGCTTCTTGGGTAAAGTCCGAATAAAAAGTAAAATCAATTTTAATTCGGGGTTTACCCATGCTCACCTAGGTCTACCCAACTCTGGCTGGGTAATGTTAGGTGTAGCGTTATTTTCGCACCCGTGGCGTGATTCTGGGGGGCCCGCGTTATCTGCCCACGCGGCCACGCACGTCGCTTACTTAGTGACATAATGGCGACCGAGCAAAGTGCAAATATAATTATCACCAGAAGAAAGCTTACGAGAGCTTGCAAATGAACAGTCGATTTCAGGAGGCTAGGGTTTTTTTTTTATGGTAGGTAAAAATCATCCAGTGACGAATTCCGCCCTTGGGTGGAGTGGGCTTGACCGGAGTGGCTTGAGTGACTTACTGACTAAAGAACCTACCCCATTCCTACGTTGCCATATATACCAAGGCCAGAGCCTTCCTTTCAGATGCAATCCCTTAGACCCAGTTGGCTTCGACCCTTCTGCAGGGTCCCTACGGTTTGCTGACAACTCTTTGAGGGGTGCGGGAACAGTGCGCGCCGTCGACGACTGGGCTTGGTCCGGATGGTTACCAGACGATTGGACGGCGAGCTACCCATTCTGCCGTGCAGATACTAAAACGCAGTAAAAGTATTGTAAAATACGCTATTTTACTGCGTTTTAGTATCTGCACGGCAGCATTGCTCCCCATCCACAAGCCCGTGCCTTCGGTGGCCGGAAATCGGGATTGAAATCTCGGCAGCGTCTCGGGCGTGAGCGCCCAGTCGGCTTCCTTCTTTGCTAGCATTACTGCTTCACAGAAGGAGCCGTCCGCCTGCCACTCCTGCTCGCTCCGGACCATGGCATCGACCAAGGTCCGGTGCGAGAGATGGCCGCCGCCGATCGCCCCCACGAGGATACGGCGGCAAAATTTTGCATATTTTAAATTAATTTGTCTAATTAATTAGTGAAATGAAAATCTGGGTGCAATTATTATTTAAAAAACATACAAAGGCGAACGTAATATTGCAAGCTAGGTACTGAATAATGAACAGATAACGCGGGCCCCCCAGAATTACGCTACGGGTGCGAAAATAACGCAACACCTAACATTACCCAGCCAGAGTTGGGTAGACCTAGGTGAGCATGGGTAAACCCCGAATTAAAATTTATTTCACTTATTATTCGGACTTTACCCAAGAAGCTTGGGTAATACTAAGTTTACCCGGGTAAACCTAGGTTTACTCCATCTTCTAGCTTTACCCGTAACATATATATAAATAAATCGATATCATTTAAACAAAAAAAGGTAAAAAAGAATGAAATTTGCAAAAAATACTTACTTTTTGAGTCAGTTTGCTTTTGAATGCTCCTCAAACTAATACTTTGCATATGATCGCCACGCAAACTAGTGGGCAGAGACGGAACGTAAATACCTCTCTTTCACTCATATTAGCATTGTTTGGCAATGTCGCATTTTTGAGATTCGGCGATGGTTAAATGTAGCTGCCTGGTTCACTGTGAGACACCCGACCCTACTCGTAGATATATTAAAAAAAACCCTTATGAACTAACTAAAAACCCTTTAGGCGCATTTGGTCCAATGCGCGATTGGTACAATTCGCAGTTGGTCAAAAGGACTTAGAAAATTGTTGGGAGTATACGCTCACTATGAACAACAAAGATACCTAAGCAAAACAAAAATGTTTCAAAAGAAAAGAAAAGATCGAAATCGTCGAGAGATCGACTATGAAAAAATTCAAAGTCGTCCGATAATTTGAATTTTTAAAGTCCCAAAAATCTGGGCACACCACAATTATGGCGGTAAGTCTCCTCCTTGAGGCGTGGCTGGAAAGACCTCACGGCGTTCTCACTTTCCGTATGACGCTGGTCCTCACCGGACATGGTAAGTTCGGGAGGTACCTGCATCGGATTCGTGCGGGTGTCGCCACTGTGTGGACCGCCCGGAGGACACGGTGGAGCACACAGTAGGGGCACAGATTACTAAATAGTTACTACGGTAGGGGTGTGCCCCGCTTGGGAGGAGCATCGCCGTGTCCTCGTGGGGTGATCGGCGGCGGCGATCTCTCGCGCCGGGCCTTGTTAGAGGCCATGGTCCAAAGCGAGAAGGATTGGCAGGCGGTTGCCTCCTTTTGCGAAGCAGTAATGCAAGCAAAGGAGGAGGCCGACCGCATAAGGCAACGGCGCTCACGCCCCCGACGCCGCCGGGATTCCGATCCCGATTTCTGGTCACCGTAGGCGCGGGCTCGCGGACGGTGAGCAATGGGCAGCTCGCCCAGACCAAGCCTAGTCGTCGACGGCGCGCACTGTTCCCACGCGCCTCAAGGAGTTGTCAGCAAACCATAGGGACCCTGCAGAAGGGTCGAAGCCAACTGGGGCCAAGGGTTTGTGTCTAAAAGGAAGGCTCTAGCTCTGGTGTAGATGGCGATGTAGGAACGGGGTAGGTTGTTTAGTCAGTAAGAGTCTGACACTGTTTCCCGCTCCGCCCAAAGGCGGGATTCGTTATTGGATGATTTTTACCTACCATAAAAAAAGTCCCAAAAATTTATTTAACCAGAAATTTATTTTTTGTTTTTCTTTGCTGCTCATAGATACTCATATTTTTTTATCGAAAAATTCCTTTTTGAGATTTGGAACCAAGTGCGAACCGTACCAATCGCGAATAGGTGAGTTGGACCAAATATGATAATATCTACAACCTTACACAAGTTCTATATTTTTGGGAACTTCTCTGGGCCCCGTACTTTTGTTTGGTTCTCTCTCTGCATATCCTTGTTTATCAGGGAACTTTCTAAACGCGGTACTTTTAATCCCCCATTTGCGTTTTACGTTACAGTTGTCGGCGATCTATTTTAGCGGACAAAAATCCGCCGTCTGCGCAGACCTTTACCCTAATAAAAAGCCTTTTAATTATACCTACTTCATGAATAACGAATTCATGAAGTAGGTATAATTCAATTCAATTCCTTTTTAATAAACTTAATTATGACAACAACCATATTACTGATAAACCATAATAATAATCGACCTTTTTTGCAACAAGTTAATTTGCCCAACCAGGTACGTCAAAACCTTACGAAGTTAGAGCTACTCGAAGCTCGGCAACGGCGGCCACCGCCCCGTGCCCACTTCGACGGCTGCCGTCGGCATATAGTGACACTTGACACACATGACGGCAGCCGTCGACATATAGTGACACTTGACACACATGACGGCAGCCGTCGACATATAGTGACACTTGACACACATGACGGCAGCCGTCGACATATAGTGACACTTGACACACATGACGGCAGCCGTCGACATAATATATAGTGACACTTGACACACATGACGGCAGCCGTCGACATATAGTGACACTTGACACACATGACGGCAGCCGTCGACATAATATATAGTGACACTTGACACACATGACGGCAGCCGTCGACATATAGTGACACTTGACACACATGACGGCTGCCGCTGCTTCATTTGTTGGAGTATCGACGGCAGCCGTCGACATATAGTGACACTTGACACACATGACGGCAGCCGTCGACATATAGTGACACTTGACAAACATGACGGCTGCCGTCGACATATAGTGACACTTGACAAACATGACGGCTGCCGCTGCTTCATTTGTTGGAGTATCGACGGCAGCCGTCGACATATAGTGACACTTGACACACATGACGGCAGCCGTCGACATATAGTGACACTTGACACACGTGACGGCTGCCGCTGCTTCATTTGTTGGAGTATCGACGGCAGCCATCGACATATAGTGACACTTGACAAACATGACGGCTGCCATCGACATATAGTGACACTTGACACACGTGACGGCAGCCGTCGACATATAGTGACACTTGACACACATGACGGCAGCCGTCGACATATCGACGGTTAAGAATCAATAATGTTTATCTCAATATTCACAATATTTCTTAAATTATTTGCCATAGAAATATCACCTATGTTAGGAATGCGTAATTTTTTCTGCCAATATGGTCTTTCTCTCCTTAAAAAAATCTACATCTTTGCTGTTTGTGTACTTTCTAGTAACTTATCATCTCAAGCAAAACAATACTTTTGTTATCTACTTTAAATTTGACTTTTGTGAGATAGACACTATTGTTTCTTAACCGTCGATATAGTGACACATGACACACATGACGGCAGCCGTCGACATATAGTGACACTTGACAAACATGACGGCTGCCGTCGACATATAGTGACACTTGACACACATGACGGCAGCCGTCGACATATAGTGACACTTGACACACATGACGGCAGCCGTCGACATATAGTGACACTTGACACACATGACGGCTGCCGCTGCTTCATTTGTTGGAGTATCGACGGCAGCCGAACGTCAACAGCTGCCGCCGACGTGACCGCTGCAGCTACAGTATGTACGGCCGTCGGATCTTGGCTAGTCTGAAGTTAGGTTCCGCGAAAACTCGTACGTACTGTATCTTTACGTTTTGCAACATGCTGCTCTTGTATTTTAGCTCTTATGTACACGGCTCCTGTACAATTACTGTTTCCTTTTGTTTTTTTCTCAATAGTCCCGTTACTGGGCAAAGGCCTCTCCCAAGTTCCTTCCAAACCTTTTCCCGCACCGTCTCGAACCAGTATTCTCAGTAAGCGTCCAGATCATCCCGCCACCTTTTTCTTAGCCGTCATCGACGACGCTTTCTTCCTGCAAGCTTCCTGCAGATGCCCACTGGGTGGCGGCACTTGCCCAGCGGTCCCTTTTGCATGCGACTATTTTTGGGGAAGTATCTACAGATACACAAATGAAGCTAAATTCAAGTTTAAAATGTCATTTATTAAGTCAAAATGTTAAGATACAATAAATTAGTGATTAAACGTTAAAGCAAGAATAATGTGTATAACAATAATCATGAAGCAATTAATAAAGTCATTAGATTACCTAATTAAAAATGAAGCAAATATTAATGTCATTAGATTAATTAAAAATAAAGAAAATAATGTCATTAGATTAATTAAAAATGAAGAAAATAATAATGTCATTAGATTAATTTAAAAATGAAGAAAATAATAATGTCATTAGATTAAATACACATGAGAATAACTTATATTGCACAATAAAACTTGTTATTAGGTACGAAATCTACAAAATCTGTTTTTTTTTTACGTCGGATGGCCAGCAGTTGAAGCGACACCGAGCTGAAGGTTCGCGAAGTTCGCGACTTTTAGATTTGGATGTAATCAGCCTAGAACTCCATTTTGTGTATTTCGCATTATAGTCACATTACAGTCGACAAGAACACGAAGTAATCTTCACATTTCATGTTTTGGAGGGATATAGAGCTGTAATGGAAGTCGCTTGCAAGTCTTCGATCATTAGAGTAGTTGCTTGTATCTTCAGTGCAATAATGTCAGATACGTTCCAAATATGAATAGGATCGATTGACAGGACGCCGCCGTAACGTCACGCCGTTCTGTCAAATCGAAGATATCAGAAACAAAATGTGTATTGCAATATTGAAGAAGTCAGAGATGAGTAAAATTGTAAAACTGGATTCTGATTAAACTTTTTTCGTTCACAATTCGTAAATAAATTAAAAGATTGGTAAATAAACTAAATTTTAAAAATATCTTGCCTCGATTTAACAGTAAATTTGGAACGCATTGTACATAGTTTAATTAGTACTGTTTAATTTAATAAATAAAAAAATAGTGTTTGATTTTCTCCTTCATGTCATCCCTGAGACACCATGGGCTTTTTGGCTTTAAATGTGTTTCAGATAGGTACTAAGAGGGTGTCGATATTTTTTTCATGAAATGTTTTCACTTCCAAGAAGTGTGTGTGATTGTGACAGACCATTTATTTGTTGGAACTTTTAGAAAGAATGGTCATTAAAATGTTTGTTTTCGTGCTCATCTGCCTCAAGAGTGGTTTTAACATGTCAATTAGTTTTTTTTCATTGAAATTACTTGTCATTTGAAGGCACATAGCAGTTTATTCAGAGAAGTATTCGTTTAAAACAATTTGAGAAATTTGATTGGATGTTTTTGCCAAAAATTAATACCATCACAGAGTGGACTATTATTGAAGACACTGTCTTCTATTTCAAAGAAAAAAACATAGACATTGACGACGCAAAATTAATTGACGAGTGGGTGGATCTAAAGGCATTTTGGCAAAACTTAACTGAACAAGATAAGCTTTTAAATTCCAATCAATTTAGGGTACAATTTTTTAAAACGCCAAATGCCAATTGCTGAAAATTGCGAAATATTTTTTTTTGCATTCCGGTGCATAATGCTAACGTGGAGAGAGTATTCTTCTTCTATATTACACAACAATGGACTAAAGAAAGAAATTTACTAAGCGTAGAAACAATTTCTTCAATAATTAAAATTCAATTCAATTTCCAAGAATACCTACAGCTGCACTGATTTTTATAAATTATTTTTAAAAAGGGTAGATATTCTAAAAGCTATCGGAAAAAGTGATAAATACAAAAAAAAACTGAGAAGTAAAAAGGCAAGAGGCTGAGGAAAACGCTTCAATAGCCAGATAGACAAATCGTGTAACCTAATTTTAAGTGCAATAATTAATAAGTACCTAATTGCTTTTTATTTTTGTAGTTAAAGTTATGATTGTTTTCATTGAGTAGAAACTATTTAAAATATGGTTGTTGATCAAAACTTTAAGTTGATGAAAATGAGTATAGGATTGATTATTTTGTTTTAAAATTTTAATAATGTTACGTACATTGATGTAGGTCTAAACTTAAAAAAATGTTCTGTTTTGTTGTTTAATATTTAAGAAGACTGAATTTAGTTTATTTTCTGCTAAAATGGGTATAGGTGTTTTGTTATATAGGTATATGACTGCTGATAAAAAGTAAAGCAGATAATTATTATAGAACTATAGTAACCTCGAAAATTGTAAGACTAAGGACTGAATACTTGAATGGTCTAAGTAGGTAGGTACTTTTAAGATTTTAATTCATTACATATAATAATACGTTATTCTTTAATGTTTTAACAAGGTCTTGTTTTCTTATTTCAAGAATTTAAAAAGCTAATTTATATAAACAATTTGTAACAAATTGTAATATGATTCTGTTTTGTTTAAATAATGAATGTATAAAAAAGGTGATTTGTGACATTTTCAACTGTTTTTTATTATATTGAATACTAGCTTTTGTCAGCGGCTTCGCCCGCGTACATAAAATATAGCCTATGTCACTCAGGAGTAAAGCAGCTTTCTATTGTTGCTAAAATTATTCAAATCGGACCAGTAGTTCCAGAGATTACCCCCTACAAACAAAAAAACATAAAAACAAAAAAACAAACTTTACCTCTTTATTATATTAGTGTAGATAGTGTAGATATTGTATATGTCCGGCTTTCGGACTCTAAAATCCAGGGTTTTGACGCGTCTTGTCCTGTTTTACAAATTTTAGAGATGGCAACCCTAACCTACACAAATGTAATAAAGAAGTAGTTTGTTTTTTTTTTTGTTTGTAGGAGGTAATTTCTAGAACTACTGGTCCGATTGGAAAAAAAATTAGCAACAATAGAAAGCTGCTTTACTCCTGAATGACATAGACTATATTTTATGCAGGTACGCGGGCGAAGCCGCTGACAAAAGCTAGTAACGAATATAAAAAAAATATTTCTATGTTGTAAATTGTTTAGTAACGTTAGTTAATAAATTATAAAAAAAAGAAATCATTGGCTTTATATACACCGTGAAATTTAAATGGTTGTTTTCCCTCAGCGAAATGGTTGTGTCTTGGTAATACAAACGTTTGATAAAAAAATAAAATATTAAAAACAAAAAATGGACCCGTACAGTGCAAACTGATTATAACGTATCACAACGTGCAAGAGCTTATTTTGGTTAAAATATTTAATGAATCGGTTTCCTTTGACGGCGGGCTGCTCATGCGATTCTAGTAGTACCTACAAATTACGTCTAATGTTACTATTGTTTTCGCTTTTTTGAGTTGATAAATATTTTTAATAATTATTAATAAAAAAAAAACGTTTTATTTTTTTTATTTTTACTGTATGCTTCAAAAGTACTCCTTATGGCAAGTCATTCTGCCGCGGGAAAACAACCATTTAAATTTCACGGTGTATAGTTAATATCTTTTATAAACAAAAAATTAAAGCTATTGAGCAAATTCTCTTCCATTTTCGTGTAGACGACCTCAGCACGCAAATCATACTGCGAGCCAATTCCAGATTTAAATGTTATAAAATGTTAATAAACATTTTCTATTAGTGTAGCAACACCTATAACATGTAACAGTTCCTAATGTAACAATTGACAACATTGTTAGCAAATGTTTTTATGTTAGAAAATGTTTACAAACATTTTCTAACGGCAATGTGAGAGCACCTTGTTGCTAAAGCGCCGACTGGTGTCCTTCAAAGTTCAAATTTACTATTTATATAATGGCCAATCACAAAACGTGCCGTGTAGCCCCCAGATTGTAACAACAATCTTCGTCTAATTTGTCTAAATCTTAACAAAACAATTATGTAAATTGCATATGCTTGAGACCAGTGGTGGCCCAGTAGTATGTCGCGGGGTCAAGCCCAGCCAGGATACATTATAGTTCGTTTTTTAATCCTAGACTAAAGGAAAACATAATAGTTCGTTTTTTAATCCTAGACTAAGATTTAACAACTTAAAATGTCAAACTCCATAAAATTGGGAACATATTTCTAGACTGTGACATTCTGAGTTGTCAAATCGTAGTCTAGAATTAAAGGTGTCTGCCATCGATCACTGATAAATAACTAGATACACAATCCCATACAAAAGTTCGCTTCAAAACTGTCGCCAACTCTGTTTAGGTAATTAAAGGTGAACTAAACATATATCAATGTAAATTAAACTTTAACAACAAGTCATAGAGTTGTATTCACAAAGTTATGTACAAAACCTAAACATTTTTTACGACCCAAGTCCTTGATCGACAAAGATCATAACAAATTCAACCTTACTAACATGATACTAAGTCGTATTTACAAAGTGACAAATAAAAGTAATAAAATTTAATGACCAAGATTCGCCGCTAGGACAAAGAATGATTGGAGTCGAAATGTTTTGTGAGAATTATTTTGTTAGTTCATATTTTTTCTTAACTTAAATATTTTTTAAATTCTTTTCTAATTGGTTTTGCTAGAATATTTGTTAGCAATGAAACTAATAAGGACAGTTATCGTTATTTGTTATTTCTTTTTCTTATGTCTAAATCTGATACATTTTGTTTGACCAAAAATTCGGATCTAAAGTAACATCATACATAATTAACATCATCATTTTAGCCGTAAGACGTCCACTGTTGGAGATAGGCCTCCCTCAAGCGTCGCCACAACGACCGGTCCTGTGCGTCTGGCATCCATCGGATGACATGATGGTGAATTTTCTTTGTGACACCCTTTTTAGTCACATATTTATCCGTTTCTAAAAAATGTTTCGAACATACTACTCGTCCTTGAGTCGGCTTGAAGAATTCTTCGGATCTTTGTCTTGCTATTATTGTTATCCATTTTGCACACTGCACTGGATTTCGTGGAAAGCTAAAAAATCAAAATAAAATTACAATTTCTTTAATCAATTATTTTTATGTCAAAATGAAATCCAGTAAATTTTACTATTACTTCAATAAATACAGTAAAGAAATATAATTAAACACAAAAAACAAATATTCTTTAATTAAAAAAAAGAAATTGAAACAACAGCGTCTCTACTGTACGGAACAGAATCAATCCATATAAACCGAACAACTTAAGTGGTCATACGAGAGTATGATTTATACGTTTAGAATAAGTGTCTTTATAATAGAGGTGCATTATAACACCGGTTTTTAAATACAATTTAATTTTTAAAAGGTTTTTACGGTGATTTCTTAAGGAAATAACAATACAATGGTGACAATTATGTAATGATAATATTATTACTTACCGAAAATATGTAATTCCATCCTTTTTTAGCGTCCTTGAAGTGTGATTTTTGTAATTTTTAAACGAGCACTGAGGCATGTTTACCGTCAGAGCGTTCGAGTGCTACTAAGTAAAAAAGCGAGCCCACGGCGCGAGTGGGTGCGCTTTCGGTGAGGACACTTTTTTGCCGCTGATTGTGGATCTAGTTATTTATTAGTGATCGATGGTGTCTGCACACAGTGGGCGCGGCGCGGCGGGACCGGGCGGCGACGCGACGACGCCATACAGATCCGAGGTTACCGTCGCGCCGAGCGGGACGGCTCTGTGTGGTGTCGTCCGTACTATCTAGTACATTACAACTGCTCAGCGACGCGTCGCCGCCCGGTCCCGCCGCGCCGCGCCTATGTGTGCAAACACCTTAAAGAACGAACTATAGGAGAAAACAGGCATGTCCTAGAACCAAAAACTCTAAGACATGTGACATCCACCAACACGCACGGGTCCACGTGGTTTTTTTTTTTTTTTTTTTTTTTTATGGTAGGTGAAAATCATCCAATGACGAAACCCGCTCTTGGGTGGAGCGGGAGACTAGTGTCAGACTCTTACTGACTAAAAAACCTACCCCGTACCTTCCTTGCCCTATTCCTGGAGTCGAGGTAACAGTTTCCCACTTCCCTCTAGACTCCGGGAGGCTTCGACCCTGAAGGGCCCCTGCAGTTTGCTGACAACTCCTTGAGGCGCGCGGGAACGGTGCGCGCCGTTGACGACTAGGACTCGGTCTTACAGACGACCGGACGGCGAGCTACCCATTGCTCACCGTCCGCGAGCCAGTGTCTACGGTGGCCGGATATCGGCAGGATCGCGGCGGCGACGGCTACGGCGAGTACGCCGTTGCCTTTGCCTTATGCGGTCGGCCTCCTCCTTTACGAGCATTACTGCTTCGCAGAAGGAGGCGACCGCCCGCCATTCCTCTTCGCTGCGGACCATGGCCTGAACCAGGGCCCGGCGCGAGAGGTCGCCGCCGCCGATCACCCCCACGAGGACACGGCGATGCTCTTCCCAAGCAGGGCACACCTCCACCGTGTGCTCCACCGTGTCCTCCGGGCTCGCCTCACAGTGGCGACACCCGGACGTCTCCTCCGCACGAATCCGGTGCAGGAATCTCCCGAACTTCCCATGTCCGGTGAGAACCTGCGTCATGCGGAAGGTGAGGACGCCGTGAGGTCTATCCAGCCACGCCTCAAAGAGGGGCACTACCGCTGAGATTACGGTGTGCCCAGCGCTGGGTGTCCACGTGGTGGATTACGGTCCTCTTAGAGAGGAGGCCGCAGTTCCAGCAGTGGGAACAACATAAGGCTATGCTAAAGAAGTGCCTAAAGATATTTTAACTAATTCCATTAGGTCTCACTTTACTTTCTGTTTTTGGTTTCTACATTTTTAATATTTTTTATGTAATCTAGTTTCTTAATTAGCCTACTTTGTTATGTCAATGACATACTAAAGTAGGTACCTAAATATTATGCAATGTTGGTCGTTGGTAAACAACAATTGAGGACATCTGGACCCGTTTGATTTTCGTTTAAAAATGTACCTTTGTACCATATGTGTGCGAACGCCGGCGTTCGCTTGGGCCTCAAGAGTTTAAATATTCATTAAGAATCAATTTGCCAATAACAGTCACAGAACTTAACAAAAAACTACAAAGTATAGTATTTACAGAGCGTTGTCAGTCCGGGCGAACATGCTGGCCCGTAGGTTTGCACGCTGTGCAGATACGGTGAAGGTAGGGTTGCCATCTCTAAAATTTGAGAAACAGGACAAGACGCGTGAAAACCCCGGATTTTAGAGCCCGAAAGCCGGACATATCAACAAGATCTTTTAAACATATTCAATGTAATAAAAAAACAGTTGGAAAAGTCATAAATCATCTTTTTTATTCATTCATTATTTTAACAAAACAATTTTTTTAATTAATTATTTTTTTTAAACCCGGTCTACAAATAAAACCTTCCCCGGACGCTCCCCGGATGCCCTCTAAACTAGGACAAATCCGGGGAAACCCGGACGGATGGCAACCCTAGGTGAAGGTAATGCTATTTAAAGCTTACTGTACCTCTCTGTACTCGGCAAGCCTGTGGACTAGATATACCCAAAAGGCTTACAACGCTTTGCGCATCCAGTTTAATAATGCCTACAGGGTGTTGTTGCGTCTGCCACGCTTCTGCAGTGCTTCCAGTATGTTCGCTGAATCGCGCACAGATGGCTTTGATGCCACGTGGCGCTAGAAGACCGCATCATTATTAAGTAGATTACGTGGCAGCGACAACAGCATCCTTAATGATAGCCTGTAAGTTTGATTGTCTTCTGGTGTGGAACCTTACCCAGAGGACTAAGTCATTTTTAGTTGTTAATTACTAACAAAGTGTTTTAAGATCTTACTAATAAATAACAATCTGGCTGTAATGAATGGACTAATTATTTCAATTTACTTTTTAAATTATTATCAATATTAAATTTTAACAATTTAATATACTGACAATTTTGTGTATTTTATTGACATTTATTTTTAATTTCTGACATTTTAATTTATTGTCCATTTTATTTATTTTTATGACATTTCTTTTTTAATTTTTGACATTTTTAAATTTATTAATAATTCAGTACTCTGTGATAATTTAGTGTTTTTGCCTAATCTTGTAATAACAATTTCAAATATCTTCACTAATATAGAATAAGTACTAGGTACCTACTAACATTTATTGTGGACCAAACGATGTCTTTTTACAAATAAATTATTATAGTTTATTTTTATAGTAAGAAAGATCATTGAATGACGAATCCCGGCCTTGGGCGGAGCGGGAGATAGTGTCAGACTTCTACTGATTAGACCACCCACCGTTCCTTCCTGCCTTAGTTCCAGGGCCCTGATGTTCTGCTTTCGCATCAACCCATGGCTTCATGAGGCTTCGACCCTACAGGTTGCTGACAGATCCTTGAGACGTGCAGGAACAGTGCGCGCCGTCGATGATTTGGGCTCGGTCCGGACTGTTACCGGACGATTGGACAGCGAACTACCCATTGCTCGCCGTCCGCAAGCCCGCGGCTACGGAACAATATAAGGAGAGGAGGGCGTAGCAGAAACTAACCCATGACAAATGTAAAATAAATCGGCCAAGAGCGTGTCGGGCGTGCCACGCTCAGTGTAGGGTTCCGTCCGCCACAGATTTCTCACAATGTAACAGAACCCAGTAGTAAAATTAGTAACCCAATTTCCCGAGAGATGGCGCTGTACCCGGTGGTAATTTTGGATTATGTGAACCGATTTTTTCTTTTTGTATTTTTATTTGAAAGAAGATACGCTCAGGATAATGTACGGTTAAATTAGAAAATTAGTTCAGAACGGTTTTATTTTTAATTTTTCAAAAACTGTTCATCCTATCAAGTTCAAAATAATTTTCCTAGAAAGTTTACTTAAAATTCTACTATTGAGATTTTTTAAACTTACGGTTCAATAGTTAGAGGAGGGGGACGCCTCATTTACTACTTTCGGAGCGGTTATTTCCGAAAATAGGTATGTATATTGTCAAAAAAATATTTTGCGGGACACTTAATCATTTTTAAATAACTATCCAACAATATTTCACATGTTATGATAGAAATTAAAAAAAAAAATCACTTTCCACTTTACTTGTAGGGGAGGTACAATAATTAATCATTTTTTACCACTTCTTGTTTGTGCACTTTGTCGGCATGGTTGATATCCTACATATTGATACCAAGTTTCAGCTTTCTAGTACTAACGGTCGCTGAGATTATCCGCGGACGGACTGACAGACAGACATGGCGAAACTATAAGGGTTCCTTGTTGACTACGGAACCCTAAAAACTGGCTAAATTCAAAAAGCCTAACAAAAGTCAGACTGGCCAGTTGCCGTGTATTTTTAACCACACACTCGAAGGCCTACCTTATCGCAGACACTACAAGATAGGTATCGTACGAGCATAGCCTTCAGCAGGGCTATTATGTAACTCTATTGACAACTCAAGTGATGAGCACTCAAACAAAAGTGTTCATCAACAACTGTCAAACAGCTAGTTTCGCATTAAGTATTTATTAATTTAATTTTTTTATTAGTGACCAACTGCTATTACGTCATTAGCCACCGGTGCTTTTGATATCACCCAATTTACAAGAGCGGGGACAGAGACTGTGTCGACAACTATCGTCCTATTTAGGGTTGCCATCTCTAAAATTTGTAAAACAGGACAAGACGCGTGAAAACCCCGGATATTAGAGTCCGAAAGCCGGACATATCAACAAGATCTTTTAAATCTTTTTAATCATGGTGTGCGAGCATAGTGCGTGTCTCGCGGGCGGCCCAATTTTTTTAAATTTATTTTTTTTAACTCGGTCTACAAATGAAACCTTCCCCGTCGCTCCCCGGACGACCTCTAAACTAGGACAAATCCGGGGAAACCCGGACGGATGGCAACCCTAGTCCTATTGCGGTATTGCCCTGTATCTCCAAAATTCTTGAAAAAATATTAAACGGAGCTCTCAAGAAATTTTTTGAGAAATTTAAGATCATGGCCGATAACCAATACGGTTTTAGATCAGGATACTCTACTGAAGACACCGTAATAAACTTGACTTCAGAAATTGTAAAAAACTTAGTAAAAATAAATGCCTGTGTATTTTTCTAGATAGATAGATCTCTCTAAAGCTTTCGACACGGTCTCTGTTCCCATCCTTCTTGCCAAATTGGAGAACCTAGGCATACGTGGAAACGCATACAATATACTAAAAGACTACTTAGCCAATAGGAAACAACAAGTAAGGATAGGAGCTATCAATAGTGATGAGATATTTTAAGGAGGTATTTTAAGTTCGACCCTCTTTTTGCTCTATAAAAACGAGCTCTGCCAAATGTCTCTCCGTAACACCAACATTTTTACATAATTATGCAGATGATACGGCAGTTCTCGTCTGGGGACCAGACTGGGAAACTGTAAAGAAAACCGCAGAATATTCTTTGTCAAAAATCATGAACTGGCTTACAAATAACCTACTGACATTAAACCTCTCCAAAACTTACTATGTTGCCTTCTCCATAAGGAAAAATAGCTCCCCACCACAAAATTTCTCTATCACAGCCCATAATTGCTCTTCTCGTGACATCTGCAAATGCAAATACATAGAGCGAGCCGCGCATGTCAAGTACCTGGGTGTATACATTGATAGCGGATTGAGGTGGAACAAGCAGATAGACACAGTAACCTCAAGAGTGAGGAGACTAATTTACTTATTTCATCACTTAGAGACTGCGTCCCTCTTGAATAGGGTTGCCATCCGTCCGGGTTTCCCCGGATTTGTCCTAGTTTAGATGACGTCCGGGGAGCGTCCGGGGAAGGTTTCATTTGTAGACCGAGTTTAATAAAATAAATAAATTAAAAAAATTTGGGCCGCCTGCGAGACACGCACTATGCTCGCAAACCACGATTAAAAAGATTTAAAAGATCTCGTTGATATATCCGGCTTTCGGACTCTAAAATCCGGGGTTTTCTCGCGTCTTGTCCTGTTTTTACCCGACTACGGCGAAGCAAAAGGAGGGTTATGATTTTGACCTGTATGTATGTATGTATGTATGTATGTATGTATGTATGTGGGTATGGATGTTCATCTGTTCCCTCGTAACTTCTAAACTACTTATCAGAATTCGACAAATGACATATCATTAGAAGCGTCTTAATTGTCCGCTGGTTATAGGCTATATGGGATTTCACAAAATCTAATGTGGCGCCCTCTAGCGGACAAAACATACGAAGTAAAAAAATAAAGTTAAGATAAATATGCCGTGTTTGGTATCATTTGAAAGCGCTTTACTTGTACATTTTGAATATATAAATATATTACTAGCATTTGCTTGTGACTTTACCTGTATTCATGGGCTGAGAAATCAATGAACCCAAGATTAACCTATTTAGAACTCCAAAATATGTTAAATAAAAATAAAGTTTAAAAACTAAGACCCGACTACTTAAAAACACGCTCTAAAAAGTACGAAACAAGAAAACAAGAAAGCCGTGGTCGTATGCCATAAGAATAATAAATTAAAAAAAGTGGTATACGACCACGGCTTTCTTGTTTTCTTGTTTCGTACTTTTTAGAGCGTGTTTTTAAGTAGTCGGGTGTTAGTTTTTAAACTTTATTTTCCAAATTTTAGAGATGGCAACCCTACTCTTGAAAAGCTAAAATTAATCTACCTGGCTCTATGCCAATCCATTATCCAATATTGCATACCAGCTTGGGGAGGCGCCAGCAAGGCACTTCTTCTAGGTGTGGAAAGAGCTCAAAGAGCTGTCCTCAAAGTCATGACTAAGAAGCCTTATAGGTAGGTACCAAACCGAAAAACTATACGCGAACTGCAAGGTTCTAACAGTGCGATAGCTCTTTGTGCTCAAGTCCATCATGAGAAGATACAGTACTGTCCCGCGCCCCGATCCAGGCCTACGCAGTGGAATGCCCGTTTGCCCACGTATTCCCAGTAAAACCTCCTTCGCCAGAAAACAATTTAATAGTATGAGCCTTAAACTATACAATGACAAACATAAGAAAATAAATATCGCAGGCCTAAACAGCACCAAACTTAAAACCAGTCTGACTGACTGGCTTCAAAATTTAAACTACGAAAAAACTGAAGCATTACTAACATACATCGCGTAACCTACTCACACAAACACACGACACTCCTACCGTAATAACACAATACTCACAACACAAATATCCAAACTCAGCTGAGAGCAGTGGTGGCCGAGTGGTAACGGCCCCGACTTACGAGTTGTAGGTCGCGGGTTCAAACCCAGCCAGGCGCATTACTTTGTGTAATTTATTTCATCACCACTGCTCTCAAAACGGTGAAGGAAAACATCGTGAGGAAACCGGCATGTCCTAGAACCAAAAATTCGAAGACATGTGACATCCACCAATCCGCACTGGGCCCGCGTGGTGGATTATGGCCCATTCCCTCTCCTAGAGAGAGGAGGCCTGTGTCCCTGCAGTGGGAACATTAAAAAAGGCTGATGATGATGATGAAATATCCAAACTCACATGTATCTACACAAACAGCCACACACACCTACATAATCATTCAACATTACAACATGCCCACTCAACAATACATGGTCCACCAATTTTTTATAATCGCATGAATAATAATTGCAAATTGTAACCATTTTTCTCATGATCAACTACGTTCATTTACACCAATAAACGACTGAACACTGCCACCCAAAACAAAAGTAGGTACTCGCTTAGTTTGGGAGACCGTACCAGTACTTATTGCACTTGCACCTCAAATTTACTTGTGTCTAATTATAAGTCACCCTGTGAACTGTAAATATGCGATAATAAAGATTATTATTATTCCGTTTATTCCATTTTACGTTTTTAACACCTATTATGCAGGCATAATGAAACGGAGACATACTATTTAATTATTTGATAAAGTATCGATTTCTACGATTCTAGACAATTTGACATAAATATAATCAATTGCCATTAAAAAAAAACTTGATTTGACATTGACAGTATTATTCTTTGCCGGTGCCGCCAAACTTATGAAAAGTACCACGCAGATTTGTTTGTGTTTTGGAGTTGTTTTCAATGATAAGAAGAAATGGACATTTCGGAAATGACCGCAAACATGTCGTTACAAGAGTTAGTATGATTTACCTTTTATTAAATATACACATGTATTTACACAGAGGTTAGAATATGGTAGCTGGTGTTGTTGTGCTATTTCTTTTAGAACAACAGCTGCAGCAACCTTTCGACTTTAGTAATTACAGACACAATTAAAGAATAATAGGCGGCGATCGCATGGGCTCAATAGTTTTAAACAACACTTGCGTCAAACGGCAAATGCGGTACATTTACCATTTGACGCAAATGTACACTACAATACTCGGCATAAAAATTGAACCAAAATGGACATCGACCTTCAATGCGCAGTAGCAGGATTACGGTTCTCAATCGAAGCGGGTAACTATAGAAACGGGTTCAAAGTAATTATTTGAGAAGATGCTATTAACCTCTTTCAAATAGTATAGGCGTAAAAACAAAATATTTAATTGAAAATATTGTTGTTAAAATTTTAATAGAGAGAGATAGAATACATCATCATCATCATCCTACTTATCCCATGTTACTTGGGGTCGGTGCAACATGTTTTTTTCTTCCACTCTATCCTGTCACCCGTCACACTATCACTAACTGCCTTTTCTTTCATATCACTCCTCACAGAATCCATCCATCTCTTCTTCGGCCTCCCTCTTCCTCTCCATCCATCAGAGAGAGAGAATACATATTTTGTAAAATCAAATAATTACTTCATTATTTAAACAATAGCAAGTCTTCTAATAAAAACAGTTATAATCTTTTGAATACTGCAATTAAAGACATAATAGAAAAACAGTAGGTGTGTGAGCGCCAGCATTCGCTTGGGGCTCAAGAGTTTATTGAAAACATTTGTTTGGCATACTGTATTTGTTTTTGAGGCTGGTATCCACAACACCGTTACTGATGTCAATCGATCAACCCCAGAAGATGACCAGCAGTGTCTTGGTGATACTGACCATTTTGCAGAGGTTACCTGGGTTACTGAAGTACTATTCCCTGTATATAGTGACAACTGGTCAGTTCAGAAGCATATGCAATGCTATCTCGTCGCCCTCCATGCAGGCTCTGCACAGTGGGCTGTCTGTAAGTCCTATGACAGAGAGGTGCTTATTAAAGGTCCCATGGCTAGTTGTAATGGCAGTGACTTTGCACAACTGAGATTTAGTTAGTTGTTGTAGGGCCTGTTTTGTATGTGTGTAAGTGGCCTTCAATGGAGGGAAGTACCTCCTTGACCTAGGCAGACCAAACTATGCAGTTAGGTAGGCATAGTTAGTGCATGTACCCATAGTTTTGTCTGTTACTATTAAGTATATGTATTTTGTTGGTGCACAGTAAAATTGTGTCGGTCTATTTAATATACTTCTGTGACTCACACTTAAGTACGTTTACTACTCTGTCAAGCTCAAACGGCTGTACAGTTTGGTATAAAATTTGTACCAGTGTAGTTTATTTTTATCCTGGATTAAAACATAAGCTATTATTTATGGTGTGGAGTACAGATTTGAAATAGGCGGAGTCGCGGGCTATAGCTAGTTATATATTTGGTCATGTTGAAGTGTTAAAAATGCGCAAAGGATCGTCTGTCACGTGTTTTCGCCCTTATAACCTCAAGAACCGTTTTAAAATATAATCGTTCTCAAAAACATCAGATAAATAATAAAACAATATCAATTTGTATAGTGAGGTTTCAAATAAATGCAAGAAAGGATCTAAAGAAGCCATTATTTCACCTATATCTATCAAACAACCGGTTTTCTTACTGAACTAAATTCATTGTACTTGACATATTCAACACTTATTCACTGATTTGTTAAACAGGGCTACTGGTAACCCGAAGTATTTCATCATTCCATAGTTTGTGATGTGGTTTGTTTCGTTACTAAATTGCCCCCCCCCCCAGTCTGCCTCAAAGTCAAAGTCAAAGTCAAAATCTTTTTATTTCACATAGGCCTACATGGGCACTTGTAAAACGTCAGAAGCTAGTGCACGGTTCCAAATTGGTTGATTCCTATGGAGAAGAACCGGCAAGAAACTCCATGGTTACTCTTTTAAAATAATTGTTTCTTTTACAATATTTCCATATTACAGTATTATGACATTGATTATGTAAGGACAGTGCAGACCAGTCAATATTGAAATTGTACCATAAAAGTGGTAGGAAGTACTCTAAGATTTGCGTCTACAATGTTCTCACATTCACATGATTGAAAGAAGCTATACAAAAGAAAAATAATCACAATTATCTGTAAGACAATTACATTATATTACGGATCTATAAAATGGTAATCTAGGGAATATTGAATATGTCAAAAAAAAAAATGTCGTATAAAAAAAAGGAAAAAGATGGAACAGTTAACAGACAATTACTCAGAATATTGATAAGTTACCAGGGGGCCACATGTGCAGAAGCAGTCATTGCCAGACAAGTGTGTCTTCGACATAGTCTCTAACCTTATAATATGCTTTTTTGGTTAGGACACGCTTAATATGAGTTTTGAAATTCCTCTCGCTAAGTTCTGACACCCCCTTTGGCAGCTTATTATAAAATCGTACGCTATTTACTAAAAATGACTTGCTGGTCTTAGCTAATCTCCATTTAGGTAAAACAATTTCATGTTGACTACGAGTATTTTTATTATGAAGATCGCTTCTAATTTTAAAAAGTCCTAAGTTTTTACGCACGTATAAAATACATTCTAAAATATAAAGTGAAGGCAAAGTTAGTATATCAATTTCTTTAAATTTATTTCTTAGGGACTCGCGAGGCCCCATCTTATAAATTGCCCGGATTGCTCTCTTTTGCAATATAAAAATCGAGTCTACCTCAGCTGCAGATCCCCACAGTAAAATGCCATAAGACATAATACTGTGGAAATAAGCATAATAGACTAACCTAGCTGTGTCAACATCTGTTAACTGCCTAATTTTTCTTACTGCATATGCAGCTGAGCTTAGTCTACCCGAGAGAGTTCTAATATGGGCTCCCCACTGCAATTTGGAGTCAATAGTAATGCCTAAGAACACAGTTTCCGTAATAATATCAAGTTTTTTACCGTCAAGAATCAGACTGACACCAACATGAGGAACATTTGGTAATGAAAACTTTATACACTTAGTTTTATTTGCATTTAATAAAAGGTTATTAGCAGCGAACCATTTCGAAAGAACAGCCAGACTTTCGTTGACATGTAAGACATCCGCATCTTTTCTATCTACTTTAAAGATAAGGGAAGTATCATCAGCAAATAAAACTATATCGGCTAAATTAGCCATCATGTAAGGAAGGTCATTAATATACACTAGAAAAAGGAAAGGGCCAAGGATTGAACCCTGAGGCACGCCCATTTTTACAAAAGAGCCGGAGGACGTTGCCCCATTAATGGTTACTTTTTGCTGCCTATAAGATAAATAGGAAAAAACAAGATCAGCAGCTTGTCCACGAATTCCGTAATGATGTAATTTACAGATCAGAGTTTTATGGTCAACGCAGTCAAATGCTTTAGAGAGGTCACAAAATATGCCAATAGCATCCTGTGATTTCTCCCAGGATTCCAAAATGTGACTGATGAGTTTCACTCCTGCATCCGTCGTCGACCTTCCTTTCGTGAAGCCAAACTGGTGACTATGCAAAATCCCATTTGCATTAAAATGACACAACATCTGGTCCAGCATGATTTTTTCGTAGATTTTACTCAATGCTGGAAGCACAGATATAGGTCTGTAATTAGAGGGATCACTCTTACTACCTGATTTAAAAATTGGTACTACTTTACTGTGTTTCATTAAATCAGGGAATGTACCACTGTCCAAACATTGATTAAATATGCCTGTTAGGACAGGAGCAATTGAATCAATAATATCTCCCAGAACCTTAACCGATATACCCCATAAGTCTTCAGTGTTTTTTGTGTTAAGACTTTTGAATGTTTTTTTAATTATATCAACAGTAATACGTTTAAATTCCATCCCCTTCTGGCGAGTTTGTCTGCTGTATCAATTGCTGTGTTCTTTGATCCATTGAATGGTTTGTCATAATATTAATAAACCTATTTCTTTGTGATTTCAGTGAGACTAAACTAAAAAAACGAGAAGATTACATTGACTGGCAAGAATACTTTATGGCAACTGCATTTTTGGCTGCAAAACGGAGTAAAGATCCAAGTTACCAAGTAGGGGCTTGTATCGTCAACAAGGATAACAAAATAGTTGGAATTGGGTAAGTATCTGTTATCCTCAGCACAAAAGTTTAGATATATAGTTATCCTTTAACAAAAAAAACTCGCATACATTTTAAACTTACACTCTAACACTCACACACATGCACTCAAACACTTACACTTACAATAAATCTCGCAATAGTTAAACTTTACACTTATTTGTTCTAATTGTACATGTGTTTCTTGTTTCTGATATGCCTAAAAAAATGTCATGTTTTCGTTCTAGTATATTTTTGTAATAGAGGTTGTTGCAACCCTACATCGGGCACCAGTCCCTCACAAATTTAGTGCTAAATTGTTTAACCTAGCATAAGCAAAATTGGTGAAATTTGTGAAGGGAAAATAAATAAATAAATTATTATTATTATTATTATATCTCTAAGAAAGCGATTCATTACTGTCTCACTAGGAATATAGTTTTAAAACGGCCCAAGTTTAGTGATATACTTATATTACTAGATTAAGTTCAGTGATATAAATATATTATGGTTTGTCTCAAAGAAGTCATGTTGTATCATATTGTAGTAGGTAGTGATGGGAAATTCCCGAGAACATTGCGGAAATGTTCTCGAGAATGTTCTCCTGGCAGAGAATTTACGAGAACTTAAAATTTGAGTAACAAAACCCAAACTTCATATAAACCCCTTTAAAATTTGAATGCTAAATGGAATGTAATAGTGTATTATTTTAAATTTTGGAACGTTTCGTGACGCTAATTACATTTGAGGATTTTTTAAATGAAATACAATACAAATTGATAACCAAATCAACGTTATTTAAGTTAATTACTTAAATAACGTTGATTTGGTTATCAATTCAACGTTAATCAACGTTAGTCAATTCGGCTAAATAAAATAAAAATAGGAATGTCATATTAATTTTCCTTGACGAAATCAAAATAGGTAGTTAGATTAATATTTCTTTAGACAACAATTTACATTTTAAGAACAAAAAAAAAAACATCACATATTCATAGCATAAAATATAAAAATCATTATCATCATTATTTTAGCCGATAGACGTCCAATGCTGGACATAGGCCTCCCCCAAGCGCCGCCACAAAGACCGGTCCTGTGCGTTTTGCATCCATCGGCTTCCAGCAACCCTGACCAGGTCATCGGTTCATCTTGTGGGAGACCTTCCAACGCTGCCTCTTCCGGTACGTGGTCGCCACTCCAGAACCTTTCGGCCCCAGCGGCCATCCGTTCTGCGTGCAATGTGTCCTGCCCATTGCCACTTAAGTTTGGCGATTCTTTTGGCTATAGCCCTTTCCATTGCCCTTTGAGTCTTCTTATGAGGCCCATGGTAAGCGACCACGTTTCAGAGCCATATGTCATCACTGGCAACACACACTGATTATAGACTTTCGTCTTGAGACACTGTGGTATATTAGACGAAAAAACACCGCGTAGCTTCCGAAACGCTGCCCAGCCGAGTCGGATTCTTCGACATCGGACATAGCAAGTTCGGGAGGTTCTTGCACCGGATTCGTGCGGAAGAGACGCCCGGTTGTCTGGTAATAGCCCGGACCAGTCGTCGACGGCGCGCTCTGTTCTCGCGCGCCTCAAGGAGTTGTCAGCAAATGAAGAGGTCCAACTGCAGGTTCAAAGCCTACTGGGGCCCCGGTCAGGCTTCTGAGTGGTATGAAGACGACCCTGGTATGAAGGCTAAGAAAGGATGTCTCATTTAATCAGTAAGAGTCTGACACTGTTTCCCGCTCTGCCCAAGGGCGGGATTCGTCATTAGATGATTTTTCCCACTTTAAAAAAAAGTCGGATTCGACGATTGACCTCTTTCTGTTAGTTAGTCCTATCCAAATGGATTGTCTGTCCAAGGTAAACGTCTACTACTTCGAGTGTAGAATCTCCGATCTTGATAGGTGTGGGCGCTACATGCATGTTAACCATGACTTTGGTTTTGTCCATGTTCATTTTAAGGCCCACTCTTTCGGAAGCTCTACTGTACATGTATGCAGACGACATCACGCTGGCGGACTCGGACAGTGGGCGCTTGGTCCGTCGTGTGACAGCGTGGAAGGAATCGCTGGAAAATGGTGGTCTGAAGATGAATGCGGCGAAGACCGAGTACTTGACCTGTAACACAACAAACGCTGCTCCTGTTCGCATTGGCGAAGACGCAGTCGAGCGCACGGAACAGGTCAGGTACTTGGGATCGGTGCTCCACGAGTCCGGGGACGTCGATTGCGACGTCGAGTCACGTATCTTGGCGGCCTGGGCGAAATGGCGTGAGGTGGCGGGGGTTATCTGTGACTCCAAAATGCCGATTAGGCTCAAAGGACAGGTCTATAAGACCATCATTAGGCCTGTCCTTTTGTATGGCAGTGAAGCGCGGCCTGTACTTGAGCGGCATAAGCAAAGCCTGCATGTCACGGAAATGAATATGCTGCGCTGGATGTCTGCAGTTTCGCGGAAAGACCGCATTAAAAACTCCCGCATCCGGGGCAGCCTTCAGGTCCGTGACATAGCGAATAAACTGCAGGAGGGTCGCTTACGTTGGTATAGCCACGTTTTACGAAAACCGGCAGACTACGAGGGTAACAGATACCTCGCCATGCCGTCTCCGCCGGGACCCGGAAAACGAGGAAGGCCTATGAGGCGTTGGATCGACGTCGTAAGGGACGATATGCGTACCAATGGGCTTAAGGCAAAGGACGCGAATGACCGAGCGAAGTGGAGACGTCTGTGTAGGAAAGCGGACCCCGAGCACTGAGGTGAAAGCCAAGGTGTGCAACCGGGACTGTCGCTAAGATGATGATGATGATTCTTTCGGAAGCTCTACTGAGGTCATCGAGCATTGTACTGAGCTTCTCCGTAGTCTCAGCCATGACTACGATGATGTCGGCAAACCGAAGGTGAGTGATGTACTCGCCATTGACATAAATGCCTAGACCACTCCACTCCAGAACCTTGAAGACATCCTCCATTGCAGCCGTGAATAGTTTCAGAGAAATGACGTCTCCACGTCGTCCGTTTATGTTCAGGACCAAATAAGTTTAGTTTAGCTGCTATTTATTGTATCACTGTCCTATTTACAGACTGAGATGTAAATTAAATTCAATAATTAAAAATTAAAATCATCATATTTCATGTTAAAATCGGAAAGAGCACATACAAGTTTTAAGTTCTCATAAGTTCTCGTATGTTCTCGGTTCTCGAGAATATTCGGGAACATTCTCTTCCGAGAATGTTCTCGTTTTGAGAATGTTCTTTTTCCCCATCACTAGTAGTAGGTATATTAAAGCTTATACAGGGTGTTTGGTGCATCGTTTGCCAAATTGATTTGGCCGACAGGATAGATCATTTGCTATATCTTCAGCCCCAATAAATCATTCCTTGCCACACCGGTTTTTTTTAAACATGTTTTTAACTTTTCTTCTGAAAAACACCGGATTTCAGCATTTAAGCTTACATAAATAAAAAAGTTATTAGTCTATCCAACAAAATTTATTTTTATATTTAAGTGTACTGTTGTAAGGTTCTATGAAATCCAAAATTACTTGCTAGTAACGTGTAGTTTTTCTATAAAAAACCTACAAAGTGTATGGGATATGACAAAATAATTTTAAAACTCAACTTTAAATGGTTGTAAAAAAAAATAAATAATGTGCGTAAAAATGAGATATCAATATCTACCTACTTAGAGCAAGTTATTTTTTTTTCTTTAACTTCTTAGTGCATTTACCGTAATATAAAATATCAGCTTTTTGTGATTTGAGTGCACATTTAGCCAGTTAGTGAAGTCAATAAAAGGTTTTTTTTAGCATATTGCACACCATTGGAAAGGGCATTAACTAGAGAACTTTTTGAGAAATTCGAAGATCTCCAACGCTTTTAGTTTTTTTTTTTTTATAGAAATTAAAGTTGAGTTATAAAATTATTTTGTCATGTCCCATACACTTTGTAGGTTTTTTATAGAAAAACTACACGTTACTAGCAAGTAATTTTGGATTTCATAGAACCTTACAACAGTACACTTAAATATAAAAATAAATTTTGTTGGATAGACTAATAACTTTTTTATTTATGTAAGCTTAAATGCTGAAATCCGGTGTTTTTCAGAATAAAAGTTAAAAACATGTTTAAAAAAAACCGGTGTGGCAAGGAATGATTTATTGGGGCTGAAGAATGATCTATCCTGTCGGCCAAATCAATTTGGCAAACGATGCACCAAACACCCTGTATAATCACAAACATTTTTGAAAAATTTCAAATCTGTGCTACGTTTTTGAGACAGGCCTATTAGGTACTTGATTAAGCTTAGTGAAATAGAAATCTACCATGTATCTATATATATAAAAGAAAGTCGTGTTTGTTACAACACTTATAACTCGAGAATGGCTGGACCGATTGCCATGGTTTTTGATTTGTTGGATTTGTATCCGTCCCGAATAACAGAATACATCTTAAAAATAATGAAAAGGGTAGAGTAGGGTAGGGTAGAGTAGAATAATCTGTTGCCGGGAGCGAAGCCGCGGGCAAAATCTAGTAATCAAATAAAACAAAATTTTATTGGTTTCATATTTATTTATTAATTAACTTTATGTATCCTGCAATTAGTTACAATACTTTGTGACAATTACATGTATTAAAGTAATTATAATTAAAATGATCATGTTTTTCGGAATTTAAACATTAACAATACACTTAAAACTAATCAAACATTAAAAATCTTTTAAAGCCAAATAGTTTTGAGATATCTTTATTTCTTATTAACAAGTTGAGATCTTGGTTTCTTTAAAAGTATTTTTTAATTTTTGTTCAGACGAGAAGAGGAATAATGACATCTAAAATTACATAGCACTGAATGCTTCTTATAGGCACATCTTTTAGTAAAACACTATATATTCGATTTTTTACAGGCACATTTTAAATTTCCGCCGCGGGGGAGGCGGCGCGTCGCCTGCGCCGCACACCAAAAGCTATTTCACTAAACTTAATCTAGTAATATAAGTATATCACTAAACTTGGACCGTTTTATAACTATATTCCTAGTGAGATAGTAATGAATCGCTTTCGTATAACTATGTTACGGTCTATAATTATATCCCTAGGGATATAACTATATTACGGCTTCATCTATCTTACTGCGACATATAGGTACATACCAGCATAACCCATCGCAGGTTTAACAGCGGTACCTACGTCAGAAGCGACGAAATAAAAAAAGCTACAAATGCAAATGTTCCATAGCAGGCAAAATTGATTCCGATTTAACAAAAAAGATGGCGTCCTACCAAATCATAGCCTTCTTTTAATTCATAATTTTAGTACGTTAGTACTCTACTACGTAATGTTTAGTACCTACGATAGTACAGGGTGTAAAGCCCGAAACGTCATACCTATGATTGAAATGCCAACGTCCAAAACACCGAAATTCAAAATACCGAAAGTTTTAAATGCCGATAATCGTTATATCGAAACACAAAGCCGATTTCCAAATGCCCGAAAGGACAAAATCCCAAATGGACGAAATCCCGAATGGACACAATCCCAAATGACATACAATTAATAGAAATAACGGAAGCAGCATGTCTGGGAATAAGGCAAGAAAGGTACGGGGAGGTTCTTTAGTCAGTAAAAATCTGACACTGTTTCCCGCTCCGCTCAAGAGTGCGATTCGTCATTCGATGATTTTTACCTACCATAAAAAAAATCTAAGGTTGTCTGGTAGATATTGCTGTCAGCGATATGACTTAGGTATACTTTTATATAGGGTTGCCATCTGTAAACTTTGGGAAACAGGACAAGACGCGTGAAAACCCCGGATTTTAGAGCCCGAAAGCCGGACATATCAACAAGATCTTTTAACATATTCAATGTAATAAAAAACAGTTGGAAAATGTCATAAATCACCTTTTTTATTCATTCATTATTTTAACAAAACTATATTTTTTTATTTATTTAATTTTTTAAACTCGGTCTACAAATGAAACCTTCCCCGGACGCTCCCCGAATGCCCTCTAAACTAGGACAAATCCAGGGAAACCCGGACGGATGGCAACCCTACTTTTATGTACCTATACTTTTTTAGTTTAAGCTCTTATCCTCTATCCTAAGGTTGTCTGGAAGATATCGCTGTGAGCGATAAGACCACCTTTGTACCCATTCCTATAAGTTTCTGTAAAATTGCTACTTTTTTGGTGTACAATAAAGCATTATTTACCCGACTGCCAAAGAAGGAGGGTAATGTTTTTCGAGTGTATGTAAGTATGTATGTATGTCTTTTCCTTTGTGACCTCCTGTAGCCTAAACGGCTTGATGGATTTTGATGTATGAGGTATCGTTAGATTTGTCTTGATTACGGGAGTGTCATAGGATACATTTTATCCTAAAAGTCCCACGGGATAAAGACATAATAATATTTTTTCTAAATTTCCCTTTAAAAAAATATGTACTCGTAATCTAAAGCCAAATGTCGTCGAAATAATTTAAAATGGTACTTACATATACATAGTCTTCTACATCTACAACATTTTCGTTAAATAAAAACAGCTAAAAAGTTATAAATAAAAAAAATTATTATTAAAAAAACAAAATACCCGACTGCACACTAAAAAAAGAGTAAAACAAGCCCCACAATACAAATTTACTGAATATAATTTATAAATGTTGATGGAAAGCATCGCAGGCGGGGACCACCTTGACCGCCACCAACGAAAATTCTTCTAAATGGTGCACAACAGAAATGACTATAAATAAGCCTCTGTTGGTCCCCGCCAACAGAGGCTTTTTTTTAGAGGATTCTATTTGTCTTGAATGACTGACGGATCAACGCACAGCCTAATTCGCTGATCGTAAACACTTACTAACGTCATTCGATTTCAAGTAACCTGTGATATCCCTACAAAATTAGTTAACAATATTGCACTTTCGAAGCTGTCCCTCTTTACGGTTTGACCTCGGTTTTATCTGCAGTGGTATGACATTGAAATGTGTGACATTGTGTTAACCGCTGCACTTAATAGGTACTGTTGGTGGGACACTTGGGACTGATAAAGCTACATTATTGTTATTGTGACCTTGGAACTGAATGATTCATTTGATAATTTTACATCCTTAATTGCTCAACTACTATGTTGACTACATTTGCACTTGACTTCAATAATATTCCACTTATAAATCTAATGCACACTTTACTGAACGGCCTTTTAGAATACTCATACAATACGAAGTCATGGTTAATATCCACGTAGCGCCCTTATCAAGATCGGAGACTGCACTCGAAGCAGTTGACGACTGCGTTTACCTTGAACAGACAATCCAATTGGGTAGGTCTAACTTTGAGAAAGAGGTTCACCGTCGAATCGAATTCGACTCGGCTGGCGACGTTCGGGAAGCTACGCGGTATCTTGTCTAATATACCACATTGTCTCAAGACGAAAGTCTATAATCTCTATTATAACGCACGCCACTCTAAATATAACACATTATAAATCAGTACGTTTAAAATAGGGAAATTATAAGTCTAGCCACAAAATTATTTATTGGACACGTGATTAAACTTCGATTTGTATAACTAAGCAACGGGAAAATGTCACAGCCTCTAATAAACTAATTAGTCTTTTTTACAATGCCAACTAAATATTCTATAGAAAGCGTCAAGTAAAGATCATCAATTATTGTGACTTGTCCTTCTTATTTTATATTGCCATCTAAATTTCTAACTCGGCAACGGATTTTACATCTCGCCAACATTTTACCTTTTACAGCTTCAACGCACTGTCCTCAAAAAAATATAATTCAAGCTTCCACCGAAAGCATCATTTATTATAACTTAGCATGTAAAACAATGTTTCAAGGAGTAAATAGCAATCTTTTGTAAAAAAAATTCTATACTTATGAACCGAAAATCCTAGTTTGCGAAGCGGCAAAAAATATACAGAATGTATGTATTTCGTGATGTGTTTGGAAAATAAAGTAACGGAGAAGAATTTTGGAAAACATTTTTTGGAAGGATTAAATACGGGTTGCAATGATTGTCCAGATTTTTATCGCCAGGAGGTACGGCTGCAAGCATTTGATAGAGCTTGCAATCAGACTGAAATACGTGGTGGCAACATCATTAGAAGCAAAGTCACAACTACTTTTTTATGGTAGGTAAAAATCATCGAATGACGAATCCCGACCTTGGGCGGAGCTGGTAACAGTGTCAGACTCTCACTGTCTAAAAAACCTACCCCATTCTTTCCTTGCCTTATTCCCAGGCCCTGATGTTACGCTTTCGCATCAACCCTTGGCCTAGAAGGCTTCGACCCTGTATTAATTAGCACCCTTTAAAATATAAGTCATCTAACATTACCCCTGAATCCCTGATCATCAAATTTATCTAATGTTACATCAAGTATTATACAAGTAAGCTATTAATATTATATAGGGATTATTCAGGGCAAACAAAATTAAATACTTAATGTAAATAAATCAATAGTGTATTGAATGAAATACCATCATTTTTAGTAATTAATATAACATACATATACCTACCTGCCTAAGACGCATAGGTACCTAAAGAATTTCATGCGACAAAGCAGGCATGCAACCAAGGATATACTATGTACATAGTATATGCGCAAGCAATCATGCATGGTATATGCTTGCATGCAGCATTCAAGCGAACATACAGCAGGCATAATTTCGAGGCTCCGGCGCTGCGGACCTCTGGCGGTCTCACACGTGCTAATCGTCGCAGACGGATTTCGCTCTCCACCGCAACTTCCGCTCGCTGGCCATTCTCAGCCGGGGGCTCGCTCGCAGTCGCCTGTTCCTCAGCCCACGGACCGCCTCGCCACTACGCGCCTACGCGATTTTAAATTACACTCTAGAGGCAGAGCAGACAAGACTACGTGGAGTCTACGGTTTTGTAGCGATTCGATTCTGTATTCACTGCACATAAATCTTAATAAGATTTCTGTGATTCACTGATTTCTGTAGCACAACCTATTGTATTTTTAAATTTTTTAACTAACAATATTATTTCTTAAAAATACGTATAATGTTGATAAGTTTTTAAATCTGTGGCTGAGTTAGTAAATTATGTGGCAATTTATAAATCAGAAAGACAAAACTAATTTGTGATCTTTACTTGACGCTTTCTTTAAAATATTTAGGCGTTGTAAAAAAGATGAATTAGTATATTAGAGGCTAATGCATTTCCCCGTTGCTTAGTCATAAAAAAAGAAGGTTGATCAAGGGGCTAAATAAAAATTCTGAGCTATTAATCGTGACGGTTGGGGATAACACCCTGCGAGTATTTGCTTAAGTCTGAGCCCCCGTAGCACGGGGGCCCCGTATAATTCTTACAGCAGATACGGTGGTAGTAGCAGATAGGGTGGCAAGGCTGGCAAAATGCTACGGGCCCCCGGTATGACGGGGCCCCCAGTCTAATTTGTCAGCAAGCTATGCCAGCTACAAGCTATGGGCTCAGAACAAATAACCCAAAATTCAAACAGGTAAACTTCAAACAATGAGATGATTTTTTTTTTTTGGGGCCCCATCCAATAAACTTGCCACGGGCCTCAGATGATATAGTTACGCCACTGTTTACGCCCCTGCCTATGAGTGTTTTCTAGTGCAGAGCTTTACTTGGTGGGTGAGGCCATGCTATCGGTTTCATTAGCTTAATCTGTTTTTATTTTGTGGTCTATTTGTAATATTGACAGTTTTAATCTGTTAAAGTTTGTGTATTTCAGAGCAATGAACATAGCGACGGTTCTGGTTATTTTGAAGTTGCTGTAGTATTTCTAATATTCTCAGAAATTAAATGAAAATTATTTATTTGCTACAATATAGGTACTTAAATAATAACATGGTAAAATAATTATATTATAAAACTACATTTAATTTATCAGTACTGAGACGCCTCGAGGACTCTCACTCGAGGCGCTCCAGTTCCAGGGTCGTAGTAGCAGCAATAAAACCCACGTTGAGTTTCCAACTTTTCTATATTTCACTCTGATGGTTCGACATACAAAGATTTATAAAACAACATACTATTTTTCATTCAAATATTTAAATTTAAACTACGAACAGTCTGCGAACGTCTTACAAGCCAGTTCGCTAATTCGCAACGCATGTGATCTCTTTACAGTCATCACATACAGCTACGCCCAAGATCCTATAATCGCTATGAAGACAAAACCCCGGGTGTGTTCAATCCATTTATTATTTCATCCGATTATATTCCAGAAAATAAAGATACGTTTGTCACAAAAACTCAAGATGATCACGATGACGTATCCTATGGAAACGATTACGAGGAGCATCATAATTTTGAAATAATAAATTGTGAATTTAAATGTTTTTTACAGAAAGAAACCAAGGAGATGACACAAGTTGTCACAAAGTATGATGACCGTTCTCCCATGGTAACTCATAAAGTTCCCAAAAAAAGGTTTGAGTTTGATCATTTACGTAAAAAGGATCGCGTTCCATGTAAAACTAAAAGGTGCATGGCACAAAAAAGTACCTATGGTTAAAAAAGGTCCTTCCATCATAGTCATTTAAAAGAAATTAAATCACAATTGTTAAATTTTAAATATTATTGCAGTAAATTTAAAAAACAATTATTTTTACCTAAACATAATTTTTGGAAATTTTATAAAAAGAATTTATTTTTTATAATTATAAAGTTAGAAAACGGTTCACTTTACGAATTTTGTAAATATTTTGGCTATTAGTTTTAAGATCATGTCACTGCATTATTTTTGTGAGATCAGCAGGCCATGAAGAATTAATCGTTTTTTCTTGTTTCATGTTCGTTCGTTGTCAATGAGGGACGCCGCCATCGAAAAAAGACGAAAACTGTGCTTTAAATAATTATTTTATTCTTTTGTTTGTTTTTTTATTTAGTAATGAGTTTTCTCCAGGAGATGGTTTTAACTTGTGTTCTATAAATAATTTTGCAAATTGTGGTTTTCCCTGGTGAAGGGAGTGTTGAGTGTAGTCACTCACGAGGCTGATACCGACTTTGCTGATAAGGCATAGCCTTCGCAAAGAGGGTCTAATTGACACCATGGGTTCAGCAGATAATTATTGAAGTACCACAGTTCAGTCAAGATGGACTGATAAACTAGTAATTACCTCTTGATTTTTTAAAAGTTTTGTCACTGGAGCGTATTCTATTTTTAGCGATTATAGGAACTTGCACAGTTCTGTCTTTTTCTTCTCAGACTCGATGAGCGTTCGATGAGGTTAAAGTCATGACAGTAAAAGTTGTAGTTGTTTTATGTTAGACCCCTTCTGGGTAGATGTCAATTATGACAATTCGGGTGCAGCACCGTGGCTTTTAGTCGGGGTTTTGCCATAGTGGGGTTTAAGCATGACAACGTTCAATAGTGGGCGCAAGATTAGCGCATAATAATTTTAATAATCTTATATATAAAAATGAATCGCAAAATGTGTTGGTAAGCGCAAAACTCAACAATGGCTGAACCGATTTCGCTAATTCTTTTTTTGTTGTGTTTGTTACTGTCAGGAGAAGGTTGTTATGAAAAAAAAATAGGTTATAGTTGGGTAGAGTAGGGTGGAGTAGGGTAGAATAGGGTAGAGTAGGGTAAAGTAGGGTAGAGTAGAGTAGAATAATCTGTTGCCGGGAGCGAAGCCGCGGGCAAAAGCTAGTAATAATAATAAATTTATTAAGAAAATAAGGTTACAGGGTGTAGGTAATACTAAAACAATTGGTTTTCCTTAGATTATTAACGTGAACAGTTTCCGAAGACTTCCTGCACTAGGCGACGCCTGTCCCATGTAAAGAATAATCGAACTTTTGCTTATCGTTCGTCATGTCTAAAGGAGACGACCACCGCAGTGTAAATATAATTTCCCCTATAGGTAGGGACATCTGGGTTAAGTATAGGTAGGTTATACTTAAAGTTTAAATGTATTTTGGAATAGAAGTGCCTCGTTGACTTCAGCATTTCTATTCATAAGGGCGTAGCTGTCTGTGATGACTGCAAAGAGGTCACATATCGTGCAAACTGGCAAATTAATATACTTTTAAACGTTATAAAAAAGGAACATAGATTTAGACAGATAATATGTGTTAGATTGTCAGAGTAAAGACAATTATTAATATAAATATTATGTTACTTAAGAGCTTCGTCAAATAAATATAATATAAAAGATAACGAAGTCTCTGATTGTAGAGTTGCCCACCACAGTACCTACTACTGCAAATATTATTAGAACATCATCAATATTCATCGTTAGTGATACACACAAACATAATAAAATTACCAGTCTTGCATCATCAGTATAATTAATCACATAACATGCGGTCCCAACTTCCTCCTATAATAAAATAAAATATAAACTTCTCATCAAAAAAATCGAAACACTTCCGTTTTCATTGTTTCTGTCCGAATTTAACACAAAAAAGAATTCATACGATGAAAAAAAATACATATATTATAGCTGGCAGTTTGGCCATTACAGTAATAAGCGAAAATTCTAAATTCAAAATTAGAATTTCATTTGTTTATCTTATAAACGAAATGAATCACTGTTTTGAGACAAATGTGTGTTTAGGGTTGGAGTACATTTAGCGTTTAAAAACTAAAAATTGGCGCCTATCCTTAAACTTTTTGTTTTTTATTTCAATACTGTGACTTTGGGACGTCTGAAAAAAGGTTTTTTTTCTAAAACGTATGGATACTTCGCCCACAGAAGCCGCCCAAGTTGTGGCATTGCTGGATTCTGGCCTTAGTCAGCGTGTTGTGGCTGCAAAACTGCATCTAAGCCTGTCATCTGTTCATAGAGTCTATAAACGTTATCGGGAGACTGGTTTGTTCACGCGCCGTTCAGGATCTGGCAGGAATCGGGTCACTTCTGAGCGAGATGATCGATTTATTGTAACAACTTCTTTAAGAAATCGACGCCTTAACGCTTTTCAACTGCAGCAGCGGCTTCGTGTTGTACGAAGGGTGGCTGTAAGTGACTCTACAATTAGAAGAAGGTTGAAGGATCGTGGACTGGTACCGCATAAGCCAGCAAATGGGCCGAAATTAACTGCAGACCATCGAAGAGCGCGCCTTAACTTTGCACGTGAGCACCTAAATTGGTCATACCTACAGTGGAGCAAAGTTCTCTTTTCTGATGAGTGTAAAATTATGCTGTATGGTAACGACGGAAGGAACAAGGTCTACAGAAGAGACGGAGAACGCTATGCACAATGCTGCATTGAAGAAAAGGTCAGCTATGGTGGCGGTTCGTGGACGGTTTGGGGAGGAATCAGCGCCGACGGTAAGACAGAGCTTGCTTTCGTGTCTGGGCCACGTCTGCCTGCACTAAACTGTCATCGGTACGTCGAAGAGTGTCTCGAGCCTCATGTGATGCCCTATGCACATTTTATTGGCAACGGCTTCATATTCATGCACGACAATGCTAGGGCTCACACCGCGGGCGTCGTACGAGATTATCTTAACGAAGTCGATATCTCTATTATGGAATGGCCAGCAAGAAGCCCGGACATGAATCCCATTGAACATCTATGGGATGAATTAAAGAGACGAATTCGAGCAAGAGATCCTGCCCCAGAAACACTTAGCCAGCTGCAAGATGCAATCCAAGAGGAATGGGACAATATACCACAGCATGTGATCGTGACTCTCATCCGATCGATGAAGAACCGTATGGAAGCAGTAATTAGAGCTCGGGGAGGGAATACAAGTTATTAAATAAACGTTTTTTAGCTTTTTTTTCATTTACGTGTGTTGTTTTATCCATTTCCTTTATACTCCATACGGAATAAAAATGACTCATTTAACAAATTACGAAACCTATGAAAAATTCATTTAAATTTAGAACATTAACATTAAGATTTGATAAGCTCATATTACTCACTATTAAACGACATTTAACATTTATTCCTAAATGTACACATTTTTCTGATAATCCTGACAAAACGTAAACTTGCAAGGTGTTTCGATTTTTTTGATGAGAAGTGTATAATATAATATTATTAGTAGTATTATGAACCACAAACAAAACAAATACAGATTCTGGGAGATTTTACGGTACCTAGCGGTATTAAATTTATTATTATAATGGCTTAGACTCTTGAGCCCCATTTTCCAAAAGTTCGTAATCTGTTTATTCATAATGGCTGCTCATTGAACGGTCAGTGGTGTCGTAATAGAATCGTGATACGAGCTGTTTTGTAACGAATTAAAAACAATAACTGCACAATAACATTCTAATCGTAAGTCACTGATTAAAGAAACTGTCAAAATTTTATTAATTTATCGCATATGTCAAATATTCTTTTGTCATTACGTACGAGATTACAATTCTAAAAAAAAAACTTTCAATGAATTGTCAGTGGTTGATCACTGAAAAGTCATAATGAAGCCATCATATTAGTAGATTACCAAACTTGTCAAAATCAACAATTTTGAAATCAATGATCGGCTATTCTGATACTATTGTAATAGCAGACTTGAGGCCCTGGGAGTATGTTCTCTCACGCGGGTGAAGCCGCTGGCAGTACATAAAATAACTAAACTGCATAAAATTATCAGTAAAAAATGGCCTAGGGCGGTTAAAACGACTAGTCCGCCACTGCACCCATCTCGACGTATAAAAACGCACACTTTAATAAAGATAAAATTGTTTGATTGCAGATACAATGGAATGCCAATTGGATGTAGTGACGATGAATTTCCGTGGGCAAAGAAAACTCCTTCGCCTTTAGATAGCAAATATCTGTATGGTAAGCTTTTTATTATAGGTATCTTACTTTCTTACAGTCAAACTTAATAATAATATATCACTGACAGGACTATTGTAGCCAATAAGCCTGATATAGTGCTGGTAGACCAAAGGGAGAGGCATGCAACGATTGTTCACATATCCGTCCCTCATGACGAGAATCGCGTGAAATTCGAGAAAAATAAACAAGTAAAGTATATTTAATATTCGCTTACGGTACAGCTTACGGTAGTGAGACGTGGTCGCTTACTATGGGTCTCTTAAGAAGGCTCAAGGTCACCCAGCGAGCAATGGAGAGAGCGATGCTTGGTATTTCCCTGCTTGATCGAATCAGGAATGATGAGATCCGCAGGAGAACGAAATCAACCGACATCGCTCGAAGGATTGCATCGCTGAAGTGGCAGTGGGCGGGACACATAGCGCGGAGAACCGATGGCCGTTGGGGCGGAAAGGTTCTCGAATGGCGACCGCGTACCGGACGACGCTCCGTGGGCAGGCCCCCTACAAGGTGGACCGACGATCTGGTGAAGGTCGCGGGAAGCCGCTGGATGCGGACAGCACAGGACCGATCGTTGTGGAGATCCTTGGGGGAGGCCTATGCCCAGCAGTGGGCGTCGCTCGGCTGACATGATGAAAGTATATTTATAGACTTGGCTCGCGAGGTTGTCGACATGTGGGATGTGGATTCGACAATCATTGTGCCGATAGTCGTGTCAGCCAATGGCTTAATACCCAAGAGACTCTTGTTAGGCGGCTGGAGCAACGGTTTGATTCAGAAAACAGTAGGTACTCCTGGACATGGCTGGTATGGTTAGGAGGTTTCTTTCTCTGGAGCTCTGACCGCCGGTAGCTTGGACCCTGTTCCCGATACCGGTGGGACAATATTTTTTATATTTTTAAATGATTTTTTATCTTTATTGAAAAATTTAAAAAATATAATTTGTATGTAAGTATTTTAAAGAATAAATAGAATAATAATACACCGTTAAATTTTGATCGTTTTAATCCCTTGGACCGGTGGTTTAACTAACAAAATACTACTCATTACAAGCTTGTACTGCGACGTAACATAAAAAATAAAGAAATTAGCAAATGATAAGATTATACTCGCAAAATGTATCAAACCAAAAGTTACGCGCCACGAGATAGTTACCTACATCGTCGTCGGTCGTTGCGTATCGGGCAGCGTAGGTACCTACACGGCCCGATCAAGCATAAGGTTATTGACTCGACAGCTGATGTTTGCGTAGGTAAACAAATAAATTGATTCCAAATTTTCCTTCATACTTTTACGGGCTTAGGACCGTCATAACTGTTTTGTGCATAAGACGTCATGCCTAATAAAATAATTATGCTAAAAGCGGTAGGTAAGTACCTACATGTACAAATAAATCTCTACAGGCCTGCTAGTTATGGTGTATTTAAAAATGTGGAATCAAATTATGTACAATGATTTAAAAATAATCAAAATTATTTACAACGATTTAGAAAGAGCTATGCTAATAACGGTTGGTAGTTAAATTTCACGATAACGTAATAATTGTTCAAAATACAAACCATTCCTTTCGATACACAGTCTTGCACTTTTAATGAGATTGTCTTTTAATTTTACTAATGTGTCCCTGTCACTTTTTATCACATCGAAGGCGTCCACTATCGTACTTTTCATTTGTTCACGAATTTGATGCTCGTTTTTGTACACCAATCGTTTTACTTCACTCCACAAATAAAAATCCAGCGGGGTAAGGTCCGGACTCCTTGCTGGCCAAGCAACTGGACAACCCCGCTCAATCCAATTATCGTCAAACACTGAATTGGCGACCGAGGCCCTGAGCGTGTGTTGGAATACGCGTAATTCCGAGACGCCATTATTCGCGAGATAACACAGTGCACTCCGATAACGTCATTACAGAAACTGACCCGGGGAAACTCCCATGACGTGTCACTATCCCTGCAGTTAGCGCGCGGGGTGCGCGGGGTGAGAGGGGCGCGCGCGCCCTGTTTGATTGGCAAGGTATACGGCGCGCGCGCCCGGGGGCGGGACTTAGTCTAAGATTGGCTATTTTTTGCGAGTCCACGTTGACCAGCGACCGCGTCAATGTTGTTACTCATAAGAATGCTGCCTACTAACGGTTCGCATTATTTATTCACTCATGCGAGAATTGATTCGAGTTATTAAAAAAAAAGTACTTTATTTTTTAATTTTATCTTTACAAATCGATAGTGTTTCATGGACCAGTTCGACCCTCCAAGGGATTAAAACGATCAAAATTTAACGGTGTATATCATGTTTTTTTTTAAAGAAATATTTAAAATAAGTAAATTAAAAGAAATAAATGGAATAATATATCACAACTTTCATATAACGCCATCTAGGCCCAAAGTAAGGAGAGCTTGCGGTTGTGATACGAGTTCTAGACTAACTGAATCGAACACTTGGGCACCACGCGAACGCCGTCCGTCCGCACATCTATTGTCTTTCTATTTTTCCCTAATTAAGGTATTCAATCGATTAAATTTAATAAGTATAGAAAAGATCTGTATCACACAATTACTGCTTTTATTATTAGTAAACGAGAGGGAGGGCTACGATAACTCTTTCGAACAATCCATAACCCTAACAGGTGTCCGTAAAATAAAATGTGTCACATTACACGGTATACAAGTTGAACCAAAATGGCGATCAACCTCGAATCGAATTCGAGCACACAGTTCTAGGCAAGCGTGCTCCATCGTCGACCACATCTTTGTTTACCATCAGGTGAGATAATGGTCAAACGCGAGCCTATATAGAATAAAAAAAAACTTTTTCGGATCTCAGTTGATCAGATTTTTGGATCTCAAGAAACTTCAGCCATTTCGGTTCAATTTATTTGCCGCGTACTATATCCTCTAAAACTTAAAATAACCATTTTTTCAGTGTGCCATGCAGAAATGAACGCAATTATGAACAAGAATTCGGCCGATGTGAAAGATTGCACCATGTACGTTGGTTTGTTTCCTTGTAACGAGTGTGCGAAGATGATTATCCAAGCAGGAATCACTAAGATATATTATTTGTCCGACGGAAAAGGAGACCGGCCGAGTTACGTGGCCTCGAAAAGGATGTTTGACGCCGCTGGAGTCGAATATAAGTAAGGATATCTATACTTCGTTTTTAGGGTTTCGTAGTCAACAAGGAACCCATAAATTCCTTGTAACTATAAAGAAAACTATAAAGTTTCGCCATGTCTGTATGAACGTCCGGGGATAATCTCAGCGACCGTTAGCACTAGAAAACTGAAATTTGGTATCAATATGTATATCAACCATGCCGACAAAGTGCACAAACAATAAGTGGTAAAAAATGTTTAATTAGGGTACCTCCGCTACACGTAAAGTGGTGTTTTTTTTTTCAATTCTACCATAACTTGTGATATTTTGTAGGATAGGTATTTAAAAATGATTAAGGGTCCCGTAAAATATTTTTTTGATAATGTAAATATTTTCTCAAAATAATCGCTCCAAAAGTAAGAAACAAGGCGTCCCCACCTCTCTAACTTTTGAACCATAAGTTTAAAAAATATGAAAAAATCTCAAAAGTAGAACTTAAAATAAACTTTCAAGGAAAATTATTTTGAACTTGATAGGATGAACAGTTTTTAAAAAATTGAAAAAAAATACTTTCTGTACTAATTTTGTATACATTTTTTTTTACTTTTTTACATATTTCATTATCCTGAGCGAATCTTCTTTCAAATAAAAATACAAAAAAATTAAAATCGGTTTAGGCATTCCAAAATTACCACCGGGTACAGCGCCATCTCTCGGGAAATTGGATTACTCATTTTTACATGGGCTACTGGGTTACATTATGAGAAATTTGTGACGGACGGGAAACTACGGAACCCTACACTGAGCGTGGCCCGACACGCTCTTGGCCGATTAATTTAATTCTAGACTACGATTTGACAACTCAGAATGTCACACTCTATAACTATGTTCCCAATTTTCTGGAGATTGACATTTTAAGTTGTCAAATCGTATTCTAGGATTAAAAACGAACGATATATAGTATATACAACGTTTATCGTCAAATGATTAAAACCCTCAGACACCACAAATTATTTTAACTGTCAATTTTCCAATGGCTTGGACGCGGTGGAATGTTGCCAATTAAAAAAAAATGATTCTCTTTATTTATCTATTAACGCTTCAATATATCTTACACACTGTACATAACATTTCATTTCTTTATTGTTTTTTTTTTCAGGCAATACGTACCAAAGCGAAGTAAAATTGAAATAAATTTTAATGTCGACTGGGATGCTATGAGCCCTTCTAAATAATAATACTTACATATCATTTGTATGTCCTATAAATATTAATCATGAATTTTTATATTACATGTGATATTATTATGTAATACATATGTTTAAGCTTGACAAGTGTACTGTGAGTTTGCAAATTAATCAGAAATGTAAATAAATTTTGTAAAATAATGTGATATTATTTGTTCTATCCACCAACTTCACGCCAATCCTATTTCCTCAAAGCGCCTATAAATGGGTTATAAATTATGAGTGTTCTGTGTTAACTATGGCTAGGGTTAACTATTGCCATCTCTAAAATTTGAGAAACAGGTCAAGACTCGTGAAAACCCCGGATTTCCCCGGACCCCCGAAAGCCGGACATATCAACAAAATCTTTTAAACATATTCAATATAGTAAAAAACAGTTGGAAAATGTCATAAATCACCTTTTTTATTCATTCATTATTTTAACAAAACTATTTTTTTTAATTAATTTATTTTTTAAAACTCGGTCTACAAATGAAACCTTCCCCGGACGCTCCCCGGATGCCCTCTAAACTAGGACAAATCCGGGGAAACCCGGACGGATGGCAACCCTAACTATGGCTAACCAGGTAGGATTATACAGGGAGTCATTGAAATCGTACCACAAACGAATACCACGGATCCAGTACATGATTCTGGACACGCCAGTGGTGATTTTTTTCGTCGGTTTTTTCAAATTAATTTTTTTTTTTTACCTGCATAAAATCGTTATTCTAACCAACCCCAATGATAATTACTGAAAAAAAAAAGTTTTTTTTTTTAAACAAATTGAAATTTTGCACATAACTTTCTTTTATGACGTAGGCGAACACTAAGAAAGGATTTTAAAAAATTCACCCTCTAAAGGGATGAAACTCGTGTCCAAAGTTTGTGCGAACCTATCCCTCACGAGGGCGAAGCCTCTGGCAGAAAGCTAGTTACCTATAAATTATCTGTTCTAAATTCAAAAATATTTCAATTTCTATTTTTAACATTAAGTTGAATGCACAGATATGTCAGTAACAGTAGAGATATGTTATCAACACAATTTTATTCGAGTTCAGCGTTTCGTGACGAGTCTCTTTCTACAATCGAAACGCCTCAACGTAAGTATTAATTATATCATAAAACTACAGGATGTAGCGATGATCATTGTAGAAACGATACGAAACATATTCTCTCAATTTGAATAATGTGAACTTAGCTACTAATTTTGTTGAAATGAAATCACCCATACATTTGATTACTAGTTTACTAGCGTTATCGATTGTAGATTATCAACTTCAACTTGGCTAGGAGGGCAGATGTCTCCAAATTAGGTCCATTTTTTCACTAACACAAAATCAAAATCTATACGTACGCCACACGACCTCACGGACACAGATATAGATATCAACACATATGAACTTTTTTATGAAACACACTTAAAAAAGAGGTAGAGCATCCTCTTGTAACTACGGGCTCGGTATAAACTCATATATTCGACTGGTCTCCTGTACTCGCTTGCGAAGATATAGACACAATGGTGTCAGTTTTCAATAAGACTATGTTGGATTTGTATAAAGTGCATGCACCTCTTAAAAAGGTGAGAGTTAAGCATCTCCCTGCACCGTGGCTTTCCCCAACAATTAAAAACCAGATGGCAAAGCGGGATAAAGCTAAGCGTTTGTATAGGAAGCAGCCCACCGAGGAAAACTGGGACTTTTATAAGAAGCTGCGAAACCACTGCAGATGCGAAAAGGCGCCACATTTACAATTCGATTAACAACTGTAACCCAACACAGGTCTGGCAATTTTTAAAGTCTCTTGGTTTAGGCAAAGCCTCTAGTAAGAGTTCTTCTGAAAAGATGGACCTCAATACACTTAATGCGCACTTTTCCATGTCACCAGATTATACTCGATGACCATGTTAAATCTTCAACCCTTAAAGATCTTTCAAATCTTCCTTTGCCAACTAATAATTATTTCTCTTTCCACCCAATTGCTGAGCAAGATATAAAGAAATGTATCCAATCCATATCCTCTAAGGCGGTCGGTGACGATGGCCTGCAGCTTCAAATGTTCCTACCTATTTTGAGTGAAATAGTTCCTATCATAGCTCACATTGTAAATTTTTCACTCTTCACTAACTCTTTTCCTTCTGCTTGGAAGAAGGCTCACGTCCTACCGCTTCCTAAAGTTTCAAATCCCACTTCCTCATCTCAATTTCGACCAATATCCATCCTCCCAATTCTCTCCAAAGTCCTCGAGAGTGTTGTCCAGAAGCAACTGTCTCATTATTTATCTTCTAATAGCCTATTGATTCCTTACCAATCTGGTTTCAGACCTGGCCATAGCACTGTAACAACCCTTGTCAAGATAACCGATGATATAAGATTGGCTATGGAAAATAAATGTCTAACCATTTTGGTTTTATTGGACTTCAGTAGTGCGTTTAACTCGGTTGACTATGACATCCTCTTAGGTATCCTATCCTCTCTTAATGTCTCTGCACCAGCAATTGAGTGGATCAAATCATATCTTCGGGGTCGCTCGCAGTCCGTCCTGTCTGATGAGGATTCCTCTGATTGGTGTGACTTGGCTGCAGGTATTCCTCAAGGTGGCGTCCTCTCTCCTCTTCCAATTGGGATCACCAGTCTCTCCCACCAGTGGTAAATGACTCAGTGCCCATACTTTATTCGAAAAGCGTTAGCGCTTAAAACCTTGGTGTCCACATAGATACAAATCTCTCTTGGGATGTACATATAGCTGACATTAGTAAGAGGGTCTTCTACTCTTTTCAGTCCCTTAAACGGCTCCAAAAATTTCTTCCATTTCATACTAAGGTAACTCTTGCGCAATCTCTTCTTCTACCGCTTATAGACTATGCGGATGTCTGTTTTTTGGATGCTACGGAGGTTCTCCTAAACAAACTCGAGCGTCTGCAGAACTTGTGCATCCGCTCCATTTTTGGCCTTCGCAAATACGACCATGTGTCGGAGTTTCGGGCCAAATTGAAGTGGTTGCCGATTCGGCGTCGGCGTGTTACTCATATCCTATCTCTTCTCTATACTATCCTGCACAATCCGAACTCTCCTTCGTTAACCTTCCTCCTTCTTCCTCTAACCTTCGTGAACAGTTTGAGTACTTTCTCCCTAGGGGTAAACCCTATCGCACTGCAAATTCTCTTCTCCTTCGTACTCCATTTCACACTTCCAGCCGATACGATGGCTCCTTCTCTGTTACTGCAGTGCGTCTCTGGAACTCTCTCCCACTCTCCATACGTGACAGTCCTTCTCTGGAGATCTTCAAGAGGAGGATTAATACACAATGACATAGTATTTACCTATATATATATGCATATATACTTTAACACACAGAAATAAATAATCATACTTATGATTATTTATTTCTGTTTCTGTATTGTTTAATTCCTATTTTTTGTTGTATTTTTTTAAATTGGGCACTGGATCTTATCCATAATTTTTGACCTCTCTCTTACACAGGTCAGGTTTGCTGTAAGAAAACTCAATTTTGAGTTAAGCTCGCCTTTGTACATATATATATTGTAATCCTCTTTTTTATATATTGTTTGGTGTACAATAAAAAGTTTATAAAAAAATCGATGAAATTCAAAGCTTTTGTTCTATCTCACCAAGGCAATCTTTGATGCGTTAAATGACTTTTTCATAGATACCTATAAGAACTGTTTTTTTATATTTCTATGGACTATTTATTCACACCGAAAACTGTGTCATAAAAAATATAGCTGACGCTTACATAGGAACAATCTGTAAACACACATCCAGGATCGTCACCACCTTCGTGGGATAGTACCTCCCTACACCTATTTACCCTCTGTCTAACTAAAAATTATCTTTACTTAAAAAAAAAGCTAAAAAATTCGAGTTAAGAGATATTTAACAGGAATGTAACTCTATACGAGCGAAACATATTAATTTATACACCGTGAAATTTAAATGGTTGTTTTTGCCGTGGCAGAATGACTTGCCATAAGGAGTACTTTTGAAGCATACAGTAAAAATAAAAAAAATAGAAAGTTTTTTTTTATAAATAATTATTAAAAATATTTATCAACTCAAAAAAGCGAAAACAATAGTAACATTAGACGTAATTTGTAGGTACTACTAGAGTCGCATGAGCAGCCCGCCGTCAAAGAAAACCGATTCATTAAATATTTAAACCAAAATAAGCTCTCGCACGTTGTGATACGTCATAATTACCTTGCACTCTATGGGTCCATTTTATGTTTTTGATATTTTATTTTTTTATCAAACGTTTGTATTACCAATACACAACCATTTCGCTGAGGGAAAACAACCATTTAAATTTCACGGTGAATATTACAATACGAATTAAATTTTGTATACACTATCCAGAGACTATTCATAGTTCTAGTAAATTATAGCTGTGGAGTGGCGAACGCGTACCGGAAGACGTAGCGTTGGAAGGCCTCCCACAAGGTGGACCGATGACCTGGTCAGGGTTGCTGGAATCCGATGGATGCAGGACGCGCAGGACCGGTCTTTGTGGCGGCGCTTGGGGAGGCCTATGTCAAGCAGTGGACGTCTTTCGGCTGAAATGATGATGATGATAAAATATAATAAAATTAGCTAAGATGATGAATATAGTCTTGAAGTAGGTACCTACGTACCTACTTCAAGACTATATTCATCATCTTAGCGCCATTCCCGGTTGCACACCTTGACTTTCACCTCGGTGCCCGGGGTCCGCTTTCCCACACAGACGCCTCCACTTCGCTCGGTCTTTCGCGTCCTTTGCCTTAAGCCCATTGGCACGCATATCGTCCCTTACGGCTTCGATCCAACGCCTCTTAGGCCTTCCTCGTTTTCCGGGTCCCGGCGGAGGTGGCATGGCGAGGCATCTGTTACCCACGTAGTCTGCCGGTTTTCGTAAAACGTGGCCATACCAGCGTAAGCGACCCTCCTGCAGTTTATCCGCTATGTCACGGACCTGAAGGCTGCCCCGGATGCGGGAGTTTTTTAATGCTGTCTTTCCGCGAAACTCCAGACATCCAGCGCAGCATATTCATTTCCGTGACAAGCAGGCTTTGCTTATGCCGCTTAAGTACAGGCCACGCTTCACTGCCATACAAAAGGACAGGCCTAATGATGGTCTTATAGAGGAGCTACTCTTAAGTGGCGAGTTAATCGTCATAACGCAATTTAGTATGCTGGTTAATGTAAACTACTACCGTACCTACTATAAGTGATTTATTTACAGTTTCGAACCGCATTTAGTCAAGAAAAGCTTTGCGTTTCTTAAACATAACAATTTACAGCTGTAATGTTAGTTTTACGAGGTCTTACATGTCCCGTATCATAGGAATTGAAGTAATACATACAAAAATAAGTTCCGCGGTTAATGCGTCAATCAGCACGCTTAGTCAGTGTTTATCTCACGGGTTATTTCTGGACGTTATGTATTTAACCTTGCTTGGCATTGTATTTATAGTGGTTTACGGTTTCCTCGTCATTATATACATTGTATGCAGTTAGTTTTGATAGGTACACAATAATATGTACTTAGGTATATTAAAACATTCCATTAAATATTTGTACGCTTTGTGTGGAATATTATGGAACAGTCGTCGACGGCGCGCTCTGTTTCCGCTCACCTCAAGGAGTTGTCAGGAAACGGAGAGGCCTAACTGCAGGGCCTAAGCCTACTGGGGCCCCAGTCCGGTTTCTGAAAGAAAGGTCCCACCCTGGTATGAAGGCTAAGAAGTAATGGTGTGGGTCTTTTAGTCAGTAAGAGTCTGACACTGTTTCCCGCTCCGCCCAAGGGCGGGATTCGTCATTAGATGATTTTGCCCACCACAAAAAATGGACATCATTTTATGTGCTTTTTGTAACAACAATATTCTAACAAATAATTTATTATTATTAAAAAATCTGCCAAGAGCGTGTCGGGCCACGCTCAGTGTAGGGTTCCGTAGTTTCCCGTACGCCACAAATTTCTCGCAATGTAACAGAACCCAGTAGAGCATATAAAAATTAGTAACTCAATTTCCCGAGAGATGGCGCTGTACCCGGTGGTAATTTTGGATTCTCTTCTTCTTAGTCGTGCTCTCTTGACAGAGTGGTCGTGGTCATGTGTCGGTCGAGTCCTGCGCCACCGCCTCTCTCGCGATGCGACGCCATGAAGTTCTATGTTTGGCGGCTTGGGAGTTTTCGTTGACGCTGCAATGCGTCACCGATTTGATGAGGTCTGTCCACCGTGTTGGAGAGCGTCCACGTGATCTTTTGCCCTCAACTTTCCCTTGCACTACCGGTCGCTCCATTGAGTCCTCGTTACGGGTGATATGCCCGAAGAACTTGAGAATTCGTATTTGCACAGACGACGATAATCTCTCTCTGATATTGAGTTCTTTGAGGATCGATATATTGGTTCGGTGCGCAGTCCACGGGATTCGAAGCTTGCGTCTCCAGCACCACATTTCCAGTGCGTCAATCTTGCGACGGTCCTGCATCCTCAGCGTCCACGTCTCAGCTCCATATAGAAAAATAGGAAAGACCAAGCATTTCATTAATCGAACCTTAGTGTTTTTGGTTATTCTACGGTCTTTCCAAAGCTTTGGATTGCGTGAAACGATTTTTTTCTTTTTGTATTTTTATTTGAAAGAAGATACGCTCAAGATAATGAAATATGTAAAAAAAAATTAAAAAATGCTTGCGTGTACTTTTAAATTCAAAAATTAGTTCAGAACGTTTTTTTTTAAATATTTCAAAAACTCGTCATCCTATCAAGTTCAAAATAATTTTCATAGAAAGTTCACTTAAAGTTCTACTTTTGAGTTTTTTTTTTCATATTTTTGAAACTTATGGTTCATAAGTTAGAGTGGGGGTACGCCTTCAATTTTTCAAAAACCATTCATCCTATCAAGTTCAAAATAATTTTCCTAGAAAGTTTATTTTAAGTTGTACATTTGAGAATTTTTTCATATTTTTTAAACTTATGGTTCAAAAGTTAGAGGGGGGGAACGCCTCATTTTTTACTCTTGGAGCGATTATTTCCGAAAATATTAACATTATCAAAAAATTATTTTATGGAACCCTTAATCATTTTTAAATACCTATCCAACAATATATCACATGTTATGGTAGAAAGGAAAAAAATAGTACATTGTTATACGAGGGATGAAAGCAAGTTCCTCGAACTATTAGCGACCTCGCTCTCGCTCGGTCGCCAAGAAATTTCTCGGGACTAAATAACTCTTGAACCCGAGGTAAACACTGTGCTTTTCATTACGAATACGAGGAAAATAAAAATAATAAAAACCTGAGTCGTCGTCAAAGGTTTTCACATGTTTTTAGGTAGGTATATTTCTTTTGATTTAGGCGGTAAGCGGTTTTCTCCTCTTAAGAATCTTGCGTTAAATTTATAACTGAAGCTGATAAACTTATCGTGTTAATACAAATTTCTTATAACAGAGATTTAGCAAAATGTAAACAAAACTCTACACCTGGAAAAAAAAAACAAGGAAGATCAAATCGCCCACAGATTATAGAGAGACTACCATTTACCCGCCAATTTTTTTTTATAGTGTTCGGCTGGCTGGCTTTTCAGTCAATATTTTTCATTTTGTCATTGTAAAAATATCTGGTCAAAATTTTTCTCAAATATATATTAGTTTAAATGAAATATTTGAAAGTAAATTAAAATAAAGTCATTAAAAAAAGTATTCTTAAATTATTTCTATTTTTATGTTATTTTAATTGTAATACCAAATTTCAGTGAAGTCCGTTCTTCCATTCGCAACAAACACACACATTGGAGTATAACAGAAACAAATCTATCCTATTTCAACCAATTCAACAATATAGTTTTTCTCTTTCTGACCAATAAATTTTAATATTGTATTTAATTTTATTCAACGATTGCATTACTGCTTACCATCAGGTAGGATCGCTGTCAAGCATTAGTTTATATCTTTTTTTTAAAAAAAATCCTAGTCCCTTGTTCTCACTTGACTGAAATCCCCAGTATGGGTACGATTACTGTACTCCCTGTAGGAGGGACAGAGTCGAAGCCTCCCGGAGCTGAGGGTTGGTGCGAAAGCGTTACACCGGGGCTCTGGGAATAAGGCAAGGAAGGCACGGGGTAGGTTGTTTAGTCAGTAAGAGGCTGACATTGTTTCCCGCTCCGCCCAAGAGTGGGATTCGTCATTTGATGATTTTTAGGCGAACCAATGGAACGTGTTGACGTGTGCCATTGACAGCACGCGATTTTGGGCACGTCGTCGATCATAAAACATGTGCAGCAACAAAAATCACACTAATTTTACAGTAATTTAATTTATGCGTGTAATAAAAACAATTCAAAATGCACTTCTTTTGTTTACTTTATTTCATAGAGAGTTTTGATAGTAGGTAGTAGTTATTATTATTTTCCAAATAATCAGTAAGTCAAAATTGATAGCACCTCAATGACCCCATTAAACTTTTTTTGGAAAAAATTGCACGTTGGTGCATAAAGGTTCGCCCTACACTGCTCTAGACAGACGGACTGCATTTCAACTGCAATCCAACCACAAATTGCAGTCGGTGTGCAGTTCACACGATTGCAAGCCGACTGCAATTGAACTGCAATCGGACTGCACGTTTGGTTTGCTGTTCTATTGCAGTCGTTTCAACTGCACTTAAATTGCAATTTGCGGTTGGATTGCTAGACCAGTGCAAATAGCTTTTGAAAGGGACTTAAATAGTAGTAGAATGAAATCCATTGGAAAAGGAAGAATAATATAGCAAAAATTTAAGGAAAAATAAATTACGGTCGATCTGAGGTCGGGAAGTGGATTGGTGTGCGCTTTTAAGGGGAAAATGGTTTATCTCTAATTCCGGCAAAACTACTGGTTCAAGGGGAAACATTCAAATGGCAAACTTGTAGATCATAAAAAGATCTACCACTTTTGTATTTACACTTTTTTGACATAACCTCAAAATCTATGTGATTATTAATAAATTAATTACTACTACTCTCTCTCTCTCTCTCTCTTTCTTTTCTTTATTATTTATTACTTTTTGGTGTACAATAAAGTTTAATCTATCTATTTTTTTTTTATTATTCCATTTATTTTAAAACTTACTACATATTTTATACAATTTTAAATATTTCATAAAAAATACTTATTAAAAAACAAAACATTTAAAAATATTAATTGTTTATTATTAAAATATTTTTTTAAATTATATAGGTAAATAATAGGTTATTAATATGTGTTTTTTTTATATATTTGAGAAAAAAATATTATTAATTATTAAACCAAAGAAAACACAGTGTATCTCACTAACAATCTAACAAAATTCAACGAATTTACTCAGAAATAACGTATCTCTACAATCGACATGACATCTCTACTGCTCGGAAGCACTCGACATGAACTCTTACGTTATCCTTCGACAAATGTCGAATTCGACATCCCCAGAATAGCAACTTTAAAAATTTGGCGAAAAAATGACGTCATTAGAAATATTTGTCGAGTTCGTCACCATCTCTAAAATCGAGAATTGGCCCCCAGGCGATTGGCTAGCAACCGATCACCATTCATCAATCACCATTTGGCCCATTGCCACAGCTAAACGTGGTGAATTTGTTACCTAGCTGTCTTCCTCAATTTAGGAAAGTTGACGTGAAGATATGTATGGTATTTAATGTATTTCCTTAACGTCTATAATGCAACATAAGATTATTAATTAAATGTCACGGACAACAGTAGGCTTTTCAAACCTACATACTTTCGAAGTAATATAAATTACCGAACAAATGAGCAATCGTTGTAGGGTTTTTCGTACAAACGTTACATCGCACCAATAACGCATCGACGGAATAAAACATCGTATTATGCGTTCCAAATAAGAACAGGAAAGTCAATAACCTCGATCTGTCAAATTTTGACTGAAAAGTACGGTTTGCAAAAAAATCTTATTTGCGTATCAATAAAAAGTTTTTTTTTTGCTATTTAAATTTTAGTTAATTCTAGTTGAAGTAAAAACGTTAGGGTTTAATATAAATTTGCCAAATAATTGTTTTAAGTCATAAATAATTTACAAGAATAAGAATAAGAAATGTTATTTGCTAAAACACGTGTATGCACACAATACAAACATGCATGCAAGATATTAAGTAAGTAGCTCACGACATGTCTGCCATTTTTCATGGCGTGCAAATAGGTATATTAAATTATTATATGAATTAATCTTAAATCAATTTTACATTTATACAATAATAACATTTTTACAATTATCAAATCATACATTTTCATTATTAAATAATTATAGATATTATAGTACATATTTTAAAGAATTCAATTATATTTAATAGCATTCAAACACTGCTGATACACACCTTAATTACGACAATGTTTAGTTTATTTATTGATTACTATCACGGAGTCGTTTAGAAATTCCGTAATATTATAATATGCTTTCTGTGCTAAAAACAATTTCATAGTTTTTTTAAGCTTTGGTATTGTTTGTTCTTTCCAACTTTTGGGCAATTTATTGTAGATAATTGGTGCCATGCAAAAGACACTCTTGCGCATAAGTGCAGTTTTCGATGGGTGTAAACATAGTTGGCTATCATCACGTCTATTTCTTGGAAATTTGTCTGCCATACGAGGAAACAAATGTGGATTTGTTTTTACGAACATTGTTATTTCTAATATATAAATTGAAGGCAATGTTAATATATTATATTTAATGAAAAATGTTTTACAGCTATCAGTAGTCTTGAGATTGAACATAGATCGTAAGCAGTATTTTTGTTTTTTAAAAATGATCTCCCTGTCGGTTGAATTACCCCAGAAAATAACACCATATCTAAGGACAGATTCAATCAGACCGTAGTAGGCCATTAATAGTGCTTCTATATTTAATGTACGAGACAATTTATATAATGCATATGCCCCACTGCTTATTCTTTTAGCTAGAGCTTCAATATGCGACTTCCAATTTAAGTTTCTGTCAATTGTTAGACCTAAAAATTACAAGACAAGAAAAACTATTTTCTTTATTATTTTCATTGTTAGAAACAATTCGACTTTTTCTTCTATTTACCACTACTCAGACACATCACACAGTGAAACAGAGATAAACAAAATTGAAATACTGTATTCTGATTTAAACTTTTTTCGTTTTTTTTTTTTTATTGATTATAGGTTCGCGCTTGACCGCTATCTCACCTGATGGAAAGCGACGATGCGGTCGACGATGGAGCGCGCTTACCTAGAAATAACCTATTCACTCTTGACTTAAAGATAACCGGATTGTAGTAGCTATCAGGAAACACCGACTCCGGCAAGGAATTCCACTCCTTGGCTGTACGCATATAGAATGTGCTCCCAAAACGCTTTGTACGTATATGTGGGACATCCACCATGTACCGGCGGCGCAATGCCGTACGTCTGGTGGTCCGATGATGGAACGGGCTAGGCGGAATTAAATTATGTAATTCCGACGCACACTCCCCGAAATGCAACCGGTAGAAAACCGACAGGCTAGCAACTCGGCGTCGATGCTCAAGACTTGAAGTCTCGACTCGACAAGTGCATCATCGCCAATGATCCTCTTGGCTCGCCTCTCAATAGACTCAAGCGCATCAAATTGGTATCGGCCAGATCCGTCCCAAAGATGAGAGCAGTACTCCATAACCGATCGAACTTGCGCCAGATAAAGTTTAAGCAGCTGTTCCGGCGTGAAGTATTGTCTAACCTTTGCGAGGATTCCCAACTTTTTTGCAGCCAGTTGAGCTTTTGCTTCGATGTATGGCCCAAAATTGAGAGTAGATGTCAGCGTTATACCAAGAAGATCAAGATGGTCAGTTATCAGCACGGATACACCCCGGAAAGTTGGAGCAGGGCTAAATTGACTCCTTTTATCGGAAAATAGACACGCCTGAGTTTTAGCTGCATTGAACCTGACCATGTTGGCATCGACCCATTCAGAGACAGCCTCCAAGGACAAGTTCAAGCGCCCAACCATAGCCTCTCGAAGAGACTGGATCTGTGACCCACTAGCTCGTGCGCCGGATGTGTAACTCTCAGCAACAGTGCTGTCGTCTGCATACCCAAAGGTACTGGGCTTAAGCAGGTCGTTTATGTGCAACAAAAACAATGTTGCCGAGAGCACTGACCCCTGAGGGACCCCAGCATTGATGGTCATTTCACGCGACGAGCAACCATCGATGACCACACGGATGGACCGGTCCCTCAGAAAGTCTGCGATCCAAACACACAATCCAGTAGGTAAACCGAATGAAGGAAGCTTACTAATAAGGCTTTCATGCCAGACCCTATCGAAAGCCTTCGAGATGTCAAGGGAGACGGCAAGCGCTTCCCCGTGTTTCTCGATAGCCTCACTCCAGATGTGGATGACATACGCTAAAAGATCACCTGTTGACCGATTCCAGCGAAATCCGTATTGTCGGTCACTTAAGATGTCATTGGCTTCTAGGTATGCCAGGAGCTTCGTGTTCAGTACACGTTCCATTGTCTTACAGAGAATGGACGTTACTGAGATGGGCCGGTAGTTAGCTGGGTCAGCCCGACTACCCTTTTTGGGCACGGGCTGTACGTTAGCTTGCTTCCATGCATTCGGCACTTTTCCAGCCTCAAATGAAAGCCTAAATAGGCGTGTCAGGATTGGAGTCAATTCTGGCGCACACGTTTTTAGCACGATTGCCGGTATCCCGTCAGGACCGCTAGCCTTGTTCACGTCAAGGTTACGTAGCACCTGCGGACGTCCTTCTGATGGATGCGAATGTCTGACATACTCGTCTCACAACCATCAGGATAAGCAGGGGGCCGCGCGTCACCGGGATCTAGACGCGAAGATTCCGCGAAGAGGGAGGCAAACAGATTTGCTTTCTCCTCAGCGGTGTGGCCCAGCAATCCGTCGGGCCTCAGCAATGGCGATAGTGAGGGGCGGCAGAAGTTCGATTCAACCGACTTAGCCAGGGACCAAAACGCTTTGCTATCAGCGGGGTATGAAGCAAGTTTGTTCCCGATGCGGCTGATGTGGTCGAATCGAGACCTCCGCATTGCCTTCTTGCAAGACTTGGCAGCACTGTTGAAGGCTCTTTTCTTCTGACTTAAGTCCCCCGCCTTACGCATGCGAGCGTTGGCCCAGGCCCGGTATGCTTCGTGTTTAAGCGCATTAGCGCGATCACATTCAGCTCCAAACCAAGGACGAGCTTGGCTAGACATTGTCACGTCGGAGAATGGAATATAGTACTCCATCCCCCGCCGCAGCACATTCGCCACAGCATCTGCGCATGACGATGGATCATCTGAAGAAAAGCAAGTAGGCTGCCAAGGATAACATGCGAAGAAAGATCGCATGCCCTCCCAATCTGCTGACCTGTATCGCCAAATCCGCCTGGTGCCTCTAGGGCTGAGATCAGGCGGAGAATAGACTGATACAGATTTCACCAGACAGTGGTTGGAACTACCTAACGGTGATGATATCGACACTGAGTAGCGGTCTGGATCAGTTGCCAGCAGAAGGTCCAAGCAATTGGCCGTGTGCGAATAAACATCCAGCACCCTTGTAACTCCCTGGACCGGCTGAGTGAGATTTAATGCCAGCGCAAGCTTTCGCATCTCTCGACCAGCATGGTCTGTGCACTGGAACTGGACTGTGCACTGGACTTAAAGATTATTATTATTATTACTGGTATGGGAAGAGCCACTCCTGATGGTGGGCATTAAAGTCCCCCAGTAACACCAGTTGAGCGGAAGGGTTCCTTTGCTGAGCCGCATCCGCCGCCTCACTAAGGTACTGTGTGAGCCTGGTCGATCTCCACTGTGCGAGCGGTAGACACAAGCATAGATAATTTTATCCATGCCTGTGTCCACCAGAGCCCAAAGCGTTGAGAATTTGGGATCCTCAAGGTTGCGGAGGCGCCGATAGCAGATGTCGTCCCGGGCGTACAAGCTCACGCCAGCGTGTGGTTTAAAATTGTGCTCCAGGATAAATAAACCCTGGGTAAGACAGGTACGACACATCTGATGGACTTCTAATCTGCGTCTCCGAAAGAAAAAAGAGGGATGGTTTTACACGTACACGATTCGTACGTAAATTATTATTATTAATATCTTTTTTTGTTCACTCTACCTAATTTCTTCGATTTGACAGTTCGACGTGACATCACAACATGGCCATCGAACCTATTTTCATTTGGAACGGGTTGTACAACTGAATTATCGACACATCGTGTTCGATATAACAAAAATCGAATCATCAACTTTCGAAAACAAGTAGGGAACCCCAGCAGCGGCAACACACACACTTTTTAATAATTGTACGTTTCACTACAAGTAAAAATAATAAATTCAACATTATTCTGGCCACCAATCATCTAAAAAGGTCTTAATCAGGTCTCTTCGAGTTCACTTTTGCGCTCGGGGAGATATGCGACTTAAACTAGACCATTTTCCTAACTCGAATATCAATTGATCGACCACTATAAATCGAACGTCTAAATACTCGAACGTTCATAATATCGAATGGCTATTATATCGAACATTCAATACATCGCACACCCAATACATCGAGTGTTCAAAATATCGAATGTTTGTTTGATCGAGCGTTCAACGCATCGCATATTCATTTTATCGTAAGATCAACATACATAAAAGAATACAAGAAAACACAAAATTTAATAATAAATCACATTTTAATTTTTAATTATTATCTTTTATAAGCACATTTTAATATTTTGTGTAAATTGCAAGGAGAAACTCTAATAAATCCATGTTGTTTTTATTATTAAATATTTTTTCAATCGCATTTACATCCCTTTTGCCTCTTTTTCTCTTTTGCCTTATTTCTTATTATTTTTTTGTGATTATATTGCAAATTAAACACAGATAGATCTTTCGATAAAATGAATATGCGATGCGTTGAACGCTCGATCAAACAAACATTCGATATTTTGAACACTCGATGTATTGGGTGTGCGATGTATTGAATGTTCGATTTAATAGCCATTCGATATTATGAAGGTTCGAGTATTTAGACGTTCGATTTATAGCGGTCGATCAATTGATATTCGATTTGGCGTAGTACACCCATTGTTCTTTGGGTGAAAAGTAATTGGTCAAAACATTCTGTTGGTTAAACATTCACTGACGTAGAGTTGTGTTGGCGAAACGTTCGTGGATGAAAAGTCCTTTGGGCGAAAAGATAATGGTTTAAAGATAATGTTGACCAACGGTTCATGGGCCAATCGTCTGTTGGTAAATCGTTTCAGTTTCCCGATTAGCACCACAATCTATTAAAATCGTCTAAAAGGGCCTCTGCGAGTTGGTTTCGACCCCTCGTACACTTTACAATGGTCCAGGGTCTGAGATAAATAAATAATAATAATTAGTGTGATCTCATCGTTCTACAAAGAGGGACTTCCCTCCTCCCAGCCAGACGAAAACATAATTAGTAGGCAACAAGATATGACATAAGTCGGATATTCCTGATAGGTGCTCGTAAAAAATCTTATCAATAAAGATAATGACACTAACAAGCAACATGCTGTAGGTGACTCATATATATTTATTCAGTTTACACATAAACATTAAATATATAAACCAACACTATCTATTCAAAATTTTAATGATGTTTCGGAAAGATTGCTCGAAATTAACTTACATTCGGCTATCACTTTAATTCGTTTCTGCTGTTTCGGCCCTAAATTGACATACTTCCTCCGCGCCTCTCATTTGTGGAAACATCCTCATCTTTTGGAAAAAATGGATCAAATTATCAGACAAACCCTATCTTCACTTTTAAATGTGGCCATGGACGACCGAGCTTGGGCTCAAGCTACCCTTCCCATTCGTATGGGAGGCCTCGGTGTCCGCAAAATTACCAGTATCAGTTTACCGGCATTTATTTCCTCGGTTCACGGCACGGAGAAATTAATCAGGAATATTCTAATTTCCACACTGATTAATTTTGATGTGCCGTGCTTAACTGAGGCTGTAAATGCCTGGAAAGTCGCTTGCCCGAATTCAAAAATACCCGGCAACCCCTCTTCCCAAAGGCAGTGGGATGAGCCGCTCTGCAAAGTAGTTCAGCAAAACCTGTTTTCTACATCTTCCTCTACTGCAGAGCGTGCACGCCTGCTGGCTGTGGAGAAGTGGGAGTCTGGTCTCTGGCTTCACGCACTACCGTCGTCGAGCATAGGCACCTTGTTCGACGATACTACTTTCCGCCTCGCTGCTTCTCTACGTCTAGGCGCTCCTTGTTGTTCTCCTCATCGCTGCCACTGTGGCGAAGTTGTCAACAGCCTCGGGCACCACGGTCTGTCATGCAGCCGAAGTGCGGGTCGCATAGCTCGGCATGCGAATATCAACGACATCATCCGACGTGCTCTTGTTTCCGTCGGCGTTCCAGCTGTATTGGAACCTCATGGCCTGGTACGCGACGATGGCAAGAGACCGGACGGTATGTCTTTATTTCCTTGGAAGATGGGTAGGCCTTTAGTGTGGGACGCAACTTGTGTCGATACTCTCGCGCCATCTCATCTTCCTAGCTCATCATGCTGTGTCGGTGCTGCCGCTGCGGCTGCGGAGAACCTCAAGCGGCGGAAATATACTAATCTTGTTGGTAGTTATATTTTCGAGCCGTTTGGGGTTGAAACTCTCGGATCGTGGGGTCCGAGTGCCCACAAGTTGTTTAATGAACTTTCTAAACGACTTGTTGACACTTCGCGTGACCCAAGGGCTGGCTTTTACCTTGGGCAAAGAATAAGCATTGCCATACAGCGTGGCAATGCGGCCAGCCTTTTGGGCACTTTACCGGTCGACAGCGATGCGGAAGAGTTTTTTGACGCTTTATTAGATTAGGTATTTTTAGTTAAGTTAATTAGGGTTATGTAGTTTTAAGGTTAGATATCTAATTATTAATACTTGTTAATTTTATTGTACTTTGAAAATAATACATACTATAGTTACACTATCTATTTATATATATATATTTACACAAACATACATACACATTTATTTATATACCTATATATTTTCCGAGATACACTACACATATACACTAACACTCAACATCGCACAAACATTTGTCGAGACGCAACAGGATACGTGCTCTGTCGACGAATCTTCTTCTACCCCCATGTTAATATATTATATCCTTCATATTCGTTTCTCGCCAGTCACGATCTATCCTGTCCGCAAAAGATACGTGCGCTCGCGCCGAAATAAAACTGTACGGATTAGAGCTCTGGTTCTGTAATTGGACCGATATGGTGGCGTTTTGGTATACGTACTTTAGCACTTCGATGTACCTGTAGTCTATTTGGCACCTTTGGAGAGACTGCAGAACTGCCCAGGTCTCAATCGAATCAAAGGCTTTCTCATAGTCCACGAACGCTAAACAAAGTGGCAAGTTGTACTCTTCGGTCTTCTGTATAACTTGCCGCAGCGTATGAATGTGGTCTATGGTACTATAGCCTTTTCGGAACCCGGCTTGTTCGGGAGGTTGGAAGTCGTCGAACCTGCGAGCGAGACGATTCGTAATGACTCTATAGAACAACTTATAGATATGGATCAGAAGCGAGATGGGTCTGTAGTTTTTCAAAAGAGTTTTGTCACCCTTCTTGAAGAACAGCATCACATCGCTTCTGCCCCATGCCTTTGGCGTTTTGCTCTCGAGGATGACAGGATTGAAGAGCGTTTGGAGGACTTTAAGTATTGGCTTACCGCCCGCTCTCAAGAGCTCTGTTGTAATTCCATCGTCACCCGCCGCCTTGTTGTTTTTAAGCTGCTTCAGAGCCATCCTAATCTCGTACAGGCTGACGTCCGGGATATCTTCGGTATAGTGTCGGGTAAGCTTGGCTCTAGGATCCCTAGCCTTGCTTTCAACAGGTGTTTGCGTGGAATATAACTGTCCATAGAAACTCTCAATCTCCCTCAGAATTTCAGGTGTTGACGTAATGATGCTACCTTCCTCAGTTTTCAGCCTCGTCAATTGGCTCTGCCCAATAGACAGATCTCTGGCGAACACTTTGGAGCCTTTGTTCCGCTCAATGGCGTCTTTGATGCGCTGTGTATTAAATTGGCGAAGGTCGCTCGTCAAAAACTTAAATATCTGTCTATTGAGTTGCCGATAACGATGGGCGTCCGTTGAGTCTTGTAGCCTCATTTCGTTCCTCTGATCCATGAGTTGGAGAGTTTCTTTAATTTAGGACGGCGGGTTTTAAAGTACTTGGACCCTACCGTACGGACAGTATTCACCACCATGTTGTATAGATCGTCCACATCGATGCTGTTCTCAAAGGCTTCGAAGCGGTTTTGTAGCTCGAGCTGAAAGCTCTCGGGGTTTTGAATTTGAGCCGGTATTGGTCGGAGCGTGGATTTTATCAGTCGCGCTCTTTCAAGCTTTACGTCGATATTCAATGTGCCTCTGACCATACGGTGATCGCTTCCTGTCTTAACAGCGTTGATCACAGCGACATCATTGAATATATGCTTCTTTGTCGACATGATAAAATCGATCTCGTATTTGACTCTACCGTCCGGACTGATCCAGGTCCATTTGCGAGTTGCGGGCTTCTTGAAGAAGGAGTTCATCATAAAGAGGTTTTCCTTCTCCATGAAGTCCGCCAGCATCTGGCCCCTTTCGTTCCGTTGCCCAAATCCAAATTTCCCCACTCTCAACTCATCACCGCAACGTTGCCCCAACTTTGCATTGAAATCCCCATCACAATCGTGTAGTGGGTTTTATAGCTATGCATGGCTTCAGAGATCTCCTCATACATAGCCTCCACTTCGACATCGTCGTGTTTCGAGGACGGAGCGTAGACTTGAATGACATTCAGCGAATATCGTTTCGATATTCTGAGTATCAGGTACGCTACCCTGCCCGAAACACTTCCGATAGTGATCACATTGTTGACAAGGGACTTGTGGACGATGAACCCGACACCACCTATGGACTGTTGGTCGCCCTCCCGGTGGTATAGCAAGTTACCGGATTGCAGGGTTATCGTATCCTCGCCCTCTCTTCGGACTTCAGATAACCCAATGATATCCCAATGTAACTTACTAATTGCCTCTTCCAACTCTACGAGCTTCGCGTCAAGCCTCAGTGTGCGCGTTTTGTATGTTGCCAGGTCGAGTCGTCGTGTTTGGGAGCCGAATCTCACCCAAAAAAAATTTTCGCGCCAAATAAATGACGTCAATCAGTAGCTCTAGAAGATAACATTTTAATATTACTCCGATTGGTAATTTGGTAGAAAGTAAACTTACCGCAATAATCTTGCGGGAATCCCGAAAAGACATAATCGACTTTTTTATAATATTGTTAAGTAATTTGTATTATTTCTCACATACAACGATGAATCAGATTCTTATCTGGACTATTTTTGTACTAAGTCCGCCATTTTAAAAACATTAAAGCATCAATATAATGGCATGCTATAAAATCGAAGTTTCTAGAACAATGCAACAATCATGTCACGCGATTGTTCGCGCATTTTTATATGCAAGTCGTATCAAAAGCATGTAGTAACATCAACTAAATTTAAAAAATGGACTCTTAGAATTTAGTGTCGTCCTTTCAGCAGGATATTGCACAACACTTTCGTAAGATCTCTTTTTTTAACTTTATCAGTATTTAGATTATTTTCGATTAGATTTCGAGCTGTTTGGGGTTTGGAACAGAATTCTTTGGGGTGCTCTTTGTTGTCATTTCAGTTTTGTTGTGTGGTGTTGGATGGATTTTTCGGTTTGGGGGATAGTTCGAAAGTATCACCTCAGACCAATTGAAAGTTCACAGGCGGTTTTTAGTCAGTAATATGACACTTCGACTCGAAATTATTTGAAGGGGTATGACTCAAAAAGGGGCACATTGACACAGTTGACATTTTAGGAACACATTAATTGTACAGCTAAGGTGATAGATTCCCTTATGAAGCCGGTTTCCTTATAGCGAAACAGGAACCTAACCTAAACTAGCTTTTGGAGGATCTGTTTAGGTTTAGGAAGGAGGTTAGGTTAGGTTCCTGTTTCCCTATCAGGAAACCTTCCTATCAGGGAAGATTGTAAATACCATCGATATGTTAATGATGACAACAAATAATTTTAAAAGCTTAACTTCCACCTTCAACAAATATAATAAATGAATCTGAATCTCTTTTACAAATACATAACAACGCGTTTTGTAATGGTGTCAAAAATACTAGTTTTTTTTTGGAATTCGAATATATATATTTATTTACTTACCTACTATTCGAACAAAAATTTGGAAAGAGTATTCGAATATTCGATTACAACCCCTAGTCCTGACCCCCTAAGAATTTTATTACGTTTCCTAAAATAAATGCCATCGTAGTCAACGGTTCTCCGGTGGTCCGGTGAAGAAGCAGTCGACGCTTTCAAGTCAGCCATTCATTTTGAACAGCCTCACTTTAGAGTGGAATAAATGTTATAATAACAGGTTTGAGCGAATGGAAATGTGTATTTAAAGCTTAGAGCATTTAACCTGCTCTAAGATTTAAAGGCATGCCTCGTATCTGGCTAGGTAGATATGGTAAAGAATACTTATCATAGTCTGCTGCAATCTAAACTAAAACGTACCTGCGGTAACGTAAACAAATTTCTTCAGTACGAAATGAAGAAAAAATGCGCCTTAATTTTCACAGAGTGTATTTCTTCGTAAGTGTATTGAAAACCGTCGTTTGATACACGTGCAAATTCGCAGCCCTCGGCTCCATATCACACTCGCCTACAGCTCGTGCGAATTCAGCTTCGGCTGCAATGACAAACTTTCTGCTCTTGTATCATTAAGTACTACTTATTAAAAAGATCCAAGCAGTTTCGAAGGATTTAGAAAAATTTGCGAAAAGGTTGAATGTTTTATTAGACGAAAGTTTTAGTTAAGCACACGAAAAAATGTTATGTTAATATTGTGCATGAATCTACACTAATATAATAAAGAGGTAGTTTGTTTTTTTATTTGTAGGAGGTAATCTCTGGAACTACTGGTCCGATTGGAAAATTTTTAGCAACAATAGAAAGCTGCTTTACTCCTGAGTGACATATTTTATGTACGCGGGCGAAGCCGCTAACAAAATCCAGTTTATGATAAAGATATATATTTTTTTCATATCAATTAACCCAGCCGTTACCGAGCTGCTTGAGGAGTTGACTTCAGAAAGTCATTGCTTGTGCGCTTATGACATTGCTTGTGCGCTAGGCGCTTAATAAGTAGGTACCTAGGTCAAAGTGTGGCCACCACGGAGTCAGCTAGCCTCATTCGTTGAATACCGTCATTAGACACACAAAAGAAAGACAATAGGTGTTCGTTCGCTTGGAGCTTGAGTGTTTAAAATACAATTTTATCTATCAGGCTTTGCTATCAGGTTTTATAAGTAAGTACTCATAAAACCCGATATGATAAAACTTGCGTGCGCAAGTTTGTGAATCAGTTGTGGCACTTTGGTGCTTACCTACCTAGTACTTATTATCAAACTAAACTGGGCTCAAATGGCTCCAGAGCCGATGTGCACATAACTAATAATATTCCACGTCTGTCACTCAACGCCGTCTAGTCCCAAGCTAAGCAGAGCTTGTATTATGAGTACCTACTAGACAACTGATAAACATATCCAAGAATGGATTTGATGATAACAGAACTGATCATCAAATGTTTGGCTCGCTGCTCGAAAGCTTGAGGAGGTGATGATGACGTCACCAAGTACTTTACTTGCACGAAGGCTGCGCTTACGTTCTTTGTCAAGGGTCACCAGTTTGGAAGTATGCAGAACAGAGAGTAATATATAGGTACTTCCTTTGAAAAGGGAGGATCCTCCGACCAGACAGGTGTTACAGTCTGGTGGACTACCGCTCGATAGTTGATTTCGGGCCATCGTATATGTTCTAATCGCGCGGAGAACTTTCATTGCGCGATGCAGGATTCTTGTAGTTCTTATGTAACGCCATAGATGGCGCTACAAATCCATTCTTTATTACCGAGTTTCTACGGCGATCTACCAGCTCCAGATCACATCTGTTTACCAAAGTACTTGTCAAGACGAATCGTACTAAAAAAGCTATGCCGTTTAATTACTGAGTTCCTCTGGCCAGCTCCGTCATCAGATCAGCTCGATGTCGTCAAATAGCAATAATATTTCTTCCTAAATAACAATAATTATTATTATTTAGGAAGAAATAATATTTATTATATTATTATTTAATGCCACGCGATTTACACATGCATGCAAAATTTCAGCACAATCGGTAACCGAGAAGAGGGTTTTTTTATGGTGGGCAAATAGGCCACCGTTTGCGCGGGCTTGCGGACGGCGAGCAATAGATAGCCGTCCGGTCGTCAACGGCTCGCTTTGCTCCCGCACGCCTCAAGGAGCTGTCAGCAAAACCGTAGGGACTCTGCAAAAGGGTTGTCTCCTACTGGGGCCCGGAGCTTCTTTCTGAAAGAAAGGCTTGGCCCCAGTGCGAAGGGCAAAGAAGGAATGAAGAGTCTGACACTGTTCCCTACTCCGCCCAAGAGCGGGATTCGTCATTGGATGATTTTTGCCCACCATAAAAAAAAAAACGCAAAATAGCGTTTTTTTTTATGGAAAGCGACGATGCGGTCGACGATGGAGTGCGCTTACCTAGAAGTAACCTATTCACTCTTGACTTAAAGATTCTTGGATTGTAGCCAGCAGTAAAAACAGACACAGATAGGGAATTCCAATCTTTTTGGGACGTTTCAGCGGCTAAATAAATATTTAATTATTTGGAGATGAAATTTGAGGATGAAATAATTTCAGATAAATCGTTGCAGTTTGACCTTCCTCATTTAAGCAAAGGCATTGATAACAAAACAATGCGTAGTTTATTGCGGTTGGTATTGCCACAAAAAAGATAAGTACAGAAGTCAATCTGCACACACGATTATAGCGCCTTCCGCTTGTCAGCTTCCGGTACATCAAATAATAAATAAAAGTATAATATAATATATATTATAATGTGCATGAAGGCTTTAATAAATATTATTATTAATAATTAATATTAAATAAACGAAAATGTCTTAATTGTATAACGGTAGAAACTGTCCCAGTTTGAAGTACCGCCAGAGCTTTACAAAAAACGCAGTTTTTAGTGAGCCATTTTATTAGATTAATACAATTATAAATTAATAGTAATGTATTCGTGTAAGTTATAAAACCCGATGTGTTAACAGTTTTCTTTTAATAAGCCTCCTTAGTTACGATTGCTAAGTAAACAACAAAATTACTTAGTACTGTAATATTTGTATTATAATATTATAAACTTGTTGAATACGCAGTATCCATGTTTCTGTGACCATCCTGACGTAACAACTGGTTCACACTTTATTTTAATTTACTTTCAACTATTTCTTTGAAACTAATATATTATAACTAATATTTGAAAAAAATGTTGACCTGACCCATTTTTACACTGATAAAATGAAAAATATTGGCTGAATAGCCAGCTGACTACTGAAAAAAAAAACAAAATAGGCGGGAAAATGGTAGTATCTCTCTGTAATCTGTGGGTGATTCGAACTTTCTTGGTTTTTTCGAGTTGTAGAGTTTTGTTTATACTTTACTAAATCTGTGATATGAGTAATTTGTATTAACAGGATAAGTTATCAGCTTCACTTATGGATTTAACGCCAGATTGGAGAAAACCTTTTACCACCTAAACCAAAAGAAATATACCTACCTCAAAAACATACGAAGACCTTTGACGACGACTAAGGTTTTTATTATTTTTATTTTCCTCGTATTCGTAACGAAAAGCACACTGTTTACCTCGGGGTAAAAAAGCTATTTAGTCTCTCGCACTATTAGCCATATAATATTTTAATCATATTGCCTAGTCGCCGTTTGTTTTATTGCGTGAAAAGTTTTTAAGATAATGTCATTCGTGGTGACAATAGAATACAGTTTAAACACTTGTAATAGTTGATTTTATACAGTCAATGAACATAACATAACAGTAGCCAAAACGATCTGACGGTGAATATTCTATAGTTGAAAAGTCCTGTCGTCGAAACACAAATGTGAACCATCCTGCCGACGAAACGTCCATCGGTGAAACGTTCTATCGACGAATCTCTCAAAAACGAAACGTCCTGTCGGCGAATAGTCCAAAGGAGAAACGACTGTCGGCGAATGCTTGCAGAATCGCCTTTTTTGTGAAGTGTAAGCTTTGTGTTAAATAATCTAATTAAATATATACAGTTTTTTATGGTGGCAAAAATCCTCTAAAGACAAATCCCGCCCTTGGGCGGAGCGGGAGATAGTTTCAGACTTCTACTGACTAATCGACCCACCGTTCCTTCTTGCCTTAGTTCCAGGGCCCCGGTGTTCCGCTTTCGCATCTACCCTTGGCCTCAGAAGGCTTCGACCTTGCTGGACCCCTACAGTTGCTGACAACTTCTTGAGGCGCACGGGATAAGTACCCTCCGTCGATGACTTGGGCTCGGACCGGAAGCGATCTATCCATTGCTCATCGTCCGCTAGCCCGCGCCTACTGGTGGCCGGAAATCGGAATCGGAGACACGGTAGCGGCGGCTGCGGTGTGAACGCCGTTGCCTTTTCCTGATGTGCTCGGCCTTCTCTTTTGCTAGCATTACTAAGCTGCTTTGCAGAAAGAGCCGACAGCCTGCCGCTCTTCCTCACTCCGGACCATGACCTCCAAGACCCGCCGTGAGAGATCGCCGCCTCCGATCGCCCCCACGAGAACATGGCGTTGCTCTTCCCAAGCGGGGCACACCTCTACCGTGTGCTCCGGGCGGTGCTTCCTCACGAATCCGGTGCAGAAACCTCCCAAACTTATCATGTCCGGTGAGAACCTGCGTCATGCGGAAAATTATAAACAGTTGGGATAGGAACTGCTCGCGGAGCCTGCCGGCCTGCCACGCAGCCGCCACGGCTCCGACGACGTCCCACCAGGGCGCGCGCGCGTCCATCAAATTGACAACCCTAGCGGGACCACCTACCGCCTACGTGCTAACGTACAAGAGTTTCACTTCTGTATTTATCTGTTTTGTGGTAGGGCTTTATTTTGATTTAAACCAGACTATGTTTAGAATTGCTGATCATTTCGGAAGTGATCGCCAGCCCGTCGACAGACGACAGTTCGACATACACGTCCATTCGGGTAAGTTAGATTTCTGCACTCACCTACCTACCAAAATTATTAAAATGGGCAAGTTCGATTGTTTCATTTACATATAAATTACATTTCTAAATATTTAAATGCTATGCACAATTTTTTTTATTGTGTACATAGTTTGTATTCTGTTCAGGTAGACCGTCGGCTAGTGACTTCTCGGACGATGACATAGCCTTCACAAGATGTACTATGCGTTCCAAATAAGAATAGAATCGATTATATGAGAATAGGATGTGACGTCACGCCGTACTGTCAAAGCGAAGATAAAAATATCTTCGCTTTGACAGTAAGCAAAATTAAGGACCTTATAGTTAATTTTTAATTCTAGAGTACGATTTGACAACTCACACTCTAGAAATATGTTCCCAATTTTCTGGAGTTTGACATTTTTAAGTTGTCAAATCGTAGTCTAGGATCACAGGTCAGGAAAACATTTTTCGTAACAAATAAATATATTTTTTCGTAAATAAACTGAATTTTAAAAATATCTTGCCTTGATGTATTAATAAATGCGTTATCTACCATGTAATATTTACCATAATCGAATAACATAAGGGGTCATCTTTGTTCTATCTATCTTAGATCATGTTTACTTGTTCGGTTTATATAGTTAACAGATAACCCAAATAATTAACAATAAGCTGTCTATAACAATTCTTATTACATAAAGAAACAATTTTTAATAAATAACAACCTCTTAAATATCTTATACCATTACATAGTATAAAACAAAGTTGCTTACCGCTGTAGGTACCTATGTATGCTTAGATCTTTAAAAGTACGCAACGGATTTTGATACGGTTTTTTTAATAGATAGAGTGATTCAAGAGGAAGGTTTATGTGCATAATACGAGTATATTCAATATCAATACCCGTGCGAAGCTGGGGCGGGTCGCTAGTATTGAATAAAGAAACTTTTATTAATTAACAACCTCTTACATATCGTAAATCTATACTAATATTATAAAGCTGAAGAGTTTGTTTGTTTGTTTGTTTGAACGCGCTAATCTCAGGAACTACTGGTTCAAATTGAAAAATTCTTTTTGTGTTGAATAGATCATTTATTGAGGAAGGCTTTAGGCTATATAACATCACGCTGCGACTAATAGAAGCGAAGAAACAACGGATAAATTATTCATCTTTGAGGGCTTCCGTTGCGTGCGCTGCCAAAACGGTTTAAGATACCGAAAAAATATGTACGAAAGAATTATTCCTCTTAAAATGATCTAAAAAAATGTCCGCGACAGTATATTATGTCTATCTTTTAAGATTAACTTACTAGAACCGTTTTTATGCGAATCAAATTTAGCCAATTTTTACCGATTATTTGTTAGAGTTGTATCAACATTATAATATAATCTTTATCCAAATAAATATGTTGTTGATTAAGAGTATGTAATTGTAAACAAAATTGTCTTTGACATCATTTAATTTCAATGAACATCTCAGAAGATATTACAATTTTAAAATAACTCCGATATAAAATTCACACGCGATGCATGATGTGCAAAACTTGACGCTGCGCCTGGCCGGCGGGCGAAGAGAGGGGTTGCTTGCGAGCGGCGCGGATGGGTTTTTTTCATGGTAGGTAAAAATCATCCAATGACGAATCCCGCTCTTGGGCGGAGCGGGAAACAGTGTCAGACTCTTACTGACTAAACAACCTACCCCGTTTCTCCCTTGCCTTATTTGCAGAGCCCCGGTATAACGCTTTCGCACCAACCCTCAGTTGCAGGAGGCTTCGCCCCTGAAGGGCCCCACAGTTTGCTGACAACACCTTGAGGCGCGCGGGAGCAGTGCACGCCGTCGACGACTTGGTCTCGGTCTGGACTGTTACCAGACAACCGGACGGCGAGCTACCCATTGCTCACCGTCCACAAGCCAGCGTCTACGGAGACCGGATATCGGCGGGATCGCGGCGGGACGGCTACGGCGAGGGCGCTGTTGCCTTTGCCTTATGCGGTCGGCCTCCTCCTTTACGAGCATTACTGCTTTGCAGAAGGAGGCGACCGCTTGCCATTCTTCTTCGCTGCGAACTATGCCCTGAACCAAGGCCCGGCGCGAGAGGTCGCCGCCGCTGATCACCCCCACGAGGACACGGCGATGCTCTTCTCAAGCGGGGCACACCTCCACCGTGTGCTCCACCGTATCCTCCGGGCTGACCATACAGTGGCGACACCCGGGCGTCACTTCCGCACGAAATCGGCACGCAGGAATCTCCTGAACTTCCCATGCCCAGTGAGAACCTGCGTCATGCGGAAGATGAGGATGCCGTGATAGACATCACGCCTCAAAGAGGGGACTTACCGCCGAGATTATGGCGTGCCCAAGTTGGGGTGTAGCTCTATGAAGTACTTTTAGATAATTATGTTCTTTTAAAAACTAAATTGTCTAAAATAATAACAGAAATTGACACGGGCAAAGTCGTGGGTAACAGCTATAACGTATAAAGCTGAGGAGGTTGTTTGCAAAAATTAATATGATGCCCAAAATAACTATTTCACGCGGACGAAGTCGCGGGCACAGCTAGTAATTTATAAAGCTGAGGTTGTTTGCAAAAATAAATATGATACCCAAAATAACTATTCCACGCGGACGAAGTCGCGGGCACAGCTAGTATAATATATACCTTAAAATAAGTTACTAAAATAAGCTTGTCTGTCTGCAATACAAAAGGAAAATGACCATTTAATAATAATAATAATATCAACATCTGAGGAGGCTCTCGTTAGGTAGCTGGATCAAGGGCCTGATTCAGAAGGCAGTACTCTTGGAAACGGCGCGTATTGTCCGGAGGTTCCTCACTCTGGAGCCCTGACCACCGGTAGCTTGGACCCTGTTCCCGATGCCGGTGGGCGACTATTTTTTATATTTTTAAATGTTTTTTTTTTTTATTATTTTGTTAAGAAAATATTTAAAAATGTATAAAATATGTTTAAAAATTTAAATAAACGATAATAATAATATTATTTCGCGTCTAGATCGGTCAAACACGCTACAGTGTGCAGTTTCGATAATTCAGTTTTACGATATTTTATCGGTGCAATGTGACGTTTGTGCGAAAATCCTGTTGAGATAACCCTTACAGCGATTACTCGTTTGTTCGATAATATGGCTAGAGATAACGTTTAAAATTGTTGTGCGAACGAAATCGAGAAAAAGTATATTGTTACCCTAGGGGTAAATTTAAGTTATTTAGTAATAAGAAGAAGTTTGGCGCCCGAGCGAAGCGATATGCCAATAGTTCGAGGGGCTAAATCAAATTTTCACCTTAGGTAAACACTGTACTTTTCGTTACGATTACAAGGAAAATAGAATAAATAAAAACCTAAATCGTCGTTAAAGGTCGTCGTATGATTTTTGGTGTATTCCTCATCAAAATTTAGGCGGTGATTAAGTTTTCTACTACCGTCTAAATGTCTGTAATCTCTTTTCGAATCTGGCTTTAATCCTTAATTGAATCTGATGATCTTATCGTGTAAATTCAAATCTAAAGCAGAGATTTAATCAAGTATAATCAAAACTCTATAACCCAAAGAACAAAAAAAAACAAAGAGAGTCGTTGTTTTCCCGCCTAAATTGATTTTTTTTTTCTGTGGTGGGCCGGCTATTTTGTCAACATTTTTTATTTAGGTATATCAGTGTAAAAATGGGTCAAGTCAACAGTTTTCCCAAGTCTATATTGGTTTTAAAGAAATAATTGAAAGTAAATTAAAATAAAGTCATTTAAAAATATATGTTTTTTTCTGTAATTAATAAATAAAGATAGGCTTTATGTTGTATAGTATAGAAAGCTGGGACATGGTTCCATAGAAACGTGATAATACCCGACAGCGACAAAAAAAAAACGACGTTGAAAAAGTATGACAAGATTTTCAGGATGCTGAAATAAACAAAGTTACTGAAGAAACAAAAACAGAACAAAAAGAAAAGCCAACTTACACCAGAAATTCAGTTATGTCTCAGAACAAAGGATACAGGCTTTTGAGCCCCTGGCGAACGCCGGCGTTCGCACTTCTATAGTCTTTCTATTATGTATCTAATTAGGGTATTCGAAAGGTTATTTATTTTATTTGGTTAATGCCCCTTCAAGGTCGACCACCATGATGGTTCAACTTGTGTGTTGAGCATTAGACAATATTGTAATAAATAGGTACAAAAATAAGGGATGATTCTTATTAGAACGTGCGTGAACGTGCGGGGCCCGGACGGGGCACCGTTTTAATCTGTTTCATATATTTTGTATGAATCAATTTATATTACACAGTGCATTATCCGTGTCCCGTCCGGGCCCGCTCGACGCACTTCAATACCATGTTTGTTGCACGGTCCCGCCCCGTTCCCTCCACGTCCCATCGTAATCAGAACATTTTTCTTGCTGCGTCCGAAAATAAATTGCGTAGCACGGACGGGCCCCGGCTCGTCCACGCCCCGGCCCTGGCACGGTCCGCTCTAATGAGAATCATCCCTAACTGTTCTTACGTAGACGTATTTATAATACTTACTGTAATATTTATTTTCGGACCAGAACGGACTGTGCCAGTCGGTTAAGAGAACTGAGTTTTTTTATGATTTTTTTTTTTTGAAAAATCGTCTAATGAGAAACAGTGGTGTGTGCACACCCACACAAGCAGAGAGCTGGTTTATACAGCACCTTACTAAATTATTATTATTTATATTATTAATTATTATTATTTATATTATTAATTATTATTATTTTTAATGTTTTCAGTTAATTCCTTGTGAACAACAAATAGCAAGCGACTGCGGTAAAATGACGACGTAAGTAATGTAAAATATGATTACACAATCTCTAATATTTTCAAGATATAGCAACAGCATTTACATTATTTATTTTATATAAAGTTCAGTTAAAACGGTTGGTATAATTCAAAAGATATACACCCACGTCTTTAGTAGAATATAATAAAAACAACTCCACTCAGCTCCTGCCTTAGCTTTCTAATCTAACCTATCCGAGTCGGGCTACCCAAAATTAGGATGTTAAATCAAGATATATTTTATAAACGATAGATCTAATAAATTTTAACTAAACAAACAAGAAGCAACGAGTACCTTGACGGCACGCAGTCATGCAGCATGCAGCAAGCATTGTTTCTGTTACGGCGCTGCGGGGTGTGGGCGGCCGCTCGCGAGCTTATCGTCGCAGATAGTATTAACGCTCACTACGTGCTCAGGGATAGCCAGTTCAGCCTAATCATGTGATATAATTTTTTTTACTTATATAATGTAATTTCAGACCACCACGTGAGAATATTATAGACTATGACTCGTACTTTATGGCCTTGGCATTTTTGGCGAGGCACCGTAGCAGGGACCCGAATTACCAAGTTGGGGCTTGTATTGTCAACGATGACAGAAAAATAATAGGAATTGGGTAAGTACCAACAGCCTTTTATTATTTTGATAATCAGTTCGAAATGTATTTGCGTAAAAGACGGTAAAATAAAAAAAAAGAAGTAAAAAAAAAAAGTTGGTAAAATAAATATAAGGTCCAGCATCTTTTGCTTAGAATTGAAGCACGCAAACTTGTTAGTGGCTAGTCCAACGCTATTAACATTTTACAATATCTACAAAGAAAGAGAAAAATTAAGGTCTATCCACAAATTGCTTAATACTTTTTTTTTATTGCTATAAACTAGTGCTATAGAAATTACTTCGTATCAACGTGTATAAGTTATACAGTTTGTCAATAAACAGTCTACAGTTTAACGTTTTTAAGATACTTGGTAATTTATTAAATACACCCACTCACACACAGCTGGACAGCTCCTACAGTATTTCACAATTTTAGAAATATTTTCTAGTACTAGTATGTGCTGGTGCTGATCACGACGACTACGTGAGCTCACTTCTACTGTTTTAAACAATTGTATATGTTTTGATGTTGAAGACAATTGTAGCAGACCCAAGCAATTTAAATACAGGGTGTCATTGACACCTTGTATAGGTTGGTATGATTCATCCGATGGTAGCCCATAAATAGCTCGTATACATTTTTTTGGACAACAAACGCTCTACTTTGATCGGTACTATTTCCCAAAAACATATTCCACACCGTAAACAGGACTCAACATATGCCTGGTAACTGGTAAGATATCACAGCCGTTTTTATACTAGTGACCTTCTTAATTTACCTAACGCCCTTAGGTGTGTGGTACGTGAATTTATTTATTTTGGCTATGCGATTCACTAACAAACTCATCACAGATGTTAACAACGACGAGTTCACTGATGTTTCGTCGTAAATATCGCTTTTAAAAGCGACGTTGATAAAAACCGCTACAAGCTCTGCTCTCATTTATCTAACGTAATCCTGTAATAAAAAGTTGAAATCTCTTTACTAATATAGAAATAAATACCACCTACCTATTAACATTTATTGTGGACCAAATGTTGTCTTTTTATAAATAAATTATAAAAAAAAAATGGGTTAGGTCAACATTTTTCTCAAACATATTTTAATTTTAAAGAGATATTTGAAAGTAAATTAAAATAAAGTAATTAAAAAAAGTATTCTTATATCTTTGTTATTTCAATTGTACTGGCTGTATAGAAAATCGGGTCACGGTTCGATAGAAATGAATGTCAAAATAGAACTAGTTTCTTTTTAATATATAGACAGCTGTCAGTTGAAAGTAAAACTCCCTAGGGATGAAAAGTACTACTTTCAACGTGTTCCGCAGGCAAGTTTACACCTATTTTCAGAGTTATGAGTAATGAAAAAGATAATTATCATTATACTAGCTGTTGCCCGCGGGATAGTAGAAAATTATCCCAAGGGAACATATTTCCAGGATATAAATAACTGCTATTCCCAGACATGGTCTAGGCTTTCGGACCATTTTTTAAAAGCTTGTTAACAATGTTTTAAATGTTACTCGTATAACGTCTTGTTTTACAGGTATAATGGTTTTCCAGCTGGTAGTGCGTATGCACACTCATGGGATCCGCAGACTCGTGAATCAAAAGGCAAACATCTCTATGGTAAGCTTTTTTTAACCCCCATGACGGAAACTATACTTAAGTTTGACGTGCGTGTCTGTCTGTCTGTGTTGTCCGTGGCATCTACACAAATGGACCAATTTTGATGCGGTTTTTTGTTAACCACTTCTCATGATAACGACAACCTGATGCTAGAACTGGGACGTGGCTGATGGAACCCTGGACAGGCCTCCGTCACTCCATGTACTTGCGCGCTATAATTACCTACCGCCCGGCCGAGCGGTCTCAGGCCGTCTGCGGACTAAATTCAGTGCGGTTTTCGCAAGCGAAGGGCACGCACGTTGTTCAATTTTAATAGTTCCATTCGTTCGTACGCGTACCTACGATGTCGTCTGGTGCCTTATGTGCTGTAGATGGGTGCAAATCAAGTAAAAGAAGTGGATAAACACCTAGTATTTTTAACTTATAAAGACTTTTTATTTTACCTAACCACTGGCGTCTATAATAATGTTTGAAGATAGATAAACCATTTATTTATTACAACTTCGTGTTGCATACACGAAAGCATAATTAAACTTTAAAACTAAGCTCCTATATAAATACAGTCAACATAAACAAGAAACAACATGTAGGTACTTAGGAAAAAAAAACAAAGAAAATACAAAAATGAGAACCATAGTGCGGTTTGTATCTCAGTGCTGCACCAAATGGGAGTCCAGCTCAGCATCTGTCAGGCACACATACCTGACGCTGATTTTCAGCTGGATCCTTGCGGTGGCATTCGGACGACCAGCTGGGTTTGTGAGATCAAGTTTTCTGTGCGGACTGCGGAGTGAATTGAGTAGGTGGTGGTTTATAGAAAAATAAGGTTGACAGTGGTTTTATTTAGACGTATTACACCGTCATCACCAATTTATGAAAAAAAAATATTTTATAAATGATACAATTTTAAATTTATTTCCACATCAAGTCAGAACATATTCACAGTTTTCAATAACATAGAAAATTATGTTAATTTAATTTTATCGAAGAAACAGCCCTGCGAATTCTCGGTGAGCTGCGATTGATCACGCGGTGCGATGCAATCACAACTGTACGCTTAAGTATTAAGGCACATTTTGGCATGCAGTGGTTGCTGACGCGACGAAGTAGGCTATTATAGCAGTAGGTATTGAGAATTTTGTATGGAGTGAAGTATCTGTTACGTAGTAACTATTTAGTAATCTGTGCCCTGGAAGCCTACTAGCAGACCAATCAACTATGACAACAATCTTTTTATCGCCAATGTTAAGTCGTTGGTCGCTAATTAATTAAACAATGATTTCAGTGGTCCATGCAGAGATGAATGCACTTATCTTCAGGAATACAGCCGACGTGAAAGGCTGCACCATGTATGTTACCCTGTCTCCATGCGCTGATTGTGCCAAGGCAATCATTCAATCCGGAATCAAAGAAGTTATTTATTTCTCTGATGAAAAAATGCACAAGGAAGAATTCAAGGCTGCATTTGATATATTCCAAAAGGGGGAAAGAAAAGTGGAATTCAAGTGAGTACTTTGGTTGGTTCCTCAACTTTATTTATTTAAACTTCATGTACAGTAGTGGTAGGTACATAGGTGAACTTAATGCTACAAGGCATTCTCTACCAGTCAACCTTTGGGTTAAATAGATAATAATATAAATTAAGTGACTTATAACAATAAGATACGTATATCATCATCATCGCACGGAACACTGTACAAAGGCGGACCTTTAGGGTGGTTCAGAAACATAACATGATACGAGTAGGTGCAACTTAAAAAGATAGACAAAAAGAAGAGAAACAAAATATAATAATAAATACATACTTATATGCATACATATAAATAAGCAAAGTCATTAAAATAAGTAAGGACTTTAAGTAGTAGTTCCGAATTTTACGCTTGAAGGAAAATACTATATAGTTTTAGGTAGAAACAGCGTAAGAGTTAGCCATAAAGCCAGACTGACAGATTCACAGATAGACAGACAATTTGTAGAAATTACAAATTTAAATTATTTATTTTGCGCGTCCCGGGAACGCGATTATTCCAGGTTCTTGGGGAACATATGGCTCCATGGCTTGTTCACTTGTATTCTGCATTTGTCGAGTTCACAAATATCAAAACAGATTTGTAATTGGCGGCTATTTGCAAAAATGAGAGCATCTTCCAATAGGATGATTTCTTTTGGCCCACCCTGTATAATATAGGTAACCTTTGCACCCGTGCGAAGCTGGGGCGGGTCGCTAGTTGTATATGAAAAAAACCGGTCTAGAGTGAGTTGGGCCACGCTCTGTGTAGATTTCCGTAGTTTCCTGAGCGTTACAATAGTACATTGTTATACGAGGGATGAAAGTTAGTTATTTAGTCCCGAGAAATTTCTTGGCGACCGAGCGATAGCGAGGTCGCTAATAGTTCGAGGGACTAAATAACTCTTTAACCCGAGGTAAACACTGTGCTTTTCATTAAGAATACGAGGAAAATAAAAATAATAATAAGAACCTGAGTCGTCGTCAAATGTTTTCGTATGTTTTTAGGTAGGTATATTTCTTTTGATTTAGGCGGTAAGCGGTTTTCTCCTCAAAGAATCTTGCGTTAAATCCATAACTGAAGCTGATGAACTTATCGTGTTAATACAAATTTCTTATAACAGAGATTTAGCAAAATGTAAACAAAACTCTACACCTCGAAAAAAAAAATCAAGAAAGACCAAATCGGCCACAGATTATAGAGAGACTTTACCCGCCATTTTTTTTTTTAGTCGTCGTCTGGCTATTCAGTCAATATTTTTCATTTTATCATTGTAAAAATGGGTCAGGTCAACATTTTTCTCAAATATAATATTATTAGTTTTAATGAAATAGTTGAAAGTAAATTAATATAAAGTCATTAAAAAATTTATTCTTAAATTATTTATCTCTATGTAATTTTAATTGTACTGGCAGTATAAAAATTCGGGTCACGGTTCAATAGAAATGTCAAAATAGAACTAGTTTTTTTTTCAATGTTTGCTGTCTAAATATTAAAAAAACAACAGTCAGTTGTAAAGTAAAACTCCCTAGGGAGTAAAAGTACTTCTTCCAACCCTGTCCGCAGGTAACTTTACACCTACTTTCAGAGTATGAGTTATGAAAAATTTCTTTATTTTTCGGTGGTTGATTTTTGATCGCGTGAACCAATTTCAATAATTCTTATTTTTATTTTTAAAGAAGATACGTTCCTGAACGTAAATAAATCCTGATAATAAAATATGTGTACTAAGTTAAAATATGTTTGCATAGGTATACGATTAAATTACAAACTTAGTTCAGAAATTATTTTGTAAAATCTTTCAAACACTTTTCAAAGTTCAAAATAATTTTCCTAGCAATCTACATATTTTGAGATTTGTTTCATATTTTCTAAACTAAGGGTTCAAAAGTTGGAGGGGGAGGACACAGACACATTGTTTTTTACTTTTGGATCGTTATTTCCGGATGTATTAACATTATCAAAAAATATTTTGCACTATTCATTTTTAGGGTTCCGTACCCAAAAAGGTAAAACGGAACCCTTATAGGATAACTTTGTTGTCCGTCTGTCTGTCAACACTTTATATCTCGAGAACGCACAGAGGTATCGAGTTGCAATTTATACCGAATATTTAGATCTGCGGTTCCTTGTAACTGTAAAAAAAACTCAAACTTTTAAGTTAACGGAAAAAAGACATGACGTTATGTTTATGTTGCCCAAAATAAAATACGTCTTCGACACTTTCTTGGAATTATAATTCATAGGGTACCTTCCGCAAAGTGAGGTCTTTATGAACATTAAATTTTTAATTACATCCTTATTACATCACAAAAAAATTCTTTTTCTGAAGGAAAGTTGTCTGTTTGTTCCCACTAGTTCTACTGAACAGTTCTACGGTAGAACTAATGGGATTTTTTTTTCCCACTAGTTCTACGATAGTAGGTATAACAAAATAGTAGAACTATTGGGAACAAAAATTCCCACTTGTTCTACTGATCAGTTCCACGGTAGAAGTAATGGGAGTCTCTATACCCACTGGTTCTACCTGTTTCATCGGTAGTACTAATGGTTATTTTGTTCTCACTAGTACTACGTTTCGATAGGTTCTAGAAATGGAAGTAAAGTGCCAAATAAGCCAGTTATATCTAAATAGGTATTAGGTTTAAAAGAGACGCTAGCAATAGTGATACAGTGACCGCTTCTTGGACATCCACTATTTCATCGTCGGATAGCAGGTTGAGAATTTCCATCGACAATGGCAGTGAAGGCACTTGTGATGATATGAATCATCACATCAGTTTCCAACTCGACCTATGCTAGACAATGAATCATCACAAGTAGGTACCTTCACTGCCATCGTCGATGGTAATTCTCAACCACTCTAATATAGAATTAACTTGAGTTTTTTTTTACCAATATACCTACCCACCCGTTAGGATTACGGGAATTTTGAATACCTACCTCGCCCGGCGCCTCGACTGACTGGTTTATTGAAGAACAACTTGCTAGGCTGTACCTACGGTTAACTTTCAATTCAAGCGTACAAAGCTTATGACAGTAATTAGGGCCAAGGGTTTGTGTCTGAAAGGACGCCTCTGGCCCTGATATGTATGGCGATGTGGGAACGGGGTAGGTTGTTTAGTCAGTAAGAGTCTGACACTTGTTTTCCGCTCCGCCCAAGAGCGGGACTCGTCATTGAATGATTTTTACCTACCATAAAAAAAAAACATACTTGGTCTTAAATTTTAATTTGTGTGTGGGCCGAGGAGTTTTTCCAGTTGGAATGGAATTCAGCAAAGTTGTATTTACCTCTTTCCGGTGACCATAATATTGCTTCATTCCAGTTAGTCTATAGGGAATAGCTACAGGTTCATTGGTTAACTGGCAAGTTCATAGAATGCCAATAATTCCAAGTTTTAGACTACAGGTCCTCCACCAATCACGTTTTAACGGTTGAACAGATTAAATTTTTTATGACATATTTTATGTAATTGAGACATATTTTATGACCATAAGCCAATAATAGAACATAAAGATACTTCTACTGGGCAGCTAGTACCTAAAGTAATAATTTCTTTTATTTTTCAGGAAATTCTGCGAAGTTGTTAAGGAGCCACCGATTGAGTTTAATACCGTGAACCTAGCACACGAAAACCCCTTCAACATTAAACTATGTGCCCCAGAGCCTTCAAACGAAAACGAAGACTTCTCTGAATAAACTACTATGTGCCTTCAAATGACAAGTAATTTCAATGAAAAAAAAATAATTGACATGTTAAAACCACTCTTGAGGCAGATGAACACAAAAACAAACATTTTAATGACCATTCTCTCTAAAAGTTCCAACAAATAAATGGTCTGTCACAATCACACACACTTCTTGGAAGTGAAAACATTTAATGAAAAAATATCGACACCCTCTTAGTACCTATCGGAAACACATTTAACATCTAGAACCTAATAATTGTATCATACAACGCATGCTGTAAAGCCCGTGGTGTCTCAGGGATGAACTTAGATAAATTAGAAGCTATACAGATTAGATTCCTGAAATTACTTGTTACTAAAAAAACTAAAAACAGTTGTAATGGAGATTATAGAAAATGATTTAAAATATGCAAAATTCTACCGATCGCGCTTCTATTAGTTAACCATCACAGTACCCAGGAACATAGCTTAACTCACGTACATAATAAGCACAATACACGATCTATGGCTGCCGGTAGATTCAATGTGCCCAGAGTCACCAATTACTTTGGTGATAGAACACTGAATATGAGAATACCTTATTTATTGAACAGTCTGCCGGCAGACATAAGGAGTGAAACAAACAGAAATAGATTGATTTAGATATGTTATAATTGTGTATAAGTTTGTTTGAATAATGTTTAATTAACATTTAAGTATGTCTAGAGATTCATTGACCCCACAGTCAAACCCTTGCAACGGTTTTGTGGGACTTAGTTTATAAGTTACTTATCTTGTATGAGTAAAGACAATAAATAATAATAATAAAAATAAATGACGGAGAAAATCAAACACTATGTACAATGCGTTCCAAATTTACTGTCAAATCGAGGCAAGATATTTTTAAAATTTAGTTTATTTACCAATCTTTTAATTTATATACGAACTGTGAACGAAAAAAGTTTAATCAGAATCCAGTTTTACAATTTTAGTCCTCTCTGACATCTTCAATTTTGCAATACACATTTTGTTTCTGATATCTTCGATTTGACAGAACGGCGTGACGTCACATCCTGTCAATCGATCCTATTCATATTTGGAACGTATCTGACATTGCACAGAAGACACAAGCAACTAGTCTAATGATCGAAGACTTGCAAGCGACTTCCATTACAGCTCTATATCCCTTCAAAACATGAAATGTGAAGATTACTTCGTGTTCTTGTCGACTGTAATGTGATTAAAATGCGAAATACACAAAATGGAGTTCTAGGCTGATTACATCTAAATCTAAAAGTCGCGAACTTCGCGAACCTTCAGCTCGGTGTCGCTTCAACTGCCGGCCATCCGACGGAAAAAAAAAACAGATTTTGTAGATTTCGTACCTAATAACAAGTTTTATTGTGCAATAAAGTTATTCTCATGTGTATTTAATCTAATGACATTATCTATTATTTTCTTCATTTTTAATTAATCTAATGACATTATTATTTTCTTTATTTTTAATTAATCTAATAACATTAATATTTGCTTCATTTTTAATTAATCTAATGACTTTATTAATTGCTTCATGATTATTGTTATACATATTATTCTTGCTTTAACGTTTAATCACAAATTTATTGTATCTTGACATTAAATGACATTTTAAACTTGTATTTAGCTTCATTTATTATGTTTCATTGTTACAATAATAATTAAAAAAACAACTTTATGTAATTTACCCATTAGCAAATTAATGATTATGATTAAAATATAATTGTTTGAAATTTCATACAGTTTAAACAAACTGTATGAAATATCAAACAATTATATTTATAGTCTTTGCTGTAAGAAAACCCAATTATGGGTCATGCTCGCTTGTGTAGGTACCTAAATCACTTGTTCTATTTATAATTGACAGTAAATATATTTTTTCAATACACTTACTCGAAAACTGCCTCTTATCGCACTCCTATTAGGTTAAATATAGCATGTATATCACCCAAGTGCTTTTTTGAGTTTATCACAACAAGGGCTTTTTTATTCCCTCCTTATCGTCATGGTCAAGGGAGATTATTTTGTTTTACTTAGTTTATCGAATCAGGCGCGAGGCATCCCCCAAGAGTCGCAGGGCGACCCCCACGAAATTAGAAACTGACCAGAGCAGATTTGAACTCATATATTTCTTATATTTATATTGTACCTATGTTTGAGATACGATTAAACGTTTTTCTTTCTTTATTTATTTCACAAGTCGTAAGTGTATTGAAAAACGTCGTTTGACACACGTGCAGATTTGTCATTGCAGCCCTCGGCCACAGATTACTAAATAGTTACTACGTAACTCGGCTCCATAACACACTCGCCTACGGCTCGTGCGAATTTCGCCGAGCGAAACGGCTGCAGGGTTTCGTAATTTTAAATTTCCAAATGGAGGGTAGAAGTACGAACTTGCAAACGCATTCCCTGCCTATATTCCCGTCCCTTTCCCACACGCGTGCTGACTGATACTCTTGCTCAGTCATCGGTCGCGAACATTCGATGAGAACACACCTCATCCCACTCTCGGAAGAATCACCGCGCGAAGTGTCACGCTATCAATTGTGCCTAATTTCTTTTATATATTTTTCAATTTTTTGCGAACTATTACGAGTGATATAGCCTGGCTGGTGATTGGTAACATGCCAGTGGTTCCAGCTGAACGAGTCTCACCTCGACGGGGATAGTAAGGTTAGTGCGCGTGTTCCTTATCCGTCCTACTTTTCGTCATCCTATAGCTTTTTTTTTATGGTAGGTAAAAATCATCGAATGACGAATCCCACTCTTGGGCGGAGCGGGAAACAGTGTCAGACTCTTACTGACTAAAGAACCTACGCCGTACCTTCCTTGCTTTATTCCCAGAGCCCCGGTGTAACGCTTTCGCACCAACCCTCAGCTCCGGGTCATCCTAGAGCTGCGTTCGTAAGATCACGTAGGTAGGGTACCTACTCACCCACCGCATCAAATACTTCAATCTTCTTATTTTTAACCAGTTCACCCAGCGCCAGGGTAGCCGCAATTGCGCAATTGGTGTACGACGCCACCAATGGTTTCATTTGACCTTATCACTACCAAAATCTAAGAGAACTACCCGACCAAGCTGATAGACTCGTAACACAAAATGCTGTTCCAATTCTTGAGTAAAAACCATCCTACCACTCATCATATCTACCTACCTATATATTATTTCTACGCACTACCTAAGCGCTATAGCCAATCGTAAGTAAGTTCTAAATAATTAATAGGTATATTATTTTTAATAATTATTTATAAAAAAAAACGTTTTATTTTTTTATTTTTCCTGTATGCTTCAAAAGTACTCCTTATGGCAGGTCATTCTGCCGCGGGAAAACAACCATTTAAATTTCACGGTGTATATACTAGCGACCCGCCCCAGCTTCGCACGGGTACTGATATTGAATATATTATGCATCTATTATACACATCACGATTTCATCTTGCTCTTGAATCACTCTATCTATTAAAAAAAAACGCATCAAAATCCGTTGCGTACTTTTAACATACATAGGATCTAAGCAACTATGTTTTATACTATGTAATGATATATAGAGCAGTGGTGGCCGAGTGGTAACGGCTGCGGCTCCGACTTACGAGTCGTAGGTCGCGGGTTCGAACCCAGCCAGGCGCATTACTTTGTGTAATTTATTTCATCACCACTGCTCTCAAAACGGTGAAGGAAAACATCGTGAGGAAACCGGCATGTCCTAGAACCAAAAATTCGAAGACATGTGACATCTACCAATCCGCACTGGGCCCGCGTGGTGGATTATGGCCCATTCCCTCTCCTAGAGAGAGGAGGCCTGTGTCCCTGCAGTGGGATCATTGAAAGGCTGCTGATGATGATGATATATAGTATTTTAGTTCTTACGATCCATCCTAAGGTTGTCTGGTAGATATCGCTGTCAGCGATAAGACCGCCATTGTACCCATAGTTTTAAGTTTTGCATAAGTTATGTTACTTTTTTGTGTACAATAAAGTTTTAATCTATCGATCTACCTATAGTACCTACAGTCGAAAGACAAATGGTAATGATTTCAGACAGTATTGTAATTACTAGGAGGGCTCATTACCATTACAGTGGGGCTGGATAGCCAGGGCTGAGGGGCAGAGCGCGATTATCATCACAAAGCCAGATTTATGGTAATGTCAGGAAGAGCCATCAATATACCTATCTACATTAATTTTAACGACTTTACTGTTCTTGTGATTGTGTTTTAATTTTCTTAAGGCTCAAATGACTCTTTGTAAAGTTCAAAATTAAGTTTTTTAAGCTTAATTGACTGGAAATTTACAAATATTAAAGAGAAAAATAAAAAGTTTTTGACTATGACGATAATGAAGCATCATCATTCCCTTTATCCCATATTACTTGGGGTCGGCGCAACATGTTTTTTTCATCCACTCTGTCCTGTCACCAGTCACACTATTACTAACTCCCTTTCCTTTCATACCACTCCTCACACAATCCATCCATCTCTTTTTCGGCCTTCCTCTTCCTCTCCATCCATCTACGTGTAAACTCAGAACTCTTTTTCTAACATGCGTTTCATCTCTCCTCTTCACATAACCGTAACAAGATAAACGATCTCCTTTCAACTTTTCAGTCATTGGCGCCACTTTCAGACTTCCTTTAATATACTAATTTCTCACTTCATCCATTCTCGTCACACCACACATCCATCTCAACATTCTCATCTCCGTTAAAGGCAGTTTTTTCATCCATCTTTTTCACAGCCCAACATTACGACTATAACAAGCGCATGACAAAAATAAGTTAGATCAATAAAAAAAATCGCGAGTCTGACCTTTACTTACGATTTCAAACGTGTAAACCTACGAGATCACGTAACCGAAATATTTAAAAAAAGGGCAAAATCTTACTGCAATTCTATAGCCTGCAAGTTGCTGACTATATCGCTCAACACAAAGCAACAATTGCAGCAATTAAGCAGTATAGCCCGGCGATATAGACAAGATATTTTAAACGAGGTGAAACTGAATACTAAAAAAGGTCTCTGCACAGTCTGCACACAGCGGGCGCGGCGCGTTTAAGCAGCCTGCTATCGCCATCTAACGGCAGTTCTGAATATCAACCTAATAATATCAACCCAAAATAGGTCTGTAACTTGAACCTGCTGTAGTGCATATAAGGTATAGATGTCGCTATGTGATATGGACTATCTTTTCTACTCAGAATATCCTTCCTATACGAATAGATACGAATATATACTTTTAAATTAAATCATTTCGGATTATTCGCAAGTTTCGAATACTTCCGTTTACGATATTAGAAATTTTAAATTCTAAAGAAAAATACAAACAAAAACTTTATCCGTAACTTTTAGATTTATTATATTTCTATTTTAGATACGTATCAGTTACCTAGTTTTAATTACGGTTACAGAACTCTCTAGCGTTCTCTAATTCCGCAGGTCTCAACCTTGAGGTTGATGGTTGAGGTTGGTGGCGGTTGATGGGTGACCACCAATGACTTACCGAGGGTCCTCCATGCCTATAAAAACCCGTAAAGCCGTGCGTAGGCCCCGGCTAGGTAGGTACAACTTTGACAGTCACTTAGATCAATTGTCAGTATCTCTGATACCTACCTCTCTTTGAAACGGGTACAAAATTATTCCTATCAATTAGAATAACATTACAATCGGATTTGGATGTATTCGCATTTTTTTGGCATGGGCGACATGAGCATATCATTTAGCGACATCTATACCATCTAATACGAACTACAGCAAGTTGAAGTGTGGTTGAAGTTACAGTCAATACTACGAATAAACCACAATTGATATTCAGAACTGCCGTCAGATAGCGCTAGTAGGCTACGAATTGAGGGTTTATACTATTTTTGTTAAAACATTTCATTCATTTGTCCTTTAAAACTGTCTTATGCCTTTGTGTTTGTACCAAATAAACGTATTAATAAATACGTACTTTCATTCAGGTTAAGCGCTATTATTTCGAAAAAGAAAAACTATTTTTAGCGCCATTTTACAGTAGGGAGGGTGCTTAGGATAATAAACTTTCAGCACTCGAATAGTTGTCGTTGGCAAAGTAGAAACGGGATGGTTACTTCTGTAGTATTCTAGAGGAGGAATGGACAAATCACTCACAATACAATATGGATCCCAAAGCTACGAAAATTGACCGGCCCAACAAGAGACAGCGAAATTAACTCAAATTTCTGGCCGAAAACCACAGACGGCCAGGAAGTGTGGAGAGAGGGAAACGCAGCAGGGTAAAACCCCGGTGAGTGTAGGTCACTGACCGCCTAGGCAATAAACCGCCTAAACATTCAAGTCAAACAACAGCTGAGCAGGTTCAATGACCGTAGGTAGTTGTCAGTCGATGCGTAAACTACCTACGGTCATTGAATCCGCTCCGCTATTCTTAACTTAAAGATATGAATTTTGTATACCTACGCATAAATTAGATTAGAGAATTAAAAAAAAAGTGCCTACTTTATTTTTTAATTCTATCTTTACAAATCGACCCTCCACGGGATTAAAATTACCAAAATTGTATGGTGTATTGCCTAAGCAGTCAGCAGTTTTTCTTTCAGGTACTATACTGCCCCCCAGGGGCGTATGTAACTTAATCAAGAGCAATAGGTTGCCGATCGCTTACTTGCGCGCGTATGCACCAGTTTTACGTATATTCGCGACGAATTTCACTATTTTGGTTCAGCTTATAGTATCATTTAATCATTAAAAAATTAATAATGATCGGAATTGATTTTAAATATAACTTTGTTTCGTTTATTTACTCTGCCCCCCCCCCAAATCTCTTAACTGCCCCCCTGGAGGATTTAGCCTGAAAGCAACAATGGCAGTCGGTGACCTATACAAGTTTACGCAACGGTGTGAAAATTCTCAATTTTACCATCGGACGTCCATGCATACATCAAGTATCCATCCTTACGTTGTTAAGACATCCACGGTCCGGACTAAGCGTTTTGCCTCGTCATTTATATCGCGCTCATCGAGTGACTGGAACAGTTTGCCGGCTGCAGTGTTTCCGTCCAATTAATATTCAGGTGTCTTAAGGCTAGAGTGAATAGGCTCTTAATAAAATAGTGCGCCTCACCATCAACGACTGCATCACTGCTTACCATCAGGTGGGATCGCAGTCAAGCACTAGTTTATAGCAATTAAAAAAAACTGTACAAAACCTGTACATCACTTATTAGTCCAGTCAAAATAGACTAGGATTATGATTTCAGTTTGCATTAATTCCCAACAAGCTGGATTTTCGTGCAGGCCTTGAATACGTCATTACAAATGATATGTCAAAAGTCCCCATCGATCCCGCTTGTGCGTTGTTTTTTATTCGAGGTCAAAGGTCACGAATTTGTGTTTTTTGCGTATATCTCTGAAACAACGACAGCTATCGAAAAATGTTTCAGACAAAGTTTGTAGATCGTAAAATTTTCTACAAAAAAGATTTCAACACTTCTCTTCTACAAAGCATCGTTTTCGAGATATCGTGACTTTAGACCGCAGGAAAGTCGTACTTTCGAGACACATTTCCGCACCACCTCTGAGGTAGTGCACACGGCGCTTTTTATTTAACGTGGTTTCCGCAATAGGAACACTCCACAATATATTTTGATCGAGAGAAAGTAATGGGACACTATTTTGTTGTTAAATGTTTTTTTTTAATATTTAAAAATGAAAATTTTAACAGCAAGAAAAGTACATCATCATTCATCATTAAATTCTTCATAGTCACTCGTTTCTTCCTCTTCACTATCTTCTTCCTCTTCACTATCTTCTTCCTCTTCTTGCTCGATTTGTTAAGATTGCTCCAAGAAGAGAGATATATCAGTTATATCCTCATCAATTTCGAAACAATCTTCATCTGTTGCATTTGATTTAATGTTGGTGCAAGACTGGCCTTGACAATTGGTACATACCGATGAACAATATTTTTTTTTTGCATTTACAAAAAAATGTATTGAGTAATTTTTCAGGAGCAGGTGGCAGTAAAGTATGGATTGGCTTCAAACTATTATTCATCAATTTCCAACCCCAATCTTCAGGATTTAGATTATTGCCTAGCCGTTAAATAAAAAGCGCCGTGTACACTACCTCAGTGGTGGTTTTTTTTTATGGTAGGTAAAAATCATCCAATGACGAGTCCCGCTCTTGGGCGGAGCGGGAAACCTTGTCAGACTCTTACTGACTAAACAACCTATTCCTTTCCTTCCTTGCCTTATACCCAGAGCCCCCGTAACACTTTCGCACCAACCCTCGGCTCCAGAAGGCTTCGACCCTGAAGGGCCCCTATAGTTTGCTGACAACTCCTTCAGGTGCGTGGGAATAGTGCGCGTCGTTAACGACTTGAATTCGGTCTGAACTGTTACCAGACGACCGGACGGCGAGCTACCCATTGCTCACTGTACGCGAGTCAGTGTCTACGGTAGCCGGATATCGGTGGGATCGCGGCGGCGACGTCTATGGCGAGGGCGCTGTTGTCTTTGCCTTATGCGTTCGGCCTCCTCCTTTACGAGCATTACTGCTTCGCAGAAGGGGGCGACCGCCTGCCATCCCTCTTCGCTGCGGACCATGGCCTGAACCAAGACCTGGTGCGAGAGGTCGCCGACCTCTGTCGGTGTCGGTGTGTCGGTGCGGAAATGTGTGCATATACTCGAAAATACGACTTTTTGAAGTCTAAAGTCACGATATCTCAAAAACGATGCTTTGTAGAAGAGAAGTGTTGAAATCTTTTTTGTAGACAATTTTACGATATACAAACTTTGTCTGAACCATTTTTCGATAGCTGTCGTTGTTTCAGAGATATACGCAAAAAACGCAAATTCGTGACCTTTGACCTCGAATAAAAAACAACGCACAAGCGGGATTGATGGGGACTTTTGACGTATCTTTTGTAATGACGTATTCAAGGCCTGCACAAAAATCCAGCTTGTTGGGAATTAATGCAAACTCGAATGTCTATTTTGACTGGATTATTATCTATTTATTAGGTTACAAAGCACACACACCTGCGAGTATTGTACTGGTATATACATAAATTCTGCGATTACGTTAGTATGAAATCTATGCTTCACCTGGTTGGTATATTACACATGATTCTAATTGGCACAAATCAATCAATCAAATCAAGCAAATATCAAATAGATACTTTCGAATAGTCAGTGTCGATAAGTCCCACCGTAGCTTAGGCGCGGGCTTGCGGACGGCGAGCATTGCGTAGCTCGCCGTCCGGTAGTCTGGTAATCGTCCGGACCAAGCCTAGTCGTCAACGGTGCGCACTGTTCCCGCGCGCCTCAGGGAGTTGTCAGCAACCGTAGGGACTGCAGAATTGGTATTTTCGCTGTGTAATATAAATACAGGGTGTCATTGACATGTTAACGCAAACGAATACCATAGATCCAGTACATGATTCTGGATACCCAAGTGGTGGAATTTTTCGTAGGTTTTTTTCAATTTATATTTTTTATTTTTACCTGTATAAAATCGTTATACTTACTAACAACTCCAATGATATTTTTAGAAAAAAAAAAGGTATTTTTAACTTTTTTTCTAAAAAAATTAAAAAAACATTCATTGAAACAAATAAAGTCTTTATTCTAATCAAACCGGATGACATTTTTAATTTGGAATGTAATTCATTCATTTTTTCGCAAAAAATTGGTTAAAACAACGTTTTTATACAGATTAATTTCTCTAAAAACTCAAACCCAAAAAGGAAAATCCAACAAAAAATTCCACTACCGGGGGGTCTAGAATCATGTACTGGATCCGTGGTATTCGTTTGTGGTACGATGTCAATGACTCCCTGTATATAGTCAGACCAGACAATATATCCATATAATAATATAACCTTCTTTTTGAAATTGAAAAAAACTGTTTACGCTGTAAGCAGCGCCTAAAAATCTTTAGGTATTTCCGGGTGGTGCATTGCTGCGAACAAATAAGGTTGAAAATGGCTATGCGTTTGATTTTAGTTGAATCTCGTGTCCGCTAATATGAAGAATTTTTCGCAGTTTTTTATTTAAAAAAAAAAGTACAACGATTTGTTAAAATATTTTTTCATTACTCATACTCTGAAAGTAGGTGTAAAGTTGCCTGCGGAGAGGGCTGGAAAAAGTACTTTTACTCCCTAGGGAGTTTTACTTTTCTACTGACAGCTGTCTAAATATAAAAAAAAAACTAATTCTATTATGACATTTCTATTGAACCGTGACCCCAATTTCTATACTGCCAGTACAATTGAAATAACATAGAGATAGGAACAATTTAAGATCACTTTTTTTTTAATGACTTTATTTTAATTTACTTTCAACTATTTCATTAAAACTAATATTATATTTGAGAAAAATGTTGACCTGACTTAATAGCCAGACGACCACTGAAAAAAAAAGTGGCGGGTAAATGGTAGTCTCTATAATCTGTGGCCGGTTTGGTATTTCTTGATTTTTTTTTCGAGGTGTAGAGTTTTCTGTACATTTTGCTCTGTTATAAGAAATTTGTATTAACACGATAATTTCATCAGTTTCAGTTAAATTAAATTTAACGCAAGATTCTTAAGAGGAGAAAACCCCTTACCGCCTAAATCAAAAGAAATATACCTACCTAAAAACATACGAAGACCTTTGACGACGACTCAGGTTTTTATTATTTTTATTTTCCTCGTATTCGTAACGAAAAGCACAGTGTTTACCTCAGGTTCAAGAGTTATTTAGTCCCTCAAACTATTAGCGACCTCGCTTTCGCTCGGTCGCCAAGAAATTTCTCGGGACTAAATAACTAACTTTCAACCCTCGTATAACAATGTACTATTACATTTCTCTACCAACTAATGGTTAAATTTCCATTTTGGTAGTTACAAATAAAATAATAGTTATCACTCAAAATACTGAGTATTTCGAGACGAAAAATTGTTTCGTGTACTTTCTTGCGATTTTTTTTTTTTGAAAATTCTGTATTACTTTTAGAAAATGTTTTTGCATAAGTCTTTTACTTATATATTAGACTATACACTGTATTTTTTTGGTGTTTGTACTGTGTAGCAATACGGCTAACTTCGCAACGAAAGAAAGGACGTTTTTACGGTGCCCGGTATGGGTACTTAGCGCCTTAACTTCAATTTAATTGAGACCAACGGGCCTACCGCAAGCCCCTAAAGCAGTATTACTTCGATATTACTTTCAGTGGGAAAGAGACGGCGCTAGACAACGTGTCTAACGCTGTCACTTGCACACTATGGAACAGGAATAAAACAATCTTACTTTAAACGTCATGGTCTAGGTCCAAGTTAGATTTCTAAATAAGAATGTTAACCTTGATCGTAACTGTTGTGTTACTAACGTTAGATGATAAGCCTCGATAAGATGAGGCAACTATTTTCATCAGTATTCGGTTACGTAATTTAAGTAGGTAACAAGAGAACCACAACCCGTTTAGTCAGATTGATGAATTTTATTATAATAAAATACAATCGAATTGAGAACCTCCTCCTTTTTTTGAAGTCGGTTAAAAAGTAGATTAATACCTACTTTTCAAACTTATTGGCGGGATTGGACAGGGTAAGTCGATGCGTAACATAGAAAAATATAAAAGCGAGCGAGAATATAGGGTTTTTTATGGTAGGTGAAAATCATAGAATGACGAAACCCGTTCTTGGGCGGAGCGGGAGACCAGTGTCAGACTCTTACTGACTAAAAAACCTATCCTGGGAATAAGGCAAGGAAGGAATGGGGTAGGTTGTTTAGTCAGTAAGAGTCTGACACTGTTTCCCGCTCCGCCCAAGAGCGAAATTCGTCATTCGATGATTTTTACCAGCCATAAAAAAAAAACACTTTCCGCAGCGGACCACATTGCCATGTAATAATCGCCATAGAATAAATGATGGGGTACACATACAGTATACAAAAAACATTAGGCTTCACAGCCAGCAACTTTGAATCAATCAAATCAAAATGGTCTTTATTTCACATAGGCCTACATAGGCACCTTATACAACGTCAGAAGCTAGTGCACGGTTCCAAATTGGTCGTTTCCTATGGAGAGGAACCCGCAAAAAACTCCATGGTTACTCTTTTTTAAAAAATGTTCCATTTTCTGTGCCAGAGCGGGACAACTGAGGAACAGTTCTAAAAAAAAAACCTGCGGAATTATAAAATAAAACAAATTTTTGGGAGTTTTACAAGCTTATACTTCTATAAGCTTGTAAAACTCCCAAAAATTGAATAACACAAATCAAAGCACTAAACACAAAACAGTTAAGTAGTGGGGTGACTTCTAAGTCGTATTTTTGTATTTGTCGGCGGACATACAACATTCAAAAACGATAGATGCATTATTTAAGCTAAAGCGGGACATTTTTGCTCCTGCGGGGGACAGTGGGACAGACAGTCTGAAAGCGGGACAGTCCCGTCCAAAGCGGGACGTATGGTCACGTTAGTCATAGGACATGTTAAATAAATGACTGCAATAAATTTTAAAACACATTTTTAATGGCACTTGTTTATCCAAGGACTTAGCTAGAAATAAAAATTTCTAGCTATGGCCTTTATTCGGTACAAGATTTCTTTAGCAATAACAATTACATCAGAGTCGGAATCAAAAGAAATATACAAAAGTTCAGTACTCTATTTTAGTGTAGATACAAATTATACAACACTATTACATAAATATTTGGTATTGCCTAGACTTTGTCTAGTATCACTAACGTACAATACGATCGCAATCGTGACTCTAAAGTTAATATCATTAAAATGCAATACAGTTTCTAAAACTGTATAATGCGTTCCAAATAAGAACAGGAAAGTCAATAAACTCGATGTGTCAAATTTTGAGTGAAAAGTACGGTTTGCAAAAAAATCTTATTTCTGTATCAATAAAAAGTTTTTTTTTGCTTTTTATTACTAAATTTTAGTTAATTCTAGTTGAAGTAAAAACGTTAGGGTTCAATATAAATTTGCCAAATAGGTATATTGTTTTAAGTCATAATAGTTTACAAAAAAAAAACTATTTTCTTTCTTATTTTCATTGTTAGAAACAATTCGCCTTTTTCTTCTATTTATCACTACTCAGACACATCACACACTGAAACAGAGATAAACAAAATTGAAAAACTGTGTTCTGATTAAACTTTTTTCATTCACGATTCGTACGTAAATTATATTTTTTTATACATCTTTTTTTGTTCACTCTACCTAATTTCTTCGATTTGACAGTTCGACGTGACGTCACAACATTGCCATCGATCCTATTCTCATTTGGAACGGATTGTACTTTTTTTACTTCTCCTCAACATATCACCATAACTCGTTAGTATAAGCGAACGAGTTAAAAGCCCTACCATTATATTCTACGATGTCTTCCAAATTATCTTCTTTTATCATATCCGCAGCTTTTTCTCCAATCATAATGACAGGAGCATTGGTATTGCCGCTGGGAATCAACGGAATGATTGACGCATCCACCACCCTCAGTCCAGTTACATGATGCACCCTCAACCTTTCATCCACCACACCATTAGGTCCCATACTACAAGTACCCACAGCATGTGAGAATGATGTCACAGTGTTCCTCGCATAACATTCCCAGTACTCATCCGAACCCCACTCTATGTCTTCGCATCCAGTCACAGTCAATCTTGGAATTTCACCCTGAACCTTCCTGAAATATGTAGTGTTTATCAAAGTATTCATATATTTCACCCCTTCTGCAGCCACCTTTAAATCATAAGGGTTTCTATAATACCCCAAATCAATTATAGGATCATCGAAAGGATCTGTGCTTCTTAATTTGACTTGTCCTCTTGACAAAGGATGCAGAAGAAGGAGTTGGACATAATCTATTTCGTTAAAAATATTAGTCGTCCCCTGTGATATACAAAAATTATCGTCTAGGTTCGCTATTCCTTTACAACCAATTATTAGGGCAGGAGTACCTCCAGCTCCAACATACGTGTCGAAAAATTGGAATTGAGGTTGTAATTGTGACGGGTAATACTTAGAAAAGCCAGAGTTTAGTCTAAAAAAACCATTTTGCACTGGAACAGGCAGAGTGCCTATTTGTGGAACAGCTACTATATTTTGCACCGCCGAGAGTATTCCACGTTTACCTTTATAAGTCAACGGTACACCTTGGTGATCATGAAAGTTTTTGCCAACGGGAAGATCTACTAAAGTTTTGATACCTAACTTTGATAATTCTTCTACAGGTCCTATTCCTGACTGTAACAGAATTTTGGGACTGTTCATTGTACCAGCTGATATTAAAACTTCCTTTTCCGCATAAATATCGATTACTTTGTTATTAGAAGTAGAAACACGTACACCATATGCAAGCAATATATGAGGGTCTATTAATATCTTAGTGACTGTGGAGAATTTAGCTACTTTAAGATTAGGTCTATCTTTAGCTGGTCTCAAGTAGGCCTCTGCTGTGCTAGATCTTCTACCTCCGTGTATAAAGAAATGTGGTCGAGCAGCGCCGTAGATGTCGGGTCCATTGTTTTCCAGAACGCGATCAATACCCATTTCTTCGAAAGAATCTAATCTGATATCGTCGATGGCAACGGTTGAGGTCAATGTTACAGGTCTGGATACTTTAACTGGACCATCTGTTGAATGAAGATATGCATTTCGTGGGTTCATTATCACTGTTTCATCTGTCATATTTTCCATCTTCTTGAAGTAGTAGAGCACTGTATCCCAGTCCCATCCAGGTGCTATTCGGTTCCACTCTTCATAATCTTGAGGTACTCCTCGGGAATATACCAGAAAGTTGGTGGATGAAGAACCTCCAAGCACTTTCCCTCGATGGTAATACAGGATTCCGCCTGGATGGGCCTGGCCAACACCTTTATCGAACTGAGCTTTATAATGCCAGTCATATTTGGTGCCTTGTAATGTTGGAAAAAGACCTGGAACCTGAAATAATGTATTTTTTTATTTAAATTGATTGAAATTTTAGTCAGTAGTTAAAGATTACATAGTTTCGTTACTAAATGTTATCTGGATGCAGATAAACAACAGTATGTCATCCCACAAAGAAATATGATGTATACAAATAATGTATCTCGTATTTAACAATATGCACTTCCAGTACATTTTTGTAGCACTTTTTTGATTTAAATGACTTCATTTAAATCAAAAAAGTGCTACAAAAATGTACGTTTATTATAAAACAAATAAGAATTCACGGAGACAACGTTTTTCAATACGCATTCAAGCTCCTCAACACTTTAGTAATAAATAAAGTAGTGCCTTCTATCATCACGACCAAGATGTTATGAGACGTGACACTTTATTTCGAAATATCATTCATTAATTCGGCGCAGTGGCAAGCAACAGACCTGAAAAACAACTTTTAGTGACCTATTTTATTTATAAAATATTCTTTTAAGACGATACCTTGTTGCGAAAATGTAAAATGGTTGAAAGTGATAGAACTATGCGATAGCAACGTAAATAGATAGAGAGAGGAAACATGCAACCTGCTCGAAAAAAATAACGTAAGCGCCATACTAAATAAAAATGTATTAAAAATTCAATTTCATGTTTCTTTAAAAACTGATTTCTGATTAATGTTTAATAAGATATTATCTACATTTTTCATTATTTTAATGTGACAGAAAGTACATGACTACGGCATAAAATTCATAAAATGTTATTTTTAGAGGTAAATTCGGATTTTTTTTCTATCGAGGAAAGTTACTTGTTTTATGTTTTTGTCTTCGGATTAATGGAGGTAATATAGTCAACAAACACATATAAAAAATATATATATTCAAACAAGTATTCTGAAATTAAAATTAACGAAAAAAAATGTTTAATTACGAGGACTCATCTTAATCGATTAAGTCGAGATTCATCATCATCATCAGCCTAGCGTAAGTCCCGGTTGCTACCTTGGCTTTCACCTCGGTGCCCGGGGTCCGCTTTCCTGCCTAATCTTCTCCACTTCGCTCGGTCTTTTGCGTCCTCTGCCTTAAGCCCATTAGCACGCATATCGTCCCTTACGACGTCGATCCAACGCCTCTTAGGCCTACCTCGTTTTCCGGGTCCCGGCGGAGGCGGCATGGCGAGGCATCTGTTACCCACGTAGTCTGCCGGTTTTCGTAAAACGTGGCCATACCAGCGTAAGCGACCCTCCTGCAGTTTATCCGCTATGTCACGGACCTGAAGGCTGCCCCGGATGCGGGAGTTCTTAATGCGGTCTTTCCGCGAAACTCCAGACATCCAGCGCAGCATATTCATTTCCGTGACACGCAGGCTTTGCTTATGTCGCTCAAGTACAGGCCACGCTTCACTGCCATACAGAAGGACAGGCCTAATGATGGTCTTATAGACCTGTCCTTTGAGCCTAACCGGCATTTTGGGGTCACAGATAACCCCCGCCACCTCACGCCATTTCGCCCAGGCCGCCGAGATACGTGAGTCGACGTCGCAATCGACGTCCCCGGACTCGTGGAGCACCGATCCCAAGTACCTGACCTGTTCCGTGCGCTCAACTGTGTCTTCGCCAATGCGAACAGGAGCAGCGTTAGTTGTGTTACAGGCCAAGTACTCGGTCTTCGCCGCATTAATCTTCAGACCGCCGTTTTCCAGCGATTCCTTCCACGCTGCCACACGTCGAACCAAGCGCCCACTGTCCGAGTCCGCTAGCGCGATGTCGTCTGCATACATGAGCAGCCACGGCGGCTGCTCATGTAAGTCCCTGATGGTGGAGGACAACACGTCCAGCACTACGCTGAACAGAAACGGACTAAGGACAGAGCCCTGGTGAACTCCGACGGTGATGGGGAAGGGTTTCGTATCGCCAACAGCGGTCCGAACCACAGAACCGGAGTCTCGGTACATATCTCGGATGATGTCAACATAGGTCTCGGGCACTCCTTTGGATCTCAGCGCCCACCAGATCACATCACGGGGGACACAGTCGAAAGCCTTCTGCATGTCTAGGAACAAGAGGTGCAGAGGCGTATTCTTCGATCTGTATCCTTCCATGGTAACCCTTAGGGCAAAGATGGGGTCCATGGCGCCATGGCCTGGTCGAAACCCATATTGACATCCCGAGACGGTGCACTCCTGCCGGATCCGAGAGTCAATCACCCGCTCGAAGAGCTTCATGGTGTGGGACATAACCTTAATCCCACGGTAGTCGCCACACTCCTGCACCGATCCCTTGCCTTTGAAGACTGGAGTGATAATACTCAGTCTCCATTGACTCGGGATCTTTCCGGTGAGGAGCATGCGGTTAAATAGGTGGGTTAAGATGCCCACACCACGAGGTCCCATCGCCTTCCAGGCTTCAATAGGGACTCCGTCGGCACCGACAGCTTTCCGGTTCTTCATGCGGCGAAGAGCCACATGCACTTCTTCAGGCGTAACCGGGGGCACAAGTCCCTGATTTGGAGGGAGAACCGGAGACAGCACCTCTTTGTGCTGCTTGTTCAGCAGCTCGTGGAAGTACGAGCGCCATCTCTCCTTCACCGCGAGGTCCTCGCATAACAGATTGCCGTCAGGGTCTCTTACACAGCGGCACTTAGTGATATCCAGTGCCGCTTTGACCCTGGAACGTGCCAACTTATAAATGAGCTTTTGCCCCTCAGACGTTTCCAACTTATCATAAAGTGGCTGTAAGTGGTCTCGTCTGGCTCTGGCTACGGCCCTCTTGGCGGCACGTTTTGCAGCTCTGTATGCGTCGCGGTCTTCGGGAGATTTGGAAGCTTGCCACGTTTTGAAGAGAGCTTTCTTCTCTCTGATCTCCCTCTGGACTGTGTCATCCCACCACCAAGTCTCCTTGTCACACTTGCGGCCGCCCCTGGACAAGCCGAGCACCGACTTTGCCGCTTTAGTGATGGCAACCTGAATCCTGTCCCAGTGGCTTTGCACCGGTTCGCCATCGGTTCCGTCGCACTTATCGCCGATGGCCGACGCGAACGACTGGGACGTGGCTTCATCCAGTCGCCACCACCGTATTCGGCGTTGTTGGCGCCCAACAAACTTGACCCTAGGCTTGACGCGCAAGTCCATGACAAGGAGACGGTGTTGTGCAGTGAGACTCTCGCCGGGTATGACCTTGCAGTTGGCCACCTTACTGATGTGGTGCCTCCGTGTGAGTAAGAAATCGATTTGGGTAGCGTACCTCCCGCTCTTGTAGGTAATTAGGTGTTCGGGCTTCTTTTTGAAGAACGTGTTCACGATGGCAAGGCCGGCAGCCGCACACGTTTGGAGGATAGTCTCCCCTTCAACGTTACGGCTACCGTATCCAAAGCCACCGTGAACATGCTCAAAGTCCTTGCACCTGTCACCCACATGACCGTTCAGATCACCACCCAAAACGATTCCCTGCGACAACGGGATGCCACGAAGCACCCCACCGAGTTGATCCCAGAACGCAGCCTTTTCAGTGTCGCTGCAACCGACCTGAGGTGCGTAGGCACTTATCAAGTGGGTTACAACCCCGTCAATAAGCACACCTACGACCATAAGCCGATCACTGTAGCGTTTCACCTCCAGGACTGCGTCTTGAAACTCCTCGGAGAGTACAACGGCCACCCCGTTCTCCCCACCGGCTGCACCCGTGTAGATCAGCTTGTAGCCATTCCCGATGAGCCGGGACCTGCGGCCTTTCCACCGAGTCTCCTGCAGGAATGCCACGGCCACCTTTCGCCTGAGAAGTACATCGGCTAACTCTCTCGCGCGTCCGGTCAGCGTGCCAATGTTGAGGCTGGCGAAGCGGATTTTCCGGGTTGGGGCTCGCGTCTTTGGCCGTGTTCGCCCCATACACGGTAGCCCTTGCCCACTTGCCACAGGAGTCGGGCGAATCTCCTGCGCGCCGTTTTGCGGCGGCGCCCTATCCGTGGCAACATTCTTCCTTCTCTTGACCATTTTTTTTAGTGGCTATTTGTGGCCTTTACAGGAGCGACTGCCGTCTGACCTCCCAACCCTAAAAGGGAAAGCCAGCGCCAGAGCCTCATCTGCTGTTCGGCAGGTGCCCCAACTTGCAGGGGAGGTTGACTTGGGCCCCGAAGATCGTGGTGGGGCCCCATATGCACCCATTACTTACCACAGATTACTTATTGCCAAATACAAAAATCAATCTTACCAAGACAGCGTTTTTCTTTTTTATGATACTACTTACTTTCAATGATATTTTTATAAAAAAAAAAAAACCATTAGGCACAACAACAATTATTAACAATTTAATATAGCTTCATGCGAAATTTTTAAACGGTATTTCTCTATTTTTTATCTGCATCCAATCTATAATTTAATCATATGTAATGTAATAAATACATATATACACACACCCCAGGCACACTGACTAGGAGACGTGGCCGACTCGAGGCGTTCGACTGAACCGGTCGAAATGAAACGGTCGTAACTTAGCTGACTGAATAGGTAACGTTGAAATTGGGAACATAAATAGTTATTATGACAAAGGCATGCCTAAAGAATGTTAAAATAATTCACAAAGAAAAGACTATCCAAAATGTATAAGTATAGAGTTCAAACCAGCTTCTATGCGGATATATAATTTAGTATTCTGTAGGGTGCAGTAGAACCCACAACGGTCTACTTGTGACAATAAGTCGGCTATAATTCCTCAGTTTTGGTCTGATGGACTAACCTCTTCTATATATCACTAGACAGGCTGTTTGGCATTGACAGCTCATTTTTTGTACCTATTTGAAGCGCCACTAGCGAGTGTCCAGAGAACTAATTTGATTGAGGCGCGACATTAATAGTTTTAGTACCGCAGACACTCGTTACTGTCATCGTGGCCGACAGCGCCAATATGGCGAATATCAAACAGGGACAAGAGCACTTTGATGGCCGCCAGTCCAATGTGATACATAATAGAGGTATTTAATATGTCCATAGATATAGATATACCTAGATACCGCAAGAGCAACTACTTCGCATGGCTAGCTCACGTACAAAAATCGTAAGTGGTCACTTTCGCGGTCAGTCTGCATCGGTGTACAGCGCTAGTCGGACATCAGTTAAAAATATAAAAATGGTTGGAGTGAGGGAGGCGTCTTTGAATCGATTTGATTTTCTCATCATAAATAGTGCTTGTGACACTATAATAGGTAGTCAAAAATGGCAGGCTTGGTTTCCATACAGATCGTGATGCTTGCGTTATCTAGATATATATACACCGTGAAATTTTAATGGTTGTTTTCCCTGAGCGAAATGGTTGTGTCTTGGTAATACAAACGTTTGGTACAAAAATTAAATATTAAAAACAAAAAATGGACCTGTAGAGTGCAAGCTAATTATGACGTATCACAACGTGCGAGAGCTTATTTTGGTTTAAATATTTAATGAATCGGTTTCCTTTGACGGTGTGCTGCGCATGCGACTCTAGCAGTACCTACAAATTACGTCTAATGTTACTATTGTTTTCGCTTTTTTGAGTTGAAGAATATATTCAATAATTACTTATAAAAAAAAAACTTTTTATTTTTTTATTTTTACTGTATGCTTCAAAAGTACTCCTTATGGCAAGTCATTCTGCCGCGGGAAAACAACCATTTAAATTTCATGGTGTATATCTGTGATTGTGTCAGTGATTTGATTTAAGAACTTACCACGCTAGTGATTGGCGGGTCTCCCCCGGCCTCGATAAGGAGCACGTTGAAGTGTGCCACCTCAGATAGCCGAGCCGCTAACACCGAGCCTGCCGATCCGCTACCGACCACTATGAAGTCGAATCTTTCACCATCTGTGGCAAAATCATCATCATTATCTTCCTGCCCTTGTCCCGTTTTATTTGGGGTCGGCGCAATATGTTTTTTTCTTCCATTCTGTCCTGTCACCCGTCATGCTATCACTAACTCCTCTGTCTTCCATATCACTTCTCACACAATCCATCCATATCTTCTGTGGCAAAATAAGAAACTAAAGTAAAAATCTCTTATACACTTATACAGGTTGTACCGAAAGGCAACGGCAAGCGGCCACGGGGCGATAGGCTAGGTTTAGTTATGGTAAAAAAAAAATCTATGTTACTTTGTTAAGAGCAGTCAACCCGAGGTACATTTTCATACAACCGCTCTTACGCGATTATTATGATACTACACATCTTTCTTCAGATATTTTGGATACACAGATATCTTGTGGATATTATCTAGGCTTCTATAGAAATCAAAACATAAATTTGTGTAAGAGTAATCCAGTAAAGACCTCTGAAAATCAATTAATCGAGAGGATTTAATAAAAACACGTGTTTCCTGGAACAAGTTTTGTGAAACATTCGAGTAAATCGTAGAATTACCGAATGCCAACACAGTTTTCTCTCTTTTTCACATTACTTTATTGCATCAAACATTAATTTGGATTGCGTTAAATGAAACAACAAGCTGGCATGTCTGTCTAGACCGTTTATCTCGAAATCATTACATAGTATAAAACAAAGTCGCCTGTCCCTATGTATGCTAAATCTTTATAACTACGCAACGGATTTTGAAGCGGTTTTTTTAATAGAGAGAGATATTCAAGAGGAAGGTTTATGTGCATAATACATGCATAATATATTCAATATTAGTACCCGTGCGAAGCTGGGGCAGGGCTTTTATATATATAAAAGGAGAAACTGACTGGCCGATATAATATCAACGCAACGCACAGCCGAAACTATTGGGACTAGAGGAGTAGAATTTTGCACAGGGCCGGGGTTTTATGACGTAGGCATACACTTAGAAAGGATTTTCCAAAATTCGTCCCCTAAAGGGATTTTTTTTTTATGGTAGGTGAAAATCATCGAATGACGAAACCCGCTCTTGGGCGGAGCGGGAGACCAGTATCAGACTCTTAGTGACTAAAAAACCTACCCCGTACCTTCCTTGCCTTATTCCTAGAGTCGATGTAACAGTTTGCACCACCCTAATCTCCAGGAGGCTTCGACCCTGAAGAGCCCGTACAGATCTCCTGATGAAGCGCGTGTCCAAAGTATATTCACACGGGTGATGCCGCTGGCAGAAAGCTAGTTTAACCTCAAGTTTACGGTCTCATAAAAACTATGACAAAATCAAATGTATACGTTAACTAAAAATATAAGTTAAGTAATAGGCGCGGCTGTTTATGTTGCGACACTCTCAAGGAATCAAAATTCATTCTTGAATATTGAAATTTGGAATGAAGCCAAATCATGGTCTAGTGGTTAGTGGCCCTGACTGCTATGCCGGAGGTCGTGGGTTCAATTCCCACCCAGGACAAATGTTTGTGTGATGAGCACGATCATTTGTTCTGTGTGTGTTTGGATGTAATTCATCTATAATATGTATGTATTTAGAAATGTATGTATTTTTATCACTTGTCTAGTACTCATAACACAAGCTCTGGATTAGACGACATTGTGTGATAGTTGTGGAATATATTATATGTATTATATTATATTACTAGCTTTTGTCAGCGGGTCGCCCGCGTACATAAAATATAGCCTATGTCTCTCAGGAGTAAAGCAGCTTTCTATAGTTGCTAAAATGTTTCCAATCGGACATGTAGTTCCAGAGATTACCTCCTACAAACAAAAAAACAAACTTTACCTCTTTATTATATTAGCGTAGATTGATTTCGTTCAATTCAATCAAGTTCGTAGGGACTCTGCAAAAGAGTTAAGCCTACTGGGGCCCAGGGTCTCTTTCTGAAAGGAAGGCTTGGTCCCAGTGCAAAGGGCAGAGAAGGAACGGGGGGGGTGTTTAGTCATTAACCTCTCAGCCCTCAAGCGAACGCCGGCGTTCGCGGGTATTAACGGAAAGTTATTTGTCTATAAAAACTTTTTTTTTACGTTTTTGGATAAATATCAAAATACCCTACAAAAAAAAAATGAAAAAAAAAACATTATATTTTTGAAAATTTTACAACGGCGCGTTTCGTGAAATCATGAGCGCGAGCGCCGGCGCTCGCTTGGGTGTCAAGGGGTTTTTTTTTTTTTTTTTTTTTTTTATGGTAGGTGAAAATCATTCAATGACGAAACCCGCTCTTGGGTGGAGCGGGAGACTAGTGTCAGACTCTTACTGACTAAAAAACCTACCCCGTACCTTCCTTGCCCTATTCCTGGAGTCGAGGTAACAGTTTCCCACCACCCTCTAGACTCCGGGAGGCTTCGACCCTGAAGGGCCCCTGCAGTTTGCTGACAACTCCTTGAGGCGCGCGGGAACGGTGCGCGCCGTTGACGACTAGGACTCGGTCTTACAGACGACCGGACGGCGAGCTACCCATTGCTCACCGTCCGCGAGCCAGTGTCTACGGTGGCCGGATATCGGCAGGATCGCGGCGGCGACGGCTACGGCGAGTACGCCGTTGCCTTTGCCTTATGCGGTCGGCCTCCTCCTTTACGAGCATTACTGCTTCGCAGAAGGAGGCGACCGCCTGCCATTCCTCTTCGCTGCGGACCATGGCCTGAACCAGGGCCCGGCGCGAGAGGTCGCCGCCGCCGATCACCCCCACGAGGACACGGCGATGCTCTTCCCAAGCAGGGCACACCTCCACCGTGTGCTCCACCGTGTGCTCCACCGTGTCCTCCGGGCTCGCCTCACAGTGTGGGTGTCAAGGGGTGAGTCTTACACTGTTTCCCGCTCCGCCCAAGAGCGAGATTCGTCATTGGATGATTTTTGCCCACCATAAAAAAAAACTCATCATCATCAGCCTTTTTAATGTTCGAACTGACACAGTGGGACACAGGCCACCTCTCTAAGATCAGGAATGGGCCATGATCCACCACGCGGGCCCAGTGCAAATTGGTAGATAAAAATCTATGAAAATGGATAAATGAGAACTCGCCTAAATTCAATTAATTTTAGTTTTCTCATGTAAGTGAATTGTAAATTCTTATGGGAAATAAATATATCTCAAACCTAGTTCAGCGATTGACTGCGCAGGGTGTCAAGGGTTCGATTCCCGCACGGAACAAATATTTGTATGGCTACAGATGGGTCTGGGTGTCTTTATACATTTTTTTTTTCATATATCGCTCAACTTTCATACAACGCCGTCTAGTTTCAATAGTTTAGTGTTATGAGTACTTAACAATTGATAAAGGGAACTAATTTTTTGAGCAGTTATTTAAATATTTGAGATGTTATTATGATCAGTTCAAAAACATATTGAGCAGTTATTTAATTTAATGGCAGTTCATTAATTATTGCGACAGTAAAACATGGACAGTAAAAAAAAAACAACTTGTCGGTTATTTTATCATACAATGTCAATATCTAAAAATGATTGAGCTGTCCAATAACTAAATGGGCAGTAAAAATGATGGAATGGGCAGATCGATAAATAGATCGGCAGATCATAGCGAGCGGTGACACCCGAACTCAATTTCATTGAAAAGAGAGGTCAAATGTTCGTTAGTTAGGCGGAGCTTATAGCGCGGGTATCGGAAGCGACCAATCACAGGGTTGGTAATTGTTCGCGTGAGCTCATGTTTTGAATTCTTGCATTCGTTTTCGTATTATTATGCGTGCGAGTGCATTGTTTGTTATCAATATTTTTATTGTTATTGTTAATTAATGCCATAATTGTTCTGATTTCTCATTATTATGGAGGAAAATATCGTTACTGACTGCAATGTACCAAGAACATCGCAATTAAACGCTTCTGTCGTGCCATAAATAAAAAATAAAAATACAACCGAATTGAGAACCATCTCCTTTTTTTGAAGTCGGTTAAAAGGGAACCCTTATGGTGCGACTTCGTCTGTCTGTCCCTGCCCGTTCGTCACACCGCTATATTATTATCTCAACACTAATTTACAACCTCATTATTTATAGAATTGCTTAGAATGAGATTTCTTTCCGACAAATTCTAATTTATTACTGCCCACACGTAACTGCCCATTCATTCATTTTTACTGCCCATTTAATTATTTTTCTGCTCAATTTTGTATTCACCGATCAGTTTTATTATTTTTTATTACTCATTTTTGTTTATTTTACTGCTTAGCTTTAACTGCTGAACTAGTTATTAAACCTCCCATTTATATTTTTAACTTACCAAAACCGCTATTTACAACTGCTCCTTTAAATCAGTGCCATTGATAAACATACTTAAATATTTCTAAATACATACATATTATATGATATTATAGATAAATTACACCCAGGCACAGAACTATAAATCGTGCTCATCAGACCAACATTTGTCCTGGATGGGAATCGAACCCACGACCTCCGGCATAGCAGGCAGGGCTACTGACCACTAGACCAACAGGCTAGTCATAATTATGAGTTTACTAGCGACCCGCCCCAGCTTCGCACGGGTGCAATGTTGATATTAAATATATTATGCGTATATTCTACGTATAAACCTTCCTCTTGAATCACTCTATCTACTAAAAAATCCGTTGCGTAGTTTTAAAGATTTAAGCATACATAGGGAAAGCGGGACTTTTGTTTTATATTTACTATGTAACTAGCGACCCGCCCCAGCTTCGCACGGGTACTAATATTGAATATATTATGCATGTATTATGCACATTAACTTTCCTTTTGAATATCTCTCTCTATTAAAAAACCGCATCAAAATCCGTTGCGTACTTTTAAAGATCTAAGCATACATAGGATCTAAGCAACTTTGTTTTATACTATCTAATGATGATATGATTGTGAACGCACCCACGGAGAAATTCCTAGTGTGGGGCACATTTTTTTTTAAAGTAATACCTATTGTAATAATTGAGTTTCTACCTGTCAGCTGGTAGTTGTCTGGCCATCCCTGCTGCAGGAATGCCTGGCACAAATTCAAGGAGCACAGGAACAATTGGACCAAAGATGAACACCTCCAAAATGGCATTATGTTGGAGAATTTTCCCCTACTACGAACTACCCCCTTTCTTGAAATAAACAAATAAATCACAAGAAAATAAGTAAAAAAAAACTTTTTCCAGGAAAAACCAAACTATACAAACCAAGATTTACGGCCAAATAAATTTTGTAAAAATGTATGTAAAAAACGACAAAATAATTTTAAAAAATTCAAGGGCATTCAAGTTGTACAGACGTATGTACAATCGGCGCTCAAGGGGTCAATGACATCTGTAACCATTTAGGAAGATTGTCTGACTGAAGCACTATTTTTTTCTTATAAAAGTGTTCATAATATGCACTATACACAAAACTCAGGATCCATTGGAGTAGATTTTTTTTTTCTAAAGGCACTTTTATTTAATTCACGCACACACACACAATATCTTGGTCGTGAACACACTACTAACTTATACAGTAAACTCGATTGACTGCCACATTTTTATGTTAACTAAAACTGACTTGCTGTAATTTAGTACGAATCATGTGACCACACTTCTTATGAATTATCGGATATTTTATATAAATAAAATACATTTATAATATAGTTAATCATATTATACTTATATAAAATTAATACATAAAGATATTTAGTACATTAAACCCCAAGAGGACACCGAATTGTGTCTGTAATTACACTAATTACTGTATTCGAAATGTAAGCCAAAATATATAAAAAAACATCTGAGCTCCGTCCAATATAATTTGCGGGGGTTCCCTTTATAGGACAGACTCCTGATTCTTCAAAACTTATTAGGCCTAACACACTTGGAATGAATTTTTTTAAAGAAATACATATTTTTAAGGCACACAATTATTTAGCATCACATATTGTTTGTCCGATATTTTTTTCTGGGATAGTTATATACTTTTGCCACCTTTTTTATGGTAGGTAAAAAAGTCGGTTTTACGGGCGAAGATTTTACGTGACAACGTCCTAATTCTCTAGTGCTGCGCGCGCGGCAGACCGATCATAGTTGAGTGGGAGAGAGACGCAAGGCATTCGGCGGGCCTCTCTCTCGTTCGGTGACTCATCGTAATGTTACCGAGCGTTACACTTTTTCATAAGTGACTCCCAGCCGCAACCTAATTTAAGACGTTGTCACGTCAAAATCATCCAATGTCAATCATTAATTTCAAGCTGTTCAGAAATATAATTTATGTACCTCTAAGTCTTGGGGGCCTGGTGACCCGTAACACACAGGTATTCTATGCCTATTTCGGGCACCAGTCTCTCACAATTGTCTACTTTTATTGTATTATTAAGTTTATTCATTGAACATTTGTGATGAGAAAATAAAATAAATATTATTATTATTCTCAGAAATATTATTTTTCTCAGCTTAAAGCGGGTTTTGACTACATTGACGGGCCAAAACCAAGTCAATGTAGCACATATGGTATCTTCAGAGTGGGGGTGTATTGTCGACCTCCAACTGCATGAATTTCCTAACTATTCTGCATGTGTTTAATATGGCAGCTTTTTGTAGATTGATATAAACGGACTCGTCTAAGTCTATTAATTTAAGGCTATGGAGAAGATGATTGGGGATAACTCCTGTTGCAGAGAGGACTATAGGAATAACATAGACTTTTTCTTGTCTCCACAATCTTATTATTAAATATTATTAATATCCAATGACGAATCCCGCCCTTGGGCGGAGCGGGAAACAATGTCAGACTGTTACTGACTAAACGATCCACCCGTTTCTTCTTCGCCTTAATACCGGAGTCGGAATTTCCTTACAGGAACTGATCCAATGCCTCAGTAGGCTTCGGCCCTGAAACTGAACTTATACATCATTGCTAACAACTCTTTGAACGCGCCGTCGACGACTTGGACTTGGTCCAGACTGTTACAAAACGACCGGACCGGCGAACTGCCCAATGCTCACCTTCCGCAAGCGTGTGCCGTGAGAACCGATGCATCTCGCGTGCGGCTTCCTTCTTCTTTTACGAGCATTACTGCTTCGCAGAAGGAGGCGTCCGCCTGTCACTCCTCCTCCTTCCGGATCATGGCGTCTATCAAAGCCAGACGCGAGAGATCACTGCCGCCGATCGCCGTTACTACAGAAGTTAGTTTTCGTGTCATTGTCACCATCTTTTTAATTTTCCCACTGCTGGGATACAGGCGTCCGGCCTCTAGGAAAGGGAATGTGCCGTAATCCACCACGCGGGCCCAGTGCGGTTTGGTGGATGTCAGATGTCTTCGAATTTTTGGTTCTAGGACATGCCTCACCGTTTTGATAGCAGTGGTGATGAAATTAATTTCACAATGTAATGTGCCTAGTTGGGTTTGAACTCGCAACCTACACAGTTTTCGAGTGATTTTTTTTTCTAAATCTACTCTTAAGAAGTTCTTTCGTATCGTGTGGTTCACCTACAATCCTCGAACGCATTTAGTAACACTACTGTTAGTGAAGCCCGTAATTTATGTAACAAGTTCAATTTTTTGCCAATCTTGAAATTCAGTTTAATAAATAATAGCATTTTAAAGTTATTGGTTTTTTTTTATATTGAATAGGTACCCACGATCAATCAATACTATTCTCTATACACCGTTAAATTTTAGTCGTTTTAATCCCTTGGAGGATCGATTCAGTACATGAAACACTATCGATTGGTAAAGTTAGAATGAAAAAACAAAGTACTTTTTTTTTAAACTCGAATTAATTTACGCATTTTCTAAATTGATTTCTTTAAGTAGACGTCAGCTGGTGGAGTTCAATGACCTGTAGGTAGTTAGTACGCAACGACCGACAACTACCTACAAGGTCAATGACTCGTTTACTTAAAGAAATTAATTTCGTAAATGCGTATATCAATAATAGATTTAGAAAAAAAGTACTTCATTTTTTTATTTTATCTACACAAATCGATAGTGTTTCATGTACTGGATCGACCCTCTTCGGGATTAAAACGACTAAAATTTAACGGTGTATAAGCCTTCGATTTCATCACATTGTGCTTTTTTATGGTAGGTAAAAATCATCCAAAGATGAATCAGTAGAAACGGTGTCAGACCCTTTTTTTATGTCAGGAAAAATCATAGAATTACGAATCCCGCCTTTGGGCAGAGACTAAAAAAGTGTCAGATTCTTACTGACTAAACGACCCACCCCATTTCTTCTTAGCCCTCATACCGGGGTTGGACCTGCCTTTCAGAAACCGAACCGGGGCCCCAGTAGGCTTCGGCCCTGCAAGTTGGGCCTCTCCATTTGTTGACTCTTACTGCCTAAACTACCCGCCTTGTTCCTACGTTGCCATATATACCAGGACCAGAGCCTTCCTTTCAGACACGAACCCTTGGCCCCAGTTGGCTTCGACCCTACTGCAGGGTACCTATATCATCACATAGTGTTGTCTTTATGCATTTGGAAGTTCTCTGAATATTGGGTAAAAAGTAGCAGAGGGTATACTTACGTCCAAGGTGTTAGAGACTAATAAAAGAAGGATTCATCATCAGCATTTTTAATGTTCCCACAGCTGGGACACTCGCGGGTCCATTGCGGATTGGTGGATGTCACCTGTCTTCGAATTTTTGGTTCTAAGCCATGCCGGTTTCCTCACGATGTTTTCCTGCGCCGTTTTGAGAGCAGTGGTGATGAAACAAATTACTCAAAGTAATGCGCCTGGCTGGGTTTGAACCCGCGACCTACAACTCGTAAGTCGGGGACGTTACCACTCGGCCACCACCACTCCTCCCAAAGAAGGATTACAGACAATTTATTTTTTTATTTTAACACACAAAAAGAGTTTCCACTCATCTGTTAATACGATCTCAATGCGGCAGCGTGACAGAGTTCTTTACAAGCTGTGCTTTTTACGAAAAGCGGGACCCTTAACAGGCAACAAAATTATCCTATAATTATTTGATAATCCTAGGATCATTTTGTTGCCCATCTGTCAAGGCCTTTTGTTTAGAAGAATACTATACTTATAATTAACTGAACTGTTGTCCCTTGCGGATGTGTCAAACTCAAACATCTAGGTTAAATAGATACGGCAGTTTATGTCGCAAAAAACGTACATTTCAACATTCTCAAGGTAATCAAAATTCATAGGGTACTTCCCGTTGACCTAGAACCCTAAAATTTGGCTTGAAGCAAGTTCTTAAACCACAAGTATCATCATTACATAGTATAAAAATAAAGTTTAAAAACTAACACCCGACTACTTAAAAACACGCTCTAAAAAGTACGAAACAAGAAAACAAGAAAGCCGTGGTCGTATACCACTTTTTTTAATTTATTATTCTTATGGCATACGACCACGGCTTTCTTGTTTTCTTGTTTCGTACTTTTTAGAGCGTGTTTTTAAGTAGTCGGGTGTTAGTTTTTAAACTTTATTTTTTTTAACATATTTTGGAGTTCTAAATAGGTTAATCTTGGGTTCATTGATTTCTCAGCCCATGAATACAGGTAAAGTCACAAGCAAATGCTAGTAATATATATATATTCAAAATGTACAAGTAAAGCGCTTTCAAATGATACCAAACATATTTAACTTAACTTTATTTTTTTACTTCGTATGTTTTGTCCGCTAGAGGGCGCCACATTAGATTTTGTGAAATTCCATATAGCCTATAACCAGCGGACAATTAAGACGCTTCTGTGGCTGGATAGACCTCACGGCGTCCTCACTTTCCGCATGACGCAGGTTCTCACCGGACATGGGAAGTTCGGGAGATTCCTGCACCGGATTCGTGCGGAAGAGACGTCCGGGTGTCGCCACTGTGAGGCGAGCCCGGAGGACACGGTGGAGCACACGGTGGAGGTGTGCCCTGCTTGGGAAGAGCATCGCCGTGTCCTCGTGGGGGTGATCGGCGGCGGCGACCTCTCGCGCCGGGCCCTGGTTCAAGCCATGGTCCGCAGCGAAGAGGAATGGCAGGCGGTCGCCTCCTTCTGCGAAGCAGTAATGCTCGTAAAGGAGGAGGCCGACCGCATAAGGCAAAGGCAACGGCGTACTCGCCGTAGCCGTCGCCGCCGCGATCCTGCCGATATTCGGCCACCGTAGACACTAGCTCGCCGTCCGGTCGTCTGGTAAGACCGAGTCCAAGTCGTCAACGGCGCGCACCGTTCCCGCGCGCCTCAAGGAGTTGTCAGCAAATTGCAGGGGCCCTTCAGGGTCGAAGCCTCCTGGAGCCTAGAGGGTATGTGCAAACTGTCACCTCGACTCCAGAAATAAGGCAAGGAAGGTTCGGGGTAGGTTTTTTAGTCAGTAAGAGTCTGACACTGGTCTCCCGCTCCGCCCAAGAGCGGGTTTCGTCATTGGATGATTTTCACCTACCATAAAAAAAAAAAAAAAAAAAAAGACGCTTCTAATGATATGTCATTTGTCGAATTCTGATAAGTAGTTTAGAAGTTACGAGGGAACAGATGAACATCCATACCCACATACATAAATACATACAGGTCAAAATCATAACCCTCCTTTTGCTTCGCCGTAGTCGGGTAAAAACAAAGTCACCTGTTCCTAATTTCCTATGTATGCTTAAATCTTTAAAACTACGCAACGGATTTTGATGCGGCTTTTTTTAATAGATAGAGTGATTCAAGACGAAGGTTTATATTTAACATCAGCATTGTACCCGTGCGAAGCTGGGGCAGGTCGCTAGTATAGGAATAAATCTGAAAAATATTTTACAGTTAAGTATGTCACAAAAAAAAACCAAACATTTTTTATGGAAATATCTTCGAGACTCGATTTGGATGTTGAACTCTTGTACTATGTTATAACTTGTATTGACCTCGGCGACTGCCGTAGCCGTAGGGACTCTGCAAAAAGGTCGAAGCCTACAGGGGCCCAGGGTCTCTTTCTGATAAGAAGGCCTGGCCCCAGTGCGAAGGGCAAAGAAGGACCGGGGTGGGGCATAATTTGCAATTTGTTGCTAAATTAATCACGAGCAATAATTAATTTAGCAACAAATTATTGTGAGATCATAATGTGTCGTCATGACCGATTTTTGTAGTCTGCTGTACTTGTCTATCAAATTCAATAGCTACAAATACAACAACAGAAATCGATCTTTTCTACACGAGTGCGGAATTTTGAAAAAAAAAACTGGGCAAATGTAGGTTGGACTCGCACCCGAGTTTTTTTTTATGGTGGGTAAAAATCATCCAACGACGAATCCTGCCCTTGGGTGGAGCGAGAAACAGTGTCAGATTCTTACTGACTAATCAACTTACCCCGCTCCGTACTTGCCTTGATCCCAGGGCTCTGGTCACATCAACCCTTGGTCCCAGGAAGCTTCGACCTTCCTGGGCCCCTACAGTTTGCTGACAACTCCTTAAGGCGCGCAGGAACAGTGTGCGCCTTGGGCTCGGTCCGAACTATAACCAGATGACCGGAAGGCGAGCTACCCATTGTTCGCCGTCCGCAATCCCACGCCTACGATGGCCGGAAATCGAGATAGTAGTCGCGGCGGCGGCGGCTACGGCAGAGCGCCGTTGCCTTTGCCTGATGCGGTTGGCCTCCTTCTTTGCTAGCAGTACTGCCTCGCAGAAGGAGGCGACCGCCTACCACTCTTCGTTGCAAACCTTGGCCTGAACTAAGGCCCAGCGCGAGAGGGTATCCCAGAAGTGGTAACATTAAAAAGGCTGATGAAGATGATGATGATGAATCGAAGTGTGCTTCGCGTAACCGCATCAACGACAGCCATTTTGGTTCAACTTATTTACCGAATACTATCTATGTATATTATCGTTTTCATACACTGCATTTCGTTCACGCGTTGCACTCAAAGTGTGTGGGGGAAGACAGTGGAAAACCAAAGGAAAATTAATTTTTGTGTGTGTAATTTTCGTAAAGTTTTAGTTTTTTGTTATGCATTTGTTCAATTTTTAACAGTAACGGTAGTAACAATTTCATGAGATATAGTAAATATTGAAATCACAGGACAAAACCTGAAATATGGCAACCCTGTGCTTGTGTGGATATTGTTAATTTACAAGCGTCATAATGTCACAACATGAAGGAAGCAAGCAGAAGAGGCCTTAGACGAGTTGTTTATTTAATCAAAATATTATGATACCTCAACGAATAGGCCACAAGGTCAATCTATAATCTACGATCCCTCCTCTCAGAGACTTCAGAAAGAGCTTGGTAGTAAAGATTTCAATTTAAATCGGATGGAATTATATACTTTAACTAGCCTTGTGCCAGCGGCTTCGCCCGCGTCTAAGTAGGGTTCTCCATACAAACTTTAGACCCCCATTACATCCCTTTAAGAGCTGAATTTTGAAAACCCTTGCTTAGTGTTCGCTTACGTCATAAAAGGAAGCCTTGCGCAAAATTTCACGTTCCTAGGCCCTGTAATTTTGGCTGTGTATTGATATGTCAGTCATTCAGTTTCTCCTTTTAAATAATATACTCGTAGATATATTAAAAAAAACCCTTATGAACTAACTAAAAACCCTTTAGGCGCATTTGGTCCAATGCGCGATTGGTACAATTCGCAGTTGATAGAATTCGCAATTGGTCAAAAGGACTTAGAAAATTGTTGGGAGTATACGCTCACTATGAACAACAAAGATACCTAAGCAAAAAAAAAATGTTTCAAAAGAAAAGATCGAAATCGTCGAGAGATCGAGAATCTAGGTTGAAAAAAGTCGTCCGATAATTTGAATTTTTAAAGTCCCAAAAATCTGGGCACACCACAATTACGGCGGTTTTTTTTTTTTTTTTATGGTAGGTGAAAATCATCCAATGACGAAACCCGCTCTTGGGCGGAGCGGGAGACCAGTGTCAGACTCTTACTGACTAAAAAACCTACCCCGTACCTTCCTTGCCTTATTCCTGGAGTCGAGGTAACAGTTTTCCACCACCCTCTAGGCTCCAGGAGGCTTCGACCCCGAAGGGCCCCTGCAGTTTGCTGACAACTCCTTGAGGCGCGCGGGAACGGTGCGCGCCGTTGAAGACTTGGGCTCGGTCTTACCAGACGACCGGACGGCGAGCTACCCATTGCTCACCGTCCGCGAGCCAGTGTCTACGGTGGCCGGATATCGGCAGGATCGCGGCGGCGACGGCTACGGCGAGTACGCCGTTGCCTTTGCCTTATGCGGTCGGCCTCCTCCTTTACGAGCATTACTGCTTCGCAGAAGGAGGCGACCGCCTGCCATTCCTCTTCGCTGCGGACCATGGCCTGAACCAGGGCCCGGCGCGAGAGGTCGCCGCCGCCGATCACCCCCACGAGGACACGGCGATGCTCTTCCCAAGCAGGGCACACCTCCACCGTGTGCTCCACCGTGTCCTCCGGGCTCGCCTCACAGTGGCGACACCCGGACGTCTCTTCCGCACGAATCCGGTGCAGGAATCTCCCGAACTTCCCGTGTCCGGTGAGAACCTGCGTCATGCGGAAAGTGAGGACGCCGTGAGGTCTATCCAGCCACGCCTCAAAGAGGGGCACTACCGCTGAGATTACGGTGTGCCCAGCGCTGGGTTGCGACAGTCGCTGTTTCCACTTCACCATGAGATCTCGCCGGAGCTCCTTCCGCCACGCCTCGACATGTTCGGGCAGCGGATCTTCGCCCCGGCGTTGCATCTCCACGCGCTGGTCGTGCATGCGTGCAAGGACTGTTGCCTCCAAATCCTATGGTGGTAGGCCAGCAAGGAGGCTCGCCGCCTCGCGGGACACCATGCGGTATCCCCGCACCATCCGGATGGCCATGACCCTCTGGCAGGCGTTCAGCTGGGCCGCCGGGCGTTTACGCAGCGTCGGCGCCCACACTGGTGCCCCATAAAGGGCCATGGACCGAACGATGCCGGCGTAGAGCCTCCGGCAGAAGGCGTCTGGACCTCCAAGGTTCGGCAGGAACCGCTTGAGAGCAGCCCCCGTCCGACTGAGTTTGGGGGCCAGACGTCGGAAATGCTCCTCGAAATTCCATCGGCTATCGAGGACAAGTCCTAGGTACTTCATCGTCGACCCGACGCCGATGTGAACTCCTTCTACCGTTAGTTGGGAACCCGTTGGTGGCGCGTTCCGAGGGCCGTGAAAGCACATGGCCTCGGACTTGTGCAGTGCCACCTTGAGACCCAACTGCTGGATCCTCTCAACGACTGTCGCCCACGTGTCGCTAGTTCGACCGCCGCCTGGTACGACCTTCCCTGCGCTAGGACCAGCGTGTCGTCTGCGTAGCAGACCACGCTGACCCCTACGGGGAGGTCGGCGCGCAGCACGTAGTCGTACCCGATGTTCCACAAGGGCGGTCCTAGTACCGATCCCTGTGGGACACCGCACGACATCTCTCGCCGTTTCCAATCTCCTTGGTGACCGGGGTAGACTATGTACCTGTCGGACAGGTAGGCCTCGATTGTACGACAGAGGTAGTCGGGCACCCGGTGATACCGGAGTGCCGTCCTAATGCAACTCCAGGGCAGGGAATTAAAGGCGTTGGCAATGTCCAACGACACCGCCAAGACACACCTGCCCCGGGACGCCGCATCCCCCGTCGTACAATTATGGCGGTAAGTCTCCTCCTTGAGGCGTGGCTGGAAAGACCTCACGGCGTTCTCACTTTCCGTATGACGCTGGTCCTCACCGGACATGGTAAGTTCGGGAGGTACCTGCATCGAATTCGTGCGGTAGAGACACCCGGGTGTCGCCACTGTGTGGACCGCCCGGAGGACACGGTGGAGCACACAGTAGGAGCACAGATTACTAAATAGTTACTACGGTAGGGGTGTGCCCCGCTTGGGAGGAGCATCGCCGTGTCCTCGTGGGGTGATCGGCGGCGGCGATCTCTCGCGCCGGGCCTTGTTAGAGGCCATGGTCCGAAGCGAGGAGGAGTGGCAGGCGGTTGCCTCCTTTTGCGAAGCAGTAATGCAAGCAAAGGAGGAGGCCGACCGCATAAGGCAACGGCGCTCACGCCCCAGACGCCGCCGGGATTCCGATCCCGATTTCCGGTCACCGTAGGCGCGGGCTCGCGGACGGTGAGCAATGGGCAGCTCGCCCAGACCAAGCCTAGTCGTCGACGGCGCGCACTGTTCCCACGCGCCTCAAGGAGTTGTCAGCAAACCATAGGGACCCTGCAGAAGGGTCGAAGCCAACTGGGGCCAAGGGTTTGTGTCTAAAAGGAAGGCTCTAGCTCTGGTGTAGATGGCGATGTAGGAACGGGGTAGGTTGTTTAGTCAGTAAGAGTCTGACACTGTTTCCCGCTCCGCCCAAAGGCGGGATTCGTTATTGGATGATTTTTACCTACCATAAAAAAAAGTCCCAAAAATTTATTTAATCAGAAATTTATTTTTTGTTTTTCTTTGCTGCTCATATTTTTTTATCGAAAAATTCCTTTTTGATTTTTGGAACCAAGTGCGAACCGTACCAATCGCGAATAGGTGAGTTGGACCAAATATGATAATATCTACAACCTTACACAAGTTCTATTTTTTTGGGAACTTCTCTGGGCCCCGTACTTTTGTTTGGTCCTCTCTCTGCATATCCTTGTTTATCAGGGAACTTTCTAAACGCGGTACTTTTAATCCCCCATTTGCGTTTCACGTTACAGTTGTCGGCGATCTATTTTAGCGGACAAAAATCCGCCGTCTGCGCAGACCTTTACCCTAATAAAAAGCCTTTTAATTATACCTACTTCATGAATAACGAATTCATGAAGTAGGTATAATTCAATTCAATTCCTTTTTAATAAACTTAATTATGACAACAACCATATTACTGATAAACCATAATAATAATCGACCTTTTTTGCAACAAGTTAATTTGCCCAACCAGGTACGTCAAAACCTTACGAAGTTAGAGCTACTCGAAGCTCGGCAACGGCGGCCACCGCCCCGTGCCCACTTCGACGGCTGCCGTCGACATATAGTGACACTTGACACACATGAAGGCTGCCGCTGCTTCATTTGTTGGAGTATCGACGGCAGCCGTCGACATATAGTGACACATGACACACATGACGGCAGCCGTCGACATATAGTGACTGTTCAGACATCACCTTAGGAGCTTCGATCTACCTCACAACGCTTAACCGTCCACGCCACCATCAGCCAATCACCACGGAGATACGCATCTACGTCATCTTCAAAAATTTGACTAACGTTTATTCATTCCGCTATTGCATCGCACGCACTATACTATATATTCCAATTTAATTAATATAATTTTGTAATCCATGTAATTTCGCAAATATACTAAGTTGAAGCAATTCCTGGTGTCGCCTATCATTCGAAAAGTCTCCTAACACGCAGCAGAGCTGAAATCGAAACATTGGTCCTTCGAGCCGGATTTGAAACTTCGAAACGACTTTGGAGTGCTGTATCTCCTGAAAACGCGCATATCAGGTACGGCCAGCCATCCTGCCCAGCCCTATTTATCTCCATTTCAGTTGTGTGATACCGTGCTATTTGCTCAATTTCAGTGATATTCTGGTGTGTAATTGTGCGCTGCCAACTACGAATTTCATCGTAACCGTCACATTCAAACGTGAGTACCCCTTTCTTTCTGCCTTCCATCAAAATGAGTCAGCGTAGTACATCAGAGATCTCGGTTCCTAATAAGCCTCGCGATAAATCTCCTTTCAAATATAATCCAAATGACGATTGTCCACTTATTAGGGATCTAGTTAAAAAACGTGGCATAGTAAAAGGTAGATTATCAAAATTCTCAAATTACTTGTCTAGTATTGCTGATGGACCTTTGTCTAGTCAAACACGCGTAGATCTTAAATTACGGATTCAACGAGCCGCTAAATTATTTGATGAATTTAGTGACATTCAACGGCAAATCGAGGAATCAGTCTCCGATGTAGATGAGCAATTAACGCAAAGAGAATTAATGGAAAATAGGTACTACACATTATTATCTCAAGCTGAATGTCTACTAAATCCGAGTGAGGTCACTGACGGTTCTAGTAAATGTACTAATCACCACAGACGGGCCGTTAAATTACCCACTATTTCTATGCCCACCTTTGACGGTTCATACGAGCATTGGTTGGAATTTAGGGACACTTTTCTATCATTAGTGCACAATTCCAATGATATAAGCAATATAGAAAAGTTTCACTACCTAAAATCTGCATTGAAAGGAAGTGCGGAGCTGGTAATCAATGCCGTAGAATTTTCTAGTTCCAATTACCCGGTTGCATGGGATTTACTTCTCAATCGGTACAATAATAGCGAATTGTTAGTGCATAATCACGTCATGTCTTTGTTCACTATGCAGAACTTAAGCAAGGAATCGCCAGATCTAATTCGACAATTAATAGACACCGTGTTAAAGAATTTACGTGCATTAAAAATGCTTGACGAACCAACTGACGCATGGGACACATTAATTATCTATTTAATTCTGTTTAGATTTAATCCAGTCACCGAACAACAATGGGAACTATACAAACGCGCACAAGGATTATCTAGAAATGGCGATTCTAAAGCTAAGCGTAAGCCTAAGCTGGATGATATGTTGAACTTTCTTAAAGACCGAGCTGACGTGTTGGAAACATTGCAGGTGACACACAGTAAACGAAATACTGATAGTACAAAACCAAACACTAAATTTAATCAATCTAAAATTCACTGTAATGTTTCCACCAATGAGCCACAGAGTCAACAGTCGCAAAAATCCACAAAAATTAAAAGGCTTTGTCTATTATGCAACTCAAATCATCCACTTTACGCGTGTCAAAGATTTCTTGAATTTAATTTAGAGTCTAAACTTAACTTTGTTCGCGAAAAGAAACTTTGCATAAATTGTTTGCGGTCAGATCACACGTTAGATAGTTGTAGGTTCGGGCCGTGTAGATTATGCAACAAAAAACACAACTCGTTACTGCATTCCGACAATCATACGAATCAATCCATATCACTTCAAGTGCCGCACGCTAATGAGGCGCCGACTGCGATAGCCGCGGCTGCGGGCACGCATCCTCCGCCCCTTACCGCGCCCGCCGCACCGGGATCGTCCTCAGCTGTGGAATTTTCTACGATCTATGCAAACAAAGCGCACATAAACACATCTACTAAATCACCTGTTATGAAACCGGTTCTACTATCGACTGCATTAGTGGAGATAGCTGATAATAATCGCAACAATTATCACTTAGCACGCGCGCTCCTTGACAGCGGTAGTAAACGCTGTTTTATTACGCAAAGTTTATGCAATTTAATTCAAGCGCCAGTAATACAGTCCACTCAAGAAATCCATGGTGTAGGGAACTCGATCACAAAATCTACACAAATATGTGACATTGAGTTAAAATCGCGCGTTCATCCCTATACTACACGTTTACAATGTTTCGTCCTGCCTAACATTACGTCGGCGTTGCCTGCTTTGTCACAATCGCAACAAAGCGGACAACTCAAAATTCCCGAACATATTGTTTTGGCTGACCCGCATTTTTGTGAGTCTCAAAATATAGATATCCTAATCGGTGCGGATACCTTTTGGGATTTAATTAATTGTAATAAAATAAGATTACCTGGTGGGCCTTTCTTATTAGATACAAAGTTGGGATGGGTTGTTTCCGGCCCAATTTGTTCTCTTACGCGTCATGATAGGTACATTCAGTGTAATTTTTCTCAGTCTATCGATTCCCAGCTACGCAAATTCTGGGAGTTGGAGGACATGTCTGCGTATAGGGATACGCGCACAGATGAGGAGCGTTCTTGTGAACAACATTTCGTCAATACTACTACGCGCAATAGTGACGGAAGGTTCAAAGTTCGCATCCCTTTTAAATCATCACCCGATACCTTAGGCGAAAGTTATTCACAGGCAGAACGTAGGTTTTTTGCTCTCGAAAAACGATTGTTACGCAATCCTGACTATAAAAAACTTTATGCCGATTTCATTCACGAGTACATTCGATTGGGTCACATGAGTCGTGTTGATCGCGTCGGGACGCCTCACTACTTCCTACCGCATCATGGAGTGTTTCGTGAGCACAGCACCACCACCAAGCTGCGTGTGGTGTTTGATGCCAGCGCCGCAGCTAGCAATGACATCTCGCTCAATGGAATACAGATGGTAGGCCCACCGATACAAGGCGATTTGTTGTCTATTTTATTACGATTTAGGCAACATAAATACACGGCTTGTGCAGACATCGAGAAAATGTATCGGCAATGTCTCATTCACGAAGATCAGCGTGATCTTCAGCTGATATTGTGGCGTGATGACCCGTCGCGGCCGCTGGATGTTTACCGACTGAACACGGTCACTTACGGCACCGCGTCTGCGCCGTTTCTAAGTTGTAGGTGTCTTAAACAGCTAGCGGCTGACTGCACGGATCATGACGTCACAAGAATCATTTACGAAGATTTTTACGTTGACGATATGATCACGGGTTGTGATAATAAACAACAACTTTTAGAGGTATGCAAAAATGTTGCAGACCTTTTAAAGTCGGGTTGTTTCCCCCTTCGCAAGTGGATGTTTAATTTCAACGTGGAAAACTGCGAGTCTGACTTAGTCAAAGAATTATCGTTAGGTGATAACGTCCATTCTAAAACTTTAGGGTTGGGTTGGCATAATATGAACGATATATTTTATTTTAACACACAGTTTGAGACTAACTCCAATCAATTAATTACTAAGCGTTATATTATGTCAACAATTTCACAAATTTTTGATCCGTTAGGATTATTGAGTCCTATGATAATTATAGCTAAAATTTTGTTACAAAAATTATGGCTGTTAAAGATTGGCTGGGACGACGAAGTTCCCAGTGACGTCAAATGTACTTGGGAAACGTTTCTTAGTTCTTTGCTTGTTCTCAACAACATAAGTGTACCGCGACACGTCATAGGCAGTAACCCTGCTTCTATTGAGCTACACATATTTACAGACGCATCAGAGTCCGCGTATGGCGCATGTATTTACGTTCGTACTATAAATCATGACTCATCGGTGTCTGTCCGGTTGTGTTGTGCAAAGAGCAAGGTCGCACCATTAAATCCTGTGAGCATTCCTAGGCTAGAACTATGCGGGGCTTTGCTAGGTGCTAGGCTATATAATAAAGTGCGCGAATCACTACGCTGTCAATTTAATCACATAGTTTTCTGGTGTGACTCCACCATTGTGTTGGGTTGGTTACGCATGGCTCCTAATTTATTAAAAACTTTCGTGCAAAATCGAGCAGCTGAGATTCACGAAATCGCCAATGACCTTCCGTGGTGTCACGTCAGCGGGAAAGATAATCCAGCTGACTTGGTGTCTCGCGGAGTCAGGCTGGATGATCTTCAATCTTCCACGCTATGGTGGGAGGGTCCTGGTTTTTTACGACAGCACGACTTCGATATTAGTCAAGCTACCTCAGGTAAATATGTAGCACAGTCTGATTTACCGGAAGTGAAGCCAGTCAAAACACACGCATTCCTATCTACTATGGATAATTCACTATTTCCATTTGAGAGGTTCTCTCAATTCAATCGTATGCAACGCGCCTGTGCGTATGTATTACGTTTTATTTACAATATTCGCAACAGGAATAACATTCGTCGCGGTCCTCTCACTGTTGATGAATTGAGAAATGCGCGCACGACTTTAGTGAAGTGGTCCCAACGCGAATCATTTCCTGAAGAATGCAAATTGTTAGGTAGTAACAAAGTTCTCAAAAATAAGCATAATTTAAGTAAATTAAATATATTCGCAGATAGTGATGGCATTTTACGAGTCGGTGGACGAATAAAATTGTCATCAAATTTTAACTTTGATAAGAAACATCCTGTACTAATTTCTTCCAACCACTGGTTTTCAGTGTTATTGTTTCGGCACGAGCACAAACGACTGCAGCACGCTGCGCCGCAGGCATTGCTGTACAACGTCCGCGAGTCCCACTGGCCAGTGGGGGGTAGGAACTTGGCCAAGCGCACTGTCCATGAGTGCGTTACGTGTACACGGTTGAGAGGTACATCTTTATCTCCTATCATGGGCAACCTACCGGAAGAGAGAATCACTCCAAGCTTTCCGTTCCTACGTACTGGTGTAGACTACGCTGGGCCAGTGCTGGTACTGAATCGCAAGGGTAGGGGCTCTAAATTGATAAAGGGTTATATTTGCCTATTTGTTTGTTTAGTTACACGCGCAATACATTTAGAGCTTGTCAGTGACCTTTCTTCCGATTCTTATCTACTTGCGTTAAAGAGATTTATTTCCCGACGCGGTAAACCTGATGAAATAATTTCGGACAACGGTAGGAACTTTGTGGGTCTCGCAAACGAATTTTCAAAATTTTTATCCACATGCTCTGATGACTTAATTGAATACGCGACTAGTCAAGATATTAAATTTTCTTTTATTCCTCCTTATGCGCCTCATTTTGGTGGATTGTGGGAAGCAGGAGTAAAGTCGTGCAAGCACCACTTGTTACGAGTCGTTGGCAACGCACACCTAACATTCGAGGAATATAGCACTGTGTTATCGCAAATTGAAGCTGTCCTCAACTCCCGTCCCATTAGTCCTTTATCCGCAGATCCTAACGACTACCTTCCTTTGTGTCCATCTCACTTCCTGGTTGGTCGTCTCCTAACAGCGCCTGCAACGCTACCGCTGACTGACGTTCCTGCTCACCGGTTGACACGCTACCAGAGGCTTGAGCAGCTCAGACAACATTTCTGGATACGCTGGTCCAAAGAGTACATATCCGAAATGCAAACCAGGATAAAATGGAGACAACATGGACGTGATCTGCAGCCAAACACAATGGTCGTCATCAAGGAGGACAACACGCCGCCACTGAAATGGAGCTTGGGTCGAATCATTGCAACAGTACCAGGGAAGGATGGAATCTCTCGAGTGGCTGACATCCAAACAAAGTCAGGAGTCATCAGGCGCGCATTCCCTCGAATCTGTCCCCTGTTCAATGATGGAGATGATGAGGTGTTGGACGTCGGTACCTACTTCCAAGGCCGGGGGCATGTTCAGACATCACCTTAGGAGCTTCGATCTACCTCACAACGCTTAACCGTCCACGCCACCATCAGCCAATCACCACGGAGATACGCATCTACGTCATCTTCAAAAATTTGACTAACGTTTATTCATTCCGCTATTGCATCGCACGCACTATACTATATATTCCAATTTAATTAATATAATTTTGTAATCCATGTAATTTCGCAAATATACTAAGTTGAAGCAATTCCTGGTGTCGCCTATCATTCGAAAAGTCTCCTAACACGCAGCAGAGCTGAAATCGAAACTTCACACACATGACGGCAGCCGTCGACATATAGTGACACTTGACACACATGACGGCAGCCGTCGACATATAGTGACACTTGACACACATGACGGCAGCCGTCGACATATAGTGACACTTGACACACATGACGGCAGCCGTCGACATATAGTGACACTTGACACACATGACGGCAGCCGTCGACATATAGTGACACTTGACACACATGACGGCAGCCGTCGACATATAGTGACACTTGACACACATGACGGCAGCCGTCGACATATAGTGACACTTGACACACATGACGGCAGCCGTCGACATATAGTGACACTTGACACACATGACGGCAGCCGTCGACATATAGTGACACTTGACACACATGACGGCAGCCGTCGACATATAGTGACACTTGACACACATGACGGCAGCCGTCGACATATAGTGACACTTGACACACATGACGGCAGCCGTCGACATATAGTGACACTTGACACACATGACGGCTGCCGCTGCTTCATTTGTTGGAGTATCGACGGCAGCCGAACGTCAACAGCTGCCGCCGACGTGACCGCTGCAGCTACAGTATGTACGGCCGTCGGATCTTGGCTAGTCTGAAGTTAGGTTCCGCGAAAACTCGTACGTACTGTATCTTTACGTTTTGCAACATGCTGCTCTTGTATTTTAGCTCTTATGTACACGGCTCCTGTACAATTACTGTTTCCTTTTGTTTTTTTCTCAATAGTCCCGTTACTGGGCAAAGGCCTCTCCCAAGTTCCTTCCAAACCTTTTCCCGCACCGTCTCGAACCAGTATTCTCAGTAAGCGTCCAGATCATCCCGCCACCTTTTTCTTAGCCGTCATCGACGACGCTTTCTTCCTGCAAGCTTCCTGCAGGTGCCCACTGTGTGGCGGCACTTGCCCAGCGGTCCCTTTCGCATGCGACTATTTTTGGGGAAGTATCTACAGATACACAAATGAAGCTAAATTCAAGTTTAAAATGTCATTTATTAAGTCAAAATGTTAAGATACAATAAATTAGTGATTAAACGTTAAAGCAAGAATAATGTGTATAACAATAATCATGAAGCAATTAATAAAGTCATTAGATTACCTAATTAAAAATGAAGCAAATATTAATGTCATTAGATTAATTAAAAATAAAGAAAATAATAATGTCATTAGATTAATTAAAAATGAAGAAAATAATAATGTCATTAGATTAATTTAAAAATGAAGAAAATAATAATGTCATTAGATTAAATACACATGAGAATAACTTATATTGCACAATAAAACTTGTTATTAGGTACGAAATCTACAAAATCTGTTTTTTTTTTACGTCGGATGGCCAGCAGTTGAAGCGACACCGAGCTGAAGGTTCGCGAAGTTCGCGACTTTTAGATTTGGATGTAATCAGCCTAGAACTCCATTTTGTGTATTTCGCATTATAGTCACATTACAGTCGACAAGAACACGAAGTAATCTTCACATTTCATGTTTTGGAGGGATATAGAGCTGTAATGGAAGTCGCTTGCAAGTCTTCGATCATTAGAGTAGTTGCTTGTATCTTCAGTGCAATAATGGATACGTTCCAATTATGAATAGGATCGATTGACAGGACGCCGCCGTAACGTCACGCCGTTCTGTCAAATCGAAGATATCAGAAACAAAATGTGTATTGCAATATTGAAGAAGTCAGAGATGAGTAAAATTGTAAAACTGGATTCTGATTAAACTTTTTTCGTTCACAGTTCGTAAATAAATTAAAAGATTGGTAAATAAACTAAATTTTAAAAATATCTTGCCTCGATTTGACAGTAAATTTGGAACGCATTGTACATAGTTTAATTAGTACTGTTTAATTTAATAAATAAAAAAATAGTGTTTGATTTTCTCCTTCATGTCATCCCTGAGACACCATGGGCTTTACAGCATGCGTTGTATGATACAATTATTAGGTTCTAGATGTTAAATGTGTTTCAGATAGGTACTAAGAGGGTGTCGATATTTTTTTCATGAAATGTTTTCACTTCCAAGAAGTGTGTGTGATTGTGACAGACCATTTATTTGTTGGAACTTTTAGAAAGAATGGTCATTAAAATGTTTGTTTTCGTGCTCATCTGCCTCAAGAGTGGTTTTAACATGTCAATTAGTTTTTTTTCATTGAAATTACTTGTCATTTGAAGGCACATAGTAGTTTATTCAGAGAAGTATTCGTTTAAGTTTGAAGGCTCTGGGGCACATAGTTTAATGTTCAAGGGGTTTTCGTGTGCTAGGTTCACGGTATTAAACTCAATCGTTGGCTCCTTAACAACATCGTAGAATTTCCTGAAAAATAAAAGAAATTATTACTTTAGGTACTAGCTGCCCAGTAGAAGTATCTTTATGTTCTATTATTGGCTTATGGTCATAAAATATGTCTCAATTACATAAAATATGTCATAAAAAATTTAATCTGTTCAACCGTTAAAACGTGATTGGTGGAGGACCTGTAGTCTAAAACTTGGAATTATTGGCATTCTATGAACTTGCCAGTTAACCAATGAACCTGTAGCTATTCCCTATAGACTAACTGGAATGAAGCAATATTATGGTCACCGGAAAGAGATAACTACAACTTTGCTGAATTCCATTCCAACTGGAAAACACTCCTCGGCCCACACACAAATTAAAAATTAAGACCAAGTATGATTTTTTTTTATGGTAGGTAAAAATCATCCAATGATGAGTCCCGCTCTTGAGCGGAGCGGAAAACAAGTGTCAGACTCTTACTGACTAAACAACCTACCCCGTTCCCACATCGCCATACATATCAGGGCCAGAGGCGTCCTTTCAGACACAAACCCTTGGCCCTAATTACTGTCATAAGCTTTGTACGCTTGCATTGAAAGTTAACCGTAGGTACAGCCTAGCAAGTTGTTCTTCAATAAACCAGTCAGTCGAGGCGCCGGGCGAGGTAGGTATTCAAAATTCCCGTAATCCTAACGGGTGGGTAGGTATATTGGTAAAAAAAAACTCAAGTTAATTCTATATTAGAGTGGTTGAGAATTACCATCGACGATGGCAGTGAAGGTGATCTTGTGATGATTCATTGTCTAGCATAGGTCGAGTTGGAAACTGATGTGATGATTCATATCATCACAAGTGCCTTCACTGCCATTGTCGATGGAAATTCTCAACCTGCTATCCGACGATGAAATAGTGGATGTCCAAGAAGCGGTCACTGTATCACTATTGCTAGCGTCTCTTTTAAACCTAATACCTATTTAGATATAACTGGCTTATTTGGCACTTTACTTGCATTTCTAGAACCTATCGAAACGTAGTACTAGTGAGAACAAAATAACCCATTAGTACTACCGATGAAACAGGTAGAACCAGTGGGTATAGAGACTCCCATTACTTCTACCGTGGAACTGTTCAGTAGAACAAGTGGGAATTTTTGTTCCCAATAGTTCTACTATTTTGTTATACCTACTATCGTAGAACTAGTGGGAAAAAAAATCCCATTAGTTCTACCGTAGAACTGTTCAGTAGAACTAGTGGGAACAAACCAACAAACAGACAACTTTCCTTCAGAAAAAGAATTTTTTTGTGATGTAATAAGGATGTAATTAAAAATTTAATGTTCATAAAGACCTCACTTTGCGGAAGGTACCCTATGAATTATAATTCCAAGAAAGTGTCGAAGACGTATTTTATTTTGGGCAACATAAACATAACGTCATGTCTTTTTTCCGTTAACTTAGAAGTTTGAGTTTTTATTACAGTTACAAGGAACCGCAGACCTAAATATTCGGTATAAATTGCAACTCGATACCTCTATGCGTTCTCGAGATATAAAGTGTTGACAGACAGACGGACAACAAAGTTATCCTATAAGGGTTCCGTTTTACCGTTTTAGGTACAGAACTCTAAAAATGAATAGTGCAAAATATTTTTTGATAATGTTAATACATCCGGAAATAACGATCCAAAAGTAAAAAACAATGTGTCTGTGTCCTCCCCCTCCAACTTTTGAACCCTTAGTTTAGAAAATATGAAACAAATCTCAAAATATGTAGAACTTTATATTGCTAGGAAAATTATTTTGAACTTTGAACAGGTTTTGAAAGATTTTACAAAATAATTTCTGAACTAAGTTTGTAATTTAATCGTATACCTATGCAAATATTTTAACTTAGTACACATATTTTATTATCAGGATTTATTTACGTTCAGGAATGTATCTTCTTTAAAAATAAAAATAAGAATTATTGAAATCGGTTCACGCGATCAAAAATCAACCACCGAAAAAAAGAAATTTTGTAATGCTCAGGAAACTACGGAAATCTACACAGAGCGTAGCCCGACTCACTCTAGGCCGGTGTTTTTCATATACAACTAGCGACCCGCCCCAGCTTCGCACGGGTGCAAAGGTTACCTATATTATACAGGGTGGGCCAAAAGAAATCATCCTATTGGAAGATGCTCTCATTTTTGCAAATGGCCGCCAATTACAAATCTGTTTTGATATTTGTGAACTCGACAAATGCAGAATACAAGTGAACAAGCCATGGAGCCATATGTTCTCCAAGAACCTGAAATAATCGCGTTCCCGGGTCGCGCAAAATAAACAATTTAAATTTGTAATTTCTACAAATTGTCTGTCTATCTGTGAATCAGTTAGTCTGGCTTTATGGCTAACTCTTACGCTGTTTCTACCTAAAACTATAAAGTATTTTCCTTCAAGCGTAAAATTCGGAACTACTACTTAAAGTCGTTACTTATTTTAATGACCTTGCTTATTTATATGTATGCATATATTATTATATTTTGTTTCTCTTCTTTTTGTCTATCTTTTTAAGTTGCACCTAGTCGTATCATGTTATGTTTCTGAACCACCCTAAAGGTCCGCCTTTGTACAGTGTTCCGTGCGATGATGATGATATACGTATCTTATTGTTATAAGTCAATTAATTTATATTATTATCTATTTAACCCAAAGGTTGACTGGTAGAGAATGCTTTGTAGCAATAAGTCCACCTATGTACCTACCACTACTGTACATGAAGTTTAAATAAATAAAGTTGAGGAACCAACCAAAGTACTCACTTGAATTCCACTTTTCTTTCCCCCTTTTGGAATATATCAAATGCAGCCCGGAACTCTTCCTTGTGCATTTTTTCACCAGAGAAATAAATAACTTTTTTGATTCCGGATTGAATGATTGCCTTGGCACAATCATTGCATGGAGACAGGGTAACATACATGGTGCAGCCTTTCACGTCGGCTGTATTCCTGAAGATAAGTGCATTCATCTCTGCATGGACCACTGAAATCATTGTTTAATTAATTAGCGACCAACGACTTAACGATGGCGATCAAAAGATTGTTGTCATAGTTGATTGGTCTGCTAGTAGGCTTCCAGGGTTCCATCAGCCACCTCCCAGTTCTAGCATCAGGTTGTCGCTATCATGAGAAGTGGTTAACAAAAAACCGCATCAAAATTGGTCCATTTGTGTAGATGCCACGGACAACACAGACAAACAGACACGCACGTCAAACTTAAGTATAGTTTCCGTCATGGGTTTTAAAAAAAGCTTACCATAGAGATGTTTGCCTAGTGATTCACGAGTCTTCGGATCCCATGAGTGTGCATACGCACTACCAGCTGGAAAACCATTATACCTGTAAAACAAGACGTTATACGAGTAACATTTAAAACATTGTTAACAAGCTTTTAGAAAATGGTCCGATAAAGCCTAGAACCATGTTTGAGAATAGCAGTTATTTATAGGGAACTAATTTTTTGAGCAGTTATTTAAATATTTGAGATGTTATTATGATCAGTTCAAAAACATATTGAGCAGTTATTTAATTTAATGGCAGTTCATTAATTATTGCGACAGTAAAACATGGACAGTAAAAAAAAAAAATAACTTGTCGGTTATTTTATCATACAATGTCAATATCTAAAAGTGATTGAGCTGTCCAATAACTAAATGGGCAGCAAAAATTATGGAATGGGCAGATCGATAAATAGATCGGCAGATCATAGCGAGCGGTGACACCCGAACTCAATTTCATTGAAAAGAGAGGTCAAATGTTCGTTAGTTGGGCGGAGCTTATAGCGCGGGTGGCGGAAGCGACCAATCACAGGGTTGGTAATTGTTCGCGTGAGCTCATGTTTTGAATTCTTGCATTCGTTTTCGTATTATAATGCGTGCGAGTGCATTGTTGTTATCAATATTTTGTTGTTATTGTTAATTAATGCCATAATTGTCCTGATTTCTCATTATTATGGAGGAAAATATCGTTACTGACTGCAATGTACCAAGTACATCGCAATTAAACGCTTCTGTCGTGCCATAAATAAAAAATAAAAATACAACCGAATTGAGAACCATCTCCTTTTTTTGAAGTCGGTTAAAAAAAGGAACCCTTATGGTGCGACTTCGTCTATCTGTCCCTGCCCGTTCGTCACACCGCTATATCATTATCTCAACACTAATTTACAACCTCATTATTTATAGAATTGCTTAGAATGAGATTTCTACCCGACAAATTCTGATTTATTACTGCCCACACGTAACTGCCCATTCATTCATTTTTACTGCCCATTTAATTATTTTTCTGCTCAATTTTGTATTCACCGATCAGTTTTATTATTTTTTATTACTCATTTTTGTTTATTTGACAGAGTGGAAGAAAAAAACATGTTGCACCGACCCCAAATAAAATGGAATAAGGGTAGGATGATGATGATTTTTGTTTATTTTACTGCTTAGCTTTAACTGCTGAACTAGTTATTATACCTCCCATTTATATTTTTTAACTTACCAAAACCGCTATTTACAACTGCTCCTTTAAATCAGTGCCTTATTTACATCCTGGAAATATGTTCCCTTGGGATAACTTTCTACAATCACGCGGGCAAAACCGCTGGCAACAGCTAGTATTATGATAATTATAATCTTTTTCATTACTCATACTCCGAAAGTAGGTGTAAACTTGCCTGCGGAACAGGTTGAAAGTAGTACTTTTCATCCATAGGTAGTTTTACTTTTAACTGACAGCTGTCTAAATATTAAAAAAAACTAGTTATATTTTGACATTTCTATTGAACCGTGACCCGATTATTTTCTATACAGCCAGTACAATTGAAATAACAAAGATATAAAAATACTTTTTTTAAATACTCTATTTTAATTATACTTTAAACAATTTGTTTTAAGAATCAGCGCATTCAGCGCTAATTTTTTTATTACGCACAATGCACTATTTCCTACAAGAACCCTTTCTAAATTTGAAGAAATGTTTTAGTTGGGGAGAATTAGTGGGTTGGCCATTTTGTTTGTTAATATTTTTGTTTGTGCCAACCCAATTCAAAGAAAATCTAATCTTAAGGGGCAGATATACAAATCTTGATGATTTTATCTAGACTATTTACCTAATTTGATAAAATAATACTATTTTTTTTTCATATAACGTGTGATTTATTTTAAACTAGCGACCCGCCCCAGCTTCGCACGGGTACTAATATTTAATATATTATTCATGTATTATACACATAAACCTTCCTTTTGAATCACTCTATCTATTAAAAAAAGCCGTATCAAAATCCGTTGCGTATTTTTAAAGATTTAACCAGACATAGGGAGGAAGCGACTTTGTTTTATACTATGTAATAATGATAAAGTTGGCTAGGACTAACACAGACAAAAAATGAGAGCAGAGCTTGTAGCGGTTTTTATCAACGTCGCTTTTAAAAGCGATATTTACGACGAAACATCAGTGAACTCGTCGTTGTTAACATCTGTGATGAGTTTGTTAGTGAATCGCATAGCTGGTCGCCCACGTGTGCAACAAAATAAATAAATTCACGTACCACACACCTAAGGGCGTTAGGTAAATTAAGAAGGTCACTAGTATAAAAACGGCTGTGATATCTTACCAGTTCCAGGCATATGTTGAGTCCTGTTTACGGTATGGAATAAGTTTTTGGGGAAATAGTACCGATCAAAGTAGAGCGTTTGTTGTCCAAAAAAATGTATACGAGCTATTTATGGGCTCCCATCGGATAAATCATGCCAGCTTGGATCTGCTACCCCATTGTCGTCGACATCAAAAAATATACAATTGTTTAAAACAGTAGAAGTGAGCTCACGTAGTCGGCGTGATCAGCACCAGCACATACTAGTACTAGAAAATATTTCTAAAATAGTGAAATACTATAAGAGCTGTCCAGCTGTGTGTGAGTGGGTGTATTTAATAAATTACCAAGTATCTTAAAAACGTTAAACTGTAGACTGTTTATTTACAAACTGTATAACTTATACACGTTGATACGAAGTAATTTCTATAGCACTAGTTTATAGCAATAAAAAAAAGTATTAAGCAATTTGTGGATAGACCTTAATTTTTTTCTTTCTTTCTAGATATTGTAAAATGTTACTATTAACATTTTCAACGCTATCGTTGGACTAGCCACTTACAAGTTTGCGTGCTTCAATTCTAAGCAAAACATGCTGGACCTTATATTTATTTTACCAACTTTGTAGGTATACCGACTTTTACGCAAATAAATATATTATTATTATAATTAATAATAATAAATACATTTCGAACTAATTATCAAAATAATAAAAGGTTGTAGGTACTTACCCAATTGCCATTATTTTTCTGTCTTCGTTGACAATACAAGCCCCAACTTGGTAATTCGGGTCCCTGCTCCTGTGCCTCGCCAAAAATGCCAACGCCATAAAGTACGAGTCATAGTCTATAATATTCTCACGTGGTGGTCTGAAATTACATTATATAGGTAAGTAAAAAAAATTATATCACATGATTAGGCTGAACTGGCTATCCCTGAGCACGTAGTGAGCGTTAATACTATCTGCGACGATAAGCTCGCGAGCGGCCGCCCACACCCCGCAGCGGCAGCGCCGTAACAGAAACAATGCTTGCTGCATGCTGCATGACTGCGTGCCGTCAAGGTACTCGTTGCTTCTTGTTTATTTAGTTAAAATTTATTAGATCTATCATTTATAAAGTACTAGCTTTTGCCCGCGGCTTCGCTCCCGGCAACAGATTATTCTACTTTACCCTACTCTACCCTACTCTACCCTACTCTACCCTACTCTACCCTACTCTACCCTACTCTACCCTACTCTACCCTACTCTACCCTACTCTACCCTACTCTACCCTACTCTACCCTACTCTACCCTACTCTACCCTACTCTACCCTACTCTACCCTACTCTACCCTACTCTACCCTACTCTACCCTACTCTACCCTACTCTACCCTACTCTACCCTACTCTACCCTACTCTACCCTACTCTACCCTACTCTACCCTACTCTACCCTACTCTACCCTACTCTACCCTACTCTACCCTACTCTACCCTACTCTACCCTACTCTACCCTACTCTACCCTACTCTACCCTACTCTACCCTACTCTACCCTACTCTACCCTACTCTACCCTACTCTACCCTACTCTACCCTACTCTACCCTACTCTACCCTACTCTACCCTACTCTACCCTACTCTACCCTACTCTACCCTACTCTACCCTACTCTACCCTACTCTACCCTACTCTACCCTACTCTACCCTACTCTACCCTACTCTACCCTACTCTACCCTACTCTACCCTACTCTACCCTACTCTACCCTACTCTACCCTACTCTACCCTACTCTACCCTACTCTACCCTACTCTACCCTACTCTACCCTACTCTACCCTACTCTACCCTACTCTACCCTACTCTACCCTACTCTACCCTACTCTACCCTACTCTACCCTACTCTACCCTACTCTACCCTACTCTACCCTACTCTACCCTACTCTACCCTACTCTACCCTACTCTACCCTACTCTACCCTACTCTACCCTACTCTACCCTACTCTACCCTACTCTACCCTACTCTACCCTACTCTACCCTACTCTACCCTACTCTACCCTACTCTACCCTACTCTACCCTACTCTACCCTACTCTACCCTACTCTACCCTACTCTACCCTACTCTACCCTACTTACCCTTTTTTTTTTTTCGTTCTCACCGTTTAAACCTTCCCTGAACTATCACGAATATTTCAAGACCAAAATCAGCCAAATCGGTCCAGCCGTTCTTGAGTTATGGAATTACAACGAAAAGTGGCATTGATTTTTATATATATAGATATCTTGATTTAGCTTCCCGAATTGGAGTAGCCCGACTCGGATAGGTTAGATTAGAAAACTAAGGCAGGAGCTGAGTGGAGTTGTTTTTATTATATTCTACTAAAAACGTGTATATATTTTGAATCATACCAACCGTAAAAAAAAACAAATTATATGTAGATACTATTGTTGTATCTTGTAAATATTAGAGATTGTGTAATCATATTTTACATTACTTACGTCTTCATTTTACCGCAATCGTTTGCCATTTGTTGTTCACAAGTAAATAGCTGAAAAAAAAACATAAAAATTTAGTGAGATGCTGTTTAAACCAGCGCTCTGCTTGTGTGGGTGTGCACTGGTGTGCACACACCCAGTTCGCTTACAACGAGGACAAGGACTTGTCCAAAGCGATGTGAACTGGTTCAATTGAGGGCCCAGATGAACTCATGCCAGAGGGTCATGGCAATACAGGACGGCCTCCTTGCTGGCCTGCCACCTCTAAGGATCTTGGATTCTGGTTTAATCCTGGGATCCTCCTAATCTGGAGGCAGCAGTCCTTGCACGAATGCATAATTTTCACATGGAAGTTTTTTTTTTATGGTAGGTAAAAATCATCGAATGACGAATCCCACTCTTGGGCGGAGCGGGAAACAGTGTCAGACTCTTACTGACTAAAGAACCTATGCTGTACCTTCCTTGCCTTATTCCCAGAGCCCCGGTGTAACGCTTTCGCTCCAACCCTCAGCTCCGGGTCATCCTAGAGCTGCGTTCGTAAGATCACGTAGGTAGGGTACCTACTCTCCCACCGCATCAAATACTCCAATCTTCTTATTTTTAACCAGTTCACCCAGCGCCAGGGTAGCCGCAATTGCATTATGTACTCATATTTATGGAAGTGCTACGCCGATGATCTCAGGGTGAAATGGCGACAGCGACTATCGCAAGCGCAACCCAGTGCCGGGTACTCCATAATCACGGCAATAAATCCCCACCTGAGGAGTGACGAAAAGAGCTCACGGTGTCCTCACCTACCGCATGATGTTAGTCCTCTCCGGACATGGCAAGTTCGGGAGGTACGCACTGGATTCGTGCGGAAGAGACGTACGGGTGTTACCACTGTGTGGTAAAGTTCCTGCTCCGGATTCGTGAGGAAGCACCGCCCGGAGCACACGGTAGAGGTGTGCCCATCGGCTTGTATAACTTACACGAATACATTACTATTAATTTATCTACACTATATATAAGGTGCTTTTAAAATATATGCCACGCTCTCCAGGGCGTGTAGCACTATGTTTATAGATTACAATAGTAAAGATAAAATGTAGATAATTTGTGTTTTTTTTTCTCATACAAAAATTATTCACGTATAAATTTTAATTCTTTTTTTGCATAAAACCATCCTGTACACTTTATGAGCTGTTGCCGCTCCGCGCCGCAAAACACCGGCGCCATTCATTCTACTACATTCATTCATATCAGACGAATGCCGCCTGCGCGCTGGCCACTATGTCGTCACTGCGCAGCCCCCCCCTCCCCCGCGCGCACTTCCCCGTTCGCCGCACGCGCTGGCCGACCACCCGCTTGCCAGTCGCCCCCCGACCGCCACGGGAATTATTATCGCGCGCGTTTTTATTAAAAACATTTAGGCAACTGAAAAGTAAAACGGACACATTGAACAAAGTGAAAAGCCATGTACGTAAGCGTGTCTACATTTGTGTGAGGTGGACTCGTGCAACAGTTTTGTGGATAAGTCGGTAGGGAGTGTGTAAATACAGTGCAATTGGTGTAGGTAAATAACTTTTAAATACGCCAAGTTCCTGTAATTTATCGTTATTTGATATTACACTTTTGAATCCTAAGCGAACGCCGGCGTTTTGTTCTTTAATTGTGTGTGTAATTACAAAAGTCGAAAGGTTAGTCTAAGTACCTGTTCGTTTACACTAACTTGAAATGGACTGTTTTGAAGTTTATCATGGTAACTGGTAACTACTGGTAAGTAATTGCACTTTAAAACACTTGTTTGCCTACGTATTATTGCGTACCTAGTGAATTAGGTAGGGACAAGCTAGTCAGCTGATTTTAGTTTTCATTCGTAGAACGAATGGAAAGAGATAGCTAATGCAGCTGTTTCATTGACGAAGAGAAACATCGCGCGTAATTTGTGAACCACGTTGTGCAGAAAAGAGTCAATATTTATTTAACTACTTTATTTTCTCAAACTGGATTAACTGTTTCGGGGTACGAAAGCTCTTCACTATTGTAATCTATAAACCCAATACTATCACCCATTAAAGGGGTGGCATATATTTTAAAAGCACCTTATATATATAATCTACACTAATATAATAAAGAGGTAAAGTTTGTTTTTTTATTTTTTTGTTTGTAGGAGGTAATCTCTGGAACTAATGGTTCGATTGGAAAAATTGAAGCTACAATAGAAAACTGCTTTACTCCTGAGTGACATAGGCTATAAATTATTTACATAACATGGATATTAATCGAGCTATCACAACTTTTGTCTCACAAATTTTCCGCGGACGAAGTCGCGGGCAGAAGCTAGTAATTGTATAATCTAATAAAATGGCTCATTAAATATTAATTATTAATAATAATTTTTATTAAAGAATTCATGCACGGTTTAATAATTTTTATTTATTATTTGATGTACTGGAAGCTGACAAGCGGAAGGCGCTATAATCGTTTATTTATAACGACCCGCCCCAGCTTCGCACGGGTACTGATATTGAATATATTATGCATTTATTATATACATAAACCTTCCTCTTGAATCACTCTATCTATTAAAATTAATAATACGCATTATTAATTTCCAGTTAAAAAATGACAATTTAATAATAAATCCAAATTCAATGAATGGGCTACTGCTGGAATAAGAAAAAGCAGAGTTAATTTATATCAGCTATACCATGAGAAATCGTTTTCGTCTGATCTTAGCTTGCATATTTTTTTTAACATTTTTAACAGTTAGTAGTGATGAAATATATACTGATCTTAGCTTGCATAAACATGTTAAAATGTACTCAAAGATATTCAAAAGAGTCTGCGCCCAAGCTAAATCTATGTCAATAAGTAAGAAAATTGGAAATTCTAATAATAAAATAAAAGCTGTCTGGAAGGTGATAAACAAAGTAACTGGAAGGACCAACCAACAAGATCAAAATGAATTGTCCCTAAAAATTGATAATAAAATCATTTCGGATAAGTTAAAAGTGGCTGAGACATTAGAAAACTTTTTCATTAACATCCCAATAGAAGTTACGAAATCTCTCCCTTCTTCATCTTTGTTAGCTGAATCTTTTTTAAAAGAACATTTTACAAAGGATATACCAACCTTTGAATTTAAGCGTATCTCTCTTGATACAATTATAAACCTTCTTCCTTCTTCTCCTTAAAACATAAAAAACACTGAGGACTTATGGGGTATATCTGTTAGGGTTCTGGGAGATATTATTGATACACTTGCTCCTATTCTAACAGGCATATTTAATCAATGTTTAGACTGCGGTACATTCCCTAATTTAATGAAACATAGTAAAGTAGTACCAATTTTCAAATTAGGTAGTAAGAGTGACCCCTCTAACTATAGACCTATATCTGTGCTTCTAGCATTGAGTAAAATCTATGAAAAAATCATGCTCGACCAGATGTTAGCTCATTTCAATTCAAATGGGATTTTGTATGGTCATCAGTTTGGCTTCACGAAAGGAAGGTCAACGACGGATGCGGGATTGAAACTCAACAGTCACATTTTGGAATCTTAGGAGAGGTCCCAAGATGCTATTGGCATATTTTGTGACCTCTCAAAAGCATTTGACTGCGTTGACCATAATACTCTAATCTGTAAATTGCATCATTAAGGAATTCGTGGACGAGCTGCTGATCTTATTTTTTCCTATTTATCTCAAAGGCAGCAAAAAGTAAACATTAATGGGGCAACGTCCTCAGGGTCCTTAGTGAAGATGGGTGTGCCTCAGGGTTCAATTCTTGGCCCTTTCCTTTTTCTAGTTTATATTAATTACCTTCCTTACATGATGTGATGGCTAATTTATCCAACATAATCCTTTTTGCTGATGACACTTCCCTTATTTTTAAAGTAGATAGGAAGGATGTAATAATAATAAATAAGATGTTTTACATGTCAACGAAAGTCTAGCTGTTCTTTCTAAATGGTTTGCAGCTCAAGTTTTAACCTCCTATTAAATGCGAATAAAACGAAATGTATAAAATTTTCACTGCCAAATGTCCCTCAAGTTGGCATCAGTTTAATTCTTGACGGAAAACAGCTTGATGTTACTATGGAAACTGTTTTCTTTGGTATAACTATCGATTCTAGATTGCAATGGGCCGCTCATATTAGAACTCTCTCTGGTAGACTAAGCTCAGCTGCATATGCAGTAAGAAAAATAAGACAATTGACAGATGTAGCCACAGCTAGGTTAGTCTACTATGCCTATTTCCATAGTATTATGTCTTATGGCATTTTATTGTGGGGATCTGCAGCTGATGTAGACTCAATTTTTATATTCCAAAAAAGAGCAATCCGGGCTATTTATAAAATGGGTCCTCGCGAGTTTAGATTTAGAGATAAATTTAATGAAATCGATATACTGCCTCTACCTTCTCTTTATATCTTAGAAAGTATCCTGTATGTTCGTAAAAATTTAGGAATTTTACAAGCTTTTATTTAGTTTCACCTGTCCCGTTGTCTGTCGTTCTGTAATCAAATCTTGCAACTTAAATTTGATTCACTTCCCGGTTTCCGATTGAGCTGAAATTTGGTATACACGTTTAGTTCCGATGACAATGCAATATTATGATGACATGGAGCTGATCTGATGATGGAATCGTGTTGTAGCCATAGGAACTCTGTAATTAAACGGCACAACCACGTCGAGTTTGGGCTCGTGTGAGTCGTCTTGACGAGTTTTATTTATATAAGTATAGACCACCGCTATAAAAGCTTGTTATGAAAAAAAATTTTTCATTGAAAACTTGTTTTAAAATTAGAAGCGATATTTACAACAAGAATACGCGCAGTAAACACGAAATTGTTTACCCAAATGGAGATTAGCCAAGACCAGCAAGTCATTTTTAGTAAACAGCATACGTTTTTATAACAAGCTGCCAGAAGCGGTAACCGAAATTAGTGACTGAAAGTTCAAAAATTACATTAAGCGGGTCCTAACCAAAAAAGCATATTATAAGGTTAAGGATTATGTAGAAGACAAACTTATTTGGCAATGACTGCTCCTGCACATGTGGCTCCCTGGTAAATCATTCATATTGAGTATTTGTGTCTATTAACTGCTCCATCTTTGTTTCTATATACACATTTTTTTTTCATTGCTTCTGCAATATTTATATTAAAACCAAAAAAATCTTAAATTCAATAATAATTTATTGTATTAGCATCTCGCAGTGTAACTGCTGTAGTGATAGATGCATTTTTTTTTCGTTCTCATACTTTTAAATTCTTTTTTTTATTTTATATAATACAATTTCTTTACAATTCACGTTGTAAAGAAAGAACACTGTAGACTTAGCAAATCCTGTTACGACTCACCTTTTATTTTTTATTATTATGATTCCCTTTATTTATTTTTTTAAACATATTATTTACATTTCTAAATATTTTTTTATAAAAACACATAAAAAAAAACATTTAAAAATATAAAAAATAGTCGTCCGCCGGTGTCGGGAGCAGGGTCCAAGCTACCGGTGGTTAGGGCTCCAGAGACAGGAACCTCCTCACAATACGAGCCGTGTCGAGGAGTACTGCCTTCTGTATCAGGTCCTTGATCCAACCGCGCAACGACAGCTTCGACAGATGGTCGTCGAAGCTTTTGGCTATAAGGCCATTGGCGGTCACAACTATCGGCACAATGACAGCCGAGTCTACATCCCACATGTCGACAACCTCGTGTGCTAAGTCGAGATACTTAATTTGTTTCTCTTTCTCAGCTTTCACGAGGTTTTCATCATGTGGGATGGTGACATCGACTATCATTGCGCGGCGCGCTAATCGGTCTATCACCACTATATCCGGCTTATTGGCTACAATAGTCCGGTCAGTGATGATAGACCGATCCCAGTACAACGTGGCATGGTCATTTTCGAGAACTGGGTCGGGCACATACCTGTAGTACGGTACCTCAGAATCCACCAGGTTGTACTTCAAAGCAAGTTGCTGATGAATAATCCTGGCTACTTGGTTATGCCTGTGCAAGTACTCGCCGTTAGCTAAACGAGAACAACCAGAGATAATATGTCTGATAGACTCACCCGGACGATGGCATGCCCGACACACGTCCACCGTCCCGTCCTTCATTATATGTCTCCGATAGTTATTCGTTAAGATAACTTCATCCATAATCGCACAAACAAAACCTTCAGTTTCCCCGAAGAGGTCGCTGAAACGTAGCCAGGCCACGGATGCTGAAAAATCTACATCTGGGTTATGTAGAGCCCGATAAAAGCGCCCGTGGAGCTCCTTGCCTTTCCATACTTCCTTGCGGTCATCAGTAGTAAGTACCACAGGTTTGCGCCAGTCCTCCTTAGCCATGGACAACGGGGTGAGTCCCTTGTCCACTGCGACCACATCGCGGTGCATACCCACGTCAGTTTTGAGAAAATATTCTCTGAGGCTGCACACCTCGCGGTTGTGTAGAGTCTTTGCGTTCAAAAAGCCTCGACCTCCACACTTCCGCGGGATGTACAGTCTCATCACCGATGATCGTGAGTGATGCATCCGATTTGCGGTCAGCAATGTACGGACCCGCCTATCCAGAGCGTCTAACTCGGTCTGAGTCCATTTGAGTATGCCGAAAGAGTACATTAAAACCGGCATGACCCAACCGTTGAAGGCGCGCACCTTATTTCCGCCTGACAGAAGACTGCTTAAAACCTTCTTCAGGCGGCCAAAGAAACGCTCCTTCAACGTTTGCCTCATGTCAGCGGTGTTAATGCCTAACGCTTCCGACATACCCAAATACTTGTAGGTTTCGGTCGTGGAGAGGGCTCTAAGGTGTATGGAATCAGAGAGTTGAATCCCCTCAGATTCCATAATCTCCCCTCGCTTTACATGCATGACTGCACATTTATCCACACCAAATTCCATCCTGATGGCACTACTGAAAGTTTCTGTTACCTTCAATAGTTCCATCAGCTGCGAATTGTTGTGAGCAAAAAGTTTCAGATCATCCATGTAAAGCAGGTGAGATAAGACCTGACCACCTCTTCTCAACCGATAGCCCAGGCCTGAATCCTCCAGCAACGTGCTTAGAGGGTTCAGAGCTAGGCAAAACCAAAGTGGACTCAAACTGTCGCCCTGAAATATTCCCCGTTTAATCCATATTGGTTCATCATTTGCCTGGATTGGTCGACATCCTGGATAGCAAAGGACCGTTCTCCATTGCCTCATACACGACTCAAGGAAGGTGCGTAGAGTTACATCTATTTTATACAACTCCAACACCTTCCTGAGCCATGTATGTGGAACAGAGTCATAGGCCTTTTTATAATCTATCCAACATGTCGACAAATCCTTGCGGGATCGACGAACCTGTTGGCTTATGGCCATGTCAATGAGGAGTAGCTCCTTTGTACCACGGGACCCATTCCTACATCCATTCTGAGAGGCGGACATAACTGAGTTTTTATCTATATGTGCATTAATTTTAGCTCTCAGAATGGATGTAAGAAGTTTATAGACCGTTGACAAACATGTAATTGGTCTATAATTCTTGGGTTCCGTGGGACTACCTGTCTTATGGAGCAGGTGGGTGATACCAGTTGTTAAAAACTGGGGTAGAGACCCAGATTCTAAAGATGACTGGAATTGAGATGCCAGGAGCGCGTGTGCGCTGCTGTACCATTTTAGCCAGAAGTTGTGCAGTCCATCCGGTCCTGGAGACTTCCAATTTGGTAACGGACGAACTGCTCTAGCTACGTCTGATGGACTAATGACAACTTTTTCCATTAATGGTACAGCTACGCACGCGCGCTCAACATCACGCATCCAGCCATCATCAGTGTGACAGACGGGCACCGACCAGATGCTGCGCCAGAATGCATTCGTGGCGGCATCATCCGGGCGGGGCACACCGGTCACACTTTGATCAGGTCGCTCCCAAGCTCTGTACACCCACCTTTCATCGCTCTGGAACATGCGATTCTGCGAGTATCTATCAACCCGCCGCTTATACCGTCGGATACGACTGGCCCATGCACAAACTTTCTGCTTCAGGAAGTCGATGCGCTCCGTGACACGGGACATGTATTCTCGGGGCGGAATTCCAGTTCCCGAGAATGCCCGTCTCACGAATCGCATCACACGTGGACGTGTATTGCCCTCCCTGAAGCAGTATAGCTTACCAATGAGTGCTCTGGCCTTATCGATACGTCCCTCAATCCTTCGCTGCCAGGCTGGGGCGGCAGACTTTGGTCGCGTAGCTACTTCACAACTATATTTATTATGATTATTTTTATTGTGCTTTTAAGTACAATATTGACTGGTCTACACTGTTCTTACATAATGATATAAATACTGTACCTAACAACGAAATATTGTAAGAAACCATTTTTTTTTAAAAGAGTAACCATGGAGTTTCTTGTCGGTTCTTCTCCATAGGAAACGACCAATTTGGAACCGTGCACTAGCTTCTGACGTTTTATAAGTGCCCATGTAGGCCTATATGAAATAAAAACATTTTGTTTTTTTTTTAACGTCAGCGCAGCCTTCGTGCAAGTAAAGTACTTGGTGACGTCATCATCACCTCCTCAAGCTTTCGAGCAGCGAGCCAAACATTTGATGATCAGTTCTGTTATCATCAAATCTATTCTTGGATATTATGTTAATCAGTTGTCTAGTAGGTAGGTACTCATAATACAAGCTCTGCATAGCTTGGGACTAGACGGCGTTATGTGACAGACGTGGAATATTATTAGGTATCATATCTACCATCTGCTCGGGAGCCATTTGAGCCCAGTTAAGTTTGATAATAAGTACTAGGTAGGTAAGTACCAAAGTGCCACAAAGTGATTCAAAAAATTGGGCACGCAAGTTTTATCATATCGGGTTTTATGAGTACTTACTTATAAAACCTGATAGATACAATTTTATTTTAAACAGTCAAGCTCCACGCGAACGAACACCTATTGTCTTTCTTTTGTGTGTCTAATGACGGTATTCAACGAATGAGGCTAGCTGACTCCGTGGTGGCCACACTTTGACCTAAGTACCTAGTTATTAAGCGCCTAGCGCACAAGCAATGTCATAAATGTCATTAGCAATGTCATAAGCGCACAAGCAATGACTTTCTGAAGTCAACTCCTCAAGCAGCTCGGTAACGGCTGGGTTAATTGATATGAAAAAAATATATATCTTTATCATAAACTAGCTTTTGTCAGCGGCATCGCCTGCGTACATAAAATATTAGCCTATGTCACTCAGGAGTAAAGCAGCTTTCTATTGTTGCTAAAATTTTTCCAGTCGGACCAGTAGTTCCAGAGATTACCTCCTACAAACAAAAAAACAAACTACCTCTTTATTATATTAGTGTAGATTCATGCACAATATTAACATAACATTTTTTCGTGTGATTAACTTTAACTTTAGTCTAATAAAACATTCAACCTTTTCGCAAATTTTTCTAAATCCTTCGATACTGCTTGGATCTTTTTAATAAGTAGTACTTAATGATACAAAAGCAGAAAGTTTGTCATTGCAGCCGAAGCAGAATTCGCACGAGCTGTAGGCGAGTGTGATATGGAGCCGAGGGCTGCGAATTTGCACGTGTATCAAACGACGTTTTGCAATACGAAGAAATACACTCTAAGAAAATTAAGGCGCATTTTTTCTTCATTTCGTACTGAAGAAATTTGTTTACGTTACCGCAGGTACGTTTTAGTTTAGATTGCAGCAGACTATGATAAGTATTCTTTACCATATCTACCTAGCCAGATACGAGGCATGCCTTTAAATCTTAGAGCAGGTTAAATGCTCTAAGCTTTAAATACACTTTTCCATTCGCTCAAACCTGTTATTATAACATTTATTCCACTCTAAAGTGAGGCTGTTCAAAATGAATGGGTGACTTGAAAGCGTCGACTGCTTCTTCACCGGACCACCGGAGAACCGTTGACTACGATGGCATTTATTTTAGGAAACGTAACAAAATTCTTAGGGGGTCAGGACTAGGAGTTGTAATCGAATATTCGAATACTCTTTCCAAATTTTTATTCAAATAGTAGATAAACATATATTCGAATTCCAAAAAAACTAGTATTTTATTTTTGACGCCATTTTGTCACTTACAAGAACTTGTTATGTATTTGCAAAAGAGATTCAGATTCATTTATTATATTTGTCAGAGGTGGAAGTTAAGCTTTTAAAATTATTTGTTGTCATCACTAACATATCGATGGAATTTTCAATCTTCCCTGATAGGAAGGTTTCCTGATAGGGAAACAGGAACCTAACCTAACCTCCTTCCTAAACCTAAACAGATCCTCCAAAAGCTAGTTTAGGTTAGGTTCCTGTTTCGCTATAAGGAAACCGGCTTCATAAGGGAATCTATCACCTTAGCTGTACAATTAATGTGTTCCTAAAATGTCAACTGTGTCAATGTGCCCCTTTTTGAGTCATACCCCTTCAAATAATTTCGAGTCGAAGTGTCATATTACTGACTAAAAACCGCCTGTGAACTTTCAATTGGTCTGAGGTGATTCTTTTGAACTATCCCCCAAACCGAAAAATCATTAAAACACCACACAACAAAACTGAAACGACAACAAAGAGCACCCCAAGGAACTCTGTTCCAATCCCCAAACAGCTCGAAACGTCTAATCTATACTAATATTATAAAGCTGAAGAGTTTGTTTGTTTGTTTGAACGCGCTAATCTCAGGAACTACTGGTTCGAATTGAAAAATTCTTTTTGTGTTGAATAGATCATTTATCGAGGAAGGCTTTAGGCTTTATTACATCACGCTGTGACTTATAGGAGCGAAGAAACAATGGAAAGTGTGGAAAAAAACGGGGGAAAATAATCAAATTTGAATGCTTCCGTTGCGTGCGCTGCGAAAACGGTAGAAGATACCATAAAATTATTTAAGAAAGAATTATTCCTCTTAAAATGACCTAAAAAAATGTCCGCGACAGTATATGTCTATCTTTTAAGATTAACTCACTAGAACCGTTTTTACGGGAATCAAATTTGGCCGAAATTAATGCATTATTACCAATTATTTGTTAGAGTTGTATCAACATAGTAATATTAAACTTTATCCAAATAAATTTGTTGTTGATTAAGAGTATGTAATTGTGAACAGAATTGTCTTTGTGATCACTTATTTTCAATGATCATCTTAGAAGATATTACAATTTTAAAATACTCCGATATAAAAATTCACACGGGCCGCATGATGTGCAAAATATGACGCTGCGCCTGGCCGGCGGGCGAGGAGAGGGGTCGCTTGCGGGCGGCGCGGAGGGGTTTTTTTTATGGTACCGTACGATGGGGCTATTTGGTACATTTTTTATGAAAAATTACGTTTTTCACAAAAACTACTTAAGTTATGAACTTAGACAATTTTTTTTACGACTAACCTTATCAATACCTTCTAGAAAAATGCGCTTGTATTTATGTATTGAATATAGATACAGAGATATCTTTTTTCAAAAGTACAATTCCAAATATCACCGGTTTGGGGCTTTTTGTAATCGACATATTCTAATTTTGTTTTTCATCGACCGTTGGAGCTGTATCAATTTAAACAGGTCTTGCGACATTTAGACCAACAGAAGGATAAACAGCCTTTTTTTTTTCTAACAGGGTGTATATGGGGCCCCACCACGATCTTCGGGGCCCAAGTCAACCTCCCCTGCAAGTTGGGGCACCTGCCGATCAGCAGACGAGGCTCTGGCGCTGGCTTTCCCTTTTAGGGTTGGGAGGTCAGACGGCAGTCGCTCCCGTAAAGGCCAAAAACAGCCAATCAACATGGAGAGTATTAGAAAGTTTATTGCCACGGATAGGGCGCCGCCGCAAAACGGCGCGCAGGAGTTTCGCCCGACTCCTGTGGCAAGTGGGCGAGGGCTACCGTGTCTGGGGCGAACACGGATAAAGACGCGAGCCCCAACCCGGAAGCTCCGCTTCGCCAGCCTGAACATTGGCACGCTGACCGGACGCGCGAGAGAGTTAGCCGATGTACTGCTTAGGCGAAGGGTGGCCGTGGCATTCCTGCAGGAGACTCGGTGGAAAGGCCGCAGATCCCGGCTCATCGGGAACGGCTACAAGCTGATCTACACGGGTGCAGCCGGTGGGGAGAACGGGGTGGCCGTTGTACTCTCCGAGGAGTTTCACGACGCAGTCCTGGAGGTGAAACGCTACAGTGATCGGCTTATGGTCGTAGGTGTGCTTATCGATGGGGTTATAACCCACTTGATAAGTGCCTACGCGCCTCAGGTCGGTTGCAGCGACGCTGAAAAGGCTGCGTTCTGGGATCAACTCGGTGAGGTGCTTCGTGGCATCCCGTTGTCGCAGGGAATCGTTTTGGGTGGTGATCTGAACGGTCATGTGGGTGACAGGTGCAAGGACTTTGAGCATGTTCACGGTGGCTTTGGATACGGTAGCCGTAACGCTGAAGGTGAGACTATCCTTCAAACGTGTGCGGCTGCCGGCCTTGCCATAGTGAACACGTATTTCAAAAAGAAATCCGAACACCTGATTACCTACAGGAGCGGGAGGTACGCTACCCAAATCGATTTCTTCCTCACACGGAGGCACCACATCAGTAAGGTAGCCAACTGCAAGGTCATACCCGGTGAGAGTCTCACTGCACAACACCGTCTCCTTGTCATGGACTTGCGCGTCAAGCCTAGGGCCAAGGTTGTTGAGCGCCAACAACGCCGAATACGGTGGTGGCGACTGAATGAAGCCACGTCCCAGTCGTTCGCGTCGGCCATCGGCGATAAGTGCGATGGAACCGATGGCGAACCTGTGCAAAGCCACTGGGACAGGATTCAGGTTGCCATCACTGGGGCGGCAAAGTCGGTGCTCGGCTTGTCCAGGGGCGGCCGCAAGTGTGACAAGGAGACTTGGTGGTGGGATGACACAGTCCAGAGGGAGATCAGAGAGAAGAAAGCCCTCTTCAAAACGTGGCAAGCTTCCAAATCTCCCGAAGACCGCGACGCATACAGAACCGCAAAACGTGCCGCCAAGAGGGCCGTAGCCAGAGCCAGACGAGACCACTTACAGCCACTTTATGATAAGTTGGAATCGTCTGAGGGGCAAAAGCTCATTTATAAGTTGGCACGATCCAGGGTCAAAGCGGCTCTGGATATCTCTAAGTGCCGCTGTGTAAGAGACCCTGACGGCAATCTGTTATGCGAGGACCTCGCGGTGAAGGAGAGATGGCGCTCGTACTTCCACGAGCTGCTGAACAAGCAGCACAAAGAGGTGCTGTCTCCGGTTCTCCCTCCAAATCAGGGACTTGTGCCCCCGGTTACGCCTGAAGAAGTGCATGCGGCTCTTCGCCGCATGAAGAACCGGAAAGCTGTCGGTGCCGATGGAGTCCCCATTGAAGCCTGGAAGGCGATGGGTCCTCGTGGTGTGGGCATCTTAACCCACCTATTTAACCGCATGCTCCTCACCGGAAGGATCCCGAGTCAATGGAGACTGAGTATTATCACTCCAGTCTTCAAAGGCAAGGGATCGGTGCAGGAGTGTGGCGACTACCGTGGGATTAAGGTTATGTCCCACACCATGAAGCTCTTCGAGCGGGTGATTGACTCTCGGATCCGACAGGAGTGCACCGTCTCGGGATGTCAATATGGGTTTCGACCAGGCCATGGCGCCATGGATCCCATCTTTGCCCTAAGGGTTACCATGGAGGGATACAGATCGAAGAATACGCCTCTGCATCTCTTGTTCCTAGACATGCAGAAAGCCTTCGACTGTGTCCCCCGTGATGTGATCTGGTGGGCGCTGAGATCTAAAGGAGTGCCCGAGACCTATGTTGACATCGTCCGAGATATGTACCGAGACTCCGGTTCTGTGGTTCGGACCGCTGTTGGCGATACGAAACCCTTCCCCATCACCGTCGGAGTTCATCAGGGCTCTGTCCTTAGTCCGTTTCTGTTCAGCGTGGTGCTTGACGTGCTGTCCTCCACCATCAGGGACTTACATGAGCAGCCGCCATGGCTGCTCATGTATGCAGACGACATCGCGCTGGCGGACTCGGACAGTGGGCGCTTGGTTCAACGTGTGGCAGCGTGGAAGGAATCGCTGGAGAACGGCGGTCTGAAGATTAATGCGGCGAAGACCGAGTACTTGGCCTGTAACACAACTAACGCTGCTCCTGTTCGCATTGGCGAAGACACAGTTGAGCGCTCGGAACAGGTCAAGTACTTGGGATCGGTGCTCCACGAGTCCGGGGAAGTCGATTGCGACGTCGAGTCACGTATCTCGGCGGCCTGGGCGAAGTGGCGTGAGGTGGCGGGGGTTATCTGTGACCCCAAAATGCCGGTTAGGCTCAAAGGACAGGTCTATAAGACCATCATTAGGCCTGTCCTTTTGTATGGCAGTGAAGCGTGGCCTGTACTTGAGCGACATAAGCAAAGCCTGCGTGTCACGGAAATGAATATGCTGCGCTGGATGTCTGGAGTTTCGCGGAAAGACCGCATTAAGAACTCCCGCATCCGGGGCAGCCTTCAGGTCCGTGACATAGCGGATAAACTGCAGGAGGGTCGCTTACGCTGGTATGGCCACGTTTTACGAAAACCGGCAGACTACGTGGGTAACAGATGCCTCGCCATGCCGCCTCCGCCGGGACCCGGTAAACGAGGTAGGCCTAAGAGGCGTTGGATCGACGTCGTAAGGGACGATATGCGTGCAAATGGGCTTAAGGCAGAGGACGCAAAAGACCGAGCGAAGTGGAGACGACTAGGAAGGAAAGCGGACCCCGGGCACCGAGGTGAAAGCCAAGGTAGCAACCCGGACATACGCTAGGCTGATGATGATGAAGGATAAACAGCCTTTCATTTTATCATAGTTTTGTGGTTTAATTTTAAATAAAAAGCCAAATATTTAGCATCGAAACATTTATTATAAAAAAGCGATTCGCAACTTTTGGGCTATTTGGAATCTGTAGTAAAATCTTATACTTACAATTGTTTATGAATTAAGGCAATATTTGGAACATTTAAGGGGAAGTTAAAAATATACTTAAACATTGAGATCTTTATAAACCGTGAAATAGGTACCTACCTACCTAAGTAAGAAGGTGCCTACCCACTTAAAATAAAATGTGAAATAGATAAAAAATAAATATTTGGCAAGGAATTAACCACAATTAAAATCTGGGTAACGTTACTTATACTTATGATAAACAATACAGGATGGAGGGGCCGCATCGACGCACAATCGATTAGTTACCACGTAGGTATTCAGTAGGTACCTACATGATTCTGAACGCCTAACACAGCAATTATTCTACATAGCGTACTCTTAGGTATGTCATAAGTATCGGCAGCATCAGTTAGCTAAAGTTTTCCAGACTTAACCGCCCCACTTTACGGTAGGTACATGGAACGAAAAAAAGGAAACTAAATAATAACTATTGATCATTCAGGTATGACAATCAAACATTCAACGGAAAAGTTCTCTAGTTTTATACAGCAGTATAGGTAAATTATTTAGTGAGTACCTAAGCCGAAAAATATCTTGCCCTTAACATGCTCAAAATACGCAATTGGGACTATTTGGAACTATGATAAAATTCCTTGGCAATGTATAACACATTTTAGAGGGGCTATTTGTAACTACGTTCCAATTAACCCCAAAACAGAAACCAAATAGCCCCATTTAGAAAAATCGAAATATCTGCCAGCTCGTAAAAGGTAGAAACGAGCAAATGGAAACACTGAAAAGCGCATTAAACAAACTATAACATAGTTTATTCAATTTCTTACAAACCTGTCTAGATTTTGTGTGGCAGACGAAAGTTATCAAGGCACAAAATGAACAAAAAATACAACCTTTTTTAAAATTACGTTTTAACCCACTTAGAAAGCCGTTATGTGTCAAAATTCCTTTGTGACATTGACATTAGATGTCACTGTATTGCCAAATGGTAAAATATAATTCCTACTGTTCTTAGATATAAAGATACACACGATCAAAACTTTTTTTTAGGAATTTCCAAATAGCCTCGTGGTTTGCAAATAGCCCCATCGTACGGTAGGTAAAAATCATCCAAAGACGATCCCGCTCTTGGGCGCAGCGGAAAACAGTGTCAGACTCTTACTGACTAAACAACCTACCCCGTTCCTCTCTTGCCTTATTCCCAGAGCCCCGGTATAACGCTTTCGCACCAACCCTCGGCTGCAGGAGGCTTCGACCCTGAATAACCACCATACCACCACCACAGTTTGCTGACAACACCTTGAGGCGCGCGGGAGCAGTGCAGGCCGTCGACGACTTGGTCTCGGTCTGGACTGTTACCAGACAACCGGACGGCGAGCTACCCATTGCTCACCGTCCGCAAGCCAGCGTCTACAGTGGCCGGATATCGGCGGGATCGCGGCGGCGACGGCTGCGGCGAGGGCGCTTTTGCCCTTGCCTTATGCAGTTGGCCTCCTCCTTTATGAGCATTACTGTTTCGCAGAAGGAGGCGACCGCTTGCCATTCTTTTTCGCTGCGGACCATGGCCTGAAACAAGGCCCGGCGCGAGAGGCCACCGCCGCCGATCACCCCCACGAGGACACGGCGATTCTCTTCTCAAGCGGGGCACACCTCCACCGTGTGCTCCACCGTGTCCTCCGTACTGGCCACACAGTGGCGACACCCGGGCGTCTCTTCCGCACGAATCCGGCGCAGGAATCTCCTGAACTTTCCATGTCCGGTGAGAACCTGCGTCATGTCCTGCGTGATGTCTATCCAACCACGCCTCAAAGAGGGCACTTACCGCCGAGATTATGGTGTGCCCAAGTGGAGGGTGTAGCTCTATGAAGTACTTTTAGATAATTATGCTCTTTTAAAAACTAAATTGTCTAAATTAATAACAGAAATTGACATGGGCAAAGTCGTGGGTAACAGCTATAATTTATAAAGCTGAGGTTGTTTGCAAAAGTAAATATGATGCCCAAAATAACTTTTCCACGCGGACGAAGTCGCGGGCACAGCTAGTATCTAAATACTGATAAAGTTAAAAAAGAGATCTTAGAAAAGTGTTTTGCAATCAATATCCTGCCGAAAGGACGACACTAAATTCTACGATTTCAATTTTTAAATTTAGTTCTTGTTACTACATGCTTTTGATGCGACTTGCATATAAAAATGCGCAACCAATCGCGTGACATAATCATTGCATTGTTCTAGAAACTTCGACTTTATAGCATGCCATTATATCTTAGAGCATTTATACTATGGAGACGGCATAACAAGGCATACCCCTCTGCCAAAGTTCATTGGCCATATGACCATGCACGTAATATAAAACTAGTTCAATTCGCATCCGCCGCCATAGTGTATCGTTTTGTGTCGCAAATACGTTCGCTCTAAAAATCGTTAATTGTGCAGTTTCCAACTGTAACAATCGATCTGCTACTACAAATCTGCGAAACCATAGTGTTTCTTATCATATATTAGTTTTCGTTATGCGCCAATATACAGGGTGGGCCAAAAGAAATCACCCTATTGGAAGATGCTCTCATTTTCGCAAATGGCCGCTAATTTCAAATCTGTTTTGACATTTGTGGACTAGACAGATGTAGAATACATGTGAATAAGCCATGGAGCGATACACTCCCCAAGAACGCGAAATAATCGTGTCTAACTTTTTGCGTAACATAATTCGTCTGTGGTGTTGGCGCTGCGCGATTTCATGAGGCACATGTCAACCTCAGCGGGTACGTGATCAAGCCAAAGTACCGCTTCTAGGGCATCGAAAATTCACGAGTGATGCACGAGGACTAATTACACCCGCTCAAAGTGACTGTGTAGTGCGCTGTTCACGCTGGAGGAGTCATCGGGCCATTTTTTTCGAGAATGCCGCTTGCCCTGCGACAACAGTGGACGGTGCCATGTTGACCGTATTTTTTCTGCCGCAATTGGACGAATTAGGACTGAGGGACGTGATTTTAACAGTACGGAGCAACGGCACACACTGCGCGAGCCACAACCGATATTCTGAAGGCAGCGTTCCTGGTTCGCCGCATCACTCGTTTTCGCGATTTGCACTGGCTCGGAAGATCGCCCGATTTAAGCGTTCCAGACTTGTTCTTGTGGGGTTTTTTGAAGTCTTTTGTTTACGTGAACAAGCCCAAGACTCTGGAAGCCCTCAAAAACAACATTCGACGCGAGTGCGAGAATCTGTCGCCCGAACTTCTCACCGAAGTGATGAAAAATGCCATAAAACGAGCCCGTATGTCAATCAATTGTGACGGCGCCAATTTGACCGATATAATCTTCTCGACTTGACCAATAAAATTCTAAAGGTTCATATAAACATAATCAGAAAACAGAATCAAAGTTTTTAATATAGAAAAAAAAGAGAGCCAAACAACAACGGATGACTTCTTTTGGCCCACCTTGTAGTTTTATCTAAGTACATTGTCGAAATAAACTTTATACCATTACGATAGAAAAATATAGTGGTAAGTAGGCAGTTTATTAAACGTAGTACCGGACATGGTTCGTTCTCGTTCGCATAGTGTTGCGACAATGTGAGTGAATGATTGGTAGAAAAAAGGCTTGTTCAATCAATTATCAGTATAATATTATTCAGTTCTTTATAGTATTATACATATTTATTTATTTAGTACATGGAGAACTTACAGCTAATAAAAATAGACTAAAATAGGAAACCATAATCATTAGAAAGCCAATTACAAGTTCACGTATAGACGTTGTGTAGTACATAAAAAATGGTGTGAGCACAAAAACATAAAAAAAAGCTTAGCTTTTTAGTTAATATATACAGCAAAATTCCTTAGTTTGCACATAATCAGTAAAATATATTTTAGTTTTGTCTGTATTGTGTCTGAATAAATATATTATGCAATAAAAATATATTATAATAAAAATAAAGTGATGACGATGATGATAATAAAAATAAAGTATTTGCAGTACTTTGTTATATTTTTTTACTCTAGGAACGTACTGGGTTAAAATTAAAAAAAAAACACATCGTGCTTTTTTGCGCTTCCGCGTATTTGTGTGACATAGGGGGTCGCTTCGAGACGACAAAATCAGGTGGAAGTTTTGTTAGAGTTCTAGTCGCGATAAAAAATGTGTGAGGTATGTACAATGTACCAACTCCACCCCTTGGGTTTAGTTAATTTAATTATATTGATTAATATGATTACAATGTTTTGTGTGATGTTTGATACAGTAATTGAACGTTTATTACGATTTACATAACCCATAAATATAAAGCTATGACATTGTATGAAAACAGAAGCGATTATTTATTCATCACCATCAGCCTTTTTAATGTTCCCACTGCTGGGACACAGGTCTCCTCTCTAGAAGAGGGAATGGGCCATAATCCACCACGCGGGCCCAGTGCGGATTGGTAGATGTCACATGTCTTCGAATTTTTGGTTCAAGGGCATGCCGGTTTCCTCATGATGTTATCCTCCACCGTTTTGAGAGCAGTGGTGATGAAATAAATTACACAAAGTAATGCGCCTGGCTGGGTTTGAACCCACGACCTGCAAACTCGTAAGTCGGGACCGTTACCACTCGGCCACCACTGCTCATTTATTATATGTATTATTTATTGTATTTAAATAAATAACAATTCGACGACCATCACACAACGCCGTCTAGTCTCAAGCTAAGCAGAGCTTGTGTTATGGATACTAGACAACTGCAGATAAACATACTTAATACATTTCTTAATACATACATATTATAGATAAATTACACCCAGACACAGAACAAATGATCGTGCTTATCACACAAGCATTTGTCCTGGGTAGGAATCGAACCCACGACCTCCGGCATAGCAGTCAAGGTCACTAACTACTATGCTGACAGGCCAGTCAAAATCGATTCTACAAGCATTCGCCGACAGTCGTTTCACCTTTGGACTATTCGCCGACAGGACGTTTCGTTTTTGACAGATTCGTCGACAGAACGTTTCACCGATGGACGTTTCGCCGACAGGATGGTTCGCATTTGTTTGTTTCGACGACAGGACTTTTCAACTATGGAATATTCACCGTCAGATTGTTTTGTCTACTGCTACTATATGTATAGTTTACTACAAAGACATGAAGAAATTTTTTTTTTAATGTGAGACCATCTTTAATTTGCCTAGCCAAATTCTTGTATTTTATTATTGCAAACATTGGGGAAATACTACTAACCTACTTTTACTAAAACTATAAATTGAAGAATTTTTTTAATCACTTTCTAATCATCGCTTTATAAAATAAATAAATACCTTTAATTAATCTTTTGTTTTTTTTTTTATTTCCCCAATGTTTGCAATAATAAAATACAAGAATTTGGCTAGGCAAAGTAAAGATGGTCTCACATTAAAAAAAAAAAAAAAAATCATGTCTTTGTAGTAAACTATACATATAGTAGCAGTAGACAAAACAATCTGACGGTGAATATTCCATAGTTGAAAAGTCCTGTCGTCGAAACAAACAAATGCGAACCATCCTGTCGGCGAAACGTCCATCGGTGAAACGTTCTGTCGACGAATCTGTCAAAAACGAAACGTCCTGTCGGCGAATAGTCCAAAGGTGAAACGACTGTCGGCGAATGCTTGCAGAATCGTCAAAATCGTCCTTATTTATCCCTTTTGGTTTACGTTAACAGTTTTGCGTTTTGGTGCATAACATTTCTAGCTAGAATTTTGACAGTTTTACGCTAAAATGTGACAATGAATTAAATACTAAATCATTCTCACACTATCACTATCAATGTGGAGAAGTCCGTTTTTATAATAATAATGTTTACGATGTTTTTTAAGTTTTTTTTTTTTTAATATAAATGGGTCCTCGCGAGTCGTTACAGATAAATTTTAAATAATCGATATACTGACTCTGCCTTCTCTTTATATTTTAGAGAGTATTCTGTATGTAGAAAACGACTAATTTGGAACCGTGCTCTACCTTCTGACGTTTTATAAGTGCCCATGTAGGCTTATGTGAAATAAAAACCATTTTGATTTTTAGTTTTATTTTAGTAACGAAAAAAATTACCAGCTAATGACGTGTTAATTATAACCAGCCTTTGCCCGCGGTTTTGTCCGCTTACTTAAAATATAGACAAAGTTACTAAGGAATAATAAAGCGATTTTCTATGCGAATTCTATTCTCATGTGTGATAGCGAAGCAAAATAATAGTAGAATAGTAGAAAGAAGTTTAAACATTAGAGATGCCTCCGAAAGACGAAATATGGGATTTTTTATAACAAACACAATGGGGCAGACAATTCATAAAATCTGGAACACATTCAGTTGACCCGTGACCGGAGAAAACATTTTGTAATTTTTTCCTATAATTTTGATGAGATAGCTTAAATTTTTATCTAAATATCATATGTCTTTTTTCACCTATTATTAAAGGAACGGCAACAAACAAAAAATCAGATTACTACACTTTTTGTATATTTTTACAGCCATTATTTTGAAAGACCTTCAAAGTTCAATTTTCAACTCTGGTTTATGGTTCCTCCTACAAACAAAAAAAAAACTAACTTTACCTTTTTGTAATACTAATGTAAATTTCTAAAATAAACATCATTTATGGATAATTAAGAAATTATTCGTACAAAAAAATAAAAGAAATTGTAACATTCAGTTCATTCGTTCCTGATGAATGAAATGATTAAGTCTGGGATATGTCACATCACTAGCATTTTTTTGTTTGTTATCTTATGATAGTTCATGGAAATACACGATAATTGTCGATGTGTGTGTATTTTTTTCAATCGTGAGACTATTTGTTAGAGTATGGGTTTGTAGCAATAGGAAGCGTGCATTTGTACGTACCTACCTAATGTCAAATTTTCTTAGTGTACCTCGCCTCCCGCAAAAACTGGCAAAAAATTTGTTCGGCGAATCGTCCCTTGCCATCTCCATAGATTATTATTATGCTCTAAGCATTATATTGATGCTTTAATGTTTTTAAAATGGCGGACTGAGTAAAAAATAGTCCATATAAGAATCTGATTCATCGTCGCACATGAGAAATAATACAAATTCTAATACATAGTCTTTTCGGAATTCCCGTAAGATTATTGCGGTAAATTTACTTTCTACCAAATTACCAATCGGAGTAATATTAATTAATGGTATCTTCTAGAGCTACTGATTGACGTCATTTATTTGGCGCGAAAATTTTCAGACCTTTTCAATAAAGACACTAAAGTGGCCCTAAAAAGCTCAGCTCCAATTCACGACTTATAACACATAAAAAAAAAACAAAATGACACAAACACTATTAAAATTTTGGCGCCAAAAATTTTCAACACCAAGAAAATGCATAAAAATTCCATCTTTGACTTACCGGATTAGCAAATCCTCTCCTGAGCTATTCCAAAGAGACCTTTCTGAACTGCGTTTCAAACGAAACCAAGACTATATTGTTTAAATTATTTGATTGTTTGTTTTACCATGGAGTGCGCGCTGCGTTCGCGCCAATACTGACAGCGATGCACCGGTGCAGCTGATTATAAACAAACAATGGCATTTTTGTTAATCTACACTAGGGTTGCCATCCGTCCGGGTTTCCCCGGATTTGTCCTAGTTTAGAGGGCATCCGGGGAGCGTCCGGGGAAGGTTTCATTTGTAGACCGAGTTTAAAAAAATACTTAAATAAATATTTTAAAAAATTTGGGCTGCCCGCGAGACACGCACTATGCTCGCACACCACGATCAACCGACGAACCAAGTATATTCACCGTTCTAAAGCATTTTGTAAACTCTAGTTTGATGAAGAAGAATGGATGAAACCTTTAAAACAATTTGAGAAATTTGATTGGATGTTTTTGCCAAAAATTAATACCATCACAGAGTGGACTATTATTGAAGCCACTGTCTTCTATTTGAAAGATAAAAACATAGACATTGACGACGCAAAATTAATTGACGAGTGGGTGAATCTAAAGGCATTTTGGCAAAACTTAACTGAACAAGATAAGCTTTTAAATTCCAATCAATTTAGGGTACAATTTTTTAAAACGCCAAATGCCAATTGCTGAAAATTGCGAAATATTTTTTTTTGCATTCCGGCGCATAATGCTAACGTGGAGAGAGTATTCATCTTCTATATTACACAACAATGGACTAAAGAAAGAAATTTACTAAGCGTAGAAACAATTTCTTCAATAATTAAAATTCAATTCAATTTCCAAGAATACCTACAGCTGCACTGATTTTTATAAATTATTTTTAAAAAGGGTAGATATTCTAAAAGCTATCGGAAAAAGTGATAAATACAAAAAAAAAACTGAGAAGTAAAAAGGCAAGAGGCTGAGGAAAACGCTTCAATAGCCAGATAGACAAATCGTGTAACCTAATTTTAAGTGCAATAATTAATAAGTAATTGCTTTTTATTTTTGTAGTTAAAGTTATGATTGTTTTCATTGAGTAGAAACTATTTAAAATATGGTTGTTGATCAAAACTTTAAGTTGATGAAAATGAGTATAGGATTGATTATTTTGTTTTAAAATTTTAATAACGTTACGTACATTGATGTAGGTCTAAACTTAAAAAAAAATTTTTGTTTTGTTGTTTAATATTTAAGAAGACTGAATTTAGTTTATTTTCTGCTAAAATGGGTATAGGTGTTTTGTTATATATATGACTGCTGATAAAAAGTAAAGCAGATAATTATTATACAGGGTGTTTGGTGCATCGTTTGCCAAATTGATTTGGCCGACAGGATAGATCATTTGCTATATCTTCAGCCCCAATAAATCATTCCTTGCCACACCGGTTTTTTTTACCACAAATTATTGTTGTTTTCGCTTTTTGAGTTGATAAATATTTTTAATAATTATTAATAAAAAAAAACGTTTTATTTTTTTTTATTTTTACTGTATGCTTCAAAAGTACTCCTTATGGCAAGTCATTCTGCCGCGGGAAAACAACCATTTAAATTTCACGGTGTATAGTTAATGTCTTTTATAAACAAAAAATGAAAGCTATTCCAATGAGCAAATTCTCTTCCATTTTCGTGTAGACGCCCTCAGAACGCAAATCAAACTGCGAGCCAATTCCAGATTTAAATGTTATAAAATGTTAGTAAACATTTTCTATTAGTGTAGCAACACCTATAACATGTAACAGTTCCTAATGTAACAATTGACAACATTGTTAGCAAATGTTTTTATGTTAGAAAATGTTTACAAACATTTTCTAACGGCAATGTGAGAGCACCTTGTTGCTAAAGCGCCGACTGGTGTCCTTCAAAGTTCAAATTTACTATTTATATAATGGCCAATCACAAAACGTGCCGTGTAGCCCCCAGATTGTAACAACAATCTTCGTCTAATTTGTCTAAATCTTCACAAAACAATTATGTAAATTGCAAGGATGTGCTTGAGACCAGTGGTGGCCCAGTAGTATGTCGCGGGGTCAAGCCCAGCCAGGATACATTATAGTTCGTTTTTTAATCCTAGACTAAAGGAAAACATTATAGTTCGTTTTTTTAATCCTAGACTAAGATTTAACAACTCAAAATGTCAAACTCCATAAAATTGGAAACATATTTCTAGAGTGTGACATTCTGAGTTGTCAAATCGTAGTCTAGAATTAAAGGTGTCTGTCATGCTGGCCCGTAGGTTTGCACGCTGTGCAGATACGGTGAAGGTAATGCTATTTAAAGCTTACTGTACCTCTCTGTACTCGGCAAGCCTGTGGACTAGATATACCCAAAAGGCTTACAACGCTTTGCGCATCCAGTTTAATAATGCCTACAGGGTGTTGTTGCGTCTGCCACGCTTCTGCAGTGCTTCCAGTATGTTCGCTGAATCGCGCACAGATGGCTTTGATGCCACGTGGCGCTAGAAGACCGCATCATTATTAAGTAGATTGCGTGGCAGCGACAACAGCATCCTTAATGATAGCCTGTAAGTTTGATTGTCTTCTGGTGTGGAACCTTACCCAGAGGACTAAGTCATTTTTAGTTGTTAATTACTAACAAAGTGTTTTAAGATCTTACTAACAAATAACAATCTGGCTGTAATGAATGGACTAATTATTTCAATTTACTTTTTAAATTATTATCAATATTAAATTTTAACAATTTAATATACTGACAATTTTATGTATTTTATTGACATTTATTTTTAATTTCTGACATTTTAATTTATTGTCCATTTTATTTATTTTTATGACATTTCTTTTTTAATTTTTGACATTTTTAAATTTATTAATAATTCAGTACTCTGTGATAATTTAGTGTTTTTGCCTAATCTTGTAATAACAATTTCAAATATCTTCACTAATATAGAATAAGTACTAGGTACCTACTAACATTTATTGTGGACCAAACGATGTCTTTTTACAAATAAATTATTATAGTTTATTTTTATAGTAAGAAAGATCATTGAATGACGAATCCCGGCCTTGGGCGGAGCGGGAGATAGTGTCAGACTTCTACTGATTAGACCACCCACCGTTCCTTCCTGCCTTAGTTCCAGGGCCCTGATGTTCTGCTTTCGCATCAACCCATGGCTTCATGAGGCTTCGACCCTACAGGTTGCTGACAGATCCTTGAGACGTGCAGGAACAGTGCGCGCCGTCGATGATTTGGGCTCGGTCCGGACTGTTACCGGACGATTGGACAGCGAACTACCCATTGCTCGCCGTCCGCAAGCCCGCGGCTACGGAACAATATAAGGAGAGGAGGGCGTAGCAGAAACTAACCCATGACAAATGTAAAATAAATCGGCCAAGAGCGTGTCGGGCGTGCCACGCTCAGTGTAGGGTTCCGTCCGCCACAGATTTCTCACAATGTAACAGAACCCAGTAGTAAAATTAGTAACCCAATTTCCCGAGAGATGGCGCTGTACCCGGTGGTAATTTTGGATTATGTGAACCGATTTTTTCTTTTTGTATTTTTATTTGAAAGAAGATACGCTCAGGATAATGTACGGTTAAATTAGAAAATTAGTTCAGAACGGTTTTATTTTTAATTTTTCAAAAACTGTTCATCCTATCAAGTTCAAAATAATTTTCCTAGAAAGTTTACTTAAAATTCTACTATTGAGATTTTTTAAACTTACGGTTCAATAGTTAGAGGAGGGGGACGCCTCATTTACTACTTTCGGAGCGGTTATTTCCGAAAATAGGTATGTATATTGTCAAAAAAATATTTTGCGGGACACTTAATCATTTTTAAATAACTATCCAACAATATTTCACATGTTATGATAGAAATTAAAAAAAAAAATCACTTTCCACTTTACTTGTAGGGGAGGTACAATAATTAATCATTTTTTACCACTTCTTGTTTGTGCACTTTGTCGGCATGGTTGATATCCTACATATTGATACCAAGTTTCAGCTTTCTAGTACTAACGGTCGCTGAGATTATCCGCGGACGGACTGACAGACAGACATGGCGAAACTATAAGGGTTCCTTGTTGACTACGGAACCCTAAAAACTGGCTAAATTCAAAAAGCCTAACAAAAGTCAGACTGGCCAGTTGCCGTGTATTTTTAACCACACACTCGAAGGCCTACCTTATCGCAGACACTACAAGATAGGTATCGTACGAGCATAGCCTTCAGCAGGGCTATTATGTAACTCTATTGACAACTCAAGTGATGAGCACTCAAACAAAAGTGTTCATCAACAACTGTCAAACAGCTAGTTTCGCATTAAGTATTTATTAATTTAATTTTTTTATTAGTGACCAACTGCTATTACGTCATTAGCCACCGGTGCTTTTGATATCACCCAATTTACAAGAGCGGGGACAGAGACTGTGTCGACAACTATCGTCCTATTTAGGGTTGCCATCTCTAAAATTTGTAAAACAGGACAAGACGCGTGAAAACCCCGGATATTAGAGTCCGAAAGCCGGACATATCAACAAGATCTTTTAAATCTTTTTAATCATGGTGTGCGAGCATAGTGCGTGTCTCGCGGGCGGCCCAATTTTTTTAAATTTATTTTTTTAAACTCGGTCTACAAATGAAACCTTCCCCGTCGCTCCCCGGACGACCTCTAAACTAGGACAAATCCGGGGAAACCCGGACGGATGGCAACCCTAGTCCTATTGCGGTATTGCCCTGTATCTCCAAAATTCTTGAAAAAATATTAAACGGAGCTCTCAAGAAATTTTTTGAGAAATTTAAGATCATGGCCGATAACCAATACGGTTTTAGATCAGGATACTCTACTGAAGACACCGTAATAAACTTGACTTCAGAAATTGTAAAAAACTTAGTAAAAATAAATGCCTGTGTATTTTTCTAGATAGATAGATCTCTCTAAAGCTTTCGACACGGTCTCTGTTCCCATCCTTCTTGCCAAATTGGAGAACCTAGGCATACGTGGAAACGCATACAATATACTAAAAGACTACTTAGCCAATAGGAAACAACAAGTAAGGATAGGAGCTATCAATAGTGATGAGATATTTTAAGGAGGTATTTTAAGTTCGACCCTCTTTTTGCTCTATAAAAACGAGCTCTGCCAAATGTCTCTCCGTAACACCAACATCTTTACATAATTATGCAGATGATACGGCAGTTCTCGTCTGGGGACCAGACTGGGAAACTGTAAAGAAAACCGCAGAATATTCTTTGTCAAAAATCATGAACTGGCTTACAAATAACCTACTGACATTAAACCTCTCCAAAACTTACTATGTTGCCTTCTCCATAAGGAAAAATAGCTCCCCACCACAAAATTTCTCTATCACAGCCCATAATTGCTCTTCTCGTGACATCTGCAAATGCAAATACATAGAGCGAGCCGCGCATGTCAAGTACCTGGGTGTATACATTGATAGCGGATTGAGGTGGAACAAGCAGATAGACACAGTAACCTCAAGAGTGAGAAGACTAATTTACTTATTTCATCACTTAGAGACTGCGTCCCTCTTGAATAGGGTTGCCATCCGTCCGGGTTTCCCCGGATTTGTCCTAGTTTAGATGACGTCCGGGGAGCGTCCGGGGAAGGTTTCATTTGTAGACCGAGTTTAATAAAATAAATAAATTAAAAAAATTTGGGCCGCCTGCGAGACACGCACTATGCTCGCACACCACGATTAAAAAGATTTAAAAGATCTCGTTGATATATCCGGCTTTCGGACTCTAAAATCCGGGGTTTTCTCGCGTCTTGTCCTGTTTTTACCCGACTACGGCGAAGTAAAAGGAGGGTTATGATTTTGACCTGTATGTATGTATGTATGTATGTATGTATGTATGTGGGTATGGATGTTCATCTGTTCCCTCGTAACTTCTAAACTACTTATCAGAATTCGACAAATGACATATCATTAGAAGCGTCTTAATTGTCCGCTGGTTATAGGCTATATGGGATTTCACAAAATCTAATGTGGCGCCCTCTAGCGGACAAAACATACGAAGTAAAAAAATAAAGTTAAGATAAATATGCCGTGTTTGGTATCATTTGAAAGCGCTTTACTTGTACATTTTGAATATATAAATATATTACTAGCATTTGCTTGTGACTTTACCTGTATTCATGGGCTGAGAAATCAATGAACCCAAGATTAACCTATTTAGAACTCCAAAATATGTTAAATAAAAATAAAGTTTAAAAACTAACACCCGACTACTTAAAAACACGCTCTAAAAAGTACGAAACAAGAAAACAAGAAAGCCGTGGTCGTATGCCATAAGAATAATAAATTAAAAAAAGTGGTATACGACCACGGCTTTCTTGTTTTCTTGTTTCGTACTTTTTAGAGCGTGTTTTTAAGTAGTCGGGTGTTAGTTTTTAAACTTTATTTTCCAAATTTTAGAGATGGCAACCCTACTCTTGAAAAGCTAAAATTAATCTACCTGGCTCTATGCCAATCCATTATCCAATATTGCATACCAGCTTGGGGAGGCGCCAGCAAGGCACTTCTTCTAGGTGTGGAAAGAGCTCAAAGAGCTGTCCTCAAAGTCATGACTAAGAAGCCTTATAGGTAGGTACCAAACCGAAAAACTATACGCGAACTGCAAGGTTCTAATAGTGCGACAGCTCTTTGTGCTCAAGTCCATCATGAGAAGATACAGTACTGTCCCGCGCCCCGATCCAGGCCTACGCAGTGGAATGCCCGTTTGCCCACGTATTCCCAGTAAAACCTCCTTCGCCAGAAAACAATTTAATAGTATGAGCCTTAAACTATACAATGACAAACATAAGAAAATAAATATCGCAGGCCTAAACAGCACCAAACTTAAAACCAGTCTGACTGACTGGCTTCAAAATTTAAACTACGAAAAAACTGAAGCATTACTAACATACATCGCGTAACCTACTCACACAAACACACGACACTCCTACCGTAATAACACAATACTCACAACACAAATATCCAAACTCAGCTGAGAGCAGTGGTGGCCGAGTGGTAACGGCCCCGACTTACGAGTTGTAGGTCGCGGGTTCAAACCCAGCCAGGCGCATTACTTTGTGTAATTTATTTCATCACCACTGCTCTCAAAACGGTGAAGGAAAACATCGTGAGGAAACCGGCATGTCCTAGAACCAAAAATTCGAAGACATGTGACATCCACCAATCCGCACTGGGCCCGCGTGGTGGATTATGGCCCATTCCCTCTCCTGGAGAGAGGAGGCCTGTGTCCCTGCAGTGGGAACATTAAAAAAGGGTGATGATGATGATGAAATATCCAAACTCACATGTATCTACACAAACAGCCACACACACCTACATAATCATTCAACATTACAACATGCCCACTCAACAATACATGGTCCATCAATTTTTTATAATCGCATGAATAATAATTGCAAATTGTAACCATTTTTCTCATGATCAACTTCGTTCATTTACACCAATAAACGACTGAACACTGCCACCCAAAACACAAGTAGGTACTCGCTTAGTTTGGGAGACCGTACCAGTACTTATTGCACTTGCACCTCAAATTTACTTGTGTCTAATTATAAGTCACCCTGTGAACTGTAAATATGCGATAATAAAGATTATTATTATTCCGTTTATTCCATTTTACGTTTTTAACACCTATTATGCAGGCATAATGAAACGGAGACATACTATTTAATTATTTGATAAAGTATCGATTTCTACGATTCTAGACAATTTGACATAAATATAATCAATTGCCATTAAAAAAAAACTTGATTTGACATTGACAGTATTATTCTTTGCCGGTGCCGCCAAACATAAGAAAAGTACCACGCAGATTTGTTTGTTTTGGAGTTGTTTTCAATGATAAGAAGAAATGGACATTTCGGAAATGACCGCAAACATGTCGTTACAAGAGTTAGTATGATTTACCTTTTATTAAATATACACATGTATTTACACAGAGGTTAGAATATGGTAGCTGGTGTTGTTGTGCTATTTCTTTTAGAACAACAGCTGCAGCAACCTTTCGACTTTAGTAATTACAGACACAATTAAAGAATAATAGGCGGCGATCGCATGGGCTCAATAGTTTTAAACAACACTTGCGTCAAACGGCAAATGCGGTACATTTACCATTTGACGCAAATGTACACTACAATACTCGGCATAAAAATTGAACCAAAATGGACATCGACCTTCAATGCGCAGTAGCAGGATTACGGTTCTCAATCGAAGCGGGTAACTATAGAAACGGGTTCAAAGTAATTATTCGAGAAGAAGCTATTAACCTCTTTCAAATAGTATAGGCGTAAAAACAAATATTTAATTGAAAATGTTGTTAAAATTTTAATAGAGAGAGAGAGAATACATCATCATCATCATCATCCTACTTACCCCATGTTACTCGGGGTTGGTGCAACATGTTTTTTTCTTCCACTCTGTCCTGTCACCCGTCACACTATCACTAACTGCCTTTTCTTTCATATCACTCCTCACAGAATCCATCAATCTCTTCTTCGGCCTCCCTCTTCCTCTCCATCCATCAGAGAGAGAGAATACATATTTTGTAAAATCAAATAATTACTTCATTATTTAAACAATGGCAAGTCTTCTAATAAAAACAGTTTTAATCTTTTGAATACTGCAATTAAAGACATAATAGAAAAACAGTAGGTGTGTGAGCGCCTGCATTCGCTTGGGGCTCAAGAGTTTATTGAAAACATTTGTTTGGCATATTGTATTTGTTTTTGAGGCTGGTATCCACAACACCGTTACTGATGTCAATCGATCAACCCCAGAAGATGACCAGCAGTGTCTTGGTGATACTGACCATTTTGCAGAGGTTACCTGGGTTACTGAAGTACTATTCCCTGTATATAGTGACAACTGGTCAGTTCAGAAGCATATGCAATGCTATCTCGTCGCCCTCCATGCAGGCTCTGCACAGTGGGCTGTCTGTAAGTCCTATGACAGAGAGGTGCTTATTAAAGGTCCCATGGCTAGTTGTAATGGCAGTGACTTTGCACAACTGAGATTTAGTTAGTTGTTGTAGGGCCTGTTTTGTATGTGTGTAAGTGGCCTTCAATGGAGGGAAGTACCTCCTTGACCTAGGCAGGCCAAACTATGCATAGTTAGGTAGGCATAGTTAGTGCATGTAGGTACCCATAGTTTTGTCTGTTACTATTAAGTATATGTATTTTGTTGGTGCACAGTAAAATTGTGTCGGTCTATTTAATATACTTATGTGACTCACACTTAAGTACGTTTACTACTCTGTCAAGCTCAAACGGCTGTACAGTTTGGTATAAAATTTGTACCAGTGTAGTTTATTTTTATCCTGGATTAAAACATAAGCTATTATTTATGGTGTGGAGTACAGATTTGAAATAGGCGGAGTCGCGGGCTATAGCTAGTTATATATTTGGTCATGTTGAAGTGTTAAAAATGCGCAAAGGATCGTCTGTCACGTGTTTTCGCCCTTATAACCTCAAGAACCGTTTTAAAATATAATCGTTCTCAAAAACATCAGATAAATAATAAAACAATATCAATTTGTATAGTGAGGTTTCAAATAAATGCAAGAAAGGATCTAAAGATGCCATTATTTCACCTATATCTATCAAACAACCGGTTTTCTTACTGAACTAAATTCATTGTACTTGACATATTCAACACTTATTCACTGATTTGTTAAACAGGGCTACTGGTAACCCGAAGTATTTCATCATTCCATAGTTTGTGATGTGGTTTGTTTCGTTACTAAATTGCCCCCCCCCCCCCAGTCTGCCTCCATCCCCTTCTGGCGAGTTTGTCTGCTGTATCAATTGCTGTGTTCTTTGATCCATTGAATGGTTTGTCATAATATTAATAAACCTTTTTCTTTGTGATTTCAGTGAGACTAAACTAAAAAAACGAGAAGATTACATTGACTGGCAAGAATACTTTATGGCAACTGCATTTTTGGCTGCAAAACGGAGTAAAGATCCAAGTTACCAAGTAGGGGCTTGTATCGTCAACAAAGATAACAAAATAGTTGGAATTGGGTAAGTATCTGTTATCCTCAGCACAAAAGTTTAGATATATAGTTATCCTTTTTAAAAAAAACTTGCATACATTTTAAACTTACACTCTAACACTCACACACATGCACTCAAACACTTACACTTACAATAAATCTCGCAATAGTTAAACTTTACACTTATAATTCTGGTATTTGTTCTAATTGTACATGTGTTTCTTGTTTCTGCTATGCCTAAAAAAATTTCATGTTTTAGTTCTAGTATATTTTTGTAATACAGGTTGTCGTACATACCTACATCAGGCACCAGTCCCTCACAAATTTAGTGCTAAATTGTTTAACCTAGCATAAGGAAAATTGGTGAAATTTGTGAAGGGAAAATAAATAAATAAATTATTATTATTATGTTTTTAAGTTTAATTTTTCTCAGGTTATAAACCTGGTGTTTTTATTTTTAGAATCTCACGGGTGTAAACCAAGGTGAGATCCCAAATCTTAGCCTAAGATGGTAAAAGACTTTGTACTGAAATTAAATTGCTATCTAAATCTATTTGTAAAAATTTCCTAACTATACGGCAAGTGTTCAAGATGGCTGCTTTTTGTAGTGTTAGATATGTGTGTTTTGACAGGTTGAGAACATTAAAACTATGGAATATTTGTTTTGGAATAACACCTGTTGTTGATATTACTATTGGGACTATTGTGACTCTATTCATTTTCCAAACTCTTGTGATTTCCTCTTGAAGTTCTGTGTACTTCCTTATTTTTTCTGTGATAGTTTTTTGAATATTATTAGTATTTGGAACTGCTATATCAATTATGTATGCATGTTTGTTTTCCTTATCAATAAGTGTTATGTCGGGTCTGTTGTTATACAGGGTGTTTGGTGCATCGTTTGCCAAATTGATTTGGCCGACAGAATAGACCTTTGGCTATATCTTCAGCCCCAATAAATCATTCCTTGCCACACCGGTTTTTTTTAAACACGTTTTTAAGTTTTATTCTGAAAAACACCGGATTTCAGCATTTAAGCTTACATAAATAAAAAAGTTATTAGTCTATCCAACAAAATTTATTTTTATATTTAAGTGTACTGTTGTATGGTTCTATGAAATCCAAAATTACTTGCTAGTAACGTGTAGTTTTTCTATAAAAAACCTACAAAGTGTATGGGATATGACAAAATAATTTTAAAACTCAACTTTAAATATCTATTAAAAAAAAACTAAAAGCGTTGGAGATCTTCGAATTTTATAAAAAGTTCTCTAGTTAATGCCCTTTCCAACGGTGTGCAATATGCTAAAAAAAACCTTTTATTGACTTCACTAATTGGCTAAATGTAAAAAGACAGAAGTCATTTCAGAGACGATTCAGTGTGAACGTTTGGGCAGGAGTAATTGCAAATCATGTGGTTGGGCCGCACTATTTACCTGATAACCTCAACGGGGATAATTATCTTGAATTTCTTCAAACAGAGCTGCCCTTATTGTTATCTGAGCTGCCAATTTTCAATGAAGACAGGTCTTTTGTCTTTCAACATGACGGTTGTCCCGCTCACTGGCGATGAACTGTAAGGCAGGCCCTAATCCGTAACCTCCACGTTCACCAGACCTAACTCCGCTGGATTTTCACGTCGGGAGTTGGGCCAAAGAACTGGTTTATGCGACGGAAGTTGAGACGAGAGATGATTAAGTGTAACCTATTGAGGCGGCATTTGTGACCGTTAAACGGAGCAGTGGTGGCCGAGTGGTAACGGCCCTGACTTACGAGTTTGTAGGTCGCGGGTTCAAACTCAGCCAGGTGCATTACTTTGTGTAATTTATTTTATCACCACTGCTCTCAAAATGGTGAAGGAAAACATCGTGAGGAAACCGGCATGTTCTAAAACTAAAAATTCAAAGACATGTGACATCCACCAACCCGCACTGGGCCCGCGTGGTGGATCTTGGCCCATTCCCTCTCCTAGAGAGGAGGCCTGTGTCCCAGCAGTGGGAACATTAAAAGGCTGATGGTGATGTGACCGTTAAAGCAGAAATTCGTCTTCGAACTACAACTCGACATAAGACAAAGATGTCGCGCGTATATACGAATCAATGGCACCCAATTTGAGCAAGATTTGTGATTTTAGTACCTGCTTGTGAAATAAATGTTTAATTTTTTATTTCAAGTTTGAGGAAAGTTAATACCCTTTGTAAAAAAATAAATAATGTGCGTAAAAATGAGATATCAATATGTACCTACTTAGAGCAAGTTATTTATTTTTTTACTTTAACTTAGTGCATTTACCATAATATCAAATATCAGCCTTTTGTGATTTGAGTGCACATTTAGCCAGTTAGCGAAGTTAATAAAAGATTTTTTTTAGCAAATTGCACACCGTTGGAAAGGGCATTAACTAGAGAACTTTTTAAAAAATTCGAAGATCTCCAACGCTTTTAGTTTTTTTTTAATAGATATTTAAAGTTGAGTTTTAAAATTATTTTGTCATATCCTATACACTTTGTAGGTTTTTTATAGAAAAACTACACGTTATTAGCAAGTAATTTTGGATTTCTTAGAACCATACAATAGTACACTTAAATATAAAAATAAATTTAGTTGGATAGACTAATAACTTTTTTATTTATGTAAGCTTAAATGCTGAAATCCGGTGTTTTTTAGAATAAAAGTTAAAAACATGTTTAAAAAAAAACGGTGTGGCAAGGAATGATTTATTGGGGCTGAAGATATAGCCAATGGTCTATTCTGTCGGCCAAATCAATTTGGCAAACGATGCACCAAACACCCTGTATATAGTGTGATCTGTAATTATAGTGCGGTCATAATATATTTTATATAATCGATTTTCTAAAACCGCTCTAGGTGAATATTTGTAATATGGTGTGTATGGGTCCTGCATGAGTTTAAGATTTGTTGCGAGTTTTTGGTGTATGATATTAACGAGTTGGTTATGTCGATGAGTATAATCGTTTTGAGCCAATGACATACAAGCACCCGTGATATGTTGTATTGTTTCAGGTTTACTATGGCATTTCCTACATAAATCATTTCTTACCGTACTATCTTTTATTATAAATTTTCTATAATTTTTTGTATTGATGACTTGGTCCTGAATAGCCAGCATAAAACCTTCTGTTTCAGGAAATAGCCCACTTAGTTCTAGCCATTTGTTGGAAGCTTCTTTATCTATATGTGGTTGTTGTAAATCATGGGGATGTCTCCCATGTAGTTCTTTTTGCCTCCATTTTTTACTTATCTCTTCTATATGTTTGGCTTTATCAACTGTTTCAATATTATCATCAGCGCTAAGGTTTAATGGTGTGTACTGTTTATCTATGTCCATAATAGTTTTGTGTAAATTACTAGTACTTTTCTTCCGCCTGAAAAACTGTTTTAAATTTATTATTTGTCTTTTGTGAAGATGTGAAATTTCAATCAATCCTCTTCCTCCTTCTTTTCGGGGCATTATAATTCTTTCTATCGCAGATTTTGGGTGATGATATCTATGTTGTGTTAGCATAGTTCTTGTTTTCACTTCAAGACTATGTAATTCTGTATTAGACCATTTTATTACTCCGAAAGAATAGATGAGTATTGGTACCGCGTAAGTATTTATGGATTTAAATAAATTTTTACTGGATAACTGCATTTTGCATAACGAATGTATTCTATTATTGTATTCTTTTTTAAGTTTATCTTTTATTGTTCTATGTTCTAAAAGTCGAGCTTGATTATAACCTAAATATTTATATAGTTCTTCGTCTCTAAGTGCTTCTATTGTTTCATTGGTATCTGTCGTGTGGTATCTGTCGTGTAGTTTCCTCCTGTAATCTTACCTTTCTCTATATTTAGTTTTCGGCACTTATCTAGTCCAAAATCCATTCTTATATCTTCCGAAAATGTAGTGGTAATATTCAATAAATCGTGTAATTTTGAATTGGTATTAGCATAAATTTTTAAATCATCCATATAAAGTAAATGTGTAATTTGGTGCAATATTGACCTACCGTTTTTAATATCAAAACCTAAGTTAGAATCTATTAATGATCGCGAGAGCGGATTTAGGGCTAAACAGAACCATAAAGGGCTTAATGAGTCTCCTTGAAAAATACCTTTTTTAATCGCTATTTCTTCAACGGTTATGTTTGCCGTTTCAGTATGTAATTTAAGTGTAGTTCTCCAGGATCCCATTGTGCTCTTGAGAAAATTTATTATTAAAGGATTAATTTTATAAATACTTAATATTTCAATCAACCATGAGTGCGGAACGCTATCAAATGCTTTTTTATAGTCTATGTATGCTACGTGTAAATTTTTCCTAGATTTCTGAACATATTTTAAAATAGTGGAGTCAATGATTAATTGCTCTTTACAACCCATATGCCCGCGCCTACACCCTTTCTGTTCTTCTGTTAGGATGTTATACTTTTCAGTGTGTTTAATAATTCTATGTGTGATACAAGATGTGATGATTTTATATAAAGTTGGTAAGCAAGTAATAGGCCTGTATTGTGAAGGATCCTGTGTTCTATTAGATTTTGGGAGCATTATTATTATTATATCTCTAAGAAAGCGATTCATTACTGTCTCACTAGGAATATAGTTATAAAACGGTCCAAGTTTAGTGATATACTTATATTACTAGATTAAGTTCAGTGATATAAATATATTATGGTTTGTCTCAAAGAAGTCATGTTGTATCATATTGTAGTAGGTAGTGATGGGAAATTCCCGAGAACATTGCGGAAATGTTCTCGAGAATGTTCTCCTGGCAGAGAATTTACGAGAACTTAAAATTTGAGTAACAAAACCCAAACTTCATATAAACCCCTTTAAAATTTGAATGCTAAATGGAATGTAATAGTGTATTATTTTAAATTTTGGAACGTTTCGTGACGCTAATTACATTTGAGGATTTTTTAAATGAAATACAATACAAATTGATAACCAAATCAACGTTATTTAAGTTAATTACTTAAATAACGTTGATTTGGTTATCAATTCAACGTTAATCAACGTTAGTCAATTTGGCTAAATAAAATAAAAATAGGAATGTCATATTAATTTTCCTTGACGAAATCAAAATAGGTAGTTAGATTAATATTTCTTTAGACAACAATTTACATTTTAAGAACAAAAAAAAAACATCACATATTCATAGCATAAAATATAAAAATCATTATCATCATTATTTTAGCCGATAGACGTCCAATGCTGGACATAGGCCTCCCCCAAGCGCCGCCACAAAGACCGGTCCTGTGCGTTTTGCATCCATCGGCTTCCAGCAACCCTGACCAGGTCATCGGTTCATCTTGTGGGAGACCTTCCAACGCTGCCTCTTCCGGTACGTGGTCGCCACTCCAGAACCTTTCGGCCCCAGCGGCCATCCGTTCTGCGTGCAATGTGTCCTGCCCATTGCCACTTAAGTTTGGCGATTCTTTTGGCTATAGCCCTTTCCATTGCCCTTTGAGTCTTCTTATGAGGCCCATGGTAAGCGACCACGTTTCAGAGCCATATGTCATCACTGGCAACAGACACTGATTATAGACTTTCGTCTTGAGACACTGTGGTATATTAGACAAAAAAACACCGCGTAGCTTCCGAAACGCTGCCCAGCCGAGTCGGATTCTTCGACATCGGACATAGCAAGTTCGGGAGGTTCTTGCACCGGATTCGTGCGGAAGAGACGCCCGGTTGTCTGGTAATAGCCCGGACCAGTCGTCGACGGCGCGCTCTGTTCTCGCGCGCCTCAAGGAGTTGTCAGCAAATGAAGAGGTCCAACTGCAGGTTCAAAGCCTACTGGGGCCCCGGTCAGGCTTCTGAGTGGTATGAAGACGACCCTGGTATGAAGGCTAAGAAAGGATGTCTCATTTAATCAGTAAGAGTCTGACACTGTTTCCCGCTCTGCCCAAGGGCGGGATTCGTCATTAGATGATTTTTCCCACTTTAAAAAAAAGTCGGATTCGACGATTGACCTCTTTCTGTTAGTTAGTCCTATCCAAATGGATTGTCTGTCCAAGGTAAACGTCTACTACTTCGAGTGTAGAATCTCCGATCTTGATAGGTGTGGGCGCTACATGCATGTTAACCATGACTTTGGTTTTGTCCATGTTCATTTTAAGGCCCACTCTTTCGGAAGCTCTACTGTACATGTATGCAGACGACATCACGCTGGCGGACTCGGACAGTGGGCGCTTGGTCCGTCGTGTGACAGCGTGGAAGGAATCGCTGGAAAATGGTGGTCTGAAGATGAATGCGGCGAAGACCGAGTACTTGACCTGTAACACAACAAACGCTGCTCCTGTTCGCATTGGCGAAGACGCAGTCGAGCGCACGGAACAGGTCAGGTACTTGGGATCGGTGCTCCACGAGTCCGGGGACGTCGATTGCGACGTCGAGTCACGTATCTTGGCGGCCTGGGCGAAATGGCGTGAGGTGGCGGGGGTTATCTGTGACTCCAAAATGCCGATTAGGCTCAAAGGACAGGTCTATAAGACCATCATTAGGCCTGTCCTTTTGTATGGCAGTGAAGCGCGGCCTGTACTTGAGCGGCATAAGCAAAGCCTGCATGTCACGGAAATGAATATGCTGCGCTGGATGTCTGCAGTTTCGCGGAAAGACCGCATTAAAAACTCCCGCATCCGGGGCAGCCTTCAGGTCCGTGACATAGCGAATAAACTGCAGGAGGGTCGCTTACGTTGGTATAGCCACGTTTTACGAAAACCGGCAGACTACGAGGGTAACAGATACCTCGCCATGCCGTCTCTGCCGGGACCCGGAAAACGAGGAAGGCCTATGAGGCGTTGGATCGACGTCGTAAGGGACGATATGCGTACCAATGGGCTTAAGACAAAGGACGCGAATGACCGAGCGAAGTGGAGACGTCTGTGTAGGAAAGCGGACCCCGAGCACTGAGGTGAAAGCCAAGGTGTGCAACCGGGACTGTCGCTAAGATGATGATGATGATTCTTTCGGAAGCTCTACTGAGGTCATCGAGCATTGTACTGAGCTTCTCCGTAGTCTCAGCCATGACTACGATGATGTCGGCAAACCGAAGGTGAGTGATGTACTCGCCATTGACATAAATGCCTAGACCACTCCACTCCAGAACCTTGAAGACATCCTCCATTGAAGCCGTGAATAGTTTCAGAGAAATGACGTCTCCACGTCGTCCGTTTATGTTCAGGACCAAATAAGTTTAGTTTAGCTGCTATTTATTGTATCACTGTCCTATTTACAGACTGAGATGTAAATTAAATTCAATAATTAAAAATTAAAATCATCATATTTCATGTTAAAATCGGAAAGAGCACATACAAGTTTTAAGTTCTCATAAGTTCTCGTATGTTCTCGGTTCTCGAGAATATTCGGGAAAATTCTCTTCCGAGAATGTTCTCGTTTTGAGAATGTTCTTTTTCCCCATCACTAGTAGTAGGTATATTAAAGCTTATACAGGGTGTTTTGTGCATCGTTTGCCAAATTGATTTGGCCGACAGGATAGATCATTTACTATATCTTCAGCCCCAATAAATCATTCCTTGCCACACCGGTTTTTTTTAAACATGTTTTTAACTTTTCTTCTGAAAAACACCGGATTTCAGCATTTAAGCTTACATAAATAAAAAAGTTATTAGTCTATCCAACAAAATTTATTTTTATATTTAAGTGTACTGTTGTAAGGTTCTATGAAATCCAAAATTACTTGCTAGTAACGTGTAGTTTTTCTATAAAAAACCTACAAAGTGTATGGGATATGACAAAATAATTTTAAAACTTATATAATTTTAAAAAATTTTTTGGATTTGTATCCGTCCCGAATAACAGAATACATCTTAAAAATAATGAAAAGGGTAGAGTAGGGTAGGGTAGAGTAGAATAATCTGTTGCCGGGAGCGAAGCCGCGGGCAAAATCTAGTAATCAAATAAAACAAAATTTTATTGGTTTCATATTTATTTATTAATTAACTTTATGTATCCTGCAATTAGTTACAATACTTTGTGACAATTACATGTATTAAAGTAATTATAATTAAAATGATCATGTTTTTCGGAATTTAAACATTAACAATACACTTAAAACTAATCAAACATTAAAAATCTTTTAAAGCCAAATAGTTTTGAGATATCTTTATTTCTTATCAACAAGTTGAGATCTTGGTTTCTTTAAAAGTATTTTTTAATTTTTGTTCAGACGAGAAGAGGAATAATGACATCTAAAATTACATAGCACTGAATGCTTCTTATAGGCACATCTTTTAGTAAAACACTATATATTCGATTTTTTACAGGCACATTTTAAATTTCCGCCGCGGGGGAGGCGGCGCGTCGCCTGCGCCGCACACCAAAAGCTATTTCACTAAACTTAATCTAGTAATATAAGTATATCACTAAACTTGGACCGTTTTATAACTATATTCCTAGTGAGATAGTAATGAATCGCTTTCGTATAACTATGTTACGGTCTATAATTATATCCCTAGGGATATAACTATATTACGGCTTCATCTATCTTACTGCGACATATAGGTACATACCAGCATAACCCATCGCAGGTTTAACAGCGGTACCTACGTCAGAAGCGACGAAATAAAAAAAGCTACAAATGCAAATGTTCCATAGCAGGCAAAATTGATTCCGATTTAACAAAAAAGATGGCGTCCTACCAAATCATAGCCTTCTTTTAATTCATAATTTTAGTACGTTAGTACTCTACTACGTAATGTTTAGTACCTACGATAGTACAGGGTGTAAAGCCCGAAACGTCATACCTATGATTGAAATGCCAACGTCCAAAACACCGAAATTCAAAATACCGAAAGTTTTAAATGCCGATAATCGTTATATCGAAACACAAAGCCGATTTCCAAATGCCCGAAAGGACAAAATCCCAAATGGACGAAATCCCGAATGGACACAATCCCAAATGACATACAATTAATAGAAATAACGGAAGCAGCATGTCTGGGAATAAGGCAAGAAAGGTACGGGGAGGTTCTTTAGTCAGTAAAAATCTGACACTGTTTCCCGCTCCGCCCAAGAGTGCGATTCGTCATTCGATGATTTTTACCTACCATAAAAAAAATCTAAGGTTGTCTGGTAGATATTGCTGTCAGCGATATGACTTAGGTATACTTTTATATAGGGTTGCCATCTGTAAACTTTGGGAAACAGGACAAGACGCGTGAAAACCCCGGATTTTAGAGCCCGAAAGCCGGACATATCAACAAGATCTTTTAACATATTCAATGTAATAAAAAACAGTTGGAAAATGTCATAAATCACCTTTTTTATTCATTCATTATTTTAACAAATCTATATTTTTTTATTTATTTAATTTTTTAAACTCGGTCTACAAATGAAACCTTCCCCGGACGCTCCCCGAATGCCCTCTAAACTAGGACAAATCCAGGGAAACCCGGACGGATGGCAACCCTACTTTTATATATACTTTTTTAGTTTAAGCTCTTATCCTCTATCCTAAGGTTGTCTGGAAGATATCGCTGTGAGCGATAAGACCACCTTTGTACCCATTCCTATAAGTTTCTGTAAAATTGCTACTTTTTTGGTGTACAATAAAGCATTATTCTATTCTATTTGTCTTGAATGACTGACGGATCAACGCACAGCCTAATTCGCTGATCGTAAAAACTTACTAACGTCATTCGATTTCAAGTAACCTGTGATATCCCTACAAAATTAGTTAACAATATTGCACGTTCGAAGCTGTCCCTCTTTACGGTTTGACCTCGGTTTTATCTGCAGTGGTATGACATTGAAATGTGTGACATTGTGTTAACCGCTGCACTTAATAGGTACTGTTGGTGGGACACTTGGGACTGATAAAGCTACATTGTTGTTATTGTGACCTTGGAACTGAATGATTCATTTGATAATTTTACATCCTTAATTGCTCAACTACTATGTTGACTACATTTGCACTTGGCTTCAATAATATTCCGCTTATAAATCTAATGCACAATTTAATGAACGGCCTTTTAGAATACTCATACAATACGAAGTCATGGTTAATATCCACGTAGCGCCCTTATCAAGATCGGAGACTGCACTCGAAGCAGTTGACGACTGCGTTTACCTTGAACAGACAATCCAATTGGGTAGGTCTAACTTTGAGAAAGAGGTTCACCGTCGAATCGAATTCGACTCGGCTGGCGACGTTCGGGAAGCTACGCGGTATCTTGTCTAATATACCACATTGTCTCAAGACGAAAGTCTATAATCTCTATTATAACGCACGCCACTCTAAATATAACACATTATAAATCAGTACGTTTAAAATAGGGAAATTATAAGTCTAGCCACAAAACTATTTATTGGACACGTGATTAAACTTCGATTTGTATGACTAAGCAACGGGAAAATGTCACAGCCTCTAATAAACTAATTAGTCTTTTTTACAATGCCAACTAAATATTCTATAGAAAGCGTCAAGTAAAGATCATCAATTATTGTGACTTGTTCTTCTTATTTTATATAGCCATCTAAATTTCTAACTCGGCAACGGATTTTACATCTCGCCAACATTTTACCTTTTACAGCTTCAACGCACTGTCCTCAAAAAAATATAATTCAAGCTTCCACCGAAAGCATCATTTATTATAACTTAGCATGTAAAACAATGTTTCAAGGAGTAAATAGCAATCTTTTGTAAAAAAAATTCTATACTTATGAACCGAAAATCCTAGTTTGCGAAGCGGCAAAAAATATACAGAATGTATGTATTTCGTGATGTGTTTGGAAAATAAAGTAACGGAGAAGAATTTTGGAAAACATTTTTTGGAAGGATTAAATACGGGTTGCAATGATTGTCCAGATTTTTATCGCCAGGAGGTACGGCTGCAAGCATTTGATAGAGCTTGCAATCAGACTGAAATACGTGGTGGCAACATCATTAGAAGCAAAGTCACAACCACTTTTTTATGGTAGGTAAAAATCATCGAATGACGAATCCCGACCTTGGGCGGAGCTGGTAACAGTGTCAGACTCTCACTGTCTAAAAAACCTACCCCATTCTTTCCTTGCCTTATTCCCAGGCCCTGATGTTACGCTTTCGCATCAACCCTTGGCCTAGAAGGCTTCGACCCTGTATTAATTAGCACCCTTTAAAATATAAGTCATCTAACATTACCCCTGAATCCCTGATCATCAAATTTATCTAATGTTACATCAAGTATTATACAAGTAAGCTATTAATATTATATAGGGATTATTCAGGGCAAACAAAATTAAATACTTAATGTAAATAAATCAATAGTGTATTGAATGAAATACCATCATTTTTAGTAATTAATATAACATACATATACCTACCTGCCTAAGACGCATAGGTACCTAAAGAATTTCATGCGACAAAGCAGGCATGCAACCAAGGATATACTATGTACATAGTATATGCGCAAGCAATCATGCATGGTATATGCTTGCATGCAGCATTCAAGCGAACATGCAGCAGGCATAATTTCGAGGCTCCGGCGCTGCGGACCTCTGGCGGTCTCACACGCGCTAATCGTCGCAGACGGATTTCGCTCTCCACCGCAACTTCCGCTCGCTGGCCATTCTCAGCCGGGGGCTCGCTCGCAGTCGCCTGTTCCTCAGCCCACGGACCGCCTCGCCACTACGCGCCTACGCGATTTTAAATTACACTCTAGAGGCAGAGCAGACAAGACTACGTGGAGTCTACGGTTTTGTAGCGATTCGATTCTGTATTCACTGCACATAAATCTTAATAAGATTTCTGTGATTCACTGATTTCTGTAGCACAACCTATTGTATTTTTAAATTTTTTAACTAACAATATTATTTCTTAAAAATACGTATAATGTTGATAAGTTTTTAAATCTGTGGCTGAGTTAGTAAATTATGTGGCAATTTATAAATCAGAAAGACAAAACTAATTTGTAATCTTTACTTGACGCTTTCTTTAAAATATTTAGGCGTTGTAAAAAAGATGAATTAGTATATTAGAGGCTAATGCATTTCCCCGTTGCTGAGTCATAAAAAAAAGAAGGTTGATCAAGGGGCTAAATAAAAATTCTGAGCTATTAATCGTGACGGTTGGGGATAACACCCTGCGAGTATTTGCTTAAGTCTGAGCCCCCGTAGCACGGGGGCCCCGTATAATTCTTACAGCAGATACGGTGGTAGTAGCAGATAGGGTGGCGAGGCTGGCAAAATGCTACGGGCCCCCGGTATGACGGGGCCCCCAGTCTAATTTGTCAGCAAGCTATGCCAGCTACAAGCTATGGGCTCAGAACAAATAACCCAAAATTCAAACAGGTAAACTTCAAACAATGAGATGATTTTTTTTTTGGGGCCCCATCCAATAAACTTGCCACGGGCCTCAGATGATATAATTACGCCACTGTTTACGCCCCTGCCTATGAGTCTTTTCTAGTGCAGAGCTTTCCTTGGTGGGTGAGGCCATGCTATCGGTTTCATTAGCTTAATCTGTTTTTATTTTGTGGTCTATTTGTAATATTGACAGTTTTAATCTGTTAGAGTTTGTGTATTTCAGAGCAATGAACATAGCGACGGTTCTGGTTATTTTGAAGTTGCTGTAGTATTTCCCATATTCTCAGAAATTAAATGAAAATTATTTATTTGCTACAATATAGGTACTTAAATAATAACATGGTAAAATAATTATATTATAAAACTACATTTAATTTATCAGTACTGACGCCTCGAGGACTCTCACTCGAGGCGCTCCAGTTCCAGGGTCGTAGTAGCAGCAATAAAACCCACGTTGAGTTTCCAACTTTTCTATATTTCACTCTGATGGTTCGACATACAAAGATTTATAAAACAACATACTATTTTTCATTCAAATATTTAAATTTAAACTACGAACAGTCTGCGAACGTCTTACAAGCCAGTTCGCTAATTCGCAAGGCATGTGATCTCTTTACAGTCATCACATACAGCTACGCCCAAGATCCTATAATCGCTATGAAGACAAAACCCCGGGTGTGTTCAATCCATTTATTATTTCATCCGATTATATTCCAGAAAATAAAGATAAGTTTGTCACAAAAACTCAAGATGAGCACGATGACGTATCCTATGGAAACGATTACGAGGAGCATCATAATTTTGAAATAATAAATTTATTGTGAATTTAAATGTTTTTTATAGAAACCAAGGAGATGACACAAGTTGTCACAAAGTATGATGACCGTTCTCCCATGGTAACTCATAAAGTTCCCAAAAAAAGGTTTGAGTTTGATCATTTACGTAAAAAGGATCGCGTTCCATGTAAAACTAAAAGGTGCATGGCACAAAAAAGTATGGTTAAAAAAGGTTCTTCCATCATAGTCATTTAAAAGAAATTAAATCACAATTGTTAAATTTTAAATATTATTGCAGTAAATTTAAAAAACAATTCTTTTTACCTAAACATAAATTTTGGAAATTTTATAAAAAGAATTTATTTTTTATAATTATAAAGTTAGAAAACAGTTCACTTTACGAATTTTGTAAATATTTTGGCTATTAGTTTTAAGATCATGTCACTGCATTATTTTTGTGAGATCAGCAGGCCATGAAGAATTAATCGTTTTTTCTTGTTTCATGTTCGTTCGTTGTCAATGAGGGACGCCGCCATCGAAAAAAGACGAAAACTGTGCTTTAAATAATTATTTTATTCTTTTGTTTGTTTTTTTTATTAAGTATAGTAATGAGTTACCTATCTAATAACTCTCCAGGAGATGGTTTTAACTTGTGTTCTATAAATAATTTTGGAAATTGTGGTTTTCCCTGGTGGAGGGAGTGTTGAGTGTAGTCACTCACGAGGCTGATACCGACTTTGCTGATAAGGCATAGCCTTCGCAAAGAGGGTCTAATTGACACCATGGGTTCAGCAGATAATTATTGAAGTACCACAGTTTAGTCAAGATGGACTGATAAACTAGTAATTACCTCTTGATTTTTTAACTGGAGTTTTGTCACTGGAGCGTATTCTATTTTTAGCGATTATAGGAACTTGCACAGTTCTGTCTTTTTCTTCTCAGACTCGATGAGCGTCCGATGAGGTTAAAGTCATGACAGTAAAAGTTGTAGTTGATTTTTGTTAGACCCCTTCTGGGTAGATGTCAATTATGACAATTCGGGTGCAGCACTGTGGCTTTTAGTCGGGGTTTTGCCATAGTGGGGTTTAAGCATGACAACGTTCAATAGTGGGCGCAAGATTAGCGCATAATAATTTTATATATAAAAATGAATCGCAAAATGTGTTGGTAAGCGCAAAACTCGAGAATGGCTGAACCGATTTCGCTAATTCTTTTTTTGTTGTGTTTGTTACTGTCAGGAGAAGGTTCTTATGAAAAAAAAAATAGGTTATAGTTGGGTAGAGTAGGGTGGAGTAGGGTAGAATAGGGTAGAGTAGGGTAAAGTAGGGTAGAGTAGAATAATCTGTTGCCGGGAGCGAAGCCGCGGGCAAAAGCTAGTAATAATAATAAATTTATTAAGAAAATAAGGTTACAGGGTGTAGGTAATACTAAAACAATTGGTTTTCCTTAGATTATTAACGTGAACAGTTTCCGAAGACTTCCTGCACTAGGCGACGCCTGTCCAGTGTACAGAATAATCGAACTTTTGCTTATCGTTCGTCATGTCTAAAGGAGACGACCACCGCAGTGTAAATATAATTTCCCCCATAGGTAGGGACATCTGGGTTAAGTATAGGTAGGTTATACTTAAAGTTTAAAAGTATTTTGGAATAGAAGTGCCTCGTTGACTTCAGCATTTCTATTCATAAGGGCGTAGCTGTCTGTGATGACTGCAAAGAGGTCACATATCGTGCAAACTGGCAAATTAATATACTTTTAAACGTTATAAAAAAGGAACATAGATTTAGACAGATAATATGTGTTAGATTGTCAGAGTAAAGACAATTATTAATATAAATATTATGTTACTTAAGAGCTTCGTCAAATAAATATAATATAAAAGATAACGAAGTCTCTGATTGTAGAGTTGCCCACCACAGTACCTACTACTGCAAATATTATTAGAACATCATCAATATTCATCGTTAGTGATACACACAAACATAATAAAATTACCAGTCTTGCATCATCAGTATAATTAATCACATAACATGCGGTCCCAACTTCCTCCTATAATAAAATAAAATATATAATATAATATTATTAGTAGTATTATGAACCACAAACAAAACAAATACAGATTCTGGGAGATTTTACGGTACCTAGCGGTATTAAATTTATTATTATAATGGCTTCTAGACTCTTGAGCCCCATTTTCCAAAAGTTCGTAATCTGTTTATTCATAATGGCTGCTCATTGAACGGTCAGTGGTGTCGTAATAGAATCGTGATACGAGCTGTTTTGTAACGAATTGAAAACAATAACTGCACAATAACATTCTAATCGTAAGTCACTGATTAAAGAAACTGTCAAAATTTTATTAATTTATCGCATATGTCAAATATTCTTTTGTCATTACGTACGAGATTACAATTCTAAAAAAAAAAACTTTCAATGAATTGTCAGTGGTTGATCATTGAAAAGTCATAATGAAGCCATCATATTAGTAGATTACCAAATTGGTCAAAATCAACAATTTTGAAATCAATGATCGGCTATTCTGATACTATTGTAATAGCAGACTTGAGGCCCTGGGAGTATGTTCTCTCACGCGGGTGAAGCCGCTGGCAGTACATAAAATAACTAAACTGCATAAAATTATCAGTAAAAAATGGCCTAGGGCGGTTAAAACGACTAGTCCGCCACTGCACCCATCTCGACGTATAAAAACGCACACTTTAATAAAGATAAAATTGTTTGATTGCAGATACAATGGAATGCCAATTGGATGTAGTGACGATGAATTTCCGTGGGCAAAGAAAACTCCTTCGCCTTTAGATAGCAAATATCTGTATGGTAAGCTTTTTATTATAGGTATCTTACTTTCTTACAGTCAAACTTAATAATAATATATCACTGACAGGACTATTGTAGCCAATAAGCCTGATATAGTGCTGGTAGACCAAAGGGAGAGGCATGCAACGATTGTTCACATATCCGTCCCTCATGACGAGAATCGCGTGAAATTCGAGAAAAATAAACAAGTAAAGTATATTTATAGACTTGGCTCGCGAGGTTGTCGACATGTGGGATGTGGATTCGACAATCATTGTGCCGATAGTCGTGTCAGCCAATGGCTTAATACCCAAGAGACTCTTGTTAGGCGGCTGGAGCAACGGTTTGATTCAGAAAACAGTAGGTACTCCTGGACATGGCTGGTATGGTTAGGAGGTTTCTTTCTCTGGAGCTCTGACCGCCGGTAGCTTGGACCCTGTTCCCGATACCGGTGGGACAATATTTTTTATATTTTTAAATGATTTTTTATCTTTATTGAAATATTTAAAAAATATAATTTGTATGTATTTTAAAGAATAAATAGAATAATAATATATCATGTTTTTTTTAAAAGAAATATTTAAAACTAGCTTTTGCCCGCGGCTTCGCTCCCGGCAACAGATTATTCTACTCTACCCTACCCTACCCTACCCTACCCTACTCTACCCTACTCTACCCTACTCTACCCTACTCTACCCTACTCTACCCTACTCTACCCTACTCTACCCTACTCTACCCTACTATTCGAATTTTTCTCACCTTTTAAACCTTCCCTAGACCTCCACGAATAATTCAAGACCAAGATAAGATAAATCCGTTCAGCCGTTCTCGAGTTTTAGCGAGACTAACGAACAGCAATTGATTTTTATATATATAGATAAGTAAATTAAAAGAAATAAATGGAATAATATATCACAACTTTCACATAACGCCATCTAGGCCCAAAGTAAGGAGAGCTTGCGGTTGTGATACGAGTTCTAGACCAACTGAATCGAACACTTGGGCACCACGCGAACGCCGGCGTCCGCACACCTATTGTCTTTCTATTATGTCCATAATTAAGGTATTCAAGAGATTAAATTTAATCAGTATAGTCTTTTCTATACTATAATAAATAATAAAAGCAGTAATTCTGTATCACACAATTACTGCTTTTATTATTAGTAAACGAGAGGGAGGGCTACGATAACTCTTTCGACACATGTCACATTACACGGTATACAAGTTGAACCAAAATGGCGATCAACCTCGAATCGAATTCGAGCACACAGTTCTAGGCAAGCGTGCTCCATCGTCGACCACATCTTTGTTTACCATCAGGTGAGATAATGGTCAAACGCGAGCCTATATAGAATAAAAAAAACTTTTTCGGATCTCAGTTGATCAGATTTTTGGATCTCAAGAAACTTCAGCCATTTCGGTTCAATTTATTTGCCGCGTACTATATCCTCTAAAACTTAAAATAATCATTTTTTCAGTGTGCCATGCAGAAATGAACGCAATTATGAACAAGAATTCGGCCGATGTGAAAGATTGCACCATATACGTTGGTTTGTTTCCTTGTAACGAGTGTGCGAAGATGATTATCCAAGCAGGAATCACTAAGATATATTATTTGTCCGACGGAAAAGGAGACCGGCCGAGTTACGTGGCCTCGAAAAGGATGTTTGACGCCGCTGGAGTCGAATATAAGTAAGGATATCTATACTTCGTTTTTAGGGTTTCGTAGTCAACGAGGAACCTATAAGGGTTCCTTGTAACTATAAAGAAAACTATAAAGTTTCGCCATGTCTGTATGTCCGTCCGGGGATAATCTCAGCGACCGTTAGCACTAGAAAGCTGAAATTTGGTATCAATATGTATATCAACCATGCCGACAAAGTGCACAAACAAAAATTGGTAAAAAATATTTAATTAGGGTACCTCCCCTACACGTAAAGTGGTGTTTTTTTTTCAATTCTACCATAACTTGTGATATTTTGTAGGATAGGTATTTAAAAATGATTAAGGGTCCCGTAAAATATTTTTTTGATAATGTAAATATTTTCTCAAAATAATCGCTCCAGAAGTAAGAAACAAGGCGTCCCCACCTCTCTAACTTTTGAACCATAAATTTAAAAAATATGAAAAAATCTCAAAAGTAGAACTTAAAATAAACTTTCAAGGAAAATTATTTTGAACTTGATAGGATGAACAGTTTTTAAAAAATTGAAAAAAAAAGTCTTTCTGTACTAATTTTGTATACATTTTTTTTTACTTTTTTACATATTTCATTATCCTGAGCGAATCTTCTTTCAAATAAAAATACAAAAAAATTAAAATCGGTTTAGGCATTCCAAAATTACCACCGGGTACAGCTCCATCTCTCGGGAAATTGGATTACTCATTTTTACATGGGCTACTGGGTTACATTATGAGAAATTTGTGACGGACGGGAAACTACGGAACTCTACACTGAGCGTGGCCCGACACGCTCTTGGCCGATTAATTTAATTCTAGACTACGATTTGACAACTCAGAATGTCACACTCTATAACTATGTTCCCAATTTTCTGGAGATTGACATTTTAAGTTGTCAAATCGTACTCTAGGATTAAAAAACGAACTATATATAGTATATACAACGTTTATCGTCAAATGCGTAAAACCCTCAGACACCCCAAATTATTTTAACTGTCAATTTTCCAATGGCTTGGACGCGGTGGAATGTTGCCAATTAAAAAAAAAATTATTCTCTTTATTTATCTATTAACGCTTCAATATATCTTACACACTGTACATAACATTACATTTCTTTATTGTTTTTTTTTTCAGGCAATACGTACCAAAGCGAAGTAAAATTGAAATAAATTTTAATGTCGACTGGGATGCTATGAGCCCTTCTAAATAATAATACTTACATATCATTTGTATGTCCTATAAATATTAATCATGAATTTTTTATATTACATGTGATATTATTATGTAATACATATGTTTAAGCTTGACAAGTGTACTGTGAGTTTGCAAATTAATCAGAAATGTAAATAAATTTTGTAAAATAATGTGATATTATTTGTTCTATCCACCAACTTCACGCCAATCCTATTTCCTCAAAGCGCCTATAAATGGGTTATAAATTATGAGTGTTCTGTGTTAACTATGGCTAGGGTTAACTATTGCCATCTCTAAAATTTGAGAAACAGGTCAAGACGCGTGAAAACCCCGGATTTCCCCGGACCCCCGAAAGCCGGACATATCAACAAAATCTTTTAAACATATTCAATATAGTAAAAAACAGTTGGAAAATGTCATAAATCACCTTTTTTATTCATTCATTATTTTAACAAAACTATTTTTTTAAATTAATTTATTTTTTAAAACTCGGTCTACAAATGAAACCTTCCCCGGACGCTCCTCGGATGCCCTCTAAACTAGGACAAATCCGGGGAAACCCGGACGGATGGCAACCCTAACTATGGCTAACCAGGTAGGATTATACAGGGAGTCATTGACATCGTACCACAAACGAATACCACGGATCCAGTACATGATTCTGGACACGCCAGTGGTGATTTTTTTCGTCGGTTTTTTCAAATTAATTTTTTTTTTTTTACCTGCATAAAATCGTTATTCTAACCAACCCCAATGATAATTACTGAAAAAAAAAAAGATTTCTTTTTAAACAAATTGAAATTTTGCACAGAACTTTCTTTTATGACGTAGGCGAACACTAAGAAAGGATTTTAAAAAATTCACCCTCTAAAGGGATGAAACTCGTGTCCAAAGTTTGTGCGAACCTATCCCTCACGAGGGCGAAGCCTCTGGCAGAAAGCTAGTTACCTATAAATTATCTTTTCTAAATTCAAAAATATTTCAATTTCTATTTTTAACATTAAGTTGAATGCACAGATATGTCAAACAGTAGAGATATGTTATCAACACAATTTTATTCGAGTTCAGCGTTTCGTGACGAGTCTCTTTCTACAATCGAAACGCCTCAACGTAAGTATTAATTATATCATAAAACTACAGGATGTAGCGATGATCATTGTAGAAAAGATACGAAACATATTCTGTCAATTTGAATAATGTGAACTTAGCTACTAATTTTGTTGAAATGAAATCACCCATACATTTGATTACTAGTTTACTAGCGTTATCGATTGTAGATTATCAACTTCAACTTGGCTAGGAGGGCAGATGTCTCCAAATTAGGTCCATTTTTTCACTAACACAAAATCAAAATCTATACGTACGCCACACGACCTCACGGACACAGATATAGATATCAACACATATGAACTTTTTTATGAAACATACTTAAAAAAGAGGTAGAGCATCCTCTTGTAACTACGGGCTCGGTATAAACTCATATATTCGACTGGTCTCCTGTACTCGCTTGCGAAGATATAGACACAATGGTGTCAGTTTTCAATAAGACTATGTTGGATTTGTATAAAGTGCATGCACCTCTTAAAAAGGTGAGAGTTAAGCATCTCCCTGCACCGTGGCTTTCCCCAACAATTAAAAACCAGATGGCAAAGCGGGATAAAGCTAAGCGTTTGTATAGGAAGCAGCCCACCGAGGAAAACTGGGACTTTTATAAGAAGCTGCGAAACCACTGCAGATGCGAAAAGGCGCCACATTCACAATTCGATTAACAACTGTAACCCAACACAGGTCTGGCAATTTTTAAAGTCTCTTGGTTTAGGCAAAGCCTCTAGTAAGAGTTCTTCTGAAAAGATGGACCTCAATACACTTAATGCGCACTTTTCCATGTCACCAGATTATACTCGATGACCATGTTAAATCTTCAACCCTTAAAGATCTTTCAAATCTTCCTTTGCCAACTAATAATTATTTCTCTTTCCACCCAATTGCTGAGCAAGATATAAAGAAATGTATCCAATCCATATCCTCTAAGGCGGTCGGTGACGATGGCCTGCAGCTTCAAATGTTCCTACCTATTTTGAGTGAAATAGTTCCTATCATAGCTCACATTGTAAATTTTTCACTCTTCACTAACTCTTTTCCTTCTGCTTGGAAGAAGGCTCACGTCTACCGCTTCCTAAAGTTTCAAATCCCACTTCCTCATCTCAATTTCGACCAATATCCATCCTCCCAATTCTCTCCAAAGTCCTCGAGAGTGTTGTCCAGAAGCAACTGTCTCATTATTTATCTTCTAATAGCCTATTGATTCCTTACCAATCTGGTTTCAGACCTGGCCATAGCACTGTAACAACCCTTGTCAAGATAACCGATGATATAAGATTGGCTATGGAAAATAAATGTCTAACCATTTTGGTTTTATTGGACTTCAGTAGTGCGTTTAACTGGTTGACTATGACATCCTCTTAGGTATCCTATCCTCTCTTAATGTCTCTGCACTAGCAATTGAGTGGATCAAATCATATCTTCGGGGTCGCTCGCAGCCCGTCCTGTCTGATGAGGATTCCTCTGATTGGTGTGACTTGGCTGCAGGTATTCCTCAAGGTGGCGTCCTCTCTCCTCTTCCAATTGGGATCACCAGTCTCTCCCACCAGTGGTAAATGACTCAGTGCCCATACTTTATTCGAAAAGCGTTAGCGCTTAAAACCTTGGTGTCCACATAGATACAAATCTCTCTTGGGATGTACATATAGCTGACATTAGTAAGAGGGTCTTCTACTCTTTTCAGTCCCTTAAACGGCTCCAAAAATTTCTTCCATTTCATACTAAGGTAACTCTTGCGCAATCTCTTCTTCTACCGCTTATAGACTATGCGGATGTCTGTTTTTTGGATGCTACGGAGGTTCTCCTAAACAAACTCGAGCGTCTGCAGAACTTGTGCATCCGCTCCATTTTTGGCCTTCGCAAATACGACCATGTGTCGGAGTTGCCAGTTGAGTCGGGCCAAATTGAAGTGGTTGCCGATTCGGCGTCGGCGTGTTACTCATATCCTATCTCTTCTCTATACTATCCTGCACAATCCGAACTCTCCTTCGTTAACCTTCCTCCTTCTTCCTCGAACCTTCGTGAACGGTTTGAGTACTTTCTCCCTAGGGGTAAACCCTATCGCACTGCAAATTCTCTTCTCCTTCGTACTCCATTTCACACTTCCAGCCGATACGATGGCTCCTTCTCTGTTACTGCAGTGCGTCTCTGGAACTCTCTCCCACTCTCCATACGTGACAGTCCTTCTCTGGAGATCTTCAAGAGGAGGATTAATACACAATGACATAGTATTTACCTATATATATATGCATATATAAGTATGATTATTTATTTCTGTTTCTGTATTGTTTAATTCCTATTTTTTGTTGTATTTTTTTAAATTGGGCACTGGATCTTATCCATAATTTTTGACCTCTCTCTTACACAGGTCAGGTTTGCTGTAAGAAAACTCAATTTTGAGTTAAGCTCGCCTTTGTACATATATATATTGTAATCCTCTTTTTTTATATATTGTTTGGTGTACAATAAAAAAATTATAAAAAAATCGATGAAATTCAAAGCTTTTGTTCTATCTCACCAAGGCAATCTTTGATGCGTTAAATGACTTTTTCATAGATACCTATAAGAACTGTTTTTTTTATATTTCTATGGACTATTTATTCACACCGAAAACTGTGTCATCTACACTAATATAATAAAGAGGTAAAGTTTGTTTTTTTGTTTGTAGGGGGTAATCTCTGGAACTACTGGTCCGATTGGAAAAATGTTAGCAACAATAGAAAGCTGTAGCGCGCGAGTTTAAAAATTCCCGCCACAGCGCCGCGGCTGACAGTGCGAACCCCGCGGCATCAAGTGGCAATATGGCCGAACGGCGCGAGCACGCGAGACGAACACGCCTGCCAGCGCGTTATAGAGATTAGTTTCTTTTATTGTTTGTTTAATTGTCATTAAAACAGTAAATGTTAAACGTGGTTTTACTAAACTGGCTGCCCAAGCGCGGGCCTGTGTGTGTCAGTTACGCTAGTGAAAAGTGAAATACGTACACACAGTGCGCGACCCACGCCTACGATTGCCCACGATGACGCGTACACGACGTCAATCACGTCGGCAATCCGACTATGAAGATGCCGGCGAAGAAACTGCAGAAATACCTTCCGCACAGCCGGCGGCGAGGTCAAGCTTCACCCCCGACGACATGGCGTCCATCATGACGGCGCTACAGCAATCTCAAACCGCAGCATTCGAACGCCTACTAGAACGTGTCCTCGAGCACGAAACTCGTCGCGAGTCATTGTCTTCGACGTTAGCGGCGGCGCCTACGCCGGCCGCGGCGCCTGCGCCCGCTCTCCTTCCCGGAAACTTTGCCAAGTGTACGGCGCGGTACAGCGGAGCGCCTGACGACTCGCTCGACGGTTTCATCGACGCCATGGAATCTTATAAGGATTGTGCCTACGTAAGTGACGATAACGCACTACGAGGTTTATCAATGCTGTTAACTGGAGATGCAGCAGTCTGGTGGCAGGGAATAAAGTCCACCATCAGCTCCTGGAGCGAGGCCGTGACGTCATTGCGAAGCGCCTTTGGTGACACTCGCCCTCCTCACCGAATATATCGAGAATTATTTAACATGTCACAAGGTCGAGAAAAAACCGAAATATTCGTCGCTAAAGCCCGAACTATGTTCGCCAGACTCCCTATCGGCGATCTCAGCACCAAGGTACAGTTAGATATGGTCTACGGACTACTACACCATCGTGTCCGGGAACGCCTACGGCGTGATGAGTTCTCGTCATACGAAACGCTTCTACACAAGGCGAGACAAATCGAAGACGCATCTGATGAAGTCCGAAATGATTATCGTCAACGCCCTAGGACGCCTCAACATTCAGCCGTCCCCGCGGGCGAAGCATCCCAACGGAAGACAACGCCACGAGAGTCGCGCAGGGAGACTGCGTCGAACGCCACCGGCCCGACGAGCAAGGACGGCGTCGCGCCTGGCAACAGCACCGGGTCCACTGCGAGTTCTGCGAGCGACGCTGCTTCGTCATCAAAGAGGAAATTCTGTTCATTTTGCAAACGCCATGGACATAACCGTGATAATTGTTTTAAGTTAAAATCAAATGATAATGTACAAGAAAGTGATAAGATACCAATATGTTATGGATGTAATACAAAAGGTGTAACTAGATCACAATGTTCAAAATGTAACGCTGACCATTATGCCATTGATGTCATGGGGTTCTCCGAATCTTACAGTAGTAATCAGGTACAATTTTCCTTAGATAACTTTCATAACAATAATATTCTTTTATCACGAAGTAGGGTGACCACAACTTTAAATGATAGTGTGTCCATGAATGATTCAGGACACTTTTCTTTAGATAATGTTTTTGATGACAATAATATTTCTTCATCACCAAGTAGGGTGACCACAACCTTAGATGGTAGTGTGACCATAAACGGTCAGGGACAATTTTCTTTAGATGATACTTTTGATAACGGCATTGTTTCTCCACCAAGTAGAGCGAACTTGAGGAATGAAGATAGGTTAACTGTGGGTAATACGGGACAATTTTCCACAGTCAATATTGCTGGTAAGAAAGGTTCCTGGAGTCACTCTGTTGAGCACCAGGCTAGGTTAAGGCCAACTTTAAGTGTTCAGATTTTAGGAGTCCGAGGAAAAGGTTTATTGGATTCAGGCGCTAAGAGCAGTGTTGCCGGCGCCCTGCTACACAAGCTGCTGCTGGCGCATCAGCATCCATGCGAGGAGGCGACCCGACGGGTAAGACTTGCCGATGGCTCCACCCGTACTCGGCAAGTTCTACTTACCACTTTGGAAGTAAGGATAACCCCGGAAAGGTCAGTAAAACTTCAGTTTACTATCTTCCCTGATGCAGAAAATAATGAAACTTTGCTTGGAATGGATTTCTTGGTGGCAGCTGGCATTGTGCTTGATTTTGCTTCTTCAACCTGGCACTTCGCAGGTGAGCATGTTTTTTATGATATTGAGTATGAACATTTAAGGCCATATACCAATGTATCTGCTGCTGACCTTTTACGTTATGATGAAGGACTTATGTTGTGTCCTGAACAAAGACAGGTGCTGTCTGATTTGCTGCAGCAAAACAGTGATGTTTTTGCAGAACAGGGGAAGCCAACGCCATACGCAGAGCACCACATCGACACTGGCGACCATCCTCCAATATCAGTTCCACCATATAGACTCACACCTGCTAAAAAGGAGCTTATGAAGGCTGAGTTGGAGAAGATGCTCACAGAGGGCGTGATAGAAGAATGCGAGTCAGCTTGGACTTCTCCTGCTGTACTAGTGCCTAAGAAAGATGGCAAGGTAAGATTCTGCGTTGATTATCGCAAGTTAAACGCGATAACAAAGACTGATGCTTACCCTATGCCGCTCATTGATGACTTAGTCCAATCGACTAAGCGCAACTGCTTCATGTCCACCCTCGATTTGAGGAGTGGTTTCTGGCAGGTTGTGATGAAAGAAAGCGACAAAGATAAAACAGCTTTTCAAACGCCTTTTGGAACTTACCGCTTTACCCGCATGCCATTTGGGCTTAAAAACGCGCCTTCGACGTTCCAGCGGCTTATTGATAAGCTTCGCTCGTCGTTGAACCGCGATTTCACAGAAATAGAGGGTGAGAATGTTACGTTATTGGCTTATCAGGACGATTTGCTTCTAATTACTGAAACTTATGTAGGTCACATAGCAGCTCTGCAAGCCGTTTTTGAGAAGCTGCGCGCTTTCGGTTTGAGGGCAAATCGTGAAAAGTGTGTCTTTTGTAGGAAACAGGTAAAGTACCTTGGACATGTGATCACACAGGATGGCGTGTCTCCTGATTATGACAAGGTGCAGGCTATAGTGGACATGAAGCCACCACAAAATCTTAAGCAGTTAAGAACCTATCTGCAGACGTGTTCCTGGTTCCGTAAGTTTGTGCCTAACTTCTCTGCTATTGCTGAGCCACTAACGCGCCTAACTAAAAAGAACCAAACATGGGTCTGGGAGGCGGAACAAGCAACCGCCTATGAAGAGCTAAAGCAACGCCTCACTTCTGCCCCTATTTTGGTTCAGGCGGACTATTCTCAGCCGTTTGTACTCAGAACGGACGCTAGCAATTATGCGTTAGGTGCGGTCCTTCTGCAAGGTGAGGGCGTAGAAGAACGGCCCATTGAGTACGCAAGCCGTCTGTTAAACCCTGCAGAGAAAAATTACAGCACCACGGAACGGGAAGCTCTGGCAGTGGTTTGGGCAGTGGAGCGCTTTAGAGGGTATATCGACGGACACGAAGTAATAGTTAGAAGCGACCATCAGCCGTTGAAGTGGTTGCTTACGATTAAATCACCCTCGGGTAGGTTGGTCCGCTGGGCACTCAAGCTTCAGTCGTTTAACATTACCTATCAGTATACACCTGGCAAGGCCAACGTAGTAGCAGACACGTTGAGCCGTCCTCCGTGTTCCAGGGAAGATGGTACGGAAGAGGAACATAGTTTGTGTCATGTTGTCATAAATTTACCGTCGACCAGCCCAGCTGACCTACGAGCTGCACAAGCTGCCGATACGGAATTATACAAAATAATACAGGATTTGGAGAATCCCGATGAACTAACCAGTAGTCGATGGTTGGAGAGAGGGTATGTAATGTCTCACGGTGTTCTTTATAGATATGACCCTGATTCTGATGCAGAAGATGCGCAGTTGGTAGTGCCGAGCTCTATGCGGGATGAGATTCTAAAGGAGTTCCACGATTCCCCAACCGCTGGACATCAGGGAGTAGAACGGACCCTCCATCGACTAAAGGAGAAGTATTATTTCCCAGGTATGCGTAGGTATGTTACAGAATACCTAAAGAAATGCGTAGATTGTCTTCGTTACAAGCCGTCAAATCAAAAACCCGTGGGTTTATTACAAACTCCTATGTTACAACAGCGAGGTGAAGTTCTTGCTATCGACTTATTTGGTCCGCTTCCAACTGGAGACCAGGGGGAGCGTTGGATATTTCTAATAGAGGATGTAGCTACAAGGTGGGTAGAACTTTTTCCACTCGTTGATGCTACCGCGGAGGCTTGCTCTCGCGTCCTCCTAGAAGAGTACTTTCTCCGATACGGATTGCCTCGGCGTGTCATTTCAGACAACGGTACGCAATTCGTGTCTGCTGTCATGCAGCAATGCATGCACTTGATGGGCGTCAAGCAGGAGCTCATTCCGTTATACCATCCAGAGGCTAATCCCGCGGAAAGAAAGAATCGGGACCTTAAGGTACAGTTGTCCATGCTAGTTCAAACCAGCCACACCGATTGGCCAAAGCACTTGGCAAGTGTCAGATTTGCCATGAACAGCGCCGTGTGCTCCACTACTGGTAAGACCCCCGCTTATTTGACTTTCGCACGAGAGTTGCGAACCCCGTTTGATGTAAACAGTGATCTCCGCAGTATCCTGGACAAGGAAAACTTCGTTCCTCAAGTCACGCCCTACTTGCGGTCATTCATTTCATCTCTCTCAGAGATTAGGGAACGTGCAGAGAAATGTCAGGACATTCGCAAAAAGGTAGCTGATGACTCTCGCCAGAAAGAACTGAAAATTAGTGTAGGGGATTTGGTTTTGTTAAAGTCACACCATTTGAGTAATGCATCTAAGGGTATTACACGGAAATTCATGCCTAGGCGGGACGGTCCTTATCGTGTTCGGCAGATCGTCAGTCCTACAACCTTCGTTCTTGCCGATCTCGCGAATAACGTTATAGGGAAATATCATAGCACGGACATAACTTTGTTGACTAATCCTGTAGGTACAGCAACACCGGTTATGCCGAAAAGACGCAGAGGACGTCCGCGCGACCGTGAGCTAAGTCCCAAGTTGGACTCGGGGCGCGATACCAACTTGGAGGGGGAGTGTGTAGCGCGCGAGTTTAAAAATTCCCGCCACAGCGCCGCGGCTGACAGTGCGAACCCCGCGGCATCAAGTGGCAATATGGCCGAACGGCGCGAGCACGCGAGACGAACACGCCTGCCAGCGCGTTATAGAGATTAGTTTCTTTTATTGTTTGTTTAATTGTCATTAAAACAGTAAATGTTAAACGTGGTTTTACTAAAAAGCTGCTTTACTCCTGAGTGACATAGGCTATATTTTAAGTACGCGGGCGAAGCTGCGGGCAAAAGCTAGTAAAAAATATAGCTGACGCTTACATAGGAACAATCTGTAAACACACATCCAGGATCGTCACCACCTTCGTGGGATAGTACCTCCCTACACCTATTTACCCTCTGTCTAACTAAAAATTATCTTTACTTAAAAAAAAAGCTAAAAAATTCGAGTTAAGAGATATTTAACAGGAATGTAACTCTATACGAGCGAAACATATTAATTTATACACCGTGAAATTTAAATGGTTGTTTTTGCCGTGGCAGAATGACTTGCCATAAGGAGTACTTTTGAAGCATACAGTAAAAATAAAAAAAATAGAAAGTTTTTTTTATAAATAATTATTAAAAATATTTATCAACTCAAAAAAGCGAAAACAATAGTAACATTAGACGTAATTTGTAGGTACTACTAGAGTCGCATGAACAGCCCGCCGTCAAAGAAAACCGATTCATTAAATATTCAAACCAAAATAAGCTCTCGCACGTTGTGATACGTCATAATTAGCTTGCACTCTATGGGTCCATTTTATGTTTTTGATATTTTATTTTTTTATCAAACGTTTGTATTACCAATACACAACCATTTCGCTGAGGGAAAACAACCATTTTTTCACGGTGAATATTACAATACGAATTAAATTTTGTATACACTATCCAGAGACTTCATAGTTCTAGTAAATTATAGCTGTGGAGTGGCGACCGCGTACCGGAAGACGTAGCGTTGGAAGGCCTCCCACAAGGTGGACCGATGACCTGGTCAGGGTTGCTGGAATCCGATGGATGCAGGACGCGCAGGACCGGTCTTTGTGGCGGCGCTTGGGGGAGGCCTATGTCAAGCAGTGGACGTCTTTCGGCTGAAATGATGATGATGATAAAATATAATAAAATTAGCTAAGATGATGAATATAGTCTTGAAGTAGGTACCTACGTACCTACTTCAAGACTATATTCATCATCTTAGCGCCATTCCCGGTTGCACACCTTGACTTTCACCTCGGTGCCCGGGGTCCGCTTTCCCACACAGACGCCTCCACTTCGCTCGGTCTTTCACGTCCTTTGCCTTAAGCCCATTGGCACGCATATCGTCCCTTACGGCTTCGATCCAACGCCTCTTAGGCCTTCCTCGTTTTCCGGGTCCCGGCGGAGGTGGCATGGCGAGGCATCTGTTACCCACGTAGTCTGCCGGTTTTCGTAAAACGTAGCCTTACCAGCGTAAGCGACCCTCCTGCAGTTTATCCGCTATGTCACGGACCTGAAGGCTGCCCCGTATGCGGGAGTTTTTTAATGCTGTCTTTCCGCGAAACTCCAGACATCCAGCGCAGCATATTCATTTCCGTGACATGCAGGCTTTGCTTATGCCGCTTAAGTACAGGCCACGCTTCACTGCCATACAAAAGGACAGGCCTAATGATGGTCTTATAGAGGAGCTACTCTTAAGTGGCGAGTTAATCGTCATAACGCAATTTAGTATGCTGGTTAATGTAAACTACTACCGTACCTACTATAAGTGATTTATTTACAGTTTCGAACCGCATTTAGTCAAGAAAAGCTTTGCGTTTCTTAAACATAACAATTTACAGCTGTAATGTTAGTTTTACGAGGTCTTACATGTCCCGTATCATAGGAATTGAAGTAATACATACAAAAATAAGTTCCGCGGTTAATGCGTCAATCAGCACGCTTAGTCAGTGTTTATCTCACGGGTTATTTCTGGACGTTATGTATTTAACCTTGCTTGGCATTGTATTTATAGTGGTTTACGGTTTCCTCGTCATTATATACATTGTATGCAGTTAGTTTTGATAGGTACACAATAATATGTACTTAGGTACATTAAAACATTCCATTAAATATTTGTACGCTGTGTGTGGAATATTATGGAACAGTCGTCGACGGCGCGCTCTGTTTCCGCTCACCTCAAGGAGTTGTCAGGAAACGGAGAGGCCTAACTGCAGGGCCCAAGCCTACTGGGGCCCCAGTCCGGTTTCTGAAAGAAAGGTCCCACCCTGGTATGAAGGCTAAGAAGTAATGGTGTGGGTCTTTTAGTCAGTAAGAGTCTGACACTGTTTCCCGCTCCGCCCAAGGGCGGGATTCGTCATTAGATGATTTTGCCCACCACAAAAAATGGACATCATTTTATGTGCTTTTTGTAACAACAATATTCTAACAAATAATTTATTATTATTAAAAAATCTGCCAAGAGCGTGTCGGGCCACGCTCAGTGTAGGGTTCCGTAGTTTCCCGTACGCCACAAATTTCTCGCAATGTAACAGAACCCAGTAGAGCATATAAAAATTAGTAACTCAATTTCCCGAGAGATGGCGCTGTACCCGGTGGTAATTTTGGATTCTCTTCTTCTTAGTCGTGCTCTCTTGACAGAGTGGTCGTGGTCATGTGTCGGTCGAGTCCTGCGCCACCGCCTCTCTCGCGATGCGACGCCATGAAGTTCTATGTTTGGCGGCTTGGGAGTTTTCGTTGACGCTGCAATGCGTCACCGATTTGATGAGGTCTGTCCACCGTGTTGGAGAGCGTCCACGTGATCTTTTGCCCTCAACTTTCCCTTGCACTACCGGTCGCTCCATTGAGTCCTCGTTACGGGTGATATGCCCGAAGAACTTGAGAATTCGTATTTGCACAGACGACGATAATCTCTCTCTGATATGGAGTTCTTTGAGGATCGATATATTGGTTCGGTGCGCAGTCCACGGGATTCGAAGCTTGCGTCTCCAGCACCACATTTCCAGTGCGTCAATCTTGCGACGGTCCTGCATCCTCAGCGTCCACGTCTCAGCTCCATATAGAAAAATAGGAAAGACCAAGCATTTCATTAATCGAACCTTAGTGTTTTTGGTTATTCTACGGTCTTTCCAAAACTTTGGATTGCGTGAAACGATTTTTTTCTTTTTGTATTTTTATTTGAAAGAAGATACGCTCAAGATAATGAAATATGTAAAAAAAAATTAAAAAATGCTTGCGTGTATAGTCCGGTCAATTTAGACATTCGAAGTTACATAAATTCCCACCTAGCTGAAAATCGGTAAGATTGTTTAAAATATCATTAAAAACAAAATTTGAAAGTTCCCCATCTTTCCCCTGTAAGGAAAAAATTTTATTCAAGGTCAAAGGTCAAAAAAAAGTTTTTCGCGATTTTCAGCAAAACGGTAAGTTTTATCATAAAAATACGTCAGACAAAAATTGTAGATCATAAAATTATCTACAAAAAATGTATTAATACTTTTTTTCTACGAGCCACCGTTTTTGAGATATAACGATTCTAAAAGTTGCAAAAGTTGTAATCGTCTTAATATGCACACGTTTCCTCGCCACCTATGAGGTAGTGTACTCAGCGCGTTTTTTTTAACGTGGTTTCCCCAGTAGGCCTATAAACAATATTCTGACATTTTTGTTATAAAACTCAAAACAGCACGATATAGGTTAGAATAAACACGTGTTTTCACTAGCAACTGGCATCCAAGACTAACAGTGTTTCATTTATTATAGTAGGTATAAGACCCTAGCCACGCACACAATTGACCAGGGGACAGATGTTTTCTCAAGGTTGCAATGGTGTATAAGTTAAGGGACTGGGTTTCATTTTACCTGATATTTGTATAGTTATAGCTTATGTATATTTTATATTAGTAGTTTAAGTTACAATGACCGATAGAAAAATATTTTAATATATATTACAACTATAGAGATGTTTATATACGTGGCGTATTCATGCATATTATGACGATTACAACTTTTGCAACTTTTAGAATCGTTATATCTCAAAAACGGTGGCTCGTAGAAAAAAAAGTATTAATACATTTTTTGTAGATAATTTTATGATCTACAATTTTTGTCTGACGTATTTTTATGATAAAACATACCGTTTTGCTGAAAATCGCGAAAAACTCTTTTTTTTGACCTTTGACCTTGAATAAAATTTTTTCCTTACAGGGGAAAGATGGGGAACTTTCGAATTTTGTTTTTAATGATATTTTAAACAATCTTACCGATTTTCAGCTAGGTGGGAATTTATGTAACTTTACTCTTATTTTTTGGTCTAATTTGACCGGACTATGTACTTTTAAATTCAAAAATTAGTTCAGAACGTTTTTTTTTAAATATTTCAAAAACTCGTCATCCTATCAAGTTCAAAATAATTTTCATAGAAAGTTCACTTAAAGTTCTACTTTTGAGTTTTTTTTTTCATATTTTTGAAACTTATGGTTCATAAGTTAGAGTGGGGGTACGCCTTCAATTTTTCAAAAACCATTCATCCTATCAAGTTCAAAATAATTTTCCTAGAAAGTTTATTTTAAGTTGTACATTTGAGAATTTTTTCATATTTTTTAAACTTATGGTTCAAAAGTTAGAGGGGGGGGAACGCCTCATTTTTTACTCTTGGAGCGATTATTTCCGAAAATATTAACATTATCAAAAAATTATTTTATGGAACCCTTAATCATTTTTAAATACCTATCCAACAATATATCACATGTTATGGTAGAAAGGAAAAAAATAGTACATTGTTATACGAGGGATGAAAGCAAGTTCCTCGAACTATTAGCGACCTCGCTCTCGCTCGGTCGCCAAGAAATTTCTCGGGACTAAATAACTCTTGAACCCGAGGTAAACACTGTGCTTTTCATTACGAATACGAGGAAAATAAAAATAATAAAAACCTGAGTCGTCGTCAAAGGTTTTCACATGTTTTTAGGTAGGTATATTTCTTTTGATTTAGGCGGTAAGCGGTTTTCTCCTCTTAAGAATCTTGCATTAAATTTATAACTGAAGCTGATAAACTTATCGTGTTAATACAAATTTCTTATAACAGAGATTTAGCAAAATGTAAACAAAACTCTACACCTGGAAAAAAAAAACAAGGAAGATCAAATCGCCCACAGATTATAGAGAGACTACCATTTACCCGCCAACTTTTTTTTATAGTGTTCGGCTGGCTGGCTTTTCAGTCAATATTTTTCATTTTGTCATTGTAAAAATATCTGGTCAAAATTTTTCTCAAATATATATTAGTTTAAATGAAATATTTGAAAGTAAATTAAAATAAAGTCATTAAAAAAAGTATTCTTAAATTATTTCTATTTTTATGTTATTTTAATTGTAATACCAAATTTCAGTGAAGTCCGTTCTTCCATTCGCAACAAACACACACATTGGAGTATAACAGAAACATCATCATCATCAGCCTAGCGTATGTCCCGGTTGCTACCTTGGCTTTCACCTCGGTGCCCGGGGTCCGCTTTCCTTCCTAGTCGTCTCCACTTCGCTCGGTCTTTTGCGTCCTCTGCCTTAAGCCCATTTGCACGCATATCGTCCCTTACGACGTCGATCCAACGCCTCTTAGGCCTACCTCGTTTACCGGGTCCCGGCGGAGGCGGCATGGCGAGGCATCTGTTACCCGGTGGAGTATAACAGAAACAAATCTATCCTATTTCAACCAATTCAACAATATAGTTTTTCTCTTTCTGACCAATAAATTTTAATATTGTATTTAATTTTATTCAACGATTGCATTACTGCTTACCATCAGGTAGGATCGCTGTCAAGCATTAGTTTATATCTTTTTTTTTTTTTAAATCCTAGTCCCTTGTTCTCACTTGACTGAAATCCCCAGTATGGGTACGATTACTGTACTCCCTGTAGGAGGGACAGAGTCGAAGCCTCCCGGAGCTGAGGGTTGGTGCGAAAGCGTTACACCGGGGCTCTGGGAATAAGGCAAGGAAGGCGCGGGGTAGGTTGTTTAGTCAGTAAGAGGCTGACATTGTTTCCCGCTCCGCCCAAGAGTGGGATTCGTCATTTGATGATTTTTACCTACCGTAAAAAAAAGTTACTGTACTCCACAAGCAGTTCTTACAATCACACGTCTCACTTAATGTTACTGAAACACATCTTCCAGTGTACGAAAAAAACTATAATAAACAGTTATTATTGAAGTCTTCAAAACGGTCTATTCTTTGGTGCCCACTCAATGATATTCTCTAGACCAGGGTAGGCGAACCAATGGAACGTGTTGACGTGTGCCATTGACAGCACGCGATTTTGGGCACGTCGTCGATCATAAAACATGTGCAGCAACAAAAATCACACTAATTTTACAGTAATTTAATTTATGCGTGTAATAAAAACAATTCAAAATGCACTTCTTTTGTTTACTTTATTTCATAGAGAGTTTTGATAGTAGGTAGTAGTTATTATTATTTTCCAAATAATCAGTAAGTCAAAATTGATAGCACCTCAATGACCCCATTAAACTTTTTTTGGAAAAAATTGCACGTTGGTGCATAAAGGTTCGCCCTACACTGCTCTAGACAGACGGACTGCATTTCAACTGCAATCCAACCACAAATTGCAGTCGGTGTGCAGTTCACACGATTGCAAGCCGACTGCAATTGAACTGCAATCGGACTGCACGTTTGGTTTGCTGTTCTATTGCAGTCGTTTCAACTGCACTTAAATTGCAATTTGCGGTTGGATTGCTAGACCAGTGCAAATAGCTTTTGAAAGGGACTTAAATAGTAGTAGAATGAAATCCATTGGAAAAGGAAGAATAATATAGCAAAAATTTAAGGAAAAATAAATTACGGTCGATCTGAGGTCGGGAAGTGGATTGGTGTGCGCTTTTAAGGGGAAAATGGTTTATCTCTAATTCCGGCAAAACTACTGGTTCAAGGGGAAACATTCAAATGGCAAACTTGTAGATCATAAAAAGATCTACCACTTTTGTATTTACACTTTTTTGACATAACCTCAAAATCTATGTGAAAAGTCTAAAAAACTGTGTTTCTAGTTTTTATTTTTTATCTTCTTTAAAAATCACTTTACTTTCACAAATCTTTGTGAAAAGTTACCTTTTAATGTCCCAAACTTACCCTAATTTTTTTTATTTAAAATATTCACTGTAGCTCTTTATTTTGACTGAACATCGAAAAAATAGACTATTTTTCAATCGAAAAATCTCACGTAAAAATATGTGATTTTTTAAAAACTTTTGTTGGCTTCTTATTCGTCGAAATTTTTACTTTTTGATGGTGTAAAAAAATATATACACTACTATAGTAAATTTTCTCAGAAAATGCGAAAAACTAAAAAAACTCGAATCAAAAATTACTTTTGTTTAATCATTATTAGCGACCCGCTCCAGCTTCACGCGGGTGCAAAGGTGATATATTATACCTATAAACCTTCCTCTGGAATCATTCTATCTATTAAAAAAAAACCGCATCAAAATCCGTTGCGAACTTTTAAAGATCTAAGCATACACAGGGACAAGCAACTTTGTTTTATACTATGCAATGATGTACTGAGGTATTTATTAATTTTTTTATAAAAGATTTAAAGGGTATTTCACGTAGGAAATGTGATTGCTGCAATTTTATGCAGTAAAAACGTTGTCTTATTAAATTTTAGCTTCGTTTAATCAGTCAACGTTATTTTTATTCATTACATATGTTTAAATAATATAATCTTGCCTCATATATTTTATCTTACATTCTAATCATTTATTAGTTTTTACCATTAGTTTTTGTCTCTTTGATAGCATTTCTTCATGGTTAAATTCGAAAAACTTACTTATGATTCAGATGATGAAATTCATCAACTGAATCATTAACTTCCTCGTAGGTTTGTTCTTTCACATTGGAGCATTATGTAAGCATACGCAATTGCAGCAGCCACATTTCCAACATGAAATCCCCTTTAAATCTTATAAAAAATTTAATAAACACCTCAGTACATTATTACATAGTATAAAACAAAGTTGCTTGTCCCTGTGTATGCTTAGATCTTTAAAAGTTCGCAACGGATTTTGATGCGGTTTTTTTTAATAGATAGAATGATTCCAGAGGAAGGTTTATAGGTAAAATATATCACCTTTGCACCCCTGCGAAGCTGGAGCGGGTCGCTAATAAAGATTAAACAAAAGAAATTTCTAATTCGATATTTTTAGTTTTTCGCATTTTCTGAGAAAATTTACTATAGTAATGTATATATTTTTTACACCATCAAAAAGTAAACATTTCGACGAATAAGAAGCCAACAAACGTTTTAAAAAAATCACATATTTTTACGTGAGATTTTTCGATTGAAAAATAGTCTATTTTTTCGATGTTCAGTCAAAATAAAGAGCTACAGTGAATATTTTAAATAAAAAAAATTAGGGTAAGTTTGGGACATTAAAAGGTAACTTTTCACAAAGATTTGTGAAAGTAAAGTGATTTTTAAAGAAGACAAAAAATAAAAACTAGAAACACAGTTTTTTAGACTTTTCACATAGATTTTGAGGTTATGTCAAAAAAGTGTAAATACAAAAGTGGTAGATCTTTTTATGATCTACAAGTTTGCCATTTGAATGTTTCCCTTAGAACCAGTAGTTTTGCCGGAATTAGAGATAAACCATTTTTTCTCCTTAAAAGCGCACACCCATCCACTTCCCGACCTCAAATCGACCGTAATTTATTTTTCCTTAAATTTTTGCTATATTATCTTCCTTTTCCAATGGGTTTCATTCTACTACTATTTAGGTCCACTTTTTATCGTTAACGATGCTATTTGCACTGGACTATGCAGTTGAAATGATGTCCGTCTGTCTAGAGCCTGATAAACAGATAAGTTATCCTCACAAAACAACCGAAAAATGTTCCACGCAGCAGCGTGGGTTCCCTACTTGTTTTCGAAAGTTGATTATTCGATTTTTATTATATCGAACACGGTGTGTCGATAATTCAGTTGTAATTTATTTTTTTACCGGTTTATTAATCAAAACAGTTTAAAAATATTTTTTGAACAATTAAACATACCACACGACACTTTTGAGGGTATCAGGGGGCCAATTCTCGATTTTCGACATTTATTTCGAGTTCGAGATTGCAAGTCTATCTCTATATCTATCAAAAATATCTCTTTCTCTACCTAAAAATGACGAATTGAGCAAAATTCCGTATTCTCAGTCAAAATAGAAATATATCTCACAAAAATGTCGAGTCGAGTGAAGATATTGTTAATTTTAGGTAGAATCGCACGTTTCGTTTTATGTAGTTATGAATGAATGATTGATTTGGTTTTAAAACGCGGACCAAACATATGATATAAGATACATACAGAACAAGGATGACCCCTCATATGTTATTCGATTATGGTCAATATTACATGCTAGATAACGCATTTATTAATACATTGCGCTGAGGTTGCCTCGCTAAATTTAATGCAAATGATGTTAAATATTAAAGTTTGTTACTACATTTTTGACCTAATTTACCCTCATCTGTTATTTGAAAAAAACAAGCATTAGCTGAAAGAATGTGTCCCAAGGAACTAAAAAAATACTGGTTGCCTTCGCAAAAATGATGCGCAATAGTTAGTTGCCCTGATTTAAGATATAAATTTTCTTATGCCCTCACTGTCGTTAAGTAAAAATAAAGGCAATTAGTGGTTTTTATTACTTTAAACTCATCATCATCATCATCAGCCTTTCAATGTTCCCACTGCAGGGACACGGGCCTCCTCTCTCTAGGAGAAGGAATGGGCCATAATCCACCACGCGGGCCCAGTGCGGATTGGTGGATGTCACATGTCTTCGAATTTTTGGTTCTAGGGGACATGCCGGTTTCCTCACGATGTTTTCCTTCACCGTTTTGAGAGCAGTGGTGATGAAAATAAATTACACAAAGTAATGCGCCTGGCTGGGTTTGAACCCGCGACCTACGACTCGTAAGTCGGGGCCGTTACCACTCGGCCACCACTGCTCACTTTAAACTATTAGCAACAATACAATTGGATTTGGAAATGTTGAGAAATCAGAAATATTTGCGATTTACGCTAGTTTACGCAATAGGATTTTGATAATGAGGCATTTTATTTGATGACTAATTAGAAAAAAACCTCATGTAATTCGCTAGGATGTAGCTTAAAAATAATATGTAAGCAATAGAAGTCCAATTAGAAACGTTTTAAAAAAGTTATGACTTGTTTTGTGTTCATGAAAATAGCTAAACTGACTTTATTAGCAGTCAATGTCCTAAAAACTTTTTCATAAATTAGTGTATGTGAAATATTATTCTATTATTCTTTCTTGTTGAAGAAGAGATAAAGACGAACATTTTGATGTATATATTGCAATGTTTTTATGAAAGAATAAATAAATATGGATTCGGAAAGGGTTCGATTCAAGCGAAAATTAAAGTTGATAAGGTCGCAAAGTAATCTTTAGTTTCACTTAACGACCAGTGAAAATAAGATTATACGCCTATAAGTTTAATATTTATCATCATTTGCATTAATTAAAATTTAGCGAGGCAACCTCAGCGCAATGTATTAATAAATGCGTTATCTAGCAAGTAATATTTACCATAATCGAATAACATATGAGGGGTCATCCTTGTTCTATGTATCTCGTACTAATATTTTTTTATGTATCAAACGAAATTTTATTTGTTTTACTGTTTATTTTTAGACTAAAAAATTAACAGCAAAACAAATAAAATGTAATTTATTTATTTTTTTCTTTTGACAGAAAATGGAAAGATGAATTATATAAAAAATATTTATAAAAGTATTAATTAATTAATACAAAAATTTAAAAATATATACAATTAAAAAAAATAAAATAATGGTAATTATTATTAATAAATTAATTACTACTACTCTCTCTCTCTCTCTCTCTTTCTTTTCTTTATTATTTATTACTTTTTGGTGTACAATAAAGTTTAATCTATCTATTTTTTTTTTTATTATTCCATTTATTTTAAAACTTACTACATATTTTATACAATTTTAAATATTTCATAAAAAATACTTATTAAAAAACAAAACATTTAAAAATATTAATTGTTTATTATTAAAATATTTTTTTAAATTATATAGGTACCTATTATTAATATGTGTTTTTTTTATATATTTGAGAAAAAAATATTATTAATTATTAAACCAAAGAAAACACAGTGTATCGCACTAACAATCTAACAAAATTCAACGAATTTACTCAGAAATAACGTATCTCTACAATCGACATGACATCTCTACTGCTCGGAAGCACTCGACATGAACTCTTACGTTATCCTTCGACAAATGTCGAATTCGACATCCCCAGAATAGCAACTTTAAAAATTTGGCGAAAAAATGACGTCATTAGAAATATTTGTCGAGTTCGTCACCATCTCTAAAATCGAGAATTGGCCCCCAGGCGATTGGCTAGCAACCGATCACTGATATTGTCTACGTTATCTTTGGCCCATTGCCACAGCTAAACGTGGTGAATTTGTTACCTAGCTGTCTTCCTCAATTTAGGAAAGTTGACGTGAAGATATGTATGGTATTTAATGTATTTCCTTAACGTCTATAATGCAACATAAGATTATTAATTAAATGTCACGGACAACAGTAGGCTTTTCAAACCTACATACTTTCGAAGTAATATAAATTACCGAACAAATGAGCAATCGTTGTAGGGTTTTTCGTACAAACGTTACATCGCACCAATAACGCATCGACGGAATAAAACATCGTATTATGCGTTCCAAATAAGAACAGGAAAGTCAATAACCTCGATCTGTCAAATTTTGACTGAAAAGTACGGTTTGCAAAAAAATCTTATTTGCGTATCAATAAAAAGTTTTTTTTTTTGCTATTTAAATTTTAGTTAATTCTAGTTGAAGTAAAAACGTTAGGGTTTAATATAAATTTGCCAAATAATTGTTTTAAGTCATAAATAATTTACAAGAATAAGAATAAGAAATGTTATTTGCTAAAACACGTGTATGCACACAATACAAACATGCATGCAAGATATTAAGTAAGTAGCTCACGACATGTCTGCCATTTTTCATGGCGTGCAAATATATTAAATTATTATATGAATTAATCTTAAATCAATTTTACATTTATACAATAATAACATTTTTACAATTATCAAATCATACATTTTCATTATTAAATAATTATAGATATTATAGTACATATTTTAAAGAATTCAATTATATTTAATAGCATTCAAACACTGCTGATACACACCTTAATTACGACAATGTTTAGTTTATTTATTGATTACTATCACGGAGTCGTTTAGAAATTCCGTAATATTATAATATGCTTTCTGTGCTAAAAACAATTTCATAGTTTTTTTAAGCTTTGGTATTGTTTGTTCTTTCCAACTTTTGGGCAATTTATTGTAGATAATTGGTGCCATGCAAAAGACACTCTTGCGCATAAGTGCAGTTTTCGATGGGTGTAAACATAGTTGGCTATCATCACGTCTATTTCTTGGAAATTTGTCTGCCATACGAGGAAACAAATGTGGATTTGTTTTTACGAACATTGTTATTTCTAATATATAAATTGAAGGCAATGTTAATATATTATATTTAATGAAAAATGTTTTACAGCTATCAGTAGTCTTGAGATTGAACATAGATCGTAAGCAGTATTTTTGTTTTTTAAAAATGATCTCCCTATCGGTTGAATTACCCCAGAAAATAACACCATATCTAAGGACAGATTCAATCAGACCGTAGTAGGCCATTAATAGTGCTTCTATATTTAATGTACGAGACAATTTATATAATGCATATGCCCCACTGCTTATTCTTTTAGCTAGAGCTTCAATATGCGACTTCCAATTTAAGTTTCTGTCAATTGTTAGACCTAAAAATTACAAGACAAGAAAAACTATTTTCTTTATTATTTTCATTGTTAGAAACAATTCGACTTTTTCTTCTATTTACCACTACTCAGACACATCACACAGTGAAACAGAGATAAACAAAATTGAAATACTGTATTCTGATTTAAACTTTTTTCGTTTTTTTTTTTTATTGATTATAGGTTCGCGCTTGACCGCTATCTCACCTGATGGAAAGCGACGATGCGGTCGACGATGGAGCGCGCTTACCTAGAAATAACCTATTCACTCTTGACTTAAAGATAACCGGATTGTAGTAGCTATCAGGAAACACCGACTCCGGCAAGGAATTCCACTCCTTGGCTGTACGCATATAGAATGTGCTCCCAAAACGCTTTGTACGTATATGTGGGACATCCACCATGTACCGGCGGCGCAATGCCGTACGTCTGGTGGTCCGATGATGGAACGGGCTAGGCGGAATTAAATTATGTAATTCCGACGCACACTCCCCGAAATGCAACCGGTAGAAAACCGACAGGCTAGCAACTCGGCGTCGATGCTCAAGACTTGAAGTCTCGACTCGACAAGTGCATCATCGCCAATGATCCTCTTGGCTCGCCTCTCAATAGACTCAAGCGCATCAAATTGGTATCGGCCAGATCCGTCCCAAAGATGAGAGCAGTACTCCATAACCGATCGAACTTGCGCCAGATAAAGTTTAAGCAGCTGTTCCGGCGTGAAGTATTGTCTAACCTTTGCGAGGATTCCCAACTTTTTTGCAGCCAGTTGAGCTTTTGCTTCGATGTATGGCCCAAAATTGAGAGTAGATGTCAGCGTTATACCAAGAAGATCAAGATGGTCAGTTATCAGCACGGATACACCCCGGAAAGTTGGAGCAGGGCTAAATTGACTCCTTTTATCGGAAAATAGACACGCCTGAGTTTTAGCTGCATTGAACCTGACCATGTTGGCATCGACCCATTCAGAGACAGCCTCCAAGGACAAGTTCAAGCGCCCAACCATAGCCTCTCGAAGAGACTGGATCTGTGACCCACTAGCTCGTGCGCCGGATGTGTAACTCTCAGCAACAGTGCTGTCGTCTGCATACCCAAAGGTACTGGGCTTAAGCAGGTCGTTTATGTGCAACAAAAACAATGTTGCCGAGAGCACTGACCCCTGAGGGACCCCAGCATTGATGGTCATTTCACGCGACGAGCAACCATCGATGACCACACGGATGGACCGGTCCCTCAGAAAGTCTGCGATCCAAACACACAATCCAGTAGGTAAACCGAATGAAGGAAGCTTACTAATAAGGCTTTCATGCCAGACCCTATCGAAAGCCTTCGAGATGTCAAGGGAGACGGCAAGCGCTTCCCCGTGTTTCTCGATAGCCTCACTCCAGATGTGGATGACATACGCTAAAAGATCACCTGTTGACCGATTCCAGCGAAATCCGTATTGTCGGTCACTTAAGATGTCATTGGCTTCTAGGTATGCCAGGAGCTTCGTGTTCAGTACACGTTCCATTGTCTTACAGAGAATGGACGTTACTGAGATGGGCCGGTAGTTAGCTGGGTCAGCCCGACTACCCTTTTTGGGCACGGGCTGTACGTTAGCTTGCTTCCATGCATTCGGCACTTTTCCAGCCTCAAATGAAAGCCTAAATAGGCGTGTCAGGATTGGAGTCAATTCTGGCGCACACGTTTTTAGCACGATTGCCGGTATCCCGTCAGGACCGCTAGCCTTGTTCACGTCAAGGTTACGTAGCACCTGCGGACGTCCTTCTGATGGATGCGAATGTCTGACATACTCGTCTCACAACCATCAGGATAAGCAGGGGGCCGCGCGTCACCGGGATCTAGACGCGAAGATTCCGCGAAGAGGGAGGCAAACAGATTTGCTTTCTCCTCAGCGGTGTGGCCCAGCAATCCGTCGGGTCTCAGCAATGGCGATAGTGAGGGGCGGCAGAAGTTCGATTCAACCGACTTAGCCAGGGACCAAAACGCTTTGCTATCAGCGGGGTATGAAGCAAGTTTGTTCCCGATGCGGCTGATGTGGTCGAATCGAGACCTCCGCATTGCCTTCTTGCAAGACTTGGCAGCACTGTTGAAGGCTCTTTTCTTCTGACTTAAGTCCCCCGCCTTACGCATGCGAGCGTTGGCCCAGGCCCGGTATGCTTCGTGTTTAAGCGCATTAGCGCGATCACATTCAGCTCCAAACCAAGGACGAGCTTGGCTAGACATTGTCACGTCGGAGAATGGAATGTAGTACTCCATCCCCCGCCGCAGCACATTCGCCACAGCATCTGCGCATGACGATGGATCATCTGAAGAAAAGCAAGTAGGCTGCCAAGGATAACATGCGAAGAAAGATCGCATGCCCTCCCAATCTGCTGACCTGTATCGCCAAATCCGCCTGGTGCCTCTAGGGCTGAGATCAGGCGGAGAATAGACTGATACAGATTTCACCAGACAGTGGTTGGAACTACCTAACGGTGATGATATCGACACTGAGTAGCGGTCTGGATCAGTTGCCAGCAGAAGGTCCAAGCAATTGGCCGTGTGCGAATAAACATCCAGCACCCTTGTAACTCCCTGGACCGGCTGAGTGAGATTTAATGCCAGCGCAAGCTTTCGCATCTCTCGACCAGCATGGTCTGTGCACTGGAACTGGACTGTGCACTGGACTTAAAGATTATTATTATTATTACTGGTATGGGAAGAGCCACTCCTGATGGTGGGCATTAAAGTCCCCCAGTAACACCAGTTGAGCGGAAGGGTTCCTTTGCTGAGCCGCATCCGCCGCCTCACTAAGGTACTGTGTGAGCCTGGTCGATCTCCACTGTGCGAGCGGTAGACACAAGCATAGATAATTTTATCCATGCCTGTGTCCACCAGAGCCCAAAGCGTTGAGAATTTGGGATCCTCAAGGTTGCGGAGGCGCCGATAGCAGATGTCGTCCCGGGCGTACAAGCACACGCCAGCGTGTGGTTTAAAATTGTGCTCCAGGATAAATAAACCCTGGGTAAGACAGGTACGACACATCTGATGGACTTCTAATCTGCGTCTCCGAAAGAAAAAAGAGGGATGGTTTTACACGTACACGATTCGTACGTAAATTATTATTATTAATATCTTTTTTTGTTCACTCTACCTAATTTCTTCGATTTGACAGTTCGACGTGACATCACAACATGGCCATCGAACCTATTTTCATTTGGAACGGGTTGTACAACTGAATTATCGACACATCGTGTTCGATATAACAAAAATCGAATCATCAACTTTCGAAAACAAGTGGGGAACCCCAGCAGCGGCAACACACACACTTTTTAATAATTGTACGTTTCACTACAAGTAAAAATAATAAATTCAACATTATTCTGGCCACCAATCATCTAAAAAGGTCTTAATCAGGTCTCTTCGAGTTCACTTTTGCGCTCGGGGAGATATGCGACTTAAACTAGACCATTTTCCTAACTCGAATATCAATTGATCGACCACTATAAATCGAACGTCTAAATACTCGAACGTTCATAATATCGAATGGCTATTATATCGAACATTCAATACATCGCACACCCAATACATCGAGTGTTCAAAATATCGAATGTTTGTTTGATCGAGCGTTCAACGCATCGCATATTCATTTTATCGTAAGATCAACATATATAAAAGAATACAAGAAAACACAAAATTTAATAATAAATCACATTTTAATTTTTAATTATTATCTTTTATAAGCACATTTTAATATTTTGTGTAAATTGCAAGGAGAAACTCTAACAAATCCATGTTGTTTTTATTATTAAATATTTTTTCAATCGCATTTACATCCCTTTTGCCTCTTTTTCTCTTTTGCCTTATTTCTTATTATTTTTTTGTGATTATATTGCAAATTAAACACAGATAGATCTTTCGATAAAATGAATATGCGATGCGTTGAACGCTCGATCAAACAAACATTCGATATTTTGAACACTCGATGTATTGGGTGTGCGATGTATTGAATGTTCGATTTAATAGCCATTCGATATTATGAAGGTTCGAGTATTTAGACGTTCGATTTATAGCGGTCGATCAATTGATATTCGATTTGGCGTAGTACACCCATTGTTCTTTGGGTGAAAAGTAATTGGTCAAAACATTCTGTTGGTTAAACATTCACTGACGTAGAGTTGTGTTGGCGAAACGTTCGTGGATGAAAAGTCCTTTGGGCGAAAAGATAATGGTTTAAAGATAATGTTGACCAACGGTTCATGGGCCAATCGTCTGTTGGTAAATCGTTTCAGTTTCCCGATTAGCACCACAATCTATTAAAATCGTCTAAAAGGGCCTCTGCGAGTTGGTTTCGACCCCTCGTACACTTTACAATGGTCCAGGGTCTGAGATAAATAAATAATAATAATTAGTGTGATCTCATCGTTCTACAAAGAGGGACTTCCCTCCTCCCAGCCAGACGAAAACATAATTAGTAGGCAACAAGATATGACATAAGTCGGATATTCCTGATAGGTGCTCGTAAAAAATCTTATCAATAAAGATAATGACACTAACAAGCAACATGCTGTAGGTGACTCATATATATTTATTCAGTTTACACATAAACATTAAATATATAAACCAACACTATCTATTCAAAATTTTAATGATGTTTCGGAAAGATTGCTCGAAATTAACTTACATTCGGCTATCACTTTAATTCGTTTCTGCTGTTTCCGCCCTAAATTTACATACTTCCTCCGCGCCTCTCATTTGTGGAAACATCCTCATCTTTTGGAAAAAATGGATCAAATTATCAGACAAACCCTATCTTCACTTTTAAATGTGGCCATGGACGACCGAGCTTGGGCTCAATCTACCCTTCCCATTCGTATGGGAGGCCTCGGTGTCCGCAAAATTACCAGTATCAGTTTACCGGCATTTATTTCCTCGGTTCACGGCACGGAGAAATTAATCAGGAATATTCTAATTTCCACACTGATTAATTTTGATGTGCCGTGCTTAACTGAGGCTGTAAATGCCTGGAAAGTCGCTTGCCCGAATTCAAAAATACCCGGCAACCCCTCTTCCCAAAGGCAGTGGGATGAGCCGCTCTGCAAAGTAGTTCAGCAAAACCTGTTTTCTACATCTTCCTCTACTGCAGAGCGTGCACGCCTGCTGGCTGTGGAGAAGTGGGAGTCTGGTCTCTGGCTTCACGCACTACCGTCGTCGAGCATAGGCACCTTGTTCGACGATACTACTTTCCGCCTCGCTGCTTCTCTACGTCTAGGCGCTCCTTGTTGTTCTCCTCATCGCTGCCACTGTGGCGAAGTTGTCAACAGCCTCGGGCACCACGGTCTGTCATGCAGCCGAAGTGCGGGTCGCATAGCTCGGCATGCGAATATCAACGACATCATCCGACGTGCTCTTGTTTCCGTCGGCGTTCCAGCTGTATTGGAACCTCATGGCCTGGTACGCGACGATGGCAAGAGACCGGACGGTATGTCTTTATTTCCTTGGAAGATGGGTAGGCCTTTAGTGTGGGACGCAACTTGTGTCGATACTCTCGCGCCATCTCATCTTCCTAGCTCATCATGCTGTGTCGGTGCTGCCGCTGCGGCTGCGGAGAACCTCAAGCGGCGGAAATATACTAATCTTGTTGGTAGTTATATTTTCGAGCCGTTTGGGGTTGAAACTCTCGGATCGTGGGGTCCGAGTGCCCACAAGTTGTTTAATGAACTTTCTAAACGACTTGTTGACACTTCGCGTGACCCAAGGGCTGGCTTTTACCTTGGGCAAAGAATAAGCATTGCCATACAGCGTGGCAATGCGGCCAGCCTTTTGGGCACTTTACCGGTCGACAGCGATGCGGAAGAGTTTTTTGACGCTTTATTAGATTAGGTATTTTTAGTTAAGTTAATTAGGGTTATGTAGTTTTAAGGTTAGATATCTAATTATTAATACTTGTTAATTTTATTGTACTTTGAAAATAATACATACTATAGTTACACTATCTATTTATATATATATTTACACAAACATACATACACATTTATTTATATACCTATATATTTTCCGAGATACACTACACATATACACTAACACTCAACATCGCACAAACATTTGTCGAGACGCAACAGGATACGTGCTCTGTCGACGAATCTTCTTCTACCCCCATGTTCGTGGAGGTGCAACGCCGGGGCGAAGATCCGCTGCCCGAACATGTCGAGGCGTGGCGGAAGGAGCTCCGGCGAGATCTCATGGTGAAGTGGAAACAGCGACTGTCGCAACCCAGCGCTGGGCACACCGTAATCTCAGCGGTAGTGCCCCTCTTTGAGGCGTGGCTGGATAGACCTCACGGCGTCCTCACCTTCCGCATGACGCAGGTTCTCACCGGACATGGGAAGTTCGGGAGATTCCTGCACCGGATTCGTGCGGAGGAGACGTCCGGGTGTCGCCACTGTGAGGCGAGCCCGGAGGACACGGTGGAGCACACGGTGGAGGTGTGCCCTGCTTGGGAAGAGCATCGCCGTGTCCTCGTGGGGGTGATCGGCGGCGGCGACCTCTCGCGCCGGGCCCTGGTTCAGGCCATGGTCCACAGCGAAGAGGAATGGCAGGCGGTCGCCTCCTTCTGCGAAGCAGTAATGCTCGTAAAGGACGAGGCCGACCGCATAAGGCAAAGGCAACGGCGTACTCGCCGTAGCCGTCGCCGCTGCGATCCTGCCGATATCCGGCCACCGTAGACACTGGCTCGCGGACGGTGAGCAATGGGTAGCTCGCCGTCCGGTCGTCTGTAAGACCGAGTCCTAGTCGTCAACGGCGCGCACCGTTCCCGCGCGCCTCAAGGAGTTGTCAGCAAACTGCAGGGGCCCTTCAGGGTCGAAGCCTCCCGGAGTCTAGAGGGAAGTGGGAAACTGTTACCTCGACTCCAGGAATAGGGCAAGGAAGGTACGGGGTAGGTTTTTTAGTCAGTAAGAGTCTGACACTAGTCTCCCGCTCCACCCAAGAGCGGGTTTCGTCATTGGATGATTTTCACCTACCATAAAAAAAAAAAAAAAAAAAAAAAAAAAAACCCCATGTTAATATATTATATCCTTCATATTCGTTTCTCGCCAGTCACGATCTATCCTGTCCGCAAAAGATACGTGCGCTCGCGCCGAAATAAAACTGTACGGATTAGAGCTCTGGTTCTGTAATTGGACCGATATGGTGGCGTTTTGGTATACGTACTTTAGCACTTCAATGTACCTGTAGTCTATTTGGCACCTTTGGAGAGACTGCAGAACTGCCCAGGTCTCAATCGAATCAAAGGCTTTCTCATAGTCCACGAACGCTAAACAAAGTGGCAAGTTGTACTCTTCGGTCTTCTGTATAACTTGCCGCAGCGTATGAATGTGGTCTATGGTACTATAGCCTTTTCGGAACCCGGCTTGTTCGGGAGGTTGGAAGTCGTCGAACCTGCGAGCGAGCCGATTCGTAATGACTCTATAGAACAACTTATAGATATGGATCAGAAGCGAGATGGGTCTGTAGTTTTTCAAAAGAGTTTTGTCACCCTTCTTGAAGAACAGCATCACATCGCTTCTGCCCCATGCCTTTGGCGTTTTGCTCTCGAGGATGACAGGATTGAAGAGCGTTTGGAGGACTTTAAGTATTGGCTTACCGCCCGCTCTCAAGAGCTCTGTTGTAATTCCATCGTCACCCGCCGCCTTGTTGTTTTTAAGCTGCTTCAGAGCCATCCTAATCTCGTACAGGCTGACGTCCGGGATATCTTCGGTATAGTGTCGGGTAAGCTTGGCTCTAGGATCCCTAGCCTTGCTTTCAACAAGTGTTTGCGTGGAATATAACTGTCCATAGAAACTCTCAATCTCCCTCAGAATTTCAGGTGTTGACGTAATGATGCTACCTTCCTCAGTTTTCAGCCTCGTCAATTGGCTCTGCCCAATAGACAGATCTCTGGCGAACACTTTGGAGCCTTTGTTCCGCTCAATGGCGTCTTTGATGCGCTGTGTATTAAATTGGCGAAGGTCGCTCGTCAAAAACTTAAATATCTGTCTATTGAGTTGCCGATAACGATGGGCGTCCGTTGAGTCTTGTAGCCTCATTTCGTTCCTCTGATCCATGAGTTGGAGAGTTTCTTTAATTTAGGACGGCGGGTTTTAAAGTACTTGGACCCTACCGTACGGACAGTATTCACCACCATGTTGTATAGATCGTCCACATCGATGCTGTTCTCAAAGGCTTCGAAGCGGTTTTGTAGCTCGAGCTGAAAGCTCTCGGGGTTTTGAATTTGAGCCGGTATTGGTCGGAGCGTGGATTTTATCAGTCACGCTCTTTCAAGCTTTACGTCGATATTCAATGTGCCTCTGACCATACGGTGATCGCTTCCTGTCTTAACAGCGTTGATCACAGCGACATCATTGAATATATGCTTCTTTGTCGACATGATAAAATCGATCTCGTTTTTGACTCTACCGTCCGGACTGATCCAGGTCCATTTGCGGCTTGCGGGCTTCTTGAAGAAGGAGTTCATCATAAAGAGGTTTTCCTTCTCCATGAAGTCCGCCAGCATCTGGCCCCTTTCGTTCCGTTGCCCAAATCCAAATTTCCCCACTCTCAACTCATCACCGCAACGTTGCCCCAACTTTGCATTGAAATCCCCCATCACAATCGTGTAGTGGGTTTTATAGCTATGCATGGCTTCAGAGATCTCCTCATACATAGCTTCCACTTCGACATCGTCGTGTTTCGAGGACGGAGCGTAGACTTGAATGACATTCAGCGAATATCGTTTCGATATTCTGAGTATCAGGTACGCTACCCTGCCCGAAACACTTCCGATAGTGATCACATTGTTGACAAGGGACTTGTGGACGATGAACCCGACACCACCTATGGACTGTTGGTCGCCCTCCCGGTGGTATAGCAAGTTACCGGATTGCAGGGTTATCGTATCCTCGCCCTCTCTTCGGACTTCAGATAACCCAATGATATCCCAATGTAACTTACTAATTGCCTCTTCCAACTCTACGAGCTTCGCGTCAAGCCTCAGTGTGCGCGTTTTGTATGTTGCCAGGTCAAGTCGTCGTGTTTGGCAGCCGAATCTCACCCGGAGATTCTTAGCACCCCCTGCCCCGCCTTTACCATAGCCGCTACCGTAACTAGGAAAAGCGGAGCTGCCGGGGACTGAGGGCCGATTTTTTGGATAATATAAATAAATACGTTTAATTAATCTTTTGTTTTTTTTTTATTTCCCCAATGTTTGCAATAATTAAATACACGAATTTGGCTAGGTAAAGTAAAGGTGGTCCCACATTAAAACATATTCTTTCTTTATGTCTTTGTAGCAAGCTATATAGTAGCTTTTTGGTGCCTTTGTAGTTAAATAGTGAAAACAGTAGACAAAACGATCTGACTGTGAATATTCTATAGTTGAAAAGTTCTGTCGTCGAAACACACAAATGCGAACCATCCTGTCGACGAAACGTCTATGGGTGAAACGTTCTATCGACGAATCTCTCAAAAACGAAACATCCTGTCGGCGAATAGTCCAAAGGAGAAACGACTGTCGGCGAATGCTTGCAGAATCGTTTGTTTCCACTCGCCGTGTAATTAGGTTTACATACATGCGTGCTCATAGCATAGCTAGCTAGCATATGTAGGTATAGTGTACCTAGTTGAAAAGCCCCGTGTCGGCGGTGAATGTGTGATGAGTTTTGGGTAGGTATCGGAAAACGTCCCGTATTGGTTCCCAGAAATCTTACTTATAGCTAAAGTAGGTATAGGAATAAATCGGAAAACTATTTTGTGATTACGTAAAAAATACCTTTTTCGATTCTGAAAAATCTTGAAAAGTCGATTCGAGAATTTAATTTTATGCCCATTTTTTTTACTGATTGAGTTCTTGACTATTCGGAAGTGCCTGTAAATGGTTTATTTGAAATAAATGCTTTGATTCTTGATTTTTCTATTTTTTCCGAAAAATAGAAAAATATTTAATATTTTATATATCATTTTTTTGCTAAATATAATGGAAGGCTTAAATAATCGTTATTTAAACTGAGTTCTAATGACATTTTGATACATATAGGTACAGCAGAATAGGTTAATTTCACAGCTGTTCACAGATAGATACATATTTACAGGTCTAATTTAAAGTGTAACTACAAATAAAGTAAGTCTAACTTGTCTTTGTGTTCGGTTCATCTGCTTCGAAGTGAAATCGAAAGGATCTGATCATGACGCGCATATTTTTTACTAGCTGTGCCCGCGACTTCGTCCGCGTGGAATAGGTACTTATTTTGGGCATCATATTTATTTTTGCAAACAACCTCTTCAGCTTTATAAATTATAGCTGTTACCTACGACTTTGCCCGTGTCAATTTCTGTTATTATTATTTTTTCGACAATTTAATTTTTAAAAGAACATAATTATCTAAAAATACTTCATAGAGCTACACCCCCCCTTGGGCATACCATAATCTCGGCGGTAAGTCAAAGAGGGGTCTTTGAGGTGTGGTTGGATAGACATCACGGTGTCCTCACTTCCGCATGACGCAGTTTCTCACCAAACATAGCAAGTTCAGGAGATTCCTGCGCCGGATTCTTGCAGAAGAGACGCCCAGGTGTCGCCACTGTGTGGCCAGCCCGAAGCACATGGTGGAAGTGTGCCCCGCTTGAGAAGAGCATAACTCTGTCCTCGTGGGGGTGATCGGCGACGACGACCTCTCGCGCCGGGCCTTGATTCAGGCCATGGACCGCAGCGAAGAAGAATGGCAAGCGGTCGCCTCCTTCTGCGAAGCAGTACCTAATGCTCGTAAAGGAGGAGGCCGACTGCATAAGGCAAGGGCAACAGCGCCCTCGCCGTAGCCGTCGCCGCCGCGATTGCGACGATATCCGGCCACCGTAGACGCTGACTTGCGGACGGTGAGCAATGGGTAGCTCGCCTTCCGGTTGTCTGGTAACAGTCCAGACCGAGACCAAGTCGTCGACGGCGTGCACTGCTCCCGCGCGCCTCAAGGTGTTGTCAGCAAACTGTGGGGCCCTTCAGGGTCGAAGCCTCCTGCAGCCGAGGGTTGGTGCGAAAGCGTTATACCGGGGTTCTGGGATTATTCACAGAGAAATAAGGCTCTGGGAATAAGGCAAGGGAGGAACGGGGTAGGTTGTTTAGTCAGTAAGAGTCTGACACTGTTTCCCGCTCCGCCCAAGAGTGGGATTCGTCATTGGATGATTTTTACCTACCATTAAAAAAACCCCTCCACGCCGCCCGCAAGCAACCCTTCTCCTCGCCCGCCGGCCAGGCGCAGCGTCATATTTTGCATATCATGCGGCGCGTGTGAATTTTATATCGGAGTTATTTTAAAATTGTAATATCTTCTAAGACGTCCATTGAAAATAAGTGATGTCAAAGACAATTTTGTTCACAATTACATACTTTTAATCAACATCACATTTATTTGGATAAAGTATAATATTATTATGTTGATACAACTCTAACAAATAATCGGTAAAAATTGACTAAATTTGATTCGCATAAAAACGGTTCTAATAAGTTAACCTTAAAAGATAGACATATACTGTCGCGGACATTTTTTTAGATCATTTTAAGAGGAATAATTCTTTCATACATATTTTTTTGGTATCTTGAACCGTTTACGCAGCGCACGCAACGGAAGCCCTCAAAGATGAATAATTTTCCCCGTTTTTTCCACATTTTCCGTTGTTTCTCCGCTTCTATTAGTCGCAGCGTGATGTTATATAGCCTAAAGCCTTCCTCGATAAATGATCTATTCAACACAAAAAGAATTTTTCAAATCGAACCAGTAGTTCCTGAGATTAGCGCGTTCAAACAAACAAACAAACAAACAAACTCTTCAGCTTTATAATATTAGTATAGAAGTATAGATACCGGAATCGAATCTAGCCAGAATTTGTGTGATAATGACATTGTTTGTTTATAATCAGCTGCACCGGTGCATCGCTGTCAGTATTGGCGCGAACTCAGCGCGCACTCCAGCTTGGGCCTCGCGCACTGATTTCCTACGCACGTTAGTCTACAAGTAAAACAAACAATCAAATAATTTAAACAATATAGTCTTGGTTTCGTTTGAAACGCAGTTCAGAAAGGTCTCTTTGGAATAGCTCAGGAGAGGATTTGCTAATCCGGTAAGTCAAAGATGGAATTTTTATGCATTTTCTTGGTGTTGAAAATTTTTGGCGCCAAAATTTTGATAGTGTTTGTGTCATTTTGTTTTTTTTATGTGTTATAAGTTGTGGATTGGAGCTGAGCTTTTTAGGGCTATTTTAGTTTATGTCTTTATTGAAAAAGGTCTGAAAATTTTCGCGCCAAATAAATGACGTCAATCAGTAGCTCTAGAAGATACCATTTTAATATTACTCCGATTGGTAATTTGGTAGAAAGTAAACTTACCGCAATAATCTTGCGGGAATCCCGAAAAGACATAATCGACTTTTTTATAATATTGTTAAGTAATTTGTATTATTTCTCACATACAACGATGGATCAGATTCTTATCTGGACTATTTTTGTACTAAGTCCGCCATTTTAAAAACATTAAAGCATCAATATAATGGCATGCTATAAAATCGAAGTTTCTAGAACAATGCAACAATCATGTCACGCGATTGTTCGCGCATTTTTATATGCAAGTCGTATCAAAAGCATGTAGTAACATCAACTAAATTAAAAAAATGGACTCTTAGAATTTAGTGTCGTCCTTTCAGCAGGATATTGCACAACACTTTCGTAAGATCTCTTTTTTTAACTTTATCAGTATTTAGATTATTTTCGATTAGATTTCGAGCTTTTTGGGGTTTGGAACAGAATTCCTTGGGGTGCTCTTTGTTGTCATTTCAGTTTTGTTGGATTTTTCGGTTTGGGGGATAGTTCGAAAGTATCACCTCAGACCAATTGAAAGTTCACAGGCGGTTTTTAGTCAGTAATATGACACTTCGACTCGAAATTATTTGAAGGGGTATGACTCAAAAAGGGGCACATTGACACAGTTGACATTTTAGGAACACATTAATTGTACAGCTAAGGTGATAGATTCCCTTATGAAGCCGGTTTCCTTATAGCGAAACAGGAACCTAACCTAACCTAGCTTTTGGAGGATCTGTTTAGGTTTAGGAAGGAGGTTAGGTTAGGTTCCTGTTTCCCTATCAGGAAACCTTCCTATCAGGGAAGATTGTAAATACCATCGATATGTTAATGATGACAACAAATAATTTTAAAAGCTTAACTTCCACCTTCAACAAATATAATAAATGAATCTGAATCTCTTTTACAAATACGTAACAACGCGTTTTGTAATGGTGTCAAAAATACTAGTTTTTTTTTGGAATTCGAATATATATATTTATTTACTTACCTACTATTCGAACAAAAATTTGGAAAGAGTATTCGAATATTCGATTACAACCCCTAGTCCTGACCCCCTAAGAATTTTATTACGTTTCCTAAAATAAATGCCATCGTAGTCAACGGTTCTCCGGTGGTCCGGTGAAGAAGCAGTCGACGCTTTCAAGTCAGCCATTCATTTTGAACAGCCTCACTTTAGAGTGGAATAAATGTTATAATAACAGGTTTGAGCGAATGGAAATGTGTATTTAAAGCTTAGAGCATTTAACCTGCTCTAAGATTTAAAGGCATGCCTCGTATCTGGCTAGGTAGATATGGTAAAGAATACTTATCATAGTCTGCTGCAATCTAAACTAAAACGTACCTGCGGTAACGTAAACAAATTTCTTCAGTACGAAATGAAGAAAAAATGCGCCTTAATTTTCACAGAGTGTATTTCTTCGTAAGTGTATTGAAAAACGTCGTTTGATACACGTGCAAATTCGCAGCCCTCGGCTCTAGAGATGGGTAACTCAGGAGTGATAGATACAAATGATATGAATCATTCCATTTGAATCAATCACTCTTCATATCTTTACATATCCGAATGTGTCAGTAGTTCAGTATATCTTTACACCTCACTCACTCGTCGGTCATCGCGTCGGGTACTATTTAGTAATCTGTGGCGTCGGATAGCTTCGTCGCGCGCCATTGGTTGAACGTCAAGCAAGCCGAATTTTGCCGAATTGTAATTCAATACTTGATTGCGATTTACTATTCATTGAACTAATTAACATATTGAAAAAGAAGTAGGTTATACCTACAGTCATAAGAATAGTATTTTTTTAATTAGAAAAAAGTTGTTCAATCGCAACTGCTCAATATGTCAGAATGATGCAAACAACCAACCTATCACTATATCTGAATGATCTATTTGAATGAGTGAGCCGCACACGAGTTGCGAGTTTGAATGACCTACTGAGTCATACTGAGCTACTGATATAAAGATATGAAAGAGTGATTCATATCCCAGTGATTGAAAGATGCATATCTATCTTTTCTTTTCAATGACACATTTTGCCCAAGTCTACTCGGCTCCATATCGCACTCGCCTACAGCTCGTGCGAATTCTGCTTCGGCTGCAATGACAAACTTTCTGCTCTTGTATCATTAAGTACTACTTATTAAAAAGATCCAAGCAGTTTCGAAGGATTTAGAAAAATTTGCGAAAAGGTTGAATGTTTTATTAGACGAAAGTTTTAGTTAATCACACGAAAAAATTTTATGTTAATATTGTGCATGAATCTACACTAATATAATAAAGAGGTAGTTTGTTTTTTTATTTGTAGGAGGTAATCTCTGGAACTACTGGTCCGATTGGAAAATTTTTTGCAACAATAGAAAGCTGCTTTACTCCTGAGTGACATATTTTATGTACGCGGGCGAAGCCGCTGACAAAATCCAGTTTATGATAAAGATATATTTTTTTTTCAAATCAATTAACCCAGCCGTTACCGAGCTGCTTGAGGAGTTGACTTCAGAAAGTCATTGCTTGTGCGCTTATGACATTGCTTATGACATTTATGACATTGCTTGTGCGCTAGGCGCTTAATAAGTAGGTACCTAGGTCAAATTGTGGCCACCACGGAGTCAGCTAGCCTCATTCGTTGAATACCGTCATTAGACACACAAAAGAAAGACAATAGGTGTTCGTTCGCGTGGAGCTTGAGTGTTTAAAATACAATTTTATCTATCAGGCTTTGCTATCAGGTTTTATAAGTAAGTACTCATAAAACCCGATATGATAAAACTTGCGTGCGCAAGTTTGTGAATCAGTTGTGGCACTTTGGTGCTTACCTACCTAGTACTTATTATCAAACTAAACTGGGCTCAAATGGCTCCAGAGCAGATGTGCACATAACTAATAATATTCCACGTCTGTCACTCAACGCCGTCTAGTCCCAAGCTAAGCAGAGCTTGTATTATGAGTACCTACTAGACAACTGATAAACATATCCAAGAATGGATTTGATGATAACAGAACTGATCATCAAATGTTTGGCTCGCTGCTCGAAAGCTTGAGGAGGTGATGATGACGTCACGAAGTACTTTACTTGCACGAAGGCTGCGCTTACGTTCTTTGTCAAGGGTCACCAGTTTGGAGGTATGCAGAACAGAGAGTAATATATAGGTACTTCCTTTGAAAAGGGAGGATCCTCCGACCAGGCAGGTGTTATCGTCTGGTGGGCTACTGCCCGATAGTTGACTTCGGGCTGTCGTATATGTTCTAATCGCGCGGAGAACTTTCATTGCGCGATGCAGGATTCTTGTAGTTCTTATGTGACGCCATAGATGGCGTTACAAATCCATTCTTTATTACCGAGTTTCTATGGCGATCTTCCAGCTCCAGATCACATCTATTTACCAAAGTACTTGTCAAGACGAATCGTACTAAAAAAGCTATGCCGTTTAATTACTGAGTTCCTCTGGCCAGCTCCGTCATCAGATCAGCTCAATGTCATCATAAATAACAATAATAATAATTATTTAGGAAGAAATAATATTTATTATATTATTATTTAATGCCACGCGATTTACACATGCATGCAAAATTTCAGCACAATCGGTAACCGAGAAGAGGGTTTTTTTATATGGGCAAATAGGTTACCGTAGGCGCGGGCTTGCGGACGGCGAGCAATAGATAGCCGTCCGGTCGTCAACGGTTCGCTTTGCTCCCGCGCGCCTCAAGGAGCTGTCAGCAAAACCGTAGGGACTCTGCAAAAGGGTTGACTCCTACTGGGGCCTGGAGTTTCTTTCTGAAAGAAAGGCTTGGCCCCAGTGCGAAGGGCAAAGAGAAGAAGAGTCTGACACTGTTCCCTACTCCGCCCAAGAGCGGGATTCGTCATTGGATGATTTTTGCCCACCATAAAAAAAAACGCTATTTTGCTTGATGGAAAGCGACGATGCGGTCGACGATGGAGTGCGCTTACCTAGAAGTAACCTATTCACTCTTGACTTAAAGATTCTTGGATTGTAGCCAGCAGTAAAAACAGACTCAGATAGGGAATTCCAATCTATTTGGGACGTTTCAGCGGCTAAATAAATATTTAATTATTTGGAGATGAAATTTGAGGATGAAATAATTTCAGATAAATCGTTGCAGTTTGACCTTCCTCATTTAAGCAAAGGCATTGATAACAAAACAATGCGTAGGTTATTGCGGTTGGTATTGCCACAAAAAAGATAAGTACCTACAGAAGTCAATCTGCACACACGATTATAGCGCCTTCCGCTTGTCAGCTTCCGGTACATCAAATAATAAATAAAAGTTATTATAATGTGCATGAATTCTTTAATAAATATTATTATTAATAATTAATATTTAATGAGCCATTTTATTAGATTAATACAATTGTAAATTAATAGTAATGTATTCGTGTAAGTTACAAAAGCCGATGTGTTAACAGTTTTCTTTTAAATAAGCCTCCTTAGTTACGATTGCTAAGTAAACAACAAAATTACTTAGTACTGTAATTTTTGTATTATAATATTATAAACTTGTTGAATACGCAGTATCCATGTTTCTGTGACCATCCTGACGTAACAACTGGTTCACACTTTATTTTAATTTACTTTCAACTATTTCTTTGAAACTAATATATTATAACTAATATTTGAAAAAAATGTTGACCTGACCCATTTTTACACTGATAAAATGAAAAATATTGGCTGAATAGCCAGCTGACTACTGAAAAAAAAAAACAAAATAGGCGGGAAAATGGTAGTATCTCTCTGTAATCTGTGGGTGATTCGAACTTTCTTGGTTTTTTCGAGTTGTAGAGTTTTGTTTATACTTTACTAAATCTGTGATATGAGTAATTTGTATTAACAGGATAAGTTATCAGCTTCACTTATGGATTTAACGCCAGATTGGAGAAAACCTTTTACCACCTAAACCAAAAGAAATATACCTACCTCAAAAACATACGAAGACCTTTGACGACGACTAAGGTTTTTATTATTTTTATTTTCCTCGTATTCGTAACGAAAAGCACAGTGTTTACCTCGGGGTAAAAAAGCTATTTAGTCTCTCGCACTATTAGCCATATAATATTTTAATCATATTGCCTAGTCGCCGTTTGTTTTATTGCGTGAAAAGTTTTTAAGATAATGTCATTCGTAGTGACAATAGAATACAGTTTAAACACTTGTAATAGTTGATTTTATACAGTCAATGAACATAACATAACAGTAGCCAAAACGATCTGACGGTGAATATTCTGTAGTTGAAAAGTCCTGTCGTCGAAACACAAATGTGAACCATCCTGCCGACGAAACGTCCATCGGTGAAACGTTCTATCGACGAATCTCTCAAAAACGAAACGCCCTGTCGGCGAATAGTCCAAAGGAGAAACGACTGTCGGCGAATGCTTGCAGAATCGCCTTTTTTGTGAAGTGTAAGCTTTGTGTTAAATAATCTAATGAAATATATTTACAGTTTTTTATGGTGGCAAAAATCCTCTAAAGACAAATCCCGCCCTTGGGCGGAACGGGAGATAGTTTCAGACTTCTACTGACTAATCGACCCACCGTTCCTTCTTGCCTTAGTTCCAGGGCCCCGGTGTTCCGCTTTCGCATCTACCCTTGGCCTCAGAAGGCTTCGACCTTGCTGGACCCCTACAGTTGCTGACAACTTCTTGAGGCGCACGGGATAAGTACCCTCCGTCGATGACTTGGGCTCGGACCGGAAGCGATCTATCCATTGCTCATCGTCCGCTAGCCCGCGCCTACTGGTGCCGGAAATCGGAATCGGAGACACGGTAGCGGCGGCTGCGGTGTGAGCGCCGTTGCCTTTTCCTGATGTGCTCGGCCTTCTCTTTTGCTAGCATTACTGCTTTGCAGAAAGAGCCGACAGCCTGCCGCTCTTCCTCACTCCGGACCATGACCTCCAAGACCCGCCGTGAGAGATCGCCGCCTCCGATCGCCCCCACGAGAACATGGCGTTGCTCTTCCCAAGCGGGGCACACCTCTACCGTGTGCTCCGGGCGGTGCTTCCTCACGAATCCGGTGCAGAAACCTCCCAAACTTATCATGTCCGGTGAGAACCTGCGTCATGCGGAAAATTATAAACAATTGGGATAGGAACTGCTCGCGGAGCCTGCCGGCCTGCCACGCAGCCGCCGCGGCTCCGACGACGTCGCACCAGGGCGCGCGCGCGTCCATCAAATTGACAACCCTAGCGGGACCACTTACCGCCTACGTGCTAACGTACAAGAGATTCACTTCTGTATTTATCTGTTTTGTGGTAGTGCTTTATTTTGATTTAAACCAGACTATGTTTAGAATTGCTGATCATTTCGGAAGTGATCGCCAGCCCGTCGACAGACGACAGTTCGACATACACGTCCATTCGGGTAAGTTAGATTTCTGCACTCACCTACCTACCAAAATTATTAAAATGGGCAAGTTCGATTGTTTCATTTACATATAAATTACATTTCTAAATATTTAAATGCTATGCACATTTTTTTTATTGTGTACATAGTTTGTATTCTGTTCAGGTAGACCGGCGGCTAGTGACTTCTCGGACGATGACATAGCCTTCACAAGATGTACTATGCGTTCCAAATAAGAATAGATTGACAGGGTGTGACGTCACGCCGTACTGTCAAAGCAAAGATAAAAATATCTTCGCTTTGACAGTAAGCAAAATTAAGGACCTTATAGGTATTTTTTAATTCTAGACTACGATTTGACAACTCACACTCTAGAAATATGTTCCCAATTTTCTGGAGTTTGACATTTTTAACCGACTTCAAAAAAAGGAGGAGGTTCTCAATTCGATTGTATTTTTTTTTTATGTTTGTTACCTCAGAACTCCGTTGTTTATGGATGGATTTGCAAAATTTTTTTTGTATTTGAAAGGATATGCTTCCAGATTGGTCCCATTTTTTTCAAAATCGAGTTTTGATGATGGGATCCATGCGAAATCGAGGGAACTCCTCAAATATTATAGGCAACTATATAGTTTTTTTTTTTATATTTTCATCGAGAACTCAAGCATTTACAGTCAAAAAGTAACATTTGATGAGGTGGAACTGGTGAAGAAGATCAGAAAATGGCTAACGAAACTTGACACTCGCATAGATATCACAATCAAGGTAGTTAAGCAACTATGAAAATGCACTATAAACCAATGATTTTAAATAATTATGTTGAAAATGTTATCATCGAACTGATCTGATGATGATGATGGAGCTGAAAAGTAGGCACTGGAACTGCGTAACTAATTAATATATCCTAGCCGTGTTTGGGCTTGTTAGAATTGTCATAAGATGCACTTTGGCTGTAAGGTACTATTGAACTGATGTGATGATGAAGCTGGAAGGTGGAAGGTTGGCACTGGAACTGCGTAACTAATTAATATATCCTAGCCGTGTTTGGGCTTGTTAGAATTGTCATAAGATGCACTTTGGCGGTAAGGTACTATTGAACTGATGTGATGATGAAGCTGGAAGGTGGAAGGTCGGCATGGGAACTTCAAAATAAAATAATGTACCCTAGCATTGTTTGAGCTTATTAGAGCTGTCATGGGCAATGCTGTCAAGGGCAATGGAAAGGGCTATGCTCGAAGTTTCCTTGCGTGTTCGAATCAGAAATGAAGAAATGCGCAGGAGAACCAGGGTCACCGACATAGCCCGAAGAATTGCCAAACTTAAGTGGCAGTGGGCAGGGCACATTGCTCGTAGAACAAATGGCCGATGGGGCCGAAAGGTTTTAGAGTGGCGACCTCGCACCAATAGACGCAGCTTTGGAAGGCCTCCCACAAGGTGGACCGACGACCTGGTGAGAATCACGGGAACGCGATGGATGCGAGTCGCACAGAATCGGTTGTTGTAGCGACGCTTGGGGGAGGTCTATGTCCAACAGTGGACGTTTTCTGGCTGAAATGATGATGATTATGAGAGCTGTCATAAGATGTTTTTTTTTTTTTTATGGTAGGTAAAAATCATCGAATGACGAATCCCACTCTTGGGCGGAGCGGGAAACAGTGTCAGACTCTTACTGACTAAAGAACCTACCCCGTGCCTTCCCTGCCCTATTCCCAGAGCCCCGGTGTAACGCTTTCGCATCAACCCTCAGCTCCGGGAGGCTTCGACCCTGTAGGGCCCCTACGGTGTGCTGACAACTCCTTGAGGCGCGCGGGAACGGTGCGCGCCGTCGACGACTTGGGCTCGGTCTGGACTGCTACCAGACGACCGGACGGCGAGCTACCCATTGCTCACCGTCCGCAAGCCAGTGTCTACGGTGGCCGGATATCGGCAGGATCGCGGCGGCGACGGCTACGGCGAGTGCGCCGTTGCCTTTGCCTTATGCGGTCAGCCACGATACGAGCATTACTGCCTCGCAGAAGGAGGCGACCGCCTGCCACTCCTCCTCGCTGCGGACCATGGCCTGAACCAAGGCCCGGCGCGAGAGGTCGCCGCCGCCGATCACCCCCACGAGGGCACGGCGTTGCTCTTCCCAAGCGGGGCACACTTCTACCGTGTGCTCCACCGTGTCCTCCGGGCTGGCCACACAGTGGCGACACCCGGGCGTCTCTTCTGCACGGATCCGGTGCAGGAACCTCCCGAACTTGCCATGTCCGGTGAGGACCTGCGTCATGCGGAAGGTGAGGACGCCGTGAGGTCTATCCAGCCACGCCTCAAAGAGGGGCACTACTGCCAAAATTATGGCGTGCCCAGCGCTAGGTTGCGACAGTCGCTGTTTCCATTTCACCATGAGATCCCGCCGGAGCTCTTTCCGCCATGCCTTAACATGTTCAGGCAGCGGAGTTTCGCCCCGGCGTTGCATCTCCACGCGCAGATCGTGCATGTGTGCAAGGACTGTTGCCTCCAAATCCCATGGTGGTAGGCCAGCAAGGAGGCTCGCCGCTTCACGGGACACCGTGCGCTATCCCCGCACCATCCGGATGGCCATGACCCTCTGGCAGGCGTTCAGCTGGGCCGCCGGGTGTCATAAGATGTACTCATGAGATGAATCATAAGTATTTCATGCATCATATCATCTCTCGACGAGATCAAAACGATCACATTGTAACAATGTACCTATAATATGTATTCCTACTTATATGACATTGGTAACTTTTCCAAAAGAAATGTAGAAACGATATTGACTTCGTTGCCATAACACATTATAATAAAAAACACTAAACGGCTACAAATAAAAAAACTTTTTACAAAAAAAAAACCGCCTCCAAAAAAAGCCAAACGATAAAAGTTCCTACACTAAAAAGTTGAAAATAAAAATTTGAATTGCTGTAAAGAAACTTAATTTATAGGTAAACTTATTTGACATTAATATTTTGCAAATATTCAAAACTAGCTGCTGCCCGCGACGTTGTCTGCGTGAAGGCTCTACAGCACCAAAAAAACCTAAGATGGCAGTGTATGATCAGTGTATATCAGATGGTATAGCATTATAAGTAAACAACTTTTAAAATAGCATTGCATCAGTCTTATAAAGTTCCCGCTGCTGGGACACTGACCTCCTTTCTAGGAGAGGGAAGGGGCCATAATCCACCGCGCGAGTCCAAAACGGTTTGGTGGATGACACAATAATGTCTTCGAATTTTTGGTTCTAAGACATTCACAGTCACAGTTTCCTCATGATGTTTTCCTTCACCGTTGAGCAGTGGTTATGAACAAAGTAATGCGCCTGGCTGGGTTTGAACGACAGACCTACAACTTGTAAGTCGGAGCCTTTACTGCTTCGCCACCACTGAGTCGGAGCCTTTACCACTCTGCCACCACACGACGATGGTAGTTATGCTGCCAGGAGCCAAAATGTAAAGAGAGTCAGGACTTGTGACGCGGGAGCAAGCAACATACAGTTGCCTGCGTAAGAGACAACTCGTCCTGAAGTTGAACCCGCTGCAATCAGTGTTTGCCATCGATGGTCATCGCGAAGCAAAAACTCACGGGTAACTGTACGCGCTTGAACTGGAACGGGAAGTTATGAGGTATAAATACTGCCTCGCCTACGCCACAACCCGTATGAATTTTTGCTTCAATGGTGTGTCTGTGCAGCGAGATGACTTTAAAACGGGTCGCATTACACCACTTTGGAGGAGAAAGGTTCCGAAAATGCATAATCGGGACTCCGACTTTCAGCTTGATGGTATGCGCTTAAAGTCCACTTGGCTGGGATTTCAAAAATTCCACGGGATAATGTGTGGCATCATCTTGCTCGACGACAATGTTTATTGAGATATAGATCACTGCATTTCCCTCAATTTCCGAGAGAATGTATTCGTTAATTGCTGCAGCCTGATCATTTTTGGACGTCAAAATGGCCCGCTTACACACCCAAGAAATTCTGCTGGTGCGGTAAACGACTGATGTCCCCGTACACATAGTGAATGAATTCTTCTAAGCTGGCTAACGCTCTATCGAAAGACTTTGGAAGCACCTCCTGTCCACCTCTCTCGCAGTGGGCTTTGACTTGCAGCGGACTTTGGCAGAGGCCATGATCCGGAGCGAAGAAGAGTGGCAGGCGGTCGCCTCCTTCTGCGAAGCAGTAATGCTAGCGGCTAAAAAAGGGGGTCGACTGCATCAGGTAAAAGCAAAGGCACTCAAGCCACAGCTACCGCCTCCGTGTCTCCAATCCCGATTTCCGGCCACAGTAGGCGCGGGCTTGCGACCGCCGAGCAATGGGTAGCTCTCTGTCCACCCATTCGATAACCGTCGGGACCGGGCCTAAGTCGTCGACGGCGCGCACTGTTCCCTACGCCTCAAGCAGTCGACAGCAACGGTAGGAGCCCAGCAGGGTCGAAGCCAAGGTTTCAACGTAGTGAACGGGAAGCGTTTGCCCGAAATCGCCACTGAACAAACTGTGACACCACCCATCAAATGTTCGTTCCCGCGGATGTTCTGCAGGGTTCTGTCCTCGGCCTCAACTGCCTTCCTATTGGCCATCATACGCTCATCCCATACGATCAAAGAGCAATCTTTAAGCACGTGTCCCTTATCGCTGTTACGTGACACACCACAAACAGGCGTTTTAACGCTCTCTAAATCGATGGGAATTTGAACATGGCATGTGCTGTCTTGCCACCCGGAAGCAGTGTGGCAGCGATTCCCAACGACGCGACAGCAATAGCAATATTGCTTTGCCTCCTGACCTCTGCAAGTATGCCATATTTTTCCTGTTCCAACAGGAGCAACCCAAGAAAAACATTTTGCCCTGGTTTTGCACAACGCTTTCAAGGACGGTGTCATAAATCTGTTTTTGCTCTGAAGATAACTCTGTCTCAGCGTTATACTCTCGATTGCCATAGTCTTGATGCGGTGATGATTGGGAAGCTAGTAATCCATATTAGATCAGTGGATTGCCGCCGATAAAAATGTCCACATCTTGAAGTGATCTGAGACAGGTATTCAGCACACGACCATCAGTTACATCGACTTCGTCTCCAGTAGCACGCCTCAAACCTCGCAGAAAATCTTCAGACAGATGATGGCGATATTCAATGAACATAACTTTTTTGTAATATTTAACTTTTTTTAATAGTCTTGCTCAACTCTGCTCAAGATTTTGAGGGTTTTTTGGAACTTGAATTTTTCAAAACGAACTATACCCTGCCCTATATATTGCCAGGTGCCATTTTGTATTTGTATGTCCTATCCACATTATGAGGTGTACAATAAAGCTTATAGTAAAAAATAAATAATATACGATTCCACGTTTAGGAAGAATTTGATTCTTATGAAATCAAATAGATGGCGCTGTTTTAAAACTTTCTATATGCTACTACATTCAACTATGTTTCTCTACCCAAGTTACTTAAGTGTCGTAGTATTTATAGTGTAAAGCCAGATAATAGCATGGCTTACTCAAAAAAAAAAACATTTAAATATGCGTCGTTAGATTAAACACTCACAGAATGCGTAAGAAAAATAAGTATTCATAACTCCTCCCCCGTAGGTTATAGCGTGATAATATGTAGCCTATATGTTGACCCATCCTTTATTCAAGCAAAATTTGAAGATAATCCATGCAGTATGTCTATATATAAATATATATCCAAGTAAGTGTTTGAGTTTAGCCTGGACATACATACAGACAAAAATTCTAAAAACTATATTTTTGGCTTCGATATCGATTGTAGATGACTTCCCAAGTATTCTTTTAAAAAAATATTTAATGAACAGTTTTGACTTTCCTACGATTTTATTATAATTACCTATATTAATAAATTATTCGTAAAATTCTTTAGTTAAGTCCCAAGAGGACACAAATTTCCATACAACTGTTGTCGTTTAATTGTGTCTGTAATTATGGTAATCGAAAGGTAAAAATAATATTATTTTGTTGATGTAATGTTTTCGTTTGTACTAATTTGAGTCAGTAGATGTCGTTGTACGTATATAAATAACTGAAACGTGTATAATTGAAACGTTATTTATTTATTAGGTTGCGTTGCAAAATAAATCCGTTAGACCGTTGGAATAAGAATAAGACATTTCATATAAACATGGAGAACGCCGTTTCACTATTAAAAAGATGAACTATTTTTTAAAATTATGTATTAAATATTAACCCACATTTTTTCGTAAAACGAACCAACCACTACCTAAGATATTTCCCTAAAAATAAATAAGTACCATTTGCTCTGTTTGGGCTTGTTTTTTTTTCATTTCTAATTCCCAATTGTGAGTAAATTCGACCGCGCAGTAAGAGACTATGAAATCTTGAACACGACCTATGTCGTGAGATTTTGAGGGTTTTTTGGAACTTTGTCAAAACAAATTATACGATACAACTTTTATGAAGAAAATGCACATTTTGCCATCTATGAATTTTAAGAATAACTAACTGCTAACCTTGCCAACATGGTCAAATTTAAACTATTAATTTCCAAAAAGTGTCAAAATGTAACTTGATTTGATTTTTGTGTAATCTCATAGATGGCGCTTTTTTAAATATGTCTTTACACTACTAATATTCATTAAACTATGTTTTTTTGCCCAAATTACGTAGTTTTGAAAAGTGAATAATGGGAATCTTTATTATTTACCTAAATAAATTTACGTGCCAAGTTTCAAGTTAATTAACCCAACGAATAAGATTCTCCCATACAAACTTTAACATCCCCTAAATCTTGCACAAAGGATACTACTGAAAAAATAAATATGGCATCCTTGATAACTAAATTAGGGTAATGTTTGTGCTAACTTTTGAGTCGATCGGCTCACGGAAAAAAAAGTTACACCCTTGCATCCATTGCACCATTTAAATTCAATATTGCTTACCTCCCATAACTTACGTCGTGATAATATGTAGCCTAAAGCCTTCCTTAGTTTACAAGGAACATTTTTGCTGAATTTCAATTCAATCTATCCAGTAGTTTAGGCGCCAACCCCTACCATAGGCACAGAAAAACAGACAAACAGACAAACAGACAAAAATTCTAAAAAGGCACTTTTTGTCATCAGTTACGTTTTTCTAACAAAACCCACTAATTTTTTCCAGAAAATTCTCAATGTACAGTTTTTCTTTCGTTACTGTTTTATTATATGTATAGATTTATTACTTCTTTCATTATAAAGTCTTGCTTGATAAGCATCCAAAAAGGTAACTTTATTTTTTACTCTCTCTCGACTTGGTTTTTTTTAACCCACGAACTTACGTTTACTCCTGAGAGCTTTGCTACTCGGCTATCGAGTGTTTACGTAATGACGCTAAATTAGTTGATTGATTTGTAGGTTTTTTAATTTTGTACATTTGTTAAATATCTAATAATGTTCTGATTTATTGACACTTCTTTACGTGTTAATTTAATACGACTCGTGGCATTATTCGTAACTAGCTTTTGCCCCCGGCTTCGCCCGCGTGGTATAGTTGGGTTGGGGTTTCCGGGATAAAAAGTAGCCTATGTCCTATTCCGGAGTGTATCCTATGCCTGTGCCTAATTTCATCCAGATCCGTCCAGCCGTTTTGGCGTGATTGAGTAACAAATATCCAAACATTCAAACATCCAAACATCGTAACTTTCGCATTTATAATATTAGTAAGATTTTTAACATAGCGACTCTGCCATTATGCAAAATATTTTTCTTAACGTTTTGTTTATGTTCAAATTATCATACAGTTTATCACTTCCACTTAAATCTTCTCGTTACGGTTTTTTCACTTCTCCTTTTTTTTCTTTATTTGATTACTCGTAGGTACATTGTTATTAAATATTAAATGTAAACAACTAAACACTGTCACTTACCGAGTTCTTCCATATTTCGTAGTAGATAACACTATCAGTAAGGTATAACTGTATAAGTCAAGTTGTTTAATTCAAGTCAAGACAAGAGAGCAGTGAGAGCTGTGGTGGCCGAATGGTAAAGGCCCCGACTTACAAGTTGTAGGTCACGGGTTCAAACCCAGCCAGGCACATTACTTTGTGTAATTTATTTCATCACCACTGCTCTCAAAACGGTGAAAGAAAACATCGTGAGGAAACCGGCATGTCCTAGAACCAAAAATTCGAACTCGACATGTGACATCCACCAATCCGCACTGGGCCCGCGTGGTGGATTATGGCCCATTCCCTCTCCTAGAAAGGAAGCTTGTGTCCCTGCAGTGGGAAAATTAAAAAGGCTAATGATAATGATGAGTGCGATATTTTAACGTGACGGCAGCGCCTTGTATCATATATGTTTTAAGTGTGTGAGTGATACCAAGGGATGCAAAGTATCAGCACCTTTTGTCCTAGGTAGGTATTGCTGGACCAGACAAAACAGGGGCACTTATTGAGGTCTAGTTCAGTTAATAATTGGTGTACCAGTTATACAGTTTTTATATTCTTATATCAATTATTCTAAAATAATTAGTGTACCAGTTATACAGTTTTTAGAAGGCCACTTGGATCTATCAATGGAAATGTAAGTAGTTGACGTATAACATTGCTCTTTGACTTATGCACTGGTAGTCTTTATTTTCTATCTGGATAAACTTTGTAGGTTTATTCTTCAATGCTGGTAACTGGTCTCACCTGAATCACAATCAATTTCATAACGGCGAAGTTTTGAAGCAAGGCATCAAATTGTCATAGTCATAGTTTTTTATTGGTAAGGGTATTCTACTCTAGGTAGGTACTGTAGTCCCCCTCGGCGGCAGTGATTTGTCGCGCCAGGACTTAGTTCCTACGGCTTGCTGACAACTCGTGGAGGAGCACGGGATAGTGCGCGCCGTCGACGATGATCATGTTAGTACGAGATACATAGAACAAGGATGACCTTCATATGTTATTCGATTATGGTAAATATTACATGCTAGATAACGCATTTATTAATACACTAGCTTTTGCCCGCGGCTTCGCTCCCGGCAATAGATTATTCTACTCTACTCTACCCTACTCTACCCTACTCTACCCTACTCTACCCTACTCTACCCTACTCTACCCTACTCTACCCTACTCTACCCTACTCTACCCTACTCTACCCTACTCTACCCTACTCTACCCTACTCTACCCTACTATACCCTACTCTACCCTACTCTACCCTACTCTAAAAAAAATCCTATGTCATTCTCCTGGCTCTAAACTACCTCCCTGCCAATTTTCAGCTAAATCGGTTCAGCCGATCTCGAGTTATAAGTGTTGTAACAAACCCGACTTTCTTTTATATATATAGAAGATTGCGAATAGGTTGCCTCGGTAAATTTAGTGCCAATGATGTTAAATAATAAAGTTTGTTACTATATTTTTGACCTAATTTACCCTCATCTGTTATTTGAAAAAATCAAGCATCAGCTGAAAGAATGTGCCTCAAGGAACTAAAAAAAATCTGGTTGCCTTCGCAAAAATGATGCGCAATAGTCAGTTGCCCTAATTTAAGATGTAAAATTTTCATATGCCCTCACTGTGTGCAATGTATTAATAAATGCGTTATCTAGCAAGTAATATTTACCATAATCGAATAACATATGAGGGGTCATCCTTGTTCTATGTATCTTAGATCATGTTTACTTGTTCGGTTTATATAGTTAACAGAAAACCCAAATAATTAACAATAAGCTGTCTATAACAATTCTTATTAAATAAAGAAACAATTTTTATTAAATAACAACCTCTTAAATATCTTATACCATTACATAGTATAAAACAAAGTTGCTTACCGCTGTAGGTACCTATGTATGCTTAGATCTTTAAAAGTACGCAACGGATTTTGATACGGTTTTTTTAATAGATAGAGTGATTCAAGAGGAAGGTTTATGTGCATAATACGAGTATATTCAATATCAATACCCGTGCGAAGCTGGGGCGGGTCGTTAGTATTGAATAAAGAAACTTTTATTAATTAACAACCTCTTACGTAGCGTAAATCTATACTAATATTATAAAGCTGAAGAGTTTGTTTGTTTGTTTGTTTGTTTGAACGCGCTAATCTCAGGAACTACTGGTTCAAATTGAAAAATTCTTTTTGTGTTGAATAGATCATTTATTGAGGAAGGCTTTAGGCTATATAACATCACGCTGCGACTAATAGAAGCGAAGAAACAACGGATAAATTATTCATCTTTGAGGGCTTCCGTTGCGTGCGCTGCCAAAACGGTTTAAGATACCGAAAAAATATGTACGAAAGAATTATTCCTCTTAAAATGATCTAAAAAAATGTCCGCGACAGTATATTATGTCTATCTTTTAAGATTAACTTACTAGAACCGTTTTTATGCGAATCAAATTTAGCCAATTTTTACCGATTATTTGTTAGAGTTGTATCAACATTATAATATAATCTTTATCCAAATAAATATGTTGTTGATTAAGAGTATGTAATTGTAAACAAAATTGTCTTTGACATCATTTAATTTCAATGAACATCTTAGAAGATATTACAATTTTAAAATAACTCCGATATAAAATTCACACGCGATGCATGATGTGCAAAACTTGACGCTGCGCCTGGCCGGCGGGCGAAGAGACGGCGCGGATGGGTTTTTTTCATGGTAGGTAAAAATCATCCAATGACGAATCCCGCTCTTGGGCGGAGCGGGAAACAGTGTCAGACTCTTACTGACTAAACAACCTACCCCGTTTCTCCCTTGCCTTATTTCCAGAGCCCCGGTATAACGCTTTCGCACCAACCCTCAGTTGCAGGAGGCTTCGCCCCTGAAGGGCCCCACAGTTTGCTGACAACACCTTGAGGCGCGCGGGAGCAGTGCACGCCGTCGACGACTTGGTCTCGGTCTGGACTGTTACCAGACAACCGGACGGCGAGCTACCCATTGCTCACCGTCCACAAGCCAGCGTCTACGGAGACCGGATATCGGCGGGATCGCGGCGGGACGGCTACGGCGAGGGCGCTGTTGCCTTTGCCTTATGCGGTCGGCCTCCTCCTTTACGAGCATTACTGCTTTGCAGAAGGAGGCGACCGCTTGCCATTCTTCTTCGCTGCGAACTATGCCCTGAACCAAGGCCCGGCGCGAGAGGTCGCCGCCGCTGATCACCCCCACGAGGACACGGCGACGGCGATGCTCTTCTCAAGCGGGGCACACCTCCACCGTGTGCTCCACCGTATCCTCCGGGCTGACCATACAGTGGCGACACCCGGGCGTCTCTTCCGCACGAAATCGGCGCGCAGGAATCTCCTGAACTTCCCATGCCCAGTGAGAACCTGCGTCATGCGGAAGATGAGGATGCCGTGATAGACATCACGCCTCAAAGAGGGGACTTACCGCCGAGATTATGGCGTGCCCAAGTTGGGGTGTAGCTCTATGAAGTACTTTTAGATAATTATGTTCTTTTAAAAACTAAATTGTCTAAAATAATAACAGAAATTGACACGGGCAAAGTCGTGGGTAACAGCTATAATGTATAAAGCTGAGGAGGTTCTTTGCAAAAATTAATATGATGCCCAAAATAACTATTTCACGCGGACGAAGTCGCGGGCACAGCTAGTAATTTATAAAGCTGAGGTTGTTTGCAAAAATAAATATGATACCCAAAATAACTATTCCACGCGGACGAAGTCGCGGGCACAGCTAGTATAATATATACCTTAAAATAAGTTACTAAAATAAGCTTGTCTGTCTGCAATACAAAAGGAAAATGACCATTTAATAATAATAATAATATTATTTCGCGTCTAGATCGGTCAAACACGCTACAGTGCGCAGTTTCGATAATTCAGTTTTACGATATTTTATCGGTGCAATGTGACGTTTGTGCGAAAATCCTGTTGAGATAACCCTTACAGCGATTACTCGTTTGTTCGATAATATGGCTAGAGATAACGTTTAAAATTGTTGTGCGAACGAAATCGAGAAAAAGTATATTGTTACCCTAGGGGTAAATTTAAGTTATTTAGTAATAAGAAGAAGTTTGGCGCCCGAGCGAAGCGATATGCCAATAGTTCCGAGGGGCTAAATCAAATTTTCACCTTAGGTAAACACTGTACTTTTCGTTACGATTACGAGGAAAATAGAATAAATAAAAACCTAAATCGTCGTTAAAGGTCGTCGTATGATTTTTGGTGTATTCCTCATCAAAATAATGATTAAGCGATGATGCGGTGATTAAGTTTTCTACTACTGTCTAAATGTCTGTAATTTCTTCTCGAATCTGGCGTTAAATCCTTAATTGAATCTGATGATCTTATCGTGTAAATTCAAATCTAAAGCAAAGATTTAATCGAGTATAATCAAAACTCTATAACTCAAAGAACAAAAATAAAACAAAGAGAGTCGCTGTTTTCCCGCCTAAATTGTTTTTTTTTTCTGTGGTGGGCCGGCTTTTTGGTCAACATTTTTTATTTATATCAGTGTAAAAATGGGTCAAGTCAACAGTTTTCCCAAGTCTATATTGGTTTTAAAGAAATAATTGAAAGTAAATTAAAATAAAGTCAGTTATTTATTTTATTTGGTTAATGCCCCTTCAAGGTCGACCACCATGATGGTTCAACTTGTGTGTTGAGCATTAGACAATATTGTAATAAATAGGTACAAAAATAAGGGATGATTCTCATTAGAACGTGCTGTGCCCGGGGCGGGGCCCGGACGGGGCACCGTTTTAATCTATTTTGTATGAATCAATTTATATTACACAGTGCATTATCCGTGTCCCGTCCGGGCCCGCTCGACGCACTTCAATACCACGTTTGTTGCACGGTCCCGCCCCGTTCCCTCCACGTCCCATCGTAATCAGAACATTTTTCTTGCTGCGTCCGAAAATAAATTGCGTAGCACGGACGAGCCCCGGCTCGTCCACGCCCCGGCCCTGGCACGGCCCGCTCTAATGAGAATCATCCCTAACTATTCTTACGTAGACGTATTTATAATACTTACTGTAATATTTATTTTCGGACCAGAACGGACTGTGCCAGTCGGTTAAGAGAACTGAGTTTTTTTTATGATTTTTTTTTTCTCTAATGAGAAACAGTGGTGTGTGCACACCCACACAAGCAGAGCGCTGGTTTAAACAGCACCTTACTAAATTATTTTTAATGTTTTTTTTTTCAGTTAATTCCTTGTGAACAACAAATAGCAAGCGACTGCGGTAAAATGACGACGTAAGTAATGTAAAATATGATTACACAATCTCTAATATTTTCAAGATATAGCAACAGCATTTACATTATTTATTTTATACTAGCTTTTGCCCGCGGCTTCGCTCCCGGCAACAGATTATTCTACTCTACCCTACTCTACCCTACTCTACCCTACTCTACCCTACTCTACCCTACTCTACCCTACTCTAAAAAAAATAAAAAAAAAATGTATCCTATGTCATTCTCCTGGCTCTAAACTACCTCCCTGCCAATTTTCAGCTAAATCGGTTCTAGCTGTCCCGGCAAACTTCGTTTCGCCTATTTTTTTTTTCGTTCTCACCGTTTAAACCTTCCCTGAACTATCACGAATATTTCAAGACCAAAATCAGCCAAATCGGTCCAGCCGATCCCGAGTTTTAGCGAGACTAACGAACAGCTAATTATTTTTATATATATAGATAAAGTTCAGTTAATTTTAATAAACGGTTGGTATAATTCAAAAGATATACACCCACGTCTTTAGTAGAATATAATAAAAACAACTCCACTCAGCTCCTGCCTTAGCTTTCTAATCTAACGTATCCGAGTCGGGCTACCCAAAATTGGGATGTTAAATCAAGATATATTTTATAAACGATAGATCTAATAAATTTTAACTAAATAAACAAGAAGCAACGAGTACCTTGATGGCACGCAGTCATGCAGCATGCAGCAAGCATTGTTTCTGTTACGGCGCTGCCGCTGCGGGGTGTGGGCGGCCGCTCGCGAGCTTATCGTCGCAGATAGTATTAACGCTCACTACGTGCTCAGGGATAGCCAGTTCAGCCTAATCATGTGATATAATTTTTTTTACTTATATAATTTAATTTCAGACCACCACGTGAGAATATTATAGACTATGACTCGTACTTTATGGCCTTGGCATTTTTGGCGAGGCACCGTAGCAGGGACCCGAATTACCAAGTTGGGGCTTGTATTGTCAACGATGACAGAAAAATAATAGGAATTGGGTAAGTACCAACAGCCTTTTATTATTTTGATAATCAGTTCGAAATGTATTTGCGTAAAAGACGGTAAAAAAAAAAAAAAGAAGTAAAAAAAAAAGTTGGTAAAATAAATATTAAGGTCCAGCATGTTTTGCTTAGAATTGAAGCACGCAAACTTGTTAGTGGCTAGTCCAACGCTATTAACATTTTACAATATCTACAAAGAAAGAGAAAAATTAAGGTCTATCCACAAATTGCTTAATACTTTTTTTTAATTGCTATAAACTAGTGGACTTTATTTGCCTCGATGATTTTTTTATTGATTTTTTTTTTTGTAATTTTTTTTCCCTTTTTTTGCAAAAATATAATTGAGATTGGTTAGAACAACGATTTTATACAGGTAAAAAATAAAAAAACAAACCTATTTTTCAACAATTTGAAAAAAAAACCGACGAAAAATTCCACCACTGGGGTGTCCAGAATCATGTACTGGATCTATGGTATTCGTTTGCGTTAACATGTCAATGACACCTTGTATAGGTTGGTATGATTCATCCGATGGGAGCCCATAAATAGCTCGTATACATTTTTGGACAACAAACGCTCTACCAAAGTAGAGCGTTTGGTACTATTTCCCTAAAACTTATTCCATACCGTAAACAGGACTCAACATATGCCTGGTAACTGGTAAGATATCACAGCCGTTTTTATACTAGTGACCTTCTTAATTTACCTAACGCCCTTAGGTGTGTGGTACGTGAATTTATTTATTTTGTTGCACACGTGGTCGACCAGCTATGCGATTCACTAACAAACTCATCACAGATGTTAACAACGACGAGTTCACTGATGTTTCGTCGTAAATATCGCTTTTAAAAACAACGTTTTGATAAAAACCGCTACAAGCTATGCTCTCGTTTATCTAACCTAATCCTGTAATAAAAAGTTGAATTCTCTTTACTAATATAGAAATAAGTACTACCTACCTTTTAACATTTATTGTGGACCAAACGTTGTCTTTTTATAAATAAATTATAAAAAAAAATGGGTTAGGTCAACATTTTTCTCAAACATATTTTAATTTTAAAGAAATATTTGAAAGTAAATTAAAATAAAGTAATTAAAAAAAGTATTCTTATATCTTTGTTATTTCAATTGTACTGGCTGTATAGAAAATCGGGTCAACGTTCGATAGAAATTAATATCAAAATAGAACTAGTTTCTTCTTTTTAATATATAGACAGCTGTCAGTTGAAAGTAAAACTCCCTAGGCAAGTTTACACCTATTTTCAGAGTATGAGTAATGAAAAAGATAATTATCATTATACTAGCTGTTGCCCGCGGGATAGTAGAAAATTATCCCAAGGGAACATATTTCCAGGATATAAATAACTGCTATTCCCAGACATGGTCTAGGCTTTCGGACCATTTTCTAAAAGCTTGTTAACAATGTTTTAAATGTTACTCGTATAACGTCTTGTTTTGCAGGTATAATGGTTTTCCAGCTGGTAGTGCGTATGCACACTCATGGGATCCGAAGACTCGTGAATCACAAGGCAAACATCTCTATGGTAAGCTTTTTTTAACCCCCATGACGGAAACTATACTTAAGTTTGACGTGCATGTCTGTCTGTCTGTGTTGTCCGTGGCATCTGCACAAATGGACCAATTTTGATGCGGTTTTTTGTTAACCACTTCTCATGATAGCGACAACCTGATGCTAGAACTGGGAGGTGGCTGATGGAACCCTGGAAGCCTACTAGCAGACCAATCAACTATGACAATAATCTTTTGATCGCCATCGTTAAGTCGTTGGTCGCTATTATAATTAATTAAACAATGATTTCAGTGGTCCATGCAGAGATGAATGCACTTATCTTCAGGAATACAGCCGACGTGAAAGGCTGCACCATGTATGTTACCCTGTCTCCATGCGCTGATTGTGCCAAGGCAATCATTCAATCCGGAATCAAAAAAGTTATTTATTTCTCTGATGAAAAAATGCACAAGGAAGAGTTCAAGGCTGCATTTGATATATTCCAAAAGGGGGAAAGAAAAGTGGAATTCAAGTGAGTACTTTGGTTGGTTCCTCAACTTTATTTATTTAAACTTCATGTACAGTAGTGGTAGGTACATAGGTGGACTTATTGCTACAAGGCATTCTCTACCAGTCAACCTTTGGGTTAAATAGATAATAATATAAATTAATTGACTTATAACAATAAGATACGTATATCATCATCATCGCACGGAACACTGTACAAAGGCGGACCTTTAGGGTGGTTCAGAAACATAACATGATACGACTAGGTGCAACTTAAAAAGATAGACAAAAAGAAGAGAAACAAAATATAATAATAAATACATACTTATATGCATACATATAAATAAGCAAAGTCATTAAAATAAGTAAGGACTTTAAGTAGTAGTTCCGAATTTTACGTTTGAAGGAAAATATAGGTACCTACTGTCAGATTTTTTGATGTCAAGGGGAAGCACATTCCAGAGTTTTAGGTAGAAACAGCGTAAGAGTTAGCCATAAACCCAGACAGACAGATTCACAGATAGACAGACTATTTGTAGAAATTAGAAATTTAAATTATTTATTTTGCGCGACCCGGGAACGCGATTATTCCAGGTTCTTGGGGAACATATGGCTCCATGGCTTGTTTGTTTGCATTTGTCGAGTTCACAAATATCAAAACAGATTTGTAATTGGCGGCCATTTGCAAAAATGAGAGCATCTTCCAATAGGGTGATTTCTTTTGGCCCACCCTGTATAATATAGGTAACCTTTGCACCCGTGCGAAGCTGGGGCGGGTCGCTAGTTGTATATGAAAAAAACCGGCCAAGAGTGAGTCGGGCCACGCTCTGTGTAGATTTCCGTAGTTTCCTGAGCGTTACAATAGTACATTGTTATACGAGGGATGAAAGTTAGTTATTTAGTCCCGAGAAATTTCTTGGCGACCGAGCGATAGCGAGGTCGCTAATAGTTCGAGGGACTAAATAACTCTTTAACCCGAGGTAAACACTGTGCTTTTCATTAAGAATACGATGAAAATAAAAATAATAATAAGAACCTGAGTCGTCGTCAAATGTTTTCGTATGTTTTTAGGTAGGTATATTTCTTTTGATTTAGGCGGTAAGCGGTTTTCTCCTCAAAGAATCTTGCGTTAAATCCATAACTGAAGCTGATGAACTTATCGTGTTAATACAAATTTCTTATAACAGAGATTTAGCAAAATGTAAACAAAACTCTACACCTCGAAAAAAAAAATCAAGAAAGACCAAATCGGCCACAGATTATAGAGAGACTTTACCCGCCATTTTTTTTTTTAGTCGTCGTCTGGCTATTCAGTCAATATTTTTCATTTTATCATTGTAAAAATGGGTCAGGTCAACATTTTTCTCAAATATAATATTATTAGTTTTAATGAAATAGTTGAAAGTAAATTAATATAAAGTCATTAAAAAATTTATTCTTAAATTATTTATCTCTATGTAATTTTAATTGTACTGGCAGTATAAAAATTCGGGTCACGGTTCAATAGAAATGTCAAAATAGAACTAGTTTTTTTTTTCAATGTTTGCTGTCTAAATATTAAAAAAACAACAGTCAGTTGTAAAGTAAAACTCCCTAGGGAGTAAAAGTACTTCTTCCAACCCTGTCCGCAGGTAACTTTACACCTACTTTCAGAGTATGAGTTATGAAAAATTTCTTTATTTTTCGGTGGTTGATTTTTGATCGCGTGAACCAATTTCAATAATTCTTATTTTTATTTTTAAAGAAGATACGTTCCTGAACGTAAATAAATCCTGATAATAAAATATGTGTACTAAGTTAAAATATGTTTGCATAGGTATACGATTAAATTACAAACTTAGTTCAGAAATTATTTTGTAAAATCTTTCAAACACTTTTCAAAGTTCAAAATAATTTTCCTAGCAATCTACATATTTTGAGATTTGTTTCATATTTTCTAAACTAAGGGTTCAAAAGTTAGAGGGGGAGGACACAGACACATTGTTTTTTACTTTTGGATCGTTATTTCCGGATGTATTAACATTATCAAAAAATATTTTGCACTATTCATTTTTAGGGTTCCGTACCCAAAAAGGTAAAACGGAACCCTTATAGGATAACTTTGTTGTCCGTCTGTCTGACAACACTTTATATCTCGAGAACGCACAGAGGTATCGAGTTGCAATTTATACCGAATATTTAGATCTGCGGTTCCTTGTAACTGTAAAAAAAACTCAAACTTTTAAGTTAACGGAAAAAAGACATGACGTTATGTTTATGTTGCCCAAAATAAAATACGTCTTCGACACTTTCTTGGAATTATAATTCATAGGGTACCTTCCGCAAAGTGAGGTCTTTATGAACATTAAATTTTTAATTACATCCTTATTACATCACAAAAAAATTCTTTTTCTGAAGGAAAGTTGTCTGTTTGTTCCCACTAGTTCTACTGAACAGTTCTACGGTAGAACTAATGGGATTTTTTTTTCCCACTAGTTCTACGATAGTAGGTATAACAAAATAGTAGAACTATTGGGAACAAAAATTCCCACTTGTTCTACTGAACAGTTCCACGGTAGAAGTAATGGGAGTCTCTATACCCACTGGTTCTACCTGTTTCATCGGTAGTACTAATGGTTATTTTGTTCTCACTAGTACTACGTTTCGATAGGTTCTAGAAATGGAAGTAAAGTGCCAAATAAGCCAGTTATATCTAAATAGGTATTAGGTTTAAAAGAGACGCTAGCAATAGTGATACAGTGACCGCTTCTTGGACATCCACTATTTCATCGTCGGATAGCAGGTTGAGAATTTCCATCGACAATGGCAGTGAAGGCACTTGTGATGATATGAATCATCACATCAGTTTCCAACTCGACCTATGCTAGACAATGAATCATCACAAGTAGGTACCTTCACTGCCATCGTCGATGGTAATTCTCAACCACTCTAATATAGAATTAACTTGAGTTTTTTTTTACCAATATACCTACCCACCCGTTAGGATTACGGGAATTTTGAATACCTACCTCGCCCGGCGCCTCGACTGACTGGTTTATTGAAGAACAACTTGCTAGGCTGTACCTACGGTTAACTTTCAATTCAAGCGTACAAAGCTTATGACAGTAATTAGGGCCAAGGGTTTGTGTCTGAAAGGACGCCTCTGGCCCTGATATGTATGGCGATGTGGGAACGGGGTAGGTTGTTTAGTCAGTAAGAGTCTGACACTTGTTTTCCGCTCCGCCCAAGAGCGGGACTCGTCATTGAATGATTTTTACCTACCATAAAAAAAAACATACTTGGTCTTAAATTTTAATTTGTGTGTGGGCCGAGGAGTTTTTCCAGTTGGAATGGAATTCAGCAAAGTTGTATTTACCTCTTTCCGGTGACCATAATATTGCTTCATTCCAGTTAGTCTATAGGGAATAGCTACAGGTTTATTGGTTAACTGGCAAGTTCATAGAATGCCAATTATTCCAAGTTTTAGAATACAGGTCCTCCACCAATCACGTTTTAACGGTTGAACAGATTAAATTTTTTATGACATATTTTATGTAATTGAGACATATTTTATGACCATAAGCCAATAATAGAACATAAAGATACTTCTACTGGGCAGCTAGTACCTAAAGTAATAATTTCTTTTATTTTTCAGGAAATTCTGCGAAGTTGTTAAGGAGCCACCGATTGAGTTTAATACCGTGAACCTAGCACACGAAAACCCCTTCAACATTAAACTATGTGCCCCAGAGCCTTCAAACGAAAACGAAGACTTCTCTGAATAAACTACTATGTGCCTTCAAATGACAAGTAATTTCAATGAAAAAAAAATAATTGACATGTTAAAACCACTCTTGAGGCAGATGAGCACAAAAACAAACATTTTAATGACCATTCTCTCTAAAAGTTCCAACAAATAAATGGTCTGTCACAATCACACACACTTCTTGGAAGTGAAAACATTTAATGAAAAAAATATCGACACCCTCTTAGTACCTATCTGAAACACATTTAACATCTAGAACCTAATAATTGTATCATACAACGCATGCTGTAAAGCCCATGGTGTCTCAGGGATGAACTTAGATAAATTAGAAGCTATATAGATTGGATTCCTGAAATTACTTGTTACTAAAAAAACTAAAAACAGTTGTAATGGAGATTATAGAAAATGATTTAAAATATGCAAAATTCTACCGATCGCGCTTCTATTAGTTAACCATCACAGTACCCAGGAACATAGCTTAACTCACGTACATAATAAGCACAATACACGATCTATGGCTGCCGGTAGATTCAATGTGCCCAGAGTCACCAATTACTTTGGTGATAGAACACTGAATATGAGAATATCTTATTTATTGAACAGTCTGCCGGCAGACATAAGGAGTGAAACAAACAGAAATAGATTTATTTAGATATGTTATAATTGTGTATAAGTTTGTTTGAATAATGTTTAATTAACATTTAAGTATGTCTAGAGATTCATTGACCCCACAGTCAAACCCTTGCAACGGTTTTGTGGGACTTAGTTTATAAGTTACTTATCTTGTATGAGTAAAGACAATAAATAATAATAATAAAAATAAATGACGGAGAAAATCAAACACTATGTACAATGCGTTCCAAATTTACTGTCAAATCGAGGCAAGATATTTTTAAAATTTAGTTTATTTACCAATCTTTTAATTTATATACGAACTGTGAACGAAAAAAGTTTAATCAGAATCCAGTTTTACAATTTTAGTCCTCTCTGACATCTTCAATTTTGCAATACACATTTTGTTTCTGATATCTTCGATTTGACAGAACGGCGTGACGTCACATCCTGTCAATCAATCCTATTCATATTTGGAACGTATCTGACATTGCACAGAAGACACAAGCAACTAGTCTAATGATCGAAGACTTGCAAGCGACTTCCATTACAGCTCTATATCCCTTCAAAACATGAAATGTGAAGATTACTTCGTGTTCTTGTCGACTGTAATGTGATTAAAATGCGAAATACACAAAATGGAGTTCTAGGCTGATTACATCTAAATCTAAAAGTCGCGAACTTCGCGAACCTTCAGCTCGGTGTCACTTCAACTGCCGGCCATCCGACGGAAAAAAAAAAAAACAGATTTTGTAGATTTCGTACCTAATAACAAGTTTTATTGTGCAATAAAGTTATTCTCATGTGTATTTAATCTAATGACATTATCTATTATTTTCTTCATTTTTAATTAATCTAATGACATTATTATTTTCTTTATTTTTAATTAATCTAATAACATTAATATTTGCTTCATTTTTAATTAATCTAATGACTTTATTAATTGCTTCATGATTATTGTTATACATATTATTCTTGCTTTAACGTTTAATCACAAATTTATTGTAAGTATCTTGACATTTTGACATTAAATGACATTTTAAACTTGTATTTAGCTTCATTTATTATGTTTCATTGTTACAATAATAATTAAAAAAACAACTTTATGTAATTTACCCATTAGCAAATTAATGATTATGATTAAAATATAATTGTTTGAAATTTCATACAGTTTAAACAAACTGTATGAAATTTCAAACAATTATATTTATAGTCTTTGCTGTAAGAAAACCCAATTATGGGTCATGCTCGCTTGTGTAGGTACCTAAATCACTTGTTCTATTTATAATTGACAGTAAATATATTTTTTCAATACACTTACTCGAAAACTGCCTCTTATCACACTCCTATTAAGTTAAATATAGCATGTATATCACCCAAGTGCTTTTTTGAGTTTATCACAACAAGGGCTTTTTTATTCCCTCCTTATCGTCATGGTCAAGGGAGATTATTTTGTTATACTTAGTTTATCGAATCAGGCGCGAGGCGTCCCCCAAGAGTCGCTGGGCGACCCCCACGAATTAGAAACTGACCAGAGCAGATTTGAATGCTATACTTATATATTTCTTATATTTATATTGTATGTTTGAGATACGATTAAACGTTTTTCTTTCTTTCTTTATTTCACAAGTCGTAAGTGTATTGAAAAACGTCGTTTGACACACGTGCAGATTTGTCATTGCAGCCCTCGGCTCCATAACACACTCGCCTACGGCTCGTGAGAATTTCGCCTCGGTCGCAATGACAAATTTCCTGCACTTGTATCAAAATTTACTATAAACGGCTGCAGGGTTTCGTAATTTTAAATTTCTAAATGGAGGGTAGAAGTACGTACTTGCAAACGCATTCCCTGCCTATATTCCCGTCCCTTTCCCACACGCATGCTGACTGATGCTCTTGCTCAGTCATCGGTCGCGAACATTCGATGAGAACACACCTCATCCCACTCTCGGAAGAATCACCGCGCGAAGTGTCACGCTATCAATTGTGCCTAATTTCTTTTATATATTTTTCAATTTTTTGCGAACTATTACGAGTGATATAGCCTGGCTGGTGATTGGTAAAATGCCAGTGGTTCCAGCTGAACGAGTCTCACCTCGACGGGTATAGTAAGGTTAGTGCGCGTGTTCCTTATCCGTCCTACTTTTCGTCATCCTATAGCTTTTTTTTTATGGTAGGTAAAAATCATCGAATGACGAATCCCACTCTTGGGCGGAGCGGGAAACAGTGTCAGACTCTTACTGACTAAAGAACCTACGCCGTACCTTCCTTGCTTTATTCCCAGAGCCCCGATGTAACGCTTTCGCACCAACCCTCAGCTCCGGGTCATCCTAGAGCTGCGTTCGTAAGATCACGTAGGTAGGGTACCTACTCTCCCACCGCATCAAATACTTCAATCTTCTTATTTTTAACCAGTTCACCCAGCGCCAGGGTAGCCGCAATTGCGCAATTGTTGTACGACGCCACCAATGGTTTCATTTGACCTTATCACTACCAAAATCTAAGAGAACTACCCGACCAAGCTGATAGACTCTTAACACAAAATGCTGTTCCAATTCTTGAGTAAAAACCATCTTACCACTCATCATATCTACCTACCTATATATTATTTCTACGCACTACCTAAGCGCTATAGCCAATCGTAAGTAAGTTCTAAATAATTAATAGGTATATCTGTAGATACTTATCCAAAAAGAGTCGTATGCAAAGGGGACCGCTGCTGGGCAAGCGCCGACACACAGAGGGCACCTGCAGGAAGAGGCTTTTTTTATGGTAGGTGAAAATCATCGAATGACGAAACCCGCTCTTGGGGGGAGCGGGAGACCAGTGTCAGACTCTTACTGACTAAAAAACCTACCCCGTACCTTCCTTGCCTTATTCCTAGAGTCGAGGTAAGTTTGCACCACCCTAGGCTTGCAGGAAGAGGCTAGAATGCGGGATGATCTGGACGCCTACTGAGAGTACTGGTTCGAGACGGTGCGGGAAAAGGTTTGGAACGAACTTGGGGGAGGCCTTTGCCCAGCAATGGGACTATTGAAAAAAACACAAAAGGAAACAGTAATTGTACAGGCGCCGTGTACATAAGAGCTAAAACACACCGATGTTGCAAACAGTACGGTCGTCGGATCTTGGCGAGTCTTGAGTTGCGAATTTTAGCGCTTGAAAACTTGTACTAAAATAAATGGTTTATTAATTAAGTCCCAAGCGAACGCCGGCTTTCGCACACCTATTATTTTTTAATTGTGTCTGTAATTACAAGATCGAAAGGTTGAACAAATAAATGCAATTTGCAGTTGTTATTGCTGTCAAAAACTGTTATTGGTATTTTGTTTAATAGGTTCAATTCATTGTCATCATCCTCATTATCGGTCATATTCATCTCCAAACCCTCCAGAATTTCAGGATCGTATGCGTTTTCTTCATCGGGATTACTTGGATATTGTGCAGTGTAATAGACTTTATATAACGTACTGATAACCGTAACTCACGCTTGACCTTGCATTGGACCATATATAAGGTGCTTTTAAAATATATGCCACGCTCTCCAGGGCGTGTAGCACTATGTTTATAGATTACAATAGTAAAGATAAAATGTAGATAATTTGTGTTTTTTTTTCTCATACAAAAATTATTCACGTATAAATTTTAATTCTTTTTTTGCATAAAACCATCCTGTACACTTTATGAGCTATTGCCGCTCCGCGCCGCAAAACACCGGCGCCATTCATTCTACTACATTCATTCATATCAGACGAATGCCGCCTGCGCGCTGGCCACTATGTCGTCACTGCGCAGCCCCCCCCCCTCCTCCGCGCGCACTTCCCCGTTCGCCGCACGCGCTGGCCGACCACCCGCTTGCCAGTCGCCCCCCGACCGCCACGGGAATTATTATCGCGCGCGTTTTTATTAAAAACATTTAGGCAACTGAAAAGTAAAACGGACACATTGAACAAAGTGAAAAGCCATGTACGTAAGCGTGTCTACATTTGTGTGAGGTGGACTTGTGCACAGTTTTGTGGATAAGTCGGTAGGGAGTGTGTAAATACAGTGCAATTGGTGTAGGTAAATAACTTTTAAATACGCCAAGTTCCTGTAATTTATCGTTATTTGATATTACACTTTTGAATCCTAAGCGAACGCCGGCGTTTTGTTCTTTAATTGTGTGTGTAATTACAAAAGTCGAAAGGTTAGTCTAAGTACCTATCGTTTACACTAACTTGAAATGGACTGTTTTGAAGTTTATCACGGTAACTGGTAACTACTGGTAAGTAATTGCACTTTAAAACACTTGTTTGCCTACGTATTATTGCGTACCTAGTGAATTAGGTAGGGACAAGCTAGTCAGCTGATTTTAGTTTTCATTCGTAGAACGAATGGAAAGAGATAGCTAATGCAGCTGTTTCATTGACGAAGAGAAACATCGCGCGTAATTTGTGAACCACGTTGTGCAGAAAAGAGTCAATATTTATTTAACTACTTTATTTTCTCAAACTGGATTAACTGTTCCGGGGTACGAAAGCTCTTCACTATTGTAATCTATAAACCCAATACTATCACCCATTAAAGGGGTGGCATATATTTTAAAAGCACCTTATATGACTGTGCGCTGCGCACTCTTCGCGCTCTACCTCAAAAACGGTTGGTCGTATCAAAAAAAAAACATAAGACGAAAATTGTAGAGAATTTTATACTCTACAACTTTTATTAAGGTAAAAATATCATTTAAGCAGTAGACAGCGAAATATTTACAAAAAAAGAAACAATTTTTATGACCTTTGACCTTCAATATCTTAAAACGCGGAAACGGTATCATTTGTGACTTTTGAGACAATATTTAGAACGACAAAACAAAGGTTTATACCAATTTATAGCTTATTATCTTTTATTCCGAGGTGAAACCCCTAAAATGACTGGGCTACTATATTTTTTTCCAAGAAATGTATATGTGTCAACTTAAGTCAATGTGACAGAACATAAATAGTACATTGTTATACGAGGGATGAAAGTTAGTTATTTAGTCCCGAGAAATTTCTTGGCGACCGAGCGAAAGCGAGGTCGCTAATAGTTCTAGGGGCTAAATAACTCTTGAACCCGAGGTAAACACTGTGCTTTTCATTACGAATAGGTACGAGGAAAATAAAAATAATAAAAACCTGAGTCGTCGTCAAAGGTCTTCGTATATTTTTAGGTACCTAGGTATATTTCTTTTGATTTAGGTGGTAAGCGGTTTTCTCCTCTAAAGAATCTTGCGTTAAATTTATAAGCTGATGAATTTAACGTGTTAATACAAATTTATTATAACAGCGATTTAGCAAAATGTAAACAAAACTCTACACCTCGAAAAAAAAATCAAGAAAGACCAAATCGGCCACAGATTATAGAGACTACCATTTACCCGCCAATTTTTTTTTTTCTTTGGTCAGCTGGCTATTCTGTCAATATTTTTCATTTTATCAATGTAAAAATGGGTCAGGTCAACATTTTTCTCAAATACACCGTGACCCGAATTTCTATACTGCCAGTACAATTGAAATAACATAGAGATAGGAATAATTTAAGAATACCTTTTTTTAATGACTTTAATTTACTTTCAACTATTTGTTTAAAACTAATATTATATTTGAGAAAAATGTTGACCTGACCCATTTTTACAATGATAAAATGAAAAATATTGACTGAAAAGCCAGCCGACCACTGTCATTTTGCTAAATCTCTGTTATAAGAAATTTGTATTAACACGATAAGTTCATCAGCGTCAGTTATAAATTTAACGCAAGATTCTTAAGAGGAGGAAACCGCTTACCGCCTAAATCCAAAGAAATATACCTACCTAAAAACAATCGAAGACCTTTGACGACGACTCAGGTTTTTATTATTTTTATTTTTCTCGTATTTCTAATGAAAAGAACAATGTTTACCTCGGGTTCAAGAGCTATTTAGTCCCGAGAAATTTCCTCCTCGCTTTCGCTCGGTCGCCAAGAAATTTCTCGGGACTAAATAACTTTCAACCCTCGTATAACACGGAGGTTGCTACAGTTTATAAAAATAAATGGAATTTACTGTTGTTATTGCTGCTAAAAAGTGTTATTGGCATTGGCATTTATTTTTCATTAAATCTTTAATTTTGTACGAGTTATCAAGCGCTAAAATTCGCAGAGCCTAACTTCAGACGCGCCAAGATCCGACGGCCGTACTGTATATGGGACGCCAAAAGCAGGTGGACGCCATTTTAAATGCAATTAACTCCATATCGGACATCAGTTCCACTGTGTGCAGTTAAGGTTGAATTTGTTATGTTCAGTTTTGGAAAGATGCTTCGATGCGCTTCGACTATGCGCTAGTATAAATTGACCATTTTTTATGGTAGGTGAAAATCATCCAATGACGAAAAAAAAAACAGTGTAAACTGACCCTATGGAGATGACGAATCGTATCAAATAATTGTAAGTAAATAAAACAGACATGTAAATAAATTTGTAAAATAAAATTTTATTAGTTTATGTACAAGATGACACGGGTACAGATACTCCGATCACACAACTCGAATACAATAAAATCAACATAGTGATTTATTAGTAACTTAATTGAACATATTTTGTGTAAAACAAACAATCTGACTACGTCCACTGAATCAAATAATATGGAAAAATAAATAAATGGACGTTGAAAAAGTTAATTATTCTAATGTTGCCTACATCCTGCGTAGGAGCGATTCAAGCCAGCTCACAATTGAAACAGAAGGTTTTCCGATATAACATATCATAGAAATATTTATTTAATTCAGTGAATGATGTCTTAGAAATCAACTGTTCTGTGTTTTACAACACAACAAAGGTGTATGCAATTGTTACAATTTGGAGTATTCAATTATATAATTATTGTCCAAATTTTACACATATCTACAGAAAGAAAAAAAAACGAAAACCAACAAAAGTGTTAACATTTGAGTCTATGTTTACCATTCGTACATTTAACCTTAGCGCCGCATGCAGTCAATCAGTTTCAAGTCGACAAGACCTCAGAACTAACGATATTGTACAGTACAAACTTAAAAGTAAGAATTATTTACAAGCCTGCCCCCCGCCGAGGCCATTGCTCAATTTGCCACACAACATTATATTTTACACGTGAAAAACCAGTCATTATTTGAAATGTTATCCTAATGCCTAGTTTACACGTTGGCCCAACTTCGGCCAATCGCCTTTGTGTACCCATTGTATAAATCGGAAACCCCGTTAACACAATGGCGATTGGCCGAGATTGGGCCAACGTGTAATCTAGGCATGATATCTATTCCGTTACGTGAATATTGTTGAACACTTGAGGCCACAGGATGCTCCGCCATCGGCTGCTGAGCCTCGAGACACCTAAACTTAGATATATGCCTGCCCTGCCGATTGATTGACAAAACAAAACTAAAGTTAGTTACTAAACTGTAGGATTACTGTCTTTGTCGAAACTATGTCGCTCGATTTGAGTCTTGAGGCTGAATAGAAAGTTTCTGGCAAATTGTTGCACTGATAAGATTTAGTTACACAGATTGCTATGGCGTGTCGTTACAAACTTGGCAGTAAGAGGAACATAGGACTAGACATAACGGATGACGTTTGTTCGTCTTAAGACACTACATAAAGGAACAATTCGTTACGTTCGTCGACGTAATCCATAACAGCTAATTGCAATAAAAAATTGAGATTAGAATAAATAAGAATTTTGACATGAATTATTTCATAGAGAACAAATAAGATGCTCGTTTGGTATGGAAACAGAAATGTAATATTCTCCTCAAATGCGAACACTTCATTAAGGTGTGAGATTGATGAAAGCAGTTTTGTTACGGGGCTACAGGGACATAAGAAACAATGTCTTACAAACTAAAAATGTAAAGGAACATGTTTTCATATTTTTCCTTGCAAATCGAGACTCTGAGTCATAATTAAACCAACTACCCTACGTCTTTATGATACAACTGTCGTCAGACATTAAGATTCCATCAGTTACCATTTTTTTTACAACCTAGTTGTCAGATAAGTAATTAAGTATGATCAATCGCCGCTAATCTATTTTGCTATAAAATACTACGTAAATTCCAAAAGGAAAGAGAAATGTCTATAACAACAATTTTTTTTGGACAAGCTGAGATTTATCAATTTTAAACACACTAAAACTTTTGAATTCCTTTCAAGTTTTCCTGCCACTAAAAATAATTCAAGTTACGTCAAAAATTCCAAGGATGTCATAAATGTACTCAATGAAACACATAAGCACCTAATTTATTCCACCGCCGACGATTACCGAAAAGCGAGTAAATTAGAATAAAGTTGCTAGTAACAAAAAGAAGCATAGCATGGACTAGTTTAAAAGTTGGCGAAGGCGCATAATAATAAAAATGACACCGACAATGTCGCAAGCCAGTGTTCGCTTAAATCGTCGCTTACCATCAGATGAGAAGTTGTCAAAAAAGAGTCTATTAATAATAAAAAACTCGTTTGCCAGGGCTTGCGCACGACCTCTTTGTGTGCGAGGCCATGCGCGAGGGCCCACATCACTCACGCCTAGCTACTTCCTTCAATTTAGTTGCACTTTTATTTGGCTGACTGACTATTTAACTATTTTTGACTATTCAAGTGCCTGTAAATGGTCTATTAGAAATAATTGCTTCTGTTTTTTTTTTAGTTTCAGTTTTGCTTTAATAATTCTTATCACTGCGACAAATTAGTTCTCGCTGAACTGCGATCAGCTTTAAATTTAAACAAAATGTACAATAATAAATACACATACATCCTGAAGGTTATACTAATCAATAATTATTTAAGGATCTGTTTTGATAAATCTGGATTAATACACTAGCTTGTTTGTAACTGTAGATACTAATACCGATGTGGTGCGTCTATGCCCGCAGTTTTATTTACCTACAATTTGGGTAAATAACTTATTTAAAAAAATTACTACCTAAGTACATTTAAGTAAAATTTCAATACTTAAATTATATAGTAATCTTCTAATTGTGGTGTAGGAGTATAATACAAATTATCTCGCATAGGTATATGTTGTACAGCATGCTGTTTTACTGACACGAAATCAACGTACGTTTGTTGAGTGAGATAGTAGTCGCTAGCTAGTCGGTTCCTAGTCGGCAGTGGGACAGGTGCTTAAAAACAGAGCAATTTGCGGCTATACTTGCGGCAATACCGAAGACTGAAAAATTAAAATGCTATATTTTAAAAACTTCTTTAGTCCAGTTAAAACATAAAAAAAATGTTTCCATGTTTATAGTGTTTAATATTTCGCATTGATGTACATTGTGAGTAGCTTTAAGATGTAGGTAGCCAAGCAATATCTGGATTTTATGTCATTGCATATATATATTTACAATTTCTTAATAACCAAAATGTAAAACAGTGTTATGACGCTGAAGAAAACCGAACATATTTTGGATGAATCTTTTGTGACGTTTATTTAGTTGATACGAGACACTCCAAACAGAAACTAACTACGAGGCAACTAATGTAACAAGCTAATGTATAATTACACTCTGTCTTAAATAATGTTCAGAGAAACTAGTGCTGAATGGTAAACCAACCATCCAAGGAATTCGATTACAATCAATTTTATTTTCATAACAAGCGTTTATATAAAAATAAGTGTCTAAACCTATACTAAATCAAACTTTAGTGCTACTGAATACATCTGGAGGGTTAATAAATCAACAAAAAAATTGAATTTGTTAAAATTATCCGAACAAACCGTTCTGATATTCTAAACAGTTCACATCATAATATTTCTTATGATAATTTTATAAATTTGGTTATCTCAAGTTCTTACAAAACGGTATTTTTAAAAGTACATAGAAATTATAAGTTTTGACTTCAGCGACATTGGTCAATTAAAAATGTCTATACAATTCGTAATAAGTAAAACGAATATTCATCTAAATATTAAGTGTCTTCAACATTCCGCTAAAAATGGTCAGATCTCGACTGAGTCCGCACTAATTATTCAGTTATACTATTATTGCTTACAATCTCTGCACCTTTAATATATTGAATTTCATAAGCGTTTCAAAGTGTGTGGGCTTAAATCCTAATTTGTGGATAAAACCTATAACTTAGGCTTTACTCATAAAATAATTGCAGTCTGAGTTGTAACTTGTAAATGAGTATAATGCTGCGTAGAGTTCATTTTCAAACCTATCATTAAATAATAATTAAACACAAGTTTTATTTATTCATTTTCAGCGGAACAGCGGGGTTGTCAGCTTAGACTTTGGTCTATAGTGTTTGACATCGCCATTAGTTTCAGGACAGAAACTATCGTATGCGTAGAGAGTAGATGTATAGTTTTAGACCGTTTTCGTGGCGGGAGTGTGTCGCGTCGTGTTCAGTTGTTGACGGCGATCTCTTTGGGCTGCAGCGGCGCGTCGTCGGCGCGCTCGGCCTGCTCGGCCAGCTCCGACGCCGGCTTGAACGCAATGGCGTACGGGAACTTGCTGCGGCACGCCGAGATATATTGCTCTATCTCCTTTTCGCACGGCCCGAAGTCGCCTTCCCGCAGACTGTCTAACACGTCCACGCAACCCTGCAACGAAGACAATCATTGAAAACATTCAAAGCCATTCATTCCTTGGGATTTGTACACTGAACTGCAAAAGTGCTTGGGTAGTTCAGAATAAAAATCGTGTAAAGCGCAAAATGAGGCCATCTAGCGTAAAATCAGATTAACATATTGTTATCGATAACATTACAATTTATTGTTACTAGATGGCGTTGCTGTGCCTTAATTGCTTTGTTTTTATTAGTTTCTTTTTGTTTCTACAAAGATTGAAATATTTTATAGTTTATTTTTCAAAGAAATTAATATATTAAAATATTAAAATTGAATATCATTTTACAAATATCTGATTATCTATGTGTTAGTTTTCAAACTTGAGAGGGTAGTTGAATATGAACTTATGAATAATATTAGTTGATAATTTCAATAATACTTAGACCTAAGACTTGTGATTAAGCACAATTGATTGTTTGCTAAGTTAATTTTAATTAACTCGTTCGAGTTCTTTTTGTTAGATTTTATTTTTAATCAGGTTATCTTATAAACTTATTGTAAAAATGAGTATGAATTCACAATAAATATATAGTGACAAGAGTAACAAGGTGAAAACGTCTCAGAAATAGCCAGAGGGGCCGGTGTAAACGTAAGTAGTTTTATTTGTAAAATTTTATACAAAAAGTCCTATAATTATTATTGGCTATTACATATTTCTGTTTTATTGTTCCAAAGAAAAACTGTAGTTCTATGAGTGCGAAGGATACGACGATTTTCTTTGAATCAATATCAAAGACGTTGCAGTGTCAAATCATGGTAAGGAAGTACGAAGAAAATGGATTTCTGCCAAGAAAACACTATTCTGGTTTATTCAACACAAGCGTTTACACTGTCCGTCGTATCCTTCATAGTGAAGGACAAAATAAGCGTGCTCCAGATGCGTTTGAGGTTCATTGTTAGTATTCGCGGTTCAGATTTGTGTATAAATTTAAATGATCCAATGCGTTCCCGAATGCAATCTGTCATTGACCAAAATAGTGATTGTACGATTTACTGAAAAAAAAATGCTCAAATATTGTACATTCTATTTTTAAAAATTTGACAACGGCGCGTGGCGCGAAATCATGCCGCGAGCGCCGGCGCTCGCTTGGGTGTCGACGTATAATAAATTTTATGTAATTTTATTTGATGATCAATAAACTGACAGATAAATTTAAATAATAAACTGTAAGAAATATATATTTTTTAATAGTGCCTTTTTATTTTGGTGAGCCAGTTTATTTGCTTTTTCTCTCTGTATAGTACTTGAACTATAAATTACTAAGAATTACTTTTCTTTGTTACTTTTGATCCAATATTCCTATGGCTTTCTTTTGTTTATTATTCATAACAAAATTCACAAAACGTCATATTACGTGGGATTTGAACTCAGGCTCATTGATTCACACATCGGCACTGCTAAACCATCATGTAACTTATTTTTTATTTACTTTAACGAAATTATGAACTACATGATTGTAGTACACATGAGTCATTATTACATCAGTTTTTGAAGGCAATAATGACTCATGTGTCTATTTTTCGTCAAATAAACGTCAAGTTTATGCTTTGTGAGATGGCCTCAGGTCACCACTTAGCTGTGAAGATACCAACGCCATCTAGTTTATTATTAGAAAACTTGAGCTCTCCGGTGCTTCGCTAACGTGCAAAGGAATATATATACTAAGGTACCCAGGCACTTTTGCAGCTCCTTCTACCTGATAGGAAACCTATTATGAAGTCTTCAACTCTAGTCTGTCAGCGAGGTCTCTAACAGCTATCTTAAAGAAGGATTGATAACACGCATTTTCCGCGTGCGGCGTCCGCGCGGGCAGCAGGCGGCACAGCGCGCGCGCGCCCCAGAGCGCGTGGCTTGCGTCTCGCACTCTACACTGTGTACCTGTATGGAGGTGTCGGGGTAGTCCAGCGCGGTGGCCTGCGCGAGCGCGTGCGGCGTCCGCGCGGGCAGCAGGCGGCACAGCGCGCGCGCGCCCCACAGCGCGTCGGCTTGCGTCTCGCACTCTACACTGTGTACCTGTATGGAGGTGTCGGGGTAGTCCAGCGCGGTGGCCTGCGCGAGCGCGTGCGGCGTCCGCGCGGGCAGCAGGCGGCACAGCGCGCGCGCGCCCCACAGCGCGTCGGCTTGCGTCTCGCACTCTACACTGTGTACCTGTATGGAGGTGTCGGGGTAGTCCAGCGCGGTGGCCTGCGCGAGCGCGTGCGGCGTCCGCGCGGGCAGCAGGCGGCACAGCGCGCGCGCGCCCCACAGCGCGTCGGCTTGCGTCTCGCACTCTACACTGTGTACCTGTATGGAGGTGTCGGGGTAGTCCAGCGCGGTGGCCTGCGCGAGCGCGTGCGGCGTCCGCGCGGGCAGCAGGCGGCACAGCGCGCGCGCGCCCCACAGCGCGTCGGCTTGCGTCTCGCACTCTACACTGTGTACCTGTATGGAGGTGTCGGGGTAGTCCAGCGCGGTGGCCTGCGCGAGCGCGTGCGGCGTCCGCGCGGGCAGCAGGCGGCACAGCGCGCGCGCGCCCCACAGCGCGTCGGCTTGCGTCTCGCACTCTACACTGTGTACCTGTATGGAGGTGTCGGGGTAGTCCAGCGCGGTGGCCTGCGCGAGCGCGTGCGGCGTCCGCGCGGGCAGCAGGCGGCACAGCGCGCGCGCGCCCCACAGCGCGTCGGCTTGCGTCTCGCACTCTACACTGTGTACCTGTATGGAGGTGTCGGGGTAGTCCAGCGCGGTGGCCTGCGCGAGCGCGTGCGGCGTCCGCGCGGGCAGCAGGCGGCACAGCGCGCGCGCGCCCCACAGCGCGTCGGCTTGCGTCTCGCACTCTACACTGTGTACCTGTATGGAGGTGTCGGGGTAGTCCAGCGCGGTGGCCTGCGCGAGCGCGTGCGGCGTCCGCGCGGGCAGCAGGCGGCACAGCGCGCGCGCGCCCCACAGCGCGTCGGCTTGCGTCTCGCACTCTACACTGTGTACCTGTATGGAGGTGTCGGGGTAGTCCAGCGCGGTGGCCTGCGCGAGCGCGTGCGGCGTCCGCGCGGGCAGCAGGCGGCACAGCGCGCGCGCGCCCCACAGCGCGTCGGCTTGCGTCTCGCACTCTACACTGTGTACCTGTATGGAGGTGTCGGGGTAGTCCAGCGCGGTGGCCTGCGCGAGCGCGTGCGGCGTCCGCGCGGGCAGCAGGCGGCACAGCGCGCGCGCGCCCCACAGCGCGTCGGCTTGCGTCTCGCACTCTACACTGTGTACCTGTATGGAGGTGTCGGGGTAGTCCAGCGCGGTGGCCTGCGCGAGCGCGTGCGGCGTCCGCGCGGGCAGCAGGCGGCACAGCGCGCGCGCGCCCCACAGCGCGTCGGCTTGCGTCTCGCACTCTACACTGTGTACCTGTATGGAGGTGTCGGGGTAGTCCAGCGCGGTGGCCTGCGCGAGCGCGTGCGGCGTCCGCGCGGGCAGCAGGCGGCACAGCGCGCGCGCGCCCCACAGCGCGTCGGCTTGCGTCTCGCACTCTACACTGTGTACCTGTATGGAGGTGTCGGGGTAGTCCAGCGCGGTGGCCTGCGCGAGCGCGTGCGGCGTCCGCGCGGGCAGCAGGCGGCACAGCGCGCGCGCGCCCCACAGCGCGTCGGCTTGCGTCTCGCACTCTACACTGTGTACCTGTATGGAGGTGTCGGGGTAGTCCAGCGCGGTGGCCTGCGCGAGCGCGTGCGGCGTCCGCGCGGGCAGCAGGCGGCACAGCGCGCGCGCGCCCCACAGCGCGTCGGCTTGCGTCTCGCACTCTACACTGTGTACCTGTATGGAGGTGTCGGGGTAGTCCAGCGCGGTGGCCTGCGCGAGCGCGTGCGGCGTCCGCGCGGGCAGCAGGCGGCACAGCGCGCGCGCGCCCCACAGCGCGTCGGCTTGCGTCTCGCACTCTACACTGTGTACCTGTATGGAGGTGTCGGGGTAGTCCAGCGCGGTGGCCTGCGCGAGCGCGTGCGGCGTCCGCGCGGGCAGCAGGCGGCACAGCGCGCGCGCGCCCCACAGCGCGTCGGCTTGCGTCTCGCACTCTACACTGTGTACCTGTATGGAGGTGTCGGGGTAGTCCAGCGCGGTGGCCTGCGCGAGCGCGTGCGGCGTCCGCGCGGGCAGCAGGCGGCACAGCGCGCGCGCGCCCCACAGCGCGTCGGCTTGCGTCTCGCACTCTACACTGTGTACCTGTATGGAGGTGTCGGGGTAGTCCAGCGCGGTGGCCTGCGCGAGCGCGTGCGGCGTCCGCGCGGGCAGCAGGCGGCACAGCGCGCGCGCGCCCCACAGCGCGTCGGCTTGCGTCTCGCACTCTACACTGTGTACCTGTATGGAGGTGTCGGGGTAGTCCAGCGCGGTGGCCTGCGCGAGCGCGTGCGGCGTCCGCGCGGGCAGCAGGCGGCACAGCGCGCGCGCGCCCCACAGCGCGTCGGCTTGCGTCTCGCACTCTACACTGTGTACCTGTATGGAGGTGTCGGGGTAGTCCAGCGCGGTGGCCTGCGCGAGCGCGTGCGGCGTCCGCGCGGGCAGCAGGCGGCACAGCGCGCGCGCGCCCCACAGCGCGTCGGCTTGCGTCTCGCACTCTACACTGTGTACCTGTATGGAGGTGTCGGGGTAGTCCAGCGCGGTGGCCTGCGCGAGCGCGTGCGGCGTCCGCGCGGGCAGCAGGCGGCACAGCGCGCGCGCGCCCCACAGCGCGTCGGCTTGCGTCTCGCACTCTACACTGTGTACCTGTATGGAGGTGTCGGGGTAGTCCAGCGCGGTGGCCTGCGCGAGCGCGTGCGGCGTCCGCGCGGGCAGCAGGCGGCACAGCGCGCGCGCGCCCCACAGCGCGTCGGCTTGCGTCTCGCACTCTACACTGTGTACCTGTATGGAGGTGTCGGGGTAGTCCAGCGCGGTGGCCTGCGCGAGCGCGTGCGGCGTCCGCGCGGGCAGCAGGCGGCACAGCGCGCGCGCGCCCCACAGCGCGTCGGCTTGCGTCTCGCACTCTACACTGTGTACCTGTATGGAGGTGTCGGGGTAGTCCAGCGCGGTGGCCTGCGCGAGCGCGTGCGGCGTCCGCGCGGGCAGCAGGCGGCACAGCGCGCGCGCGCCCCACAGCGCGTCGGCTTGCGTCTCGCACTCTACACTGTGTACCTGTATGGAGGTGTCGGGGTAGTCCAGCGCGGTGGCCTGCGCGAGCGCGTGCGGCGTCCGCGCGGGCAGCAGGCGGCACAGCGCGCGCGCGCCCCACAGCGCGTCGGCTTGCGTCTCGCACTCTACACTGTGTACCTGTATGGAGGTGTCGGGGTAGTCCAGCGCGGTGGCCTGCGCGAGCGCGTGCGGCGTCCGCGCGGGCAGCAGGCGGCACAGCGCGCGCGCGCCCCACAGCGCGTCGGCTTGCGTCTCGCACTCTACACTGTGTACCTGTATGGAGGTGTCGGGGTAGTCCAGCGCGGTGGCCTGCGCGAGCGCGTGCGGCGTCCGCGCGGGCAGCAGGCGGCACAGCGCGCGCGCGCCCCACAGCGCGTCGGCTTGCGTCTCGCACTCTACACTGTGTACCTGTATGGAGGTGTCGGGGTAGTCCAGCGCGGTGGCCTGCGCGAGCGCGTGCGGCGTCCGCGCGGGCAGCAGGCGGCACAGCGCGCGCGCGCCCCACAGCGCGTCGGCTTGCGTCTCGCACTCTACACTGTGTACCTGTATGGAGGTGTCGGGGTAGTCCAGCGCGGTGGCCTGCGCGAGCGCGTGCGGCGTCCGCGCGGGCAGCAGGCGGCACAGCGCGCGCGCGCCCCACAGCGCGTCGGCTTGCGTCTCGCACTCTACACTGTGTACCTGTATGGAGGTGTCGGGGTAGTCCAGCGCGGTGGCCTGCGCGAGCGCGTGCGGCGTCCGCGCGGGCAGCAGGCGGCACAGCGCGCGCGCGCCCCACAGCGCGTCGGCTTGCGTCTCGCACTCTACACTGTGTACCTGTATGGAGGTGTCGGGGTAGTCCAGCGCGGTGGCCTGCGCGAGCGCGTGCGGCGTCCGCGCGGGCAGCAGGCGGCACAGCGCGCGCGCGCCCCACAGCGCGTCGGCTTGCGTCTCGCACTCTACACTGTGTACCTGTATGGAGGTGTCGGGGTAGTCCAGCGCGGTGGCCTGCGCGAGCGCGTGCGGCGTCCGCGCGGGCAGCAGGCGGCACAGCGCGCGCGCGCCCCACAGCGCGTCGGCTTGCGTCTCGCACTCTACACTGTGTACCTGTATGGAGGTGTCGGGGTAGTCCAGCGCGGTGGCCTGCGCGAGCGCGTGCGGCGTCCGCGCGGGCAGCAGGCGGCACAGCGCGCGCGCGCCCCACAGCGCGTCGGCTTGCGTCTCGCACTCTACACTGTGTACCTGTATGGAGGTGTCGGGGTAGTCCAGCGCGGTGGCCTGCGCGAGCGCGTGCGGCGTCCGCGCGGGCAGCAGGCGGCACAGCGCGCGCGCGCCCCACAGCGCGTCGGCTTGCGTCTCGCACTCTACACTGTGTACCTGTATGGAGGTGTCGGGGTAGTCCAGCGCGGTGGCCTGCGCGAGCGCGTGCGGCGTCCGCGCGGGCAGCAGGCGGCACAGCGCGCGCGCGCCCCACAGCGCGTCGGCTTGCGTCTCGCACTCTACACTGTGTACCTGTATGGAGGTGTCGGGGTAGTCCAGCGCGGTGGCCTGCGCGAGCGCGTGCGGCGTCCGCGCGGGCAGCAGGCGGCACAGCGCGCGCGCGCCCCACAGCGCGTCGGCTTGCGTCTCGCACTCTACACTGTGTACCTGTATGGAGGTGTCGGGGTAGTCCAGCGCGGTGGCCTGCGCGAGCGCGTGCGGCGTCCGCGCGGGCAGCAGGCGGCACAGCGCGCGCGCGCCCCACAGCGCGTCGGCTTGCGTCTCGCACTCTACACTGTGTACCTGTATGGAGGTGTCGGGGTAGTCCAGCGCGGTGGCCTGCGCGAGCGCGTGCGGCGTCCGCGCGGGCAGCAGGCGGCACAGCGCGCGCGCGCCCCACAGCGCGTTGGCTTGCGTCTTCGGCGCCGACCTGATGAACTCCTCCGCCATCTGGACTGCGCTGCGACCGCGTACCATCTACAATTACAACATTTTTATCTATTAAATATTGACCGACTACTGACTAGTTAAAAAAGCCGACTATCCGCTCCAATTTCACATGAGTTACTACTCGGCCATTCGTGCGTCGGCATCGTGTGTCGGCTACATTTAATTCAGAATAAGAAGTCATGAACATACTAGAACAATAGATACATAATCAAAAGAATTCCATTGCGGACTGAGCTCAACAGTCGACAAGCGTTTGTTTGATTTTATAGACCGTCCAAGAGTTCTTTCATTCAGGATGAAAACATAGTATTAGGGATTATTTTTTATTAATGAAGTGCTTGGTCTTTCCAATTTATCTATATGGAGCTGAGATGTGGACGCTGAAGATGCCAGACCGTCGCAAGATTGACGCACTGGAAATGTGGTGCTGGAGACGCATGCTTAGAATCCCATGGACCGCGCACCGAACCAAAATATCGATTCTCAAAAAACTCAAACTCTTAGAGAGATTATCGTCGTCTGTGCAAATACGAATTCTCAAGTTCTTCGGGCATATCACCCGTAACGACGATTCAAAGCGATTGGTAGTGCAAGGGAAAGTTGAGGACAAAAAATCACGTGGACGCTCTCCAACACGGTGGACGGACCTCATCAAATCGGTGATGCATTGCAGCGTCAATGAAAACTCCCAAGCCGTCAAACACAGAACTGCATGGCGTCAAGAGTGCACGACTAAGAAGAGATTTTTTATTGACTTATGAACGAATAAAGAATGAACAGTTAACATCAGTGATAACTAGCATGACATGACTAAACTTAATTATTTTATTTACTATCAACAGCCCTTAACCGATTTTTAGCAGATAATGTTTAAACGTTAGGGAAGCCCTATGACAAGGTTCCAGGGATGGACTGTATAGTTATCCTATCCCTTAAGCTCCTAGTTAGGCCGTTCCTGAAGGCTACTGGGTCTTCGCTCCGATCGACCTATGGTGTTATCGTCTGCTTTACTAAAGCCAGAGCTTACAAAACTTCAAAGCTAAGGGCACCCCTTGTGGGATAATGTCAACGGCTTTGGGCGTGACTGAGAGAGGACAGCAAAAATACGGGCCCATAAGAATTATTATTATTTTAGGAATGACTACAGGCTCAGCGGCTCTGTTGACTCGAGCAAGGAACGAGGTGAAGACGGAATGTAGTGACGTAAATAGTCTGCAATTGTGTTTTTGAGGGTGCTGGTTTCTCAACAGTTCTCTCGGAGCAGGGTAATGACGTCATTGGGAGTGACAACGGTGGGTACCTAATTCGTTCGTGGTTTTTTTTTTTATGGTGGGAAAAATCATCAAATGACGAATCCCGCTCTTGGGCGGAGCGGGAGACTGTGTCAGACTTCTACTGACTAAACGACCCACCTTTCCTTCCTGCCTTAGTTTCAGGGCCCCGGTGTTCCATTTTCGCATCAATCCTAGGCCCCAGAAGGCTTCAACCCTACCGGGCCCCTACAGTTGCTGACAACTCCTTGAGGCGCGCGGGAACAGTGCGCGCCGTCGACGACAAATTCGTTCGTGGTTCGGATTTATATAGACGGTTTCACCGATAGCTCTGTGTGCTTGGCACACTGGCAGCACGGTGCGGTGAGCGGCGCGGGTGATACGTAAAATATTTTTCAATACACTTCTCGAAAACTGCCTCTTACGGCACTCCTATGAGGTTCAATATAGCATGTATATCACAACAAGGGCTTTTTTTTCCTTCCTTATCGTCACGGTCACGGGTGATTATTTTTTTTTCTTAGTTTATCGAATCAGGCGCGAGGCGTCCCCCACGCGGCGCTGGGTGACCCCACGAAGTGAGAAACTGACCAGAGCAGATTTGAATGCTATTATTATTATATTCCTACTGTATGTTTGAGATACAATTAAACAATTTTTCTTTATTTCACAAGTCGTAAGTGTATTGAAAAACGTCGTTTGACCCACGTGCAGATTTGACATTGCAGCCCTCGGCCCCATAACGCACTCGCCTACGGCTCGTGCGAATTTCACCTCGGTCGCAATGAAAAACTTCCTGCACTTGTATCAAAATGTACTATAATATTTACGACATCACATTAGAAACCTCTATAATTATTATTATTATTTTTTGCTTTATTATAAAAAAAAACCGCAACAAAAGTTGGAACAAGTTATGGCGTGAGTTGCCCGCGCGCCCTCTGTGAGCACTCAAAGAAGTTCTTGTGTAGCCGAACACTGTATGTTCACTTGCTTGTTCTTGTATATGACCGGGAGCCTTGCTAACGGCATTGATCCTTCACACGGCCTTTAGTAGATGTCGTTGTGTTATACATTACGGGTGAACAATATAGAATATTTTGATACAAGTGCAAAAAGTTTTTTATTGTGACCGAGGCGGAATCCGCGCGAGCAGTAGGCGAGTGTGTTATGGAGCCAAAAGCTGCAGTAAAAAATTTGCACGTGTATCAAAACGTTATTAACGACTTGTGGGAGTAGACGCGCGCCTGATACCTACGATAAATGTAATAAAATTGTGAAGTTGGCGAGCACAAGTACTTTCCTACACTAGTGCGAAAAACAATCAATTGCGTGCCTAAAAGAGGTGGGGTAACGGGAAGGAGAGAAGAAGTAGCTTTTCGAGTAAGTGTATGGAAAAAAAAAAAACAGAAAGGAGGTTCAAGAGTAACACAGACATACCGGTTCGATCTCTTTGGTGATGACAGCTGCGACGGAAGGGTTGTAGCTGGCTAAGTTCTCGTCCAGCCACCGCTGGAACCGGAGCAGGCAGTCGTGGAGGTGCGGGTGCGAGCTGTCCAATCTGAACGCACGCTTTATGCTCTGCAGCATCAACAGGGGTTTGTCTGGAAAAATGGACTTAAATATATTAGGTGTACCGATGTATTCTTATTCTTCCTTTCGATGGCATGTATTTACCGTTTAATTTTATTGAACATATTGCTAAAGGGGTGACCACTGTATGCACATGTTAAAGTTAAAATCCTAACTCAATGAATAAACCTTATACTAAAAACACGGCATTTTTTTACAGAGGTCCCTGTTATGATGATGATATATTTATGTTGTGGCCAGATCGTAACATTGACTACTTCATAATGTGACCGGCCATATCATGAAATGATTGAAACTCGAAAATCGGGTACTGCGCATACAAGGTCGACCGTCATGACAGTTCAACTTATGCGACGAGGTGATCGAAGTGGCTGCGAGTAACCCATAGCAAATCGTTCAACTTATTTGCCGCGTACAGTCGTCACCACTTTTATTTCAAAATAAATCATTTTGATAATAACATAATTATGTATTAGTATTTATTCTTTCTCAGCTAGCTTATACAGTTAAACTGTAAAAAATTTAAAGTATAAAATTAGATACTTTTGTAGAAACCTTACCTTTTCTATAGTATATTTCAAAGGCCATTAAATGTGTGTCTATCCTATCCGCGGCTAATGTTCTTAGTGGTAGTAGGAATTTAATAGCTTGCTCTAGTGGGTCTTCGGCCTGGAAATGTCAAGATACACATGTACAGTATTACAATATAATAAACTTGATTGTACATCAAAATAGAGTAACAATTACACAAGAAACTTAATTCTATGGATACAGTGGCGGTCTTGTCCCTGACTGCGATATCTACCAGACAACCTTTGCTTGGACTGAAAGAGAAACAAAATAAAAAAAACTAAGTTATAAAAATTAAGTTAAACTATGCACGGCGAGACCTACACGTTGTTGAAACCTCTACGGTCCGGACTAAGCGTTTTGCTTCATCGTTTATACCGCGTACATCGAAGGACTGTAACGATTTACCTGCTGCAGTATTTCCATCCTATTATAATTTGGGTGTCTTCAAGACTAGGAATTTGTTTAAGTTCTTCGATATGGGCGGAATGAAAGATGAAGCAAAAAACTTAGTCCGAACCGTAGAGGTTTCAATAACGTAAGGATGAATACTCGCTTTGTCGCTTTCTTGTTATTATTAATTTCATAAGAGTTGATTTTCGTGGTCACGCCGAAAACTTTTCAATCGAGTCTCGTTTTATAAGACACGTCTTAGAACTCACGACTTATACATGTAACATGTCAATTTTATGACAATAGGACACTTCTCATTGTCAAACAACTAATTGAACAGGTAGTGTATAAAGTATTTTTAGCTTCGGTACTGTTATAAGAAAATTAATTGTGTCATTGTGAATTCTAATCGATCAGTTTAATTGATATTTACTTCCCTAGGAAGTGAGTTTAGGATGTTGAAACAAACAATAAAGTAGGTAGTCGTGTTTATTATAAGAAATTGTCTGACATATTGACTTGACCGTAATTTACAAGATAAAAATCAGCAGCCTTATCAAGGGCGTTCGCTAATTTATATAATAACTAGCGACCCGCCCCAGCTTCGCACGGGTGCAATGGTAATATTAAATATATTATCACATGTAAACCTTCCTCTTAAATCACTATATCTTTAAAAAAAAAAGCAATCAAAATCCGTTGCGTAGTTTTACAGATTTAAGTATACATTAGGGACAGCGGGAAGCGATTTTATTTTATACTAGCGACCCGCCCCAGCTTCGCACGGGTGCAATGTTGATATTATGCATGTATTATAAACATAAACCTTCCTCTTGAATCACTCTACCTATTAAAAAAGTTAAGTACTTACAACAAAAGTACGAAGCGTAACTTACAAGTAAAAAGCGCGATTGTATTGATGCTTTATAAATGCGCCAAACAGCGTAAAGTAGCGACGCAGCGGTGCAATGTGCTACTAAATCGTCGCAGAGGTGTCGTGGGTTACGTTCTTAAGAATTGCATTTTTTTTATGGTAGGTAAAAATCATCCAATGACGAATCCCGCTCTTGGGCGGAGCAACAGTGTCAGATTCTTACTGACTAAACAACCAACCCCGTTCCTCCCTTGCCTTATTCCCAGAGTCCCGGTGTAACGCTATCGCACCAACCCTCGGCTCCAGGAGGCTTCGACCCTGTAGGGCCCCTACAGTTTGCTGACCACTCCTTGAGGCGCGCGGGTCGTCGACGACTTGGGCTCGGTCTGGACTGTTACCAGACAACCGGACGGCGAGCTACCCATGAATTGCATGTAATATTTACCCTGGCCAGTTTGTCAGGTACGAGTTCGTCTAACTGCGGTGCTTCAGGGTCGCCCTGCTCCTGTTGCTGCCGCGCCTTGTGGTGCTGTTCACGTTTCACCTGCGGAACAAAGTCACATACACACCTTATTTTCACTTGTCAAAAATACACTAAGATGTCATCAGTCTACAAAATCTGCGCACAAACTAATTCTGCCGTCTAAATAAAAAAAGGCACAACTAACATCTTTTTCAATTATTATTTTTGGCCTACATACTTATTCGGAATCATAAAAAAAAAGTCTGATTTCGAATATGTATTTACCTTAATTTCCGAATAAAATTTTAGTTGTGCCCTTATAATTAAGACGACAGAGTTGCGCGTTTAGCTTACAATATAGTTTATCTGTATAGAGCCTTTATTTAGGACGGTGAAAGCAAACCGCAATAGTGGTAATGATTGAAAACTTCGACATTTTTTATGGAACTACCGAGTAAATAATTATGAAGAACGATTTTCTTTTTTACTATCCGTCTCTGTCCAGTAATCCAAAATATGTCTAGGAAGGTATGTTTGCCATCATTAATGGTCATAGGTATTAAGGTTCGTGTAGGTACATACTTCTACACACGTCATAACAACGCAAACAACAGCGCTATAGTTCGTTTATTAATCCTAGACTACGATTTGACAACTTAAAATGTCAAACTCCAGAAAATTGGAAACATATTTAGAGAGTGTGACATTCTGAGTTGTCAAATCGCAGTCTTCAATTAAAAAACGTGGAAACATATTTAGAGAGTGTGACATTCTGAGTTGTCAAATCGCAGTCTTCAATTAAAAAACGTAGAAACATATTTCGAGAGTGTGACATTCTGAGTTGTCAAATCGCAGTCTTCAATTAAAAAACGAACTATAAGTTCCAATTAAGAGAACATACTGCGACCCACAACCTACCCTTAAGGTGGACCTTCCTCACTCGCCTATCATCAACGTCGCGCATGGTTTCAAAAGCTTGTTGCTTCATTTAACGCAATCCAAAGTGATGTTTGATGCAAAAGTAATGTGAAAAAAGAGAGATAATACCTGAAAACTATGTTGGCATTCGGTAATTCTACGATTATTCGAATGTTTCACAAAACTTGTTCCAGGAAATACGAGTTTTTGATCTTTGAACAAAAATGACATTTAGAATCTCGAATAATTGCGCTAGGCTTCTAATAGAAGTACTCTTTTATATTTTTAATATAGGAGTAGGTACATTATGGAGAATCAAAGTTCGCGTAAAATACAAGTTTTACAGAGGTCTTTACTGGATTACTTTTGTTTTGATTTCTATAGAAGCCTAGATAATATCCACAAGATATCTGTGTATCCAAAAGACCAAAATATCTGAAGAAGGAGTGTAATCGCATAATAACCACGTAAGAGTGGTTTTATGAGAAGGTACGTAGGGTTGGCCGCTCTTAACCTGAGATCGAAGACTTTACTGAAACTACTCGTATTCTTAGTAAAGGTTCATAACAAAACGGATATTATTAAATGTGATGTTATATTATATCTAGCCTATGCTGTCCCACTGCTGGGCAAAGGCTCTATTTCTTTCAGTGTTCTCTGCTTGAGTCACTCTTTGCTGTTTCCCAATGAAGATGTAACGCGGCCGTAGTCGCACGTTTTTATTTATATGGAATAACAAAGTAGCCGCAGGACACATTGTGGCTAATGAAAAAGCTGGGCAGCCTTCTTGATCAAACGTATTATACAAATAAGGACCATAATTTAATATCAACAAAGTACATTTTTGTAAGCAGTAAAATCAAATTTGTTCTTCAGATTTTAGCCGGTTTGTGATTAAACAGGCTCAATTAATTAATTGAACCTACCTGTACCTGGGCCTGTAACGCGCTTTCCTGTTCAGCTTTACGCTTCGCTTTCCTCTGTTTATTTCTAAGCTTCTTCAACTCTGACGGCGCCAAATTTTCTGTTGACAATGTAAAAGAAAACATTTTAGACATTGCTATACTGATTTCAAAGTGTACGGAATAGTGTCAAATCCCGCCGTTGAAAAGGTAGGACGACGAGACGAGAGTTGTGTCTGGTGTGGGTCACTGACCGATATTTGATTATGAGCTGTAATCGCGCTTAGAACTCTATTTCAACGATGCCATTTCTTTAATTTTAGTTCCATTGCGGCCTCATAGATGTCGCTACACTAAGTTTTGGACACAAGGCGCCCCGCCCCCCCCCCCCCCCCTAGCAACATTAAAATTTGCTAAGGAAGGGTACTACAGAGGTTCAGAACTACCGCTGGAAGTAAAAGTGTTATATGTTAATTTCATTTGGTATGCGTCTCGTAGCCATCGTATTTTATACCTTCATCAGGTCGTCGGTTTACCTTGTGAGTGGCCTTACCGACGCTGCGTCTTCCAACACGCTGTCCCACACTGCTAGGCAAATCGAGAGCCTACCGGCCACATCGACCTATTATTCTGCGAGCTATGTGCTCTGCTCACTGCCACGCAAGGAAACTCCCAGCATAGCCCTTTCCATTGATTGACTTTAAGCCTTATGTAGGTATATGTCCAAGGGCAAAACATGGTCAAGATAGAAAAGACAAAGCCAGTATAATAACGTGTTAAGAAATGCAAAAGATGTTATCGATCTAAATGTTCACTGCTCAACATACTGTAATGATCTCATTCTACATACAAAGGGCGAAATCAGTGTCCAGGCCATTCTGAAAGAGCGAGCTGTCGAAAAAGATCGGCTGATAAGAGATAAGAGGTCGGTGTGGCGGCTGCGCGTGAGTGAACGCAAGGGTCGCGGTCGTGCGCTCGGGCGTATTACATGTCATGTCACACTTTAATAATAGCTAGTTATGTCGACTAGAAGCCTTCTAATAGGATTTTGAAATGATCCTAGTATAGCTACATCCGGTATCTGGTTTGAGAACATGTTGCGCTGTCTAATGCCAAACTTACGCAGTGTTTTTGTGAGAGTTTGATACGTGCGTAACCTCAAACTTCCGATCTACTCAAATTTGTATGGTTCTTTCTTCAAAAGACCATGTCAGACAAATCTGCATGGTCCTTATGTGACTTGACTAATACATAATTACTGTATGGACTTTAAAAGAGACTTTGACCCCTGAGTACGTTTCGTTGTTTATTCTTAAATAATAAACACCGAAACGTACTCACTCAAAAAAACGTGTTTTCCTAAACTTGCAAAATAAAGATCATTTATCCAAATCAGAAACTAAGTGTATATGTCGGCGCAATAACAATAGTTTGTGATTTAAATCATTAAGATTTGTAATTAAAAAGCCCTAAAAATTAGTAGAAGTTCATTGCGATGTAAAATTAACGTTAGACAGCAAATAACTGTTTTTGTTATTGTTATTTAAACGTTTCGTTTCGTTTTTCTAAAACACGTGCTCGCCCCACTTAGGAGCAAAACATTATAAATAGGCCCGCACTGTCGGTGTCGAAGCATTCTCGCTCGAGTCGCCGGACAGTACGGACCTCTTTGTGACGTCGTTACTCTGTTCGTTGAATATACGAAGTGTTACATAACTTGTGAAGTTTTATTTTGAAGACCCAAATATGAGTGACCATCATGAAGACAACATCGATGACGTCAGCTATGCTGACGTCACACTTTTAAAAAACACTACATAGGTGCCTCCTCCGTCATCAGAAGTGGGATTGCAAGAAGCTCCTACCCAAGCCGCTTCCTTGTCAGCTCGTCCACCACCTGATCAACTGGAACCGACCAAGGTGCCGTGTCGGCGGGTGAATATACACCTCAGAACAACATGTCAACTGCTCCTGATCCGGTGCCATCCACATCACAAGCTGGCCAGCCAGTTCAAAGACAGCCAGCTCACGACGACGAAAACTTACCATCGGATTAAAATCAGGTGAATCAAAACCCATTATTTTCGTAATATTTTCGACCCTAGTATTTGTAATAACAATCTACGAGAATAAAAGGTCTGGAGAGTGATACCTCTGAGCTATACCATGAGTTACCCTTGAGCTTACTACGGGTCCTTGATGCATCCACAAGCGAACCCTGAGATACCGTTAGGACGCCTTGTGGAACCATGGGTAGACATGTATACACCACAGATTCTAAACTAACAAATCTACGAGAATAAAAGGTCTGGAGAGTGATACCTCTGAGCTATACCATGAGTTACCCTTGAGCTTACTACGGGTCCTTGATGTATCCACAAGCGAACCTTGAGATACCGTTAGGACGCCTTGTGGAACCATGGGTAGACATGTATACACCACAGATTCTAAACTAACAAGGCAGGGCACAAGAGACGTCTTTGTGTACCGTGCTTACAACAATTATCATAATAATAATAAGCAAACATAGTTTGCTTACGGATACCTAGTTCAAAAGAAAACTTTTTCTTGATTTCAGGCATCAAACTTCACAACGCAGGCAGACACTACGAGAACCTACGAGACACTACGAGAACACTACGAGACACTATGAGATTCCTACGAGACACTATGAGATTCCTACGAGACACTACGAGAACTGGCGAGGCTGGTGCAGAGCGCGCACCGCCTGTCAGAATGGCCGTGTCGGCGCAATAACAATAGTTTGTGATTTAAATCATTAAGATTTGTAATTAAAAAGCCCTAAAAATTAGTAGAAGTTCATTGCGATGTAAAATTAACGTTAGACAGCAAATAACTGTTTTTGTTATTGTTATTTAAACGTTTCGTTTCGTTTTTCTAAAACACGTGCTCGCCCCACTTAGGAGCAAAACATTATAAATAGGCCCGCACTGTCGGTGTCGAAGCATTGAAAACGCGACTCAATCGTCTCGCGGAGAGAGTAAAGGCCGAGCTCGAGGCGCTAGCCACCGCGAGCTGGGAGGAACGTATCGACGCCGCCGAGGGAGACTGGCCGTCAGTACACCGACTGTGCCGCCAGTTAACGAACACCCCAGCTCCGGTGCGCCCCCTACTTGCAAGCGACGGGGCAATGAAGTATGTCGCAGAGGACCGAGCGGAGGTCTTTGCGGAGCACCTGGAGCGTCAGTTCCAACCGAACCCGACCAACAAGCTCGACCACGTTGCAGCAGTCGAGCGACACATAGACGAATACTTTGCCACGCCGATAGCTCCCGAGGAGGACCCCATATTCTTCTCGCCGGGCGCAGTCAGACGCGCCATCCTACGTACGAAACCCAGGAAGGCCCCTGGTGCCGACGGTATAACCAACACAGCGCTGCGCCACCTGCCGTACCGCACAGTTACGGCCCTGGCGCGCCTGTACACGGGTATACTGCGCACGGGGGTCTTTCCTACCGCCTGGAAGGAAGGGCGCGTCATCATGTTGCCCAAGGCAGGGAAGAATATCCTGAAGCCGGAGAGCTATCGGCCGATCACCCTGCTCCCAACCATCTCCAAAGTGTTCGAGTCGCTCCTGCTGCGACACCTAACACCACACATCGCGCCACGGCCGGAACAATTCGGGTTTCGGGCGGAACATAGCACGACGCTCCAGCTGTCGAGGGTACTGCACCTGCTGTCTTCAACCATGAACAAGAAAGAGTACGCGGTCGCAGTATTCCTCGACATGGAAAAGGCCTTCGACCGAGTTTGGCACGAAGGCTTGGTCTACAAACTGGCCACCTCCAACGCTCCCCGTCGCATTGTAAGAGTGGTCTCAGCTTTCCTGTCCAACAGGTGTTTCAGAGTGGTGGTAGATGGGGCCCTATCTGCCCCTCGCCCGATCAAAGCCGGAGTCCCCCAAGGCAGCTGCGTATCGCCTGCGTGTTACTCACGTTACACCGACGACATACCTACGACGCCAGACTCTACACTCGCACTGTACGCTGACGACGCCGCGTACATTACAACATCTATGAACGCCAAGTACGCGGCGGTAAAGATGCAGCGTGCGCTCAACCTCATCCCGGACTGGCTCGCCAAATGGCGACTGTCGGTTAACGTGAGTAAGACACAGGCATTGATCACGGGATCAACGCCCCTGCCACCACGCCTGAAACTCAGCGGGGCCGAAATCGAGTGGACGCCCCGGGTCAAGTACCTGGGTGTGACTATCGACCGTCGGCTCACCATGGGGCCGCATGTCCATAAGGTCGCCGCACAGGGCAGGGTCGCCCGCAACCTCCTCACACCAGTACTCTCATCCCGACTCCCGGTGCGCGTCAAATTGGGCGTATATAAGGCGTACGTACGCCCCATATTGACGTACGCCGCACCCGCCTGGTTCGCCCTCACAAGCGAGGGAAATCGAAGGAAACTCCGTGCGCAACAACATCTCGCGCTACGGACTATTCTAGACGCCCCTCGCTATGTGAGGAATGACGTCATCCAGCGCGATCTCGGGATTGAGAGCCTGGACGAGTTTGTTAGGCGCCTCGCTAAGGCAATGTTCGCGCGAGCCGACGCCTCTGCTTGGCCCCACGTCAAGCACTTGGCGCCCTGGCACGCGCGCCCCCCTGATGCGAGACCCCTGCCCCGCGACCTTATTGTCGACAACGACCCCCCAACCCCCCCGGACTGACGCCTGAGTAAGCCGTACCAGTCTACACGCGGCTTACTCAAACAATAAGACTCTACTAATCTACTCGCACCCCGATAAGCATCGTGTGCTAGGTTAATATAGGCACGATGCGAGTCGACCATACATTCGCAACTCTACACTCGCTAAACTCACGCACTGAATAGATAGCGCAAGCTTACTATTCGGTGCACATACACTGAGCGATGTAACACAATACAATGCCGCTCACACACATACATAAGTCGACTCCGCGGTCTAAACCGTAACATCCCGCTCGGGGGGCGAGCGGACTAGACGGGAGTTTCACTAACTACTGTAGGTCCGTATAAAGTCGGTACACTGTCGCTGGACGTCCCCCGCTGGGCTTCCCCTCGGGGTCTCACTCGGCGGGGACGTGCCGCCGGTGGCCCGTGAAGAGTCGGCGCTATAGTAATATAGCGTCGTGACGTGCCTACAGTATACACATACATACAGAAATACATAGGTGAATCATATCACCAACTCCCATGCCAACTAGTGGCCACCTAATGACGGGTCCATATCTATGGACCACGGATGGACACCGCGGTCAGAGGGCGAAGCCCTGAAGCCGCTTGCCACGCCCCCATACGGGGTCGTAGCGACAGCTCGCGTATTACGTCGAAGCATTCTCGCTCGAGTCGCCGGACAGTACGGACCTCTTTGTGACGTCGTTACTCTGTTCGTTGAATATACGAAGTGTTACATAACTTGTGAAGTTTTATTTTGAAGACCCAAATATGAGTGACCATCATGAAGACAACATGTTTTTTAAAAGTGTGACGTCAGCATAGCTGACGTCACACTTTTAAAAAACACTACATAGGTGCCTCCTCCGTCATATATAATAAATAAATAAGTGTTTAAAAGTTAAGGTTGAAAAATCAGATTAATGTTACAAAAAATAAATAAAGAAAAAATAATGTATTAATTAAATCGTTGCTGTAAGTAACCTTACAGCCCAAGTGGGAAACAGTTGAAAATACAAAGCAAATATTTTAGTTCCCAACTTAGGAAACTGACTAGAATTAAATATAGTTTACAAGCTTTTGCTCGCGGCTTCGCTCCCGGCAACAGAATTATGTGATAAATAAAGAACCACTCCACCGATTTTGTACAAATTTGACATAAACCATCTACTAAATAAGTCAGAATAAAGCCTAGATAGGTGAGACCATTCTTGAGTTATAAAATAACAACGAAAAGTGGCGTTGATTTATATATATATATATATATAGGTTATCAGCGACCCGCCCCAGCTTCGCACGGGTACAGATATTGAATATATTATGCATGAATTATACAAATAAACCTTCCTCTTGAATGACTCTTATCTATTAAAAAACCACATCAAAATCCGTTGCGTACTTTTAAAGATCTAAGCATAGACAGGGACAGCGGTAAGAAGGTTGTTTTATACTATGTAATGATTATACACCAAAATAGTAACAATTTTACAGCAAATTAAATGTCTACTAACATTGCAAATGTTACAAGAGTATAACGCAAATGTCACAGTATCCACAGTTTTCGGTAGAAGGGCGGATATTGTGAAGCAAACACAATGGTCTCGTACAGCCGCTGCGCTGACCATAGTCTTTATTGAGACAGTTTCGCAAGCATTGCCACATGCGCCTGCACACGCCGTATCAGCGGCCGCCTACGCCATTATTACAGGGTTACCTTACATTATTTTGAACTAGCTTCTCATAGAAAAAGAAAGAAAAATATTTTGTTTGACACATATAGACACACACAATGCAAAAACCACATGTAGGCATCATTACATAGTATAAAACAAAGTCGCTTACCGCTGTCCATATGTATGCTTAGATCTTAAAGTACGCAACGGATTTTGATGCGGTTTTTTTAATAGATAGGGTGATTCAAGAGGAAGGTTTATGTGTATAATACATGCATAATATATTCAATATCTGTACCCGTGCGAAGCTGGGGTGGGTCGCTAGTAGTCACTAGTATATGATAAAAAGGTGACAAAACTAACATTGTGTGTCTCTCGGCTGCTCCATTTAGGTCCAGTTCAGCAAAAATGCTAGGCAACTACGTAGTTGCTGCCTGACGCTGATTTTCAACTGAACCTTATGAGTGTACGGAAAAGATAATTTACGAAATAATAATATAGCTACTTATGTCTCTGTACTCTGTACTCTGTATGAAAATTTATCTAATTTCGTACAGTGGTGTTTTTTATGGTGGGAAAAATCATATAATGACGAACCCCGCCCTTGGGCGGAAAGGGAAACGGTGTCAGACTCTTACTAACTAAAGGCCCCATCCCGTTCCTTCTTGCCTTAGTTCCAGGGCCCTGCTGTTCCGCTTTCGCATCAACCCTTGGTCCATGCTGGGCCCCTACAGTTTGCTGATAACTCCTTTTGGCGACAGTGGTGTAGGTAAGAAAACATAACTGACAGGCAAAATTACTTTACTATTATCTGATAATTCGACGTAACACGGACCGACCTATTTGTCCCCATCCACGGCCACCCAAGTATTGCCAAGTATTAGAGATACTGACTCTTCGGTTATCATTACATAGTATAAAACAATGTCGCTGTCTGTCCCTATGTCTGCCTGTCCACTTAAATCTTTAAAACTACGCAACGGATTTTCATGCAGTTTTTTTTTAATAGATAGAGTGATTCAAGAGGAAGGTTTTATATGTATAATACATGCATAATATATTTAATATCAGCATTGCACCCGTGCGAAGCTGGGGCGGGTCGAGATTTTCATGCAGTTTTTTTTTAATAGATAGAGTGATTCAAGAGGAAGGTTTTATATGTATAATACATGCATAATATATTTAATATCAGCATTGCACCCGTGCGAAGCTGGGGCGGGTCGAGATTTTCATGCAGTTTTTTTTAATAGATAGAGTGATTCAAGAGGAAGATTTTATATGTATAATACATGCATAATATACACTTCTCATCAAAAAAATCGAAACACCTTGCAAGTTTACGTTTTGTCAGGATTATCAGAAAAATGTGTACATTTAGGAATAAATGTTAAATGTCGTTTAATAGTGAGTAATATGAGCTTATCAAATCTTAATGTTAATGTTCTAAATTTAAATGAATTTTTCATAGGTTTCGTATTTTGTTAAATGAGTCATTTTTATTCCGTATGGAGTATAAAGGAAATGGATAAAACAACACACGTAAATGAAAAAAAAAGCTAAAAAACGTTTATTTAATAACTTGTATTCCCTCCCCGAGCTCTAATTACTGCTTCCATACGGTTCTTCATCGATCGGATGAGAGTCACGATCACATGCTGTGGTATATTGTCCCATTCCTCTTGGATTGCATCTTGCAGCTGGCTAAGTGTTTCTGGGGCAGGATCTCTTACTCGAATTCGTCTCTTTAATTCATCCCATAGATGTTCAATGGGATTCATGTCCGGGCTTCTTGCTGGCCATTCCATAATAGAGATATCGACTTCGTTAAGATAATCTCGTACGACGCCCGCGGTGTGAGCCCTAGCATTGTCGTGCATGAATATGAAGCCGTTGCCAATAAAATGTGCATAGGGCATCACATGAGGCTCGAGACACTCTTCGACGTACCGATGACAGTTTAGTGCAGGCAGACGTGGCCCAGACACGAAAGCAAGCTCTGTCTTACCGTCGGCGCTGATTCCTCCCCAAACCGTCCACGAACCGCCACCATAGCTGACCTTTTCTTCAATGCAGCATTGTGCATAGCGTTCTCCGTCTCTTCTGTAGACCTTGTTCCTTCCGTCGTTACCATACAGCATAATTTTACACTCATCAGAAAAGAGAACTTTGCTCCACTGTAGGTATGACCAATTTAGGTGCTCACGTGCAAAGTTAAGGCGCGCTCTTCGATGGTCTGCAGTTAATTTCGGCCCATTTGCTGGCTTATGCGGTACCAGTCCACGATCCTTCAACCTTCTTCTAATTGTAGAGTCACTTACAGCCACCCTTCGTACAACACGAAGCCGCTGCTGCAGTTGAAAAGCGTTAAGGCGTCGATTTCTTAAAGAAGTTGTTACAATAAATCGATCATCTCGCTCAGAAGTGACCCGATTCCTGCCAGATCCTGAACGGCGCGTGAACAAACCAGTCTCCCGATAACGTTTATAGACTCTATGAACAGATGACAGGCTTAGATGCAGTCTTGCAGCCACAACACGCTGACTAAGGCCAGAATCCAGCAATGCCACAACTTGGGCGGCTTCTGTGGGCGAAGTATCCATACGTTTTAGAAAAAAAACCTTTTTTCAGACGTCCCAAAGTCACAGTATTGAAATAAAAAACAAAAAGTTTAAGGATAGGCGCCAATTTTTAGTTTTTAAACGCTAAATGTACTCCAACCCTAAACACACATTTGTCTCAAAACAGTGATTCATTTCGTTTATAAGATAAACAAATGAAATTCTAATTTTGAATTTAGAATTTTCGCTTATTACTGTAATGGCCAAACTGCCAGCTATAATATATGTATTTTTTTTCATCGTATGAATTCTTTTTTGTGTTAAATTCGGACAGAAACAATGAAAACGGAAGTGTTTCGATTTTTTTGATGAGAAGTTTATTTAATATCAGCATTGCACCCGTGCGAAGCTGGGGCGGGTCGCTAGTATTATAATATTTCAAATGTTACAGCCAGCCCTACAACGTGAAACTAGCCAAACCATGGTAGTTATGTATCGATTGGTGCACTCAACAATACTGTCTCGTGGCGATCAACCAACATTGCTACATAAAACTTACGTCTATATTATGTCAAAACATCATGATAATACGATCTTTTAATTGTTATTTACGAAATTAAGACAGCATTCATGTCCTTTTTTATAAGAACTCGCTTACTATAGTTATACTCCAAGTTATAATACTGATGAGTGGAATTTAATATCTCAGCTATCACGCATTTTCTACCAGTCAACCCTTCGATCATCAATGTACTAAATTAAGGTTTTAAGAACAAAATATACGCATAATTGGCCCAGAATTGCTTCAAAAACAAAAAATATTACATTCGAAATTCAATTCTCATTACTAAAACTTTTCAAAAATATTTGTTGAAAAATTAAACCAATTTTGTAAACAATAAGGTTTAATAAACAAAATTAACAATGGAGCTTATTCTATTTTTTTTTAATTAGAGCGATGTCATATCTCAACGCCTACCATTGTACCAAACTGACATCAAATATCATCACAGAATTATTTGTGATGATATTTGTAGGGCCGTTTTCGAAACAGAGATCGGTAATGTAGTACATTGATGATCGAAGAGTCAATCTTTGGGTAATGCAAATCCCAATTATGATAGGTTCAATATTAAGCATTAATATTAATTTTTATTTTTAATTAAGAAATTAAGTACTACTAAGTAATTCAACAATCTCATGTTTATTTTGTGTAAGGTCTATTATTTTTTATATAGTACACTAGCGACCCGCCCCAGCTTCGGGTGCAATGTTAATACTATGCATGTATTATACACATAAACCTTCCTCTTGAATCACTCTATCCATTAAAAAAAGCCGCATCAACATCCGTTGCGTAGTTTTAAAGATTTAAGCTTACGTAGCGAAGAAGCGACTTTATTTTATACTATGTAATGATTTACAGACCGTTCTGAGTATTTCATCGTCAAACAATATGGAAATTATATTTATATAATTTTTATATATATACTTTTTTTTTTTTAGCTTTGCTCGCGGTATTGCTCCCGGCATCAGAAATATGTGTTAAATGTAGAACCGCTCGACCGATTTTGTGCAAACTTTACATAAACCATCTACGAAATAGTCCGAACAAAGCCTAATTTGGTTTATATAGGTGAGCCCGTTCTCGAGTTATAAATTTACAAAGAAAAGTGGCATTGTTTTTTATATAATTACTAGCGACCTGCCCCAGCTTCGTACGGGTGCAATGTTGATATTACGCATGTATTACATACAAACCTTCCTCTCGAATCACTCTATCTAATAAAAAAAAACCTCCTCGAAATCCGTTGCTTAGTTTTAAAGATCTAAGCATACATAGGGGGAAGCGACTTTGTTATATACTATGTAATGATATTAATTTATAAGCATAAGAATGCACATTTATGCACAGTGCACAGCGAAATGATAGATATCGAAACTAAGATATCGACAGACGACGAATAAGTTTTATGGAATTGTCATAACCCCAGCCACCCTATAGCCAAGTTGAAAATCTACAGTTGTTATCTCTAGTAGAAAACTAATCATATGTATGGAAATGATATCATCTCAACAAAATTCGTAGCTAAGTTCACATCGTTCAAAATTACACAGATTGAAATGTAATCGTTTCTACAATGATCATCGCATCGTTTAATGATAATTAATGATAACTACGCTGCGGCGTTTCGTTATTAGAAAGAGAATCGACCCAAAGGTTCGTAACTTGGCTATGGGGCAGGTTTTCCAATGGATAAAAACGTAAAAGTGTAAATAAATATGCGAGCACCGCGGTATACACCGTGAAATTTTAATGGTTGTTTTCCCGAAGCGAAATGATTTTGTCTTGGTAATAAATACAATCGTTTCATAATAAATAAAATATGAGAAATATCATCAAAAATATAAAATGTATCGTTGGATGCAAATTATTTATCGGTATCACAACCCAAGAGAGCTAATTTTGATTTGCACATGCAAGTTGTACCTACAAGTCATGTATAGACTTACTATTTTTTCTCACTTTTTCGATTAGATGAAGATTTTTCTAATAAATTTATTTAAAATAAAAAAAATATTCTTAATTTTTTTAACTTTAATTATATGCTTTGAAAAAAGAGTTCTGAGTTTACACGTAGATGGATAGAGAGGAAGAGGGAGGCCGAAGAAGAGATGGATGGATTGTGTGAGGAGTGATATGAAAGAAAAGGGAGTTAGTGATAGTGTGACGGGTGACAGGACAGAGTGGAAGAAAAAAACATGTTGCACCGACCCCAAGTAATATGGGATAAGGGTAGGATGATGATGTATGCTTTGAAAGGACTCCTTATCACAAGTCGTTCTGTCGCAGGAAAACAACCATTAAAATTTCACGGTGTATATTACAAGAGTACTCGCTGCATCGTCTGCATACATTGAGCAACACTACATAAGTTTTTGCGAATGTTTTTCGTTTCCGTCGTATAAAACAGTCGCGGTTACTAACGGTTGTGTTGCATTCGTCCGATATCCGGCGCACCTTGTCGCATTCCCGAGCATTGCGGTTCGGACAGGCAAAACGAGGTCCAACAGCGGAGCTTGACGTGTCATGCTCGAAACTACTTTGAAATAGATCGAATTATAGTGCTACAACGAGGGCACGGAATAGAAATATGGCAATAATACACCACTTATAATAAAACTAGCTTTTGCCCGCGGCTTCGCCCGCGTGGTATTGGGGTTGGGGTTTCCGGGATAAAGCCTATGTCCTATTCCGGAGTGTATCCTATGCCTGTGCCAAATTTCATCCAGATCCGTGCAGCCGTTTTGGCGTGATTGAGTAACAAACATGCAAACATCGTAACTTTCGCATTTATAATATTAGTATGATTCTGTTTACTGCGACAATCACATACTGGAACTACGTTTCTATTCAAATAAGTAGAACTTATGTAATAATTCTTATATTACTGATCTTTATAAAGTATTTTGAGTTGTTTCTCAGAAAAATTAAACACACTTTTAGGGATGACTAAGTAGTAGGTGGCCGAGTGGTAAAGGCCAGGGCTTAGGAGTTGTAGGTCGCTGGTTCAAACCCAGCCAGGCGCATTACTTTGTGTAATTTATTTCATCACCACACCTCTCAAAAGGGTTAAGGAAAACATCGTAAGGAAAACGGCATGTCCTAGAAACAAGAATTCGAAGACATGTGACATCCACCAAATCACACTGGGCCCGCGAGTTGGATTATGGCCCATTCCCTCTCCTAGAGAGGAGAGCCTGTGTCCCCGCAGTGGGAAAATTAATAAGGATGATGATAATGATGATGATAAAGTAGTATCTGAATTTATACAGAACACTTAGTCACTGATTATGAAACAATATCTTTGTCAGTTATTTTAGTATTTCCCTTCGTTCCAGGTGTTATTCGAAAGCGTTACCATGGCCCACGCAAAGGGCAACTTTAAAAACACGGGTGGGTTTTCGTCAGTAAATCTGACTGTACCCAGTCTACCCAGAGCGGGAGAAGTCATTTGATGATTTCCCAAGAATGAAAAAAAAAGTATTCGGCTAAGTATTTAGTTCCGGCCAAATTTCACACAATCTATTATTTTTTTCTTTCCTTCAATGTTACTAATTTAAAGAAAATCTAAATCAGAAATTATAAATGCGAAAGTTACGATGTTTGTTACTCAATCACGCCAAAACTGCTGGACGGATCTGGATGAAATTTGGCACAGGCATAGAATACACTCTGGAATAGGACATAGGCTACTTTTTATCCCGGAAACCCCAACCCCAATACCACGCGGGCGAAGCCGGGGGCAAACGCTAGTTACCTATAAAATTGGCACACGGCCCCCATAATTTCAGGAAGTAAGTCGATCCCCTTTGGACACAGGTTAACGGGATATTATACGTGATGGGTTATCCAACTGTACATTTGCAGGTCTATCCGATGATGACGACAGCGATGATTCTCTATGTGTACACAGTGTCACACATAGAGAATCATCGATTTATATACACCGTGAAATTTAAATGGTTGTTTTCTCGCGGCAGAATGACTTGCCATAAGGAGTACTTTTGAAGCATACAGTAAAAATAAAAAAAAACAAAAAGTTGTTTTTTTATAAATAATTATTAAAAATATTCATCAACTCATAAAAGCGAAAACAATTGTAACATTAGACATAATTTGTAGGTACTACTAGAGTCGTAATATGAGCAGCACGCCGTCAAAGGAAATCGATTCATTAAATATTTAAACCAAAATAGGCTCTCGCACGTTGTGATACGTCATAATTAGCTTGCAGTCTACAGGTCCATTTTTTGTTTTTATCAAACGTTTGTATTACCAAGACACAACCATTTCGCTGAGGGAAAACAACCATTAAAATTTCACGGTGATAGACAAGCACGTTTATAGAACCTATTTGTCAATATATTGCGCTGCAGCGCTTCATTGGCATTGACGTCTATCAAAACTTATACGTCAAAACTGCACGAATGTCATCAATGTAAAAGTGTATGGCATTCAGATCACTAAAGAGAAGTAAAGTGACTACGGTACGCCTCATCTAGTGCGTAGTACATATATATCGACGTAGATAATGTATAAAGAAACCGATATTAGTAGGTACAGTAGTTTTAACTATTTCTACAGAGTGGTCGATTGTGTGTAAAAGTATTACTCGGTCCTTTCTCTGTCTATGATTTAACTACAGTTCATGACAAAACGATATAATATACTTATGAAATTCATTCAGCGAGAGCAGTATAGGCTAGGATAATTTTGACTTAGATTAAATAGGCAGACTTTATAAACCTTTAAGACAAAATTAGACATCCTCTAATTCGTTTCCTACAATTCATTTTATTGTACATATTCCATTAAACACAATATAAATAAAAGTCGTATATCAAAAGATTGGATATCTTTTAGTTTGTGAAAGTTTAATAAAAATACACCCAATAGTTTTTGCATTTCTCCACATTTTTTTCTGTGTAAGACATAACTTAATAATTCACACCAAGTTGTATGAAAAAAAAAGTTAAACATTCGCATATTTTACAAGGCAAATAGTCTAGTTTTTTTTAAAAAACAGCGACTAGGCGCTAGGCGTTTAGACGTGATGTTCAATTTAAAAAACAGCGACTAGGCGCTAGGCGTTTAGACGTGATGTTCAATTTAAAAAACAGCGACTAGGCGCTAGGCGTTTAGACGTGATGTTCAATTTAAAATCACCAAGAATCGTATAAGCCTCTTAAATGTAGAGCTTACAGTACGGCCGTCGGATCTTAATGCGTCTGAAGTTAGGCTCTGCGAATATCAGCGCGCAGAAAACTCGGACTAAAATAAATGCTTTAAACAAATAAATACTGCAATTTGGACTTGTTGTTGCTGTTAAGAACTGTTATTATAATAATAATAATAAAATTTATTTAGCCATTGTTACAAAATTATCTTAAATACAGATTAACAAAAATGCATATCAGTAACAGGAGTAGTTTACCAGAATTATTACAATGGCCCCCAAACTAGGCGTTGCCTGTATCTTGGGGACCGGAGTTGCGTTATCATTGAACATACAGTTTGTGATTGCTAACTACCTTAAAATTAATTGAAAATAAAATTAAATAAAAGGCATAGTAATTAGTAAAGTGATGGTGTAAACAAACGAATGTGCGGTTCAAACTGTGGAGTTGTACGTGTGTTTAGCATAAAATGTAATGTGTGTGTGTGTTAGTGTGTATGTTAGTATTGGCATTTATATTTTTAAAACCATTGTTTTGTACGAGTTTTCAAGCGCTAAAATTCGTAGAGCCTAACTTCTGACGCGATAAGATCCGAAGCCGTAGGTACTGTAATTCTCTTACAGAAGACAGATAAGCCAATCATCCCACGTGAAGAACGCGACACTGCCGACGACAGTGTGCATGTAAGTGCCTAATGACGTAACTATATTGTGCCTTAATACGTCTAGGACACGTCGCAAACACAAATTACTGCTCTAATTCACTAGAGGTTTCGTAAAAGTAATGAAACAGCGGCCGTGGGGGCCGAGCGGCGAGGTCGGGGAGGTCATTTTTATAATTAAAAGCTAACATTTTATAGACACAGGCATTTGTTAGTTGTAGCATACTAAAGTTTTGGCCCCTTTCGTCCCAACGTTCAGCGCTACGGTATGCGGTACTGGAAACATTTATATGAAACACGTCAAGAGTGTTATTGTGTGCGCCTTAAGTGTTAGAAATTAGGGTGATTCTGTGTCCGTCATCAAGTTTAGGGTGTAGCGATTAAGTTACAATCGAAACCTTAAAGTTAAAGAAGTACATCGGAAGCGACGCCAGGATGTCACCAATGTGTGGCCAGTCCGCAAGACATGATGGAGCACACGGTAGAGGTGTGTTCCGCTTAAGCAGGGCAATGCTAGCAAAGAGATGTACGCGTCAGGCAACGGCGCTGACATTCTAGCGCCGAGATTCCGATCCCGATTTCCGGCTACCGTAGGCGCAGGATTGCGGACGGTGAACTATGGGTAGCTTGCCGTCCGACCGTCCGATAACCGCCTGGACTCAGCCCCAAGTTGTTAAAGAGAGGAGGCCCGTGTCCCAGCACTGGGAACATTATAAGGCTGTTTTTATGATTGAAAGGTTAAAAGTATAAATTTGACCATTAATAGGATTCGTAAGTTAGGATTGGACCAATAAGCACTGCGTTTGAGCTTGGGTTGTGCTTTTGAATAATCATCATCATCATTTTAACAGAAAGACGTCCACAGCTGGGCACTGTACTAGACGTTTCTGTGCGTCTTGGCATCCTTTGGATTACCGCAACCCTCAGCAGTTGCTTACGGTACGCGTCCGTTACTCTAGGACCTATGGGCCCTTCGATCATCAGTTCTGATTCTGATAGCAATGTCAAAGTTCCAAATTCCAGTATTAATGTATTTTAGAGTAACTAAGAAAAAATCTATATCTGTTTCACATAAATATAAGTCAAGAGGAGAATAGCACACAAGATTGCCAAAAAGATAATATGTGTTTGTTACGTTTTCACATCTAAACCACAAGAGGGGGACTTGATATAATTTTTATCCCATAAGTACGTTCCCTTGGGATAAATAAATTACAATTTTCGTTGCTGTCAAAATCACATAGAACAATTTATGAAATATATAAGTAACTAAGTAGCTACTTAATTGCTATTAGAGCTAACAATATCGCAATAGCCCTGACGCAGGGTCCATGTCGCAAGAACCCCACGACCGGACTTGTTCGTGCGACGGGTGTATGCCAGCACGGCCGGTCGACTTTACTAACTGGAGCACCATTTATAACACCCAACTCGAACGCTTTAAAATATTGTAATGTTTTAATTCTCACGAGCAACGACCAATTTTTATCTGATGCCCTTAGACTAGTGTTATTGCCCAGAGTTACGTTTTTATGCGATGAATAAGAGACTACAGTTTTAACTAATAGGAAAGTAGCGATAAATTGTATTTTGTAAGTTTGTTTATTTAACCTAAAATGTTAGCAAACTTCATTATTATTGGAACACACAACAAACATTATTATTTTCTATCCTTTAGAGCTAGCGCGCACTGGCAACTTTTGTCAGTGACAATAGTCAGATGACACATTTTTAACCAACTGTAACTTGTTCAAGATGTTTTGGTTCATAAGCACGGTGACTTTTTGTCAAAAGTCACGGTGGTCATACTTTTGAAGGTATGCGGTTACTCTTTGTGCCGTTTCCGCTAATCTCCATTGAAAAGGGAGGATCCTCTAACCAGACAGGTGTTACAGTCTGGTGGACTACCGCTCGATAGTTGATTTCGGGCTGTCGTATATGTTCAAATCGCGCGGAGAACTTTGATTGCGTGATGCAGGATTCTTGTAGTTCTAATGTGACGCGATAGATGGCGCTACGTACTCATATTATTCCTACTAGCTTTTACCCGCGACTTTGTCCGTGTGAATGTCAGTTGTTGCGATGCGAAATCGAAGCCAAATAAAAAGCACGAAGGACATTGGGAGTTCATGTCTACTTCGTACCCATTAAAATCGGTTTATTATTTTAACTGTGAAAGCGTAACAGACAATCAGAGTCACTTTCACATTATTATTGGAACACACAAGTAGTTTAGTCGCGCATTATACTACTTGTAAATAACACAAAAACACAAAATTTTAAATCGGGTTTTCTTTCACTATGTATCTGGGACTAAGTAGTCGTGCCTAATCACCCATCTTAATATTTATTAAGAAAATATGTTGTAAAGAGAGAAAAAAAACGCCGACAGAAATCAGAACACACAAACTATGAGCAAAAAGAAAAGCAAATTAAAAAAAAACTTCTATGCTAACCGCCCTAAATTATTACCAAACTGTCTCACCATCATTACATAGACAATAAAACAAAGTTGCTTAGATCCTATGTATGCTTAGATCTTTAAAAGTACGCAACGGATTTTGATGCGGTTTTTTTCAATAGATAGAGTGAATCAAGGGGAAGGTTTATAGCTACAATATATCACCTTTGCACCCGTGTGAAGCTGGGGCGCGTCGCTAGTATTTATATACCTAACTAAAAAGTTAGGGATATGTTATCCGTCACACATCACACACACATCGACATAGGAAACAAAATAAATGGTTACGCGTTTAACAGTTGAATTAACTATAACTAGTGTTACCGAAACGCGTCCAGTGTATGACCATCAGTCATACGTTTAACACCTGTTGTAACCCACCTGCTCGATTTTAAACATGATCATCATTAGTCATCCTCAATTAGGTAATTGTGGAATCTATATACAACACTAGCTTTGTGCCAGCGGCTTCGCCCGCGTCATTATAATAATAATACTAGGCATTTATTTTCTCTACACAAGTTACTTAAAGCTAATTTCACAATGGAGCACAAACAAAAAATTAACTTTGTGAGAGACTGGTGCCTGTGATAGGTCTCAATGAAACCTGTATTACAAGTCACCAGGGTCCTCCCGCAGTTATTAGCCTGCTGTGTTCTGCTTTGAAAATAACAAAATGATATCAAAGTAAAAAGCAGAAATGCCGAAAACTTACAAACTTTGCATAGTAATAATAAAACCAATACCGCGTCATTATAGGATACTCCATACAAATTTTAGACTCCCATTACATCCCCTTAGGAGCAGAATTTTGAAAAACCCTTTCGTTGTGTTTATCTGCGTCATAAACGGAAGCGTTGTGCAAAATTTCACTCCCCTAGTCCCAGTTTTAGCTGTGTATTGATGTCAGTCAGTCTACGTGGATAACAGATGATTCGCCATGCCACCTCCGCCGGGACCCGGAAAACGAGGAAGGCCTAAGAGGCGTTGGATCGACGTCGTAAGGGACGATATGCGTGCCAATGGGCTTACGGCAAAGGACGCGAAAGACCGAGCGAAGTGGAGGCGTTTGAGTTGGAAAGCGGACCCCGGGCACCGAGGTGAAAGCCAAGGAAGCAACCGGGACTAGCGCTGAGATGATGATGATGATTGATGTCAGTCAGTCAGTTTCTCCTTTATATAGACATAGATTAGTTTTAGTATATTTCTCCTCGGTAACAAAACATGCATTATGATTATATGTTACAGTATTTTTTTTTTGCTTGACAACGGGTTGATGGTTGGCAGTAATAGGTGACGTCTATCACCCTGGTTGTCGATGGTAACTAATACTAACCACTGCAAATGGTGATTATTTTATTAATCCATTTACTTTTTTACGAAAACATCAGGCTCGCCAAGTTAGGAACGGACATAGTAGGACATACCTACTATACAAATGACCATTAGGATGAACATACTTCAAGAAAAAAAAAACGTGAAGGATACATTAGGTAATGATTCTAAAGATTTAATTTAATCAGACGTTAATAATAAGAAGGATGTCCAAAAAAAACACGTAATATAAAAACCTTTCAAATCATAAGAATCGTTTAACATTTTTTCTCGGTATATCAATCAAGCTCACGAAATTCGATTAGATGTTCCAGTTGAAGTCATTAAAAAAGCAAAGATTAATGGCATTTAGCCGCACGCGCTTGCTTAGATTGTGAAAGCGACCACCTGCTTTTAAACAAAGCCTGGTCCAGCTAAATTGAACTTTTGTGCCCTGTTAGTTTTGTTAACACAATTTAAAGTCTTTATCTATATATATAAAAGGAGAAACTAACTGACTGACATATCAACGCATAGCCGAAACTACTGGGATTAGGAGTGTGAAATTTTGCTCAGGGCTTCCTTTTATGGCGTAGACAAACACTAAGAAAGTATTTTTTGAAATTCATCCCCTAAAGGGGGGAAACGCGTGTTCAAAGTTTGTGCGACAACCTATTATCGCGTGGGCGAAGCCGCTGGCGAAAAGCTAGTTGAGTAATAAAAACCGGCTAGTGCGTGGTGAACTCGCACACGAAAATTCTATACAGTACGGCCGTCAGATCTTGGTGAGTCTGAAGTTAGGCTCTGCGAATTTTAGCGCTTTATAATTCGTAAAAAAATAAATAGTTTAAACAAATTATGGGAATTTATTTAGCTTAAAAACTGTTATACTACAAGTCTCAAGCTTACAGCTTGAGCTTAGTCCTCCTCCAGTGACGCCTCTTAGCGTTGTAGCGGATTGTATTCCCAGTGCGCATTCTAACCCATTGTGGAATAGGCCTGTTTTGTTTCAGCTTTTTGGCAAGCTTGCGCTTGATAATAAATGTCTTGTGTGCCGACATTTTGCCGATCACAGTCAAAACAAAGTGCAATAAATGCAATTTGTAATTATCATTGCTATCAAAAACTATTATTGGCATAAATTTTTTAAACCGCAAAAAAAAAAACGACAAAAAAATCACGTTTGCTGTATGAGAGCTCATCTTAAATATTTATGTTATTCTGTATTTAGTATTTGTTGTGAAAATTTCAATTGTCTAGATATCACGGTTCACGAGATACAGCCTGGTGATAGACAGACGAACAGCGGAGTCTTAGCAATATGGTTATCCCTTTGAGTATGAAACTCTAAAAACCACGATTTGTTAAGGACATCTATCACCCACATGTGGATACTACAATAGAAATGTGGAGTAGAAATTATAGACTTGCACAAAAATTTACAAAAGAGATTAATTAAAAATTAAGTCTGCGGGATGGTTCGAGGTTCCAGAATAGTAACCGTGCCCTGGACCGCGCAGGGCAACTGAATGAATACAGGTAGGGTGCGTTTACCACTCTGTTAATCAGAGCGGCGTGCATTCATTTAATTGAATTCTCAAGGAAAAGAAAAGTACAAAACTGATATTAAAAGTCCCTTCATCATCGTATTGTAAACAATAATCCCATATAACGAGTAGGTACATACCGTACTTAGTTAGAAGCTAAGTATAATAAAAATAAAACAGCTTAAAGGCTCCAAAATCCGCTACCAATCGTGAGGTAAACTGAAAAGCAACAAAATATCACAGCGAGCCTAATTTTATTTAAGACATGCAATAAATCTGTTATTTATGGTCCAGACTTCCACATGGCGCCGGACTACCATACTTGGGTGACCACAAACGACCCACAGCTTTTCGATGGAGATTTTAAACTATTGTTAATTCGAAATTAATGTTAAAACTTCCTTAGAAATGGGTATGAAGACATGTTGGTCTTTACACAAAAGCCGTAAATTCAAATTAAGTCAAATAATCGGTTTTATTGTTTTCTATAAAACCGATTATATTTTTACCGTATGTCTGGCAATTTGAGTATTTAACGGCCTACTCAAATGTCCTTTTCTTGGTATTGTTCGTCGGGTCGTGTTGAGCTCCTTAGTAGTCCTGAGTTGAGCTTTGCGAATACTGACAAATGCTTGCACTGACTGGACAGGTCTACTCAAATTTGTATGGATCTTTCTTCAAAAGACCATCTCAGACAAATCTGCATGGTTCTTATGTGATTTGACCAATACATATTTTCTGTATGGACTTATGACGTGTAAAAGTGTTTTTTAAAACCTACTTACAAAATAAAGATCATTTATCATTTATCTAACAACGCCGTTTTATTACGGATAAGTAAATCGTAGACTATGTTTATGCTAATAAACCCACGATTGGTTTTGGCGACCTTTTGTTATTATCGATTAATCAGATTTCAAGCTTCTGACTGTATGCTAAATATTTATAACATTAGAATTTGATTGGAAGTTATTAATTTTGTTTGTATGCGGAAACAAGCAATGGAAACGGAATACAATATTGTCACATAAAATCTTGATTCTTGGCATGGGTTGACTGCAGTGCTGAGTGTCGCAGTTTCGATTCCCGCACGGAACAAATATTTGTATAGCCTACAGACTCGAATCTTGGGTGTCTTGTGTATGAATTTACATGTTTGTGACCAACCCACGATACAGTAGGGTTTTTTTTAATGGTAGGAAAAATCATTAACTGACGAATCCCGCATTTAGGCGGAGCGGGAAACAGTATCAGAGTCTTACTAACTAGACGACCTACCCCGTTCTTTCTTTGCCTTGATTCAAGGGTTCTGGTGTTACGCTTTCGCGCTTTTTTCAACCCTTGGCCCCAAGAGGCTTCGACCCCGCTGGGCCCCTAGTTTGCTGAAAACTTCTTGAACAGCTTTTCCAAAGGTGAGACAAGGATAGATAGATAGATACTCTTTATTGTAGGTACACCATCAATACAATTTAGTACAAAAAAAAAGCAACTTTTTATTGACATTTAAATGAAAGCAATTACCAATTATTACTAGAGAATTTAGATACAGCCAGTGGGGTGCCACATCAGAATATTTGTGCTTACAACACTGCCACGATACTTCGCATACTTGATCACATATCTCGGTAATTCGAGTCTGACGGCAAAAATAAATAGTCTAGTTAAGCGCGCCGAGTAATAAGCCAAGCAATTTTCTCACCAGCAAGACCTTTAAACATACAAATTATCATTATAAAAACACTTGGTGAGATAAGTAGAACTAAATGCAGCTGTCACCGTCGTCGGATTTTTGTTTAAAAATAAACTGGTGGTCAATAAAACCTCCCTCATGGATTTCAACTGAAGACGTAAAAGGGAAAAACAATTCATCAACTAGGTATAGAACTTTGGAGTTTAAAGTTTAAGGAAAGTTTAATACTGCTTAAACTTTGAGACATGTATATATGAACAAAATACAACGTCTCAACTATAAAATAACTGGCATATGAATTATTTTTTAATTATCATTTTTTTTTCATTTACAATACTTAAAAAATCGATAAATTCACGATTATTTTTGTCTTCTCTCTCTATCTCTATCTACTTTGGATTTTCATCGTTGGTCGTAATGTCGCAAAAGTAAAGACTTGTCATATGGTTACAATTTTTGACCTAAATTAATTATGATTAGTAATATCTTCGAAACCATGAATTTTTGAACCTAATTCTAGGACTTTTAGTATTACTTTTCTTTAAAGAATATAAACCTTGAGTTATGGGATAAAAAAAAAACACATTGTATAAAGGCAGTCACCTACAGCAGCTTTTTAAAACGATGCTGTAGCGCGTTCGCATCGATACAGTAGCGATGCTATAGCGCGTTAGTAGCGAATTGGCATCTCATCTATAGCGCGTTGCAAATGCGATTAGCGTGCGTTAGTTGCGATGTTGTCGCTACAACTAGCATCGCTACAAAAAGTCGCCGTGGGTGAGAACCAGAAAACTTGAAGGGTTAAAGATTACGCGTAATGACCGCTGCAGCCACATGGGGTTGGCATTGAGAGATATACGAAAGCCTCGTGACAAATCCTGTAATTGCAACCAGCAGTACACATGCTGTTCCAAGGTGAGCCAGTCACGCATCCGTATCCGTTATCTATCAAACATAATATTTATGTAAACGCTAATTGAAGGATTTCCATGGTCTCCGAGTTTATTAAATACTTGTGTCATATTGATTTCATGACAATGATATTCGTAAATAATTTGCCTGATGCGTAAATGTTTGCTGAAATCATGTAAAGTTGAGCGAATTTATGCTTTGAAGAGACTTGCAGCAACTGGTACTTGGAAGCCCACCACTTGTCACGCACCCTTCATTTAATCGAAGACCACTTTTTACAAACTGTGTTCTCATCATCATCTCCTACTTTTATTTGTATGTGATGTAGAATCATCATGTCAAAATACTCAGTTTTACTCAATTCTACCATGTTATTTGTTGTTTAATTGCTTTTTGTAATCTAATTGTTATTATAAGTTTTTTTGTAATAAAAAATTTCCTGCAAGTACGACCTATATCTTCAAGATAGTTTAAATATGTGAATGAAATTGATTTTTTTATACAGGACTACCTCCTGATTATTTAATGTAAAAATCGTATGGTTAATAGGTATGGAGTGTAACTGGTAAATAAAAAAAATCTAATTTAAAAAGTTGGTTCCTTTTTCTACGCAGTTGTTATTATACAGCCCATGAATTAAGAACTAGAGTTCTCCGGGACCATAGATGGTCCCGGAGAACTACATACACACATTACTTTCATTTGGAAAGCAGACCAAGTCTAATTAAAATCTAACCGGATCAATATCGAAGATTGTTTAAATGGAATTCCATGGAAAGGAACCATAACTAGTTACTTTCGTCTAGGTTACTTTCATACTTATCGACGAATACTTTTTTTATGGTGGGAAAAATTAACTACATATACTGACTAAACATAGTATAAAATAAAGTCGCTGTCTGTCCGTATGTATGATTAAAACTACGCAGCGGATTTTGATGCGGTTTATTTTAATAGATAGAGCGATTCAAGAAGAAGGTTTATATGTATAGTACATGCATGTATTTAATATATAACAAACGAACTTAAAAAAGCGAAGTAAAAAGTAAGTAATGATGCAGAAGAAGATGGAATTTCTCATACGGATAGTTTTCGAGTACTATCATTATTATGGATGGATACAGAGGTATCAGAAAGACGACTTAAAAAACAATAACCGACTGTGTAACAGATAATATAGCTAAGGGAAAAATGTGAATTGGCTTGCTGTGCCGACCCCAAATGAATGGGGTTTTAATTTTTGGGGAGGATGATGATAAATATACCATTTTTTTTATGTTCACCCTGATAACATGATAGTTGAAAGTAGTACAAGATATAATTTAGAATTTAGGCAGCATGCCTCAAAAAGAAAATACCTATACGTTATTTTATGCGTAAACGCGTGATGAGAATGCCTATAGGATGTTGAATAATCAAAATACATAATAGCTACCATTTTTAGCATTCTTTAGTAAAAATTAATTAAGTAAATAGCAGTTTATCAGCGTCTCACTAGCGCAGTAAGATGCGGAATGCGTGATGTAATTATTTATTGTTACTCACAGTAAACACACACATTTAGCGGGCATTGTATTCAAATACATCGCTATTCGTGTCATATGGCGCCCTAGATTGTAGTGCTTATAATGAGCAGCAATTTTTTTTTGGATAATTAAGAACATACCTTTTTTAATTATTTACTAGCTTTTGCCCACGGCTTCGCTCCCGCTTATTATACCTGGGGCAAGGGTTGATGCGAAAGCGTAACATCAGGGCCTAGGAATAAGGCAAGGAAGGAATGGGGTAGGTTTTTTAGTCAGTAAGAGTCTGACATTGCTTCCCGCTCCGCTCAATGGCGGGATTCGTCATTTGATTTTTACCTACCATAAAAAACCCCTACCCTAATTTTCTTATTTTTTCTTCTATAAGATCCGTCTTGTTGTAATGACAGGACTAAGGGAAATAGGGTTTTTTATGGGAAAAATCATCTTATGAAGAACCCCGCCCATGGGTGGAGCGGGAAACAGTGTCAGAATCTTACTGATTAAACGACCCACCCCATTCCTTCTTTGCCTTCATACCAAAGTCGGACCTTCCTTTCAGAAACCGGACTGGGGCCTCAGTTGGCTTCGGTCCTGCAGTTGCGCCTCTCTATTTGACGATGACTGGCTTGATCCGGACTATTACCAGACAACCGGACGGCGAGCTACCCATTGCTCACCGTCCGCAAGCCCGCAAGGGAAATAAGACTTATTAATAGCTTCTTTCAGCTGATCCGCTTGAAACTAAAGAATTAGGTATGCCAAGAAAGCCTGCTCACAAAAAAAAAACCGAAAAATCGCTTCGTTTGAAATAAATTGCATCACGCTTAAGGATTTAGAAAGAGTTGTCGCGACCCACAAAAGGGCAACTGCAGTGGCCCCGGATATTGGCCTATTCTAAAAAAATACATTAAGTTCGTATCATGTTAAACTGTAGTTTTCCTGTTGGCAAAACTCCAATATTGAAAAGGATACTAAATTGAAAGACTAGATTCTAAGAACGGTCATTGAATCGCCTCCATTAATCGCTCTCAATTGAAACTAGTGGTTATCCTCTTAAAGGAGTTGAGGATAATTTCTTTTCTAATGGCATAATGGCCGTTACGGAGAAACGAATATTGAACTAGAAGTTTAACCGTTCGAGTACCGTAATTAGAGACAGAATAGAAACTTTGACTAGCCTGTCAGTCTAGTAGTTAGTGACCCTGACTGCTATGACGGAGGTCCTGGGTTCGATTCCCACCCAGGACAAATGTTTGTGTAATGAGCGCGAAAACTTGTTCTGTGTCTGGGTGTAATTTATCTACAATATGTATGTATTAAGAAATATGTATATAAGAATGTTTATCAGTTGTCTAGTACTCATAATACAAGCTCTGCTTAGCTTGAGACTAGATAGCGTTGTGATAGTTGTCGAATCTTATTAGAAAGACTTTAGGTGTGCGAACGCAGGCGTCGCTCGGAGCTCAAAAGTACATCATCTTTCACATCGGTCCACACATGGTATCTTTGAATGAGCTAACGCCGCGAATAAGTACAGTGGCCATTATTTCCGGCTTCTGTGAGAGAATTGTTACAGCATCATTACATAAATTCAATAGCTAAGGTTTCCCTTGGTCAAATAAGTTATTATTTATTGTATAAACTGAACTGCTTCAGTAAACACAGTATCACTAGAATACTTCTCCATTCCACATGTCCTTCTCTTGGTTTGATAATCAGGTAAAATATGGAGGTTTTTATAAAAACCCGAATAAAATGTGGTATTTAATTAATTTATCTAAAGGTGACATATCAACGTACAGTTAAAACTACTGGTACTGGTAGAAGTGGAAATTTTTTCACAAGGTTTCTTTTTACGACATAGACAAGCACGGGGGCAGAAACGGGGTCCAATATTTGTATAGAGAAACTCAATTTCACCCGGTGAAGCCGCTGGCAGAAGCTACTACTATTTTAATATACCAGTCGATTTTGTATGAACTTTAGTATGGAGTAAAAATAGAACCCCTAGGAAGAATATAGGCTACTTTATATCTAGCTGACTTCAACCTATCATGCATATTAAATAATCAACATTCATGCAAACGAAGTCGCAGTAAAAAACTAGTCTAGTAGTCTGATATAACCTAGATCACAATTAGACAGCATTTCCATACGACATCTGAATAGAACTCGCCGATAACTTAGGCTGTCATCAGACGAGCTGCACGCAGTCGACTTGTTCAACTGCGTGAAGACCTGCCGTCGGATCTAACTGCACAGGTGACCCCGGACCTCAGTGTAAGATTTGAACTTTAAAACCCTCAAATTAAAGACGACATTTCATTGTCTATGCGTTTGAACGCAACCTACGCGCGTTATGCTCCTTTACTGTGTGATGTGATGGACAACGTGCGTCGACACAACACGACTGTAGCCGACCGCGTAGTTATCGTAGATGCGGGCTTGCAGACGGCGAGCAATGGGTAGCTTGTCGTCCGGTCGTCTGAAAACAGTCCAGACCAAGCCAGGGCGTCGACGGCGCGCTCTATTCCCGCGCGCCTCAAAGAGTTGTCAGCAAATATAGAAGCCCAACTGCAGGGCTGAAGCCTATTGGAACCCCGGTCCGGTTTCTGAAAGGAAGGTCCGACCCCGGTATGAGGGCTAAGAAGGAATAGGGTGGATCGTTTAGTCAGTAAGAGCCTGACACTGTTTCCCGCTCCGCATACGGGCGGGACTCATCATGGGATGATTTTTCCCACCACAAAAAAACCTCGTAAAGTTGAAGTCACGACTGAATGCAGTTAATATTGACTTCACATGACTGCAGCCGATCGCGTGGAGTTCATATGATGAAGTCGAACGTATAACTGCATGCTTTTGAATATATCAACTGCCTGTGGTATACAGCCCGTCTGATGGCAGCCTTAACTTAGAAGCAGTCTATTTTCTCATTAATTTAATACAACTGTGGGAATTTACACCTGTAAATGTAAACCCATAACGGGTATTATCCAAACTGGAGTTGCAAGTGGTCCAGTTTTCGGTACAAGCGACTATTTGAGCTATAAAGCGGTATCTTTGCTGTTCCGCCTTCACAACGGCCTACTAAACGAAATATAAATCAGATCTTGAATTGCACTAGCGCTGACGCAAACAGTTGCTGTTGCTCACAGGACAAAAAGTTTAACTTGTATTATTCATTGAGTTCCGTTGGAAAGGGTAAAACAAGACCATTATTAAGAATCTGCTGTCTGTTCGTCTGTATGTCTGTCTGTCACAATTGCAATTTTCACAAATGATGTGTGCATCTCTGTTGCCGCTATAACAACAAATAATAACAGAATAAAATAAACTTATTGTATGGGAGTCCTCTTGGCTGGTTTGTTTCTAAATGATTCTCAAATAACGTACAGTAAGAATAAAAAGTATCATATCTAGGTTTTTCTTTGTACGGTGGGAAAGATCATCGAAAGACGAATCCCGCCCTTGGGCGGAGCAGGAGACAGTATCAGACTTCTACTGACTAAACGACCCACCGCTCCTTCCTGCTTTAGTTCCAGGGTCTCGGTGTTCCGCTTTCGCATCAACCCTTGGCCCAGAAGGCTCTAACCCTGCTGGGCCCCTACAGTTGCTGACAACTCCTTGAGGGGCGCGGCAACAGTTGGCGTCGTAAGAACGGGATTGTTTGAAATTGTTATCGTGGTCTTCGCTTAAAGACAATTAATTGAAGAACACAAAGACGATTTGGGTTAGTAAAAGTTTGACACTCTTTCTCCTATATTCTTCGTCCAGTAAGGGACGAGTTATTTGATAATTTTGTATGTAAAAAAAGGATAAAAAATAGGCGATGACATTAGAACCCAGGTGATATTCTATCCGTGATTTCTAACCATTAAAGCCAAGTGGATTTATGGATAAAGAACCGATTAAAAAATGATCCAAACATCAGTCTAATTTTATAAACTGAAACTTCATGTAGGTACAAAGGTGGTATGTAGGCGGACTTAACGCAATGAGGTGTTCTTTATAAGTCAAGTTTTGAGTACCGTCTTGTACTTTTACATATAATATAATCCAAAATCTAGGTTTGCATGATACTTGTTTTTTTTTTACTCACATCGGATAAAAACCTATTTTATAAAGAAGTAAATATACTGTTTAAATTAGATACAACGCCACATGCTAAATCGATTCATTTAAGTTCGTTCGTTCGTTTAGGTTTAAATAGGTGGTAGGCATAGACTACAAATTCATTTAAATTAAAGTGGGTAATCGCTGTGAATGCTATCGGCGTGCTATGTATAATTCTTGCCACTATAAAATTATAACATTCCAACGCTAAAAAACAGATTTGGTTGAGTCCAAGGTTGTAAAATGTTAATATAATGTCAACTTCCTTATGCACCCAAACACTTTACATGACCCGCCTAGACGTGATGACTCACGCATTTTTAGAAAAATCTAAATATTTGTCAATCGTTTACTTCGCTGAAGTTGTCATACCATAATAGTCAGATCAATTACCAAAATATTGATCGACAATCAAAACAATCTGAAAAAGAACTATAAATCCGTAAAAATAAAAAAAGCAACTGGCCGTGTGCAAATGTGCTGAAGTTGGCACAGGTCATACATAAATATGTGTAAAAGAAGCGATAGTCGTCGAAGGAGGTTGAAGAGTTTTTAAGAACTCGTGCTCCCAAAAATCTTCAAGACTTAAATGGATCAAAGGACAATATGAAATGTGTATCTTGATCAGACTGCAAGGAAAACGCAGAACCCTATGCCTATTAATGAACGCTTTACGCTAGGTAAACTAGTTTCTTCTTTGAAGGCGATTATTTTAGAAGATACCTACTCATCCTATTACACTATTACTGAGTGCAATATATTCTGTTTTAATTCCTGTGAGAGTAGCTACAAAATCCCAAGCATATCATACCTAGTATTTATATTTCGATACCAAAAAACCCTGATCTTGACCGGGAACCCAACCATATAGGTAGTGTTCTTCATGATCGGTGTCGAAAAACTTTTGACCTGTGATTTGACACCACGAAGGACGACCGCTCTTACTAAAACTTACGTCAATTACGCACCTGGCGGCACCGCCCTGTGAACTTATTGGTAACTACATAAATTCTACTCTAGACTTATCTGGTATAATAAATCTAATAATACGTGGTCGGCCGTGCAATCAAAGGTCATTATTCGATATTATTCAGGATCAAAAGCTTGATTTCGATTCAATCTAATAAGATTACCATAATAATGGAACGAAAATGTAATCAAAACCAGTACCAGGTTTTAGCTTCAAAATTCTTGATTATTTTTGTATGTAAAGACTTTATTCTCATCTAAATATAAATCCCACATTTCGCAAAAGGAGCACGTCCCAAAAAAACCACGATGAACCTCGATCAGACGTCACGTATTGGTCAAACATCACGATTAGCAGCTACCTAATCCGTACACATCCGCAACGCATCAAATTCACAACCAAGAATCGTAAGTCCTACTACGTAAACATTACGAAGAAAAACCCACTCGATTCCTGGGCGTGACGGTCAGAGCGTGGCGCTCTTGAAATGACCGAATACGTGAAGCAAGTGCCTAATGTAGGCACGTTCATGTATGCGTAGGAGCACGCACGTGCTGTGCATCAGGACGAGTCATAGCGAATCGTCAATAGCTTAGCGTAGGCGTGACGTAGACACCGGGAAACGTTAACCTTTGTATCTAAACCGCGCATTACTGTGTATATGCCAAACAGCTATGATGTCAAGGCAAAGCATCAATCAAACTGTGCAGTCAAGTCATCAACAGCTTCGTAATTAAAAGGAACATCCCACAAAACTTGCTAAATAAACAAACACAATGCTGCATGGTGCCACCCAAATACTTGAGCTTGACGTAATTTGGATAAATGACGAAACAAAAGTAATTATAGCCCTGCGACTCATTGCCAAGCACACAGACCGCAATGACATCATTCCCAAGCTCTAAAGCTGTCACAGAAACGTCAGCATACCTGAATGATTAGCGACACTCAAACAAAACATACATAGTTGTATGGATACTTTATATTGTACACAAAAAAAAAACTTTAAATTACTAGAAAAGCAGGAGAAAAAACACATAGGTAAGTATGCTGTGGTGTAGCATTTCTTTATATAGAATAGTAAACTAATAAGACATGTCAGAATAATATTTAACTATAAATGAACGCAGAGAAATATTTATATTTAACAACAGGAGATAGGCAGTGACTCTTAACTATAACATCGCACACAATCACAGTGACTCATGACGATTAATACGAGTATATTCCATAAAGCAAGGAATATTCTTAGGCTGTGGTCGCAGATGACTAAACATATCTGCGTCTGAGTATTATGACGACTACAGATATAATCGAGCAGCAATATTTAGCTCGTGACGAAGGGACGGCGACCCCGGACGCTAATTTGTGAATGAAAGAGTTATTTTCATCCGGTTGTATATTTCGCGGAATAATACTAACACTACAAAAACACTGCGCTGTGATTTATCTTAATTCTGAGAACAGAAGCACTTTACTACAATTAAACTGATCAATAAGCACCATAAATATATCGTCTGTATCTACATTTAGATTGGATCTAAGCAAATTAGCATCAATTGTCATACTTGATCACCTTATATAGTCCAGGACACAAATTTTTTCATCATCTAATTACTTCTAGTGAATGATGATGAAGCTGTAGTATATGACAGAGCAAGGATGACAAATTGTATTGACCATAAAAGTAGAACACGTGTTATTAGTAAAGAATTACTTAATCAAGACATTGATCAAAGTAATGAAACTATAAGAGCAAACGATAAAGTGCAAAATTGTATGCAAGTAGAAGTTACAAGTCAATAATATGTGACTGGACGTCAATATTGTCAACCCGGAATCTCCGATGCATCTCATCAATATTAAAATTGTTGGACGACTTAATATCGTTTCAAGGAATCTGATAATTGTATGTGTAAAGAATAACACATTAGTACTAGCGACTGTTATTATACATGGAGTTCTAGCTACAGAAATCTGTGGGAACGAATAAATCTCCGGTGACAAGGCCGAAGCTAAGTTTATTGTTAAAAACATTGAAATGATAATGGTTTTTCCGATGTAATCACTCATTTGCATGGAGTACGAGTTTATTATCCGAAGAAAATGTAAAAAGTTGGAAAAACCCGGTTGTTAGCTGATGTATTGTGTGCCGCTTGGCCCATTGTGGTGCTAAAGTGCGTCGCACCTCGAGTATGATTATATTAATTATTTTTTTTTTGTTTTGCGTGAAATGATGTTGTAGTTGTATTAAAAAGACGTTTTTTTTTTATTGATTATAGGTTTGACCGCTATCTCACCTGATGAAAAGCGACGATGCGGTCGACGATGGAGAGCGCTTACCTAGAAGTAACCTATTCACTCTTGACTTAAAGATTCCCAGGTTGTAGCCATCAGGAAACACAGGCTCCGGCAAGGAATTCCACTCTTTGGCTGTACGCACAATGAAAGTGTTGCCAAAACGTTTTATACGTATATAAGGGATGTCCACCATGTACCGGTAACCGTAGGGACCCTGCAGGGTCGAAGCCTACCGGAGCTGAGGGTTGATGCGAAAGCGTTACACCGGGGCTCTGGGAATAAGGCAAGGAAGGTACGGGGTAGGTTCTTTAGTCAGTAAGAGTCTGACACTGTTTCCCGCTCCGCCCAAGAGTGGGATTCGTCATTCGATGATTTTTACCTACCATAAAAAAAAAAAAAAAACCATGTACCGGTGGCGCATTGTCGTACGTCTGGTAGTCCGATGATGGAACGGGCTAGGTGGGATTAAGTTATATAATTCCGACGCACACTCCCCGAAATGCAATCGGTAGAAAACCGACAGGCTAGCAACTCTGCGTCGATGCTCAAGACTTTGAAGCCTCAACTCGACGAGTGCATCATTGCCAATGGTCCTCCTGGCTCGCCTCTAAATAGACTCAAGCGCATCAAGTTGGTATCGGGCAGATCAGTCCCAAAGATGAGAGCAGTACTCCATAACCGATCGAACTTGCGCCTGATAAAGTTCGTCCGTATTAATAATTCGGACTTAGTAGTTATAGTTCAGACGTATTAATAATTTACCCTTTAATTTATTAAGTCTTATATAAGCTCAATTAAATACACTTCTCATTAAAAAAATCGAAACACCTTGCAAGTTTACGTTTTGTCAGGATTATCAGAAAAATGTGTACATTTAGGAATAAATGTTAAATGTCGTTTAATAGTGAGTAATATGAGCTTATCAAATCTTAATGTTAATGTTCTAAATTTAAATGAATTTTTCATAGGTTTCGTATTTTGTTAAATGAGTCATTTTTATTCCGTATGGAGTATAAAGGAAATGGATAAAACAACACACGTAAATGAAAAAAAAAGCTAAAAAACGTTTATTTAATAACTTGTATTCCCTCCCCGAGCTCTAATTACTGCTTCCATACGGTTCTTCATCGATCGGATGAGAGTCACGATCACATGCTGTGGTATATTGTCCCATTCCTCTTGGATTGCATCTTGCAGCTGGCTAAGTGTTTCTGGGGCAGGATCTCTTGCTCGAATTCGTCTCTTTAATTCATCCCATAGATGTTCAATGGGATTCATGTCCGGGCTTCTTGCTGGCCATTCCATAATAGAGATATCGACTTCGTTAAGATAATCTCGTACGACGCCCGCGGTGTGAGCCCTAGCATTGTCGTGCATGAATATGAAGCCGTTGCCAATAAAATGTGCATAGGGCATCACATGAGGCTCGAGACACTCTTCGACGTACCGATGACAGTTTAGTGCAGGCAGACGTGGCCCAGACACGAAAGCAAGCTCTGTCTTACCGTCGGCGCTGATTCCTCCCCAAACCGTCCACGAACCGCCACCATAGCTGACCTTTTCTTCAATGCAGCATTGTGCATAACGTTCTCCGTCTCTTCTGTAGACCTTGTTCCTTCCGTCGTTACCATACAGCATAATTTTACACTCATCAGAAAAGAGAACTTTGCTCCACTGTAGGTATGACCAATTTAGGTGCTCACGTGCAAAGTTAAGGCGCGCTCTTCGATGGTCTGCAGTTAATTTCGGCCCATTTGCTGGCTTATGCGGTACCAGTCCACGATCCTTCAACCTTCTTCTAATTGTAGAGTCACTTACAGCCACCCTTCGTACAACACGAAGCCGCTGCTGCAGTTGAAAAGCGTTAAGGCGTCGATTTCTTAAAGAAGTTGTTACAATAAATCGATCATCTCGCTCAGAAGTGACCCGATTCCTGCCAGATCCTGAACGGCGCGTGAACAAACCAGTCTCCCGATAACGTTTATAGACTCTATGAACAGATGACAGGCTTAGATGCAGTCTTGCAGCCACAACACGCTGACTAAGGCCAGAATCCAGCAATGCCACAACTTGGGCGGCTTCTGTGGGCGAAGTATCCATACGTTTTAGAAAAAAAACCTTTTTTCAGACGTCCCAAAGTCACAGTATTGAAATAAAAAACAAAAAGTTTAAGGATAGGCGCCAATTTTTAGTTTTTAAACGCTAAATGTACTCCAACCCTAAACACACATTTGTCTCAAAACAGTGATTCATTTCGTTTATAAGATAAACAAATGAAATTCTAATTTTGAATTTAGAATTTTCGCTTATTACTGTAATGGCCAAACTGCCAGCTATAATATATGTATTTTTTTTCATCGTATGAATTCTTTTTTGTGTTAAATTCGGACAGAAACAATGAAAACGGAAGTGTTTCGATTTTTTTGATGAGAAGTTTAGTTACATGTAAGGGTAAGTTTAACATAGCATTAAAGTATTCCAGAAGTTTTCCTGTTCATTTTCTTATGTAAACATAACTCACGATTCTCTGCACGTGATCCTTATTGAAAAGTCAACGACTTGGCTATCCATGAATCACGCTACATCATCCACATTGAGTGCTGACCGCATCTTAGCTGCGCCTGCGACTGATTCAGTCGTCAATTTGTCAATTCGCCATGGCTTAGCTTTGCCTTCGAGTCATACTCTAGGTCGAACTTCGAAACGTACACAAGTTAGGCTGTAATGTTTACTCATTGTTGTGCTTTTGTGGTAATTCACCTAAGGGGTGTCGTCATAACCCTGAATTTGGAATACGTAGTATGTCCCGCCTCCCTTCTTTTGAGACTTTGTACTTTATGATTACGCTCGTGTTGACCGCAACATCGAGACCGTCATTGAAAAATGAATTAATCCATAATGACGTTCCATTAGAGCATGATGACGAAATGAAATACTGGTGCATGAAAATGCCCGTGCCTGCCGTAGCCGGGACTCGCCTTATGACTCCCGACCTAGGGGCGTTTCCTACGGAAGTTGACGTTAGCTTGCGAGTCATATTTTAGCTTAGAATCGTAAACAAATTAGGTGATAATGGCTAACCTACTCATTGTTGCACTTTGTTCTCACTATTCAGGTTAAGCACCAAAGTGGTGTCGTCAGAACCCTAGGAATTGATTACGTAGGCAGAATGTCCCACCTCCTTTTTTGAAACTATGACTATGCTTGTATTGAACACGACATTGAGAACGTCACAGGGAAATGGATTATATTCAATATAGACGATGCGTTTGGTTGGTTTCACGTCATCTTTGACATCTTTCTGGTTGGAAAGTAAAGCACTGCTGTATGAAGACAAAGTTCTTATCAAGTATATGACCGAATTGATTGAATTGAAAGTACGGTAGTGAATGAGGATGTTACAATTCCTTAGTATTAACGGTGATTGACAGTTACTGATAATTGTTATCCAATCAAAAGTTTCGTTTATAACGATATTTCTATTATAACGAAGTTTCGTTTATAACGATATAGCATTGAACTGTCTTGTGTTGAGCTGGATAGGCATATCATAGTGTGCGTTTACAGGCCCCCTAATTATCAAAACTACTCTGTTTTTGAGTCAGTCATGGAAGATGTTATGGCAAAACTTTCAAATAGTAACAAACTAGTAATTATATGTGGAGACTTCAATGTTAATATTTTAGAAAATAATTCAGAAAGCTGTAGATTTTTAAATCTCTTTAAATCATTCAATTTATCAAATGTGTTTATAGAACCAACTCGAACTTCCACTACTTCTGCTACATGTATTGATAATGTTTTTTGTTATTGCAACTATTTAGATAAAGCCATTGTAGATTATCTCCCTTCAGATCATAGCGGCTTGATGGTAACTTTTGAATCCGACATACCTATACAACAAGTGCAGATACATTCCAGACCAATAACATCCGGTAAATTAAATAAATTTAATAGCACTTTAGTAAACAAGCTAAATGATTGGAAACTTGCAGAGAATGATAGTAATATTTTGTATAATAATTTTTTTTCAATAGTTCAAACAGAATTTAACAAGAATTTTGAGAAGAAGACTAAATGTATCAACCCTAAGTTTAGATTTAGTGATTGGGCGACTAAAGGAATCAGAATAAGTAGGGAAAGACTCTTCGAACTGTATGGCCTTAAACCTATCATTAGGACTGACACTTTTAATAAGTATGTTGCTATGTATTCAAAATTGTTTAAAAATACTTGTAAAGCAGCTAAGGCCTTATACATTAGCAACAAGGTTAAATCAGCTGATAACAAAATAAAAACCGTTTGGAAAATTATAAATAATGAAACAAATAGGAACAAAACACACAATAATGATTACACATTGGAGACTCATCACGGTCTTGTTAGTGATAACAAACTAGTTGCGCAAGAATTTGTAAATTTCTTTACCAGTATACCAATTAAAACTACTGAAGCCCTAAACTCATCGCCATCGCTTGCTTTTGATTTATTGCAAGAGAATGTTGCAGCCTGCCCAACAGAATTTAACTTTAAGCATATTAATCCCATCACAGTTATTAAAGCTTTTAAACAAATTAAAATTAAATTAACTGAAGATTTATGGGGTATGTCTATCAAAGTTTGTACCTCAATTATTGAGACAATAGCACCGTACTTAGCCTTAATATTCAATTTGTGTGTAGATCAAGGAATCTTTCCGGATCTAATGAAATTTAGTAAAGTGATACCACTTTTTAAATCCGGGGACAGTAAAGATACAAACAATTATAGACCAGTATCTGTATTGCCAGTTTTCAGCAAGATATTTGAAAAGGTGATGTTGGATCAAATGCTGATTCATTTTAACTCCAATAATCTCTTGCACAATAAACAGTTTGGTTTCACCAAAGGACGTTGTACGACTGACGCTGGTGTCTCCTTACTGAAACACATTTTTGATGCGTGGGAGGAGGCGCAGGATGCTATTGGTATTTTTTGCGACCTGTCTAAAGCATTTGATTGTGTGGTTCATGAAACATTACTTTTGAAACTTGAGCATTACGGACTAGGTCAAAAATCGTTAAGCTTATTAAGATCTTATTTAAATGATAGACAGCAATTAGTTCAGATAAACGGTGTGAATTCTTCGGGGTTAAATGTAAAAATGGGGGTACCCCAAGGCTCAATTTTAGGTCCTTTTTTATTTTTAGTATATATTAATGATTTACCCCATTTATTGCAAAACAAACTTAATATGGTATTGTTTGCCGATGATACGTCTTTGATATTTAAGATAAATAGAAGGGCTACTAATTTTGACGACGTAAATAACTCCCTACTACAGGTCCATAATTGGTTCACTGCTAAAAATCTAGTGTTAAATGGGAAAAAAACTAAATGCATAAGGTTTTCCTTACCAAATGTCAAGAGTAGTGTTTGTGACATAATATTAAACAATGAGAAACTAGAATTTGTAGATAAAACGGTTTTCTTAGGGATTACGCTTGACTTAAAACTGCAATGGGGTCCTCATTTAACATCTCTTGCAGGACGACTTAGCTCAGCTGCATATGCTGTTAGAAAAATCCGTCAATTAACGGATGTTGATACCGCTAGACTAGTCTATTTTAGTTATTTCCATAGTATTATGTCATACGGTATCTTACTATGGGGACGGGCTGCAGACATTGACTCAATTTTTATACTACAGAAAAGAGCAATTAGAGCCATTTATAATCTCCGGCGGTGCGATTCCCTAAGGGAGCTGTTTAAGAATATTAATATCATGACGGTGGCATGTCAATATATTTATGAAAACATCATGTATGTTAGAAAAAATCTTCATCTTTTTAGCAAAAGAGGCGATAGACATAATTATGTTACAAGAAATAGGGATCAGTTAGTTCAACCAGGCTTCAGACTGGCTAAAGTGGCCTCTTCTTTCATGGGGTACTGTTTAAAATGTTACAATAAAATACCTTCCCACATATTGGAACTTAATGAAACGAAATTTAAATCTTGCATTAAACGCACACTATGCAGGCAGGCATATTATAAGTTGGAGGATTACATTCAAGATAAAAATGCTTGGCTTAATGCTGGTCCAGCTCCACTACCCGTAGTTCGTACAAATGGATTGGCATTAAAATAACTTTTTTCTTGTGTTTTAAAGTTGGTCATTTATTTTATAATAGTATTGTATAATGTAAATTCATTTTTTTTTTCAAAGTTTGTAAATGTGAGTACCATGGAACAATTTATGGTTTTAGGTTACTATAGGACTTGTTTGATTTGACGTAAATGAGCTCGGCAGCTGAGAGTTTGTCATGCTCACTCAAATGTCTCACTGACGGTGGCGCGTGTATTGGATTATTCGGTTCCCTATAAAATGGTTGAGCTGAGTAGTGCTGATGTATGCGTCATGTCCGTGAACGGGCGATGTCAGTTGAGATTGGTCATCTCTTAGCCGTCAGTAGTTTATTTTAATATAATATCTATATTTAGAATTGTTTCTTTTTAGTTATTATTTACATTGTTCTCACATACTAGTATCGACAAGAAACATGTAACCGAATTATTTGTAATACTTACCATAATTGAAAAGAGTGTCCATGGAGTTTCTTGCACATTCTTCTCCATAGAGATCTACGCTTTGGAATGTGCAATTAGCATCATTATTTAGGACAGACAGACTTGACGTTTCAAAAGTGCCTGTATATGGTTTATTTGGAATAAAAATGATTTGACTTTGACTTTGACTTATTATAAATCTGTGTTCTATTGATTATAGCCTACATCTTGGAAAGGCTTTCTTAAATAAAGTAGAGTAAACCAATTTAAACGAAATAAACTTTCCAGAGTTTTACTTTCATATTAATTTTCATTATTATTGCAGATAAATGCATAGTGAAAACCTTTCATTTACCTTAATTGCTGGAAGTGGGCCTGGTTGGTGTTGGTTGGTTGTCGCGATAAAGTTAAATGTCAAATTGTGCTAAAACTGTAGAAATTCTGTCTGGTGATAATAATGGAAAACTCCTTTTTTTGTATACTTTAAAAAATTAGGCCCTCGAAAAATTAAATAAATAATTATTTGCTAATAAACAGCTTTATAAAGACACTTTGGTCGACCACCGCTACCGAGGCATTTTTTTTTATGGTAGGTAAATATCATCGAATGACGAATCCCACTCTTGGGCGGAGCGGGAAACAGTGTCAGACTCTTACTGACTAAAGAACCTACCCCGTGCCTTCCTTGCCTTATTCCCAGATCCCCGGTGTAACGCTTTCGCATCAACCCTCAGCTCCGGGAGGCTTCGACCCTGTTGGGCCCCTACGGTGTGCTGACAACTCCTTGAGGCGCGCGGGAACGGAGCGCGCCGTCGACGACTTGGGCTCGGTCTGGACTGCTACCAGACGACCGGACGGCGAGCTACCCATTGCTCACCGTCCGCAAGCCAGTGTCTACGGTGGCCGGATATCGGCAGGATCGCGGCGGCGACGGCTACGGCGAGTGCGCCGTTGCCTTTGCCTTATGCGGTCAGCCTCCTCCTTTACGAGCATTACTGCCTGGCAGAAGGAGGCGACCGCCTGCTACCGAGGCATAATCTAATCAATTGTTTGTACCCCATTATGTAATTCAACTTACATGCAATCTATATATATAAAAGGAGAAACTGACTGACAGACATATCAACACACAGCAGAAACTACTGGGACTAGGAGAGTGAAATTTTGCACAAGGCTTTCTTTTATGACGTAGGCGCACACTAAGAGAGGATTTTCCAAAATTCACCCCCTAAAGGGATGAAACGCATGTCCAAAGTTTGTGCGAAAACCTATCTTGGCGCGGGAGAAGCCGCCGGCAGAAAGCTAGTTTACTTATTAATGTGCAACGTTGCCTGAGTTTAGTTTTTGGTTCTTTCAATTCAGATAATTATGGTGAATGCATTATTGTCGTACACCCTTCTTTTCAGATAACCTCAGAGAAAAATAACCGGTGTGTGGTGGAATGAAGGAAAACTTTGAGACAAGAAATCAACATTCCTATTCAACTTCAGAGACGCGTTTTGATAAACATTTGAGAGCGCGAAAGTAACATTTGAATAATGTTATTTTCAAAAATTACTTTTTTTCCTATGTTTTTAGTTTCTGATTTTGCAAATTAACTACATAAATTAATATTTATACATCTTTTTTTATGGTAGGTAAAAATAATCCAATGACGAATCCCGCCCTTGGGCGGAGCGGGAAACAGTGTTAGACTCTTACTGACTAAACAACCTACCCCATTCCTGCTTCGCCATCATTACTAGGGCCTAGCCTTCCTAATATTTATGCATCTGCTCAAGTGACTTTTGTTTTGAAACAGCTTGTGTGAGAACTTATCATAATTAAGTCACTATCATAATCTTTCTTCAAAGTCACATCCCTTGATTAGTCCAGTCATGGATAAGTACTATTCGCAATACATACAAGTTCATTGTTTGAAACACTCAACGCATTGTAGTAACATTGTTTCGGTTTCTCGTATTTCTAAAGGGCAAGATCAATAGTGTTATAAATATTCAGTGTACACGTTAGCAGAGTGGCAATGACTCGTTGACCAGTGAAAAATAGCGACTGCTATATGTGATGGATTGCATTGACGCATTACAATGTTGTTATGGGAGATGCATTTAAATCATGTTAGATTAAAAGTTTTTACGGAAAAGAAAAAGCTATGGAAAGTAATTATATTGGAATGATAAATGATCTTCATTTGCAAGTAGGTTTACAAAAAGTTTTCAATGAAAATAATTTTTTTCATAACAAGCTTTTATAGCGGTGGTCTATACTTATATAATTTAAACTCGTCAAGACGATTCACACGAGCCCAAACTCGACGTGGTTGTGCCGTTTAATAACTAAGTTCCTATGGCTACCTCGCGATTCCATCATCAGATTAGCTCCATGTCATCATTGCATTGACATGCGATTTACACCTACATGCAAAATTGCAGCTCAATCGGTTGAAGATATCTGCTTCAAATATCAGTTGCAAGATTTGAGCCAAACATACATAGTTACATTGCAAGCTAATAGAAAGCTTAGAAGAAACACCGAAACGAACTCAGGGGTCAAATTCAAATTCCATTGAATTCGTTCCATTTACGGTGAAAAATATTTTCTTTACTTTCAGGCACTTTTTTTAATTGATATGATGTCGCAACAGTCAGTCTTAATTGTATCAACGATATTTTATACCAGGTACGTGTATTTTTAGAAATTAAGTAGGCAATAGTTAATTAACATAATCAAGATTGATAGATTGTGAAAATATAAAATAAATAATATTGTATAATTTTTTTTTTATTGATATCAGTAGAGCTTAAATGCGATCTCACATTATGCGAGGCAGTGATACAAACGTTGATGGTGAAGCGCACTAGTTTATTAAGAATCTATTCACTCTAGCATTGAAATCTAAATTATAATAATCGGATGGGAAGACCACAGCAGGCAAATTGTTCCAGTCCTTCGATATACGCGGTAAAATTGCTATGCGGCATTCGTTACAATCTTCACATTTTCAATCAATTTGAAACTTTAAAAGAGAGATAATGAACCTACACAAAATTAGAGATTGTCAAAACAAATAAAACTTAGGTAGGTATGTAGTGTAAACTTAGGTAGTGTAAAACAAAATAGTAAATCTAGAAGAAAAAGTTGAGAAGACTCAAGGCAACTGTTCCTATGTATGCTTAAATTTATTAAAACTGCGCCACAGATTTTGATGTTTTTTTTTTTTAATAGCGTGATTAATTTGATTTTTTTTTATATTATAATGTATTTAATTTAATCCACTTATTTTGAGTAATTAAATAATGTTGCTATGGGTTTATTAATGCCTAAATGAAACGATAAATAAAGCTTACAATAAAACACATTTCAAGGGCGATCAACCACATTTCAAAGACGACGTTTGTTTTAAAACCTACAGCTAATACCACAGCTGCCATACACCATCAGGCAGGTAATTAATACCCTGGACCACATAATTATCACGTGTGGCTAAATGATGGATGGCGATGCTTCGACACAAGTAATAATGGTATATATACGTCAAGAGAATTCGCTGTTTATATGTATTTACTACCTACACGGATGTCCATATGATTACGGATACGATGAAGTACCTAAACTTAAGCACATCACACATGGGAAATAACAACACATATTTTTTTTAGAAAAACCTGTTTTTATGGAAACAACGGGCTGTAAATAAAGATTTATGGAAGAAATGTGCCGATACCAAAAAAAAATGGATTAAGGTTTTTTTTTGGTGGACAAAAATCACCAAATGATATCTTCCGCCCTTTCTGATTAAAAATCCACCTCGTTCCTTCGTTGCCTTAGTTCCAGGGCAATAAGTAAACATATCGTTCTGCAAAGCAGTAATACGAGTGAAGGAGGTGGCTGACACCGTAAGGGATCGGATATCCTCACACCCCAGCTGCTACCAGGGGCCCTAAGGGGCCCTACAGGGTCAAAGCCTCCTGGGATCAAGGGTTGATGCAAAAGCGTTACACCAGGGCTCTGAGATTAAGGCAAGGAAGGAACGGGGTAGGTTGTTTAGTCAGTAAGAGTCTGACACTGTTTCCCGCTCCGCCCCAGGGCGGGATTCATCAGATTTTGACCTACGATAAAAGAAATAAGCTGCTGCCGCAGGAGACGTCCGGCTGGCAGGAGTTACAGGATAATTCCTAGTCATCATAAGCGCGTATTTGTAGACGAGCAACGCGTAGGTCACCGTTCAGCCGTCTGATAAGGAGTTAAGGACCCAGCCCGGCGTCAAAAAGTCTGTCACGCCTTCTTATTAACCTTTCAAATATCGTAATTAGAGATAGAAAGACAATAGGTGAACACTTGGGGCTCAAGAGTTTAAACTCAGGATTTATAGGTCACTAGCTTTTGTCCGCGGCTTCGCCCGCGTACATAAAATATAGCCTATGTCACTCAGGAGTAAAGTAGCTTTCTATTGTTGCTAAAATTTTTCCAATCGGACCAGTAGTTCCAGAGATTACCTCCTACAAACAAAAACAAACTTTACCTCTTTATTATATTAGTGTAGATTTCAAGTTCATTTACGATGATTTGCCAAATCAAACAAAGGCTTGGAGGGACATGATACAGAGTTTGCATAGAGCAATTCGAGGACCATTCCAGTGTGAGATTACTGAAAAAATATCCTGAAAACGCAGCATTGCAGTAATTTCCGTCAAAATATAACATCTTTTACAAATATTTTGGTATCAAATATTTCAGTTGCAATAAAACTTATATAAGACTTTAATAGGCCACTTTTTGCCACTAAAAAATCAACGACCTCTCCACATTCCACGGGCTTATTTAATATTTGGCACTTCTTATATTCCTTATTTGGTTTCGCGTGATGGGTGGCGATCTCCATCGAAGAATCACACAATTGACGTCTTCACTTAAGGAATACCACGAAATTTGGATAAGGAAAAGATATTGTATACCGCTGAAAGTAAATTCGAGTCTTAGGTATTTTATTTATTTATCAGAAAGGTTTATTTTGATTAAAACATTCGTTTTTAATGCTGGTTAGAATGTGAATAAGCCATTGCGGTGCAAATGTGCCTATAAATGATGCTAGAAATAAATATAAATTATTTATATTATTGCGGTTTATTCTACAGGACCATAAATTTCCTTTTTCAATACGAAGTGGCGCATAACCTCAGCAAGGGTTCAACTTATTTGCCGCGTTCCAAACAACAATTAAATAATGCGTAATCAAAACACACTCATTTACTTCCTACGTAGAATACAATGCTTTTTAAATGGTAGGTAACGTGTCAAAAACAAAATGATTGCACGGTTTAAGTGTTTAAGTTGTTATGTTATGGGCCGACCTTGTATATAGCGTGAGCCGTACTGTAATCGCTCCCACATGGTTTATCTTATATATAAAAATCAATCGCAAAATGTGTTGGTAAGCGCAAAACTCGAGAATAACTGAACCGATTTCGCTAATTCTTTTTTGTTGCGTTTGTTATTGTTAGGAGAAGGTTCTTATGAAGAAAAAAAAAAAGAGGGTATAATAGGGTAGAGTAGTCAGTTCACGGGAGCGAAGCCGCGGGTAAAAGCTAGTTATCTATATATATAAAAGAAGAATCTGTCTGACTGACATCAACGCACAGCCCAAAAAGCCTAGAAGCGTGAAATTTTGCACAAGGCTTTCTTTTATGACGTAGGCGAACACTAAGGGCTTTTCAAAATTCAGCTCTTAAAGGTATGTAATGGGGGTCTAAAGTTAGTATGTAGAACCCTATTTTCACGCGGGTTCTTTTATGACGTAGGCGAACACTAAGAAAGGGCTTTTCAAAATTCAGTTCTTAAAGGGATGTAATAGGGGTCTAAAGCTAGTATGTAGAACCCTATTTTCACGCGGGCGAAGCCACTGGCAGAAGGCTAGTAATAGATATTTAAGAGACTGTGAAGTACAACGCCCCATTCATACTAAATTCATTCATACTAAAGGAATATAATAGTTCTCTATTTTTTAGGTAAGATATCATCAAATAACTCCTATCTTTTATTATCAAAGCGTGCGTATGTTTTACTGAATAACCGTCCTGTATTCCTTAAGTTGCGCTTGGTGTTATAGACAAATAATAATTATATGCACAATACAATGAAAAATACACTTGATATCCACCACACCTACCACAGCGTTGTGTTTTCTAATCCCAAAGGTTGATTAGTAGTGAAAGAATGTAGACGTCACAATTTGCTGTGTTCTCTCTTTATTCTATTAAGAACCAACTGCTAAAAAAAGTCTAATTGCGCACTCCATCCTTTTTTTTTGGGGGAAAATCATCCCATGATATCTCTCGCCCTTGGACGGAGCAGGAGATAATGTCAGACTTATACTAACTATAAAACCCACCACGTTACTTCGTTGCCTTTCATACAACGCCAAGCCTTCCTTTTAGAAGCAGATCTTTGGGCCCCAGTAGGCTTCAACCCTGTTGGACCCTTATGGTTTACTGACAACTTCTTGATGATAGTGGAAATACGCACCTTTGACGACTTGGGCTCTCGATCTGGACAGTTACTGAACGGTCGGACAGCGAGCTACCCACTGCTCACCACATATTAGTATTTTGTCAAAGTGAGTGTTGGGTCATTTGGGATTCCTCTTGTACGTTCTACTCAACACTACACTATAAATAGTTACTAATTAATTATTTTATGTTATGAACAATTTTTATATTGTATTGAATATATGTATCTAATTGGATCGTGTCATTTTACTCTAGCTAGTTGAATGCTCTGTGATACCGATCAAAATAATAATTATTAAAATAATATAATTTAACTGTGCGTATATTAAATCTACTCATAAGCTCATCATTAATGTTATGTTCATTTGATTGGATATTATTGTAATGATTAAGTCGGTCGTATTAAATGTTATAGACTGATTTATAATGGCCCATTCGTACTATTGAGTTATCTACACTATATATATATAATATATATCTACACTAATATAATAAAGAGGTAAAGTTTGTTTTTTTGTTTGTAGGGGGTAATCTCTGGAACTACTGGTCCGATTTGAAAAATTTAAGCAACAATAGAAAGATGCTTTACTCCTGAGTGACATAGGCTATATTTTATGTACGCGGGCGAAGCTGCGGGCAAAAGCTAGTATTCGTATATATACGAGTTGGTGGTTCAATCAGCTTTATATGCTATTGAAGTTGTTTTAAATTGACGACCATTTAATTTTGGCATGCTTAACTTTTTCAATTATTCTTGAAGCTGAAATGTTTTGTGCCACAACGGGTTCAAACGAATTTTGAGAAATTTTCTTCTCATATTATGAAAAAATCAAGTAATCGTTATCAATTTTAAGAATTTAAAACTGACTTTTCGAAATAGATAGTCGTGTATAGCCCCCCATCCTAGAATCGACTGTACATTTTAAATTTGTGTACAGCCTTTACTTATTGACACTTACGTTTTAGCTTTGTTTTTTTAAATAGCTATTATATTTTTTTTTACAAAATCGTATAAATTATGTGTAATAGGCCTACAAACCCTTGGATCGGACAATTTTCTCAATTATAAAAATTATGTCTTGCTCGTGGCCCTCGCATTAGCTTACGTAGCTTTACATAAAGGGAAAATTACAACTAAGATTATGTAATTTACTGTTTTTTGTAAAGTTGTTTACATATTTATCGACTTCTTACTATTGAATCAATTAAATTGTTCTGTACAATTTCTTAAATTCAAGGCTGTTGGCAAACCCAACTAGAGAACATTCAAGTATTCAGAAAAATATATATATGTATACACCGTGAAATTTTAATGGTTGTTTTCCCTGAGCGAAATGGTTGTGTCTTGGTAATACAAACGTTTGATAAGAAAATAAAATATTAAAAACATAAAATGGACCTGTAGAGTGCAAGCTAATTATGACGTATCAGAATGTGCGAGAGTTTATTTTTGTTTAAATATTTAATGAATCGGTTTCCTTTGACGACGTGCTGCTCATGCGACTCTAGTAGTACCTAAAAATTAGGTCTAATGTTACTATTGTTTTCGCTTTTGTGAGTTGATGAATATTTTTAATAATTATTTATAAAAAAAAACTTTTCATTTTTTTTATTTTTACTGTATGCTTCGAAAGTACTCCTTATGGCAAGTCATTCTGCCGCGGGAAAACAACCATTTAAATTTCACGGTGTATACATACCTAGAGCAATATTTAAACTGGAGTCTGTAACTGTATTCAGCAATTAGGGCTTAAATTATTGCTCAATTACTTGATCATCGAAATTTAAACAGGTGTTTACATTTTTTTTATAGTAGAAAGGTTTGGTATTGACTCTCATCTAATGGAAAGCGACGATGCGGTCGACGATGGAGCGCGCTTACCTAGAAGTAACCTATTCACTCCTGACTTATAGATTCCGAGGTTGTAGCCATCAGGAAACATAGATTCCGGCAGGGTATTCCATACCATATCTATACGCATAATGAATGTGTATACTTCAAATATCTAATATTACTCGCAACATAAGAACCCAGAACCATTACGAATGGATAAAGATAGATTTAATACATAACATCTAGTCATTTATCGAACAGGATATGTTCGTACTATGAATATGTGTATAATTATAATTTTATACACCAGTATATCTATGATATAAAAATGAATCGCAAAATGTGTTGGTAAACGCAAAACTCAACAACACCTGGACCAATTTTACTAATTCTTTCTTTGTTCAGTTTATTATTGTCAGGAGAAGGTTCTTATGAAATAAAAATTAGGGTAGAGTGGGGTAGAGTAGAGGAGGATGGAGTGAGGTAGAGTGACGTGAGCGAAGCCGCCGGCAAAAGCTAGTAAATAATAATAATGCACGAGTTGGAAATCGTGCATCTCGTATATACCAATGATCTACATAAGAAGGAAAGTGAGTGAGATCAATTCGTTAGTATTCTGGATGCTATTCAAAAAGTTCGTGGTTGCATTTTAAAGTTTGTGCATTTATTGCTTAAGTTGAAATTGTTTTTAACTTGTATACGTGATACCACGTACACAAAGCTATGAAAAAGTCAAAATTCTAATGAAAAAAAAGATACGGCCTTGCATCTTTTTTTCCATTGGAAGAAGAATTAGAAGTTGTGCGGTTAAAATTCCCGTTGACCTAGAATCCTAAAGATTGTCATGAAACAAGATCTTTGACTGGCCTGTCAGTCTAGTAGTTAGTGACCCTGACTGCTATGCGGAAGGTCGTGGGTTCGATTCCCACCCAGCACAAATGTTTGTGTTGAGCACGATCATTTGTTCTGTGTCTGGGAGTAATTTATTTATAATATGTATGTATTTAGAAATATATAAGTATGTTAATCAGTTGTCTAGTACCCATAACACAAGCTCTGCTTAGCTTGGGACTAGGTGGCGTGGTGTGATAGTTGTGGACATCTACACTAATATAATAAAGAGGTAAAGTTTGTTTTTTTGTTTGTAGGGGTTAATCTCTGGAACTACTGATCCGATTGGAAAAAAAATTGTAACAATAGAAAACTGCTTTACTCCTGAGTGACATAGGCTATACTTTATGTATGCGGGCGAAGCCGCTGACAAAAGCTAGTATTATATAATATAGGAAAAATCTGAGAACTGTAGGCATATTTGTCGTTACATCCCAAAAAAATGTTTTTTTTTAATCCAGAAAAACCAAATTTCGAATAAAATAATTATTAACATAAGTTAGTTTGTGGGTAGGGAACCTTCAGTCTACAAGTCGGACTCGCATTTGCCCAATATTTTTTTTTTAAGATAAAAAGCCCGGAGAAGTAAAAATCCCGTGGCCCCGACATGCCGGACATGAGAAAGCTACACATAATTTTCCTCATATCGCTAACATATTCAATCGCGGAATCAGTTGGCACATCCAACACCTCACTACATCCGGCTAACACTCTGATGCTATTATTTATGACTACCTGCATCGCTGCAAGACATATCAATGCTTTGTAAATAATCATTTTATTGTTGTTTTACATTTTATTAACGCTTTTTATATCATTGACTAGCTTTTGCCCGCGGCTTCGCTCCCGGCAACGGATTATTCTACTCTACCCTACTCTACTCTACCCTACTCGTTGGGAGAGTAGAGTTCAGAATTAGCAAATATACTACATAAAAAAAAAGTATCTTATGTCCTTCTCCTGGCTATAAACCACCTCCCTGCCAAATTTCAGCTAAATCGGTTCAGCCGTTCTTGAGTTATAAGTGGTGTAACTAACACAACTTTCTTTTATATATATAGATTTGCATGAACTAACTAATCTTATTTTCTTAAGCTCGTAAATAATGTCAGTAGGAATAAAATACTTGGTGACTTAATTAGGTTATCTTGCTGAGGGTGAAATCTTTTTCATCAAGTCATGATAATAAACAAATTTTACTATGGGACTAAACATGAAAACGCGAATAAAAAATCTGCTGGTCAGTACATTTATGTACTGAACTTATTGTTTTTTTTTTAATTTCTCGCTTGTTTGTTGCTTGTTTTCTTGCTTCATATCAAAGCCTATGACAACAAACTATCAACTTGTGGGGGTCCGTCCCCTCTAGGAAAGCCAGTAGTCACCAAGCTGATGTAAGTGGGTGGGTCGTTTAGGGTCGGTTCATATCTGACGGATGATGCGTCGAGCGTATCATCGGTCGCGTCTATTCGGTCGAATGGATAGGTACATATCAAACGGAAAATGCGTCGAGCGTATCATCCGTCCTGCCACTAGTCAGTTTCTACGTTTAGCATCTACAGAGCGGTTGTGTTGTGTGATATTGAATTTTAAAATAAAGCCTATCGAAATTATTGCTATTTGGGAGGTTTATAATTATAAACTAATTGATTGGAAGTATCTTTGTTTTACTGTGACCATCCTGACGTAACACTTGGTTCATACAAACGATCTCTGCTAATGTTACGCCTAGTCTGTATGTATCAATCAAAATACACGTAGAGCGTGACGCGCGCGACGTTACCACTGTTACGTCGACCGATAATGCGTTGACGGAAACGGAATAGACGCTGTACGCTCGACGCACTAACGTATCATCGGTAGAGTGTGAACGGTCAAGTATTTTTCTATACATTTGTCTGTTCTGGCGTTACGCGACCGATAATACGCGACGCATGTTTCGTCAGATATGAACCGACCCTAAGTCAGTAAGAATCTGACACTGTTTCCCACTCCGCCCAAGGGCGGGATTAGTCATTAGAAGATTTTTCCCACCATAAGAGAATTACACGTTTAAGAACTATCAACTTGTGAAGACATTAAGTTTACAAGTTACACTGGAACTATACTTTTGAACTGAATTTTAACGTTACCTATATTTGTTCTTACTAATGGCGTCGCGTTACGAAAACAAAATTTAAATCTAAAATATTGGCGGATTATAAATTTTACAAAAAGAAAATAAAAATCAAAAAAAAAAACATTCACATTCTTCTGAGCATTGATGTTAGTAAGAGTGAAGGCCACCTAATGGGGCACCTGCGTACAATGCAAGTACTATTGTCAAGCGTATCCAGAAGGTGGCGAAATTAAATTAATTTAAATGATTATACTAACATAGGTTAAGCTATACAAACGATTTGTTGGTAATCTTCCTTATAGAAATAAAAACAAATAATAATCAACAAACAACAAAAAAAAAAAAAAAATTATAAAAAATTATCAATATTTGAATCGCATACACATTACCTAATCCATCGAAATAAGTTTCTGTATTCATTTGCTACAAGTATTGTGTACCTAGCTTTCATAGTTTGTCGTGGCACACGCTTTGCATTCTAAAGTTTCAAGGTTTCTAATATAAGGACTAATGCACTTTGTTTTGACTCTATTGTAACATGATTCTGATTGAAAGTTGCAGTTGCTCAATCTTTGAGGTGGTATTTATTCACCTAACTTGTTTATTTTTACATGGCTACGGCAGAAAAGAAAGCTCTTGCATAAATTGATTTGACAAAATTGTTAAGTATTATATTATTACTTTCGCTGCCTGTTCTATACCTCTTTAATATAATAAGTCTCATTATTTTAATCAATGCCCATCTTTTCTACTTTGCGCTAGTGTAAAACAATTCTACATGTTGGTGTACCAAAATGTTTTATATGATGTCTCCACAAAATATAAAACATTATTGTCTTCTTTTAAAAAACAGCTATATTTTAAGCTCCTACTATAATTATATTTCTGGTGTACTAACAATAAAAAGTATATGTATCTATCCATTTAGCCAAGTATTAATTTCTTGTTCTGTCTATGTATCTAAAATTCCTAAGGATGATGTAGAATAAATTACTCACCATAGCCTTGTTGTAATGGAATAACTTAGCTTCATTATATTTGATATCATAAAGTTTCCATATCACCGTCTTACCTGTAACAAATAACAAACTGATGAATAGGGGATTTTTAACAAAGTTGACGGAATTAAAGGTTGTACAGAAAAAAAATGTGTAATTATAAAACATATTGCGACATAAATATAATAAAAATGGCTAAGATTGGTGGCACATTTCTTGAAAGGTGCTAAGTCGTTTTATTACTCATTTATTCCAATTAAAATGACCGCATATTTTGAGAACAACAAACCGAAGTCGTCCCCACTAAAATCGTTTTTATTACAGATAACAACAGTTGTGGTTCTTAAAATCCAATTATGTATCATCAAAAAGAATTTCGCTGAACATTTTTAAGAAGAAAATAATTTCAATCATAAACACAACCTTCCACATAATTGATGTAAAGGAAAGAAAAGATAATACATTTCATCTCGCAAATGGCAGTATAAGTGCATCATCTTACTGGGCTCATGTCCGTCGCATCATGTTTGTTGCTTTTTTCTGAAGTCACCACGAAGATTTTATAAAGAAACAAAGGACTAGAGTTCAGGAAGCAAAATCTTTTAGTAAACTGTTCATTAAACATTTTTGGGTAAATGAATTCTATTGTATGCTTAATCGGATAGGAACTAACATTCAACTTGGAGAACCATGTTTTGAAACTTTCCGGTAATGGTCATCCGTAAATAACTTTTGAGAATAGTCATCAGCGCGGAACATCAACAAATATTTGACATCAAACACTAAATCTATCGTGAAACGCCAATTTGGCGTTCCTCTTTTTACGGTATACCTCAAAAGGAAAACAAAATACCGAACTTTTATAGGATAATTTTGTTTTCCGTCTATCTGTCTGTGCCTCTCGGGAACGCGTGGAAGTATCGAGTTAAAATTTAAACCATATACGCAGGTTTTTTTTTTCACGGACACATTGTTTTCTTCCATATTGTCCTGTCGCCCGTTACGCAATAACTAGTTTCCTTTTCTCCTATAACCTTTCTCAAACAATCCGTTCATCTTTTGTTTGGCCTAACATCTCGATCCATCCCCATGTTTACTCATAACTGTTTAGTAACATGCGTTTCATCCCTTCTCTTTACATAGCCCTACTAAGACAAACGATTCCCTTTCAATTATCAGTCACTAGCGCCACTTTACTCATTTTATACATTCTCATCGAGCCATTCATCTATCTCAAGATTCTCATCACAGCTAAATGTAATTTTTTATCCGTTCTTTTTTTTTCATACATTGGATCTAAAATTGGCTTACTGTTATTAGTCTAATTCTAAAAACAGGATTAATAAATCGAGCTGAATAGATTACAAATTCTTTTCGATTGAACCCTTCTGCATTAGCTGTAGCAAACTAGATTTTTTTTTATCCATTTCTGGTAATTTCTTCAAATCAAACTAATAATAATAATAATTCAGTATATCCAACTCCTCACGATATCCCAGTATTTGCTTATATAATATAACTAGTTCCAATTGACCACATAGTGAAGTGCTAACAATTATCTGGAGCCGATAGCCTGTTAATGAGCCATTACGACGCTGTCAGACGACTATCGAGGAATTCTATATAAATTGTCTGTAAGGTGGCGCGCGCCCCGGTCACGATCCCGTCTGCCATGATAATGCTACAAAGTATACTATTTGCAATCTCATTTCTAGAACACTAGAAGAAGAAAAAAAAAAGTATCGCATGCCCTGAGGTATCCCTTTGCAATCTGTCTAAAGCTTTCGAATGCATTGAACATGATAAAACTTTTAGGGTATATGGTATCACCTTAGCAGTAAACGAGGTACCTTAATGCCAAGTTAATTAAATTGACTGTCTGTAACATATAGTTACCTCTCAGCAAATCACTACCGAATCAAAATACTTAAGGATTCAAAAGGTCATTCTCAAGATGCACCTGTAAATGGAACACTGCCTTATAGAAGAACAATTATTTGTGTCAATGCATGAGCTGATGACGGCACATTTGCAAGTAATTAATCAGCCATTCTCGTCACACCACGCTCCGGTATGCACGATGTTAAAGCAAATTAAAAATACGCTAAATGCCTACATGTACAGAGACAGACAGGCAGATGGACAAAACATATATGACTGCATCTATATTACATATGTAAATAAAAAACTGTCTGATCGCAACTTATCAAGCGCTTGATTAATGCCAAAACGTGATCGTAGAATATTCATCAGTATATTGTATAATTATAGTACATTACAATCGTTTGCTTATGTAGGTATCTGATAAATATTTGTATGTGATCTTAGTTGAAAGTCACCTTTGTTATTTATTATAGATTCCGCTTGACCACTAACTGACCTGATGTTAAGCGATGATGAAGCGGTTGACTATGATGTCCATTTGTCTGTTTAAGAAAATCAATTGCCTATTCAATTTTGGTTGTGTTTGTGTAGTGAAAGTTATTATAAACCTAGAAAGGTCAAAGACAGAGAATAAAAAGAATATTTTTTTTTCATCATAATATATATGTACTACATGAGAGATAGGTGCAACAGCTTATTATTACGTCATGGCATGGCATCAAACCTCGGATCCTCGAATAATAACTGGGTTTGTCTTAGGTAATAGACCAGGCCAAGGTCTACTCGTGGCTTTAAAAGCCTCAGGTGACAATAAATAATAATGTCTAACTAACTCTGTTCATTTTACAACATAATTATTACATGTGAATAATTTTATGATCGAAAACAGTAAACGATTTCTTTTCTCAACAACCAAACCCTTATTAATTATTATATAGCAACGTAGGAATAGGGTAGGTTGTTTAGTCAGTAAGAGTCTGACACTGTTTCCTGCTTCACCCAAGGGCAGGATTCGTCATTGGATGATTTTTAGCTACCATAAAAAACCCTTATACACTATCAACAAGCATTGGGAAATAGTTATGAAAAACCATTTACAATAAAAACAAGATAACAAAACGTTTAGTATTGAGATGCGTTGCATGAGTCCATTGTTTTATTTAATTAATAGCTAATAACATCACGCTATTAGGTATGTAATTCAAATCACAAAAGGCATACAAAGTGGTATGGCGGCCACTTATCCTTTTATGCATAATTCCATGTTCCAATTAATATTACAAACGTGATGGAACTGAGTTTTTATAAGCAATAATTAACAGACGTCCCTACATACATACATTAAAGTTACTTATGGTACCAAGGTTTGCATACTAAGTGATATATAACTTAGTAAGATTTGTATAACATTAGTTTGGTACATCTAATGCATGAATCTTTTTTCTAGGTAGGTAATATATGAGGGATGATAGGTCAATAAAATATGCCGTTTTGCCAATATTAATAATGAAATGGGAGTGAATTAGTAACGTGACAAATGAGAAGGGAGAACAGAAAATCGTAGCCGGACCCAATGTACCTTCCTACATAGTACAAGAGAAGTAGTAGATAATTATCTCCAGTTAATCGTACTTTTCACTCCCAATGACAAAGAAAATTAAATTATATGTATTAAAAGGATGAATAATATCGAGCTGTCGCCAATTACGCCTCCAAAGCGAAGTTATTATAGTAATAACTACATCCTACGACTGCCCACGCGCGTTTATGTCGTTTTATTCGTAAAAACGGTTGTCACTTAACAAATAAGACTTTAGGATCTGTCTGCAACAGCATAATAGCAGATTGTGGCTTTGATCCCGCCTATGTACCATTATTGTAACAACATAAACAAAGTGTATTAAAAAATAATATATATGTTACGTACATATACACTTCTCATCAAAAAAATCGAAACACTTCCGTTTTCATTGTTTCTGTCCGAATTTAACACAAAAAAGAATTCATACGATGAAAAAAAATACATATATTATAGCTGGCAGTTTGGCCATTACAGTAATAAGCGAAAATTCTAAATTCAAAATTAGAATTTCATTTGTTTATCTTATAAACGAAATGAATCACTGTTTTGAGACAAATGTGTGTTTAGGGTTGGAGTACATTTAGCGTTTAAAAACTAAAAATTGGCGCCTATCCTTAAACTTTTTGTTTTTTATTTCAATACTGTGACTTTGGGACGTCTGAAAAAAGGTTTTTTTTCTAAAACGTATGGATACTTCGCCCACAGAAGCCGCCCAAGTTGTGGCATTGCTGGATTCTGGCCTTAGTCAGCGTGTTGTGGCTGCAAGACTGCATCTAAGCCTGTCATCTGTTCATAGAGTCTATAAACGTTATCGGGAGACTGGTTTGTTCACGCGCCGTTCAGGATCTGGCAGGAATCGGGTCACTTCTGAGCGAGATGATCGATTTATTGTAACAACTTCTTTAAGAAATCGACGCCTTAACGCTTTTCAACTGCAGCAGCGGCTTCGTGTTGTACGAAGGGTGGCTGTAAGTGACTCTACAATTAGAAGAAGGTTGAAGGATCGTGGACTGGTACCGCATAAGCCAGCAAATGGGCCGAAATTAACTGCAGACCATCGAAGAGCGCGCCTTAACTTTGCACGTGAGCACCTAAATTGGTCATACCTACAGTGGAGCAAAGTTCTCTTTTCTGATGAGTGTAAAATTATGCTGTATGGTAACGACGGAAGGAACAAGGTCTACAGAAGAGACGGAGAACGCTATGCACAATGCTGCATTGAAGAAAAGGTCAGCTATGGTGGCGGTTCGTGGACGGTTTGGGGAGGAATCAGCGCCGACGGTAAGACAGAGCTTGCTTTCGTGTCTGGGCCACGTCTGCCTGCACTAAACTGTCATCGGTACGTCGAAGAGTGTCTCGAGCCTCATGTGATGCCCTATGCACATTTTATTGGCAACGGCTTCATATTCATGCACGACAATGCTAGGGCTCACACCGCGGGCGTCGTACGAGATTATCTTAACGAAGTCGATATCTCTATTATGGAATGGCCAGCAAGAAGCCCGGACATGAATCCCATTAAACATCTATGGGATGAATTAAAGAGACGAATTCGAGCAAGAGATCCTGCCCCAGAAACACTTAGCCAGCTGCAAGATGCAATCCAAGAGGAATGGGACAATATACCACAGCATGTGATCGTGACTCTCATCCGATCGATGAAGAACCGTATGGAAGCAGTAATTAGAGCTCGGGGAGGGAATACAAGTTATTAAATAAACGTTTTTTAGCTTTTTTTTTCATTTACGTGTGTTGTTTTATCCATTTCCTTTATACTCCATACGGAATAAAAATGACTCATTTAACAAAATACGAAACCTATGAAAAATTCATTTAATTTTAGAACATTAACATTAAGATTTGATAAGCTCATATTACTCACTATTAAACGACATTTAACATTTATTCCTAAATGTACACATTTTTCTGATAATCCTGACAAAACGTAAACTTGCAAGGTGTTTCGATTTTTTTGATGAGAAGTGTATTTTGAAATACTAAAGAGGTAATTTTTCATGTTTTATCCCAGATATATAGCGAAGATTATAAAAAAGAAATCAGGTATATTGCTGAGTGCCACAGGAAAAAACTTGTAAATAAAAACTTTCAAGATATCTTTGGCCTGAAAGTGAAAGATAAACAGGGTAATAACGAACTGAAAGTTTGTCAACACCTGTATAAATTATCGTAGTTGGCACGACTAAGTCGGCATAACATTTCGATGAGATAAGTTATCTGATGGCAGGTTCTAAGACGTCACTGGTGATAAATGTGTCTGCGAAAATGCCAATCAACGGCTTGAGGCCAACAGAAATGATAACTAAATAAAGTTAAAAGCTGGACTCTTAAGAAAGTAGTTCTTGACAGTAATAGATAGACAGGTGGAAGGAGAATACGGAGCCCTTAGCTGGGCGTTCAATAAAAGCGAAAGAAAGAAAAAAAAAGAGAAATCCAAAAAAAGAAAAAACAATAGTTTATTAATCTATTTCAAGAAGATTTTGACCCAGTTGATGTACATGGTAGGGAAACATTAGAAACGGAGGAGCACTAAGTACTCCATTTAGAACAAGACTCCAGAAGAAATGATATTACACTCACATTGGCCACAAGGGTCTATAATACTATATTGATATACCCATTCTCATCATTAAGTAATTATGCCATTCACAAGACATGAAATTTGAAATGCTCTGTAATTCAGTAAAAGAAAATAAAGGTACAATCAATTTGAATTCCCACGGTGCTCTTAAGTATTGTAACAATAGTTACCTACGTCAGTATTTCACTGCTAACGATTGTTTGATTAATAAAATTAGCTGAACTTAATAACGGTAAGAATGGCAGTGACAATACATACAAAGAAATCAAAAATAATGGAGCTTGTAAGTTGTTCCCGCGGTTGCGCGTTCGGTTTTACTGGTGCTGAGGATGATGATTTTGACATACATACAAATATAGATGAAATAGCTAGAAAAGGGACGAACATGCACAGTATGGTTTATGCAAAAAACATGCATTATGCCGACCACAACTGAATTGGAATACAAACAAGACTAACTTTCTAGCTTTTTACATATTCAAAAAGCTCATAATACTACAAAAAGTAGACACAACATTGATATACCTTTTATAATGTTGGCAAAACCAAGGAATAAAGATACAATAACGATACCTTAGGGTCAAGTAGGTAAAGAATAAGAAACGGCAAGCTAGATTAGATCGGAAAATCCGTCTCAATAAATATTTGCATACCTAACATAAATGAAGTAACTGAAACGATACGCTATTACATTGCTGTTGCGTAATGTTCAATTAAAACTATACATCGTAACAGCACGCAATGTTACCGTTACATCAAAAACATGTCGACTAGATAAGAAGACAAGACATGAATAACAGCTCTATAAGAATATGCATAATGGTGTATTCACACGGGTCGAAATCATAAGGCGAATAGTGACAATATAAATAACAAATCAACTGGATAGCAAGTGAATGTTATCGAAAACTCAAAACTGAGTAAGTCTTGACCTTGGCGCATGAAATGACTATCAGTTTATGGATCGTCATTCAAAAGATATAAAAAGAAGAAAATAGTTTGATAAAAGATAAACTCAAGTGCTGGAAATCAGGTAGCTATGAGGTTATTGTAAGGCAATTTGGTAAGCGAATACCCGCAAAGCAAAAATCGACCCATGCAGATTCCTCATAACGAAACACGTTGCGTCTGCCTGTGAAGTGTGTCTCACCTCTATTGTTGTGAAGATTCGGCAATTAATTTCGTATTAAATACTCTGTGTATGCGGATAAAGTGCTAATACGCAATTAGACGTGGTTTGTTGTAGTAATATCGCTAATAGCCTCTTTGTGAAGCGTAAAAATGAAATAACCACGAGACGAGTTTGAGAAAACATCGCTATTATATAGGCAAACATGTTCAGTGTAAAACCGTTGGAGTAATTATCGTCAGTTCTCATAATTTGCTAATTACAAAGGTGTCAAGATAAGTTGAAGAGAAAATGCTTTCTCATGGCGGTGGTCGCTTTCAACTTATTTTAAACAAATATATTATTTCGTTGCGACTTCGCGAGGAAAATGCACAATATCACAAGTAAACAGTTACAACGGTTGCATTGCTTTCTCCAGCAAGGGGTCTCTTTGCATTCACAACCACACCACAAAGGCTTCGAGACAATAAGAAAGTTAAAGCCAATGTAGACTTGGCAGAAGATTTCACCTAAAACTCACAAATGACAATAATTCAATCACAATGGATGTATAATTTACATGGAACGGTATAAAGAAATTAAACTCCCACTATTGAATACAAAGTGAACAATTATTAGTCAGCCTTAGTGATTATTAGTTTCACTTTAAAGGTTAGAGTCGAATGAACTTGAAATGACAAAAGACATAATAGTTTGCTATAGACAAATATTGGAACAGGGTGAGCCTGACGAAAACAGTGCAAATAAACAATAAGCAAGTGTCTGCTGAAGTCATGCGCCAAGCGTTCTCTACGAGCATTCAGATAGACGATGTAGATTTATTTCTAAAGGAAGGATTGTAGCAACACCCATGACGCCACATAAGAACTATTTTAAGGATATGCGGAACATGCCAAGTCCCGCATACCTCCATCTGAAATCCTCTGACCAGACGGCTGTTGTGTTTGGTCTAGACAACAGCCTGAGAGTCGGTCTGTTGTAAATGTTCCGATTTCGCAGAGAACTCTTAGTACCACGAATCCACGATGCAGGATTTTTAGATTTCAGTTACTTTATGTCGTTACAGAATGACAGTTTATTTTGTTCTTTTAAACAAATCATAAAAAGGCTGTTTCTATACGAAGCTTGTTCTTCTTCTGCCTGCTTTGTCCCATATAACTTTAGGACAATGCGAATTAGGTTGGTTGATTCTCTCACGTGACGTTTTATTTACTTCCTTTTCTCACTATCAAATCTATTCTTATTTTGGTTTCCCCCTCTTTCTTTCAACATAGTTGTTTATTTCTCACTTTTATACAAGTTGTGTGTCTCATGCCTTCACATAACAAACAGTAATTAATTTAAGCGAACACTTAAAATTTCTAAAATGCCACATAAAATACGCCACTTTATCACAGAGGTAATCTGCTAGGAAGCAGCTTTTTTCTCAAGAAGAGCTCTCTCTTGACAATAATAATAATAAATAATACCTAATAATAATTTAATGAAATAAAACTTTTGTAGACTCTCAACGCTTACAAACAACACAGAGAATAAAGAGATACAAAAACAGTTAAAACAATGACTTCACTTGGCGAAAGTTTTACCAAGAACCATGGTAAAAGAATTCCAAAAATGGATAATTTACGTCATGTAACTGAATAATTATGAATGGTTTAATCACTTGAAAAAAACGTAATACACAAGATTCTAGATAAACAATCATATAATTGAGTTACCGTACTTATCCATTGTCTTTCTCTAGTTACACAATTTACGATACCTAAACATCGAAAGCTAAGTGATCAATTACTGATAAAATATATCGTGAGACAAGCTATGTCGTACGTCAGTATATGAAATTGCGTCAATCAAATACCTGGAACGAGATAGGTTGAGAGCCGAGACCTACCCCAACATACGCTGTAACTTGAACACTACAATACAAGTGTATAATCAAACAACAAGTTTTTTCTTATCGACCGTTTATTAATGCTAATAAGGGCTATCGTGCGAACATTTTCCGCCATCTAGATGTTTCTACGCAGACTTCGCCATTGTGCGCGGCATTTAGTCCCAATCATGTTGAATTGTTGATAGTCGACTGCAATGGGCATGTTACGTAGGTACGTAAATGCATCTGTGATTATCATTTACATGGCGTACAAAAAGTCAATTTACATTTTTTATAAAGACGACTAGAGGTTTTAAATGATGACAATGGCAGATATATCTGTAATTTAATTCTCAGGTAAGAATTTGCAAAACAATCGTGAATTTGAAATTAACTTTTTTTTAATAAATAGGTATGTTTGATATAAAGATGATGATGAAACATTCCATAACTTTCACACAACGCCATCTAGTCTCAAACTTAGCTGAGTCTGTGGTATAAGTACTAGACAACTGATAAACATACTTATATATCTTATACTAGCTGTGCCCGCGACTTCGTACGCGTGGAATAGTTATTTTGGGCATCATATTTATTTTTGCAAACAACCTCAGCTTTATAAATTATAGCTGTTACTCACGACTTTGCCCGTGTCAATTTCTGTTATTATTTTAGACAATTTAGTTTTTAAAAGAACATAATTATCTAAAAGTACTTCATAGAGCTACACACCCCCTTGGGCACGCCATAATCTCGACGTTAAGTCCGCTCTTTGGGGCGTGGTTGGATAGACATTACGGCGTCCTCATCTTCCGCATGACGCAGGTTCTCACCGGACATGGGAAGTTCAGGAGATTCCTGCGCCGGATTCGTGGGGAAGAGACGCCCGGGTGTCGCCACTGAGTGGCCAGCCCGGAGGACACGCTGGAGCACACGGTGGAGGTGTGCCCCGCTTGAGAAGAGCATCGCCGTGTCCTCGTGGGGGTGATCGGCGGCGGCGACTTCTCGCGCCGGGCCTTGGTTCAGGCCATGGTCCGTAGCAAAGAAGAATGGCAAGCGGTCGCCTCCTTCTGCGACCCAGTAATGCTTGTAAAGGAGAAGGCCGACCGCATAAGGCAAGGGCAACATCGTCCTCGCCGTAGCCGTCGCCGCCGCGATCTCGCCGATATGCGGCCACCGTAGACGCCTGCTTGCGGACGGTGAACAATGGGTAGCTCGCCGCCCGGTTGGTGCGAAAGCGTTATACTGGGGCTTTGGGAATAAGGCAAGGGAGGAACGGGGTAGGTTGTTTAGTCAGTAAGAGTTTGACACTGTTTCCCGCTCCGCCCAAGAGCGGGATTCGTCATTGGATGATTTTTACCTACCATAAAATAACCCCTCCGCGTCGCCCGCAAGCAACCCACACACATCATGCGGAGCGTGTAAATTTTATATCGGAGTAATTTTAAAATTGTAATATCTTCTAAAATGTTCTTTGAAAATAAGTGATGTCACAGACAATTTTGTTCACAATTACATACTCTTTATCAAGAACACATTTATTTGGATAAAGTTTAATATTACTATGTTTATACAACTCTAACAAATAATTAGTAAAAATGCATTAATTTCGGCTAAATTTGATTCCCATAAAAACGGTTCTAGTGAGTTAATCTTAAAACATAGACATATACTGTCGCGGACATTTTTTTAGATCATTTTAAGAGGAATAATTCTTTCGTACATATTTTTTTGGTATCTTCTACCGTTTTCGCAGCGCACGCAACGAAAGCCCTCAAAGATGAATATTTTTCCCCGTTTTTTCCACATTTTCCATTATTTCTTTGCTCCTATAAGCTGCAGCGTGATGTTATATAGCCTAAAGCCTTCCTCGATAAATGATCTATCCAACACAAAAAGATTTTTTTAATTCGAACCAGTAGTTCCTGAGATTAGCGCGTTCAAACAAACAAACAAACAAACAAACAAACAAACAAACAAACTCTTCAGCTTTATAATATTAGTATAGATATAAAAATGAATCGCAAAATGTGTTGGTAAGCGCAAAACTCGAGAATAGCTGAACCAATTTCGATAATTCTTTTTTTGTTGTGTTTGTTATTGTCAGGAGAAGGTTCTTATGAAAAAAAAATGAGGGTAAAGTACGGTAGAGTAGTGTAGAGTTGGGTAAAATAAATTAATCTCTTGCCGGGAGCGAAGCCGCGGGCAAAGGCTAGTCTTATATATAAAAATGAATTGCAAAATGTGTTGGTAAGCGCATAACTTGACAACGCCTGGACCAATTTAACCAATTCTTTTTTTATCGTGTTTGTTATTGGTTGGAGAAGGTTCATATATAAAAAAATAGGGTAAAGTAGGGTAGGGTAGAGGAGGGTAGAGTAGGGTAGGGTAGAATAGTGTAGGGTAGAGTGGAGTAGAGTAGAGTAGAATAATCAGTTGACGTGAGCGAAGCCGCGGGAAAAAGCTAGTTTCTATATAAAAATCAATGCCACTTTTCGTTATAATTTTATAAATTACTAGCGACCCACCCCAGCTTCGCATGGGAGCAACGGTAATATTAAATATATTATGTATGTATAAAGCTCACATAAAGCTTCCTCTTGAATCACTCTATGTATTTAAAAAAACCGCATCAAAATCCGTTGCGTACTTTTAAAGCTAGTATATTTCTAAATATGTACATACATATTATTATAGATAAATTACACCCAGATACAGATCAAATAATCGTGCTCATCACTCAATAGGCCAGTCAAATTGTATGATGATGAGATTGTATTTCTCAATTTTCAAGGATTATATGTACCAATTAGTACTAAATGACAACAATGAACTTGTTCAGCTTGAGAACATTTAAACTATTTTAAATCAAAGAACACGTTCATCATGTTATATTTCAAACTTCACAGCTGATGCAATATGTGCAATATACAGGGTGTCATTGACATGTTAACACGAACGAATACCATAGATACCACCACTGTGGGGTCCAAAATCAAGTACCGGATACATGATTTTGGACCCCACAGTGGTGGAATTTTTTGTCGGTTTTTTTTTTTAATTATTTTTTTACGTTTTTTAAATGAAACTGTATAAAAACGTCTTTTAAATTTTTTGTGAAAAAAAAATGAGGGAATTACATTCCAAATTAAAAATGTCATCGGGTTTGATTAGAATAACGACTTTATTTTCCTCGATGATTTTTTATTTATATTTTTTTTAATTAATTATTTTTTCCTTAAAATGTCATTGGAATTGGTTAGAATAATGATTTTATACAGGTAAAAATAAAAAAAAAACTTAAAAAAAAACGACGAAATATTCCACCACTGGAGTGTCCAGAATCATGTATTGGATCTATGGTATTCGTTTGCATTAACATGTCAATGACACCCTGTATGTGTGTGCAATCAGTTGACAATGTCAAGAGGTACTTAAAATATTATATGTCAGTCACTGGGCACGTTACTTTTGTTACGTAACTGTCAAAAATTATACCAGTACAAGATTACAGACTGGTTTTCTATAATCTCATTACAATATATGACTTGGTATTTACGATCTAGTTCATTCGATGATTATACGTTGGATGATAGCAATTATTACCGATTGTATTGAAAAGGTCTGTTAATTTGAAGCGTGTAATTAATTTTCTTTTTCCCTGTTACATCATTCTTGTCTTCGTCTTGTTGGTTTAAACTTTCGATCTTTTCTTTCTTAGATGTGTTTTGTTCTGGGATCCTATTAGCGAAATTCACCAAACGACGCGGACGGCGAACAATGGGTAGCACTCTATCGGACCATCCGAATAACCGTCCAGACCGAGCCCAAGTCGTCGCCAGCGCGTAGGTACTGTTCCCGAACGCCTCAAGGAGTTGTCATCAAACTGTAGAGGCCCATCAGTGTCGAGGACAACCGAGGCCATGGACAGATTTCTGAAAGGAAGTTCCGGCCCCAGTATGTAAGGTACAAGAAACGGGGTGGGTTTTTAGTCAGTAGAAATCTGACACGATCATTGTATGATTTTAATGAAACCAACTACAACAATAAACATAGGTATTAGGTAAATAATTTCTTGCTTTTAATTTCTATATTGTTTGTTGTACTTAATAGTAATACGATAGAAAAAAAAAACGGTTTTCCTTGAAAATTTGTTTGAATATAATATTAATATTTTATTAGGAAGCACGTAGTTGATTTTGAAGTTGTTAAATAAATGACGATTAAACCGTCGTATACACATGAGAGTTTTTGCTTTCGATAAGACTTTAAAATTTTAAAAAAGTTAGCGTAAAAAAGTGATTTTGCCAAAAGGACACATAAGAGGTGTTAAGTCGCAACGACGATATTATAAAAAAATATTTTGTGCATCGTTAAATATTTCCTAAATAACATAAGAAAACTATAAAAATTATTAATTTGAAAACTATAACTAACGATCTATCGAACAACAGGGTGTAAGGGAGTCTGTGTTCATATTTATATTTCAGAAACCGCTTTTGCCCATTAGAAATTAACAACTAACCTTTATATCCTGTATACTTTTTTCTTCAACATCATTACATAGTTTAAAACAAAGTTGCTTATCCCTATGTATGCTTAGATCTTTAAAAGTTCGCAACGGATTTTGATGCGGTTTTTTTTATTAGATAGAGTGATTCTAGAGGAAGGTTTATTATAGGTATAATATATCACCGTTGCACCCGCGCGAAGCTGAATTATTCAAAAAAATACGTTTGATATTTAGGTATAGCAAGACATAATCAATTTAGAAGTATAAATACACAGGGTTAGCTATGAAGTTCAAATGAATTTCTCAACGTACATGTTTGACTTTGTAGTCTTTTGTTAGCAGTCGTAGATAAATACGTTGGCCTGATATTGGAATGCCGTCTCATAATTCATTTTGTATTGTCCAAATTTGCCTTTTACCAAATATGGGAAGATGTAGCAATTAATTCGACTACAACTCATTCGGTTTCAAAATAAATGGCTTACATGGCAAGCTTCATTATTGTGGTTAGATTATGCCGAGTTTTCTATATCAAGATGTAAATTCGTATATCTACAAATTAGGATTGCCAGTATTTATTTTTATGAGTTGTTTTGTTCTCTGATATACTAAAAAATGTTATACATAGAAATTTCTGAACAAAACGATAAAATCCCACTTTTTCGAACCAAAATCTCATGACGACTATTAGGGAATGAATTCTAGTATAAAAGTATTTTAAAATAACGTCATCATCATCATCATCATCATCCTACCCTTATCCCATGTTACTTGGGGTCGGTGCAACAGGTTTTTTTCTTCCACTCGGTCCTGTCACCCGTCACACTATCACTAACTCCCTTTCCTTTCATATCACTCCTCACACAATCCATCCATATCTTCTTCGGCCTCCCTCTTCTTCTCCCTTCATCTACGTGTAAACTCAGAACTATTTTGTAACATGCGTTTCATGTCTCCTGACTCCTCACATGACCATACCAAGACAAACGATTTCCTTTCAACTTTTCAGTCACTAGCGCCACTTTCAGACTTCCTCTAATATAATCATTTCTCACTTTAACCATTCTCGTTACACCACACATCCAACTCAAAATTCTCATCTCCGCTATATGCAGTCTTTTTTAATCCATCTTTTTCACAGCCCAACATTCTGATCCATACAGTAGGATTTTGTGAGGAGTGATATGAAATCACTCCTCACAATATCCACCCATCTCTTCTTCGGCCTCCCTATTTCAAAATAACGTATCCGGATCAAAACCGCAGAATATTCCCCATTACCAAAGATGTTGTTATTTTTCCGTGAAGATTACGGAAACAAGAAATAACATAAATGTCAGTAATTTGCGTAGCTTAGCATCAGGATGTAACAATGGTACGCAAACGCGGACATGCGGATGCTGCGTAGAACAGGAAGACCGGTAGATTATCTGTTGGAATCGCACTAGTAATAGATACGTAAATAACTGTTACACCGTATCGTAGACGTGGAGAATGGACTGAGCAATACTCTCAAAACTACGTACTACTCCGTAGAAAGAGACATAATGCGGTCAACATTTGCCTCATCAGTTTCTCGCCACTATAGGCGCGGGCTTACGGACGGCGAGCAATGGATAGTTCGCTGTCCGCTCGTCTAGTGACAGTCCAGACCGAGCCCAAGTCGTCGACGGCGCGCTCTGTACCCGCGCGCCTCAACGAATTGTCAGCCTACTGGGGCCCCGGTCCGGTCCGATGATTTTTCCCAGCATAAAAAAACATTAGTCTCTTTTTAGCCGTCAAAGTGACACTGTAATCCTGCAAGCAACCTGTGTCCTAAAAACGACTGTATTACTTCAGTGTCTCTCACACTTATTTTGTATTGTTGTACCCTATTTGTAGTTTTGAATTGTCAAGAAGTCAGTCAGCCAGAAATATGATGCTGCTTGCACATTCCAAACTAAAGATATTTATGGAAAGGGCAAGAATGGAAAAAGGAAAAGCATGGACAATGGGCAAAAAAATCTTTTTACTTTTAAACTTCTTTTTAAAATTTATACCTGGATAGGGAAAGCTCAATCCATTTTGTATGTATATGCATATAGCACAGTTTACACGTAACCATACGGTAATGATTCGTATTAAGCAATCGCGTCTGTAATCTTCAGACATACTGAGAAGAGCGATGGCAAAGACTTGACTTTTCTGGAGCACACTCAACATTTGTGAATATATAATCAGGACTAGTAACCCGCCTCGACTTCGCATGGATGCTAATTATACACACAAACATTCTCCATTCATTGATTTTTGTATTAAGAGAAAATCACATTAAAATCCGTTCCATTTAAGGAAAAGGAAAAGTTAACGAATAAATATAACATATAAATATATATATCATACTAGCTTTTGCCCGCGGCTTCGCTCCCGGCAACAGATTATTCTACTCTACCCTACCCTACTCTACCCTTTTCATTGTTTTTAAGTTTTATGTATTCTGCTATTCGGGACGGAAACAAATCCAACAAATCAAAAACCATGGCAATCGGTCCAGCCGTTCTCGAGTTATAAGTGTTGTAACAAACACGACTTTCTTTGATATATATAGATAACAGACAGACGATGAAAGTGACTTTAAATATACTAAGTATAAATTATAGATATGACACTTTATTTAACACTTAAGGATAGGAAAACAGGGCATCGTATTACAGAATAATTTTATGTAACTATTGAATAGAACCTTGCTTGAAGAGTCAAAGTACACTATCTTGTCATCACATCGTAGTCACAGTAGAAGTAAACGAACAGTAGGGAAACTGCCTACAAACGCTCGGAAACGGCACACTCACACAAACATACGCATCTACGAGACCGATAAGCTATTCTCGCAGTGCTCATAGTAGTGCGTGTCGCGTCAAGACGATGGGTCACGTTTGAGTTTACTTTTTTGAAACTTTTGTTTACTTAATGGAAACGAGAACTTATTTAATCTCAAGTGCACACAGATGGTTGGTGGTGCTAACCTAACCTAACAATTATTTTTTTCTCGTCTATTCAAGTTTTTGTGATATTTTGGGATTGTGTTGCATAATGTTCTTAAAAAGTACCTACCTAATTAAACACCTTTTCGGATTTATAAGCGGTGCGATTGCCCTTCAAATCGACAAGTACTTTTTATTAAAAAAAATAACCGCCTTCCATTTCCCTCGATTTGGCCAACATTCCATCATCAGATCCTTTTTCAGAAGTCGGTTAAAAATCACATTCAACAAACACCCGAAAACCGCTTTTGAGCCTGCCGCGAGTCACCGGAGTAAGTACCGCGCGCCCGAAACATCTTCGTCCAACCGTGGCTCGCGTACGTTCCCGCCAAAACCCGTAAAAAGTACCATATTGACAAGTTTAAGATCTAAAACTTAATGTATCAATATTAAAATATTTTCCATATTTTTAAACTATTTTGCTCAGGTTAACCGACGCAACGACGGCGACGTCATGAGATTACCATTTAAAGTTTATTTATAATCTAGTTACCTACATAATTATCTATTCAGTTTGTTGATCACTACGGAACATATTTGTTTTTTTGTTTTTCTTAAAGAAACAATATCAAAAACATTAAGTAATAGTGACAACCCTATTGCTTTTATGGAGTGTAGGTATTTATTTTATAAACAAGGCCTAGTTTCTTTACTGTTCGATATTTATACTGTGTCGTAGTTGCTTACAAGTAAGTATTATTATTTAGTATCTTATTTATTATGATATCATTACATAGTATAAAACAAAGTCGCTTCCTGTCCCTATGTATGCTTAAATCTTTAAAACTACGCAAAGGATTTTGATGCGGCTTTTTTTAATAGATAGAGTGATTTAAGAGGAAGTTTTAATGTATAATACATGCATAATATATTTAATATCAGCATAGCACCCGTGCGAAGCTGGGGCGGGTCGCTATTTATTTATATACCTACTAGCGCCCTAGCTTCGCACGGGAACTGATATTGAATATATTATGCATGTATTATACACATAAACCTTCCTGAAATCACTCTATCTATTAAAAGAAGCCGCATCAAAATCCGTTACGTACTTTTAAAGATATAAGCATACATAGGACATAAGCAACTTTGTTTTATACTATGTAATGATTTACATTGCACGCTATATTATGTTTTCTTTCCTTTCGCAGGTAAGATTTTTTTTTTTTTTTTTCAAGAAATAAGCTTCAGATATGTATCTACTTTTTTGTTTCTCTGGCTTTTATGTGTATTAATTTATAAAAATTATAAGGAAGAAACAACTTCAGCGCCTTCTAAAAACAAACATACTTTCTTGTATAAATTTATTTACCTCTGTTATCCGATAAAACAACGAATACAAAAATGACACGAAAGTGGAGTGTTATTTGTATTCAAAGCCACAAATTACGTGTCAATGTGGTTTTCCTCAATATTGAAATGAATGAGCATGAAAGAATTCTGTGTCCTATATTTTTGTGAAAACATCATTGGCAGTGGTTTTATTCATAACACGTAGTATTTGGATAAAAGAACTGCCAACACATTTTTATTTTCTTAGGCCAAAAATTGACATGGGTAGTAAAACCCGACCGCTACTAACTTTTTATTAATTTTTCTGTAAGCATCTAATGTCACTCTTCCAATTAAACTCTTGAGCCCCAAGCGAACGGCGTTCGCACACCTATTGTTCTTTGATTGTGTCTGTAATTACGGTAGTCGGATCTAACGACACTTATCAAACTAAAAAGCAACCAGCAGTTTCAACCCAAGATCGTACCAAAGAAATATACATACTTACATAAGCTCGAAAAACATGACCCTATTTCTGCCGCAGAAGGTTAAAAAGCTTCAGTAACTATAGTATCTAATGTTTAGAAAAGAAATATTATCGTGAATGAAAAATGAGATATTGTAGTTCTAAACGAAATTATTTTTGGTGATTCATATTCCAACTTGTGACCATCATTTTCCGTCTAATTTCTGCTATTTTTCCAGGTGTGTGAATATTTATAGGTGGGTAATGCGATGCATCACGCGCGACCTTGCAAGGTCGCCAGCTTGTGCGCAGCGGAGCGGTGCATTCGTTACAAATTGGACTACACCAACGAAGATGGTACGCTTCGGTGCGTTTGAAGACGCTGTTTTATTTGCAGTGTGAGCAATAACATTAAGAGAAGCGACTTTAGCATCGTTTAAATTGCCATACTCAAGTTTACCTTACACTCGGAACTATTTGTTTATGACTACCGGTTGAAATATAAATCATTTTCGGTAGCGTATCAATGTCAATACATAGATAGTTACGATGGATCAGGCGTATATGGACTGTATATTTTCTTAAGATTCTTGAAATAAAAGAAGTTTGTTTTTTTTTTTAGTTTATTTTTTAGTAAGAAAATACTCTGCAAACAAATAAACTAAAAAGAAAAGGAGCAACTTTTAATTCAAGAATTACAAAGTAACACAGCCTGCGTACTGTCATGAAGCGCCGTTACCTGAGTATAAACCATGATACGACTATTCCAACTATGTGTAGACCTTCATATTTGCCAACAAATGGAGCCGCACACGACTAAGTCGTGAACATACATTCGCCAGAGAAACATATTTATCACAGAGAACAAAGCCGAAATCGTGTTCGGTGTGCAAGGCGGCGTGCCCCGCCCTAAATCTATGCATGTGCAATATGAGCAAAATAATCAAGTTTCTAAAGAACAAAGAAAGGGCAAGTGAATTGCATATACGGAATTAATATATTTCCAATGATATGGTTCGAGAGTCTATTCAACCGATTCAATAACAGCAAGAACGAGTCGCTGACGTAGAAAAATATTGATGAAAGAAAGAAAAATAGTTTTATTTGATACATAATATACCTACCCACACAATGCAAAAACAACATGTAGTTGTGTAACATAAGATTTAAAAAAAAAAAAGTAGAAATTAGATAAAGGAAACGATTGCATTTTAATAATTCTGTAGACGATGAACTGTTGAACTGAACTATAAAAAAAATAATTAAGTACCTAGGCTATGATAAAATAAAGGGATGCGTCGAAATGTGGATAAATTTAAGTATTTAACCATTCACGGAGGCTACGTTAATACATATTAATAAAGATTAGCTTCTGCAATCGGCTTTCCCGCGTAAAACTAGGTTTCTGCATACAAACTAACTTTGGGCCCGCGTATCATCCCCTTAGGGGATAAGTTTTTGAAAAACTTCTCTTATTGCTCGCCTAGATCGCAAACGAAAACTTTATGCAAAATTTCACGCTCCTAGTCCCAGTGGTTTCGGATGTGCGTTGATATGTAAGCTAGTCAGTTTCTGTTTTTATATCTAAATAAATAAAAGGAGAAACTAACTGACACATCAATGCACAGCCAAAACTACTGGACTTGGGAGCGTGAAATTTTGCACAAAGCTTTCTTTTATGACGTAGGCGTGTTCGCCTACGTCATAAAAGAAAAAAACCCTTTCTTGGTGTTCCAAGAAAGGGTTTTTCAACATTCAGATCCAGAAGGGATGTAATAAGGGTCTAAAGTTTGTATGAAGAACCCTACTTACACGCGGGCAAAGCCGCTGTGAGAAGGATAGTATATAAATGAATAGATATACTGTCAATAACCCACAGTAAAAGAAGTATCAATAATTCAATAACCGTACCTAAGCTACCAACACACCATAAAAGAATCGCAAGTATGCACGTCGCCGGTGGCGCAGGCGCACACTAGACAAAGGCCACGCTTTCATAACCTTGTACAAATGTACACTGCTACCTACCCACCTACCACGGCCTGACTGTGATTCATGATTGTCTCGGGTAACTTGCTAATTAGAAACCATGAGAGCTTTTAAACTAGAATAAAGTGCAATAGAAACATGTTAGGGTTTTGATAAAAGTTGGAAAAGTATCAAGGAAATACAAGGCAATCATAATAAAGGCAAATTTGTAAAGCAGTCGACAAAAAAACTTGATATGTTCGTGGTGGGGGTAGCACGAGCATTTCAAAATGTAACGAATTATGAGTGCTCTGAGCTCCCTGTACTACAAAATCTCAAGTTATTTGCCGTCTTCTGTGTGTACTCTTTCACACACTAACAACAGAATAGATTTGAAAAAAAAGTAAGGATCCTGAGAATAATACAGGATAGTTTTATAGGCGAAGTCGCTGGCAAAAGCTAGTTAAAACATTAAAACAAAAAGCAGAACGTAATACTAAAGTGCATATTGCGCATAACCAATTTAAATAAAGTAGACATTAAAAATAATTCAGACAAAACAGTTATACTGATAGTTCCACTTAATGTTTTAGTTCCACTTAAACATTACCTGTTCAAAATTCAGCTTTACAAATTTTAAACCAATTTCTTTGAATATCGACACAATATGTAGCGTTCTCCATACTAACGAACAATATAAAGTAAACAATGTTACCGATACCTGGAAATATGAACAGCTGTGTCAACGTAATTATAAATTTATGTTAAACACATCCTTCTAGCAAAATAACAATTAACAACATAAATGGAACAATAGATGGCCGAATATAACTATATGCGGCAACTACTTTAGCGTTATGTTTTTTAGTTTTTAAACCAAAATTGAGAGATCAATGAATTATTAAAATAAATATATGCATAAAGATCATAAAATTTTAGTATTTTTATAAAGTTACAGTTACTTGATAAGTTTATTGGGTTTATGAGTCAGGCTGAGCACAGTAACGCCAACATATATTGTTATAATCTTAACAAACAATATTCGCAAAAGCAATTGAGATAAATTAAAACAGCAGCTCTTTGGATCGTAGGCGATGATAGTAAGCAAACTGTTGTAGGATAGAAAATTTGCATTAAAATTTTAATAAAACAGTATCCTTCAATTAATGTTTGATCTATGATTAATCTCCGTAGGTTGCAAAATTATGTATGTCGAATATAACAACCTCAAAGGAAATTAATAACACTATCGATGTAGAATGTGACGTTGACACAGAACTATTGAATTAATGGACCCATGCAAGTAATCCATCAAATTCACAGCGAATAATATAACAAGTAAAAATAAATAGCCTTTCGAACCTTGGGTCTTAGTTAAATTGAGTAATCCGATACGATTGGCATAGATCAGATTATCTTAAAAGGTCCATTTATAGTCAACGCACATGCTGTACGAAATAATTACGAGAATGAACGAAATACCGTAACATTGCGACCTGCGCATGTCACGATTTTTAAAATCGCCTTTGTTTTGTGGGTCAACGACAACCGAGGTTTCAAGTGGAAGAAGTATTGCATCGTCACGTATGCATTTGTGGCCTATTTCACATGACTTTTTTACATCATTCCGTTCCATCCTTATAAGGTTCGTAGTGACCTTAGCTGGAAGTGTCGAGTTGAGATATAGCCCGCTACCTGTACTGTCATAGATATTCCACAATCTCCGTTTAGTAATAACATTTTTCGCATTCTTCAAAGTATTACTTCAAAGTACATATTGGGTTTTTTCGATTCATTCATCGCTGATTTGTTTTCTCAACTTCAAGATTCTCGGTGCGATTTTTAACGTCATTGTATTCATTTTTGCCATCACGTCATTTATTACTTTTATCTTTGTGGAGACGTCATAGGTGCACATTGTGCATTTAAACAATGTTCGAAATATTCTTTGTAGCATTATTAAACTGTCCGTGTATACAACAACAGCATCCATTACCGCAAGACCACGTAAGCCAGTCCTATCAATAGCATTAATCAAAAGCATAAAACGCCTACGATGTTACTTCGTCATTGTATCTTTAACTTCTCATACTTGCGTAGGGTTTCCACCTCTTACATCTCATTGTTGAACTTTGCTATCTTCATCGTCTTGTTAAGATATAATGGATTGTGCAGTCGATCCTATCGTATAAATTTATCATACACACGTTACAATAAAACATTAACAAATTCAAGACTCGTGATGCAATATTTGTTATACCTTAGAATCGTTAATTGTCTTACCGTTATATAATTTGCCTTAGACTTACAAAATAGGTCTTCCCTCTAAGAAAGGATATGAGTCGTAACCCATTGCACAATTCTAATTATAATTGGTGGACATTACATGTCTTCGAACCTGTTTGTTCTAAGATGTGCCGACTTCTTACAATGTTTTCCTTAACCGTTTAGAGAGCATTTGGGTTGAAATAAATTACACAAAGTAATGGTGGTTCCCAAACCCGGGTGGGTTCGCACCCGTGACCTGCAACTCAAGCAAGTGGAGCCGTTATAGGTGCAATCGGTAACCCTGACACACTCAATTATTAATATTGAATTCAATCGATTGTTTGTCCAACCCTTTTAATATCAAGCTACAAATCATCATTTCCCACATCGCTAATCTTAATTGATATTAACGAGAATGCATCCCTATCTTCACCTCCATAATTCAATTAGTCCATCACGTGTGGTCCAGCCAATTTGTTCGCTTGTCACTGAAGACAGCTGCCACTTGTCATGTCTTGCAGTAAATTACGCCAGCAGTAAATACTTACAACAACATTTACTTTTCCCAACGACTACGTCAGGTTGACAGTATACAAATTGCAGATTTATACTGGATTTAAAGGAGAATGTTAATATTTTGAGAAGTTTTTTCTTCTTCCAGTTCACATAGCATCCTTTATTCTCATCTCATCTATAAATCATTAATGATACTAATGTAAATCAGCAAATACATATATGCACTACAAGCAGCTATAGTCACAAATGACGTTCACAAAGTAATGAATAAATGTTATATGGGCAATGGGCATATACAGCAAACAGTCAGAAACTAGAACACTCGGAAACGAAATCGTTTGGCAAATACAAGAAAACTGTACAAACATGTTAACAAATAAGTAGATATATGTATATACAAACAATTTGTTTACAGTCTAGCAGGCGACCCAGTTGCGGCGCAATTTAAATTGACGAATTTGGATAGTAAGATCATAAATATAATGGTAATTAGTCAGTAAAATAAACAAGTTTGGTGACAGATTTGTATAAAATCTGTAGAAAACCCAAAACTCACATGAATAAAACCAAAGTTTTGGTAAACACAGAGGTAGCACGGCATCCTGTTTACAAACACACTGATATGCTCTTCAAATAAAATGAGAAGTCAAATGTTACATAACAAGTGTAATAATACATAACATAATAAAAAAAAAAACAGAGATCAAGACCATTAGACGGTCGCTGAGCGGTCAAATGATGCTATCTATTTCAAAATCATAGTATACGAACCATGTTTAGAGAAGGCTGACCGGCGCGGGCGCATCCGTCGAAACGGTCAAGTTCACGGAGAACACGCACGACCAACTCTTGCGCATCGCACTCCCACATCAAACGAATTAGAAAAGATTTCTAAAAGCTGTTTGTATGTAGTAGTTACACCAATCAGCGAGAGGAAACGTCGCAGGAAATAAAGCAGAAGAGATTGCTAAGCTGCATGCAAGAATTAAGACTTGGCATAAAATATGTGCTGCAATAACACATTTAAGAGTAGGTAATTATGTGACTTCCTGAATTGCAGCTGCTTTCATTTTATATGTAAAGCGTCAATATATCATCAATATAAGCGTCGAAAGTTTTAAAAGATTCATAAGTTTCAATTTATGTTTCCGTTAAAGAAATACAGGGTCACACTCACAAGACTTATAACACCTGACTAAAACGTCTCACTTTTTTTCTAGTAGCAATTAATTAAAAAATAGTAGACACTGCCAATTATAAAATAAAATCAATCAATTTAAATCAAAGAGCCCCAGCCAGTCATAAAGGCGTTTCGAAACATTACAAAAAGTAATATTTACGAGCTTTGTGAATGCTATAATTTCGTCTTCACGTTGAATATTAGAAACTTTTGAAGGTCGGCTGATTGAGGGTCAAGTTCGAGAGGCCGGGGCATCCGTGCCACATTCGCGGCACGCTTCGCTGGCCCCAGCATCCATTGACCCGGTGGCATGTACGACATATCTAGAACCGAAGGCGATTGAAGATGTCGATGTTGGTATATTCTTGACATGCCTTTCAGATGTTTGTTTTGTTTAAGAACATTTTTATGGCTATTATAGTCGTATCAGTAACGTAGACGGTTCAGTATCATTTATGTGAAATGTTTTGTTTATTTGATCCTCATTATCATCATGCACACGGGTCTACGCCAAGCACCGCCACACGGTCCTGTGCGTCTTGCATCTAACGGATTCCAGCAATTGGATATCTATTTCCATTAGTCACGTCATAATTTGAGAATGAATTCACCGACTTAATTTGTTTTTAAGATTTCATATGATTTGTAGAATTAACACCTGGAAAAAAACATCGAATATTTTAGAAAATTTAAGGACTATTTAACCTTTGCGGGCAGCGGCTCCGCTATCGGTTAAATAAGTAAGTAGTGGGGTCAAAAAACATTTATTAACATTTGGTATTATTATACAAACTGTAATAGTCAAAGAAGTTATGGATCTAGGAGAAAGTACTTCTAAAAGTGTAGAATGTGGATAAGTCTCTTATTATAAGCATTATGATTGTTATTTCGTGGTTTTGTCATTGCCAATGCCTATCTAACCATAACTACACCCATCATTTGTTTACTTTCGCTAGAAAGTTTCGGTTTTTTCGTGACAAATTTCTAACGTAATGTAATAATACCAATATTTAACCTAGTAAAAAATATTTCTGTACAGGCTACTCGAAAAAACACGGTCAAACCAAAACGTGTTATAAATTAACCTATTCTTTGCGTAGTATCTATTACTATCTTGAACAACACAAATGATGATTAATCATTGAATGGCTTCTAATCATCAATAACCCCGTCAATTTCTTTAAATTCTCTTTTGTATCAGATCAAATCAGATTTAATGTAATTTCATCCTACAATCATTCAATTGAAGGTTTTGTTCCGTCTATGAATGGGTGGGTCAAGGTTTCAAACGTCTTATAAATTGCATTTCTATAGCTTGAGGATATAATAATTTTCCTTAAAGGCATAAGTATTCATCTACACTAATATAATAAAGAGGTAAAGTTTGTTTTTTTGTTTTTATGTTTTTTTGTTTGTAGGGGGTAATCTCTGGAACTACTGGTCCGATTTGAAAAATTTAAGCAACAATAGAAAGCTGCTTTACTCCTCAGTGACATAGGCTATATTTTATGTACGCGGGCGAAGCCGCTGGCAAAAGCTAGTAAGTTATAAGTACTTAGATAATCCTTACACATTAAACGTTCCTTACTACGTCTGGCTGTTTTTTTCCTCTGGGATTTTCATTCTTGACTTATCTATAATATAATAATGATAGTAGAAAAAAGCAAAGATTGTAACACCCGACCGAAACTGATGCAAGTCGCTAGTATTTTTACACTCAATAGTCTGTAAACAGTCATATCCAACCCAGTCACTAAGATGTAGTTGCCTATTAAGCACCCTGCCGTTCAATATAAAATTTCGATTTACATCAGTGGTTCCCAACTTCAAGTCTGTTGACCACTGGTGGTCAGCATGAGTTGAAATATGATCCGTCAAAACAACAAACTGAAGTGTAACAGTGTTTAGACGTTTCTTTTCTGTCAGAAATAAATGTGATATTGTATGGGTGCAGAAATTTCAAAGATTTTCAACAGCCATTCGAAGCTGGGGCAGATTACTAGTACTGGTAACTGGTTTTTAAATTATGCATATCTTTCTATTATATAACAGTGACGCAAAGATTCTACGGTCAGTTATGGGGAACATGAGATAGATAAAATGATTAACAAATATGGTGATGATAGCATCGAGATGACCGCTTTTATGGTGTCCTATAAGCGCGTTTATCGTCACGCTCTCGTTCTTATTTCCTTGCTGTTTGTGGCATACTATGCGATGACACAGTTACATATTGCAAGAATGGACATAATAGGTTGTAAACAGGTCACGCGTGGAAAAAGGTTACGATTGGACGAGATATTTACTACAGTCACACAATACCGGTGAAAAATGCCAAAGGTAATGGTGAAATTCATGTCAAATGAAAAGAAGACCAAAACAAATTTAAGGCAGTTACAGACGGTATAGTTCTAATTTTATGAAAAATTTAAAATTGTTCTTGAACATTTATACATCACATGTCATACGTATAATCATCATCTTCCTTGGCTTTTCCTAACTAGATTGGGGTCGGCTTCCAGTTTAACTACCTATAAGTTACTACAGCTACCCGTAAGACCTCCACAACCCAGTTACTGGGCGACACAACACTCATTTGATTGGTCAGAACACAAAGTGTCTAACTACCTGTAACGACTGTTGACATATCATAACCAAAATTAAATTTATTATACTTCTTGTTATAAAAATATTGTTACAAACACATCAATGGGCATTGACAACATACATTTCACGAACAATAGGTACACTCACAACATAATATCAAATGTCTTCGCGACCGTGACATATTTCCCCATGTTCCACTATAACAAAAGGATCGAGGAGCTAACGCGTGCTATTGTTCGGAGTCAATCAATGTTCAGTGACAATGGCCTCATATGTCAATCTAGATGTTAAATCATAGGCACCAGAATAGTTCGGTAGATCACTATCGCCGCTGTGAATGGTTTCGTTAATGTATTTTTAATTTAATCATTATGTTTGATTAGGTTTAATGTTGTCGTGTGTTTGAATAAGCTGTGGTTTAAGATTAGAATTAGATTAACTTACAAAATGGGTATCTTACTCTTTATGAATGAGCGACGACGATAATTAAAAGATATAGTGCAAAGAATTGCATGAACTGGTATGTTTCCAAATACGCGAAGGAAGCTGGCATTAAAAATATGCTATAGCTTGTGAAGACGGATTAAACTTATTAAATTTTTGGACTTTTAATTTTTAAGCTATGGGATAATTATATGTTATTACTTTAAATAATAACCAGCAGAGCGAAATAGCCGACCAATTTAGCGATATATTTCTTCGATCCTTACCTTACATACTTCTACTTCATTCAAGTTCATGTTGACTCTTATGGTAAACCTTCACGAATGCCGTTAGACATTTCCTTGCTAATATACAAATCTAATATCTACCGCCTATTACACAATAGCCATTGACCTTTACCGATTATTGTCTAAGACTACATGTTAACACGAGCTATTTTTATACAACCGTATGCTCGTGCTGACACCGCCTTTATTCCGCATTGATTAGGTACAGGTTTTTTTTCATAATCGTGAAGTTGCAAGTCTGAATGTAAGAAGGAAGCAATGATCAATTAGTTAATAACGATTTGTCTGTCGAATGATTAATTTATTGATGTAAACATCATGAAAAACTTCTTAAGCTTTCAACTAGACTGCGTGTAAGATTCAATAAAAAACTCAAAGTAGATTTTTATGAGATTATTAATTGTTCATTTGCATGCTAAAGTGTAGATTATAATGATGTGATGGTGGTCGTTTTCCTGCATCATGATGTCACCTCCAAAGTACAATTGCATGCTACAAAGAAACAAATAACATGAAATAGACATAAAGAGGACCAGCGAATACAACAAACTCTATTGATTCGGTCACCCTATAAAGATGAACGCCATTTCATCCAAAATAATAAGCCACAACTCTTCACGAGGTGAAGGCATTATGAGTAAATCATCTTGTATTCATGTCCATGTTCAAATTGACAAGTCACGTTTGCAAACCATATAATTTGTAGTAAGCAAAAAATATAACTACATCTTAGGTATAAATGCAAATGATCACTGAGGTGTTAGAAGAACAAAAACAGTAAATAAATCTATCTTCGTACATAAGACTCTCGATGTATGTCAAAACATAATTTATTAAAGTTATAATTAATAAGGGTAATAAAACAAATCTTTTACATAATGATAAGAATTTGTATTGTTCAATTTGTACTAATTCAAATATATTACCATAATTAATTTTATCTCTAATATTATTTATTTATTTTTAAACTTCATGTACAGTAAGTGGTACATAGGCGGACTTAATTCTACAAGGCATTCTCTACCAGTCAACCTTTGGGTTAAAAAAGACAACAATAATTCTATATTTTTTATTAATAATAGTTTTAACTAGCGACCCGCCCCAAGTCGGCATGAGTGTTAGAAACCTTTAAATTGTGCTTCTAACATTATCACGATGACCCACCCGATATAACATAAAGTAAAACTAAATATCTGCATTTTAATAGTATACTAACAAGAAAGGTATTTTCGAATTTATTACATACGCGAGTTTTTGATTAACTTGCCTCATGTTATGGTAGTTTTGTTAGCGAGGCCAAAATTGAACCCCACATCGTTAAAGTTTGAACTAGTCAGTAGATTTCTGTACAATAAAACTGATACCAATACATTATAATAAATATAGAAGATACAGGCCCATTCTAAAAAGCTTGACAGGACGCAGATAGAGTACAGGATTAGTAGTTTTTGAGTTTATCAGGTTACTACGTATAGAATTTGTTAAAAATATGAATATGTACAAGAATTTCAAGGAATGTTAAAAAAAATTGGTATATTTTTTTTATAACTAATTATTTCAACAATAAAGAATCACTGAGTAATGAACTAAGTTCCTCATATCTCCTCATACCCTCAAAAGATGCATCCAGTGACTGCTGGACTGCATAGGCAAAACGCCATAAAAACAGCTAACTTTTGGGCCAACGAAACTTAAATCACAGTCTGCGAGATGAAATATCCGGGAAAAAAATTACATACTGAAAGTTGTTTTAATATATATGCATTCTTTACCTCCGAGGTCTGAGGAGGTTTAGATCCGCCTTTCAACTTTATAATAATAGCTAATGTAGTGATCTAAGTATTGGATAATTAAGTCAGCAAGGTTGCAACAGAAGCGGGCTCAGTATAGTACCCAGGGTGCACCGAACAATCATTTAACACTTTCTCAGTCATTTTCATTACGCTTACAGCTTAGGAGTGGTATTCCTTGCCGGAGCCTGTGTTTCCTGATTGCTTTAACCAGGAAATATTTAAAATAAAGGGAAAATTTCGTTATTTTTCAAAAACGTACTTCATCGCAGATCAAATGATCGCTTAACATCTGATCTAGCAGAATGCAAACCTGTGTTTCAAAGGCGACCCTATCATAAATAACATAAAAATATTAAAAATTTGTTCTGTATGTAATCATAAGCTATTGTAAAAATTGTACACTGGATCTTACTCTCTATTGTAATCTCTATCACTCAATGGTTTGTTGGAAAACTCGGCGTTGATATAAGCTCGCCTATGTACATAAACGTTGTAATCCATAAGCATACTTACAAATTTATAAATATACATTATTTCTCAATACTACATGACCATGTAGGTCAATAAAAAATAACAAAAATCTTAAAAAGTTCTTATGTATGCAATCATAAGCATAGTTAGAATTTTACAAATAAACTCTATTTCCCAATACTGCTCTACATGGTCAATGCCAAGGTCTTTACTTGAACAAAAAATAAGAACGCTCATTAGCAAGTAAATAATTATACCTACGTATGTCTGTAACGCACATAATATTTTATATAACACATACCTACAATACTTCGTCTTATTTACGAGTATTTTAATTTAATTGGCATATAAAATACTTGTAGTTTAGAGGTGACACGTGGTACGAGAAAAACTGCAAGCAGGTTTTTCCAACGGATGTAAGTTTTTATGATGTTATGGTGTCTAGAGATAATCATTCTTTACGTCAAAAATAATATACGGGATTAATAGGTAATATGCTTAACATCTTCGTTAGTTATATTCCAACAAATACAGTGAATTTAAAAATCGACTGCCTTAATTGTTTAATTACAGGAAAAAAAAGTTTACTTATTTTTAATACAATCACTGCAACAGTAGAAGTTTAAGTGGCACTTTACGATGTCGCAACATAGTTTTTTACCATGCTCGTCGTAGATTCCCACGACGCGACGTCGCATCGTGAAACGACGCCGTATCGTGGTACGAAGTCGTATCGTGTTTATGTGTCCCGGCCCTCATCATGGTGAAATACCACATTCTTATTTCTGTAACTTCCCTTAAAGAATACAAAGAGTAACATTCCCTACACACATCTGCACAGACCTTTAATCGTTCACGAACGTGATCAGCCGCACATTCTACATTTCAATAACAGAACGATCGTCTAACAAAGCCATAAACACAGACGGTTTACCAACTAAAATATCAAGTTAGTTGCACAAAAGCAACTAGTACAAGAAAACCCGTGTAGATTACACAGCATTAGCACACAGCGTAGTATTACCGGTAAATAGTAACAACGAACAGGGGAAATGTACGCTTACTGTACCTATTAGATGACGAAATGTTTGTAACAACACCAACACCTGCTCCAATAACTGGTTCGTATAGGGAAAACATGTTATTCCTGGTTCAATAGAGTTATCGATAAGTGGAAAATCGTAAAGTGGAAAGTGGTGCGTGCGACCCTCGAACGACCAACACGTAACAAGTCGGCATCGGTAAGAAGTGATGGACATAACGTAAGTACTATCATCTGTTACGTGGTGGACAGGCAGATAGCCGAAGTTCGAAGAAACCTATCAGTGTGCAATTATTAGCCAGTTCATTTCCATGTTTCTGGGAATTGCTTGAATGCATAGAATGTAACAGCTGCGGTTAATTAATTATATCAGGAATTTACACGTACCTTCCTTATTTATTTATATAATTTGCTATGAAACTTCTTACGTTGGTAATCTGTTCTTTGGAATACGTAACGCATGCCTCCCATTAAAAAATTCTACTCATCTCATAACGAAAAAAATGTTGTTTACTTCAAACATATACTCTAACAGTTAAAATATAAAAACCCGCAAAAAAAAAACGTGACTTGTATAGCAAATCGGCTTCTGAATAACATAGAAATTGTTTTCGATCTATTTTTAAATGGAAAATAACTAGCATTAATATTATGTCAAAAATTATCCAAAAACGTGCGAGACGGCGCCACATTAACATATTTTTTTTAACATAAAAAGGTCCCCGGGTCAATTTAATTTAGACTAGTAATATTTCACTACTATCAGCTTATTAATATCACATATGACAATAAATTATCGTAAACTATTAACATTTAGCTACCAAATCCGAATTAGATACTAGTGACTGGACAATAACAAAAGTGTTTGGGTACGCAGGTGGAAAACATTTTGCTTGGTTGCGATGAGGTGATTTTAGAGCCAGAAGTACAAATCAAACTTGCAGCGGTTAACATGTATTTACAAACATTGGTTATTATAATTAACAGTAAGTCGATGTAGTCAATTATAACTAGCTTAAAGATCGGACTAATGACAATTTATGATAAATAATCGAGAGATCGAGAGGGGGAAAAACGCTAAGGGTAGCGCCCTAAAAATCCTCGCGCCGTGTTGACACTTAACTAAAAAATTTTACTTAAATATTAACATGCAATACTAAATCTAGGGCGTGTTCACATAGTATGCAATATAGTATAGTCAGTTGTCCTTTTTTATAGATATTTATTAAACAATATGTAGGCGGCTAAATTAAAATGTATAACGAGAAATCATTAAAAACTGGTAGTCGGCGCCAGTCTGAAAATAAAATTCGAAAACATTTTTCCTTTTAGGAAACAATGTTTACAATATTAATATCTAAGCATTGATTATTCCAAGTATCGGACCCATTTGTCTTGTTCTGTTTTTTTTTGTTATTGGTATTATTTGACAAGCTTTATTATAAAATGGACAGCTTACCTATTCTTTGTAGTTTATTTTTAGTGCGAATATCAAATATTAATTTGTTTTTATTGTTAGCCACTAAATTACCGTCACCATCGATATAGATTTTTTTTAACAGTAATCGGGAGTAAAGGATCGTCACATATACAGCTCCTAGGCTAGACTCAGTGGATAAACATTCAGAAACTGCTTAATAGCAGATATATGCATATAGCAGAGATGGTTACGTAGCTCTAGATTGCATGTTTTAAGAGGAAATGGGTGCCATGAAAGCTTGAAAGCATAAGACTCGTGCTAAACTAAGCTACTTAATGAGAATGCACCGGATAAGCACAGCTTACGTTTAATTGGCCGTAAACTCCAAAACCTGTCTCCGCTGTACATTTAAATATGGAAACCATGATCTACAACTCAAATCGTTATTTAATCTTTAATGATATGAAATAAAATTGTGGCAACTGCCAGCCGCACATTTCTTATTTTCTCAATATTTTAATCAACTTTAGCTTGAATCCAATTATAATCTATATCTAGATTTGTGTTTTTTATTTGTGTCCCAAACACGTTTTAACTATTCTATTTAAAGATGAGACGATGATCCTCCTTCGAATGCCTTTATAATTTCCTTGAATTAACTTCTAATTGTCCAATCAAAATTTCTTACAGTGGTTGGATAAATCGATTGCGATTCAATACATACCTATTACGCTAATTGATTTTGAGAACGTTTAAAACACGAAAATATACAGTACTTAAATTGAAATAAAACGATATTTTAATAGCTAGTAAGTAAGTATGTATAAACAACAAGTTTTTACAGAGATTTCCGCGGAATTAAGTGTTGGCGAGCATGCATTGCGTTGTTCGCGCGCTTTTCATGTGGCGGCCATGTTGTGGGAATGCGCGGGAAAGTGGAAAGTGCTCGGGTTATCATCTTATTGTCAGTGTCTAGGCCGCCTCATTGTTTCTGGGCGCGATATTCTCTTCCCGTGTGAAAGCTAAGATGTAAGTATAATGGAAGAAGCATCTCATTCAGTTATATACAAGACTTGCGTAATATAATTTGGAGTTTATTACATAAGGCAAATAGCTTCAAGCTGTTTTATAATGCGGTGCAAATTAGGTCACTTACCAAAACGTTTTTTGTAAAAAAAAAAAAAGATTTGGGTGGTTAGCAACCAGAATTAAAATAAAACATTTTCCTTATAAAATAAAAAGTCTAAGAATATTGGCAAGGTGAAAAAAGCTATTATTTGATGATAGCATGCGTCCTGGGCAAAACCATATAGACTAACATATATTACTGATAGACTGACATACATTTACATCAGTTCTTCTAGCTTACCTATATCTGCATAAGCCGGGCATTTCACTGGCAGGTTCTCATTAATTCAAATAGATTGGCGATTAGAGCAGAGTAAAACTCTATAATTTTCATTAAACACACAATGGCTATCGAAAGTGAACTCCCGCGCCTATGATCTATGATCTACATGTTCTAGATCATAGAGAATTACTTGTTTCACACAAGGTGACGTTTGAAATCGTCCTTGACACCTTGATTATCTACCACTATGTTAATTAGAAACCGCGTACAAGAAACAGCCGGAGCTTACAATGACTATCATATTTACATCTTCAGAATTACTCATCATTATTTTCATATTAACAGAACTCGAGAATACTGAAGATGATCTTGGTTTTATTTATATATTTACGAAGATATTTTAATCGAATGACGATGTGGCAGCTGCTTAATTGCTGGGAAATCGTATGTTTGTTTTAATTTTTAGGTCGGTCATAATTTATACGTGGAATAGTCGAATGCCAAAAGTTGTTATAGTGAGTAATGTGTCATTGCTGAAATCTGTTTACTCAGTTTCTAATTCATGCTAACAGTGAGTAACCAATCGTAACACACCATTATCCTCTTACTCTTATCCATATTTATTTGGTATTGGCGCAACAAGCCTTTCCTTCCTCCCTTGGGTTCTTTCAAAAGTTACCGCAGTCCTAGGACGCAAAGGGTAGATGATTCTCAGTCAGTATAAGCCTGATACTCGCTCTTGGGAGGGAGAAGTAACGAGTTGGTTTCCCATCTAAAAAAGGCATATGGAGCTTTGAGCATGGTGAATATTATTTTCTCTTATTTGGTAAAATAGTACTTGACTATTATTACCCGTCCCAAAAAGGCATTTTTTCTTTCATATCTTCTTCTTTCATCCAGACTCATTTCTGGTCATATAAGTTTCAATATTTTGATGACTGAATCAAAATCGAAACGCTTTCCAAAAATCTCTCGATTATTCAAAGGTTATGATCCGATTTTATCTGCTATTTTTTATCGGACCCCACGCGGCAATCCGTGTAGGAGTTTGTTTATCCTCCGGACCAGTATTTTATAGTCATTGGAATTTTTACGGCTAGATATGATATTTTACGGACATTGAACGTATTTTTTTTCTAATATCTCGTTAATTATTCCTTCAACAACAATGAACGACGAAGTAAACAGCCATTAAAACATTGGACTTTTGCCGTCGCCATAGCCGTCCCTAATGGTGATTTTGCTCAGCTATGCTAATTTAGAAGTCGCGTCGGACAGAGACTTACTAGAAGCATAACGACTTGTTTATAATCTTTGGACATTAATCTCATTCACGGACATACATATTCGTAACAGCAGAGATCCCATTTGTTGGCGCCAGCTATCAAATCGTTGTAAAAATACCTTCTGGTAAAGTTAAGAATGGCATATATGGTCAGCATCGCTTAGCGACAGTTTATGTGATGTGTCACCATCATAGTAAGAGAGATGACGCCGTTTTTGGTAGCATCAACAAACCCAAGATTTGTATATACTGTTGCCGTATAAAGTTTTGTGGTTAATACGATATGATTGTGGCTTTGACCGTTTTCAGTTTGTAATATGATCGCTTCGCAGAACCTGCATTTTTCTGTTTCGTATCTGATAACTTAAGTATTTTATCATACTCCAGTAAACGAGTTCACTTAACAAGAATCGCTGCACTATTACAATAATTTCCGTCATCTTATGATCTCGAAAGATCCGCGATAAGGTGGCTATCTCCCTGTCTATATAGTGTAAGTATTATTATTCTCGTATCAAATCGAGTTTGATGGGAATTCCGTTGTGTGTCGTATGCGCATGTCTCGTTCGGAATGCGGAGATGACCGCTTGCGCGCGCCGGCTTTTCGTCGTCTCGTCGATTCGCCTTTCTTATTAGCATAAAAAAATCGTGTATTAGATTGACGCTCGACCTTTTGATTTACACAAACGATCAATGTCAATGTCATTGGATATTAACATAATGAAAATAATAACATGACGCTTGATTATTGAGATGTTCGCTAATGAGTGTTGAGCCCCCGACTGAGACGATGTTGTGTTAAACTTGTTCAGTTTGTTTTGAATATTGACCTTTTTAAATAAAGCTAATGACGTAGAGATTCTTGGTTGCGTGGTACATTAACATGAAAATTAATTTTATACAAATTTGAGGATGATTAACAGAAAAAAGTTAACAGTAACAGTTAATTTGTAGTTGGCTAGTGCCTTTCAACGTTGATTACGTGTATAATTATAGTGAATAAGTTTTGATATATAATATGTATTAGTTTATGAGTATTTTAAGATAATTTTATGTATTTTTTTTCTATGGGCCTCCGATGCCTGAAAATAAAATGATTATTATTATTATTATAACTTACCATCAGAAGGTGGCCAAACGCGAGCCATTAATCTACACTAATATAATAAAGAGGTAAAATTTGTTTTTTTGTTTCTTTGTTTGTAGGAGGTAATCTCTGGAACTACTGGTCCGATTGGAAAAAAAATAGCAACAATAGAAAGCTGCTTTACTCCTGAGTGACATAGGCTATATTTTATGTACGCGGGCGAAGCCGCTGACAAAAGCTAGTAATGTAATAAAAAAAGGATGACAATGTCAATGCTGAATGATCTGTACAGACATAAATGTAACTTTAGTCACTCCCGCCCAGTATTTTCCGAGTATCTATAAATATGTAGTTTATTAGTAAGCCTCCTCACGTGACCGTGGACTTGAGGTGAGGTCGGCGGGTCGGCAGATCACTGCTCGCACGTTTCCATACATTATGTTTTAACGTGACTTGAACTTGCGTAAACTGATACGGTTATTTTAAAACGGTTACTCGTTAGTTAGGCCTGTATTCGTTAATCTACCGTTTAAATCTATATAATATAAAAGGAGAAACTGACATAGCAACGCACAGCCAAAACTACTGGGTCTAGGAGCGTGAAATTTGAACAAGGGTTCCTTTTATAACGTAGGCGACCACTAAGAAAGGCTTTTTTCAAAATTCAGCTCCTAATTCAAATTCAAAATTCAAATTCAAAGCATTTATTTCAAATAAACCTTTACAGGCACTTTTGAAAAGTCATAAAGTCGGTCTGTCAGGAAAAAAATGACGCTAATTGCACATAAAAGGATGTAATGGGGGTCTAAAGTTAGTATGGAGAACCCTACTTACACGCGGGCGAAGTTGCTGGCAGAAAGCTAGTCAGAAATAGCTAATTGATGGAATTGAGCATATCGGTAAACGCGGATTGAATTCGCTTCGGTATTCATTATAACAAAAAGCAGTCATGAAAACTGTTAAGAAATAAGTGAAAGACAAACAATGTGATATTTATTTTGACGTCAAAAGGTTTTAAAAGTATTTATTCAGTGTCCTTTTTTAAACGAAATAACGGTTTTTAATGATGCTATTATGAAGGTAATTTCGAAGATGTTTGATTAGTGATTATCCGATGGTCAAAGTTTATTGTAGTCATTTTTTTTTGTCCGTCAAGTGTTTAGACCGCACACCGCGCACTTACAAAGTTATAACTTTGTTGTCTTAAGTTAAAAGCACACGCTATTAAGTATGATTCAGTTAGTATAAGTCACGATTAAGCAAATAGCAACCTTTGATTGTTTCCTTAATTCCTTTATAATTATTGCATTTAAGAAAGATATTTTGTTTACACTTTGCTTTATTTTAGTTGAAAAAAAAAGTTTGATAATCTGTGTTTTTTTACCATATTATTATATATTGAGGGCCTAGCGCCCAAGCAATGCATTAAAACAGTGACTTTCTGAAGTCAACTCCTCGGTAACGGCTAGGTTAATAGATTTGAAAAAAAAAATAACATAAACTCCTGTACAACATTATCAACATTAAATTTTTTTCGTGTGATTAATACCTACTTTTGGCTAAAAAAATTTAACCGTTTCGCAACTTTTTCTTACTCCTTCTCAATTGAACGGCTTCAATCTTTAGAAATATTTTTACACAGAAAAAAAATGGTGGTTAAGTCTTACTCGGAATGTACACAGATTAGATTATTAGATAGATGTATTAGATAGAAAATGGATTTAAAGGTCAGCGGGGCTATACCGGACACAGCTAGCCGGAATTAAATGCACACATATTCGTTTGGCAACAAGGCGGCTGTACGAGTATGTCTCTTTGTGCATTTAAAACACTCCTATTTTATTTCAAACTAATGCAATGTTGATATTAAATATATTATGCATATATTATACACATAAACCTTCCTCTTGAATCACTCTATCTATTAAAAAAACCGCATTAAAATCCGTTGCGTAGTTTTAAAGATCTAAGCATACATAGGGACAGACAGCGGAAAGCGACTTTCTTTTATACTACGTAAAGATAGGCCATGTAAGCTTGTAGGACACTTACAAAATCATCAAAAAGTAGTGCACGGCTTTATTATGGTGGGTAAAAATCTTCCAGTGACAAATCCCGCCCTTTGGCGGAGTGGGAGATAGTGTCAGACTCTTTCTGACTAAACAACCGACCCCATGCCTACGTTGCCTTTATACCAGAGCCGAGCCTTCCTTTCAGATGCGAACCCATGACCCCAGAAGGCTACGACCTTTCTGCTGGGCTGAGGCGACGTCGACAACTCTAGTTTTAATTATTTGTTGCCAATGGAAAAGAGTCAACAAAAAACTCCATCCATAGCAACTGTTTAAAAAAAAAAGTTTTTTACAATATTTCCATATTACAACAGCTACCGATATCTTCTGACTATCTGTTTAGCGACTTGATTGTCTCTTACTCTCTTAATTAATCATTACATTGCATAGTATAAAACAAAGTTGCTTACCGCTGTCCCTATGTATGCTTAGATCTTTAAAACTTCGCCACAGATTTTGATGGAGTTTCTTTTAATTGATAGAGTGATCCAAGAAGAATATTTATGTGTATAATATATGCATAAAATATTCAATATCAATACCCGTGCGAAGCTGGGGTGGATCGCTAGTTAAAAATATAACGTAAAACATTACAAAGCTGGAACGGAAAACACAAATTAATCTACACGAAGAAAACAGGTAGGGTAAAATGTTCCATATTTAGAAGCGGTTACATGTCGCCAATTAAAATAGCTGAGTGACTCAACAATTAAGACGTAGGCAGCGGATGCTTTGAACTACTTATGAGAGTTAACCAGTTTTCAATGAAAATATTTTTTTCATAACAAGCTTTTATAGCTATATATAATTATCATCAAGACATTTCCTAAAAATAGGCTTATCTTATTATATTGCCGAATTTCTTTAGCCATCTACCAATTTTTTCATCAGACCCTGGTCACCATCTAGGACCAAAATACTCGTCAAGACGAATCACATAGCAAAACTCGATGGGGTGGTATCGTTTAATTTCCGAGTGCTTACAGCCACCTTCCAGGTCCACCATAGATCAGCTCATAATATTGCGTTGTCACGTGATTTACACATGCATGCAAAATTTCAGCTCAATTGGTAATTGGGAAGTGGATCAAATTTAATTCGCATGATTCGATCACAAATATCGGTCAGGTGAAACGAATATGAGGCTTGTAAAATTGATTCCTTTCCCTTTAAAGCGACAAGCAGGGAGTCAATTTCCACGACGGTACCACTTTCTACGTAAGAGTTACGTCCGCGGGAACCTGGCCGGTCTCGCATCCGTTGCATAACGCTCTCTATTCACTGCCACCTATAAAAACTCTTTTGTCATTGTCCTCTTGTTTATATTTCCGTAATATTTGTTTAGTTTCAGTTACGCAATGATGAGTTATTTAATATTTTGTAAGTGTGAAACTGTCTCACGTAGTCTGTTTCAAATAACGATTGTTTTTGGAGTGTGCGCGGGAATAATATGACTTGATTCTACCAACATCTTTCTATCTTCACAACAACCACCTCTATGTTTATATACAGCGTACATTGAAGAACTGGAATAATTTTGCCAGCTGCGGTCTTCCTGTCCAATTATAATTAAGGTGTCTTCAAAGCTGGAGCGAATAGGCTGTTGACAAACTTGAGCACTACGCTATCAACGATTGCATCACTACTTACAATAAGATGGTATCGAAATCAAGTCCTTCCTAATGATAAAAAAATAAAAAACATCTCCGCTTTTAACCTCAAAAAGCTGTTATGTATAACAATGATCTTATAAGTCCTTAGCAACAACCGAAATTCTCTCAGGAATGCATGCTTTATTTCCAACACCGTAATAAGGAAAAATGTAGTAAAATTTTTATAATACTCCCAAATACGCGTAATACTGGCAGCTTATGGCGGCCGCCGACGCCATAAATTAGTGTTCGATGAAAAAAGTTAAAAAAAAAAGGAGAAAAACGGCGCCAGTGTCGCGGATCCGCGTGAAACCCAGTCGTTTGCATTCTATACGGTAAGTATATGGACCGCTGGCCGGGCGTCCAAATCCGCAATCTCGCCAGTGCGACGACCTTGGTCTTTTATGAGCCGTTATATTATGAATAATACGCAAGGGCAAATTCTGTAAAGTGAGAAGGACACTGGGATTCATAAGCTTTATTACTCAGCTTTGTTACATTTTGAAGATTGGTGATGTGCTTTTGAAATCGGCAAAACAAGTCTTTAATTCAAGAGTGAAAAGGTTACTTCTAAGTAAGCGTACTCCATTCGTCAACCAATTCGTCGCTTAGGTTTCAGTGGTCAAACGTCAGCTTATAATCATCAATAATAAATAAAAGAACAAAATAAATTACAAAACATCCTCGTCCCTGCTCAAGAATTTAACAGAAGTTGAGTTGTAACATTTCGCGAGCGCGTGTCAATCGTGGCAATTAACATATAAAACAATGACTGAGTCACACTGGTAGTGAATTGAGTACTTGCTTCATGGTATTTTGATATCAAAAATTAACTTAATCAAAAAGCCCACAAAGAATTCAAAATTAAATAAGTTTAGAACAGCTTCAATTGTGCTGGATGGGGAAGTGTCAATAGCAGAAAAAGGATACACAAACTGAAATGTGACGTCAAAAGAGATAGCGAGACGTTTGCACCTAGCAATGGCATCCTCTCCACTTGTATTGAATTGCTCTTTCCATTTGTATTCAAATCCTTACTGCTACTTCACTTTAAAAATAAGTTCGATACTGTTTTTAGAAAAAAAAAAAGGATCTTTGTCGGTAAAATGGTTGTTTATTATAAATAAAATATATGACATATAACATATGATATATAACACTTACTATACCAACGTATTACCTATTATTAAAAAAAAATAGCGCCAATTTTAATCCAGTACTTTTCGCAATATAGGATAATAACTTCCGAATTTGCCAGCCGAAACAATTCACAATGCAATAAATAGTTAAGCATATAAGTGGTACGGTAAAAAATGTTTAAGCGCATAATGCAATATTTAATCATCATAGGGCACTACAAACCTACTTACTATAAACTATCGTACTTCCTACCAATTTTATAATTGAGGAAATCTGTATTTTTTAATATTTGTTAATCGGTTACACCTTAAAGGCTGAACGGATTTGGATGAAATTTGACGCATAGATAAACAATCATCCTCGGGATTTACTGGCCCGAGACTATCTATCTCTAAGGTGAAGCTGTTAGAGAAATGCCACGAAAACCGAATCGACCAGCCGATCAAACGTCATAAGTGAAGATGGATTGTTCACCAGCATAGGAAGGATTCCGATCACATCCTAAACAAGCTTTTGAATGGAATCACTAAGAGAAAAGGAACGAAATGACTGCCATCGGATTAACACGCAGCGAGGTGAAGCGTATAGCTCAAGAACGGTCGCATTGGATGCAATTACTATCGACGCCTTCTGGTCGCTGTCTGTCCCTAAGTATGATGCAGTTTTTTTTAAATAGATAGAGTGATTTAAAAAGAAGGTTTATATATTTAATATCACTATTGCACTCGTGCGAAGCTGGGGCGGATCGCTAGTGCCATATAAGAAAAAAAAAACAAATTGCCTGCGGTCTTCCCATCCGATTATAATTTGGGTGTCTTCAAGGCTAGTAAGCTTTTAATGAACTAGCGCCTCGCCATCAACGATTGCATCACTGCTGCAGGTGGGAATCACACTTAAGCATTAGTTTATAGCAAATAAAAATAAAGAAAATTATTCAAACCAGTCCGTCGCATTTCATCAAAATTCTTCTATCATGAGTAATAAAATATTCTTCTAGAATAAAATAGACCGACTGAATAAAGCTTCTCATAAATTGATATTTACTTTTTCTCTTTTTGCAAACCAAACGTCTTATCGTTTAAAGATCTTGTTTTTCCAATGTTTTTATTAGAAAATATATGTTATTCAAAATCAATTGAATCGACATTAATATAAAAAGCTGACTTTACAATGAACACAAATGGCAAATGATATGAAACAAGATCTTAATTGGATTATCGAATGGTACTTAAACCTAGGTTAGCTGATTAGATCAGTAAAAATCAATAATTTCAATTTAAGTCGCCTTTTACGGACTTTGAGCGATATTTTTTTGTACTTAAACAAATAAACTATTACTAAAACTGCAATGCAAGTATCCCTATAAGTTTTTATAATAAGAATGTTGTAGAAAATAAAAAATGCTATATTTAGCAGGTGTTTATTTTTAAGATGGTCAAATGTCAACTTGTCAGCTGTTATGTAATATGGACATCTGTTGCGAAAAATTGTTAATATCAGTAAAAATTTTCTACATGCAGAACGGTTGTAGCGATTCAGCCTAAAACGAAAATTACTTGGATTAATTTAAAACTACTAACTAAAAAACGAAGTCTAAACTATTGGTTGCTGCGCGGACTTCGGACAGTTGTCCCTGGCCTGGGTGTTTTGTGTATTTAAGTTTACATGTTTGAGAACGCATCCAAGAATCCAAGATGCAGGAATAATACCTGGAGTTCGAGTTAGACATGTTTAAACAAAATTGAAAATCAGTGCACGATGGTCGAATCGTTGGAAATTCAGTTAACTTCTCAGACCTTTGACGTAAAAACATGGCTTCATAATTGCCATCATTTGTCAAAACATTTATGACAACTTTATAAAACTAAAAGACACAGCAATCAAGATTGACCATTAATCGATAAATATGTAAATAGGAAACGTCCGTTATATTAGATGAATATTGGCATTTTGTCAAAGCAGAAATCAATCAAAACGGTATCTAGACAGATGTATTAAAGCAATCGTTTATAAAAATCTAAGTAGCACAACGACCTATGACCATAAAAATATAGGTGGCAGCCAGCAAATTAATAATGTTATATTTTATTTCGAGTGAAGCAAGCAACCAACCAAGCATTCTAGACTTGCAACAGTAGTCGTTGTGTTCACTGGAAAAAATGCATTACAAAACAGCTGTAAATATTTTAATGAGAATCATATTTTTCATGTCCTAGTATGTACTATCTAATTAGGCAATCACTCCATAATAATAAAGCCTAGCTTTTTAATACTTCGGGTCTTTATAAAGTAGAAACGACTGTTTAAAAAACTTACTTAATCGGTGACAACCTTCAAGAACGGAAAGACCACACCTAGCCTATTAAACAATTATCACATCATTATAATTTTCATCACATTTTAAATCACATGGCGCTCCATACAATTATCATACTAATAAGGAAATCATAAGCACCACTTTATAACATCAATTATACGAAGTTTTTTCCAAAACTCATCAGGATCTTGCTTAAAAATGGCATTTTAAGAGCAATATACTTCATGTTGTATTATTTGCCGTCAAAAAGACTATTAAAATGTCTGCAAACCATAAAAATCCCTTCGAATTACAAAAAGCTCCTGCAAATTTTGGTGAGAAAAATATTATGTGCTTATCAAGGGACCATTTAAAACCTAAGGTGTAAATTGAACTTGCATAATACAACCACGAGTTGCATCGGGTGCTAACAGATCGAAACGTGCTAAAATATCAGAGGAAACTAATTGGAACAAGGTTTTTATTGCGAAACTCCATGAGAATATATGAAAACTGAACAATTGAATTAAATGATTCTACTCCAAGCATCGACTTCGAGAGGGTTCAATGTTAAGTTTATATATAATTGGTTGATTGATAATAATTAACACTCCGCATTCCACCAGAAGATGAGATAGGGAGATAATTGAAGCATTTAATGGATCGTAAATGGTCACCAATTATTCCAATAGAGATGAACTCATTGAAAATAAATACTCATCAGAAAATATAGTATTTATCATGGGCATATATTTTTCATCATCCATATTGTACATTGTTTAACCATGTTTCGAGCTATTTTATGATTATAAATAACTTGGAAAAAATTACTGTCTTGTTTTTGATTAATCATCGCAAGTCACAGTTACATGGGTATTTCTCAAATCGTAGAATCCGTGAAAACAAATTATTTACGTCAAGATACAAGAATTCCAAATATTTGATATACTCGTAACATCCATATAAGTCTACAAAAAATAACTACATATTTATGTGCTTGCTAAAAAATAACAAGTTCAAATAAAATTAATGGATCAGCCGTGTGATAGACGTCACGGAATAATTTTATAGTTTTGCGGAATTTAATATGCCAAACAGAAGTTTTGAAATGATAAACAATAACACGATCGAACATCATTAAAATAGTGAGATATGTGAAGAATTTGAATACATTTACATACCTATAAAATGTATCCGCTTATCCCTACAGCAAAACAAGCGAACATAAACACCAAAAAGTAAAAAAAAAAAAGTAAGAATTTTGTAAATAACACCAAAAATAAAATCGATTTCAACCAATTCGTCAGTCCTTAATAGACGAACAAAAAGACCCGATTAAAATACTTATATCTAGGACGTTGAGCAGCGCCAAAAATAGAAACAAGTTCCGCCAAATAAATTGGAAGATTGTTATCTAAAATATTTATCAACTTTTAATAGCATTGAAACGAAACAACGGAAAAAATATTATGTAAGGAAGGAGCCTATAATAAGGTGCTACGGGTACAAGCGCGAAATCGATTCTGATATCGATCAACCTGCCAATTGATCGATTTAAATCGAACTATATATTGAACACATTGACGTGTCTGTTATTCACAACCACCTGCACGTACATGATAAATCATAACAGTACAAGTAGCGTAAGTTTCGTTAGTCGAACATCTTCTGGCGAATCACAATTTATCATCACAGCAGCGAAAACTTACATAACATGAACGCAGCCTGATACAAGAGCAGTTGCTAACCGAAAGCTCAACGCAAAAAATTGGACAACAATTCCTAGAATCACAGCTCCCAAAATTTCCTCAAACCTCTACCAACTTGTAAAACGAAACAACACCAATAAATCGTATTTAAAAACCAAACAATACGAAAAACCGCAAACGGGACCGTGAAACAAGTCTAGTTGTGGTATAAAAAGCAATGCAGCCACAAAAGGCATCATGAATATTCGATTACATAATTTAAGCGGAGGCATGGAGCCGAATTTTGGCGGGCGCGGGATCGCCGGCGCCTCGGCGGATGTTCTCATCTTACTATGGTAACACGATTTGTGTGGGGAGAGGTCCTTTGACTGCTTGAAGGACTATAATCACGTAGAGAACCTTACATAGAGTATTGTATGGCTAAGATGTCAATGTCAGCCATATTTCGATCTGCGGCCGCATGTGGCCAGCAATTGTGAATGGCCGTCGACCCTGTAGCCTACCACAATTTTGGTGATATCATTCAACATTTCTTCAGTGTCCTGGCAGCAGTATTATTTTACGGAACTCTGCTTATGAGTTCACTACTTGACAATGTGTGGACTATGCACAGCATGTAGGTTATTACGGTACAGCAACATAATGGTACGCTTGGGGGAGGATTATGTCCAACAGTGGACGTCTTTAGGCTGAAATGATGATGATGATGAACATAATGGTAAAATGAGAAGAAAAGGATCAATTATGGCTGGTCTAGCCTGGTCTAGCCATCATCACAAGTAAACCATAGTCTCATGTTAGACTCATTTCAAGTTTTTCATACGCTGTTATTCTTCCGAAAACAGTTTAATTTAGTTGTCATTTGATCTAGATATAAATATTAAACCATACCAAATTTTTGTCAGAAGATCCGGGTCACGAAATTATTTGCATCCTGGTTCTTGAGATCTAGTTTGAATAATGGGAACTTTATTGGTGGACGACAAAAACAAATATTATTTACCTGAAGTTCATGATTACTTTGTTTTGGCAATTATTCACGTCTATCGGACCATATCGCTGGAATGATTAAATTCGCTTCAAAACTCATCTAAATGAAGCGAAGAATGTCTTGACTTATGACAGCATAATAATTTAAGTCAACGAAATGGGAGACTGTGACTAATTTCTGAGTAAACGCAATTGGCGCCTGTTCAGAAATACTGTCAAATATGAAATGTATGTCTTCTTCAAAGACATAAAACAACAGCTGTTTGAACAAATACAGTAAACCTGAGGCAACTTGAATCACGGAAATTATTAATCGAACGTGACCAGCGTACAACGTGGGGATTTGGTAGAGTCGAGAATAAGCGTGACTTAATTTCGATTCCAAAGTCTCTGAACCGATGGTAAGGTCCGCAAAGTTATGAAGTGGTCAAACGGTCAGAGCCAGCAAGCGCCGCGGTGTCGCGGAATGTGGTACGGACGCGTCGCGACACCACCTAAACACGATTCCGAGAAAAAAAACATAATGAAAATAACAAACGACCATCGCGAATCGCTCCCAAGTGGCGGCGCTCGTGAATTGTACGACTCGATAGAATTCCACGAGTAAACTCATATTGACCACCGCGTAACTACTAACTGAATATATAATCGGCTATTTTATTATAGTACAAAGTCTGAGAATATTTGCTTAAAAAACGGGGGAAGTGATACACTAGAGTACTGGGTCGATAAAACTTAGATGTCTCATGAATACGAAGAAAAAGACCGAATGGAAAATTAAATTATTTGTGTGATTGTTCAGTTAGTTGCGCAAACGCAGTAACACTCAGTAGGTACATAGTGACACTAATAATGACACACACTCATTTGGCAATGGTTTCCTGTATTTATTGACAACACACGTAAGTATCCTATTTATAGTATTTATTTATAATATTTACAAAATTCCAAGAAAATATTAATTTAGTTCGGTGTCAGAGGTTACCCACAATTGAATGATTAAATGGAATAATTAATCATATAATATTTTTCCTGTTGATTGATGATATATATTTGTATTGGGGCGCCATATAAAAAAAAATACAATATTAAATTACTGTTAATAAAGTGTGTTAACGGGCCGACCTCATACACCAAAATGTATACTGAGGAGACCTCAATTAAGTGAACTCGATAATATAGCACCAATCAGAATTACCGATACTAGACGGGTGAAAATCCGTTATAAAAATCTAACAGTGTAATCTTAGGTGAAGCATCGGCATTGGGATGTAGATGACGGCTCACTTTCCCTAAGTTATCACGAGGACATTTTAAAATAACTAGTGTCCGACCGAAGCTTCGGCTTCGGCTTCGGCTTCGGCCACCTTCGGCCAAAAAAGCACCTTCGGCCAAATCTTCGGCTTCGGCCAAAAATTTGCCGAAGGTTTGGCCGAAGCCGAAGGTTTGCTAGTTGTCAAAATTTGTACTTTAAGCAAATAAATATTTAATTACCATTGTATTTTTGAAACTTTTATTTTAGACAATATTTTATTATATATATATGTTGGTCACTGGGCTCGTTATTGAGCTAAATCTCTAAAGCTCTCACAATATGTATCTAGTATATTCTGAGATCAAAGTAACTATCGTATTTCTCAAGGTCAATGACACCTTCGGCTTCGGCTTCGGCTTTGGCCGAAGGTTTTGGTGAATACCGATTAATCGGCTTCGGCTTCGGCTTCGGCCAGAATTGCACCTTCGGTCGGACACTAAAAATAACAGACATTTTAAATGTTTCCCGCAACAAAAAAAAAAAACAAACCTTAAAACACGTATTTCCTACCCCCTTACATTGGAAAAACCGATTCCCCAGTCAGGTAACAAGAAAAAAAAAGCGAACCAACGACCTTTTTAAAAGCTAGATCCGGCACGCACACTAACGCATAAACATGTTGATACACAACGTTGATAAGAAAATCTGGTGAATATAACATTATGGTAATGTGGTCGGTCCCGTACGGGGTCCGTCCGCATCTCCGCGACCTTCCGAGGACGCGCCGGTGTCGATGACTCGTGCGCTTGCGCAACCGACCGCCGCCGCCGGCTCGTAGATGATCCGACTAAAATGCGAATCTCTACGTTGAACATTCGGACTTGACATAGAGCTGCAGTTTGACCGTGTCTAGATTGAAGTGCAAACAGCCAAGGGTCAAGGTCACGAGCCTTTGTCAACAATAACATAGATATTGTTTTGTTTACCGCCAAGGCGCCAAACAAACACAGAGATGATGTGAAAAAATAACTTTGTCCAGCCGTGGTGCAGAGTAGTCGACTCGTTACATCTTTTTTTTTTTAAAGTTTAAAAAAATAGATAGATATCTGAATCTTCTTATTTCACCGAAGATTTTGGCAGACAGGAAGTGCAGTAACTTTCTGGTCAGAGATTAAGAGACGAGGAAGTAGACAAAGTTATGTGACAACGCATCCTTCGAGCCAAGAAAGGGCATAGCCTCCTTACATTAATAGCTGGCAAGAATACGATTCATGCTGCGTTGGGTTCCAAGAAAAATTTATTTATCATAAGTCCGAGACCCTGACGAGTTGATGACATAGAACCGAAGTATGACGCTTGGACCCTTTGACACTTCGCCTATGTGATGTCACATGGAAATAGAACTTAGTCATAGAACATCGTCACGTGGTGCCCAGACAAATAAGGCTGTCCATAGATAGTCAGGATTACTTAATATAGACAAAAATTTGTTTGAAAAATGTCTTCTTGTTTTTCTCTTGTATGTTTAGAGATTTTTTCTGCGAATGGGTTATTCCCTGGTTAGGGGTCTTCGATTAATCTTTAGTCCTGGGTTTAACCAATGTTTCAACATTCTAAGGAAATGACACCTTATTGAGACATTCTATAATTTTCGCACATTAGTCAGAAACGGAATAGTTTTCTTTTGATTTCATAATACATTTTTTTTTTTTAATGGATGGATTGTATGAGGAGTGCTATGAAAAAAAAGGGAGTCGTCGACAGTGTGACAGTCGATAGGATAGAATGGAAGAAAAATATACGTTGCACCGAACCCTGTAGATATTATGATATACTCGTATTTTCACATTTAGTGCTAGACGCTTCTTTTATTTTGTATATGTTATATCATTGCTAGCAGTCGTGTTCGACTTTTTATAATGTCTTGTTGCATAATGTTCTAGATTATGCTAAGAATTTAAACTTGACCTCATCTTTATATGCTAATCAGTGTATTTATGGAAGTATAAATAGATTATAGTCATGTTTTTAAAATATGATTAAACATTAAATGCATCCACATCAATAAATTCTGAATTTGTACTAATGGCAGATTAATTCTAACCAAAATTACTTATGAATTGCTCATAATGTAGTAAAAACGAGCAATTCAATGAAGATTAAATTACGTATTTTCAGTACTTATGTCAGCATCATCATAAATTATTCAAATTATTTATCCATATCATAAATCTGTCACGTCAATCAGTCAGCCCTTCGTGTTCAAGTTTTTACATATAATTGATCAGTCATCGTTGACTATAATCGGCTCATTAGGATGCTAGTGCATTAAACTAAAAAACTTAGTACTGTAATCCTCTCTATAGCACTGACAATTACTGTTAGAGAAACTAATTCGGGAAAAGCTCGCCTTTGTTTTCGTATTTGTGTGTACAATAAAAACAAGAAAACAATGTTACATCATGATTAGAGGCAGGTGTGTACGTGATTTGTGTACATCCGCATGTAGACGAGGGTGTTAGGGTTCTCCCATCATTTGGATGTCAATAGTCGTCATTAGAGGCAGGTCGTCGGTGTGTCGCTACAGCGCGACGCGGCGCAGTGTGTGTCAGCGCGCAGCGGTGTGCGTAGGCGCTCCGCACGCGCTACGGCGCCGTATTTACACCGGCGCCCCCTACCACCGCCGCCACTCATGCGCCGCGCGACCTGCCGAACACACGTGCACCCCACCACTGCCCGGCGCGGTGACCCTCGGGACACAACACTATCGACATTCCACCGCTCAGCGACAAACGTGACACTACACCCCCAGTATGTGCAGTGACTTAGAACACCAACAGTGAATAGAACAAGAGTGAAGTGACTTTACAGCGCGTCGTGTGATGTGCGATTGAAGACGAGCAACAGTGTACACAGCCGCAGCCTCAACCTAACAGAAAACGTAAGATTGTGTTTGTTTACAATCTTTATAATAGTAAAGATGATAAGTTAGACGTTTGATAGTAAGCTAGTGAGCGTATGACAATCGCATGCATCCAGTCAGGTCCCCGACCCAGATCTCACGGGCTAGACGGTGCGCCGGCGCACCAACAATAAGCGCGACTCCAGAAACAATGCAGCCGGTATCACGACACAAATATTAAAGTCAAAGTTTCACAGCGACCAGCCTTCGACATAAAACCCAATGACGCCACTACAAACACCTGTGAGAACATTTAAACAAAGTGTTTCAACGTTTTGTGTGAGTAGTGTTGCCTAACTGCCTCAAAATGTGGTCCTGACGTGACCAAATTCAATATACGCTTCTAGTTCGCCTACTTGTTCTGTAATTACTAAGCCGGTTATTATTGTGTACAATATAATGCCTCCTAACACCCACGATACCACAACATGACACACATCAATAATCATATACACAGTTTCAGAAAATCATGAATGAAAATACTTCAGTGTTCAAATAGATTTTACGTGAAAACTAAGATGCAATAATGGTTTCTTCCGAGCTTAATAGCGACGATGCACAAGAAATACAATCATCCTTGCTTAATTAAATTGCATCAACGCGAGCTTAAGACCGTTAGTCATAGTCGAAGCAAAGGCGTTATAATGAGCGGAGAATATTTGGTATTTGGGTAATTCCGTCGATGCAAAGTACAGCATAATAAAATGGTTAGTCGTGTTTACGTGATCGATCAATGGCGATTCTGATGTCAACAGTATTAAGGTAGTTAACGGAACTCCCAGCCGGACCTACATTCGTACACTCGTACGCGTGCAAAATGTATAATCAATGATTCGTCAACGTCATTACGTGACTATTTTATATACCTACTGTTGAATAAACCTTTAAAACGGTCGATGTTGTCGTGTTACGTTATATCACGTACCGATCGGATCCTAATTGGATTTCAAAGAAAAAATTTAGCGCGATAAAAAACAGGATTTGTAATATGTGAGAAAATTTATTTAAATGCAACCTTACATATTCGATATAACACATTTAAATCTTGTTAAAAAATGGGCAGTAATAATTTGTAAATATCTCTAATAGATCTAAGTTTTATTTTTCGCCAACTGTATTAAAGTTGAACTGTTACACTTCAATTTTGCTAACATACAAATGTAGCATATGTAAAATCAAGTGTTCGTGTTGATGTGCCGTTATATCACAACAGACAGACAAATAGCTGTCTTCCGATAGTAAGAAGACGTATGTACTGTAAAAGCGATCGAAAGCGGCGCGAGGCTACGAAAGTCGAACGTGGACTTAATATGACATAACAAAATCGTAGCAAACTGTAATGTTAGGAGGCTCGCATACAGATAAACACCATTTGTCGGTAACTCGTAAGACAGCCGGTATATATGCTATTAAACACGCTAATAAACTCAAAACTGCGGAAATTACGACAGTCATCTCAAAGCACGCAGACTTGGATATAATCGATTCGAACAACTTAAATGTAAATGGACGAATAACCACCGATCCGGATAAACCGTGTGAACAAGAAACAAACGCCAATTAAAACCCGGACGTAAACACTAATATCCATGAGTTTGTACAGTAATCACATTTAGATTAGCATCTTATTGGACCATAATATTAACATTTCCGGCGAAATACAAGTTACTCGGAACTTTTCTAGGTGAGAAAAAGTGTGTTAAAAACTTGTTAGATCTAACACTAGCACTATTAGAAAGTAAAAATGTTACCAATACGTTGATATAGTACTAGTCTGACATGTGTGTATGTTAACATCATGCTAATAAACCGACAGGTCCATTCAAATCAGCATCATTTGTATAACGTGTCCAATCAACAATGTTACACGGATTACGCGATTTATCAATTAAAATGGTATTTGTGTGGAATGCAGACGCAGATATGATCATAACTTTAGAAATATTCAGCCAAGTTGAACAAGATACAGGTTTATTGGCTAGTCGGTTATTATCTTATGCTTAAACCAAGTTGTGAGCGAACGGAAATAATAAAGAAGTTTGCGAAGGAGAAGTCAAGGGTCAAATAACATACATTCAGCCATGAAGGCGTTAGTGCAGTTTATAGTACGCAAAGGTCCTATTGCATTACGATGACACATCGACACGAAGCCAGTTTACCTTCTTCGATCCCGGAATGCCATACCCAGTAATCTACCTTGAGTTTATTTCTGTCTATCAGTAACTTAAAACTTTGCACAATAATCCAAGAATACAATCGAAACTAAGTATAAAGCGTGTAATTAGGTACATAAATTCACATTCGAAACATCAAATAGATGTACTTAATATTGATTCAACATTATACTATAAGTCATTCCGACTTTCTAAGCAAGTCATAGAGAAAATTATTCGAAAGCGAAAAATAATACACCGCGTCATATACCTTCAAACAATATTTTCTATCCTTCATAAAATTTCTATTAAAAGCCATATTATGTTGTTTACTAATGGCCTCGCTCCAATTGAGTTGTTTTGTCAACATTGAACATTTCACCAAAGCAAAATAAATATTTCTATTACGGAATCGAATGCAGTGTCAACGCACCGTCAGGTGTTGACAGAACTTGTGAAAACACTCAAGTAAAAATCTCCCTGCGATTGAAATTGATTTCAATGACGGTAATATAAACATTAGATTACGTCATGAGCTCTTATGGCGGTCAACAAAAAATTCGCATCCGGCTTCAAATGATGAAAAGTCCACGATAATACTGCAGCAAAAAAGAGGGTAAAACTTGTAAGAAACCGGTCGACAAGTATCTCGAAGCGAGCAAGGTCTACGAAAACTTAGAGAGTCGAGAACAATGACAATTTGTTTTGCATGTAGCAACTCTGAATATGTCTGGTGTGACATGTTAAACAATAGGCGCGCTCTCAGCAATTAGTTGCGCCCGCATCGTCAGCATCATCAGCACCAGCATCGCTAATAGCCGTGACGAATGTAAGCCGTCATTAGAGGCCCTTTGTCACGTAACGCGAAAACTAAGCGGAGAATCATCGCCGAGGTAATCACCGTCACCGATAATCCGATAGATACGGACGGCTTAACCGATCGCCGCCATTGCAAAAAGTATTACGAAATACGCTATTAAAATATGCAGCTTTTCCTCGCACGGCACCAAGCGAAGGACTCGGGCGCAATCTAAGGTTGCCTATTATCCGCCACGCTCCGAAAACCACCAAAAGGTAACAAGAACAGCGGAAAAATTTTGAAACTTATTGCACAAGAGACGCCCCATATTAAACAATAAAGGAGTAACTAATAACGTCGATTATCTATCTGAAATCAGTTAATTGATGTTTACTGCACCGGTAGTAGGAGCGCAATAGAAGAACCGCCCACAACAGCCGATCCGATCTTACTATACAATGTTACTTACCGAAACCGAGCAAGCGAGATATGAATTCTTACCTGTAACAACAAATAAAAGGCATCGTTAGAGATATAAAAACGTAGATAAGCAAGTTCAAAATGTTAACAAGGCCCACGTATTTGTTAAGTCATTAAATTCAAAAAACAAAACCGTGGAAAGTGCACAAAAGCAATGGAGATGCGGTAATAGCAATTACTGATGACATGTAAACGAATTACGAGCATTACGTTGAAGATTACATACGAACAGTCATCGTGTAGGACTACAAGCCAATTACGAAACAATGAACAAGAAAGTTTTTAAAACAAAGAATGGAAAGCGCTTGTGAATACAAAATCTTATCACGTAGAGACTGAAAACCGAAGTGGAAACTAAAAATTACAAAAAAAATTGATACTACAATTCGAAGTATTATAATATTTTAATAAGCAGTAATAATATAGTTCATGTTTTCGCTAGATCGACTTCCTTCATCTCAAGGACTGTTTAAGATAGCCACGTTTGGATAATACATGCGACGTAATGCGACATCTCTGACCATATGGACGAACGAACTTACTTGGCCAGGCTATGCGGAAGCTTCGGACATAAAATCGATGTGAAGGTTATTTTTATTCTCAAGGGTGGGATTAACATTGTATGCATAAACTGTATTTTATCTGGAAAACATGTAGAGGGCATCGAGTCATAATAAAAGATTTACCATTAAATAAAGCATGGTGTTAGACCACAAGTATTTTTAGATTATATAGTTGGAGATCGACTTCAATCAAGCATGAAGTTTCTAGATTATTGCACGTTTTCATCTGAGATCACTGCTATATTCGTCCTATTGCTTTTTCAATTTACAATAGCGTGAATTTTCGAGTCGATAAAATTATTTGGTTTGACCTTATTGTGTAGGTAAGTAACATATGTCATGTTAGCCATAACTGCCACAATATAGAGCAAAGCAATGAACCTTGAAAGCGAGCTATGGGCATAAATCATAAATCCGCCAACAATGGTCTATATGACAGTACACTTAGTAGAAATAGTTTCGAATATTTCACTGTATGGCCCCGAGACGGCGCGTGCGGTCTCCACGAGCGCAACCGGTCACGATCGAGAAGAATCGATTTTTCATAAAATTGTGACCTTAAAATTCAATGATAGAGTCAAATATTTGCCACCAAATCCAGATGCGAATGATGAAAACATTGGTTTTGAAATGTAGTTTTACACTTAAAACGATATGTACAGAGTACGATAAGGACAAACAATCAATGATCAAACAATAGGTCACTATAATTACTGAGTAGACAGTTAACATAGAGTAGCTTGAACCCACGCAACTAGGATCACAGAAATTGTGCAAGACTCGCGGAGATATTTTGCACAAAGTAAACATTTTATTGCGCAATCAGTTTCTAAAATAAAGATAATCTAAATTAGAACTAACAAGTAGAGGAATGCATAAAAGAATTCCCACATTAAAATGCAAGGTCTTTTAATTGGGAGGCTTTGATCATAATAAGGCACGGTTAAGAATAGTAATACACAAAATTCGTGAGACATTAGACTAGTACCTAATAATTAATTCGAAAATCAGATAGATAATTGATACAAATAAAACATAAAACATTACGATGACGTAAATCCTGTCGTTCTGATATTTGGCCACTTTTTTATGTATTTGAGACAAGGTTATGTTAAATTTTAACGTTAAGTTGCTTTTATTGAACGCTTCCGTCAATTCAATGTGCTTAATCTTTTCAATTTCGAAATTCAATAACTCGAGGATCTTAAATACGACAGATCTCAATGACAAAGTCCTGACTAAGCTTCTAGAATCGGAATCCATAGATGAACAAATGAAAACAAACACTACAAATACGGCATTCAGATGACATAACACAATTCAAGATGGTGCATTTGATAAAAACAGGTTGTAAGATGGCACTACCTTGACCAAGCCACTTGTCCACTATGTACACTTAATTGCTATAAATTCTCGCCCTGACACTATTAACATTTCTCGTGAATCGTGGCTTGCATACCTGAACGTAACTTCTGACATTATAGGAATAGAACTTAATAGTCTTAATGCTATGGATTGATATGCTGAATTCCTTTGTGCTTGCGATAATATTTTATAGGTCGTATTAAATTGGAATTGGCTTGTTGTATATTGTATTTTACATGAACTGGTATACAGTTTTCTCGATATTCTAAATAGATAGAGAGGAAAAAGTAACCGTAATTGAAACATTAATATTGCGATAAAATTGTTCAGCTTTAAGATCATTAATATCAACTAATGAACTGTTTTTCATTTATATGATTTGCGCAAGAGTTTTATGTTTTATACATGAACAATGGTCCGGATAGTTAATTTAAATTGGAACAAAAGGCAGACAGTTTAAGAGCTTAGGTAGTTTAAATATAAAAGGAAGTGTAATGAGCCGGTTGATCAATCAAATGGCACGCGCTAGGCTGCGCTTGCGCATCAAATTAAGGTTGCCAAGCACGGTTTAAAAATATTTCAATGCCTAGTGAGTTCTTTCGCAATATTCGTACAGTAGTCAAATTAAACAGTTTACTTAAACATCATTGTGCAATGCCGAGTTTCATTAAAAGAATTTAACATGATGCTAGGAAAATCAACTGCACAGTACTCGGATTAAAATCAACAGAAAATCATATAGCTACAACCTTAATAACTTAACTAATGAATCACGAGCGCATTACAGTCTTGATCTGTAACCTTTGCCGTTTTAAATCTTACGATTAATCGCAAATACATTATCATTACGCGCACGCGACGTCCCGATGATAAACCACTTACTTTCGTCTTGATAAACATGTCTTGAGGAGACAAGACAAGTAACGCTATAGTCTACAAAGCTGGCTTCAGCGAAGACTACGATTCGATACAGTTTCATAATCCCGCGACAAACCAGACGTATGTAAGACCCGTTTTATTGATTGTCGATCGCAATCATTATTATTATACATTACGCAATTTTCTGGACACACGCGTGCCGGACATTAAGGAGTGGTCAACAAACAGTTATGTCGCAAATAGGCGGTTATAGTTTGTAATAAATAAACGACCAGCTTTCCGTCGTTCCGCAAACTCAAGGAGATCAATGCATGCAATTACCTACTACTACAAACGTATATACTTTAATTTGTAGGGGACTTATCTCGGTAATTACGTAAATAAGCAGCCTTCGTACGCACTTTGAGAGTTAGTTGAGAATAATCTAGCGATCGCGTAACGAGAACATAAGGAGGCAAAACTTATTAAAGTTATTTATTTATGTTATTGGAAAGTGTGGAGGATACAGTAGAACGTGTCAATCGGCGTGTCCTGGCGGTTAAACTCGAGTCAACACAAACAAAGACCGATGGAAAGTTAGCGCCGAGTGCACGAGCCGAGCTCTGAATACAAATCGTCAACAATACATCAGCCGAGTGAATTTCCCAACGCTCTGTCACTAAGAAACTAGAACGTGAAGAAAGCTTTTTTTATTCACATACGAAAAAGTCTACAAACAATTGTCGTGGCACGTTCATTCCGCGGGACACGTCGGCAAGGTTGGCGGCATTGTTGAAAGCACCGGCCACCGTGACACTCCCAGCCCAGTCGTTGGTTAATCACTTCACGTTTTGTACTGACCGCAAAAAAAATCGGGCACCTTGCGGAGCAAGGCCACGCGCTTGTCTTAGTTTCCATCGCTCATTTGAAATAATTACGGCAACAATGCACACGGTCTCGTTAGAGCGCAAGCTTAAACAATCGCGACACTATTTTTACGAAGGCAAACTGGATATCGCAAACGAAAGGATGCAACCGCGATGAGCCTTTGCATCGCGGCCAAATGTCAAGTCGGTGTATTCGCTGTGAACTTTACGGCTCACCTGTCTGTTGCTACGTGCATTCAATCGGCGGTTTGTTATGTTACAACTTATAGATTTCTGAAAGGAAAGAACCGGTGACTGTTACGGCAAGTATTGCCCAACCAGACTTCGCGCGACACCGGTTAAACGTACCCAATGATCATAAACCGAATCAAGGTTATTCTTTATGAATCACGTGGCTAATAAGCGTTAGCGTTTCCCTCTTTCACGAGGATACACTAAGCTAAACCGCATCAGACTTTAAGAAAATATGTGACCTATTTAAGTCATAGTCGGACTGCGGCACAATCGAAACCAATTAACGATTCGATGGAGCGCAGCGTTGCAATTGCAAGGCATTAGCGCACGGCACAGCGCCGCCCTCACCGGTCTATGATCTAGTACAGGTTCGGTGCATAGCTTAACACAATTACAAAGCGGGTTAGGCTCGTGTTTTATCGAAGGCGAAATCGAGTTGGGTGACCGTGCCTTTCACGGAGCCCGGCCACGCCCACCGGACACCACGGGCGACTTGCCTTCACTGCCCTAATACTTCCATATCTAGTTCAACCATTATTCAGTTCGGTATAGTTCAACCCGACGATTTTATTACAATTAAGCTAGGCCTATTTTGTAACAACTAAGTAACAATTTCGCACCCACAACTACCGCACTAGCTGATGTCTTCGTCGTTTTCAATAAACGACGCGGCGTTACAAATAATAAAGATAGTACGAATATAATTTCGTGACTGCGGCAAGAAGATTACGTTACAGTACTCGTGCAGATTGAAATTGAAAAAAATATCCGATCATTGTTTCAAAACTCTCGAAGATTTCTATGTAGTTAGCGGTTGCAAACTAGGCTAATGAACATTTCTCCTTGAGGTTACACAGCCGCTGTAGAACAATGAAGCACCGCCGTGATATACACTAAACAATACGTAAATAGAGTCAAATTAAGCACGACACTTGTATTTTTTCGTATTTAGGCCTCGCGGCCTTCCTGTCTCGCGGCGGGCGTTAATTCGCCATTCAATTTCCAATTAAACGCTTGATTCTCAATGCCAGCTGGGTCGGAGGTGGTCGCTCTACAAAACTTAATAAAAGGCGGGTGGTGGTGCGCGGCTCGCCAGTGCCCGAAACACCGCCACTGGCCGACGCTTTTGTCTCCTTCGGTCCTTTCACTTTGCGCGCTCATGAACGACTACGTAGCGTACTACACAATTAACAAAGAAAGCCCGACTTAGATAAGTTTATGGATTAACTAACGTGTTGTGTTCAAGTGTGTCTGTATGTGCAATATAACTAAGAAGTGATGTTTTCCAAACTTTCAGATGGTGAGAGGGGCGGCCCTAGCGCTGGTGCTGGCGCTGACATGGGCGTGCTCTCGCGCCAGCGTGCTCGTGCCCACGTACGTGCTGCCGCCTGACTCGTTCGTGCGCGATCAGCGCAGCCTCGGCGGCCCGGCGCCCGACAGCGCTCACGCCGAGTCACAAAGAACTATCAAACGTCTCGTCGGCGGACATCTCAAGATAAAACCCGAAAAAGAATACGGAACCGCGAAAAACTCTTTAAATTACAACGAGAAGAGTGCGAGCGGTAAGTTCGCAGGTGTGATCGCGCCGGACCAGTCAGGTGGCAACGTGGGATGGAATCAAGGGATATGGGATGATGGCATGCTCATGTCCAGCGCCGGCGAAGGGAAAGACGCTCCGAAGACTAAGGAGGTCGATGAAGACAAAAAGACGCTGGCAGATCAAGTGGCCGAAGGCAAATATGGTCTAATTCAGAATGAAATCTTCGCCAAAGCTCCTAAACGACCTGGAATTGTTAGTTACGAGCCAAACGCGGAGACTAGATCAAAAGATAACCTTCAAAGTCTCGGTGGACTCAAGAAAGATGAAATCTGGCTGGCAGAAGATCATCTATTAGTTTTAAAAGGAGGTTCATTCCCCGAGCGAACACAAGAGGCTGAAGGTAGACCATGGCCACCGATCGACAGCTATGAAGCGCCTAACAGGCAAGTAAAGTTACCGCAGAAACCCAAAGTACCACCGCCCTTTCCGGTACGACTCTCCGACAACGGACCGCTCGTTTTCCTCACGCCAAACGGCAGTGTCCCTGCGTCCCTTTTCCCGTCCTTCTTTACAGGAGAAGGCGAAGGCCCTCTACCTCCTCCGCCATTCCTCTTTCCATCGGGAGCGCCCTACCCCTCGAGTGATAATCAGGGAAACGCTACTTCCGGGGGAGCGCCGCAGTCAGGTTCTCCGTTCCCATTCCTACCCGGGAATGCGAGCGAGGGAGCATTCCCATTCCTCCCATCCATGAACGGCTCTTTTCCAGAAGGCTTTCCACCGGGCGCAGTGTTTCTACCACCACCGAGCAACCAGTCAGACCTATACGACGAAGACGACCCTTCGATCTACTATCCGCCGCCCTACAATTTTTCCTACCGCGCTGACTACAACAATAGAGTACCTGCGGGTCCACTAGTACCTGGAATAGTACTGCCTCCTCCACCAGACTTTTTTGCTCCATTGGAGGAGAGCACGACGGAGGCTGTGAAGACTACCACCGCTAGACCGTCTACCACATACAAAAGGATAAAGACGACCACGAGGCCGACGCCTACGCATACAGTGCAGCGTACTAAGTACAAGACGCGACCTACCACAACTGAGGCGCCAAGCACTACAGAAATACCGACCACGATCACGACACCGCCACCAGTCGAGATCGTGACTACTTTGAAAACGAGGAAGCCGCAACGTATACCGTCGAGACATCCAGTAAGAGTTCATAACCTGCCAGACGAAAATACAACAAGGACGAAGACAGAGAAACCTGTTTACAAAACACGAACGAAGGTTACATCGAAGCCTCTCTCCGTATCTGTTATTTACGATTATCCAGAAGCTGTATATGACAACAAAGTACCGACGACATCAGAAAAACCGTATATACTATATGACGTGCCATTGAGACCTACAGTGACCTCTAACGACATCACATCAACGCAAGTACCACTGAGAGCACATTATTCTAATGTACAGAACGACGTGCCTACTACAAAACTGCAACCTGTCTACAACAACAGAAAACCAACCAATGACAATGCGTTTACGTCATACTACTTCTATGATGAGCAGCCAAAGACGTCGCCATCCCCAGCCACATTTTTCGACGGCAGGAATTACTACAAGACAGTACCAGTCAACCAGACGCCTTACCCACAACAGCAGAATGTCAACACTCAGACAGGCTTTAACCCAGCAGTGGATATTTCGTACGGAGCTATTGACCAAGCGGATGCATTGTTCCTTTGGCCACAAAAGCAGGGGCCGAGAACTCTTACACAAGAATACTTTAGTATACAGAAACCTAGAACACAACCAGTCTATGTGCAACAACAGAAACAGAGGCCAGAAGCTTTCTATCAACAAATCGCTGATATACAACAGACTATTGATTTCTTCACAACAAAGAGGCCTAAATCACACTCTCATAGAGCACATACGCACAAACCAAAAGCTATTACAGGCCGACCAGTCTATCAGTTTACTTACCAAACCCAGCCGAGGCCAGAACAATTGCCTTTCCGTGCACCTAAATTGGACCCTGAACCTTTCAGGCCTATGGTGAGTTATAGCAAGCCTTTCAACGTGGCAAATGACTTCAATGCTATTACACCATCAGTTACACCTGGTTACAATCATCAGTACCTGGTCGAAAATGTACCAGTGACGACGGAGTCGCCAACTTCCAGCAGATACTATCCTACGACGAAAACATACGAAGCAGACTATGACGATGCTCAGTTCCCGAAGGAAGTTCGGAATAAGAAAAACAGGCACCAGATACAAAGCGACCAACCAGCGCCTGTTCATCATGTATCTAGGTATCCGAACACAACACCAAACCCGATCAGCCAAGGGTATTATACGAAACAGGACGAGACCTACTTCGATGACATAACAAAGAACTCGTTTGACGTGTTCGGTAAGAAGTTAGAGGACAACACTCACGATGTCAACGGATTAGCTGTGACAGCTCCGCTCGACACGGTCAGGACGCCGATAAACAATAACATAAACTTGCAATACGCCTACGATATCGTCGAGAACCGCAGCCCGAACCCACCGTCTTTGGATAGAGATACTCTTGTTAACTACCATCTACCGAGGCCTACAGTTAACCCAGAAAGTGAATCAGTGCCACAAGCGAACGCTGAGCTGGTGGACCAGAAGCCACCCTCTCTAGAGCACGATACATTAGTTAATGATCGTTTTCCAAGACCAACGATAAATCCTGACAGCGAGTTCATCCCTATAGTGAACCCTGGCTACAGGAAATCACAACAGTACAGAGCGCCGACGCAAGTGCAGAGGCCTCAGTTTACAGGCGAGCAATATGACCTGAACAGGCCGTCCCTAGTGGACGACACGGCTGTCAACTACAAGAGGCCGCTGCCACCGGTGAACCCTGACGCGGAGTGGATAGGGCCGGTGAACACGGCGGGCGAAGGAAGGCCCGGTTCGTTCGTCTCTTACAGGCTACCTGGAGAGGGAGCACACGTGTACTTCCTGACACCGCAAGCCGCGGCGCAGGCGGCCCGTGAGAGGTACCGATCTCCGGGCTACGGCCGGTGAAACCAAAGCTCTAGTCTGAACTGATAGCGTCGCCCGCATGCGACGCGCCGTGTAAATAAAAGCGCAAATGTGATGTTAAAGTGTCCTAAGTAGTGTAAGAGACTAGCGGGATGGCCCGCGTTGCCATAATATTTAAACAGCGAGTTTTAGCTTTACGTGAGAACAAGTTCTCAAGCGATGTTGTGAAAAACGAACGCTCTACTTTTGATACGTTATTTATTAAATTATTTTCTAAGAGTCTGTGGTGCATGCATAATGATAGTTAATTTATTTATGTCAGTATTCAACGAACTATAAGGAATATTGTGATATGAGTGCCGATGATTGTGGCATTGTTATTAAATGTAATGATGGCAGCAATTGTTAATTGTATAAAATTGTTATTTAAAAAGTTGATGATGAATCAATGTGATTTTGTATTGTACTTCTAAAACAAAGAATTTGAAATAAAATAATACAAAAATGTTATGATAAAATTTGTGTTTTTTGTTTTATCTTTCCCGTAACGATTAACGCATAATAGGCCCGAAGAACTAAAGGCTGTAAAAACTGTTAGCTGAAACAAGTAATCGATCTAATGCCAGATGTAATGGTGTTACTCAACGAATTATAACTAAATCAAGTTGATGACGCAAAAATAGTTCAGGTCAGTTTTTACGAGTAGCAGCCGTTCAAACATTGAATGGTCGGCAGTAAACTAAGCCAGGGACAAAAACTGCTACCTTAGAACAATTACTCGGTAATGTGTAACATAAAAAACGTTAGCAACTTGACCTGACAGGACAGAAGGTCATTTGGTCACTTTCTCTAAGCTATTGCGGTCCTAGTAACTATTACTTGTTATGAAAGTAAATGGCAGTTAATTTACTGTTATATTAGCAGCTGGCCGATAAATGTAGTATTTATAGTTGGGTATTTAGTTCAACGACCGCGCACTGTGTGATAGAGAGCTATGAATAAGTAATAAATAATTTACAAACTCCTATACTATAGATAGTATATTTGTACGCGACAGCCGTTTGTAAGTTTCTAAATACACGACAGAAATTGCAACATTATAACGCAATTTAAGGAACACGGGTGTGTTATAGTCTGTAAAAGTATGACATTGAGTCTCATTTCACCCAGAACAGTAAAACTTATTTGATGAATTCCGTTAGATAATTAAAAAAAAACTAGGTCACGTTTGAGGGAAGTCTGTTTTGAACCTTTTTTGTAGAAAATAATGAAGAAAAAATCCATGCTTATTATCCAAGTGCAAAATAGAGCACAATATGGCAAATATTCGAACGTAAGGCGAAATTTCATGAATGAAAAGTCTGGCAAAAAGCTGAAATTCTTTAACTTAGTATTACCACTAAATATGTAACGGAGAGGTCAGATACAAGGTTGTCTCTTGCAGACAGAATTTTATTCTATCGAAGCATACGAATCTTAACTATATTCCAATTGTTTAACTTCATCCTAGAACCTAACCTTGTTTTAACAATCCTATTTAGCCATTCGTTCCAAATATATCCATAACAAAAACATGTGGAATTTTCGACAATGCAAGTTGTATACAAAATTAATTCTGTCCAGTCGCGCGTATTAGACGTAACGTAAAACTTATGAATATGAATGAATTATATTCATGAGTAATCTGAACTTGACTTGCATTGTTCAGCTTTAAATTCAACAATACTAATTTTATAACTTTACTAGCTTTTGCCCGCGGCTTCGCTCCCGGCAACAGATTATTCTACTCTACCCTACTCTACCCTACTCTACCCTACTCTACCCTACTCTACCCTACTCTACCCTACTCTACCCTACTCTACCCTACTCTACCCTACTCTACCCTACTCTACCCTACTCTACCCTACTCTACCCTACTCTACCCTACTCTACCCTACTCTACCCTACTCTACCCTACTCTACCCTACTCTACCCTACTCTACCCTACTCTACCCTACTCTACCCTACTCTACCCTACTCTACCCTACTCTACCCTACTCTACCCTACTCTACCCTACTCTACCCTACTCTACCCTACTCTACCCTACTCTACCCTACTCTACCCTACTCTACCCTACTCTACCCTACTCTACCCTACTCTACCCTACTCTACCCTACTCTACCCTACTCTACCCTACTCTACCCTACTCTACCCTACTCTACCCTACTCTACCCTACTCTACCCTACTCTACCCTACTCTACCCTACTCTACCCTACTCTACCCTACTCTACCCTACTCTACCCTACTCTACCCTACTCTACCCTACTCTACCCTACTCTACCCTACTCTACCCTACTCTACCCTACTCTACCCTACTATAAAAAAAAAAAAAATGTATCCTATGTCATTCTCCTGGCTCTAAACTACCTCCCTGCCAATTTTCAGCTAAATCGGTTCTAGCTGTCCCGGCAAACTTCGTTTCGCATATTTTTTTTTTTTCGTTCTCACCGTTTAAACCTTCCCTGAACTATCACGAATATTTCAAGACCAAAATCAGCCAAATCGGTCCAGCCGATCCCGAGTTTTAGCGAGACTAACGAACAGCAATTGATTTTTATATATATAGATTTTGTAATTTTATAATTTTGACGACTCGGTTGGCGCAGTGGTTGAGCGATTGACTGGTGAGCTGAGTGTCGCGGATCGATTCCCGCATGGAACAAATATTTGTATGGCTTGTGTATGTGACTTTACATGTTTGTCAACGCAACCACAACTCAGGAGTAATTCCTAGTGTGGGGCAACGTTTAAAAAAACTAGATTCAAAGAATAGTTATAAATGATATATTGTTTGCGAAACTGACACATACCCCCAAAAGCTAAAAGCAATCAATCAATAACCTTTCTTTATCAAATCTTTGTCGAGGTTGGCCTCCAATTTAAAAATAATGCCTAGACGCTTTTGAATTGGAGATTTTTGACAGATTGTATTAGTTGGCGATATTTCACAGATGTCACGAATATCGGTTAGAAAACCCCAACACACCACCTCAGCCCCCCTAGTCAAGTTACCATTGTTTCGTTTACGTCGAACGCTTGGGATTGGCCACTCCTTCAATTCGTTTGTTCTGACCACGTGAGCGAACGTTGAAATGACGTCAAAACAATGAAATTAGGTGCATGGCCAACTAAAAGCGTTCGACGTTAACGAAACGATCGTAACTTGGATAGGGCCATGTTCACAACAAGTTAATAGCATCAGTTTAAAAAAGCTGTTTGAACAGAGGTCTATTTTTTGTGAGAGTTACACCCGAACCCAGCACGGCTTGGTGGGGGGATAGTTCCTGATTTTCGGTCTAGGACACGCTAGCTTCGACACGATGTTTCTTTTCACCATTTCGAGAGCAGAATTTAAGAAATACATCGCACATTTTGTATTTTAGAAACTACCATAGGTAAATCGGTGTAAGACAATGAAGCCATATGTAAAATTAACAGCTTCTGTGTACCATCGCAGTCATTTCTGATCATCATCATCATCATCCTTTTTAATATTTCCAGTGTTGGGACTCAGGCCTCCTCTCTAAGAGACGGAAATGGGCCATTTCTGATCACTTAAAACAAATTTTCATTTGAATCTTGCGGCGCGACACCAAACCAAACCATTTGAAATTTTCGTTTCGAGTGCAAGCAAAAATGAACTTAACGGTAGTCAGGCGGAAGTGTTTTGATGGTCCTTGCAATTTACAGGTAAATGTAACAATTGGTCTAAGTCTTAAACAGTTATAGCCAATAACAGGTCAATAAACAGTTACAAAATATGAAGTGATAATATAACACAGCAGTTATTATATAAAATTAAATTGCAATGGATTTACAAATCAACGATTGCATCACTGCTTACCATCAGGTGGGATTGCAGTCAAGCACTAGTTTATATCAATTTAAAAAAAAAAATACAAATCAAATGAAATTTTTGCTTCACAATTTATAAATAATATCGATATAATAAGTACTACGCACTAGATTAGGCGCACCGCACAGTCATTTTACTCCACTTAGGTGATCTGCATGACATACACCTTTACATTGATGACATTAGTGTAGTTTTGACGTTCATGCATTACACGACATAAGGTCAATAAAGCGCTGCAGCGGACTTTTGTATTAGCTTTTCAGTATTTTGACAAAAAAATTCTATGAACGTGCTTGTCTATCGCTAGGATTAAGTCGATGATAAAGAATAATTATGATGAATAAAAAGCTATTAGTGCTGAAAGGAAAGTCAAAATTATACACACTTTGTTAGCGTTCTTCTTCAGAAAGTTCAGGAGCGTTTTACGTTTTAGTACGAGTTAGTATCACGTTTATGACGTCGAGCGCTCCTATTCGGCCAGCTCTTAACCAATCAAAGAACCGAACGCGGCAGACGTTTCGATTACGTTAACGTAAAAAGACATCGCACTCGCACGTAATCTACATAATTATTTATAAAAACGAAACACCACTCACTATGAAATCTGAAACTATAACACTTATTTGTAGGTTCTTTATAGGGTGCAAATGTCTCCTAATATCGAATTTTACAAAACTCAACCCCTAAGGGGGTTAACCCACTTACACATGAACGAAGCTGCTGGCAGAAGCTAGTATAAAATAACAAAAGGTTTGTAGCTGGTGGATTTTTGTATATTCTGCTTTGATCCTTGAGTATAGGCACTTTTGTATGTTTGTAGAGGTATATTTTTCGGTCTGTTACACATGTTCTAATTGCGGAAAAAGCTCTGATACTTCTGATTACTTTTTAATTGTTTTGTTGATTATTTTGAGAATAAACTAAATATACGGCAATGCAAGATCTTTGTATTTTAATTCGTACGTACCAATTTGACGCAGTCGTGTAGAACGTAATGTAGCTTAGGTTTAATTTATCTTTTTATTGCTTTTGCCCACGGCTAAAACATGTGATAGATGAAGAACCTCTCGACCGATTTTGTGCAAACTTCACATAAACCATATACTAAATAGTTGGAACAAAGTCTAAACATTTGGTTTGGATAAATGACCCCGTTTTTCATCATTACACAGTATAAAACAAAGTTGCTTGCTCCCTATGTATGCTTAGATCTTTAAAACTACGCAACGGATTTTGATGCGGCTTTTTTTAATAGATAGAGTGATTCAAGAGGAAGGTTTATAAGTATAATACATGCGAAATATATAAGTATTGCACCCGTGCGAAGCTGGGGCGGGTCGACTAGATAGTTATAAAATAACAACGAAAAGTGGCATTAATCTACACTAATATAATAAAGAGGTAAAGTTTGTTTTTTGTTTTTTTTTGTTTGCAGGAGGTAATCTCTGGAACTACTAGTCCGATTAGAAAAATTTTAGCAACAATAGAAAGCTGCTTTACTCCTGAGTGTCATAGGCTATTTTGTGTACGCGGGCGAAGCCGCTGACAAAAGCTAGTTTTATATATATAGATAGATAAAATTGTCTGAGCTCATTACGTGTGCTGAATAATAATGCTAAAAATAGTTAATTTATTACTTTTCTATATATGTTGGGGTGTCCGCGGTAATGATGTGTGACTGACCTGTGTCGGGCTCCTGCGTCTGCGGCGCGTCCTGCAGCGGCGTGGTGTAGAGGCGCAGGTACACGTCCACGGCCACGCGCGCGCAGCGGAAGTAGAACGGGTGCGCGCGCAGCACGTCCTCCAGCCGCAGCAGCCCCACGTACGAGCGCAGCGTCATCTTGCGCATGCAGTACGAGTGGAAGTCGAACTGGTCCTCCATTATTTCAGAGAAATGCTGTAAGTTAAATTATGGGACTTAGATTCATCATCATCCTACCCTTATCCCATATTACTTGGGGTCGGTGCAACATTCTTTTTCTTCCACTCTGTCCTGTCACCCGTCACAATACCACTAACTCCCTTTTCTTTCATATCACTCCTCACACAATCCATCCATCTCTTCTTCGGCCTCCCTCTTCCTCTTCATCCATCTATGTGTTGAGAGCAACTCTTTTCGTAACATGCGTTTCGAAAAGAGTTTTGAGTTTGATGACAAACGATTTCCTTACAACTTTTCAGTCACTGTAATTAGTGACCGATTCTTAGCAATTGTGTAGTCATGATATAGGTAATTAGTGACCTTGAAATAGCCAAAAAAATGCTGGTCAGTACATTTATGTTCGCCTAACTGGTCAAAATTTACTAAACTTGCTGATCTCACTCATAGATATCTCGATTAGATAGTTAAGCAACTTTGACGACACAAATAAATAAATTACTCAAACACTTTTTAATGTCTTTATATTGAAGTCAACAGCATTTTTTAAAAAGAGTTTTATTCTTTGCAATTCTTTGTGTTCAATTTCAATTATTTGCTATCTCTACGCGGTCAAGGCCGCGACATGACCCAAAACGCGGTCGATGGACAGCACAGAAAAGAAAGAGATGCGGTACAATACAATGATTGCAATTTATTGCAAAATAGAAACAGTTTATCTCTGTACCCACCCAAAATGAATCATCATTTACATAGTATAAAACAAAGTCGCTTCGTCCCTATGTATACTTAAATCTTTAAAACTACGCACCGGATTTTGATGCGGTTTTTTTTTTTCATAGATAGAGTGATACAAGAGGAAGGTTTATATGTATAATACATGCATGATGTATTTAGTATCACCGTTGCACCCTTGCGAAGCTGAGGCGGGTCGCAGTTGTTAATAAGATCATTTATCATTTAAAAAAACTTTTGAGCCTCAAGCAAACACTTATTGTCTTTCTATTTTGTCTCTAATTACGGTATTCGAAAGGTTAAATTACTTGTCACATAATACAAGTAAATAATCAAATTGTCAAAGGTAGAATTAGGTTTGACTATTATGTTCTTCTGAGGCTTTTTTAAACGTGAGATTTTTTTTAACAACATATTATTCCACCACCTCAAGCTAAACGGATTTAGCTATTTTTGAAAGCCAGCAAACTTTATCAACAACTAAAATGTCCGTCATAAAGATCTTACAGACCAGAATAAAGAAATAAACAAAAAAAAAATTATTAAAAGGTATGAAAATTAAACTCTTGAGCCCGAGTATTCGAAAGGTTTTTTATGAAAAGGTAATTTGTCAAAAATTCAGTAATTCTATATGATGTAACAATATAACATGTCTCTTTTTCAAAAGCAATGGGTTTTCGATATCTATTTATGGATTTTTTTTAATGGTGGGTAAAAATCATCCAATGACAAATCCCGCCCTTAGGCAGAGCTAAAAATTATTGACTAAACAGCCCAGCTCGTTCCAACGTTGCTTTATATACCTGGGCCAGAACCTTCCTTTTAGACTCACATCCTTGGCCCCAGTTGGCTTCCACCTAGCTGAGGATATTCATTTTTCTAAGGAAATCTATCCTGTATATTATAACCGTGAATAAAGCTTATATAAATAAGTTACATACCCTATCAACTTCATGTGCCTTTTTAAGAGCCTCGCCCCACTGCTGTAGCCGCTTATACGCCGCCGCGGCCTCCGTCTGGAACCACATGCATTGCATCTCGTTCAGGTTTTCTGTCGCCGGCACACCTGCAATAATGAATAACATTTTTTTTTTTTTGAATAGGAATAAAATAATAAAAGTATTCTGTAATCACACCCTCTAGGTTCTAATACTAGGAGTCTTGAAGTATCACGAGTCGACAGCGCGTCATTTTCCATTCGCACTTCAAAACAATATAGAACGCAGAGAGCAACTGAATGTCACGGGTAAGTCTAACACGCCCTCTGGCCTCACTCAGAACGGAAGGAAACATTGGATAATTTTAAAAAAATCTAGTCAGTCCTCCTCTTATAGCTAGATATATGCAGATTAGCATAGCATAGTGTCAGCGTTATAATGTTTCTACTACTGGAACGCAGGCCTTTCTTCTCTAGGAAAAGGAATGACCCGTATTCCACCACGCGGGCCCAGTCCTTGTTGGTGGATGTCACATGTCATAAAATTTTTGCTTTTAGGACATGACAGTTTCCTCACGATGTTTTCCTTCACTGGTTTGAAAGAAGTGGTGACGAAATAAATTAGTCAAAGTAATGCGCCTGGCTGGGCTTAAACTGCGACCTACAACTCGCCCCCTGTATTATTACAAGTCCATACGATCCATCCTAAAGTAGTCTGGAAAATATCGCTATCAGCTTATCGCTGTCTCTGGCTGTCTGTATCTACCGTCATTGTACCCATAGATAAAGATTTATGTACCTTAAGATTGTGTAAGTTTTTGGAGTATAATAAAGTTGTATTCTATTCTAAGTCGTATATCGGAGCCGTCACCACTCGGCCACCACAGCTCCCTTCTATGCAGATTAAAGAATGTAAAAAGACGAACCTTCTCTAGTGAACTTGGCGCACATTTCCTCTGCGCGCTTCACGTGCCCCGCACGTAACATATAGCGCGCGCACTTGCTGTTCACGTAGCGGTCGGCTGTGTCCATCGCCTGCGCTTCTTCCAGCCATTGGTAAGCCGATACTGGGTCGCCAGCGTGCTGCAATGTAATATGGAGTTGGTTTACTTTATGTGTCGTTTAGTATAGTCGGCCTGTAAAAATGTTGATCGTACTTAGAACTTTGTCATATTATGAGAAACAAATGCGAAGCGTGATTGATGATATTATAAACTGCCTTTTGTTTTACCACCAAGGTTTTTCGTAGGATTTTTTCATGTGATGTTGTTATTAATACCTAGTATATATTTTTGACAACTATCACACAAAGCCATCTAATCTCAAATTAAGCAGAGTTTTAATTATGAGTACTAAACAACTGATAAACATACTACTTACATGTTTCTAAATACATACATATGATAGATAAATTACACCCAGAAACAGAAAAAATGATCAAGCTCATCACACAAACATTTGTCCTGGCTGAGAATCGAACCCACGACCTCTGGCATAGCAGTCAGGGTTACTAACTACTAGACTGACAGGTCAGTCAAAAGATAGTATGATATGATATCAAATTGGTATACTTTTTTTATCTTTAAATTGATTCTTTTTGTTTAAAATAATGATGAATAGTAAAGAAATAACCGAGATAACTGGAAAGAATTGAGGGAGGCCTTTTCCCAGCAGTGGGATAGAACAGGCTAGCTATAATAATAATGAAATATAAAATAATAAAATGGTTCCATAATAACCAAAAATATCATAGCATACACAAATTGGCAAGTGAAGAGCTACTGCAACAAAGTTCTAAAGTGATCAAGAGTTATCAATACTATCTCCTAAGATAGGATTATTTGATGCTCCTTCCTTCATTTCATACATGCCCATGCTTCCCTGATGGTAGTAGTTAGATGGGTGAGTAGGATGGGTGTACTGCAAATACCTTTTTGAAGAACAAATAACGTGAGTGTATGAGAATATATCACAAATCACAAAAACCTAAATAATGTCAAGACACGGCTAGTTAGAAACTCTGTAATGCGAACATTCATATTTTAAGGAGTCAGGCGAGATCAATACAATCAGGAATGCGAGTGGCTTGAATAACTTGCAGTTGCATTTTCAACTTTCGATGCAAGGCCAAGAGTTGAAAATACAACAAACAGACAGCTCGGAAATTAGCAACATCACTGTCGCTGAACATGTGCTTGCCTGAGTTCTACGTAGATAATTTAGACTAAGACGGAATCACTACATATTATAAAACAAAGTTGCTTACCGCTGTCCCTATGTATGCTTAGATCTTTAAAAGTACGCAACGGATTTTGATGCGGTTTTTTTTAATAGATAAGAGTTATTCAAAAGCAAGGGTTTATGTGTATAATACATGCATAATATATTCAATATCAGTACCCGTGCGAAGCTGGGGCGAGTCACCAGTTATATTATAAATACGTAACGTTAACCCTTGCAGTAACGTCAAGTTCCATCACGTTTACCCATGGCCTGCTATCTTAATATGAAGCTAAGATCATGTGAATATGTAAACTCATCGCGGTTACAGACGGCCCTTTAGACCCCAACGCTGGGTCTAAAAAGCCGCCCACGTTAACGATAACAATTAATACTCTATTTCCGTCGCTTATGTGTCAAATTGCACGTGCGTTGCGGTAAGCGATGAGCGAAGCGAAGCGAACGCAATTAGTTGGTAACATATTTTCGCGCGAACTTTAGCGGTGCTGTAACTTGTTATAAATTAATTGTGGCTGAAGCACACAGCACGACACCAAACAACCAACTGACTTTAAAATTAGTACCATAAGCAAAATTCTATAAAAATGTTACTAAATTTAGGACTTGTTTATTTTTAGTCAGTATTAAATTTTCTAGATATAATGAAAAAAGAAAATCGATGAATAAATTAATTAACTATATACAGAACCCACTACGAAAGATGTTTCCTCGAATTTCTGAGACTTCCACAAAAACGAAAAGCGAAGCGATGCGTACAGTGGCATTATTTATTTTATATTTTAGCTTGTTATAAATTAACCGTGGCTGAAGCACACAGCAAGATAGGCCTTTACTGCCGCATCGCGTAAAATACACGTAATCCGCACCCACGTAGATCGACGTGTAATACAAAACTGTACCAACCTTATAAATTCTTCCTTTAACAATAAACAATTCTATAAGCGTGGGCGTGTGTTCGATAGCCGCGTCAATATAGTGCAGCGCTCGGTCAGTCTCCTGCTTGTAGTCAAAGTGCTGTGCGGCGTAATAATACGCCCATAACAACGCGCTCGCAGGCTGTTTAGTTTCACTGGCATCAGGACCAAATGTGCCGTTTTTGGTGAGATTCTCCAAATATTGGAGGATTAATTTCTCTATTGTCTCTGCTTTGCTCTTGTCCTGGTATAACGATCTGGAATTGATTAAAGAAATATTTAAGAGAAGACTATTCATCTACATCTACATTATCTACATTAATATAATAAAGAGGTAGTTTGTTTTTTTGTTTGTAGGAGGTAATCTCTAGATCTACTGGTCCGATTGGAAAAAAATTAGCAACAATAGAAAGCTGCTTTACTCCTGAGTGACATAGGCTATATTTTATGTATACGGGCGAAGCCGCTGACAAAAGCTAGTATCCTATAAACCGAAAATATCTGATATCCCTCTTATAAACGTAACAAATCTGTTGTAACAAAATGGCCATTTGGTTATGCGAAGCGCCTCGCTTCAATTGAGACCCGAAAATCTGTCGATCGCCATATTGGTTTCATTTATATGCCACGTATCTCTTGAAAATCAATTTCATAGTTACCTGAGATCAACAAATAGGGGAGGTATTCCTTTATGTAGTCCATGTCTGAGGTATTCGTCGACTAGCTTCTCGAAGACGGGCTGCGCAAGCGCCTCCGTCAACTGCAGGCGACGCGGCGCTATCGCTCTGGGGAATTCTTTCCTGAAAAACATGGAATATAGGTTTAGTATAAGCCATCGTATTACCTGTTAGCTAGGTTGTGGAAGTGAAATATGCCGTTGTTCCATTTAAAATATGTTAAAATAATGGGATGTAACAAAAGATGATCTTATCGCTGTTTAACAGACTACCTTTGGAAGGATTTGATAAAGAAGCAAAGATACGTGAAAAAAAAACCGGGCAAGTTTTTTTTTGCGACTCGGATTCACGCACTTACAAAGTTGCCAATGAAAACAGTTCAATTCCCGAATTGAATTACGAAGATTTATCCTAAACGCATTTTTTTTGTGACGAAACTACAAATTTACAGTAATTCGATTTTTTCACACAACAATATATTAAAAGATTTACTTAAACGCACGCAAATTACGACAGGTTTAATAATGTTTTTCAAATACCAAATAATTGTGTGTGTACCAAATAAATGTGCATTGAGTATGTGAATTATCTACATTTAAAAATAGTACCATAAGCTACATTCTATAAACATTTTAATTAAACTAGGGCTTGGTTTTTGTACCTAGAATTAAATTATTTAGCTTCGTCTCTTTACGTACTTTTAATCTGAAAATATAATCTAGAAATTCAAGGAAAAAAAATTCTTAAAAACCCTGTGGGAAGAGGTGGCGAGATGACCTAGACGCCTACGGTAAGAACTGGTTCGAGGTAGTCCGAAAGAAAACTACCAGGAAGAAGTTCGGGGAGGTCTTTGCCCAGCAGTAGGACAGTATAGGCTAGATAAAAAAACCCTCTAGAAATAGGTAATAGTTGTCCCTCAAATTTCTGCAGTGTACTACAAAAGGATTTTTACAAAGCAGATTATAAAAAAAAATGAATGCCCAGTTTTCAAAACACAGTTGGCAGACAAAGTCACTACAAAAAGCTAGTTAATAGAACCAAAAACATTAAGATATCAAACACCGGCCTTGTACCACATTTAAGAACCAAAACACACAAACAAAGCACTTGTATTACTTAGATCTATTAACACAATCATTATCGATCAGTCGCGTATTATGTAACTAGGCCGCATGTAACGTTATGTATTGCTCAAGATACTGCGCTTGACGCATACATAATGTCGACGGCCAAATGCCATTAACTCTTAATCATCATCAGCCTTTTAATGTTCCCACAGCTGGGACACAGGCCTCCTCTCTCTAGGAGAGGGAATGGGCCATAATCCACCACGCGAGCCCAGTGCGGGTTGATAAATGTCACATGTCAAGTTTTAGGTTCTAGGACATCATAGCCGGTTTCCTCACGATGTTTTCCTTCACCGTTTTGAGAGCAGTGGTGATGAAATAAATTCCACAAAGTAATGCGCCTGGCTGTGTTTGAACCCACGACCTACAACTCTTAGGTCGGGGCCGTTACCACTCGGCCACCACTGCTCTCCTTAACTCCTAATGCCATGATCATGTCGTCTTCGGGTTTGGGAGTCCATTTGTTTGGTGCGGCACTTTGGGCAGCAGTGTGTCGTGTGTTGAAGGTTGGGTGACTCCTGATTTTTTATGCGCATTACAAGCAATGAAAAACCAGACAAACACTTTAACTTTGATATGTGACATCTACACATTCGCACTGGATCCGCGTGATGGATTGCCATCCATTCTCCTTCATAGAAAATACTCCAGAATCCCAGCAGTGGTTACATTATAACGTTGATTATGCTATGGTTAGGTTTCACCATCTTCCTGCCCTTGTCCCGTTTTATTTGGGGTCGACGCAATATGTTTTTTCTTCCATTCTGTCCTGTCACCCGTCACGCTATCACTAACTCCTGTCTTCCATATCACTTCTCACATAATCCATCCATATCTTCTTTGGTCTCCTTCTCCCTCTCCATCCATCCACATTTATAGGTTTATGATATGATATATAGATAGGTAATCATGCACGAGCACTAAGAAAGGGTTTTAAGAGGGTTAAGATGTAAGGGGGTGAAATGACGGGATTTCGTTTGTTTGTGAAATCTTATTCCGTGGGTCAATTTATTTGAAAGTTAGCATGAATAGGTACAAGATATTAAAACCTGTATTACTTTGGTTACAGATATAATAATAATACAAATTATCATCAATTATTTTTCAAAACTACTCCAATAAGATGGTTCACCGACTGTTAGTTTTTATGAAAACATTCTAGCGAACGAAGTCGGGAGTAAAGTACTAGTGACCTGTATTCCCATAGGATTAATCTATGAAGCAATGAAGTACCGCTTATCAATTAAGATTATTTGCCGCACACGTTCAGTGTGAGTTATTTTAAGAAATGGTTTCTTATCTAAATATCAGCAATAAATTGGCTATCAACGATAGCAATAGGAACCTATATCTAGTAAAATACTACAACAGCAACCAACGCAATGCAAGAAACTTTTTTCTTATTAGCTTTTTGTCATCAATTTAAACTAGTTGAGGCTAATATTTCATATAGAACTCGTTTATACAGAGACATCTAAACCAACTCAGTAGTCTCTTTTCAAGTCGATCGAAACACTCTAATTGGCTCTGAACTTAGAATGGGCGAATCAGAACGACGAATGTCATAAACGAAGCACAGAATTTTTCATGTTACTCCATTTTCGCCATGTATCATGTGCATATAAATTGGTACTGTATGAAGCCCGAGTGGGTTGCTAATCTATAATATAAAAATGAATCTGAAATGTGTTGGTAGGCGCCAAACTTTAAAACAGCTGAACAGACTTCGCTAATTCTTTTTTGTTGTGTTTGTTATTGTCAGGAGAAACTTCTTATGGCAAAAAATAGGGTAGGGTAGAGTGGAGTAGAGATAATCTGTTGGCTAGAGCGAAGCCGCGCTAATAAGCTAGTATCCTGTAAATAGGTAATTAAATCATATTTGTAAACTCACTTATATACATCAAAGAAGGCCACTTTTTCATCGGGATTAGTAAGTTGTTTAGCTTCTATAAGTTTTTCATAATACATCACATTTTCAGGGTTTCTCTTCAACAAGTCTTCGTATACCGCTTCTGCTTCCTTGAACCTGAAGATTATGTAAAGAAAATATTCTTAATTTATCATATAATACTTGTGAACAAAATATATAGCGACCATAATGCATATACATCCTTCTGGTCTATTTGGAATAAATATTCATAATAATATGCTGGAAGTGATTTCTTTAGAAATAAGCATCACCTCTGTACCTATTTTTCTGCTTCCTTTTCTTTTCTTTTATTATTTCGTGTGTACAAAATTGTTAAATAAATAAATAAATAAATAAATAAATACATATTCATTACTTCTGTAATCAAATTACTTAGATGTACAATATGGTTTATTGAAAAGGCAATGTAGTTTTGTGGACTATGACGACCATCACTTTTTGTACGCACTAATTTACAGATCAATTGTTACGGTTTTTACAAGAATTATAATATAATATGTATAATATGTCCACAACTATCACACAACGCCATCTAGTCCCAAGCTAAGCAGAGTTTGTGTTATGGGTACTAGACAACTGATAAACATACTTATATATTTCTAAATACGTACATATTATAGATAAATTACACCCAGACACAGAACAAATGATCGTGCTCATCACACAAACATTTGTCCTGGGTGGGAATCGAACCCACGACCTCCCGCAGAGCAGTCAGGGCCACTAACTACTAGACTAACAGGCCAGTCAAAAGATTCGTTTAATATTTTGTAAGATTATTTGTGTAAAATGTATATGGGGGGCTTTCAGGCGTCTATACACCTATCACCGGCCCGCCGACACGCACCCGGTACCTAGCCGGGTTTATACCGGTGAGCCAGCAGTTTAAGTGTTTAGACACCTTTAGATAATAAAAAATTACTGATAATACTATCATCAAAAAATTATAATAGACAGTGTCTACCTAAAAGTAAACACTGGCAATTTAGTACAAACCTTTTCAATTTCAAATAATATTCGCCTGAGGTTTCCTTAATGGATAGCTTATCAAGTATTTGGGCTGAGAACTTGTGTAGGTGCTGCAATGCCCTCTCATATTGTCCAGACTCTGCCAGCACCATATTCTGGTACAGAAGCAGTTCTGAATGCTCATAGTCATAAGGCCCCTTCATCTGGTTGGTGCGGAAAGCGTCTAGGATGCTATTTGCCATCTCATAGTCACCGAGAAGATGGTAACTCATGGCGAAACCGATCCACGAAGCTCTCTGTGTCGGTCTGAGCATGAACAGCTGGTAACGAGTATCCTGGAAATAAGTTGTGGTTGTGAGTAGAATAAAAAAAAACATTTTTTATGATTATAAAATGTCATTGATCATCTATATAAATAGGAGAAGAAACTGTTTGATGGATTGATATAATTTGTTATGCACAGAGGAAACTACTGGGATTACGGCAGTGGTCCGACCGCCGACGATGAACGATAAACGAGTAGAACTAGAAACTATAAAAGAGTTGGCGATCAGCGGGAAGCGAGTGTGTAGTTTCGATAGTTTTATCGCCGAGCTATAAGAGAGTGTGCAAGTGCGACGAGCGATTACTCGCGCCACTCGCCCGGAGTCGCACAGTCCTGTGCAAACGTTATACGTGTGAAGAAATGATCTAGCAAGCAAGCATCGCTGAGCGAGTATCGCTGAGCGAGTTTATTTTTGTAAGCTCGTCGCTCAGCGTCAAAACTAGTAAAGCGAGTCGTCGCCTGCAGTGTGAACAGTCAGAGAGCAACTTTTAATATATGCATCTCTTTCGTTTACTCGGAATGTACATTAATTGTGCGTTTCTTGGGAGAGAAAATACCCGATAGTTAGTTGTTTTCTCGCCGGCGCGGTCGGCCCACTGCCTAAGAGTGTAAAACTTTGCAATAGGTTTACTTTCTATGACAAAGGCAAGCACTAAGAGAGAAATTTATTTTCAAACAGGTAAGTGATGCCACTGGCAAAATCTAGAAGATATAAAAAAATCCGTAAGGCTAGCAATTATGCTACATAACTTTTATTTTCATTAAACACATAAGCATGCTTAAATGCTTGAGCCCCAAGTGAACGCTATTATGTCTCTAATTATGGTGTTCAAAAGGTTAATTGTAACACAGACTTCCAATAGAATATGAATGTGTTAAATCATATTACATAGTACTGCATGCATGATAGTTATTGGATTGCTTTGATATCTCTATTACATTAGAAAATGATAAAAGATACATAGAAAGTGCAAATATTGCTCACTACTTTAAAATTTAGTCTTGCCTCACTATTGTTTGAATGCTTCAACAAATAATATACATGAGGAACAAGTTTCCTTGCAATCTAGGAGTACAGTTTCCCTTACAGATATTAACCATGATGATAATAATCACCGAGAATCATGAAGAATGAAAATTAGATATACTCATTACTCATGGTGAACTCTTTTGAACATTCAATGCAAGTGTAAAGAAGTCAAAGGATGTTTAGATAATGTTTTAAATTTAAGCTCTACCAAATTCTTTATGTAAATAATTGTCATTAGCAGTAGTGATAAGCAAAAATTTTAACAAAAAGAATCAGAAAGGGCTGTTTTACAAGCAACTAGTTTTTGTCTTGGTGGCATTTTCACAGTAACCTATAACTTGTTGTGAGAAACAAATTAGTTACAGCTTGTGTGTGCTATCTCTTCCTGAGTTACCGAGACACCAAAAACCGTGTCAAGTGGAGACACATAGCAGGAGCCTCACTAGCCAATAAAAATGCAACATGATCAACCACAACCACTCTGTCAAGAGTGAATGACTAAGGAAGAGTCTTATATCTTACACCCTTGATATACAAGTAAATCTAATTACTTGAGTAAAAGTAACTACTTAAGTAACAATTTTTAAATCTTGTATGATTTCAAATATCAAGTAATGAATTAAGAAATTACTTAGCAGCAAGTAATACTTCTTTATAAATACAAGCGTTAAAATCATTACAATGTCACAGTACATACAAAACAGTAAAACCAAATGAGTCTTCTATAAGTCTGAACCACCACTTGTAGAAGGCATGTTTAGTAAACAATTCTGATGTTAAATATAAAGTAGTTTGTTTGGAAAATAACAACAAATGACTTAATGATGATTACAATTGTGACATCAGAATTCAAAGTATTTTATTTATGACCCATCACAGTGAACATCCACCCAGTCCATAGTTTCTTTTATGAAATAGGGTTTTGGACTGTAACTAAATACTATTAATAGGAGAAAGTGGTGTGTTTCTGGACACTTATTGTCCAGAAACACATCACTTTCTCCTATCAATGGAACTTAAAGCTAATTGGATAAATATTTAGAGCATGCTCTTAAATCAGACTAATGCATGGACTTGCAGAACTAACAGGATATGATTGTAAAAATAATCAGAATTACATTCAAATAGGACTTCCATAAATAAAAATTTAAATTAAACATAATGCTGCACATTATGTTGAATTTAAATGAGGAATGATAACACTTCCCTGATAGATATTCATTTCAGTTGTTGCTCAGCAAAAATCAATTCAATAATAAAGAAAGTAATGTAACACACAGCACTAATAACTCACTTTGTAACCTTCCAAGTCACGCATCTGGATTTGTAGCAACGACAAATCCCGTAGAATCTGAATATTTTCCTTCTCCCACTTAAGGGCATTACGGTAACATTTGATGGCCTCGTCGTACTTCTTGTCTGAACGCTGAAGCAGACCATACACATGCCAACACACTGGAGACTTGAGGTCATTACGCAGTCCTCGGCGCACATACTCATAAGCTTCATCTTTGCGACCCAGACAATTTAGAGTCAATCCTTTCATTGCCAATGTTTCTGAAATGTATAAAATTTATTTATACATAGTTATTTTAAATGTAATAATGCCAAAAAAAAAACTTTCATTTAAATCAATGTCTATAAAAAATATTGAGAATAAATGCATTCTCCCAAGGAATATTTTGTAACTATTTCAGAAAGGGTAAACATTGACAGACTCATGTTTTGAAAACAATTTCACAACTTCATAACTTCAGTTAAGAGAATGTAGGTGATATTTACAAAGATAATGCAACTTTAATGCATTGATATTGCAAATAAATACACCAATAACCAAGCTTCATAACTAAGGATAATATCATTCTTTTATGAATATTTTTTGCACATATTCATTCACTATTTAGTCTAGTATTTTGATATTTCATGTAGCATTAAAACTTACCTCCATGCTCTTGAAATTTAGGGTTGGAGAGTATCTGCTTGGCAAATTTCAACCCATTTTTATATTGTTTATGTTCGTAACAGCGCTGAAAAATAATAATGCACTTATCATCGAGTGTTTAACCTCTATTATTAGATGCACCCTAAAGAGTGCTAGCCTAGTACGTTTTGTACTATAGTATATTGATGCTAATATGTATCACAACGTTTTAATACCACTGTAAATATTTTCATACAAGGTTCGGCATCATGAAATAGCTTTAAAATGTTCTGGTAGTGATTTGCATTATTTTATAAATTGAAGATAATCGCCAAGAATGACAAGCAGCACCAAACCGAATTGTATGTTTACAATCTTACTTACCAAAATTCTTTTGAAAAGCGCATTTTCTTTAGGTGGCAAAGGATTACTGGGTGGCATTTTGTTCGAATAAATTGAAGTATCTTTTTATTATTTCACTAATAAATTGAAATAATTCTAAAAACCTCGTGGCTATAAACCAAAGAAGTCGATGAAGGATTGCTGTCTATGGGCAACAAGAGCTGGTCACGTGACCAAATTGCCAGTACACAGATAACAATCAAATACTTTTTGAAAAATAATACAAATAATTATGCAATCAATTCTTATTTTATTAAGTTTGAGTTATATAGAGAAATATAGAATGAATTCGGTAGTTATATCTACACTAATATGATAGAGGTAAAGTTTAGTTTTTTGTTTGTAGGAGGTAATCTCTGGAACTACTGGTCCGTTTGGAAAAAAATTAGCAACAATAGAAAGCTGCTTTACTCCTGTGTGACATAGGCATAGTTTATGTACGCGGGCGAAACCGCTGACAAAAGCTAGTCCTGTATATATGGACTACAGCTCTTTGTCACCGGTTGCAATTTTATTATAAGAGACAGAAATATGGACAAAAATATCGTTTTGTAAATGTATGTGTTGAAATATGTATTGTTCGCTTAAAGCATCTGTTCGCATACCACATTAGATTCAATATAGTAAATATAGTTGAAAAAAGTTGTATAATTTCAATTTAAATTAGCTCAAACTTGATTAAAATAGAGTTGTATCAGTACAGTACAACTCTAGTTTTTCACAAAAGAGAAAAGAGTTTTAAAACGAAAAAAGAAATAATCAAAACTGTCAAAAGTCAACAAGACAACAGTACTGTCAAAGTCAAAGAGCGGAAAGGGCTGTCAATATTATTTTAATTTGTGGAGAAAAAGATTGAAAATTGTTAAATTAACCGAAAACCTTATTTAATTTACTTTGGTTCACTTAAACTCTAAATTACACAGTAGTAACATGGGCATAGAAAACATGCGTCGTTGGCCAATGTATATTGTATTTGCCGTGTGCATTTTATTGTTACTTTCACTGATCAATAGTTGGAGTGCGGAAACTGAATTGCGAAACAGAGTTTCGGGAATGAGTACACAACTTCAGGAATGCTCCAAACAGCAGACATCATGCATGGAAGAATCCCTAACTTTACTTGAACAGCGCGATGGATACGTGATCAAGGTGAATGAATTAGATAAACAAAAATCTAAATTAGTTGACGATGTAGATGACTACAAGAGTAAACTATTAAAAGCTGAAGGGCAAGTGAACCATACGAAAGTAGACGTAGATTTGTGCAGGACTGAGTTACAGTCACTGAAGAATTTGCAAGTGAGTAAGACTGCTATAGTGGAAACATTGAGGTTAGAAAAAGATACTTTGACGACTCAACTGGCGGAGAGGAAGCAAAAGATTGAAGACTTAGAGAAGGAGATTGAGAAGCTGAAGTTGGCACTGACAACTAAAGCATCAAATCCGTCGGCTGTCCCTAAAGTAACTCCAGCGGCTCAGCCACCTAAAATGAGTCCAGCCCTAAGTGCCCACAACCCTATAAACGAACCAGTATTAGAGAACAACGATGCTAAAGAAGAGATAGAAGATACTAATGCCTTGAATGACGGTAATGATTTTGATCCTCAGTTACAATAAGTCTAAGATGTAGCTCATAATTTGGTGGCCTAAAGGAATGGTAATTATTACCATGTAGAGGACAAAGTATGAGGCTGATAGTAGAAAGGCTGTAAGCTAAATAGTGTACATAAGGACTTGATTAACTTTACATAAATATTGAAAAACTATTTTGTGAATTCTGCCTTAATTTTTCAAATATACCTATCTTGTTTCTTAACAAAATATGTAAAATTGAACTTTCAATTGAAGAGAACATCACAGAAAATTGTAATAATGAGACCATGAACTCAAGCAGCCCATATTCGTGTTGTTATTATGTTAAATAATTATTTGATAACATAAAAACACTGTGTTCTGAATTTCTCTGATATGATAATGTTATCTTTTGGTATTCATTCTCTTTGTAATATTATTTTTTATCTATTCCTTAATGTAGGTATCCGCAAACTGTACTATTCCACAAAATGGTTGTTGTAAATCTGCATTTTTACATAACTTTGTTAAATATGTGATGCCATTTATTATTATTTAGGATTGTACATTCCTAAATGTGTAAGAATTGAAATTATTATAATTGTAAAGTAAGTGGTAAAGAATTCTTTACTATGTTTGCTTGTTTAATCTGTCTTTTGAAAGTTTTTATAATTGTGGTAATAATAGGTTTTGCTCTTTTAGAAGTAATCACAGGGTCATACCCATAAGTATATTTACTTATAGGACTGGTGTTCTTCTATAGTGCCAATTCATCAATGAAACTGGATGACATCAGCACATTTATACTTTTGACTAAAAGCTATCAGTATCATCGTTTTGGGATATATTAGCAATGTTGTTAGGTCCTGAACAAAGTCAGACTTTTACAGGCTAATACCCACCTGTGTGTGTTCAGTAGCCCTTTTTATCCTAGGGTAGCTAGGGTTTTAAACTATCATGCATCCATGAGTCCTGTAGTCAATCATAGAATTTCATTTGTAAATACATGTCCTTTATTAAAATTTTTAATCCTACACACACTTGTTTTCCAATTTTCTTTAGCTATGGGCTGAATAATTGACATTAGCTTTGCTTGTCATATTGAAATATGGAAAAGAATTTGTGTGCTGATAATTGTATGTTTCATTGGTGAAGTATGGTCTAATAATGCATGTTTAAATAAGTTTGGCCCAGAATTAACATATGAGTTTATTACTACTGCCAAAATGTTACTGTATGCTTAGTAGGCCCATCCCCTCAAATGTAGCCACTAGCTGCCAAGCTGGTTTTAAGTTGATCACGTCAATATAAAGTTCCAATGCTGCCGCTGTCCTTAGTTTCAAATAATCTAAACTGACATTGAGTATGACAGCCGATTTTCTTATTTCATTACTGCAGTAATCACCAAAACTTGTCTATCAATCTATCAAAGCAATATTTTTCTAATGAGAAAAATCTGATATGAATAAATAAATTAAATGACTATGACTATGACTATGAATCACATTTAAGTTCCCTATATAATTTTCTATGTAATTCTCTTTGTGCAACTGAAAACTTGATTTTGTCAGCTTTTGGCATTATTGTTTGTGAAAGGCAGTCATAAACAAGTTATTCTATCTTATTGTAAGTTAGGCCAATTTCCCAGCCCGCATATTTTGCATTTGGTTGGGGTAAATATGTTTTAATCCACTCTAGCTCCTCAAGGAAAACCAGCAGCGCCTTGGTGTCACTGACCATTACATGGATACCAGGGTTCTCAAAGTAGTTTACTCTGTGTCTAACAACCCCTGGGCAGCTCTGCAGAGTGGACTGTCCATGCGCACTATAAGCAAGTGATATTGAGCACACATTAGATACTGTATGCCTTTCTACTGTCAAAGTTCCATAAGTGCATTTTTTATTTTATTTTAAAAGTAATTTTAATGTCTTTGGACTAAGAATGATCGAACTTCTTAAGTTATGTGCAATTTCATGTAAAGCCATTAGCCATAGTTTGTACTCGATTAGCAATAATTTTAGATAATATTGAATAAATCACAAGTATTGTTAGTATGGATATTGGTATTAGCTAATTAGGAAAAGCCATGATGGTGCCAGAAAATTCAGATCTGACAAATGTATTATCTTTCATTTATTTTGCTCAATTTTTAAATTGAAATCCCATTTTCTTGACATTTAAGAATAATGTAATATTCTGTATATTTGAACTTTTTATGCATTCTTAGAAAACAATGAAAATGTAAAATTAGAATCTTAGGTAGTTGAAATACCGAAATGTTATGATAAAAAATGTTTTCCGTCGTCCTGTTAAGTATGTATGAATATTTGAATTATTACGAGTAAAGTTCATAATTATTGTCTTTTATAGTTGAGGAATAAATTGTATAGATTTTTCCTTTTTTAATATTTCTCTTTTATTGCATCTATATAATTATAATTAAGTATGATTTGACAACCTCATCTAATGCATGCTGAAGTTATTAACAGGCATAACCATAAATCGTAAAGATAAGAAAAAAAAAATCCTTTTATTGCGTACTGTTAGGTACAATTCATATTTTAAACCTATTTTTAGCCGCGGTAGTTCTAAGATTACATAATTCGGGATCTCTAGGCGAAATAGCGATAGCGACTGTTGCAACCCAACACTGGGCACGCAATAATCTTAGCACTGGGCACGCTACGCTCTTTGACGCGTAGCTGGAAACTGTGTGGAGCGCCCAGAGGTCACGGTGGAGCACACGGTCGAGGTGTGCCTCGCTTGGGCAGAGCAATGCCGTGTCGTCGTAGGGATGATCGGCGACAATCATCTCTCGCGCCGATTCTTGGTTCAGGCCATGACCCGGAGCGAAGAGTGGCAAGCGGTCGCCTCCATCTACAAAGCAGTAATGCTATCAAAGGAGGAGGTCGCACGCGAGAGGCATCGGCCCTCACGTTCCAACCGCCTTCAGGATTCCAATCCAGATTTCCAACTACCGTCGAAGCTCGTAGTTCGACGGTCCAGTAACCATCCGTCCCGAGCCCGAGTCTTCGAGGGCGCGTTCTGTTTCCGCGCGCCTCAAGGGGTTGTCAGCTAATATAGAGGCCCAGCTGCGGGGGCTCTACATTTGCTGTGAATGTAGAGGTCCAGCTTCTACATTCTATGGTCCAGCTTCTCTAAAAAAGGTCTGACTCCGGTACGAAGGCTAAGAATGAACTGGGTGGGCTGTTTAGTCAATAAAAGTCTGACACTATTTCGCGCGTGCCCAGGATAGGAGGATTTGACATAGACCCAAAAAAAAAAGCTAAAATGACGATTCAACTTTTAAAGTTTATATTTTGTTTGGGAAAATATAAACTCAAAAATGCTTGGCTTGGACCCAGTGCGATGGTCAAAGAAGGAACGACGGGGTGAGGTGTTTAGTCAGTAAGAGTTTGACTCTGTTTCCCGCTCCACCCAAGAGCGGGTTTCATCATAGGATAATATTTTTCCCAACCATCAAAAAAAAAAAACAAAAATCCTCAAATGCAGTATCAAGTTTCAACCACATCAGTAGATCAACGGTACCCATGTGATTTCAACACTTGGATTATTGTATAACGTAGGTACCTAATTTCATGCTAGCATAACATCGCGGGGTAGTTAATTAGGTTTACATTCTTGTAAAATACTCCAGCGAGTTCTTTTTTCACCGCTAATTGATGGGAAAAATATCTCCGTGCATGCGACCCCGATTTTCAGTTATTTCAATTGTTCAGTTGATAATCAAAAACGTTTAATTAATGTAGCCGGTCTAAATTACACCTGTGTCTGAAGTCCAGTACTTATTCGTTTCTCTGAATATATTTGGCGAATTATATCTATAAACAACAAATTAATAAAATTTTAAATCTTTTTCTGACAATAGCGTCAAAATTGATTTGTGTAAAAGAGGAACAGATTACTTTGGAATATACCAAAATACCGGCCAAGAGCGTGTCGGGCTACGCTCAGTGTAGGGTTGGTAGTTTCCCGTCCGTCACAGTTTTCTCACAACACAACCCAATTGCCCATGAACTATAAATTAGTAACCCTATTTGCCAAGAGATGGCGCTGTACCCGCTTGTAATTTTGGATTGCATGCACAGATTTGATTCTTTTTGTATTTTTATTTGAAAGAAGATACGCTCAGGATAATATGTAGACTAAGTTAAAAAATGCTCGCATGTACAATCCGTTCAAAATGAGATTAGGATCGATTGCAATCTTGTGACGTCATGTCGAACCGTCAAATCGAAGAAATTAGGTAGAGTGAACAAAAAAAGACAATGTAAAAAAATTATTTACTTACGAATCGTGAACAAAAAAAGTTTAATCAGAATACAGTTTTTCAATTTTGTGTGTCTCTGTTTCACTGTGTGATGTGTCTGAGTTGTGGTAAATAGAAGAAAAAGGCGAAATGTTTCTAACAATGCAAATAAGAAAGAAAATAGTTTATCTTGTAAACTATTTATGACTTAAAACAAGATATTTGGCTAATTTATATTAAACCATAACGTTTTTACTTCACCTAGAATTAACTAAGATTTAGTAATAAAAAGCAAAAAAAAAAACTTTTTATTGATAGGTACGCAAATAAGATTTTTTTGCAAACCGTACTTTCACTCAAAATTTGACAGATCGAGGTTATGGACTTTCCTATTCTTATTTGGAACGCATAATACGCAAAATTACTTTAGAACGTTTTTAGGGTTCCGTTAAACAAGAAACCCTTGTAGTCAAGCCAAGTCCGTCTGTGCGTCCGCTGATAATCTCAGCGACCGTTAGCACTAGAAAGGTGAAATTTGACACGCTCTTGACCGATTTTTTTTACTTGATAGTTTCCTCTTCCACCAGAGTTTTGAAAGATACTCTAACTTATAGCATGACTCAGAATGGAACATTTGAACTTTAAAATAAAAGTAGTCCTTACAGCTATGAAAAAGCCATACATTGATAAAAAAAAGTCAATGATATTTCTAAACAAGTTTTATTTACCTTATACATCTCTAGCACAATCAAAACAAAAATATTCCGGCCGCCATTACTTCACAAGTAATGAGTTAACAACATAAAACTTACAGTAGTTATAACTAACAATACACTATTGGCAATCTCATTTACAATCCATTTGCAGAGTTCCTTATGTCAAAATAATAATAATAAGAACAAAAATGGACTGTTTACAGTTTGCAGCTTATTGATGGCTATCATCACAAAAAAAAAATAACATCAACTTGACTCAACTACCACTGAAATATGTAAGAACTTTAAGGAATTACATAAAGTAATAGATCTGTGTGCCGAGTGCGAGTTGTTTTGCGCTAACGCGATCGATGCGTTTATGACGTTCAGCGCTCCGATTGGCCCGCTGCAAGCTCTTTAACCAATCAGAGAGCCGAACGCGCTAAACGTCTCGATCACGTTAACGTAAAAACAACTCGCACTAAGCATACTGATCGCCTGAAGTGTATAAAGATTGGCGCCAATGTTTCGTTTACCTACTCCCATTACTTTAATTTTAGAAATTGTGCTCTAAGCACCACCATATAAAGCTCACATTACAATGGTGTCACACTGGTGTCACATAGTTAACATGCATAACGTCTATAAAGGTCATTACAGCTAGGAATTAGATTACGTACCATGATTAGAGTGTAACTAATTAGATCGTTTAGGAGAATTTTTCTAGCTGGAAAAAATCTCTCGTCTGCATACACTTTATGTAGATATTTATGCAAATATCTCTGTTAATTCATGAATACAAAATAAACTATAGGTACTCCACATGTTTAGGTAATTAACATAAAAAATCTTGACATGTCATTTTATAAAAAAAAAACAAGGATTATTTAAATTTAGATAATTAGATTAACATCAGTTTAGGTAAATAATTGATTGTAACATTTTAAGACAATATTTTTTTGTTAATTTTTTAAATAGACATGTGAAGATTGTTATTTACCTAAATAAATGGGGTATAGTTATACTGTATTGGCGTTAACATTAGAAATTTAAAGAAACCTTTTTTACAGTCTGTTCAACCGATTTTAACTTTTATTCCGTAGACATAAGGATGGCATTAAAAGCTAAGTCGTTAATGAACTATTTACTGCCCCTATTTGCCATTCCACCGACGTAAAATCGGTTGAACGAAGAGAAATAAAAGGTTTTCTTAAGGCTCTAGACAGACAGACTGCATTTCAACTGCAAACCAACCACAAATTGCAGTTCGGATGCAGTTGACACGATTGCAATAGAACTGCAAACCAACCATGCAGTTCAATTGCGGTCCGTCTATCTAGAACCTAAATGTCTATTTTGAATGCAGTACCTATTGGAGAGCCAGTAAAAAATCGAATTACCAACACAATTTCGATATCGCGTTACCATCAAAATCGCTTACATTACCGTTGGAAACAAACATTTCCAAAAATACGAGGCCAAGAATCCAAGATAAAATATTTTATGACTTTCATAACATGAACAAGATTGAGTCACAATTATATTTTAAGTAGCTACTAAACTAACATTCGTAAAACTAAACTATACCTAATGAATACATGCTACAAGTCGGTGGTAAAGAGAATAGTGGAATTGACAGAGATCGCATTGAAGGCAATTAAAACGGCAGATAAGATTGATAAAGTTGAATAAGACCATTTTGTAATGAGATTTCCAAGAACCTTGGTAGACATACTCATATGCATACGACATTGGATATAGATACTATATAGTAGCAATTTATTTTTTGGTGGGTAAAATGATTGTTTGACAACTCCCGCCCTTGGGTGGAGCAGGAGATAGTGTCAGACTCCTACTGACTAAAAAACCCACCCAGCCGGTGTAGACTCTTCTGAAGGGCCACTTCGATTAGCTGACAAAGCCTTGAGGCGCGCGGGAACAGTACGCGCCGGCGACTTAGGCTTGGTCTGGACTGTGCGGACGATAGGACGGCGAGCTACCCATTGCTCGCCATCCGCAAGCCCTACTATAGTAGTAACTTAGTTATTTGTAACAAAAACAAAATGGTGTCAATCAAATCTATCATCATATGATGAATGTGGATCAGACAAAATAGTACAAAAAATAAAGAAATAATCGAAACCGACGGTTTCCTGCTTTAAAACAGAGACAAAAATAGTTTTCCGAAATTTATATTAATTATATAACTTTGCTAAAACAAATAATATGTGGTCTTGAATTCTTAAAATCAAGCTTATTTTATTTGATGCAACTTCATCAAATAAAATATGCTAAATGTATATATTTAATCATCCAGCTGGATAATTACAAAAAAAAATATTATTAATAACCTTGAAGGCTTCATTTTACAGGTAGAAAATTACAGGATTCTTAAGACTGAAAACGAACTACGAAATAAAAAGTCAATGTAAAATAGTATGATGATCTCTTTGGCTATAATAAGCCAAGAAGTAATGCATTACTATACACACATTGACTTTCCTTACAAAGAAACTAAAACTGGGTTAAAAACTTTGGTCAAGTCAAAGAGTAAGTACAGTAATATTTTTTTACAAAATTACTACTATAATACAAATTCATGTCAAGAGGTATAGTTGGTCAGTTGTAAACAATCAGTATCATAAACATAGATAAAAATAAATGCTATAACATAGAAAAATACAATATCTTCATATCACATGGTTATCAAATTGTATAAAATTGCATTCATTCAATGGGTTTTTCTTTAATGTTACTATCAAATTCATTTTAAGGATATTAGTTAAAAAACGAGGAGTAATTCATAGAAACTAAAATGTGGCATATGCATACTTACTATTTGGTATGCTTAAATTATTAGCATATCATTATTTTATAAAAGTACAACTTCATAAAAAAACTATTGTGTGTCCTAGCTTAACATAAAATAGTAAGAATACTTCATGAATTTTTTTAAATTGGCAACACTGTGCAAAACAAGCAAATCAATTTGACAGTAAAATTAAAAATATTCTAGTTCTAAACTTTTTTAAGTTCCTCTTCCTTAGCAACTTCCTCAAAAGCAGCCAACAGATTTCTCCTGCACTTACTCTCATCTGTGTACCGTAATACCCAGATAATATATTCACCAATATTCAAAGGGTCCTCTGAATAACTAATTTGTACTTTACACTTTCTTTCCCATTTCATTGCATCAGTACTTCGACTATTCCGAGTTCTGGTAAATTCAATGTAACCATTACATTCTACAGCTAATTTTGGCAACTGAGCATTTAATGCATCATGTGATCTGTCTGAATCTGTACCACTGGTAGAAGGGAGACAATCACCTTGTCCCAATTCAGGGTTTGGAGGTGTGACCAGCACACATTTCCTCTTTACTTTGCGTAAGCCATCACCTTGGCTAGTTATGTCAGACTCATCTGGGAATGATCTTTTCAATGTATTGTGATCAGTTTCATTAATATTTACTTCAACAGGACCAGTGTTGTCAGTCTTAAGGTTTTTGTCTATACTAATTTCTTCTTGAGGCTGGCAACCCTCAGCCCACTCAGGACTATTGCAGTTAGACCTGAGCTGTCTCCTTTTGTGACATCTGTCCTTTGTTCTAATAATTTCTGGGGAATGGAGTGGACTAGCCAGAACTGAATCATCTTTTCTGAAAATAACAAATCAAAGATGAGAATTGTTCTCATAAAAGCTTAAGTATTTTTGCAGGAAAAAGGGTAGGAAAAATGTAACATATTTTTTTTTTTTAATACAATTTACACCAGACTGTAACAAGTCAGTTTCAACATTCTAATTAGATTAGAATTGCATTTGGTAAGGAAAGATAAACTCATTTTATGAGACTAAGTTCTAATAAGCAGTCATAAGTGTCTGTATAGGATGTTAGGCAAGTAAGCAAGGAAAAGAAAAAAACAAATGGTATAAAAAAAACAACTATTTTAATCAACACTAAATTAATACAAACCTCTGAAATTGTTCATGTCTGGTCTGAATCCTATCTATACTTTCAACGGTAGTAAAATCATGACGAGAACATTGCATATCAAATTTTAGGAAAGCAGTAACTTTTTTTCTAGTTTTAACTGTACGACCAAACCATTCCAGAATTGCATCATCAGATAAGTACAGTGCTAGGTTGGAACGCTCATGGTCTATCATGCGTTTATACCAAGCAATGAAGGTTCTTGCTTGTTGGCGCTCAGAAAACTTAGTATTATTATTGTTTTCTTGGGACGTTTTGAATTTAGACTGGGCATTATGTTTACGAGGTGTCATTGGTGAAGACATTTTCTGAAAATAAATGAGATGAATATGTTATCTATGGTACAATTTTATATTTGGATGAATTTTCAATCTTATGCTGTTTTGGCTATTTAGGCTAATCATTTTACATGATGTTGAAAACATAATGATCAGACTACTACACTAGAAGTTCAGGGCAATGGAATGAAAGGTGTTTTTGTTGATACCTGCATCATGTAAACAAATAAAACAATTATTAGGGTGCATAACTACTAACATTTATCAGACAGTATTTCAACAACTTTCTGAGAACTCTTGGCGTCGTGTGCCAAGTCCAAACGAAGCTTTGCAAGTCGCTTCTTGCTGTCTTCAACGTAGACAGTTATTGATAAGTTTATTTCTAACAGTTCCTTGTGTACTTTGGCTATGTTTTGGCTGTTGGAAGATATATTTTCTGCAAAACATACAACATAATAAACATTTGTCATTTAAAAAACAATTGAAACATGACAAATTTCGATTTTTAAAACATAACCTACTTAAACACTTAACTGCTTCAAACGTTAAATGTTCACGAGTTAAATCATCAGATACCGTCGAATAATTCATCTTACGTGATACGACCGCGTCTGTTATGATTAATTCTTGCAGGTTTATTCACAAAACTCGCTTTGTCAATCTTTAATCACAAATTCTCATTCGGCAACAAAAGCAAGCATCGTTCGTTGTAGCCAAACAAAATGGCAACCATAAACTCTTCGAATTTGAGTTTGACAAGATCATCACCACAAGATGTTATACATTAATAAATGTTGTTTTCCCATAATTTTGCTTGAAACCCCACAGGGAGTAAGAAAGATAGCCTAATTATAATGTTGTACGTCTTAAAAAGTCATAATCTGGAACAAGTTATTCTAAACAGAATTATATCCATAGACAAAACGTTTACAACCAAAGTTTTTAACGAATTTAATTTTATAACTTTATTTTTAGCGAAAATATTGAAGTTTATAAACACTCCTATACACTAGCTGAGGAGTTTTTTTGGCTAAATAACTATAACATGACCACATTCAAAGTACGGTAAATCAGAATTTTATTTAATTAATGAAAAAAAAAGGCCGAATTATATGACGCCATTTTCCTAGCTGAATATGGCGTCATAAAACGCCTTCGAATCGCTGTCGACTGGTAGTGTGTCCAAAAGGCTGGCGTAATTATCACGTTGTATAGCAATGCGTAATCTCTAACCGAGATAGAAGTCAGTCCTTGGATCACACGAAGAGTCAACTAAGAGTTTCGATGACTCTTTTAAAAAGTGGATGAGGCTGTGGGGTCCGAGTAGACCCTATGGCCCAAGAGATAAATAAATTGAAAAATGATCAGTTTGGCTTTTTTTGGCGGGTAAAAATTATCCATTGAAAACATCCGCTCTTGGGTGGAGCGGCAGACAGTGCCAGATTTTATTTACTAATTAATTAAAGGCAAAGAACGAACGGGGTATCCCGTTCGTTCTTTGCCTTTAATACCAAGGTCTAGCGTTCTTTTCAGAAATGAAGTCTTGGCCCGAATAGACTTCAACCGTGTCAGTGCTGGCAGGTTGGGCCCCTACAATCAGATTGTGTTCAAAGTTAAGCTTCAACATTGCATAAGGTCTATGTCAATAAAATTTTACTGCAAAGATTAGATAGTTGTTGTTTTTCATTTGGCCAATATCTGAACCTAATTTTTTTGTTTTTTTTTTTGTACGACAAAGTTACAAATCTGCTGATTTGCAATTTTGCCATAACATGTATGGCAAAGTTGCAAATACAACAAAGTGGCGACATATTTTATCAAAGATAGACTATAAAGCTTTCATTTCAAGTAAATAAACCCATTACAAGCACTTTTGAATTATCAAGAAGTCGATGAATCAGAAGATTAAGCCAATTATTATATTTACCAAAGTATGTTTATATAGGGAAGAACACGTAAGAAGCTCTATGAGAAATTTCTGGAAACCTGAACACTCCAGCTTTCCAGTAGATTATATCGGTACGCAGTCCCTGGCTAGAGTGGATCTTGGAACTTCGTAAAAAGTGGTTAGAAAAAAACCAGAGTCTTACTGAAACTATTCTACAATAGTAACCTACTCTTACCAAGGTTTTACTGTTAACTGCGTTGTGAAAGTCAAAAAGTAGTCACCTTAGAATTATTGGTAAAACACCCTGAATGTCTTGTGTGACTATATATGCACCCAAAAGCATTTAGGAAACTGTAAGGCGGGTACATTGAACTTCTTAGAATTATGTATCGGCAGAATTTAGCCCTCTAACATGGATTTTACTTTTTGTATCGCAATTCGCTTGTCTTTTAATAAGCTCAACAATATGCCATAAGTACCTATATTAAAATTAGAGCTAACTACAATATAGTATTATTACTACGAATATAGTACTGTGTATATAAATCTATATACAAAAAACCTCAATACACTCAATAATATGTTTTTTTGGTTTACCTTTACCGAGATAGGCTAATTTCGACCATAGACAATGCATTAATTACGTGAACGATTGGATAGCTGAGGGAGCGCGCTTCTTTGGGAGTGGTAATGCGCCGAACCAATCTACTGCGTTCTTGCGATCATTGACTTCGACCATTGGTCTATCTTTTGTCAACCAATCATCGAAAATCTAGTGAGGACCCAATGTAAGTGTACAATTTATTTTCACCAAATATTCTCTCGGGATGGCTGTACCGGTAAATGTTTGGGAATACACGAAAACTATGGAATTTCGGGAAAATGTTTTACCAATGTCTGACGAAATTACGTGAAAAGTAGCAGCCATTTTGATTGAATACGTTGCATTCCTTGGCCTCGTAGCAGTGACGTGTAAATTTTCCCTGTGATTATGTGAGTTCGACTCCGAAAGCTGTTCTGCCTATTATCTATATAAAAAGGAAGATAGGTCAGTAAGTTAAGCACTACACCGTATACTAGATTAATAGGTAGCTGCGATTCGGCTAGATGCAACTTCCTGGAGCACTATCGTGCAACCTTCACGCTTATCTCTATCTCTAATAAGAGAGTACAAGTGCGACACAATGTTATTGAAATTTCATGACATTCCAGTTTACCAAGTCATTGTTGGGAATAACAACAAATTACATACATTTTATTCGAAATAATGAGTTCATTTTCAGTCCCTTAAACTAAAACTAGAATATTCTCAAAGAATTGTATTTTTTTTAAGTAGGTTTGGCTGTACAATTATTAATTTTACCCTTCCTTTTTACAGAGTGATTCACAATGGAGCACGCACAGATCCAGAGCTCAGATGGGGCTCAGGTGATGACGATAAATGGGCAGCAATTGCAAGTCCTACAGATGAATAACTCTCCGCATATGATACAAGGGCCAAACGGACAACAGATTGTGGTGCACGCTGTTCCTTCCAGTGCACAGGCTATACAGGTTAATTTTTAATGATTTCTAGGGTCTTCTAACAAAAGGCATGTGCTATAATTCATCCTTCATTCATCATTTTGGTGTTTATCGCTGTAACACATTTATTCTGTTTTTGTGGAACTGACCAGAATTCATTCATATAAACATTTTACCTAGTTAAAATGCAATATTAAAGGATTATTTTAAATGTTTAAATTTGTTTAATGCTGTTTTCAATGACATCAGATAGAGAAATTTATTGAACCGGAACATACTTACCATATTTAGACAGAGTGGAAGAAAAAAACATGTTGCGCCGACCCCAAGTAATATGGGATAAGGGTAGGATGATGATGATACTTACCATATTTATAGCCTACACCCACTACTTATATTATGAATTTGGTTATTCCTTATAACAAGGTTTTTTCCAACTGGTAGTTCTAGAGATAAGGGTGTAAAGAAACAAAAAAATGCTCTGCTTTGATTAATTACTTCAGATAGCTATATATCAGCCTTTGGTTAAAACAGCCTTTAGTTTAACCCTTTCAGACCTGATTTTTTTATTTCCGCAAATCGATCTGAAAAAAATGCCTGTAACTAGGCTATTATAAGTAACTGTAAGGAAAAATAAATAAAAAAATCCTGATTAAAAGCTTTTCAAGAAAAACAGCTTTTTCTTTTTGTGTACAAGTGTACACATCCGTCCAATGTAATGAAAATTTTAGTGTTAAGGGTTGTTTATCTATAATGATAAAAACATCAACTTTACAACTTTTTATTAGGAAATACGAAGCAATATGAAATAATTAATAAATAAATAAAAAAAATCGATCCCTTGCCATGTTTTTAGTGAACAAGGGAATGCTCATATTTGTTTCCCAATACATTTTCCATCACGGGTACCCAAATATTCCAGTAGCCAAATGCAATCCAAACAATATTTCTATTTCCTTGGCAGTAGTAGGTTTCAACCTTACTTTATTGGAATATGTAGCGTATAAGTTTGTCATTTCAGCCACAACCCGAAATAATTGTTGAGGCGCGTATCTATTATAATAATCTTCTGGGTTTTCAACTCGGGGATCAATAGCAATGGGTGGAAACCAAGCTGGTGGAATCGTGTTTACTATTTCCTTGTGTCTCCACCTAATACTATGCTTCAGCGAAATATTCTGTAAAAGCGTATCCTTAGAGCATGAAAGGAACTTCTGGTAAAAAGTTATCACTCATTTCAACCCACAATGAGCCAGCATCATCATCGTCATCATCATCCAAAACTGGCGGGAATATTTCTCGTTGGTTCCGGCTGATGACATCTGCTGCCACTCGGACACATCGTAGCTCCTGTTCAGATGCAGGTCCAACTGGCCCTTCGTCATCAGAAGATAATTCTAAAACTGAAAGGCAACCTTCATCTAGAGCTCTAATAGCGTCGCGCGAAACATATTGGTAATTTCATAACTGAAAATAGTATTTACACAATTTTTAACATCAAAAGCAACAAAATTACACCATTCCATAACAATTATAATTTATTTTGGTAATACCTAGAGATGGGCACTGGGAAAAAACCCAAAGGGAATAAACCCAGGTTTTTTCCCATTTGGGAAAAAACCGGGTTTTTATGTGGGAAAAAACCCAATAGACGGGTATTTTCATTATTTAAAGTAATTATCATGATCTTAATTTATTTTTAGTTTTAGAACTAAATAAATAAGTACTTTGTGATGCGCACATACTTTGCTCCAGCGTATATAGGTCACTAGCTGTTGCTTGTTGTTTAAAATGTCAAAATGTGTAGCTTGATTCAGGAACTAAAATAAAACCAGCAAAACATGCTGGTTTTATTTAAAGGTTTTAGTTAAATATTATTTATTATAACACCAAAAAGACTTCCTCATGTTTTATAATAATAAGATTTTTTCTGCGCACTGTGATGGAATGTTAATAGCAGAAAGAACACCTATTGAAACTTTAAAAAATATTTAATAAAAAAAAAACACAATGAGATTTATTACACTTTACAAAAGTTACAAAACTGTTTATTTACAATTTTTTAGTCACTGTCGCTACTGTCATGATCATTAAATAATAAATAATAATTGATCATTTAATATTGCAAAATTCAGTTTTTTGCGTATTTCCACGAGATGTTGAAGGTTGTTCTTCATTTATCAGCCTACCCAATAGAGTCGACAATTGCCTGGGTGTAGATAATGGCTCGTCATCATCGTCATTGTCATCATCTTTAATATTTGTGTAACAGGTTCCAATTATACGATATAAAAGCTATTTTTGCTGCCCTTTCTGTAGTCAATCTATTTCGTTTGTGACTATGTACATATATGCGAATGCGTGCTAAAAGATCGTTCAGTGGCTGCTAAAGTGCAGGGAGCAGTTAGAATGCGTACTGCAACCCTACTCAGCAATTTGGACTTGCAAAGTCCTCTCCACAAAACTACCGGGTCCATTTCAGCCACATTCTTCCATATAAATAATCTGCTCCATAAACCCTGTTTAGCTCTATAATTGGCTAAATCAATGCCAACGTCAATATTGAGCGATTGGCTTACATCATGTATAAACTCCATGGCATCCACGTTGTGTTCTTGTTCTAATTCAATGCCTTGCGATTTTGGATCTAATAAACATGCAGCATAATGATTGGGTTTCAAACAATTAATTGTTGGCCTAATTGTGCCCCCGGTTACGCCTGAAGAAGTGCATGTCATGTGGCTCTTCGCCGCATGAAGAACCGGAAAGCTGTCGGTGCCTATGGAGTCCCCATTGAAGCCTAGAAGGCGATGGGCCCTCGTGGTATAGGCATCTTAACCCACCTATTTAACCGCATGCTCCTCACCGGAAAGATCCCGAGTCAATGGAGACTGAGTATTATCACTCCAGTCTTCAAAGGCAAGGGATCGGTGCAGGAGTGTGGCGACTACCGTGGGATTAAGGTTATGGCCCACACCATGAAGCTCTTCGAGCGGGTGATTGACTCTCGGATCCGACAGGAGTGCACCGTCTCGGGATGTCAATATGGGTTTCGACCAGGCCATGGCGCCATGGATACAATCTTTGCCCTAAGGGTTACCATGGAGGGATACAGATCGAAAAATACGCCTCTGCACCTATTGTTCCTAGACATGTAGAAGGCCTTCGACTGTGTCCCCAGTGATGTGATCTGGTGGGCGCCGAGATCCAAAGGCGTGCCCGAGACCTATGTTGACATCATCCGAGATATGTACCGAGACTCCGGTTCTGTGGTTCGGACCGCTGTTGGCGATACGAAACCCTTCCCCATCACCGTCGGAGTTCACCAGGGATATGTCCTTAGTCCGTTTCTTTTCAGCGTGGTGCTGGACGTGCTGTCCTCCAACATCAAGGTCTTACATGAGCAGCCGCCATGGCTGCTCATGTATGCAGACGACATCGCGCTGGCGGACTCGGACAGTGGGTGCTTGGTTCGACGTGTGACAGCGTGGAAGGAATCGCTGGAAAACGGCGGTTTGAAGATTAATGCGGCAAAGACCGAGTACTTGGCCTGTAACACAACAAACGCTGCTCCTGTTCGCATTGGCGAAGCTACAGTTGAGCGCACGGAACAGGTCAGGTACTTGGGATCGGTGCTCCACGAGTCCGGGGATGTCGATTGCGACGTCGAGTCACGTATCTCGGCGGCCTGGGCGAAATGGCGTGAGGTGGCGGGGGTTATCTGTGACCCCAAAATGCTGGTTAGGCTCAAAGGACAGGTCTATAAGACCATCATTAGGCCTATCCTTTTGTATGGCAGTGAAGCGTGGCCTGTACTTGAGCGGCATAAGCAAAGCCTGCGTGTCACGGAAATGAATATGCTGCGCTGGATGTCTGGAGTTTCGCCGAAAGACCGCATTAAAAACTCCCGCATCCGGGGCAGCCTTCAGGTCCGTGACATAGCGGATAAACTGCAGGAGAGTCGCTTACGCTGGTATGGCCATGTTTTACGAAAACCGGCAGACTACGTGGGTAACAGATGCCTCGCCATGCCGCCTCCGCCGGGACCCGGAAAACGAGGAAGGCCTAAGAGGCGTTGGATCAACGTCGTAAGGGACGATATGCGTGCTAATGGGCTTAAGGCAGAGGACGCAAAAGACCGAGCGAAGTGGAGGCGTGTTTATTGGAAAGTGGACCCCGGGCACCGAAGTGAAAGCCAAGGGTAGCAACCGGGACTGGCGCTAACTTAATGATGATGAATTGTTCGCCTAATTACAGCATTTGTAATTCTTATTTAAAATGGATATATCTTCCTTTTAATAATATCAAAAGTCCACAAAACAAAATCCAAGTCGTCAATTAAACCAACAAACAACACGAGTGCGCACAGTATAAAGCCAAAACAACGTGTGAGATAGATAGACCACCAACGCGCACGCCACTCCTGCTTCCCCCCCCTACCCGCTTACATAGTTTCGGGTTACTTGTCGCTAAGGGTGGAGGAACACACACAAACAAGTTTTTTGCTATTTTTTTATTTAATTGAATTATGTAGTATGAATATAAAGAACGTTATTATTGCAAAATGAAAATATACAAAGTTAGATTAGCTCTAACTTGTAGTAGTAGTACTTAAATAGTGCGTACTATATGATATATACATGATCTAGTCGTTATATATGCTAAATATGAAAAAACCCGAATATTATCCCATTCGGGAATTTTCCCCGGGTTTTTTCCCTATATTTTCCCATTTTGGGTTTTTTCCCGGGTAAAATCCCATCTCTAGTAATACCTACTATGTACAACTACAAATCAGAAATACATCGTATGCGCCTGATGTGTACATTTGTATACAAATATAAAAATCACGAAAATTTGTACAAAAATAAACTAAAACCAACAACATGTATGTAAAATATGACGACAACAATATGACACAGCGACTTATAAATATTTCATTACATATACTTTGATATTTTCTATTTTTTAGAAATAAAATAATTAACTTACCTGCACAATGCAAATTTCGGTCGGCTACTGGTCATAACTTGCCAAAAACTGTCATTAAACGCCAAGAGTTGACGTTGGCAGTATCGTTTTCGGTAGTTTATTATGTGAACTAATAAACACAACCGTTTTTATTTGCAAATAATGTGAAATTAATACTTAAATTTATTTTTATATTATATGTGTACAATTGTGTACGCCAGGTCTGAAAGGGTTAAATGAAAAAATAATGTTTTGCTTTTTATCTTCTCAAAATTTTGAGCTTTTCTGTCATTAAAATGTTAACATATCTTTGACTGTACATGCAACCAGATTGGGACACCACAAATCCAGGTAGTGGTATCATCATAATTTCTTGTAGCTAGTAAGCATGTTTCATCATTCACATTTCATTTTCTATTCTTCTTATCTTGGTAATAATAGTTTCAAAAGTAGGTTTTGACAAAGAGTGTTTGTTAAGTTCTTGTTTTACTTTTCAGGTAGCCGCTCCTGGTGGGCAGCAGCTACAACAATTACAGGTCGTGCCAATATCTAGCATTCAAGGTAAATCTATTTTCACTAATTTTTTTCATCTATTTAAACACTTGAGCCCCAAGTGAATGCTGTATTTGTACACCTATTGTCTGTTATTACTGTAGTCATAAGGTTAAACTAGTGCTTGACTGTAATCCGATCATTAAAAAATCATGCAGTTGTTTATGGTGAGATGCAATATTTAAGAGCGTATTCACTCTAGCCTTGAAGTCTCAGTTTATAATTGGATGTTCAGACTCATTTACTCCCCTTCTACCAGAAGCAAGTCATAATAACATTGGGCAGCTATTACAGAAATGGTATTTATTGATTATTTTTCTTTGAGTACTCAGCTTGTAATCAAGCAATCACAATCAAATTGATCATTTAAAAATACACTCAGTGGCAATAAATTGGAATAAAGCACTTAGGAGGTGCTTTATTCCAATTTATTGCCACTGTCCGCATTTGGCATGCCTTAGTCCTTCCAGTAGTCTGTGTTCTTCAGAGGTGAATGATCATACCCCATACTTATACCTTACCATTTTGTGTCAAAAGTATAATAAACTCTCGAGTCCCGAGCAAATGGGCACATCGCACACTGTTTTGTCTTTCTATTATGTTTCTAATTATGGTACTTGAAAGGTTAATTCCAAAAATAATGTTCCATTTATGTGTATAATGTACTGATTTTTAACTACAATTTTTTAACCAAATTAAAAAATATTTTAGGTAGTGAAAAGTTAAATAATAACTATACTTATGAGAGTAAATTTGGTCTGACACAAGTTGGAATGGAGCTACATACTAAATAAGGCAATCTCTTTGATTTTTCTACCTTTTTTCTCTGCTTGCTAATATAATATTACTACCTGATTCCTTTAAAATATTTTTTCTTTTCCACAGCCGGTGGAAACATACAGCCGATGCAGTTGGTTCAGACTCCAGATGGACAGACATTCATTTATCAGCCAGTAGCCGCAAGTGCTCAGCCTACTATTGATCAACACCAGATCATTCATCAGCCTACTAGTAAGTTAATAATTGAATTTTAGTATTTGCATAGAGATTTTTTTGTGGGACATCATCAAATTATTGGCATGCTTTGGGTGTAGCAAGAGGAGAAGGTCAGAGTTTTGCAACTCAACCCACTTGTGTTCTAGATCCATGCTAACTCTTTCGAACCTGTAGTTTATGGTTGGACATAGCCCCTAAGCTAGCAATCTTTGTACCTAATATGGCTATTTAGAATCTCTTCCTGTATGATACACAGGTATTGAGTTAACCCAGGATCAAATATTTAAGTGTGTTTATTGTTTTATTTCAGTGATCAATCTGAACGGCAATCTGGTGCAAGTGGCGGGTGTCGGCAACGCAGTGCAGGCACAGCAGATTGTCAATCAACCTAATATTGTTATGGTAAGTCACTACACAGCCCACAGGATCCCATCTATTTCGCGACTCCAGATAAACATAATAAATAATTATGCGCCACATATTACTAGGATGTAATTATTTCTAGAATAAACTGCGGTTTTCAAAGGTAGTTTTCACACACAGTGACAACACAGACCTAATTTTCACAACCATGTATTTTTTTTTGGGATTACAAGTATTTTTAACTAACTTCGAAAAGGTGGAGATTCTATGTTCGGTTGTATTTTTTTTTATGACACAGCAATGCCTTGCCTTCTGTTCCCCGTTCCGCCCAAGGGCGGGATTCGTCATTACATGATTTTTCCCACCATAAAAAAAAATGCCAATGACAGAAGCTAGATTAAAATAATATCAGTTGTCTTTTAAAGTGTAAATGCTGTGTCACTCTCTATTGTCATATGTTAGGATGGCCATGTTTACTCTTTAAATCTAAGTTAATCACTCAAATAACGATCTTCCAAATGTAGATGGTGAACAGCAACAACAACAACAACGCGAGCACCAGCACTTCAATGTCGGAAGGCGCCAGTTCTTCAGCGGCCGGCTCTGATGAGGAACCGCTTCTCTACGTGAACGCGCGCCAGTACAAGCGCATCCTTAAGCGACGCGCCGCCAGAGCCAAGCTGCATGAACAAGGGAAGATACCTAAAGAGAGACCTGTAAGTGGAATTTTGGGACTTATTTTTAATTTATTTACCGCATTTTATACTGACTGTGTTTGTAAAAAAAATTTGGATTTTTTTTTTGTCATACTCCTTATGCAGTGGCCGCGCACTTGTGTTGTATCGTCACAAAGAAATGCATTCCACAACTGTTTGCTCACTGCATGGTTTGTGTGGACGTGAGATAATTGGGATGCATAATTCTTGCAGTAAAATTCCCCTTAGTTGTTGTCTAATTTCGCAGATACTATTTTTACTATGTAAACTAATTCGTGCAATTGAAGCATTACCAAAATCTTCGTCCAACAAATGCCAACAGTGTTAATGCAAGGCGTGTGTAAATGTTTCCATCACATTAGCCATAGTAGGTGTAGCCTTGCAAATGGCAAGCTATGGATAAACTCACTGTCCGACAAGTACTAGGACTAGGTTTAAGGCGCGTTGTGATCCACGCACATCCCACAGAGATGTCAGCAATTAATAAGGCCCTGTTATGATTAGAGCTGCAGGATTCTTTAAAAAAATAGCTTCTGCTTTGAAAAACAGGATTTTTTTCAGGAGGTTTTTTCAAAGGACAACTGAAAGAACACATGTGGATTTTAGTCAATGGAAGTCTGACATTTCTTGCTGTTTTGAACATATTTGAAGACTTCGCAACAAATATAGAATAATAAGTCACATTTTAGTCAGTCACATTTTACCACTTTTTCTGGTTTTCAATGTGTAATAATTTATTTTCTTTTTTCAGAAATATCTTCACGAATCGCGACACAGACACGCAATGAACAGAATACGCGGTGAAGGCGGGAGATTCCATTCAGGCAGCAGAAAGTAAGTTAATAATGCCTTATACCTTCTTTATTACTGTAGCTTATAGTGTAAGCAGATTGTGGTCGTAAGAACTTTATATTTATTTGTTTGGAATGTGCTGACATTACAGGAATATGGAGAATATGGATCAAGTCGGCGAGGACCAGAAGCTATTGGAAGACATCAAACCTGATACTGTCTCAATAACGATTATACAGGTAATTATTATTGATATTTTATTAAAAAGATAGACTTACTATTTCTGATTTTTTGCTTGCGGCTCGAAGCATAGTTTTGTATGTAAGCTATGAACAGGCTTATATCAAGCTTATAATGACGAATACGCGTCTTTAAGAGCTACATGGACACGCAGCCAGTAGACACCAAGCCTAAATGTACGATTGTATCGCTATTTTTGAAGTCTAAGCGATATAATCGAACAGCAAACTATCGTTATGGGGAACTAATAACGCGCAACTGCTTAGGGTGTCATTGAGAAACGCCTACATCACATGTATCGGCATCAATTCGCTAAGTAAGTAGATGAAGATGCGCATATGCTTGAATTTTAAATTTTACTATACTTCACCAGAGTGTCGATGACTTAGACGAAGGTATACTACCAGCACATGAGTACGGCTTATCTACTCATGTGCTACCAGTGACATCAACGCAGTCTTTGTGCGATTATAATCGCATCGCTGCTGCATTGCTTCAATTGAATTGTTGAAAACTCGCAATAGGTGTCCTCTTTTCCAGAAATATTTCCGTAACAAATACTTACAAGCAATTATTTACAGGATGATGATGGTCAAGAACAGCAGCCAACACAGTGGAGGCGGCTAGCGCCACAGACTCTACAGTCCACGTAGCATTCGTCGGACGATGATGACAACTAGACGGACTCTCAGTAACCTAGTGGCCTATTGACTAACTATTCGTGTGTCGGGTTAGACTCGAACGTCTCTGGAATACACGAAATTGAAGTGATTGTGTTGATGTGTCAATGAATATTTTGACATGAAAGTGGGAATGTGATTGTAAAATTATGGACTGGACTGCGAAGCAATATAGATGACGATATCGGCTGGTCAATACTAGACGAAAAGTGAAGTGTCTTCCGATTTTATACCAACTTTTAATTGTCACTTTGAACTGCCTTCTTAGTGATTGTGGTAATCGTGGAATGCCATCAGAAGATCAATTATTCTAAAATGACTTAAAGGCTGAAGTGCGTAAAGTTTGAAAACTAGAGGCTAAGGTATAACATTATGTTGATAAAACTAGTTATTGGATTAGTATAGTGTCGTAATTTCAAGGAATTTGTTAACCGTTTTGATTCCAAAATTATAGCATTTTCTGTTTTTATTTGTTAACTTTTATAAATGTTAAATTGTGGCAATAAATCTTCAGTTCTCTGTAATCATTAACTACTAATATTTCATTTTTCTGCATTCATTATTTTAATGCAGATTTTTATTTCATTTTAATATTAGATAGCCAAAGAGGAATTACAATTTGTTTAACAGTTTGTTTATAAAAGAAGGTGTTCAGACGACTTCTTGTATGTATGTAAATATCTATGTTAGTGATAATTACTATTTTAGACAAATTAAGAAACTTTTATAACGCAATTTAAGTACAAAATAAATATGCACTTATAAAAAGACTGCCTTTTATTGAGGTAGAATTAATTTACAAAATACAACATGAGTTCAAAAGTTTTATTAAAAAAGAGGTTCATAAACAAGATCCGAAAGGTCAGGTAGATTAGTTGATTATGTAAACTATAGTAATTGGCATCAAACATTATTTTGTACCTATAATTAGCCTTATGTAACTATGTACTCTTACTAAACTCTTACTCTTGTAGGGCCGAAACTGCATGAAGCGGATGTCCGCGCGGTCCCATACCAAAGTTCTGTTGCGAGTAGCCAGTTCCTTTATAGTACTTTAAATTTTCCATCGACACGATGAACCGGATTATTATATACTAGCTTTTGTCAGCGGCTTCGCCCGCGTTCATAAAATATACCCTGTCACTCAGGAGTAAAGCAGCTTTCTATTGGTGCTAAAATTTTTCTAATCGGACCAGTAGTTCCAGAGATTACCTCCTACAAACAAAAAAACAAACTTTACCTCTTTATTATATTAGTGTAGACTAGCTGGTACCCGCGACTTCGTTTGCGTCTTTTTTTCGGAATAAAAGGTAGCCTATGTCCTTTCTCAGGGTCTAAAGATTGTCTGTGCCAAATTTTAGAGGTTTAAGCGGGAAAGCGTAACAGACAGACAGAGTTACTTTCGCATTTATAATATTAGTATGGATATATATAATCCGGTTCGTCGTATAATAATCCGGTTTTCGCTACAAGTACAGCCGCAAACGACACATGCGCGTAGTCATGTGACGGGAGCTTATTATAATCTTTGGACGGGAGCCTGCGCGGGCTCCCACTTTACGTAGCGTCGGCCTTTATGCAGCTTCGGCTCTTAGATATAATAATATGTATATTTTGTCTAATACTGATATGAAGATGTCTAACAAAAACGTCTGTACAATAACTCGTCATGTAAAAATATCAACTTGATTGTAAATAGCTGTCAATAACGAAAATACAAATACAACAGCTGCAAAATTATAAATTGACAACAATAATAAAATCATAGACATAATATCAATAAGTAACAACGTTTAAAAAAAAACGTTTTAACAATTTCGAAAACAATAATATTTTAAATGAGTTCGAAAACAGAGATTCTGATTTTTTTTTGTAGATAATCATCTCGCTTTACAGCATTTGAGCTATTCAACACAAATCAAACTTACTATCTAAGATTCTTATCTTACTAAATACCTTATGTAATAACAAACTCACTTTTATTAAGCTTAGATCTCTTTAGAAACGCATAACGCTGCGGTATGCGATGCTGGATAATTATGTCGTAGTTAGATCATAGAATAAATGAATTGATTACTTCATGACATGGCTATCTAAAATTAGCCCAGATCGTTTTAAACCTTAAAGTTTGATAATATTTCAATCCTCGTTTGACCTACTGTGTTTAGACCTTTTATTAGGGTCTAGACAGACGGACCGCAAGTCAACTGCAAGTTGCAGTTCGGATGCAGTTTGAATGCAGTTGACACGACTGCAATAGAACTGCAAACTAAACGTGCTATCCGATTGCAGTTTAATTGCAGTCGGCGGTTCAGTTCAATCGTGTAAACTGCACACCAACTGCAATTGAACTGCATGGTTGATTTGCAGTTCTATTGCAGTCGTTTCAACTGCATTCAAACTGCATCCGAACTGCAACTTGCAGTTGACTTGCGGTCCGTCTTTCTACTATAGAAATTCTACATCAATGATATGGCTAAACTAGGATTGACGTATCGCTTTAATAATGTTAATATTTAAACTATCTGGCCAGTCTTAGTTGGCCATATCATGAACTGATCAAGTTCTATGATCTGGCCACGACAGATACATAATCCTCCTCACCTCTGTCGCATACTGCGACGACACTGAAAACGATCCTTGACGGCGGACGGTGATCTAACCATTGCTCTCCGTTCCCCGATGCCCGAAACCGATACTGCAGTGTTGTGCATTCCGATCAAGATACAAAGCTTTACTTTTTCTCTGAGTTCAAACATGATCTATCCTACAAACTAAAAATTCATCAATTTGGCTAGGTGTTGGGTTTGGTAGCTGTTTCCTTGATGCGCTGTATTTCTGTCTTGATGGCGGATATGAGGGGTATGGCCGGGTCTTCAGGCGCCAACCTGCCTTCCGTGGTGATCAGCGCTGGGTTGACTGTCGGTCGAGCACCTAGGGACTACCAGCGTTAAATTATCATGGAGTTGGCGTCCCATTGCTGTTAAAGGAAGGGTCTGGTGATTCAGGAGTTGGTTTTTTTAAAGCCTGTTTATAGACTTACATGATTGGTTAACATCCCAACACCAGCTGTTTTGGTAAAATTGTTTTATTAGTCACAAAACAAATAGGTGCGATTGAATTTTAGATTTTGTTACATCCTTAAACGGTCCTTAGAAACGGGCTCGTTTTGAGGCAATTTCTTACAGCAATTTTATAGTCGGCAAGTTTCTGACTATATCGCTCAACACAGCAACAATTGCAGCAATTTACAGTAGAGCCCGGCGATATAACACAGATATTTTAATCATACGAAAGAACAAAATTCGTCAGCAATTCAAATGCAGCATCTTGCTGTGCTCTATATTGTCTATATACAAGGTGTCATTGACATGTTAACGCAAACGAATATCATGGATCCAGTACATGATTCTGGAACCCCCAGTGGTGGAATTTTTCGTCGGTATTTTTTCAAATTTTTGAAAAAAAAAGTTTTGTTTTTTTATTTTTTACCTGTATAAAATCGTTTTTCTGACCAATCCCAATGATATTCTTAGAAAAAAAAAGTTGTTTTTAAGATGTATTCTGCTATTCGGGACGGAAACAAATCCAACAAATCAAAAACCATGGCAATCGGTCCAGCCGTTCTCGAGTTATAAGTGTTGTAACAAACACGACTTTCTTTTATATATATAGATTGTGCTTATGAAAACCAGAACCAAAAAGACGTATTTATATTTTGTATAGTAGCTACATAAATATGCACACCATTATAAAACGTACTCACTGATCTGTTACTGAAGTTTATAGTTAGTTACCTGTGGCGGAGTATGTCCCCAAGCTCTGGCAGGCGGGGGAACTCGTCTCTCAGCTGCAGTCCTGGTGAAGGAGGTGCGAGGACGAGCGCCCTCCGCCTGCTGCACCGGCGTCGATGAACTGCCTCCAGCTCTGCTGTAGCAACACAAACCTCTCTAGTCTAAACTGAAGGACAACGAAGACTTCCTATATGAGTAACGTGACCATTTATTTTCTGTACCAGAGCGGGATAACTGAGGAATAGTTCTAAAATGAAATCTGCGGAATTATAAAATAAAACAAAGTTTTGGGAGTTTTACAAGTTAATAGAAGATTGAATAACACAAATCAAAGCACTAAACACAAAACAGTTAAGGGGGTGTCCATTAATCACGTGATCTTTTTTTAGCATTTTTTAACCCCCCCTCCCCCATTGGTGATACGTAGTGAGGTTTAAGACCACCCCCCCTCCCCCTTCTCAACATCACGTGTATTTTTAGTACCTACAACGAATCTTAAAATTTTCTGAATATTATCTTAATTTAAATACAGGTATAAACTATAATATTAATTAAAGTAATTTACTTTTAATCAAATTAAATTTTACGTTCTTTGAGCTTTCCGTGAGTATTTTTTATTCGAATGTAGCTATTGTAGTTTTTCAGTAGTAATCGTTTTTGTTGAGAGAGTCTCGCTTGGTCGTAAAAAAGCAATTGACATTTCATGCGCGGACAGGTAGGCCGATAATCACCGCGCGGCTTGGACACTTGAGTGGTTAGACGAAAAAATAAATACACGAGATATGTTGCTACACCCCCCCTCCCCTTTGTGTTATTTTCGTGATTTTTATCAAACCCCTCCCCCCCCTTTCAAGCCTCACGTGATTAATGGACAACCCCTAAGTAGTGGGGTGAATTCTAAGTCGTATTTTTGTATTTGTCGGCGGAACAAATTTGTTTAAGAATAACGTATCTTACCGCCCGCATGATTCGCACTGTATCGCCCGCGCTGTTGTTGCATTTAAAAACGATAGATGCATTTTTAAAGCTAAAGCGGGACATTTTTGCTCTTGCGGGGACAGCGGGACAGACAGTCTGAAAGCGGGACCGTCCTGCCCAAAGCGGGACGTATGGTCACGTTATATATGGGTGAGTCCACATCTGGCCGGTTGTGTCATGATTGCGCCTTTAGCAATCTGCGGACGAGTTGTTTGTGCACCGCACGCGTGGATAGTCTTAGCATCAGCCTCATAATGTTCCCACTGCTGGGTATTAAGCCTCCTCTCATAAGATACGCGAGCTCAGTGCGGGTGCGTGGATTTCACATGTTTGAATTTTTAATGCTAGGACTTGATGAAACTGTGCGCTTGATGGTTTCCTCATGACGTTTTTCATCGTGAGGAAACCATCAAGTTCACAGTTTTGAGAGCAGTGCTAGTGGTGATGAAATAAATTACCTATACAAAGTAATGTATCTACCACCTACCAGTACCTTTGTGCTGTTCTATCAGTTTTTTTTTTTTGTGAACTAAAACTAATAAATAAATAATGCGTCTGGCGGAGTTTGAACCAGCAATCTGCAACTCGTAAGTCGGGGCCGTTACCATTCGTCCACGCGAGCAGTCGGCACTTCGGCAGTTATCTAATGCAATTGTTTGCTTAGCTAAGCACTACTTTACTATCTTGTACCGAGAGGAAAACCTTGTCGCTCTTCATCATCTCTTCTCCTTCGTTTTCCTGCCCATTCGTCTAGTCGGTACAGTGGATCTTTCACTGTTCGAGCTGTACGCCTGTGGAACTCTCTACCACACACAATTCGGGATAGCCCCTCGTTGGAGGTTTTCAGGGGAAGAATTAGGGAACATTTCTTGTCAACATGACTCATATGTATGTATTAGTTTTATTTATTGTATATATAGTATGTTTATGTATTTGTGTAGTTTAGTTTTAGTTTTAAGTATAGCTAATTTATGTTTAGTAATAATTTAAGTTCAGTTGTGCACGTGGATGGATTATCCTCATGTTTCAAATTTCTTTATGTTTATATAAGGTTTGCTGTAAGAAAACCCAACTATGGGTTAAGCTCGCCTATGTACATCACCTGTTCTTTTATTTGTCATCTACACTAATATAATAAAGAGGTAAAGTTTGTTTTTTTGTTTTTATGTTTTTTTGTTTGTAGGGGGTAATCTCTGGAACTACTGGTTCGATTGGAATAATTTTAGCAACAATAGAAAGCTGCTTTACTCCTGAGTGACATAGGCTATACTTTATGTACGCGGGCGAAGCCGCTGACAAAAGCTAGTTTTTAATATGTGTACAATAAAGAATATAAGAATATAAGAATACTTTATATCGAGGTATACCCTCGATATAAACTAGTGCTTGACTGCGATCTCATCTGTTGATTTCTCTTTAGCGCAACTCAGGTAAGTAAGGTTATTTGTGTAGGTACTACATAGTTGATTTGAGTACATTAGTTATTTTTACATGTCGCTCTAAGAGCTTGGAGTGGGTCAATCGGAGTTTCGAAGGTCACAAATGCCTTGATAGCATTAACGTACAACCTAGGGGAATTTAACTCTTCAGTGAATAAGTTGCTTCTTTCTAGACATGCGTATTCTATCGTCGCTTACCATCAGGTGATACCTAGTGGTGAAACACTAGCTATAAATCTTACTAATATTATAAATGCGAAAGTTACGATGTTTGGATGTTTGTTACTCAATCACGCCAAAACGGCTGGACGGATCTGGATGAACTTTGGCACAGGCATAAGATACACTCCGGAATAGGACATAGGCTACTTTTTATACCGGAAACCCCAACCCCAATACCACGCGGGCGAAGCCGCGGGCAAAAGCTAGTAATACAATAAATAGGTATGTAAAACAAATACACAAATCCTGTCCAGTCATCAGCCCCCCTAGCATAAGTTACGATCGTTTCGTTAACGTCGAACCCTTAGAACTGGCCACGTCTTCAATTCCTTTTTTCGGACCACGTGACTGAGCGTAGCCAACTCAAAGCTTTCGACGTCTACGAAACGATCGTAATTTGACTAGAGGGGTAGGCAACAGTAAAACATCCCCCGCTGAAATGTGGTGTAAAATAGTTAAATAGATATGTTTACCCAGGGCCTGCTGATCTGCCTCTGAGTGTATCCATGGCGGTGTACGGCGAGCCGGGCAGACGCACGTTGTCGTTTCGAGCCTGAGCCAAGCCAGCTTGCTCTGTCGAATCTGAAAAACCCAAAAGGGATAGGCAGTGGTGTAGCGAGATTCTACCGCCGAGATTCTTTATTGTTAGAGACACCTATTAGTAATTGTTTAAGTCCTACGGTCACATCAAAATACTCGAAGCTCGGCAGTTAGGGTCTGTCCGTACAGCAATAAAAAAAATCGCGCGGATTCATCCATAATATTCAATGTGTTCTTTATTGTACACAAATTAAAATTACAAATAAAAGAACAGGTGATGTACGCTTACATGTGTGTTTATGCTACGTTTACATGTGGGCCTAGGCTCGGCCAATCACTCTTGTGTAGCCATTGTACAAGGTGGGCCAAAAGAAGTCATCCGATGTTGTTTGGCTCTCTTTTTTTTGCTAAATAAAAAACTTCGATTTTTTGATTATTATGTTTATTTGAACCTTTAGAATTTTATTGATCAAGTCGAGAATATTATATCGGCCTAAAGGGAGCCGTCACAATTGATCGCCATACGGGCTCGTTTTATGGCATTTTTGCAAAATGGCAAAATGAGAGCATCTTCCAATAGGGTGATTTCTTTTGGCCAACCCAGTAGAAACGGGGAAACCCCGTTAACACAATAGCGGTTGACCGAAGCCGGGCCACATCTAAACGTAGCATAGCAATGTTATCATGTTCCTGAGTGTGAGTTGTTTTTACGTTAACATGATCGAGACGTAAGCGTAAAACCAATTCACACTAGGCATTCTGATCTAGTAGATTAGCAAATCTTAATTCCTCTAACCTTGTTTCTTATCCTTGACATCCTTCTCCTTAGAGTCTCGTTTCTCCACTGTGTACGTATCATGTGAGTTGGGGCTGGAGTTGACGCTGCCGAAGAGCGTGAAGGCATCGTCCATCAGCTCGTTGAACCGCTGCCGCATGCGGGAGGGGCCCGGGTCTTTGCGGGCGGACGCTGTAGAACGCGCTGGACTGGGGGGTTTTGAAGCTGGAAGGAATATGACATAGCTTAGGTACTTTTACTTTTTGTTTACTAATTTATTTCGTCGCGCGTGTAATCGGATTTTTACCTGCGCAGTGTCGTTCAACTTTAACGGTGTGCATACTGTGCATGTCATATCAACGGAGAACTTTTTTTTATTAAATGGTAGGTAAAATTCGTTCAATGACGAATCCCGCCCTTGAGCCAACTGGGGCCATGGGTTCGCGTCTGAAAGGAAGGCTCTGGCCCTGGTGTATATGGCAACGTTGGAATGGAGTAGGTTGTTTAGTCAGTAAGAGTCTGACACTTGTTTCCCGCTCCGCCCAAGGGCGGGACTCGTCATTGGATGATTTTTACCTACCTAAAAAAAAAAAAATCACGCCCTTGAGCAGAGCGGGAAACAGTGTCAGACTCTTACTGACTAAACAAGCTACCCTGTTCCTACGTTGCCTATACATACTAGGGCCAGGACCTTTCCTTTCAGACACGAACCCTTGGCTCTAGTTGGCTTCGACCTTTCTGCAGGGTCTCTACGGTAGCTGACACTTTAATCCATTATTGCGTAGCGGAAGAGGCGTAGTTCGAGCCCGGATAGAGCACTTTAGTGTGGACCTGCGCGGGCTTCGCTTTACGCAGCTCTGGCGTTAAGTCTTCAAAAAAGGTTTTTCTGTATTGCAGGTATTGTTATTGCTTAGATATTAATCCAGTGCATCACAGTCTGCTTCTTTCTCCAACCTAAATATATTAATTCCTGTAACTCTTGTCCTGTAACTAAAAATTTCAGAGCATAAGGAATAAATAAACAGACACATTAAACTTACCATCCTTAATCCTCTGACAATGTAGATCCCAGACCAGAGGCCCTATCACGCCAGGGTCTTTGTCTATACTCCCGAGCCTGACCAGCTGGGAGGCCATCTGTCTCCGAGGCACCACATCCTTGCCTTTAGGGTCGGGCTTGCTTTTCTTGGGAGTTGATGCAGGAGAGTCAATGTCTAGGTGGCGGACTGATACCGGTTCTAGGATACGGGAGAGGGGCTCCACTACGTTGCCTCTGTAAAATGATGAAGGGCATAGGTTACTTTTGCAGTCTATATTTGTCATTGTTTGAATAATCGTGAAAAGAAAATGATTAAAAAGAGGATCATATATCTATCGAATCTACTCGATGTGTCAAAAACGCTTATTGCACTATCCGTTTTTTTAAAAACCAATTTACGATATCTGGGGGTGTAATAGCAGCTCATAGTGAAGAAGGGGAGAGTGTAATAAGCCTTTTAGGAAGGCTTTCCAGAACGGAGTGACAAAATGCCAAATGCCAGACCACAGATTCAAGAACGTCTTACTAAAGATTTTACGACTTTAAGTATAGAATAGGCAGTCTTTCGGTTTTTACAGGATGCATTTTGGAAAGTGTGCGCGCGAATTACATGACCTGATTACGCCATCTTTATTTTACCATCGGGCAACGCGGCGTACGGCGAATATCCACTCTAACGTTGGTGAGACTTTTACGGTCTGGACTAAGCGTTTTGCGGTCTTCTCGCTAGATTATAATTTAGGTGTCTTCAAGGCTAGAATGAAAAGGCTCTTAATAAACTATAAACGTACCTTGGGAAAGCGTTCACTGAAGGCATGGAGAGATAAGACGTGGGTGTGGGAGGCGCCGAAGGTTGTCCACTGTCGGAGCTGTCCAGCCCAGCGGCTTCTAGTAGGCTGTCAGTAGTGCCCACTGGGAAAGACATTAAACGTGCTTATAGGTAGATCTACCTTTAAATTTCAGTTCAGATTACAAAAAATCGTGATTTTTTCCGGCTGCGCAGGAACAAATTTTGTTAGTCATAACGGAAATCGATGAGAAACTAGGTAGGAGAAAAGCGTACTTCAGGGTTTTTGTTATTTAATTTTCTGACGTCACGGGATTGTTGGATCAGCTAAGAATAGTATAGTTATCCTGACTTCTAGAAAGCTATAAGTAATTTTCATCATCAAAGACTATTATAAATTCGAATCTAATAATTTATTTCATCAGAAATCAGCCAGTTGCAGTTAGAATTGAAACTCTGGTCCGTTGGCTCCTAACGTAAAACACTTAGAAAGGATTACAAACTTACCTCTTTTCTTCTGTGGCATTCTGAGTGCATGAGGCTTCTTCTGTCTGCGACGAAACGCTGTGGCCACCTCGGACACTCCAGAAGATGTTGTGGATGAACTAAAACAGGAGTGTCTCTATTAGCATCTCACCGTCAAAACTTATAGTACCTACCGCTGTTATAACTTGCCGAGCCTCAAGTGGCTCTGCGAATTTTAGCGAAAATAAATGCCAATAACAGTTTTTGACTTCTGATGCTAGTTTAAATTCGATTTAAGGATAACCTTCTTTTTTATAGTCGATAGGTTCGCGTTAAACTGCTATCTCACCTGATAGAAAGCGACGATGCGGTCGACGATGAAGCGCATTTACCTAAAAGTTTAACCTGTTCACTCTTGACTTAAAGTCTAAATTCTCGGATTGTAGCCATCAAGAAACACAGACTCCGGCAAGGAATTCCACCATGTACCGGTGACGCCACGCCGTTCGTCTGATGGTCCGATGATGGAACGGACTACGCGGAATTAGATTATGTAATTCCAACGCACTCTCAAGATTTAATTTAAATTTGTGTCTGAAATATACATTTTAGTAAATTCGTTATTCCAGACAGATTCATCCCTGTATAACGAGTAATATCCAAATGGACCGTTCGTAGACTCCTAAATATTTAATTTCTGATTCTTATCCAAGCACAGGATGACGGAGTGGGTAAACTATTTGAAAGACTTTGAAATATTTTCTGTAGACTTGTGTTAAATTAACATTTTCCATTTTGCTGAGGTCTAGGTATACATTTTGATATTTTATGCGTTAATTTTAACCAGTTAGATGGATATACACTAGTAGGTACACGTTGTACATCTCACTGAGTATCGAAAGAAATCTATAAAAAACAATTTCCTCACTTTTGCCACTTTCGCTCTATCAGGCAGGTTTTTTTGTGTTCGCTTTGTGTATCAAATTCAAAGCATTTATTTCAAATATAATATACCTATAATGGCGGTTCCACATTAGTGCCGTGAACTCACGCGCGTATTCACGCCATGAATAAACTACACAAGTTCTTATATTCTTATTCTTATATTCTTTATTGTACATAAATTACAAAAAAAAAAACAATTAACAAAAAAAGGTGATGTGCACAGGCGAGCTTAACCCATAGTTGGGTTTTAAGTTCTGTTCTGTTCCCCGCGAACACCCCGTGAATACCATCCACGTTCATGTATACGCCTGTTTACGGAACTTCACGGGCTGCCCTTGATCTAGAATAGCGAATTTCGAAGGTCACTTAATGATGCTAAACTCTTTTTTTGCCAGTCCAAGTCCAATCTAGCCAATTTTTATTAAATTATTAGATAGATGTCTACATACCTGCTAGCAGCACTTGCCGCTCTGTAGATCGGTAGAAGAGTACTGCTGGGTCTCGTTCTACTCGGAGACACTACACTGATTAGCTGTAACAAGATGATGAAGCTGTAAGACATCTGACGGAGTTTTCTCCTTACTTGAAGTGATACAATGTGGCTTACTAGCTTTTACGCTTATAGGAGTACAGGTACAGCACCTGTCTTTCAAAGTGAAGTCCCTTAGTGGGCAAATTGATGAAGCGCTTTTCTGATTTATAAGAAGTGGAACTTGTAAGATATAGATGTATGTTTCCCACTGATTTTGTCTCATCGTCATCATTTCAGCTAAAAGACGTCTGCTGTTGGACATAGGTCTCCCCAAGTATCGCCATAAGGACCGGTCCTGTGCGTCGCGCATCCATCCAATTTCCGCGACCCTCATCCGGTCTACCTAGTGGAAGGCTTTCCAATAGTGCCTCTTCTGGCCCTGGTGGTCCCTCCAGTAACTTTCGTTCCCATCAACCATCCATTTTGAGAGCCATGTTACTCAAATTTGGCGATTCCGCGTGCCATGTTGGCTTTTGGCAACTTTGGTTCTCCCACGAATAAATTCATATATTATTATTCAGTATTGTCTACTAATTATATAATATATATATACTAATGGTATAGTTTCATTATAGTCGTTAGTTGTTAAGCTTACCCTTCCATCTTTTTCTTCATGAACTTGTTTCAGTTGGTTCCTTTCCGCCTCTCTCAGCAGCTCGTTTCTGTACGCACGAATCGATGCTGCAGATTTTTTTGCCTTTTTCCTGAATAAATAATTATAACCAAACGCATTGTTTATTTAACATTATCTATAAAAAGGTGGATGACATTTCTGATTTTGAATTCTTTTGGATCTGTGGTAGAAATTTAGAAACCCTTAGTTAGTTTGTAAATTATAGTAAATTTTTAGTTTGTGACGCTTCTTCATAAAATCGGCTGAGATAGGTAATGAGGGGGTGAAAGTGGGAAGAAGATGAACAACCGAATGTTTGCAATTTATTCGTGGGTCTTCTTAAATATTTAATTTCATTTTTTTAAACAAAGAGTCTAAATCACCTGTGAGCAATACACAAGAGTGCTAATAACACGAGTAACAGTAGAATAGCCACAGTGGCTCCTACGGCCAGTGCCCACAGCTCTGTGCCGTGTACTCCTCCGCCTGCTTCGCCTTCCAAACCCTCCGCTGTTTTCAGGTACGCTGCTGAAGAAAACGGATATATACTTGGTGACTTCCATATACTTTTGTTTGTTAGAAACTATTATAAAAAGGTTTCAGAAAATCGCATCGGAGCCCCTTATGCTGAATGTCGAATGAAAATTAGTAAGAATCTTGCATTCCGTTCTTTTCTTATTTTTTTTTAAGATTATCTCTAAAACGACTCCCTTCTATTTATTTGTAACTAGCTGTCTCGCACAGTTCCACACGCGTCTTATATTTCTGCTTGGCTAAGCCTATAGCCTTCCTCTGTAAATGGATTGCTCATTTTGCAACACTAATTTTTTTTTTTTCGAAACACTACTTGTTGAGTTAATTACAATTTTTTTATTATATGTTTACAATATACTCAATCAAATAAATAATGTATTTATTCACAACATTTATTAGTGTGGCTTTCTTGTTATGATTGTTATAAATCAAATAAATAAAGCGCGTAACTTGAACTGATCATTTCATTTCATGCCGCGTATCTATGTTAAACATTAATAGTCATTGTATTTTATCATACTCACGCTCAGCTTTAGTAGTAACAACAGCTCCTAATTCTCTTGCAACCTCTGCATCCCTTACAAGCCTCATGTCCCTGGCAGCCACTGCAGCAGGAACTGCCCTTCCACCGACCAGCACCACGTAAACTATCTGTATGCTACCAGTTTCTGGGGACTAATGGTATTATAATTATTAGAAATTTGATGGGTGTCGATCTAGACACGGGCTACGATCAAATACCTGAAGTAACTTTTATTTGTTGCATTAGTGGCTATTTCGTTATAAAAAAATAATAATGAATGTATTTCATTTATCAATCTATTTTTTTTTTATATTTTGGAAGATTTACAGGTTCCTGGTTGATTTCTGATGTTGTGAATTTTGCATAATTATGTAGACGATATGAATAATCATAATTATCGTCTAAATTTTCTCTAGAAACTTTCGGAAAGTTTCTGGGTATCAATAAATATAAAATATCTGTTTGCTTAATATTTAGGAAATGGGTTAATAATTTACCTCCGTTATATTTTGGATATGAACTTGTACAGGTGGCTGCTGATCTGGTTTCAATATTTCACGCTTGAACAACATTGTTTCATTGCTATCTGATTCTAAAGGTATATCTATCGAATCTTCTCTAATTTCTTCGAGTTGTTCTCTGTCAGTAATTTCTCTTTTACGTATGATAACAGTCGGTGTGGCTAGTATCCACGATTCTACTTCATTCAACTTGGTTGCTTTTATTTTAGCGTTAAATGAGACAGTATTTGTGTCTACTGAAAACATTTCAATATTTACTGGATAAACAAAATCACTAGAAGAATCTTGATCGTTTTTAGTAGAATTTTCAACTTTATTTTCTAAAATGGTAGGATTGGTTTCAACAAGAGATACCATAGAACTAGCAATATCAACATATTTGAAAGGAGTATTGGTACTTTGAGGACCTATGGGGCTATTATTATTGTCTTTGTTAACCACAAAAGAATGAACGTCGTGTTTCTTGCGAGCAGGAGGCGCGTCGAGAGATTTGATGATGCCCAGATGACGCTCTTGTTGCCTGGATAACATAGGAATATCTTACAAACTAAATATTTAATGCTAGTGTATCAATCGAGCCAAATAAGCATGCTCATAACTACTAATATTGTAGAATGTACTACAATGTATATTGACAAAATGGTTTCTAATAAAATATGATAACTTTGACTTTGATGAAGAAAATATATGGCATGGTAGAGCGAAAGAAGCTAAATAAAAAACTAGGAATATACATATTTTAAGGGGAACATTGGTTACCTCAAGAAAGCTTTCTGGTACAACCTAGCAAGTCTCATTTGCAGGCTATCTGGAGTGGAGCCTTGAATGACAGTGAGGAGCCAGTACCTTCGATCATCGGGGATCTCTGGTTCCAAGCTACCTGGCACCCCGGGCTCTCCACAATTGAGCATGCACTCTCCTGTCGACTTGTCTGTCACCGCCTGCGATGAACTTAAACCATTAGCATATAAAGTGAAGAAAATTTAAATACTGTTCAAAATTGCATGTTGGAAAAGTATTAGCTTGTAAACTATACGAAAATCCGACAATACAAAGGGAACCAACCCTTGATCGAAAATTAATGACTCTATTATGACCATTATCCCCCAAAAGTTGGGGGAAATTAGAGACTCATGGAAGTGAATGCTCGAGTAGTTAAGCATACAAATGCGTAAGGAAGTACAAACTTCCTTAATGAATTTTAAACTCTATTAAATATTGTTAAAACTCCCTAAGTTTAATCAAAGTAGACCAAGTTAAGTTATAGTAGTGAAACAACAATTTTTCGAGATCAAACGTAGGCTAGGGCCTTCAGCGGTATTTTAGGTTTTGCCTTGGTAAATGGATCAGCCTCTCCATTCTGTAAACATCTCATTATTAAACATTTGATTCCGAGGAATCACTTCTCCGCTGAGTGCAAGATATTTTTACGTTAACGCGAAAGGTTTGTAGCGTTTCGCTCTCTGATTGGTTAAGAACTTGGAGCTGGCCAATCGGAGCGGCGTACGTCATAAACGTGACGACCGTGTTAACATAAACTCGCATAGCTCACCCAAGTTTTGAATATAAGATGTTTATATAATTACTATATTCTTTTCAGAGAAAATCTTATAGTTGCTCCAAATTAGTGCCGTGAAGCTCCGTAAACAGGCGTGAACATGAATGTAGACGGTTTTTACGGGGCGTTCGCGGGGTACGACTTGTGTAGCTTATTCATGGCGTGAATTCACGGCGCTAATAATATGTTGCCATAATAATTCTATTGACATTAAGACCTTAAAGAAAGGTAAATCAGATTAAAACCCCACGACAGAACTTACTTGTGGTGGATATGAATCCAGATACACTGTAGCAAGGACAGTAGTAGTCCGTACCACTGGCGTGGAGGGCTGGATCGGTGCTGGTAGAGGCGCATCTGGTGGTGGCGGAGGGCCATCGCCTGACCCTGTCCAGAAGAAGTCTTCAAGACGAGGAGTGCGCTGATGCTGGTCTTGAGATACCAGCATGTATACTGGGGACAAAGTAATGAGATTAAACTATACTTAGTTTTTTTAAAGGTGAGGGTTTTTAAGGTTAGGTAAGTATCTAATGATTTGTCACGCTGAAGGGAAAGTGGCAAGGCTAGGAGTTTTAGAATTTTACTGACTAAGGGATGATTCTCATTAGAGCGGGCCGTGCCAGGGCCGGGGCGTGGACGAGCCGGTGCCCGTCCGTGCTATGCAATTTATTTTCGGACGCAGCACGAAAAATGTTCTGATTACGATGGGAGGTGGAGGGAACGGGGCGGGACCGTGCAACAAACGTGGCATTGAAGTGCGTCGAGCGGGCCCGGACGGGACACGGATAATGCACTGTGTGATATAAATTGATTCATACAAAATATATGAAACAGATTAAAACCATGCCCCGTCCGGGCCCCGCCCCGGGCACAGCACGTTCTAATGAGAATCATCCCTTAAACGACATCTATCTATAGGAACTTAGTTCCCACACTCAGTCTCTGTGACATACGGACGGACAGACAGACATGACGAATCTAGAGAGTTTCGATTTTTGCCATTTGCAACGGAAACCTAAAAACCAACTTCACGTCTGATTTTCTAATTACGTCAGAGCCAAAGACATTACAGGGAAGTCGAGAGACAGTAAGAAAGCGAAATTATACCACGAATTTTAGCATTACCATTAGTAACCTCTTTTGTCAATAAACTAAGTACCATTCGGTTATTACTCTAATTTACGATAAAAGCTACAAAAACGGACTGAAAAAAAGTCAGTAACCAAATAATAAATGCTTAGTCATTCATGTTTTATTGTTGGCTTTGCAAGGTTTCCACTATCGGCCTTGCAACCGGTAGTTAATAAATTTAATTGTTTATTACGGATGGTAGTATTTTGATTTTTATAGCTGCATTAGGTAATATAGGTAGCTTACATTGGAATAGTTTCCAAACTGCGGTCAAAGGACTAGAAGTGGTACGAAAGAACTAAATTGTGGTCTGCAAAAGCAACCAAAAAGTAACATTGATGGTTAAAAGTTAAAACTGATGGTAAGTTTCCAGGAAATTGTTTTCTTGGCAGTGTACCTATTTTTGATTTTAAAAGTGTTAAAAAAAATTGTATAATATACTAGCTTTTGTCAGCGGCTTCGCCCGCGTACATTAAATATAGCCTACATCACTAAGGAGTAAAGTAGATTTCTATTGTTGCTAAAATTTTACCAATCGGACCAGTATTTTCAGAGATTAGCTCCTACAAACAAAAAAACAAACTTTACCTCTTTATTATATTATTAAGTGTAGACTAATGATTCGCCGGCAGACGTTGTCCAGACCAAAAGGTGTTTTTTTTTGTTAAAAATAAACCACCAACAACGCACATTTAACATAGTTGCACAGTTAGTTCCTCTGGACGTCTGGTCCCTAATAGACAGTAGGGACCGAAAGGCCAGAACTCCAGAGGCAGACACCCTACAAGAATTCCAAAGCTGTTTCTGGTCATAAAAAATGTTTAGAGCCTTGACCTATAGGTATGTAATTGCGAGTACATAGCCTATCTAACGTAGTAAGAATGTAACGTAGTAATAAAGCAGATATAAATCTACCTAATACTACAAGGCTTGCGGACTGTGAGCAATGGGTAGCTCACCGTCCGGTCGTCTGGTAGCAGTCCAGACCGAGCCCAAGTCGTCGACGGCGCGCTCCGTTCCCGCGCGCCTCAAGGAGTTGCCAGCAAACCGTAGGGGCCCTACAGGGTCGAAGCCTCCCGAAGCTGAGGGTTGGTGCGAAAGCGTTACACCGGGGCTCTGGGAATAAGGCAAGGAAGGTACGGGGGTAGGTTCTTTAGTCAGTAAGAGTCTGACACTGTTTCCTGCTCCGCCCAAGAGTGGGATTCGTCATTCGATGATTTTAACCTACCATAAAAAAAAACTAATACTACAATCTAATATAAAAAGTGTAATTTAAAAACCATGTCATTGTCGCTCATTCACCCGGACAGCACTCAAAGAGAATCAACATGAATTAAAAATCAATATTAACAGGCGAGATTTAATTGCAAACTGAATTTTAATGGTAGGGAAAATATTTGCATAATAACGATGGTAGCTTAGCATAAAATATTTTGATGTAAAAACTATGCAAATAAAATGTTGTATAACAATTATTTATTAGTCCGTAGTCCTGGATAACGAATTGTAGGTCGAGAGAGCAAACCCAGCCTGGGACATTACTTTGTTTATTTCATTACCACTGCTCTAACCTCGTAAGGCCCAACAACCTAATTTAATGACAAAAACAATTTTAATACTCCGGCCCAAGACACTTTTTAAAAACATTGAATTACGGCCCAGCGACCTAAAATTATGACATAATATTTAAACGTATTTTTTGTTTAAATAATCCCGCCAATTTAAATCTACCGTCGATAAATTATTAATCTTGAAAGCATATCTAATTTTGACTATTTCAAAATATTTTTTGCATGAAATAGTTAACTTTAGGTATAAGAAATACCCCATAAAAGAGTTTTTTGAGGTCCTAAATCACCGTCCTAAATCAAAGTTCTGGGCCGCAACTACTTGCACCTATTTTTAGTACATTGGGCCGTAATATATATCGACCTAAATTTAGGTTGGGCCTTACGAGGTTAAAAACAATGAAAAAAATATGTCACATCCATAAATCTGCATAGGGCCCGCGTGGTACATTACGGCCCATTCCTACTCCTAAAGAGGAGGTATTACCGTAACTGAGCCCTAGCAGTGGGAACATTATAAGACTGATTATGTTATGCTATGCTATACTTACAAATTGTCCCATAATACATAATTTATAATATTTTTTACTAACTGGTAAAAAACATGGTGATTTAAACAGTGGTCTCCAATAGGCAGTGCCTGTATCTTGAGGGCTCAAGTTCCGTTAATTTACAGGACGGCCGTTGGATCTTGGCGAGTCGGAAAATGGTTTAAACAAATAAATGCAATTTGCAGTTGTTATTGCTGTTATAAACTGTTATTGGCATTTTTTTTTAAACCTTTATTTTTGTGCGACCTTCCAAGCGCTAAAATTCGCCGAGATCCAACTGCCGTACTGCACATTTTCCGAAGACCTGTTTGCAGTTTAAAATCAAGAATTTGTGCTTAAAATTGGAATAAACAAAATGGCGAAGAAAGCGATGGTAAATAAGTTGATGTAAACATGCCTGAGTTTAGTAACATCGCGTGATCTTCCGAATAAATGAGGTTTACAGTTTATTGGCCCTCCCTGTAACTTTCAGTAGCTGGGATTTTTTTTGTCTGGTGTAAGTTATAGAAGCTAGCGATAAACACTACGAACAGGAGACTGTAAAAACATGGTAAAAACTATGTAATGACATGGAGTATTTTTTTTAAAACAATAGTTTGTTATAGGTAAATTTTAGTCCTAAATACGTATTAGAGCCTGAACCAATATTCTTTTAACTAGACGTACAGTACGGCTGTCGGATCTTGGCGTGTCTCGTACACTCGTAAAAAACTTTTGTACGAGATTTAAAGTGTTAAAATTCGCAGAGTCTAACTTCAGACTCGCCACTGTAGTTTCCAAATAAAAATGAAGCCTCCCATAAAGCGAACTGCTCCTCATTTTCGAGGTTGGAAATCATCAGTCTAAATGCCTTCTTCCGCACTGATTGAAGCGAGGAGTAATTGACTAAAACCTATCTGTCTTCCTTTAGTTACTCTTTGTGTTCCAGTAGGGCCACGGTAATTCTCGAACCATATTGTTTCGAAAAATTCGCAATCCACGTGTAGGTATGAGGCGAGCACACGGTGGAGGTGTGCCCTGCTTGGGAAGAGCATCGCCGTGTCCTCGTGGGGGTGATCGGCGGCGGCGACCTCTCGCGCCGGGCCCTGGTTCAGGCCATGGTCCGCAGCGAAGAGGAATGGCAGGCGGTCGCCTCCTTCTGCGAAGCAGTAATGCTCGTAAAGGAGGAGGCCGACCGCATAAGGCAAAGGCAACGGCGTACTCGCCGTAGCCGTCGCCGCCGCGATCCTGCCGATATCCGTTCACCGTAGACACTGGCTCGCGGACGGTGAGCAATGGGTAGCTCGCCGTCCGATCGTCTGATAAGACCGAGTCCAAGTCGCCAACGGCGCGCACCGTTCCCGCGCGCCTCAAGGAGTTGTCAGCAAACTGCAGGGGCCCTTCAGGGTCGAAGCCTCCTGGAGCCTAGAGGGTGGTGGAAAACTGTTACCTCGACTCCAGGAATAAGGCAAGGAAGGTACGGGGTAGGTTTTTTAGTCAGTAAGAGTCTGACACTGGTCTCCCGCTCCGCCCAAGAGCGGGTTTCGTCATTGGATGATTTTCACGTACCATAAAAAAAAAAAAAAACGTGTAGGTAACATTAGGGCTTATTTTTATTTATTTATTTTTTATGGTAGATAAAATCCTCCAATGACGAATTCTGCCCTCTCGACTCTTACTGACTAAACAACCTACCCTATGCCTACATCGCCATCTGTACCAGGGCTAGAGCCTTCCTTTTAGATACGAACCCTTGGCCCCAGTTGGCTTCGACCCTTCTGCAGGGTCCTTAAGGTTTGATGACAACTCCTTGAGGCGCGTGGGAACAGTGCGCGCCGTCGACGACTAGGCCTGGTCTGGGCGATTACCAGACGAAAATTAGAGCTTATGACAATTTTGGGTCTTCAGATCCAAATCGCTATCCGCTTATGGTTTGTAGAAGCCGACGTCACCAGGATTAGCGCCAACCCGTACCATGCTCCAGAGTTATACGGTACGGAACGCATTTCCTCAATATTATATCTATGCATTACAAGTTTATAGTGTAGGTATGGATGTTTATCTTTCGTTCATCGTCGCAGTCGGTATGAAGGTATGGTAATTATTTACTGCGCTCGGCTGTGGACTAAGCATTGATTTTGTAATTATAATGGCACTGGCTAACAAATTATAATTTTGTTTACTTACACATTTGTAAATGTAAATTATATTGCATCAATTCGAAACAGTAAGTACTTACATTGGTTTAATTGTGCACATTTGCACATTGTGCATTTCTTTCTTGTTCGGGATGTCGCCAAATATCTCTTTTTGCTCTGGTTTACCAGATTTTACAGACCAGTGAGAGGTATTGTCAGATTTTTACTGAGTAAAATCTGACAGCTGGAGTTGCACTTTGCGTTCTGTGGAACCGAAGTGATTCTTTCCAATCTCACAGTCCAAGATAACTCTGGTTCGTTGCGGCAAATGGCAATGCAACGATCCAGAAAAAAAAACCAGAAATTAAACTAACATACAATCTGCCTAGCCTTTTTCTCAACATGTTGTTATGTAGTTCCAGTCTAACCGGATGCAGCTGCATATCTACCAGTACTTTTATATGGAGTGATTGTCTAAATGGCTTCTACAATCCAGTAATAAGTATCGTACTACGAATGGAATTTTTTTATTTACTATTTAAACTCTAATAAACAAATTGCGCCCATGGTACCCTTATTTTTCTAACAATGTTTGAACTATATTTTTAAATGCGGTGTACAATAAAGTATAAATAAATAGGTTTGAAAGAATTTAAAAAATCTTCATCCACGAAGTTATATATATAGCTTCAAAGCTGCTAATAAGAAAGAGAAGTTTGATATAAACTATTTTCGCCTTTGTCCTCCTTTCTCTACTCCGTAGTTTCGCCTCATCGTACAAACTGCATACATCGAAGGACTTTAACATTTTGCCTGCTGAGGTCTATTTAGAGTGAACATGAGTACACCTTAACATTAAGGATTGCATCACAGCTTATCAAAAACTAGCTTTTGTCAGCGGCTTCGCCCGCGTACATAAAATATAGCCTATGTCACTCAGGAGTAAAGCAGCTTTCTATTGTTACTAAATTTTTTCCAATCGGACCAGTAGTTCCAGAGATTACCTCCTACAAACAAAAAAACAAACTTTACCTCTTTATTATATTATATATATAATATATAAGTGTAGACAAAACCTACTTATGCATAAATAGGTAGGTACCATCAGAGCCTGTTCAACATGGCGTAGAACGTTTGAAAAAATTGCACAAACAACGAGAAATTAGTGAAATATTAGGGCAATGGTGGAAAACGCGAAAAAGGTTCAGTGCACCGAATGGCACCGGAGTTATCGAAGCGATCACGACACGGAAACTGAACAGAGCCAAACAAGTTTTATAAACCGAGTTATATTCTATTCTAATTTCAACTAGGTTTGCTGGACTGGCTTTTCATATCTAATAGACCAAGCCCCTCAGTATAATGAAAGGTCATCACCTCCTTGCATGGAAAATGGCAAAAGCATTTTTTCATGGATTTACGCATTCGCACAAAGCGTTTCGGGAACACATTCATTATGTTTACAGCTAAGGAGTGGAATTCCTTGCCAGAATTTGTGTTTCCTGATAGCTACAACCTAGGGGTCTTTAAGTCAAGAATGAATAGATTACTTCTAGGCAAGCTGGTTCCATCGTCGACCACATCATCTCACATCAAGTGAGATTGTGGTCAAACGCGAGCCTAACTAGAATAAAAAAATAAACCTTTAATTCTCCTAAGAATAATATTAAATCCAGTTTAAGAATACGATCCGTATGCTGAATGAATGATTCAATTAAATCATCATCAAGATTTTAACGGAATCTAAATTTCTGGTTACTCGTGCCTCAAAGAGATGCCTAAAAACCGCAGGGACAAAGTCATGCGTTGTCCGAAAGGAAAATCCAGGGTCTTGGGACGCAAGGCAAAGAAGAACCAAATGAATGGGTTTTATTCAGTAAAAGACTAACACGATAGACCCGGCAGAAGTTATTGGATAATTTTCCAACTAAATTTAACTTGGCTAGTAAGCTAAGTTAAACTTCGCCAAGGTTGGCCTTTTTTCAGTAATAATATAATTAAGGCTATTTAGTAGCCAGTAATCGAGCGAATCGTCATTCATACTGCTATAATACTGTATCTAGTTCGACAATACGCAACTTGGCTGACATTTGACCATCTACAGCCATTCAGTTTCATTAAAGGCTGACGCTGAAGCAAGTACTCCATTCACAAGCCACATTGAGTCATGTAGGTCTGTAGAATTTTAGAGCACGCATCCTGTCAGTAAACAGAATTCGTTTCCAACAAAAAACTAACAAAAAGGCATATAATAGCATCGTAATGGCGGTGGTTACGCGGGCACTGCGCGCACGCACCTTTTGTGTTCATGTGACGGCGGAAACGCGGGACGCGGTCGGCTGACTGTGTGACGTGCCTGTGCCTTGATTGATTATTATTATAATTGTCTATGTCATTGTGCATGTACCTATGAGCGCTATGAGAGATATACACCCGTATTCACAAACAATACTCAAACGACCCTTGACTAAGCAAACGCACAGTGTTGAAATAGAGCTCTGTGATTGGTTCGTTTGTGTTGCGTAGTTCACAAACCCTGCCCTGTGCGCTCGCGAGCACTGTGAGACCGCATAGTAACGTTTGTGAATACGGGTGATAGTACTTACCTTTGAATCGCAATTATGACAAAATGCTAAGTACAGTACGAACGTCGGATCTTGGCGAGTCTTTAAGTTAGGCGTTGCGAATTTTAGGACTTCGATCGCTGTCTGCCCTATGTATGGGCAGACAGCGAGAAGCGACTTAGTTTTATACTATGTTGTGGTAGGCCATATAAGACGTCAGAAGCTAGTATACGTCGACACCATAACAGATAGTCAGATGAGTTTGATAATTGGCATCTGACTTGCAGATCTTTGAAACCCAAAAAAATCCAGTTTTCCAGAACTGGAGTTAGCCCGTTAGGACCGATGCCTGTTAGGGCTGCGAAATTCTTTGATAGAGTTACATAAAGGGCAATCGAAAGAAATCTTTATCTTTCGTCAGTTTTCGAAAGATTTCGCACACACTGATGCATTTTGGAGACAAAATGCATCCAGTAGTGTGCGCGGGAATTGCACGATTTGATTCCGCCATCTCAATTTTACTATCGGACATCCCGGCGTACGGCAAATATCCACCCTTACGTTGTTGAGACATCTACGGTCCGGACTAAGCGTTTTGCTTTGTCGTTTATACCGCGTATATCGAGGGACTGGAACAGTTAACTAGCTGCAGCCTTTCCGTCCAATTATAATTTAGGTGTCTTCAAGGCTAGAGTGATTAAGCTCTTAATAAACTAGTGCGCCTCACCAATAACGACTGCATCACTGCTTACCATCAGGTGGAATCACAGTCAAGCACTAGCTATTAGCAATAAAAAAAAAGAACATGGGTGAGTTTTACTCCTCAAAAGTCTGACATTTCCTCTCGCTCCTCAGATGATTTTTACAGGCTCCTGTATCACTGCAATGATTGAGGAGCTTGACGAATAGCTAAATAGATTTTTTAACTATTCCATAATTATCTTGTAATTAATAATAATTACAAGTAGCAAATCATAATGACTTGAAACTTTTTATGCGTATTTTATGGAAATTCTGTAAGGTACAATTATTTAAATGGATTAGTGCATATTATTGAATTAGTGCATAGTGCGGCAATCCCATGAAGCTGGAACTAGGGCCTGTTTAGGCTTCGCGGTATATTATTCCAAGTAAGTACCCTAGATGTGCATTTTTATATTCTTATAAACAAAGACCTTTAAAATTCTAAACTAAGAAGGTCTACGAAGCATCTACATAATATCTACACATTTTTGTAGAATTCAAAAAGTTGCGCATTTAGTACGAATAACATTTAAAAAAATATATAAGTAAGTATATTTAAATTAAATTTTTAGTATGATTTAACAGGCCAAGTGCAATATGACAATTTTTAATTTTTATTTTAGTATCTAGACTTCTTGATTAACACCAAACAACTAAATAAGTGACTGTCACACTATTAATTAATTTATTTATATCATACTTATTAATACTTACGTTTGTCGTCACTTTCATAATCTTCAGCGAACGCAAAAATTATAAAATTGTAGAACAATAACTGAATATTAATTTTAAACATACTGCTTGAAAGATTATCTTCCTCAACCACGTTAATTTATCAACAAATGCATTATATTAACACCACAACCACTATATTCATGTCCGAAAGATATTAAAAAATATTAGAATCATTTTTTGTAATCAATTTTTAAATATGAATGGATAGGATTAAGTGCTCCCACACCTATGCCGGAAATTATTTATAATTCATCAGGACATGAACCCACTACGAAAATCGGCCAAATACAACTGTGCTTTTAGGATTATTATCGCGTTGCTTAGCAACTAAATTGAATAACGCGCGGATGTCATATGCCATAGACAATTTATTCAAAAGGTTCTTTAGATGTCAACTATTACTGTATTTTTTCGAATATAGTAAAGTCAAAACGGTTGATCAAAAGCTTTAATAAATTATTTATAACATTAAACCAGTCTTACATTTTGTGAATTAGAAAGGAATGTAAGTATATAAATTAAAGCTGTTTCGGACATTCTATTACAATAGATGACATTTAAACTACTTCTTTCGTGTCTATGCTTCAAAAGTAATACCAAGAAATAAATTTACGACTTTATAGTAGAAATTCTAACTTGACTGGTTTTCCATAAAAAAGTCAAATTAGAAATTTTGCACTACCTTCTGAAATTTTAAGTGCTAAAGACAAATAAAGTGCTAAAAAAGTGCTAAAGACAAATAAGGCTTTTCCCTACCATTCTGGTTAAAATTTTTAATAAAATCATTCTTGAACCTCCTTTTTTAAAGTCTTCATCTGTACTAATCAGCTGTAATATTTCCAATAAGATGCGACTTTCCTTCAATAGTTAACCACCGGTTAAACGACTTTTGACGTTTACATCGGGGCGGTGGCGGTATGTATTATTATTGTATATATTACTAGCTTTTGTCAGCGGCTTCGCCCGCGTACCTACATGAAATATAGCCTATGTCACTCAGGAGTAAAGCAGCTTTCTATTGTTTCTAAAATTTTTCCAATCGGAGCAGTAGTTCCAGAGATTACCTCCTACAAACAAAAAAACAAACTTTACCTCTTTATTATATTAGTGTAGATTAGGTTGCACCAGTAGCCAAGGAAAATTTACAATTTCTTGAATTTTTAGAAAAATGCAAAGCCTGTTTGCTTATTTATAGAGTTGAGTTGAGGTGCATTCTATTTAAAGGTAGTATAGTACGCGGTAAATTCAACCCGTTACGCGCAGTCCCCCATTTCGATTGAGACCCGGAAATCGGTTACTGCACATTCAAGGTCGACCGCCATTGATGGTTTGACTCATGTGGCGAAGTTTATACTAACAGTTAAGAAGTAACATTTAGTTCTAACAGTTAAGATGGAACAAAATAAGCCACGTTTTTTTAATACTATTTTCTTTTATTATCTATAAAATTACAAACAGGAAAAATGTAGCTTATATTGTTTATTCTAGTTTATCAAAAACAAGATTATAAGTACCTACATTTTATTTTATCATTTAGATCAAATTCAATTTGCGCAATTATGTTAAACGCATGTAAATTTTTCCAATAAGATGCAACTTTTCTTCAAAAATTAAAAAAAATAATTGCTTAAAACATATTTGCCCAATTTTGGCCCATAATGTTCGTAAGTAATTAGAATTGGAATTTTATCCGAGTAAAGACTCAAAATGGATAAATACTCAGGTAAAGACGGATATTTACCGAGTATTTATCCATTTCGAGTATTTACACGGATAAAATCCCAACTCTATTCGTAACTCTGTTTTAAATTAAATTTCTTATTGGATTAATGAAGTTTTGGTAGTTTTTTGTTATTCAGTCTGGCAACTAAAACGATTGCCGTGGCACGCAATCCGCAGCTCCATTCGTGTGAGTTCGTCGCTTTCGTCCGTCAGGACTTTGTGCGACGTAAACGGGTGTGTGCGAAAGTATGAAGTGAAATCGTACATAAAAGTGTGTGAGATGTTAAGTGTTAGTTTTTATTGTGCGTAAAAAACAAAAATGAGTGCGAACGGATAAGCCTGTTTTATTTTTGATTCTCAAAACATTGAACGCATCGGTACACGTAACATTTCATATGAACGGTTTCAAAATGGCTGTGTTTTGAAGGACCCTTTGTCCGCTTTCGTGTCCTTCTTTCAGCATGATAGTGGGATTGTACTGTCAGAAAATTATCTTAGAGAGGTGAGGAAAGCTATTGTTAAGTTTTAGTGGTAATTGTGTAGAAACGCGGAGTGGAAAATTACTGGTTCCCGCCGCTGAGCGGTGTCGGTTGATTGCTTTCTATGCGAGCGGTACCCCCGAAACGATCGCTAGCAACGTGTGAGTTTCTAATAACCTTTTTATTTTCTCGTTGGCGTGCTGATAAAGCTTGTAGAGGTTTGCGGGCTGGCTTCAACGCAAGTTTATAATTAGTTTGGTGTTGATTTTCGTGCCGTGAAACTCGAGGTTTGTCGGTACGAGGTAAACATATGACACCACTAAAAATAAACTATCCATTATGTTGGACTCCTCTTATTGGAATATTTTTGTGGCTGTCACGTGTTGTTGAAGAACGAGAAGCTTATCATATTCTACATAATACCATAAGTGTCTGATTACAGGTTGAAAATGGCTTTAGATACAGTCGCCATCAATGTTTGTGTACATAGTAACTACCAATAAGCAGATGCCTTATTCTTTTATAATTCAATTTATAAACATGTGTTTTTAACTATATTTATACTGGAAAGTGGTCCTACTTGGCTTCCAAGTTGTAAATATTTGAATGACAGGGAAATGTTTTTTTTTCTTCACTAAAATACTGGTTGTGTGTTGGTATAACAAATAAAAAAATACTATTTAATATATTTTTTTGGAAAGCTCTTTTTTGCATTTTATAATGGTTTAATAAGTATACAAAACAACAATTAAGGAGCAAGGTTACTTAAAATTTGAGAAACTGCTTATTATTATTATTAATTTATAACTTTAAGTCAGTTGTAAATAAATTTTAGAGTACATAAAAAGATATTATCACACAGTAAAGCATAATAAATTATGCTTCATTGGCATTTGGGTTATAGTAACTCGGGGATAACCAAGTAGGAACAATTTGTATCTCTCAACATGAAACCGCTATGAAAATGTCATAATTAATTTTTTTTATTGAAAATAGTACTGTATTCACATATTTCTTTCATAGGAACATTACTTTATTCAATAGTCTCATAGATTTTACAGTTAGCTATGGGTTTATTATTTTAATGATAAGAAAAAACATTATATCTACCTATAATAAATACTTCTGAAATCAATAAAATTAACCTAATTAATATGTTTAGGCTTGGAAAACCCATTCTAATATATTTGGGAAAACAATAAGTTTGATTAATTGATAAAGACATCAATATTGATGAAATTAGAAATTAATATGAGCCATTTGGAGCCTAGGATCTATAGGGAGTGCTATAGATAGAGCAAAAAGAAAACACGAAAGAACTCAATCAATAACTCCCTGGTTAGTGGTAGTGTGACTGCTGGTAGGACAGTATGAAAAAAAAAATGTATTGCCCTAAGCTTAGGTAACATGGAACAAGGGCAGAAAACAGAAGAAATAGTGTTATGGACATGGAAAAAAAATAAAAATAAGTAATATTCGTAAGTTACTTATTAAGTTATTCTTTGGGAACACATTTATTGTTTAAGATTCACTACATGTGCCTGTTACCAATTTTTGTGAAATTATGAAATAAATAAAGATAAGTTTAAGATTTACTGTAATAAAAATCCTGGGTAAGATCGGCTTCGAAAAAAAAAAAATAACTACACTATGGACATGAATCTTCAATCCATAATCACTTAGGGGGCAGGTTGTGAGCACATGAACAAATTATAGCATGTACAGTTATATATATATTTTGCCAGTCGTATGAAAATAATTAATTTAGTTAAAATCTGAATTAAAAAACAGGTAGCTAACCTGCATCAAATAGACACATACCTACATCATTGACTTAATTTTTTTTAACTAGAATACTGCAATTAGAGACAAAATAGAAAGACAATAGATGTGCAAACTCCAGGGTTCGCTTGGGGCTCAATAATTTGTATAGGAACATGAGGTGGCTGCCTTACTTCAGATCTTGTTGATCAAGTCCCGTTTTAGTGCTGCAGATGTTTATTATTAAAACTTCATGCAACACCAAGGTACATAGGCATACTTACTGCCTCAATCATTCTCTACCAGTCAACCTACATGCATGCCTCATGCTGTGTACTGATAAAAATAAAAAATTAATTGTGTATTATTTAAACTCAGAATCATTACATCTAGCTTCTCTCTGCCCGTAAGTCTTAAGCAACAGGATGTAGAGATATAAAATAATAGCATTAGGCAGTAAACTATAATTTCCTGTTTCCTTTTAATCAAGTAACTGCTACCTGTATACTTAATATAATACTGTAATTATGTATTACCAGCTATTTTTAGTTAGTCACTGCCACTGTTAAAGTTACTAGGTAATAATTCACCTTGTTCATATTTTTTTTTTTTTTTTTATGGTAGGTGAAAATCATCCAATGACGAAACCCGCTCTTGGGCGGAGCGGGAGACCAGTGTCAGACTCTTACTGACTAAAAAACCTACCCCGTACCTTCCTTGCCTTATTTCTGGAGTCGAGGTAACAGTTTGCACATACCCTCTAGGCTCCAGGATATTGGACACTAACTTCTGCCAGCAGCTTTGCCTGCGTGAAAGTTGGATTATACCTTTAGGGGTTGTGGTGCTTCATAAAATTTGTTCTTAGTAGATGTCTACACTCTATAAATAAGCTATCTGCCAAATTTTAGCTTTGTACTTGTGTTTGTTTGTGGTGGTTTCTCAGATTAATCATTAAGTTGTTACTGATGTAGCAAATAAATAATGTACTACATACTATGAGACAAACCACCATTGCCATGTCTTTTATAACTGGTAAGGCGTCAAATGCCCTCACTTTAGACTAGGTAAAATTGTCAACATTTGTCAGCTTCGGTTTCTATTTCTCTTATATTATTATATAGTATCAAATAAATTTCCGTCATTAAAAAACTAGTAGGTTTTTAACCCGCTAGGACTTCCCTGTAGAGGAATGTAGGGAATTCCTAATTGTGAATCAAACAAGGACAAATATAAATAGCTACGTTATTTGCCGAGGTACTTTGAGCTGCGTCTAGGAATTCTTGCTCCAGCTGCAGCGTCGACTTCATTGACTTTCTTGAAATTTGAGAAGGTTGTCAAATAAGAGTCTATTATATATAATACTAACGATGCTTTTTTTATGGTGGGCAAAAATCATCCAATGACGAATGCCGCTCTTAGGTGGAGCGGGAAACTGTCAGACTCTTACTGATTAAACATCCCCACCCCATTCATTCTTTGCGTTTCGCACTCCCAAGCCTTCCTTTCAGAAAGAGACCCTGGGCTCCAGTAGGCTTCGACCCTTTTGCAGAAACTAAATATGCTTGCGTTATCTGCTTTGCTAAACTTAAAAAATGGACAAGTGCGAGTCAGTGACCATTCGCACACGAAGCAAAGTACTAATCAAATCGAGAAAAATACGCCGTCATAATTTCCTTTCTTAATTGTAACGACCAGTGTCTTGTATGGGAACCCTCTCTTTAAATTTTACCTTTCATTATTTTATTGTAGCGGTAATTGAAATACAAATTCTTTGAAAATTTCTTGCAGTTTATAAGCCGACAGACGGCGCACCGAATGGGACCCTATTCGGTCCGCCGCCTGTCGTCTCGTACTGTTAGCACCTTTCTCGTAAGAAACCCTAAAAAAGCAGTTTTAAGTAGCTGCGTTTGCAACGCGTTTTTGTTGCGTTAAAGTGCGTCGACGACGCTTAGACAATTACAACTGTCTAGTAAAACGTAAGAGACGCATACAGTTTGCAAGCAAAGGTCACGCCGCTCAAATCGTTGGCGGGTATCGTGAAATGTCGCAACACCGTTACTTACTCGACTATTGTCGGCAGAAAACCGAAACGCATAACGGCAAATGCTCATTGTTTGTTCCGCGCACGCACTCGCCGACGCTGACTGATGAAAACTAGATGCTTTTTTATTCTAGATTTAATATTTTGAATATATATGCATTATTTAATATGAGACTGGTAGAGGAGTGCAAGAGAAACGAAATTCCGACTTGCCAATAGTTGCCATGTGGCTGCGGGATTGTTAGAATAAGTTAAGTACCATGACCAAGAAACACAAAAGGCAATTTTTATCAGTAACAGTCTGACAAGCCCTCTCTCCACCCAGAGCGGAAGAAGTTATTTAAAGATTTCCCACATCGAAAAAAAAAAGCGGCCATGTCATGTCGCAAACATCAGTCTTCTGGTCTTCTACATAGCATGGGTAGAATGACAGTAGGACGAAAATACATCTTTGAGATGAGGGAAGAGGATAGGTAGCTGTCACCCGTATCACCCCATAGCAATTATAGTGTGTGTACGGCTGTTCTGACTTGGCGAGTCTGAAGTTGGTTCCGCGGATTTAAAAAAAAAACTTACGAGTGCTCAAAGTTCGCAGAGCCTACCGTAACTTTTGTTATGGTCGTTAATTCCGCATTTAATTTTGTTTTTTTAATTGGTTAAAACGAGGGGTATCCAAATGAATGAAAAATTTAAAATGCATAAAGGTCCATCTAAACAAGCGGGAAGCGACATTGACAAAACGTTTTGACCACATATTTATTGCGCATACAGCTAAAATCACAGCAGTAAAGCAGAAATTCCCTGTGAAAGTCTGGATTTCTTGACAGGTACCACCTAGGGTTCTTGTCAAGATTGAATAGGTTAGTTTTAAGCAAGCGATCCTATCGTCGACCACATCATCGCTTACCATCAGGTGATATAGTTATCAAACGCAAGCCTGACCATCATCAATAGTTATCAAACGCAAGCCTGACCATAATAAAACAAAAAGAAATTGGTCTACGGTTTATTAATTAACCGTGCAACAATGTTTCATGGAAAATGGCCGCCGCTTTGTAATAATTATCGCGCGTCTCAGGAACATATTTCGACATCTCTCAAGATGGTGATTTCTTTGATTACTGTCCAAAGACACAATATCTTGAAGATTTATTGAGATGACGTTTTTATCTCCACAATGTCTACTCAACATGTTATCAAGACTAGTATTTCAGTTTTACTGCTCTGACCTATAAGATTCCAATCTATACACTATAGTATAAAAGGAGAAACTGACTGACTGACATATCAACGCACAGCCGAAACTACTGGGCCTAGGAACGTGAAATTTTGCACGAGGCTTCCTTTTATGACGTAGATGAACATTAAGAAAGGGTTTTTCTAAATTCAGCTCCTGAAAGGATGTAATGGGGGTCTAAAGTTTGTATGGAGAACCCTATTTATACGCGGGCGAAGCCGCTGGCTGAAGGCAAGTTTGTGGTAATATGGTTCCGGCGACTTGAGAACTTTCAAAGCACTTTTTCTAGATCTGTTCTTTGAAGGTTACATAAAATGCAATAGAATTGAAAATCTTCTTTTTTTTTTAGTTGATTGAAAATAAGATAAAAATCAAAAATATCCTTCAACATCTTTCTAACAGACTTTTTATGGGATAATTATGCGTAATTTTAAACTAGTTTTTAAAAAAGAATAGTTATAATACTCTTTTATAATAATGAAGTCTTTGACCTTTATAGTTTTAAAGTTGTCAAAAAATAAAAGGCCCGTTTTGACATTTGATGTTTTTATTAATACGTTACGTAACCTTCTATATTGCATCATATAAACATTATGTAATACTAATTACATAAAACACAATTAATTAAGTATTATTTTATTGTTTTTGTGTTTCTTTTAATTTCGTTGCAAGTTACATTCTAGGGTTCTTTTTAAACGTCACATAATGCGTTTTATTTTTAACGAGTTTAGTTGAGAAACTGAAAATCTTATGACGTAACTAGCAATACCTATAGTATTATTTTTATCGGAAATATCAGTCTGTAAGATCAATTTCTTTGTAGACTTCATCATTGAAGATAAAGTCGATCTCATGGCTTTATTTTATTTGCACGTTGCAAAGAATGAATAAACAACTTGAGAGGCATAGCTATCTACATAATTTTATTCTTTTTAGGGTTCAGTCGAGAACGAATTCTTATATGATCACTTTTTGTCAGTAGGTCCCTGTCAAGATCCGTTTTTCTCAGAAACGCGTGGAGTTACCAAGTGGTTAAAATTAATATCTATCAATAATAATCCAAGTCACTGTTACCCCATGGAGCAGAGATAAAATAGAAAATTGGAACAGTTCCTCCTATATTTATAAAACATAGCCCTCCTGCCTGTCTGTTCGCAATACACTCACAACCTAGTAAACGGATTTTTATGCAGTTTTCGCTGTTAAACAGAATAATATTTTTTTCAGACTTCGATGCTTGCATTATTATTGTAGAGAACATTCGTTTAATAATAGATTACCTATATTATGCATTTTTATTTTATGTGCCAAAATACTCTAGCCCTGGTACAGAAATATAAAAAAAAAAAAACAATAAAAAGGTATTATATTGTAAATCTTCAAAGCTGCCAATAAGAAAGAGAAGTCCGACGTGTTCTTTGACGTCAAAAGCCATAACACCAGTATGACTGCCATAGAAAAGTCTGTCGTGGCGAGAGATTCTGCTTACCTGTTCATTTTTCTACCACTTTTGATATTATAATGTTTTCACGAATTATATTCCAATTTTGTATATATATAATTATCGCATCGTCGCTTTCCATCAGGTGAGGCAGCGGTCAAGCGCGAACCTATAATCAATAAAAAAAAATAAAATGGTTAGATAAGAAATATACTTAATAATAATATAAAAAAAAAATAATAATATAAAAATATAATATTGTATATCCTGTCCTCATTTTGGTGTGCAATAAAGTTTAAAATAAATAAATAAATTTTTTTTTTTTTTTCATGAATTCTTAATACTATTGCCAATACTTATCAGACAGCGAATTTACCAGGCAACCTTTAAAATAAAATTGGCTATCAAATACCTTCAGCTAATTCAAGTTTCAATTCAGAAAACTGAAACCAGAATCCGTTAATTCTTAACTCAAAGACAAAACAACATTTTCTTGCGAGTGTGTTGAACTGGTGTCAGATATGAGGTGAATGCCTGGCAAAGTGGCTGCTTGCATATCAAATTGCGGCAATAGTTCATGTTCCATGCGATACATTACGTTTCTTAGGGCTTGTGCACTTAGGCAAATGGATTGTTCGAGAGATTTCACCGAAGCCCTAGGACGCAAAGAGCAACTGAACGTACACATGTTTTTTAAGCTGGAAAATCATCCAATGGCTGCTCAGTTTTTTTTATGGTAGGTAAAATCATCCTGTGACGAATCCCGTCCTTAGGCGGAGCGGGAAACAGAGTCAGACTCTTACTGACTAAAGAAAAATAAAAGAATGTAAAAACGTATGATACCCCGTGCCTACATTGCCATACATACTTCCATTTCTGACTATCCATGGCCCCAGTCGACTTTGGCCCTGCTGTGCCTCTACGGTTTTGCTGAGGTGCACATGCACCCTCGACGACTCGGGCTCGGTCAGAATGGTTACCGGACTGTCGGACGGCGAGCAACCTATTGCTCATCGTCCACTAGATCATGCCTACTGCAAAGTAGCTGCAGCTTTAGATTCTCAAATAGTGTCTGTGTTTTTATGAAAAGCTATGATTATTTTCTACTTACATTCACAAAATTGTTGGCATTTCTGCAGAAATGACGCGATCATCTCGTCTGCATACAACTTTATCTCTCAATAATATCACCTATATTTACTGTCTTTTATAAAATAGTACGTTACAGCAATTCAGTTGTTTTTGCCAACATTGAAAACATCTACTGCGTAACCCACTGTTGTCAAACGTACATTGTATATTATTTGGCAGTTCTTAGCAAATACATTCAGGTGTTCATCCATTTTGAAATTTACGTAATAAATTTAATTATAGATATCTTGTGAATACTAAAATAATTGACATGTAAAAGTGTTATTTTAAAACCTATTTACTAAATAAATATCATTTATCAATAACTATTCTCATTTAATTTTCAACGATTTTACACACTAGGCGAATACAATATCTTGATAATGTAAAAAAAAAACCGGGCAAGTGCAATTCGAACTCGCGTACTAAGGGTTCCATACAAACTCACCTATGAAAACAGTTCAATTCCCAAATGGACTGCAAAACGACTGCAGACCTGAGTGTTCTTTACGTTCCCTAGATAAAAAGGTCTCGACAGTCAGACGGACAAAAGTTATCCCAGTAGGGTTCTGTATTTTTCCTTTGGATCGAAGGAACCCTAAAAAACCACAGCCTATTTAAAATTTGGTATAAAATTACAAATACCACACTTGTTTAAACGCTAATTTATCAACTTTAATAAAGTATACAAAGTGCGTAAATCGTGATAGCTATTACGCACGTGCAAAGATAAACTGAGAATATACATGTAATACAAACATATTATGAACTAATATATGGGTTTTTGTTATATTATGATAAGTACAGATAATCAAAGAAAAACAGAGAATAGTTAGCTAACAGAATTAAGTACGAAGATATCCCAATTACACTCTTATTTGTGCCTCGACACAACCTTATCATTATTATTTGGTCTTAGAAATAAGAAATCTCTGCATTATCACGTTCGCGTACAAAAATCGTGAAAGTCCGAGAACTAACAAGCAATTATTCATGTCAATAATGATCCCACTATTATTCTTTATGTCATATACCATTTTGAACATCACGTTTTCGACATAAAAAATGTGATTGTGCTATTTGACGATACAATGCGTTCCAAATGAGAATAGGATCGGTTGCCATGTTGTGACGTTGACGTTCACGATTTACTGGCAAATTGAGGAAAGATAATTTAAAAATTTAATTTATTTTCGAATTGTGAACGAAAAAAGTTTCATTAGAATCTAATTCTTCAAAAAATTAATTGGATTCTTTGACAGTACGACGTGACGTCACAACATGGCAATCGATCCTATTTTCATTTGGAACGCATAATACACCTAGGTTGATATGATAATCATTACAGAAATATGTTACTGATTTGGTGAGTTTAGTTTTAGACGTCGATACATTACAAGTCTAAAACATAATAGAGTACATTCTTGTCTAAACATCGCTGAATGGACGTTGGAAAAATGTTTTAATATTTAGCTTCCAGGGCATAAATGTCTACATATCTTCACTTAACAATGGGCTATTAAGGTATAATAATGATGGATAAAATCAAATGTAAAAAGAAATACATATTGTACCTTACATGCATTAGCGTTTGATACGTTCAAAAAGCGTTCTAAGATTATAATACTTATAATTCAGGACACGTCAGAATAAACATGTTGAACAGCTTGTTGGCACACTGGCTTTCTGTTCACTGCAGCTAATCGCGAACTTATGGGATCATTATCTTAAAGCCAGCTACGTGGACATACGTAGAAACGTAGTAACGACTTGTTCATTCCTATTTAAGAGCCCAATTTACCATTTGTAACATGTCCGGCCGTTTCACCCACGCGTGCCTTTAGAAAGTCGATGGGAGCCGCGATAAATACTTAGGTTTCGGCGCCGGCGGTTCTCGCATTGTTCTCCGACCACAATAGGATTATAGGATACTACCATAAAGCTATTTTCACTTCCGCACGAACGAGGATTTGGTGTGGCGATTATATAGATGCGGCTAAACCGTTTATAACCGCCGAAATATAGCTGGTATAACTTCTGAAACGTATTGTCCATTGTGATGTTGCATTTTGCTATACAATTTTATAGGGAAACGGCAATTTTGTAAACTTAAAGCGTTACTGATTGTTCCAATGCGATGCAGAGAAAATTAGACTAAATTAAGGCGGCGCTGGGAAATTGGAAAAAGTTTACAACAAGTTCCGCTACTGGATTTTGTACTCTATTTCTTTTAGCTGAAGTTTGTTTCTTGTTTGAGATTGAATTGTGAAAGGATGCCCTTAGAATCGAGGACGACAGAAACCTACGGCTATGGGTGTAGCGAGTAATTAGTATGGAAATTTCGACCCGCCTAGTGATGCACAACTGTAGATTTGGAAGTTTTAAGTTTAGGCTGTCACGCTAACACTAATGCTTCGGGCCACTAGCACAGTCTTGCTTTTGTAACAAACATAACTAACCCTGTTAGCACCTTTATTATCAAAAGAGTAAACCAACATATTCTGGGCTGATATGAATTGAAAAAAAAAATGGTTTTCACTTCTTTAAAACAATGAGATTTTTATTCGGCAGAAAGTGTTTCTACTAGACTACTTCGGGACACAATTATTTTAAATTATTGAAGAGAAATTGTTTCAAATCAGTGCGATTATTTACCTGTGTAACCAATCGCAATTCTAGTTACTAATGAAATTTGCTAACGTAGTCTAAAAAAATATTGTATCCCTCAGCAATTTTCTAATCAATATTAAAGTTTAAACTCTTTCGCAACAAGTTTACAAACGCTAAATCTGTTTTGCCGCGCATTGGCTAGCTGGTGTCCACTTTTAGCTCGACCAGCTAGCCAGAACCCGTGTGAACCTAAAACCCCGCTAGCATTTTGCATCTGCGAGATTCATTTGAATATAATGTAATACAATTTTCTTGAAGCCAACCAAATTTAACTTCAGTTCAATGCCCGAAACTTTTCGCATGTCTTTCAGCTATTAATAGTGCTCAGAAAGAACTCGAAAACACCTCGTTCTATTCTAAAAGATAATGCCAGACATAGATGGATACTTGGGGAAACCTTTTAGTCTGAGATTTTATTATAATAAGCGGATTTCACGTTCAGTCTCGGCGGCTCAACTCTGTCGTGACTGTTCAAGGAGAATCGGGTTTCATTGTAAAACTAGATTGTTTTGCTCCACTCGTATTTCTTTCGCCTTTCCGTTAGCGCAAATTAATATCATAATAGAAGTTATAGTCAAGTAGGTTAATGGCCATCCAAGGAGCGATGTTATCATCGTTACGTTTAATGTCGCCATCTTAAGTATCATGTTTAGGAAAGGCTCCTCAATTTGTTAATGAATGTGCCTTCTTTGGTGTAAGCGTCGTCGGTTTCTGAGCCGAGGCCTTTACGGGTCGCCTTCATGGAACGGAGACATGCCTCACGGTAATGGTGGCTCTTACCAATGAAAACTCGATTTTTACGACGCTTTCTGCGAAATTACTTGGCTGTAAAAGCCGAAAATATTAAAATTGCGACGTCGTCGGTGTCTCGCGCGGCGTCTTTAGTTTCTGCTCGCTTGACTTTCAATATTGAGGTTTCATTATTTAGAAATTAATAAACGCTTTTTGGGGCGGAGCCATGTCAACGTCGTGACTATAATGAATGTGTCAATAAACTTATATAACGTACTGTTTTCTGTTTGTCTTCCTGTGTATAACGTAAAATTGTGATTGTTGGTAGGGAATGCATGTCATGTACCCGGAGCCGGCGTCGCAATACCACAGCAGTCAGCCCCAGTGCCAGCCCGAGTACCGCCCGGCAGCATCGCCGGCTTTCCAGCAGCCTGCCAAGAAGCGCCGCGTACTGAGCCCCACGCAAACGCAACAACATAACGGAATACCACACGCACAGCTTGACAACAGCGGCTACAAGGTGAGAACTGATACGCGGACGAGACAATAAATTAACTGTTTCTTTATGACTCGCATACGAGACGGGTTATGGGCGTCATATTCAGACTACTTTGTGTTTAATTGTGGTGAAATTACTCCTAGGCTGGTATTGTTATTGCAGTTGTGCTAGCCTCATTCATAAACCTTATTTTATACTTCGTACTTCGTTATAAGATTGACGTGTGTCCGTCTTGTGGTGTCGTTGCTTTTAAACATATGAACCAAACAAAATATGAAAAAAAAAACTTAGTCAAAATAAGTTTTTTAATATTTTGTTAGAAAGTTGGTTTGATCAATTGGGTTCTAAAAAATCTTAAATACATTTAAACATCTTTATAATTTCTTTAAAAAGCGATGTGAGACGTTTTCATCTTTTTCACTATTTTAGACGTTCCGTTCGTAGGGATTTCCACTGTAATAAATTCATATTTATTTGTAATTTATGATATATATGGGAATAATTTCCTGACACAAAGTGATTATTTCCAGAGAAAATCCTTTTTATTTAAAAAATGCATAAAAATATTTAAAAATCCCGCTTGCAAAAACTTGTAAGTAGTAATATTATTTTAATCCAGGCATCGTTACGAATCTTTAAGAATCCAATAAGTAATACTTAAATAAAAAGATTTCCACAGTAATAAATTCATATTTATTTGTAATTTATGATATGGAAATAATTTCCTGAAACAAAATGATTATTATCCATACTAATATTATAAATGCGAAAGTAACTTTGTCTGTCTGTGTGTTACGCTTTCCTGCTTAAATCTCTTAAACGATTTTGATGAAATTTGGCACAGACAATCTTTAGACCCTGAGAAAGGACATGGGCTACCTTTTATTGCGAAAAAAAGACGCAGACGAAGTTGCGGGTACCAGCTAGTTATAAATAAAACCTGGAAAGTACGGCAAATTATTAAAACACGTCACAGTAACTAACCAATACTGATAATAATCTTGTTTTCACTTCGTACTTCATAATTAACTTTCCTTTTCCTTATCAACCACTGTTCTTCGTCACCATCGCAATTACAATCAGAGCCGTTTTAATGTTCGTCCTTAATTGTACAAAGAACAGAAAAGGACAAATTAATTCCAATCCAATAAAAAAAAAAAAAAAAAAACTTGGTCATCATAACTCGACTTTGCATTTTTCGTCGCACACAATATATTATATGTTCAGCAGTTTCTTTTGTCTCGGGGAAAATGTGAGAACATAACGTGACGGGAAAGCAAAGAATTAACACTTTCTATACTACATACGGCAATTTTGTTCACGGAAAATTCCACATTTATATTGTGTAGTCAAATTGCGTAGAAAATTTTAATCCCTCATCAGATTATCAATTTGTTTCATCAAAATGCAAAGCAAGTAGATAGGTATTTGATTTATAAACCTTCATTAAAAAATCGATCCTAGACGGAGAAAAAAATTCAAGAAAAGGAAATTAATTTCTTGTAGGGACAATCCTTTCAGCCCTAAAATTCAGATATCATTATTGTCCCACTTAACGAAGCGACATTTCGGGCCTCATCGATTCAGTCCGCAGCACGAATACATTAATTTCAGATAGCATATCTTATATGGTTGCCTTTGTCGAATTTGATATCAAAATTGATACAAGACGGTAAAGCGAATGTCATATGAAGGAGTCATGTAAAGTTGATACCGCGTGTCGTAGAGAACGACCATCTGATGAATATGTAATCGTATCAACGCTTGCCTCACAAAGGAGGGCGCGGAGCCCAACCATACGTATTTTCATGTAAATTGATGGTTACGATCTTATACTGGAATCACTGCGTTATTTACTTAAGTATCGTTTATTTTAAGCCTGGCAATTGGTAAGGAAATCGTTCAGAGTGAATAGTTTTGATTGATCGAACCGAAATCCATTCGGCAAAACTGAATTCAAGTGGTTTCATCTTCTATACTCTTCGCAATAAGATTAGACGTTAAAAAACATCGTTATTTACTGTCCGTCCAATCGATTTTGACTTTTACTGCGTTGATAGCATGACAAATGGTGGCTGTAGTAGGTAAATAATTTGTATTGTAATGACTTTTTTAATGCCATACTTGTGTGCACGGGTTGGAAGACAAAATAAGTTGATCTGACAGTAAAAAGTATTGTTTAAATGTCTAATCTAGCTGCGAAAGAAGTATAGCCATTACAGTACTTTTTCTCATTTGTTGTTCTTTTTATTCTGTGCAGTAATAGTTCATGAGTCCCGTAACTCAAATAATTTCCCAAGAGACATTCGCCAAATTTGCTCTAACTGCTAGCTGGACTTTATAAAATGTACGAAAGAAACCTTATTTGTCTTACACACGCAAGTTTTAGTCGGCAACTGACCTTCATTAATATAGGTTTTATTCTTGAATAAAATCCAATCCGATGATGATATGCTTAAAGGCGAAGGTTGAGAGTTTCGTCACATGCCGTTCGCAGGGGATTTTAATGACTCGTTCTTTGAGAAAACAATTCCAGTGTATTAACGATTTTCCCAAACAGCCAGCTGTTATTTTAAAACAGCCCCCTTTGCGAATTACAATATGCAGTGGCGCATCTGTCGCGAGATGGCCTTTTTACCGTTACCAACATCTGGGGCACTTTTGAAAGTATAGCCCCGGCATGCGACTCGCTACACAACGCAACCGAAATTGGTTTGCAGTCCTTTATTGTTTATTTAAAAACTTATTTATTGTGAGTGTGACGCTGAAGAGTACGACTTTTTCGGAAGTTTTCATTTCAATATTTAACTTCACATAATTAGCTTTATTTATTTTCGTGAAAATAAATGAAAACAATCGTATTATTTAATGAATTATAGTACCCCCCTTCGGGTGGATCGACGTCGTAAGGACGATATGCGTGCTAATGGGATTGAGGCAAGGGACGCAAAAAACCGAGCGAAGTGGAGGCGACTAGGCAGGAAAGTGGACCCCGGGCACCGAGGTGAAAGCCAAGGTAGCAACCGGGACTTACGCTAGGTTGATGATGATGATGAGTGCCCCCTTCGGGTAAAAGCCTCCTCGAGTGAATGCCAGCTTGTTTTATTTAGGCAGAGTTGAGCCGCTCGTTTCTCGTCTACTTAGCGCTTGGACTGCCTCTGCTTTTAGTCAGCGCTCCAGACCATTTACAGTATAGCAATCGGATCTTGAAGAGTCTGAAGTTAGGCTTTGCGAATTTTAGCGCTTGAAAACTCGTAAAAAATAAATGGTTGATACGAATAAATGCAATTTGCATTTAAAAACTGTTATTGGCATAATTTTTTTTTAAAAACAATTTTTCACGCACGTTTTCAAGCGTAAAAATTCTAACTAACTTTAGACTCGCCTAGATCCGACGGCCGTACTGCTCTTAATTTCACATACCAGACTGTAAATAACACCTAACGATACGTGAAAGTTTAAAGAATATGCATTACGAAAACTTCAGTGCCGTTCTTGTTAAGTATTTAGGTACATAGAATAGCACAGATTTACGAAACTCAGTGCAAATTGCCGTTCCCAATTTGCTGCAAAGCCAAATAGCTTTTGTTTAGCAAATGCATCTTTGTTTGCGACCTGAATTTCATTTCATTTTGTCATGTGATCAAGTTGTTGCTAAACAATGACTACCCAACACTTATTGGTAACCAAAGTTCACTGTAAATACTCGAATAACAATAAAAAAACCGACCAAGCGATCTTAACCGAATGCAGTTGTTGCTAATTGAACGAGCTAATCGATCAATTAATACATTTCACAATTAACGCGAGTTTAATGACGATTCAATTGTGTACTGAAATAATTGAAGCGGTATTTCTAGGTGAAAAATAATAGAAATGTTTGTGTAAGCGGTAGGCACGTGGCTGGGAGGCGAGCCTCGTGATTATCCAACGTGAGCCGGAGTTACCAGGCGTTCAGATAAAGCAGGACAAAACTAGGCTTTTTAGTCGTGAACGAATTAATTTAATTGGAAATGCCACCTGGATTATACTATCTATACTTCCAAGTTTACATAAATATTATAAGACAAAATCTCCCTTAGTTTTTATCTGTCTGTATGGAGGCGTTAATCTCAATAATTACTAAACGGGTTTTCATACAGTCAATCAAATAGATATGTCGTGGAGATCGAACTCTAGTTACTAAGTCTCTATTTTGTTTTTACAATAGTGCTGAGTAGTACGTAAGCAGGGCGACGCCTTGACGTCACATTGTATGGCGTTAAGTGGGCAGAGTCGGGTTGGAGAGCTAGTCTCCTGAAGGCACAGGGCAGTTATGTTTGCGCGTCTTCGGGTGTAGCACCTCTGATTCGAAACTGTCGGTTTCCCATAAATTCCTTATTACTTAGTATCGCGATCTGTGATTGCTACTAAAAAGATTAATGTGAACTCTAAAAGTGACATTATAATTAATTGAATATCAAGTGCATAGTTAATTAAAATCCTTTCGGTATTAACCCAGTACCACTGTATCGAGATGATGACGGCCATATCGCTCAGCCATTCCTGGCGCCGTCATCAGAAGTGGGATCTGGATCTGTTTCCACTGGTGTGCAATATTTGAAGTGCAACAGAGAAATGTGATGCAATTTATTGAAACCATGAGGACACTGACATCGGCGTTTAAAATTATGTTATCAGAAAAACCAACACAGAACAGACTGATTCGACGTACTTGGTGTGGTATAGTGGCAGTGATAGAACGCCTCTTGGAAGTTTATCTTCATCATGGTTATTACAAATATCAGAAGTATGCATGCCGTGGGCACATGTTCGTGACCTATTTCTCGTACGTTACGGGCGACCGAGTGATCCGAAACTCTTTCTGTGCTAAGTGATTTAATGAAACAATGTCAAGTCGAAGGAAGGTGAATGTGAACAAATAGCAGCAAGGTGTCGCCACGAGGAGCTACGAGCGCGGGAGGAACGGCACCGACAATCAGCGTGATCTTCAGCAGCGCAGGCGCAGTTGGCGCGGTGGCAGATTGACGCGATGCGTCAATGATGGTCAAATATCCGGTATATGCGGACAGTTGGAGCAATCTGGTCAGTCGTTCCATTTTTATTTTGTATCCTGGGCCGAATGGGTTTTTGTTAAGCAGCCCATAAGTCGTAAGTTCAAGGGACAACGTAAGTACGCGTTGTTTATATTAACCGAGTTGGTCGGTCGGTTATCATAAACCGTAACAAAAGTTTCTTGTGTGTGTGACATTTTTATTTATGGGCACGGCTTGCGGCGTGTTTCAAGTGGTGCCAGACGATTGTTTAAAATAATGGTGTGATGATTAGGCGCAAAATCTTTAAAGCTTTCATAACACACAAAGGACTTATTCTTCTTTGATTATTTCATAACAAAGTTGGTTATTAAATGTAATTTTATGCCTACTTCTAATGTATTGTGCACTCGAGTTGCACTCGTTGTAAATCAGACTTTAAGACTCGAATTGTACTATTTATCGCTGGTCATATAAGCTAAGTCTAGACGAAAGACAAGTAGCTCGTTCTAACGACAAAGAAGAAGAATCACTCGAAGCAAATATCATCTGTCCTAGCCAGTCTCCGTATGCAAGCCCTACCCTTCTTGCGTAGAATCTGGTAGTTCTGGATGTATGGTGTAATCAGAACTGGTAGTTCTGGATGTATGGTGGTCGACTAACGCGAATGAAAGTCGAATATTGTGCCAGATAGGTTGCCTCTACTTCTCATAGCAGATCAAGTAGCTATATTGGCACCTCCTTATTCGTTCGCTCTTGGCGGAATGGTCGTGGTTGGTCGTATTGCATTTTCGTTGGTTGGTGACGCTCCCGCGATGCGTCTTCGCTTGACGCGGTTTGGGGCGTCTCGGGAGCTCTATCCCATGGAAGTTTGAGTTGCGGCTCTGATGGTCTGGATGGCTGTCTGTTCAGCACGTGGGTAGGTGCCTGCGGGACCGCTTCCCTTCAGCCTGTCTCTGGACGGCGGGTCGCTCTGTGGGGTGTTCATTGCGAACAACGTGACCTCTACGTGACGTGGCTGTGTAGGCTACCAGATGCTTTATTGTACTACACATGTATTGTAGTGGGTTAAACGAATTCCCTGTAAAATGGACTTGTTAGCATTGACTAAATTACCTTCTGAGAATAAACATCAACTTGACAATTCTCTGGTCCTCGTATATCCGAAGATTTGGTAAAAGAATTTCTCACATTATGACCCTTTTATTTTTGCTGGGGAATTTAATTCGAAGGTAAAACGCGAGCAAACCAGATAAAGTTAAATTTTAGCTTTAATGACTAAATCAGTTTTGATTGTTTTAAATCTGGACTATCCTGTTGAATTACATACCGATGCAAGTCCCGATGGATATGGTGCCTTTCCAAAAGGTTGTTAATGAGATACATTCTAGTATTTTGCATGTTAAGGTACAGAAAATAGTCGTACCAGTTGTCTTCCAATGTTTCTACGAGAGTTACGTTGAACCATAACTAACCATGTGTTTGAATCTGTAATGCGCTTTTAATTCTTTTTAAGAGTGAGCTCTTGAAAAGGTATACGCTCATTAGTTATTGATTCGAACATATAAAGCCAAATAAATTCGTCAGTTCGTTGATGGAGGTATAACCTGTAAAGTATTAAAGTCAAATTCTGGTCGTGTACAAACTGAACTACATCCGAATCATAAAATTTGTGTTCATTGGTGAACTGTTCAAGTTGCCATAAGAAGGAAGCTCAATGCCATAAATGATGCTAAAAATACGCTTTAGATTTTAGTGATGCTCTACTAAATTTGACTTTTTATAATGACTTAGCTCGCTACATCGAGCCACAAATAAAAAAAAAAGGGTGATATTAAGTACTACGATGTGACAGACTGTCCTTTAGCTTGAAGAACAACATAAAAAAGCTATAGTTTTTAAAAATAGCATAAAGCTATATTGGACCTCTTAAAAACCCATTTAGCTTGTGTTTTACGGGAACCAAACCCGCTCTTATTGAAATACCATGTTATCCGCAACTTCTAAGTAACGGAGCGGTTCAACATAAATTACGTCAAAAAAAATTGTCATCTTAATGTGGCCAGACCCTTACTTAAACAAAAAAAAAGGCGTGATTTAAGAGTTTTCTAAACTAAAGAGTTCAATGAAGCAATGATCACATGTTTAAGATTTTGTGGGCTCACTGGAAGCACTCTTTGATAATAGATCACGAAAGCAAACAGCCCACTGGCATGGCGTGGCATCGACTTTGTACTGTGCTTGTGGTTGGGACTTGGGCCTCCTCTCTGGGAGAGGGAGTGGGCCGTGGTTCGCTGCACGGTCTTGGCACGAGTTCGTAGCACACGTAGGTTCATTTAATTTAAACAGGACAGCCGAAACCAAGAATTAGGATAGAGAGAGAACTTAATCATTTCGATGGACTAAATATAGGCTGAATTAGAAACGATTGCGTATTATTAGAACAGGCTTCTATTGAACGTGACGGATATTATAACAGGCCAATGTTTGCAGTTATCTTTTTGGACTGATATTCCAGTTAAAATGGATTATTAGATTTGAATTTCACAACAGGCCAATGTTTGCAGTCGTCTTTTTGGACTGATGATCCGGTTAAAATCAATTATTAGATTTGAGTCTCATAACAGGCCAATGTTCGCATTTGTTGTCGTCTGATTGGACTAATATTCTAGTTAGAATGGATTTTATTCGAACCATATAACAGGCCAATGCTTGTAGTTGTATTAATGGACTGATGTGTCATTTAGAAAGGATTATTAGATTCTTTTATGTTGACGGATTATTCAACAACAAAAATGTGGTGTTTTAAAGTTTTACAAACTCAAACAAAAGGCCCAGCAAAGACAAGGCCCTTGAACACAAGTCCTGCCAAAAGACTTGTAGCTAGACCGTTAAATTTTGAACGCGAAACGAAATAAATGTTTGTGAGAGAAGATAAGCAGCAAAGAGCATGTGAGTAAGTGGTAAGTACGACAATTTAAATTAGTAAGATTTGATATTGGTGAATTTTGTTTCGTTTCCGAAATAAGGAAAGAAACCAGACTGGATCCTAAATACAAAGGACCATTCAAATTAGTACCTAGAGTGATTTGATGCTGATTCTTTTCTATGAAGTGTTGGATTAGTAACCGAGCCTATTAGTATGCTCACAACTGTATACGAAAGATGCCTCTAAGTAGTGCTCCTAATGAGTTTGATGTAAAAGATGAAGAGGATTATACCTCTACAGAAAAATAGACACATACGAGTGCTATGGCTATTAGGCCGCACTGCACGCACCAATCTGTAGTCGTAACTGCAATTCATGCGTGAGTTGTTCAGGGCGCGATGGGCAGTTGGTGGTGCGGCGGGGGCCTGGGTTTCTGCGGAAACTATTGTGTGTTTGGTCGCACTGCACGCACTTATCTGTAGTCGTAACTGCAATTCGATGGCGAGTTGTTCAGGGCGCGATGGGCAGTAAGTGGTGCGGCGGGGGCCTGGGTTTCAGAGGAAACTATTTTGTGTTGGTCATTGCGATGGCCTGGGAGTCGTGGACTCTAAGAGAAGTGTTAGCTGCTGAGACAGCTGGGCCATGAGCGTTGTACGTGATCTGATTATGTTTGGTCTTAGTGCGTTTAATTGTTAACTTTTTGATGTTTTTGAGATTTAGAGGTACCTTTTGATACTTTGATGAGATTTGATCCTAGAGAATGTTGATGTTAAATTGTCTGATTGTATTTGATTAGATTTGATTGTAACGAATGTTTACATTAAATTGTGAATTGCACCTTTTGATACTTTGATTCTAATAAACGTTGATATTGAATTGTTTATTGTACTTGTTCTTGGTCAGGTTGGCCGAGGTAATGTTGCTCTGAATCTGAACTTTGGTTACAGGTATACACGAGGACGTGTAATTCGTCAGGTTGGCCGTGTCGTGGAGATCGAACTCTAGTTACTAAGTCTCTATTTTGTTTTTACAATAGTGCTGAGTAGTACGTAAGCAGGGCGACGCCTTGACGTCACATTGTATGGCGTTAAGTGGGCAGAGTCGGGTTGGAGAGCTAGTCTCCTGAAGGCACAGGGCAGTTATGTTTGCGCGTCTTCGGGTGTAGCACCTCTGATTCGAAACTGTCGGTTTCCCATAAATTCCTTATTACTTAGTATCGCGATCTGTGATTGCTACTAAAAAGATTAATGTGAACTCTAAAAGTGACATTATAATTAATTGAATATCAAGTGCATAGTTAATTAAAATCCTTTCGGTATTAACCCAGTACCACTGTATCGAGATGATGACGGCCATATCGCTCAGCCATTCCTGGCGCCGTCAGATAGAATGATTCATGTGGAAGATTTAGGTGCATAATACATGCTTATTATAGTAGAGAAAAACCCGAGAATTTCCGCAGATTTCTAACCCGCGTGCTAAGCTTGAGGCTAGTCGCTAGTAATTTTATTAAGCAGTAAAATTTGTTTATTTGTTTGAACTCAATAATTATCATGAAACGTTGTTTCGAAATGAAAAAATCTTTTAGTTGGCTGGTTATTATCGTTATCGAGAAGGCTAACATAACATGTAACTGCTAGGAACAGCTAGCTAGTAAATAATAATAAAATACTTGTCTTGTACCTACTTACCATAATTAAATGTTTATTTTTACAAGGGGTCAGTACTCTAATTCAATGGCGCAGTACTACTGCTGTGAAAAGAAGCTCAACTCGTCAAAACACTTAGCACGAAGTGAAATCCAGTTCTCAAATTGTTTTACATATCAAAAATTTCGTGAACAACCATTTAATCAGAACTACACTTACCTATTCATTCGATTAAGGACTTTACGTCGTAAGCGTTTAGGTTTAATTTCGTGTGTATCAACGAGTGACGCAATAGTGTTTGTTTACGTGGAGCAAAATGGCTACGTGCATTTAGCGAGCGGTTTGTACGACGTTGCCAAGTCGTGCTTGTGCCAAATTTGGCATCGCGATGATGGTTGCCTACCGAGGCCCGCAACGGCATGACCACTTTTTCTCAAGAATTGAGGCACAGCACCAATCTTGTTTTTGAAGTGTCAACAGTGTCAAGTCAACTGAAAAGCAACTGAAGAGATTGCCAAAATAAACTCACATTACTGTTGTTGAAAAGTCTCAGACTCTCCCCAGTTGATTTTAATGACGGTACGATCTTATGCCCTTTCTCTACGATGCTGTTTTAGGCCTTACCAGTGCAAGTACATATTTTCTTTTGCAATGCTCTCAGCGGTCGTCAACATGAATAAATAAATGGGTCCGACAATTGAATGTCACGATTATCTTATTGTCGGAGCGACGTTGCCACTTCGCAGACCTCTAGTGGCGATTTTGCGGATGGCTGCGTTTTAAAAAATGCTTCGTGTCTTCGCATCTCTTGCTCTTGCGCATTGGTTTTTCACGAAGGGGGAAAACGACGCAGTATGACAAGTCCCGGATGTTGTTACAGACTCCGACAATCTTATATTATTCAGTTCGAGTTTCCTGTTTTAATTGGAAACGTCAAGGTTTTGTTAACAGAATTAAATTTATTGTATTTCATTAATTGAACTGAAAATGATACTGCTGCACAGTTCGTTTTACTAACTTTAAATGAATATTGGTGTTCTACGAATTCTGAGATAACAGATGTGTTGCCGATTATTTATTGATAGTTGAAGACGTTCTGATACAACTGTCTTTCACAAAAACTCTTATCAGCGACTATGTGAGCAGTTGCTTGCATTAACTTGATAGTAAAGCCGAGGGAACATACGCCTTGACATCATTTGTAAATCCAGCGCGAAGGATCGTTCGTTTTTGTTCACAAGTCAACGTTGCATCGTGTTTGTGCAACGAAGATTTCGTGATGTGATGTGATGGGCGAATTGGCACCGACGGACCATACAGGTCAGTTACCCGCGGTGCCCCCCCCCCGCGCCCCCCCCACCACCTTACGTAACACCCGCGCTGTTGCCACACCGACGACGACATTGCCAAAGTCGATAGCTCCATGCCGATCATTCGCGCCTGGTATTCTTGTCTTATCAAAACTCACTCTGCCCGTTTTGGCCGTCCGGACCGGTTTATCTACAAAATTACTTCGTAAGAAAGAAACTGTTTCGATATTAAACAGTACTGGAACTCTGCAAAGTTTTGCGTTTTACCATGGCATGAATCCACAAAAACGGCCGGCTCTATGTCACATCGATTAGTCAGTGTCACAAACTTTCACCTCATGCACCGTAGGATATTGTATCTCCGGGTCAGAAACGTTAACTTTCACGGTCGTTACTGATATAGCTTTTGTGCTTGTTCGTGCGACCCCATCAAATGAAAACCATCAATTTGCGTGGTGCACTATAACAGAACTAATGTTCGCATGTTAGGGCCCATTCCCAAGGTGGATGGATCGACACCAAGACCGACCCGGCTCCGTTTCCATCGATGTCAATCGATACATTCTCGACTGGCTTCGAAGTGTGTCGTTAGCTTGCGAATGGCCTACCTATCGACTAATATGACTGAGTCGTACACCGTGTGCCCGCGATTGGTACTAGTGTGGCATTGATTTATAGTCTCACTTAACATCGCCATATAGAATAGATGATCGCAAGCTATATGGAGATACCAGTCATATCGCACAGGCGTGGTATGTAATGAGCCCCTTAGCAAACATTTATCTGTCTGTATTTAAACAAACCACGTAAAAGCGTGCCCTGTTTAAAATTGTACTTGTTGAACAAAACTACAAAGTTTTCAACGTTCAAAGAAACTAGACGAAAAATTATTCTAATTAATATACAACTTATAAGGCAAGTATTTCTCGAACTTGAGCGACCTTCAGTACTGATTGTAGCTAGTTAATAAAACCTTCAAGCCTCCATTTTCACAAATAATACGCCTTAATTATAATGAAAATTCAAGTGACATACCACAAGTCTCAAGTCCAATTAAAAACGACGTATAAAATTATCTTTCATTATGATCTCATTGCGTTTGTTCTCATGAAAACATAATAATGTTATTGCGCAGTTTTCAGAGCCGTATGCGCATAGTTGCGGTCGGAAAAGTACAGAGCAAACCTCATAAACTGTAAAGAGGTTGAGTTGACACAATGAAAATGGCGTCGAGAGGTACAAATGAATGTCAAAAGACACGAGGGTCGGAAACTAAACTGCAATGCTGAAGGTCACATCTAATATAATATTTGTACTCTAAAATTTAAATCGTCACAAGCTAGTGACAAAATTTCCGACAGTAGTTACTATTAGACATTTGTACGTTATGTTACCTGTATCGTAAATAACAAATGAGATGAAATAATGGCCTAGCCACGTCTGCCAGCATTAAAGAAGGTACTCTCACAGTGTCAAGGTTTTAGAAAACATTGCAGTTTTCTAAATGGGTGCACTTTTACGATCCTTTACGACGTTTAAGTACAGTATTGAGTTAGTACCGTATTATTAGCATTTGAATACAGCACTCAAATGAACTCCTCTCATTCAAAACTGATCAGCTAAGACGCGCTACAATTTTAAATAGATAAAGCACTTGGAAATTATCTCATTCTGGTTTGTTCATCAGAGAGACAGCTTGGCACAGACATGAATATATTATATGGTTAAGTGACGCTTTTCATTAATTCCACTTGATCGGATAGTCGTCTATCTGACATATTGTTTACTCTTTCATCTTGTTTACCATTAAAGCCAACGGTTCTTAGTATTTCATTTAATTTACCATTACAATTTTGTGTGATACGACATCCATTTTGGTATACCGGTATGTTTCCCAGACCAAGTATGTTTGTAAATGGCTTTAATAAGAAACGAAGTACTTGCAACACTTTTATGTGCACAGCATCCGATGTTTGTTTAGAGTTTAGGCGATAACCACAGCTTCTATTCTTAACACATTCCAGCCATTTCGAGGTGACCAGAGGTTTTTACGATCGTCTTAGGTTTTGTTTGCACTAGAAAATTCGACAAACTGACTTGTATGAATTTCTCAGTAAGAATTTACCGTATCGAAGTATCATGAATTTGTGCGATCTGTTTTTGAGCTTAGCTTTTAAAACCTGGTGCTGAAAACATTATTTTTGGACAATGTTCCCGTCATTCCCCACCGCTTCTGTCTGCTTGCGAATTCAAGAACTACTGAAAAGATTTTTATCCGGTATCCACCAATAGACTGAGTGATTCATAAGGAAGCTTTAGATACATGTTACATGCATATTGTAGTAAACATAAACCAAAGATTCATAGATTTCTAACACCCGTGCTAAACTAAGGCGGATCCCTAGTACAAAATAAGGCCGCATGCCCCTTTGGCTCGGGAAGTAAGTACTTCCCATCAAGAACGGGGCATACTTTCACATGGTTGATACAACACAAGTACAACTTGTGATCACCGTTACGGGATGTTTTGACGACCATTCACTCGAGCGTCGTGAGATAATGTATAAACATCCAGCCAACGATGTTATCCTGTTATGTTATTAATTAATTGTTGCGTTAATTGTTTATTCAAGCATCTGTCATATATCAAATAATTCTGTATCAGAAACGAGTGTGATCTTAATATTGTGACGACGTTTAACTTTAATAGCTAGAGGTAATGGTTCCTCCTCCTTCTCCTTGCGTCGTATTCCTCAATGCTGAGGGTCATGATCACCTGCTCCACCATTTTCGTGTTCATGTATTTATTCCTGTCTCTGGCAGAGTGAAACCCCCTACACCGTTAATTCAAGAGCGAGTGAGGGAATGGTTAGAGATATGTTAATAATGGGTGTATTATAACTTGCCATAAACGCAATTTTTTTCCAAAGATATGAAATATTCTTGGAGTAGAAAGCAAATCAAGCTAATGAGGTGAACACGCCTACATCTATTAAGCTACGTTGAAAGGTAGTCAACATAAAAGAATATTTTATACGTTAGTGACAAAAATACCTTGTTCATTACTATACAATTTTCGAGCATATTTATTCGAAGCATTTTCCGATGTATTTCTATTCATTTTATCGTCATTATAAACCCTGTCAATCATGCCTGTTTCTAACCATCTGATATTATATTTAATACTCGCCGAATAGAAAATGTCAGTATTGAAATAAATTAACCATGCATGTTGCTTATTACCACAGTTGTGTTGTTACAGTCAACTGCGGTTGCGGTTTCAGAAACTTCATTTTGGTTGCGTTGTGCACCGTTTTCACCTGGAATAATCAACTCAGCGGTCACTGCTTTGCTTTTAACTATTTAAAATTTCTTGAATTTCACAGCATCAGTATTCGCCGCAGCTGTTGGATTACAGAAAACTGTTTTGCGATTTACCTTTTCAACTGTCGAGTCAAAATAACGAAATAGCGTGCTGAATTTAACCGAATATGGAGTTTTGAAAGCCGCAGACACTAAACAAAGCCATAACAACACACTGCGAACAGAATAGAACATAAATTATGCTGGTTATCATCTTTATGCGTTTCCTTAGGGTGTTGATAGGAGAAATTGCAGGCAGAGCCAGTTACACAGCCGTTGGTAATAAATTGACGATGTGCGCTCTTTCGAATGATGGCTTTGTATTCGTATGTCACATAGTTACAATGACGCTTTTGCTTGTATACTTTGTAAATAGGGTTGGCAATACTTTGAGTTCATAGCTTCTAATGAAGTGGTGGTATAGTGTAAGGAGTCCTTTGATAATCCTGCTTTAGCGATATCTATGTTGTCACAAAGGAGCTGAATTACGAAATCCTGCATCGTGTAATTAAAGTTCTCGGTGCAATTTGAACACATAAAATTGTCGGTAGTTTTCGGTCTTTGGTACGCAAAGACCGAAAACTAAACTAAAAAAAACTAAACTAACTACCTACAAGTCATTGACTCGCTCGGCGGACGTTTTCATAAAGAAATTATAAAATTATTTCGAATTTTAAAAAGTACTTAATTTTATCTTTACAAAGCTATAGTATTTCATGTTGATCGACCCTCCACGGTATTATAACGATTAATATTTAACCGAGTAAACAATCGCCAGAAATGATCTATCGGATAGTTATCCAGATTTCGTGTTCCTTGCTGAAATTCTTCATCCGGAATATGTGGAAAGTCCGCCCATTTACCGGTATGGTGGTGTTCAAATATAAAATTAGATGCCACTTTGTTGCCCTAAAACTTGGCAAAGAATTGACACTTGTTTTAGTTATAGTTTATCTGGCTATACCCCCTACAAAGCTAGTGTTGTCATTTTTAGCTTGGCAGCCCTGCATTACCATAGCATTGTGTCGATGTATGTGGGCCGTCGCATCTGTATGGGACCGTTTGTCGTTCATTTGTATGCTGTTGGTAGACAACACTGTGTTATCTATTGGACCGTAATGTCAATAACAATATACGGGAAGGTTCCATGTGTGCGTGGACCACAGACGTGTGAAGAAAGTTTTTGTTAAGTATTTTAAACACTATTAATGCTTAAATTTTGCCATAATTGTATAGGTGGCGATAGCGCCACACCAAAGGGTTGTATAGACACCTAAGGGTTGCTATGGTAACAAAAAATAATAAAATAGTAATCTGAGAGATAATCAAATAGCATGGTTTCATTTTATTTTTGAGTTAACTATTTATAATTCCCTAAGTTTTTGGGACATGGTCCTTCGAGCCGGATGTTGTAGTGTTTTTTTTTATTCAATGAATATCATACAGAAGTGCGATTTCTTTGAAACTTTGAATTGCATGATTATAGTGTCTTGTTAACTTACACTCACCTTCAAAGTATGCCAGTACCCAGTAGCTATGTGATATGATGTTTCGACGATGTATATTCTCCTGCATAGCATTATTATGACAACATCTAGTAACCGTTCGCTTACGGCTTAAACGATGCTTAGAAACCAGATTCCATGAACAGATCACGGGCTATTGGTAATCTTAGACCGACGGCGTGTTATGTTCCATGCCCACCTGAAAGAGTTGTGAACTTGTGAGTAGAATTGACGGGGCTCACTAGGGTCAATGCCTACCAGGGCTGCAGTATTGTTCGAAAGAGTTACTGCAGTCTAGGAGCACAAAGGCAACTGTACTAACAGTGGTTTTAGTCAGTTAAAGTTCACTCCATGTTAAAAGACATTTAGATGATGTATCACCGCAAAAAAAACAGGCCAGCCGTGCAGGTTCGAAGCCTCCTGGGGCCAAGGGTTGATGCGAAAGCGTAACACCAGAGCTCTGGGATTAAGGCAAGGAAGGAACGGTGTAGGTTGTTTAGTCAGTAAGAATCTGACACTGTATCCTGTTCCGCCCAAAGGCGGGATTCGTCATTTGATGATTTTTACCTACCGTATAAAAAGTCTTGGCAGATAGTATTACGTTTTTCAGTTAATGGGTTGTGGAAGTCACACAAGCAATCACCTCTCGTAAAGACTTATATCCATCTGCACCTCACCTTGGTTGGAAAATGGCTAAACAGATTAATTTGACCAAACCTGTTACATAAATGTCAGCGTGGTGTACCTTCCTTCAGTTTCGGCCCCCCACTGTCTCATTACGCCGCTTTATTTGACATTTATTGTTAGCCCTCATAAAACCTTAATTAATTTCGATGGCTCTTTAGTTTTAGTGCTCGTAAAAAGCGATTTCTCTAGGCTGCTACATTGAGTCATTTTCGTTCATAAACTTTACGAAGTTTCTTTTAAATGTGGCGTTATTTATTTCTTTTAGTAATTTATTTTGTATTGTATCTTTATAGCTTCTGAATCAGTTAGTTTAATTTTTATTGTTTTATTTTCTTAAACCACTATTAAGCAAAGACCTCCTCCCCCCATGTCCTCCATGTCTTTAACGATCACGATTCTTCGCTTCCTCTTTTCAAATTTTTAAGAAAGCCATCCAGGTCCTCCTGCCATCTCTTTCGTTATCTACGGCAACCCCTAACGTGACATTTCTCCTTCTTTCTTTTTACCGCTAAATGTTACCAGTTTTGGAAATTATAACAAAAAATATGTATTAACATTGATCTCACTCATCGACAATAATAATGTACCCGTGTAATGTAAGTCTCGAAGTAGGTAGCTACTGTACAATAAGCCATACTTACCTAATATAAAGTCGCATCATTTATTTAAATTGTCACATTAATATTCATGACAACATTTTGTAAACAACATGAAATCGAAGTGAGATTTACATTTCCATAGATCCCGGCCTTAGCAGCAATAGTGTTGTAGAATACTTCGATATCAAACGATAGGCGTTTATTGACGGCAATACAGGAATATGCTTGCATTTGTTATTTATGTTAAATCATTTTTAGCTATAGTAAATAAATATGAAAGAATTTAAAAAAAGTCTTCATCAAAAACGAAGTTATAAAGCTTGAAAGATTCTAATGAGATAAAGTCTGATTGGAATTTTGTCGTCAAATTAAATCATACCCGTACGGGTCTCGACAAAACACTCTTTTATGGCGGCTGTACAGACAGACAGATATAATTCTTTAAAATTGTTGTCATCTCGTTAGTTTTTTTACTAATTTCAAAATTAGTAAATAATCTAACAATTTTGTGTTTTTTTTCCATTGTTAATATTTTATTTATTGTAAATTTACCGATAAACTAGATTACATTTTTTTTTCATGCTTATCTATCTATCCGTCTTGTGATACTAATGGTAGTTAAGTTAATAATTAGATGACGCATGTCGGCGGTGCGGGTGCAACGACGGAGTGCATTGCACTCCAGTCTACAAGTGTTTGCCTATTTGCACATTGGACACTCCTAAGATAACAATTGACGTTGGCGTCAACCATTGTTCCTCAAACGTACGCGCCACTAAATTTAACTAAAATTACACAACACCATTGTTCGATACTTCTAGCTTACTTTCACCAAACACATTTGCTCTAAAAACCTTTTTGCCAATGCGTCGAATAAATCGTGTATAACATCGTTAAATGTTAAACGCTACGTTACATTTAACAAGAGCTGTTTAAATAACAATTCTACTTTATTCACAATAAAGTTGAAATTCGTTTGTTATTCAGTATTTAACAGTAAAAGTCAGTGATCGATGTTTCCTACACTGTCACAGTAGGAGCGATAACATCGATATGTACTAGATCAGATCTCGCTCGCAACTAGTCCATTGTAACCAGTTGCGCGGGCGCAGAATTAACATCTCTGCAGAGGCTTAAGGATAATTCAATATCGAGTTGCGTTTTCCTTACTTTACCAGGCCAGATCATCATCATCTCTTCCCTTGTCCTCGTTTTATTTGGGGTCGGCGCAATATGTTTTTTCTTCCATTCTGTCCTGTCACCCGTCACGCTATCACTAACTCCGCTTTCTTTCATATCACTTCTCACACAATCCATTCAGGCTAGAACATAAGAGAGCGAAAAATCCTTGCATTAATTCTAATGTTTCATTGAGAATGAGTGGCTTGAATACAACATTTGACGACTTTTCCCCAACTTGGGATGATTAATAATTCAAGACCCATTCGAAGCCTCAGCTGTTATTGCGACCTTACCATTTCCTTCAGGCATTAAATGTTAATGCCAAGATAGAAAGCGATCAGTAACAAAGCGCTCTTTTATTGTTTCTTGACGAATATGTTGTGGATATATTTAAATAGGTAAAGTGTTGCTTAAAGTCGTTGCACTAGGGGTCGCTGTTTACAGTTATCTGGGGTCAGATGTGTGGTTGGAGTTCTTATAACAAAGTAATGGACTTTGGCAGGTATTTTTTTTTACGAGAACTTGGTAAGGGTATCTATCTACCATTTTAAACTTAGTAACCGTTTTCCAATTTCATTCAACCTGTCATAAAACGTTATTTTTAGACTACGTTATCTTGATTGTTTTTATTTTTAACAATTTTCAGTGTAATATTTTACCAGTTAAATGTTTAGTGCCTATATCATTTTTTAAACATAAAATCTCTCAATTTTCATGCATATCTGGTCTTCTATGTGTCACCGGATTGCAAACTCCGTTAGATTGTAATAAATATCGTGAGAGAAGTATTCATAAAAAAATCGATAACTTAAAATGCCTCTTTCGTTTTATTTAAAACTGTTTCCTGCAGTTTCACCCGCTTGTGGTTACTGCACTGCTATCGTGGTTCAATGTGTGATGTGACTTGATAAATGGTCTACCCATAGATATAAGAAAAGAGGAGATATGTTGAGTAGTCAAAAATGTACGGGAACCCGCTGTCTGCAGTCATCCCCACTTCTACGTTCACTCGCACGTTTGCAAATATACTTACGCACTCGCGCACACATCCGCAATTCATAAATCGGATCATAATATACAGTGAATTTTAAACTTTATTGCTTTTACACAGCGTATATTTTCCATTCACCGAACAAATTGCGCACACATTTGCACCAAACAAACGTCTATGTCCTGTGCAAAAGCAATTTATTTTACATTTACGCTAGTGATTGACTAAATAGAAAAGTTATCGATTTTTTTTGTGCTATTTTTTTTGGGTCCCAAAAAATAAATGAAATAAAAATCAATATGTCCAGAAAATAATATATTAATAAAACAATAAAAATGGTTTTCATAAAGCTCAAAAATAAATTTTAGCTAATAAATTAAATTAATGTTTGAGCATGTTAGGACTCCTTATTATACCGCAACGACGAAAATTATCTCCGCACCGGATAACTATGGTGATTCTCAAGAAAATCGTTTGTTCAATTAATGTACTGCTGTTAGTTACCTATATTACTCACTGACCTGTAAAATTAAGGTATTTACGACGCTTTGATATTATAGGGGTGGCTTTTTTAGTCAAATATTGCAATCTTAAATTTATGTGTTTTTCCATGACTGCTTTAATAAGTATTATTCAATAATATTAAGAATTATTCCATGAAAAAGATATGTTTAAAAAACAAAAGAAAAACTTTATCTCACTTCTGCAAAAATACGGTCTAGTCTTAAATTAGAGATTGCCCATTCATAAAGCCTGCGTTTTTTTTTTAAGGCTGAAACATTTCAGGTTTAAAATGCCTTGAACATATTGTACTATTTTTAATAGGGGACCAATTAGGTGGCCTTCTAGTAGCATCAATCCATTTATTTTTTTAAATTGCATCTTTCGGGAATCTGAAAACATAAAACAACGTTTTACCTAAGCTTAGTACTAGCTTACCCACGCCATATTAAAAGCTTTTGTAAAAGAACGTAGTAGAGCATATTAAATACATTTTATATGAAATACAACACACCCATAAATAAAAAATAAAGAGGTAATACATGTTGTCTTATTTTAAGCAAAAGTTGTTAATTCTGAATCATGCCCTTTATTAAGCACATTTGAAGTTTTTAAAGCCTTTAAGCAAAATAGTAAAAATATTAAATCCAGAAAAAATAAGGAAATAACAAAAAGGTAAGGCATAACTCAGACACCATGAAATTTTAATAGTCCACTGAATTTAACTTACAATTTAACCAACTCACTTTATGACAGTTACTTACATAATTATTTCTCTACAACTCTGTAAAATAATCAAAACATGTAAATACAAATACATACGTACTTTTTTTATTCTTATTATATTGTTATTATTGCACATCGCATACCCGACCATTCAATATTGTGTTGTTATCGATAAGTCGACATTAATGGATCTGCAACAAGTGCGTCACTAGCTAGCCGCCGCTCAGAGCGGCCGTACTATGAAACACGCCGCATTGATAAAGTATCGTTATGTTCCTATTACATTGCTGGTCTAGTTACTGAGCGTCAAAATTAAGTAGTGGTTAAAGAGCAATGTATTTACTGCACAAGTAATACAGTCGCTTTAAAATTTAAAAACAAAAATAACGTAGTAACAGCCAAGGACATTATAAGAATTATTGTTTTTACTGATTTTAAAGACAAATATAGTATTAAACTTATACTTACATATGGTAAGAGATTCCGTGATTATCCAGGTTACTTTTATCACTTCGGTTCTTACAAGAAAGCACTGAACAACACGGCATTTTAAATATTTTATGAGCACGTACCGCGAGTCTTACAAGTTTACAACTGAGTGCCGCACGACGGCCGTCTGCCCGAAAGTGTGCTTATTGCACAAGTCGCGATCTACACGAACACGCCCACTTGCCACTTCTCCTGTTTTTTATATTTCTATGGGTCTACCTAACACTAGAGACTAATATTTTTCAATTAGAACCAGTCGTTTCTGAGAGTAGCAGCGAGTTCAGTCTTTAACATAAAGTTGTATTTAATGTTCCTAAATATTGATTATTAGTACCTACTTATAATTTTACGTGATTATTTATAAACTAAAGTTGTAATTCTCCGGCATCAAATCGTATGCAATGCAATGAGCCGGTACTTTCGCATTCTCGTCCAAATAATTATATTACATACATTTAACGAATTTCGTACACTACCAATGTTGCCAAATACACGTTGAAATAATTAACAGTAATATTAGCATACCAAGTAGATTTAGTTAGACTATAAATGCAAAATAAGTATATTATTTTAATTTAGTGATAACAAAACCGAAATAAATTTAACCTTCTGTTCGCAAGGTCGACTTGTATTTTCATGAAGTTTGATGGCCGACCTTCGAGGAAAACGTGTATTTAAGTTTTTTGTTATCAATATATATAAAACGAAAAACTGACTGACATATTAATGCACAGCCGAAACTACTGGGACTAGGAATGTGAAATTTTGCACAAGGCTACATTTTATGACATAGGCGAACACTAAGAAAGGATTTTCCGAAATTCACTACCTAAAGGGATGAAACGCGTGTCCAAAGTTTGTGCGAAAACATATTTACACGCGGGCGAAGCCGCTGGCAGAAAGCGCTTACAGAATCAAGAATATTGATAACAGAAAATGTCAAACCATGTGCAACCAACAACATACATTTTTGATTTTCGTTTAATTCATTACATGTTTACCGTTCACCACGAACACGGCCAATTGCTTGTACAAACATCATCACATCTACGATTCCAATGCTACGGCCGCTTTGTAATCGAGTAGCGTTCGAGTTCCAACAGTGATGGCCGGTGACCGTTCCTATTTTCCGAGTTCGTCGGCCGGCTCAAGGTTTACAAATGTATTATTTCATAGCAAGAATTCACATGCTATGCTTTGAACGGACCATTGGGAAAATGTTGGCGTCATTCCATACAAAACACGCTAAAACGATCTTGTAATAATTAGAATGGTCATTAGAACGGATTGATGGATTAACAAATAAGTTATATGCCAGAAAATATAACAAGATTTAAAAATCCCCAAGAAGAATCTCACGAGGCCAAACTCCATGGGGTTGTCTTTGATTACGGAGTTCCTTTGGCTACGTTCTGGTTCCCCACCATCATCAGATCAACTCCACGACGTAATAATTTTTCATTGTTATGTAATTGACACATGTCACCACCCTCAGTTGACTGGTAGAGAATGCCTAAGGCATTAAGTCCGTCTTTGTACCTTGTGTTGCATGAAGAATAAATAAATATACATGTATGCAAAATTTCAGCTCAATCGATAACCGGGAAATGGATCAAATAAAATGTACAAGATTTGATCACAAACATCGGGACGGGTGAAACTAAATAAAAGCTTGTAAAAACGCCGCCGTCCTGGTGGTCTAGGACCCAGGGTTTACTCATCAGAAGCGAACCTCCTGGGTTTCTTCTGTTTTGCTCACATCTCATTGAGGGGCGCGTAGAACACTACATGCCTTCGAAAACAAATCATATTACTGTTATTATGATTAGGTTTTTTAATCTCCAGAACATATTTGTGATATTATTCCGTGATTCAATACATATACATATTAACCTTTTCAATACCGTAATTAGAGACATAATAGAAAGACAATACCCGAAAGCCGGCGTTCGCACACCTATTATCTTTGGGGTTCATGAGTAATGTGTTTTTCAGAATAGTTTTTAATTTTTTATCAGACTCATAATCTAATTATCATAGTTTTGTTATTTTTTGTGGTTCTTGGGCATTAGTAATTTAGTTTATATACTTACGCAACACGCAAGTCGAAGTTAAAGAATAATTTAATGCTGAGTACCTACCAAAATGTTTATTTTGAAGTATCGACAAAACAAAATCATTGTCTAGCCAAGCAAAACTGACCTTTAGGGACAACGTGGTCAGACTAAGTAAGGGAAAATTGCCAAGAGGAACCCCACGCTAAAATAAAGAGACGCAAAATTATCCGTTTAATGTTCCCACTATTGGGACTCGGGCCTCCTCGGAGAAGGAATGGGCCGTAATCCATCACGTGGGCCCAGTGCGGGTTGGTGACCGTTGAAGGTCGTTTACAACTGCTGTCTACACGGATTATTAAAACTAGCAAGGTGACATTTATTGGGACATTGTTTCGTAATCTCTGGTCACCCTCAAGTAGGCTTAGATTGTAAACATCGTTAATAAGCAATTAATGGCTAACGATGAAGGACAAACCAAACTGTGTGTGTTCTTATAAGTGAATCATTGAGCTAGTTAGGGCTTATTGGCTTTGTCACACTTATCACATGCCTTGTTGACGCTCGTAGGATTAGGCTCGACTGATAATTAGTATTGGCATTACAGAATATGTATAGGATATGCTGTATCATTTAATCCAAATTAGAAAGAAAAGGCTCACAATGAAACACAAAACAATGTTACATAGTATAAAACTAAGTTGCTTTCCGTTGTCTGTCCCTATGTACGCTTTAGATCTTTAAAATTACGCAACGGATTTTGATGCGGTTTTTTTTGTAGATAGTGATTCAAGGGAAGGTTTATGTGTGTAATACATGCTTAAGATATTTACTTATATCAGAATTGCATAAAAATAGCTGGGGCGGGTCGCTAGTTAAACATAAGAAAAGAACTACCGCTCCGCCCAAGAGCGGGTTTCGTCATTGGATGATTTTCACCTAACATAAAAAAAAAACGGCGGTTTAGTCCAGCGCCAGCGTGATGCCAGACTTTTACGTAGCAGTTGCCGCTGGAGCGTAGCAGTAGCGTAGCGTAGCAATTGTTGCAGTTACAACTGCTACGCAACGCGTAGTAAATTAGGATACCTAGTATCTATTTATGTATATATTTTGAAGTATTCTTCGAAAGAGTTTTTGCGGCCCTAGAATGCAAAGATCAACTCAAAAACACAGGGATTATTTGATGATTTCCAACAACCAAATGTTTTATTTCGAAACAATGTTTATTAAATGACCAACATTATTAATGTTCTTGAACGCAGTTTAAAGTGTTGCAAGCTTAGCAAGGACGTGACGAACAGAAATTCGTATTAACAGCAAACGTTTGTTTTATGTTTCTACTATGCAAATCGCTAACCAATCAAATGCCATTACCATTAGGTAGTATCTCTTGCGTTGGAAAGTTTAACGTTAGCTTTCTTAGTTGCAGTTTCTTTTCTTATACCATTCACTCTAGAAATGAACGTTTATGTGAAGGATAAAAGCGACACCTCATACAGAACTAGCTAAGTTTCTATCATTTCGTTAACGTCGAAAGCTTAGAATGGGCCCGCCTTCAGTTCCTTTGTTCTGACGGCATCTCAACGCTCAATCAAACATTGCATGAGATTTTGAACAAGGCTTCCTTTTATGATGTAAGCGAGCACTAACAAAGGATCTCCCAAAATTTACCCCCTAAAGAGATGAAACCGAGGTCAAAAGTTTGTATGGGAAAACGCTAGTTACGTGTCATCATCATCAGCCTTTTTAACGTTCCCACTGCTGGGACACAGGCCTCCTAGGAAAGGGAATGGGCCATAATCCACCACGCGGGCCCAGTGCGGATTGGTGGATGTCGCATGTCTTCGAATTTTTGGTTCTAGGACATGCCGGTTTTCTCACGATGTTTTCCTTCACCGTTTTCAGAGTTACGTGTAACGTAGTGTATATCAACCATTATTTATTCACGTCTAAATCGACTTGTTTGTTTCTGTTACAGGTAAACAAAGCAGCATTTACGAATTCTTATAGTTTTGAATAAGGTTAGTAAACATTACCAAAATATTCAGTTTTCAATGTAATCAAACTTGTATAATTATACACGTATGTATATGTTCATTGTTATTACTAAGGCCTCGCCACTCTGTCTATGTAATGCGAGGTCACAACTCTGCTTAGTTCCTTTTGGTTGTTTGCGCAAGCATATTTGGTTTCTTTGTTAGCCAAAAGCTAACTGAGTTTAATTTATAATTGGACCAAATAGAAAAACCTGTCACATACGACTTTGACTCGCATTCAGGGTTCCGTACCATATTTTTAATATCTAGAGCGGCAATAGATTGCTTTTTTTTTCAATTACATATCCAGTGCTTGACTATAATCCCACTTGATGGTAAGCAGTGATGCAATCGTTGATGGTGAGGCGCACTAGTATAATACGAGACTTTTAACTCTAGCGTTGAAGATACCTGGCCTGATCGCAGTCAGGCTCTAGTTTATATCAAGTATAAAAACGTACAATATAAACGAGGTGAAATGCTTGGTCAGGACCGTAGTGTAAACAACTACCACGCTATAACCCGACGTTAGGCAAGTACGGTATGGATACTTCCGATTCGATATCCGGTGGTTCAATCAACTACCTTATCTATAGTATATACTAGCTATAACGCTTCATAGATACTGCTCAAACACTGACAGACAGACGGCTAGCGGAGGTTCCGTTAATTATACTTCGGATGCGGAACCATAACAACGTCCCACTGACAAAATTTAAGGCGAGTTTTTATTGCTATATTAATTTATTATCAATAAATTTTTAGCAACTTTATGGCTTCACGATCCAATCTTCAAATAACAAGATTCTAATCTCGGCATTGTTTTCGTCTACCTAATAAAATTAATAGTATGGTTTTACATGTTATTCAAATATATTTTTGGGTGTTCTTAAGAGCAGCCAAGAAAACAATGTGAATCCGCATTCGTGGCATTTCTATATTAATCTGAAGGCCTACCACAAGCTCTTAATGCGATCTATTTCACGTCCTAAACTGAACTGTTAAAGGGGATGGCGCTTTAAAGGGTGTCTAGCCCGCACGTTTAATATTTTAACACGTCGTGAAGACGCCCTTGTAATTAATACTGATAATATTCTAAGTGACTTTCACTACGCATTCATTAGTTAGTACCTATCATATTTTTTCTTTTCTAATTCATGAAAAAACTCGTACCGAAAACGTTTATTATTTCAATTAAACAATTTTAATAAAAGTCCAATGTGCTATTCTAGGACATGGTCTTTTTTATTTCAAGCTCTTACACTCCATCTTAAGGTTGTCTGCTAGATATCACTATCAGCGATAAGACCGCCTCTGTATCCATTCATATAAGTTTCTGTGAAATTGTTACTTTTTCGGTGTACAATAAAGTATTATTCTATTTTGTTCTATTCTATGGTCTACCAGTTGGCCAAGTTTCATCCAAATTAGTAAAGCCGTTTGAGCGTCAAAGTGTAACAAACATACAAACGTCGTAGAAAACTTTCGTCTTAATAATATTAGTTATAGTATTTCCTTAAATTCTTTCTTTTTCTTCCTCCTTTTCTGTCTTTGTTCAGTCTTCTACACTGTTCATATTATCTAAAGTTATCTAGACGTAATGTCTACGTCGGTTCTTGCGTTTTTAAACCATGCCGTCGGTTTCCCAACGGAGTGTTTGTAAGCCGTGGGAGAATATGCCATGTGCTACAAATGCCTTTTTCGTTTTTTTAAGCAAACATGAGCCAGTAGTGACGAGATAACTCGAACGCTGATTCAGTGGGAACTCTCGCTAATTTATTAATTACTGCCTAAGTTTTAAGAATATTAGAAAGGTTGAATTTCCAAGTGATTTTTGTCTTGACGATTTTTATGACGTAATCATATTTTTTTTGTACACAATAGCTATGTCACTCAAAATTTTTGCAATTCGACCAACACTTTCACAGATAACATACTTTAAAAAAAGTATCTCTTCTTGAGCACTCGGGCCTTCCTTTCACACGATAATATAATATAATATTCGACAACACAACGTCATCTAGTCTCAAGCTAAGCAGAGCTTGTGTTATGGGTACTAGACTACTGATAAACATACTTGAGCCCCAAGCGAAATCCGGCGTTCGCACACTTATTTTCTTTCTATTATGTATCTAATTGTGGTATTCGAAAGGCTCAAACACTATCGCACCCTTTAGGTGTAGGTGTTGTCCACGATGGAGCACGCTTTTCTAAAAGTCAAGTAACCTATTTGCTCTTGACTTAAAGACCCCTAGTGCCGGGAAACTCAGACTCTAGCAGGGAATTCCACTCTTTAGCAGTATACATTCGATTATAACATCAGACATCCCGGCGTATAGCAAATATCCACCCTTACGTTGTTGAGACACCTGCGGCCCGGACTAAGCGTTTTGTCTCGTCGTTTATACCGCGTACATCGAGGGACTGGAACAGTTTGCCGGCTGCAGTTTTTCCGTCCGATTAAAATTTTGGTGTCTTCGAGGCTAGAGTGAATATGCTCTTAATAAACTAGTGCGCCTTACCATCAACGATTTCATCACTGCTTACTAAAAAAAAAAACAAAACGAATGTGGTCCCAAAACGGTTTTTGATAACAAAGATTTCAAGATTTTGTATTTCCTGATTTTCGAAGTTGCTTTCGTTATTAAATTGACAAGTTTAGTATAAGTTGGCTGTCTGGTCAAACATTAATTTTCACTCCGAAGAATCTCAAAATCTTTCTACTAAGCGAGAATTTTCTATTGTACATACTTTTCTACAGTCCTGGCACTCAGTCTGCATTGACGTCAAACTTAAATCGCTGTGCTGATCTCTATCCATATTCAACATGCAGAGTAGTGCACTTTTAGTATAAATCTAAGACGCTTTTTTCGTCTGTCGGTTTATCCTCTAAATCCTCCATAATCACGCAACGAATTTTGATGCCGTTCTCACTAATTTAGAGAAGGAAGGTTCGTGTGTATAATTTGTATCCGACCGAAGCCAAGGCGGGTTACTAGTTACTTATAAAAATCATTAATTTCTTTGATTTAACTGCGTAATAACGTGGACCAACTAGATTTTGTTGCCAATTTTCCGCTTTCTATCACTTTGTTCTAACTAAACATTTTAGATCTCTCGATATTTAGTCGGTTCAGTTTTTATAGAAGCTTCATTCGGACGTTGACTCCCAAATGGCTGCGAGACGAAGCAAGTTACTTTGTATTTTGTACCAGCTCTATACAGTCATTACCCTTTCTGTTTTTCGAGACTCCAGATATCTATTTTACAGCTCGACTGTCGGCTGCCCACGCCACGGTTTTACAAACGATCGACGTTTTATTGGTAAAGACTTTCAAAAACATCTCAATTTTTTACGATGTGGGTACTCGTTTTATGTTTGTTGTTTAGTTAATATCTAATTATAGTACAACCGGCCTCTCTGAATGTCTGTAAATCATGATTACATACATTATTGCTGTCCTAAATTGCTTCTCGTTAACTCGTAAACATATATGCCCACAATTACAATTATCTATCAAAAAGCTATACATCTAACAAGCAAGATAAACAAACCGAACGACACACCAATTACGAACTTAGTCAAAATTATCCATGCCAGAGAAAATATACTCCTCGACATGTTTTACCGTCATCATTTCACTGAAAATTGCGTTCATTCCCAAGTCTTGGGTGTGTGGATGTGGAGGGTAGGGTGGGGCGTGACGTCAGTCCTCCCGCCAGGGCCACCCCTGGTCCCTAAAAATAGATGCCTGAGCCCGGGAGCCGTTCAATGAAGGCTCGGGGGAGAGGTTTTCGCGCCCTCAACAACCGTAGAATGAGCACCACACATAGATACCATTCCATTATTTTATAAAGTAATATACGCCTCCTTCATATGAAACTTCGAATTTCTGTTAACACCGTTTACTTTTTAGTATTTCTGAAAACTTTCTCCATTCAATATGGCAGCGAAAACACAGCGTTTCTCAGACATATTCAAACAAAGCATTTCGGGCGCTTTCCTATTTTATTCATAGTTCTGAGATGTGCTCTGAGTTCTGCATGCGAACTGGGGAATATGATAAACGATGAAATAAGCTTACACTATGAAAAATTTATGACGCGATTTTCAGTGAAATGAATACTTTCTATATTCCTAATTTATCTGAAAAGTCATCGATCTTTACATCAGAAAATTCTGCGGGAGAATTATTTGAACTGTGTACTATTATTGTCATTCGCTTTATTATTTCTGTTGCTGCAAATAGATTCCATGTAAATCGAATAATTTTATTCATATCACGAAATGCCCCCGTCACGGAGCTAAATAAAAATAGATCTTCAGGGGTGTGGCTGAAAGGGCAGGATTCCAATAACAACGCAGTAATAGTTATGTTACTGGTTGGAAACATTAAAAATATCTCGATGACTTTGTGGTTTTTCTACTTTTTGCTACCAGGATAACATAAATTTTCATTAACTAGACGTAACTGATTAGGTTTTCCCCATTTATTCAAGGTCGATACTTAAGCACCTACTCGGAAAATTTATTTAAATAATAAATATTGATTGAGTTAAACTCTAAAACGTGTTGACTATTTTAAAGTAAGTTGGTTTCACACAAACACATTTAACTGAAACAAATAAATCCACATTTTCATCAGGCGGGCTCTCAGCATAACTGAGAGAGGGATTATTGTATTACGGGGGACTGCACGGGTTTACATCAGCATATTTTGGAGCCCCGGGCCCCGGGGAGCAACCCCAGCGACTCATTATAGCCGCTATTTTCTAGGAACAATGAAAAAGTCCGGGCGACTTGCATATACCCACCCGTGGAATATTACAGTTGCTTTGCATTTGAAAATATTTCCAGAAATTAAGCTGGAAAATGAACGAATACGAACTTCTTTTGTCCGCCTTTTTTTAGGTCCCGTTCAGAGCATGGGGATTTTTGCGTTATTCCATTTATGCATAAAAGCATTGGAGAAAACGTAACGAGCAACGATGAAATTCCTTAGAAATCTTTAACAAATTTTCTAACGTTTCTAGTAAAATAATGTCTTAGTAGATCATACTCCTAAGTTAAAAAGTGAAGGTACTAATGTAGAAATAGGACATTAGTACCTATACTTTTTCGGAATCATAATTTACCCAGATGCAAAATTTCATCAGTTTCTTTCAACTGATTGAGTTGTAATAAGCAACAAGCATACACACAAACTCGCCTTTGTAATATTAGCGTGATTATAGAACAGCTTCATAATTCTTTCACAGCAGAAAATATTGCGATGCTCTATTCGTCCCTAGACAGTACCGACGCCGGTACATAGTCATAAATCAAAGAATTTCCATATGTCATGCTCACTAGCAGTCCGAACACCTGTCCTCAACTTGTTTTATGTCCTTTTTCAAACCGTGCATTTTGTACGAGCACACTGTCTCATCACGAATGTATCGGAAAGTTTCCTCTCGATTTTGCAATTGCAGATATTGTATCCAGTGTACATTTTGTAAAGTTAAGGCATTGAGGCAAAGGTGAAACCTGATTGTACGGCCTCGTCTAGATGTTTATTGGGTAACATTTCGTGCTTCCGTTTCCAATGAAACGTCGCCTACTTCTTTGTTGAAGGACGCTAGTGGCTTGTCTTGCTACAGTTCAATAAATTACATGTTCGGTTCTTAAAACCTTCCTTTCTATAAAACTTTGTATTCCAACATTATCTCATGCAAATCCAGGAGCATATTGTTTATGTAAATCATTACGTTTTCGTTTTTTGTCCTGGCTCGCTTCCAAACTCATTTTGATTAAAGTCGCAAATAAGAGGAGTAATTTTAATGTTATATGCCATAGTTTTGAATTTTACATTTTAGTGATCCATTTCGGTTCGACACGTAGGTACCATAAGTACCTTGTAGCTGTTCAGATTGAAGCACTGTAAATGTGTCATTAACATATTCAAATTAATTAGGTACGATATTGAACGCCTGTATTCAAATATTTTCTCATTATTATGTATACTTGCAAATGTATTCGTACACCAGCACACATAATAAATAAACAGTCTTATCACTTAGGTATCTGTGGTCCGATACGCCTGGCTGATAATGTAGTTGATAACATTATCTTACCGCAGCTATAGTGTGTGAGTTATTAAACACCCTCAGTATTATGTTGTATAAACTATGGTATTTTCCAGTTCAATGGAGGCTTGGAACTAAATATAGAGTTGCTCCATCGATCACCGAGGCGAGATTACAGGGCTGTTTGTCTCTTAAAACGTAAAGGTTGGGCGAGTCGAGTCGATGTTGCTACCTAAGCACGTGTAAATTTCTTTATGTACAAGATGTTTGTGTGAGTGCTCAATGAGCGGCGGGTATCGACGCAGCCGCTCGTTAGTGGGGTGAGCAGGGTTGCCGCGAGCCCCGGGAGGGTGAGAGATTCGCGCGACCGACCTTGGCCGTGACTCTCCCGGTCCCGGGTCACCCCGGGAACAGCCCGCACCAGCACAAATTGATTTTCGAATTTTGCCTGCTATTCTCCTTTGAAGTGTTCTGAAATATGTACGAGCAACTTCGACGCTTTTGTCAATACCTTTGAGGTTCACATGACGACCGAAACCATTGGTTACAGCCTTCATTCGTCACGCGTGGGTGTGAACTTTGGTAAGGCAGATAAATATTAATCTATGAAACTGTGACTAAGCCGGTTTGTTTTGTTCTGCTGTATTTTCATTCATTTTGTGACTTTTGATATTTAAGACAAATGGGTATTTTCCTTTGTTTATTTTTGTAAAATATTTTGTTCGAAACAAACAACATCAACAAGGAATGTTTTTCTGAAAACAACATCTAAACTGGTTATTAAATGAAGCAGGAATTAGCATTTCGAATGTTGGTATGAGGAAGAGTGAGAGCGAGGTGGGAACATCTCGCTGTCTCTTTTTTACACGTGTAGCGTAATGGCGGGGATGTCACATTTCAGTTCCTGATTTTTTTTTTTTAATGTAAGTAATATAATTATCAATATTTATTTAAAATACTAAGTATGAGTGTCTGAGAGACTCAACAAACCCCACACTCCACAGTCAAATCATTGTAACGCATTTGTAGGGCTTAGTTAATAATTTTACTACAGTTTTTCATCACAATATCTAAAAGGAATCTATTTACGAATATAATTAAAACTTCACTTGAAGAAAACCTGCCAAAAAAACTCCAGCCCCTCTACCCAAGTTGCGATCGTTTCGTTAACGTCGAACTCATTGAGTTGGCCACGCGTCCAATTTCTGACGTCGTCTTAAAGCTTAGTCACGTGGTCAGAACAAATGAATTAAAGGCATGGCGAACTCCAAGCGTTCGACGTTAATGAAATGCTAGTAACTTGGCTAGGGGGGCAGGCAACCCCCGAATGTCGCCATAACAACAGGTAATCGTGTCGGTAAAATCAAAATGAAAGATCTTTATTCCTAAGTAATAACTATGTACAACCTTGCTGGTTACATTACAGCATTATTCTACAAGCCGAGAAACCCTAGCCAAGACATGTAGTATCTAATTCATATGTAATATTAAAATGTCTGCTGACCCAGATTTTTGTAATTGAATTGTTAATGTCGTAATTATATTACACATAAAGCCGATTTGGAAATGAATACATATTGTAGTATCGTCGGCCCATTTATAAATATATCACGTATAGAACCGTTACTAAATTCGATTATGTCCTAAACGTTGGAATACCTAGATTGTCTGGGAGTTTAATGTTGGTAGGATTTTTTTTTATGGTAGGTGAAAATCATCCAATGACGAAACCCGCTCTTGGGCGGAGCGGGAGACCAGTGTCAGACTCTTACTGACTAAAAAACCTACCCCGTACCTTCCTTGCCTTATTCCTGGAGTCGAGGTAACAGTTTTCACCACCCTCTAGGCTCCAGGAGGACTAATGTTGGTAGGATAGATTATAAAGCGCGTTTAGTTTGTTACAACACCTGCCCTTAATGTACATACGTAGTAGGTTTTAGTAGCAAATTAATTCGTGGTACAAAAAGATTAATTGTAGAGTGAAAATAACGATCTTCAGTTTCATCATCATTTCAGTCAAAAGAAGTCCACTGTTGGACTTAGGCCTCCCCCAAGCGTCGCCACAACGACCGGTCCCGTGTGTCTCGCATCCATAGAATTCCAGCAACCCTGACCAGGTCATCGGTCCACCTTCTAGAAGGCCTTTCAACGTTACGTCTTCTGGTACAGTACGGCCGTCGGATCTTAGCTAGTCTGCGAATTTTAGCACTTGAAAACTTGTACAAAAATAATGGTTTATACCAGTTTCTAACAGTAATAACAACTGCAAATTGCATTTATTTGTTTAACCTATTTTTTTTAGGAGTTATCAAGCGCTAAAATTCGCAGAGGCTAACTTCAGACTCGCCAAGATCCTTCGGCTGTACTGTACGCCGTACAAAAATAAATAAAAATAATGTTGTATATCATCATAATTTGTTTATGTCATAGCATATATTATTTATCCTTTTAACGGGTAAGGACCAAAATGATTGACATTCGTTTAAATATCTCAATTTGTTGTCAATCATAATGATGGATGCGCGACACTTTATTTGTTCAGCGTCCTATTATATTTAGATCCAATTAAAATTCTTCTATACTTATTAAGTCTCACGCCAGTGGCTTCTAACGTTTTTGTCATTAGAAATTAGTTGTGTATCTTTTTTTTTGTAGAAGCAAATTAAACATAATCTTCTGAATTAAAAACGTGTAGGATAAGCATAAACGGCCTTTTAATGTTCCCACTTCTGGGACTCACATACCCACAACTGCGTGCGGCCCCGTGCGGATTGGCATATTTTATAGTAATATAAGGTTATCATATTGCCATAGAAAACACAACATTTCTGAAAGAAACCAAAAATTTCAGTATACCTCAGTATTAATTTCGTGCTTACGTTTCGCGGACCATGCGAACAAGGTGGGTTAGAAGATTTTCAATCTAATATGCTATTTTAAAATCCTATGCATTTATTGTAGCGTCCTTTCTTGATGCTAATAGTGGTACTACATAGCAACCGGTTATCTGATGATTCCCATATAAAAAAGCCATAAAAATATATTGTTATGGGAATATATTTCCCAATGTTGTTAATTTATCACAAGTTTATTAAGACTCAGTCGACTGTAGCTCTGAATATCGGAGAAGTTATGCGTAGCGTACTAACATATTACTTTGTATACATAAATAAAAGTCATTCTAGCGTCTATTTCTCCTCGATTCCCCTTCATGGCTACGATTGTTTAAGGACGATGGAGTCACGCCATAATCTTAACTTCCCGACCCCAGTGAAACATTACATACCAGCTAGCTCCGCAGCCAAGTCATTTGTCAACGATTCTGCATGGTAGCGTCTTCCTTGTTTAGCCAATTTATATGTTACTGCTAAAGTTCACTTGTCTTGCTTTATGATCTAATCTAACGAAGGAACGATAAAATTATCTTTTCTTTTTAACTAATTGCATTTGACTCAACATCTCCATCTCAAATAAGGTGATTACGTGACGATCGGTATTCTCGTTTTTAATTTGGGAAATCGTCAAATTTTTTAACCCGCTAGGGAGAGAGGCGTTTCAGTCTTTTAATACCTCTGTTTCTTCATTTTGCCTTTAAATTCTGGTGCCACGGTAACTGTTTTTACCTTTCCCGCTATATTTGTAGGTATAATCATAGTCATATTTATTGGTAAGGGATTCTTACAAGTCATACAGACAACTCTATGTTTTTACCGTTTGCAGTTTGCATCCTCGTCCAAATTCATACACTTCAATTATCCAACTGTCTCCATGTCTAAAGCGCAATATTTGTAACAAACATACACGTGCTCGTAAACTTTTTCACTGATCCCCTTTACATTATCTAAATTGCTCGTGTTTCGTATCACGCGTCGTAGTCAAAACTAAAATAGATAGAGCCGTGTCTTAGTTGGAGGCCGACGAGAATAAATTCTGGTACTATTATTAGGCGAATTGCGTCTTCTGGCTAGTGGCTCTTCTCTCCTACTTGGTGCTGGAGCACACTTATCATGTGCCACCATCTATGCCGTCTGGCAAGTTTTAAATTTAGGACTCTTCGTTACTGCCTCTAGTTTGAACTTCGAAGTTTGGCACGTTTGTAGCGGTTCTAACTTGAATTCGATTTGATTTTTACATGATTTTATTTACTTGTAATGTTTGTATGCTTAGGGTAAATCTTACAATTGGATTTGATGAATAACAGAATCTGGAATATGCAAAAAATATACGTACTTAGTTATTAAATTGCTGGTAATTCTCCATAGGAAACTACCATTTGGGAATAGTGCGGTAGCCTGAGACTTTGTCCCTATGTAGTCCTAGCCAAAGCTTTAACCAGCATTAGTATATATTGTTTTTAGTTTTACGGTTGGGACTTACGCCTCCTCTCTAGGAGAGTATGGGCTGTAAGCCATCACGCTGGTCTAACTAGTGGTTGGTGGATGTCGATTTCTTCACGATATTATCCTTCACTGTTTTGAGTAGTATGTAGGCCAACGTGAAATAAAATAATTTTAAGTTTGGACAGTGGCCATAGGAACTACTGAGCGTAATAAAATAACCCTATCGTGTTTAGGCTCCTTGGGATGGTCGTGATCAGTACTACACAACGCAATAAAAGCTTGTTATGCCAAAATATTTTTCATTGAAACGGTTACGGACTGTGTGCTGTAATTTTTACGATGTTGACTCGTACCAAGATTATCATTCAGAAATGTGGGTGTCATGTTTATGTTATGATACCGAAAAATATTGTCGAATTATATCATGCTTCTTATTACACAAATAAGTTTAAATGATCGTTGAAATAAACAACTTATTTAACAATCAGAGGTTCGTATGCGGTCAACTGATATTATTTCGCCATATCTCGATTTTTTTATTGTTGGTAGGCTCGTAATTTTTCGCTATCTTACCTGATGGAAAACGACGATGTGGTCGACAATGGAGCACGTTTACTTAGAAGAAACCTATTCACTCCTGACTTAAAGATCGCAGCTATCGCGTTGTCAGCAAACTTCGACCTTGTAAGGGCTCTACAGGGTCGAAGCCTCTTGGGGCCGAGGGTTGATGCGAAAGCGTTACACCAGGGCTCTCGGACTACGGCAAGGAAGGAACGGGGTAGGTTGTTTAGTCAGTATCTAAGAGTCTGACACTGTGGATTCGTCATTCTATGATTTTTAAATACCATAAAAAAAAATTGCTGTCAGAAAACACAGACTTCGGCCCTTACCGGTTTTGTTTTGAGAATACATTCATTGCCCAAACTTTTTGTGCGTATAGGTGGGATGTCCACCATATACCCGTGATGCTTCTCCGCTCGCAACTCGTATTTCATTGATGCCATGTTTGAGATAATTCTTCGTATACTATAACTCGACACGAATATTTTGTTACAAGTTTATTAGTTGCATCCTTGAGGATAAACATGTCTGAGCCAAGTTGGGATGCATTTTACAACTGTTTGAGCGAGTTTTGATAAAGGATTGGAATGTACCAACGAACATGAAGAGTTAACTAAACAAAATAAATCAATAGTCGTTAATGTATGTAAAAATCACAATTAATTCACGTCATTTTTAATCCCGTTAATGAGTATTTTTTGAGTATCTTTCAATAAAGCTATCGGAAATATTAAAGCGGACATAAGAAAAATAACAAACGACTTATTTTCACGACTAGTCCTCTTTGCAGTAGTAACAGTGCCTTTTAATTTCCTTATGAATATGGATTGCGATAAACTAGAAATTTAATAGATAGCGACAATATTCAAAGGGGTATGATCACGCACGTCCACAATGTACGTAGACACTTCCACGAATTCAATTTACTTAGTGAAGCCAATGCGTGACCTGTAAGTGTTTCATACAAAGTTACCCACACGCGTCTACGATACGATATATCTATGACAAACACGTTTGACATTCAACTATATCTCGTACGACAGTTTCTAACCGATGAATACAGAAAACAACCTACTTGCACACAACTTTGACAAATCATTAATTAATTTATTCAGCTTTGATCGTTCCAATGACATCAAACTAATGGAACCGACTCGTTTACAACGCTAGTAAATTAAATGTTGACTTTCTAAGCGGCAAAAAACAGTTGCGCTGTTGAGCTTCCGTTGGCTTCAATGTAGTGTACACTACTTTTGTATCTAGATACAAAATGTTATTATCACGCATTTATCGCAGCGTTGTTCGGTCAGACCGACTTGAAACCGGTTGCACCGAGGTTGATCGACACAACACTAGTGTAAGCTGGTCCGCTTTGCCTCCCTCATCGATATATTCGACTGGGCAAACAGACGAAAGGTGGTGTAGCCTGACGGGTCTTTGTAAAGTGGTCGTTTCTTCACATGACGGCCCGCCAGCCAACACGCACATGCGTGCATGCGGGCGACTCAGACTGCTCGAGGAACAAAACTCCAGCTTTTTTAATTTTTAACGATCGCTTTTTAAAAATATGTGAGAAGGTTCTGAAGGTTGTCTGTTATTTCAAAGCAGTATTTAATGATTTAGTACAATTTGCGGTCAAAACATATTAGGTAAAGCTGTATTTGTGTCCGTTTTACATTTTCTCAGTTTTTATTAGTATTTCATCTTCTTGATTAAAATTCCTTCTACTACAAAATGCACCACGATATTTGGTATTTCTTCATAACCTCGCAAAACTTTTATTATCATTCGATGCAGGTCGGTAAGGTACAAGTGGATTCGACAATTTAACTGAATAGCGTCTGCGTGAGGATAATATTTATTGTTGGCCTTACGCTTTATTTCACTCAAAGATTAATGATAACCTTGAATCAAAAATATCAACAAAAGTTAGTCAGGCAAATCGCTCATTAGGAATGTCAAATTAAACAAAAAGGCAGGTTACGGATATATATTTGATAATATCATATTTAAAGATTTTATTTCTGGTATACTTGGTCATGACTCATGAGTCAACCAATGCAACGTCCGGGATCTTGATCAATTAGGCATTTCTGCAGGTTTTCATTGCTCAAAACTTTCTCGACCATGGAAACAGTAATTAAGAATATTTTTATTGCACTAACCTTTAAAATGCTTATCAAATTTTAAATCTTTTGGACATTCACTTCCATTTCCCGTTTCGTTAAGGGCTTTTTAGTTATTTTGTTGAATTTCTTTATGATATACTTTAAATTATGTAGCCTTTAAATGCTCTAAGAATTTGTTGTGCACTGAACTGTAACCGATACTTCAGCAACAACCTTCGCTGCCTATCATGGTCTGACCGCCGGTGACGCAGACAGGCGTTATGCCAAGATTTCACCGAAGAATGACGAGTTACCTCGTTAACATTTTGACAGGCATCGTCTAGCCCAGTACACCCAGATCCAGATTGAGCCATCAGTGCAATTGTAGAGAATTGCAGCCAATCACAGTAATCTGTGTCAATTGGTGGCACTGATACTTGAATTTATTGTTGCAGTCGTCTTTCAATCTTCATTGGGGTTATGTAACGTTGCGGATTGTTAACTATCTGGTTCTTTTCCTCTCTTTATTCGCAAGTGTTAAATGAAGGCTCAAAATGTCCTCCTGTCCGTCCTTCTTGCTTTTATTCCAGTTCATTTGAAGCCGGCAAAGCTAATCTTCTTTAGTCTTCCATGCATCTTATCTATCGGCCTTACTATGACTTGCTGGAGCTACCGCTTGTGTTCAGCTCTGTCTACTAATGGATAATGATGATATTAAGACATAGTTGAACCTCTGTTTTGTTATACGTCTTCCATACACATAATAAGTGCAATAGGGTTTTATCCTTGTCAGCTTGCTCTCGATCGGTATGCAGACTACCACCGGGTCTAATATGAGATCATGCAATATGACACGTGTGCATAGGTATTCGTGTCTGCATTCTAGTACTCAGTTATAGTCGCTTATTTGGCTTCCCGGTCTATTTTCGATAGGTCGGCTCCCTGACGCTCTGCACGGAATTATTGTTACTGGATATGAAAATTACCGTCGTGGTTGAAGAAACTGATAAATACATGAGTCATTCACTACGCGACTTAACACAACTCCCTGAATGAAGATAATGATTTCATAATTCGACAAAGATGAATTTTCATTAACTGTGTTAATGTCTGCATAGATCTGTATAAAAATACACGCAAAATTAATGCATTTATTCAAAGTATTGTGATTTTGTAACGCGAAGTTAATTCGTAAGCAGGCAACATTGACCAATATGTATGTGAGCTAGAAACATAAAATGGCTGCATGCACTGCGCGTGCACACATATGTATGTACATAGTCTTAGTAGATCCAACTGGTTTCACTAGATTGTTGTGATTCCACGTTGTTATGTATGTATCTATGATGTATTGCGTAACAATTCATGATTCAGGTCGAGAAATGTACCTAGGGTATAATAACAGTATTTTTATGACATTTGACGACACTGAAAAGGCGTGGCTCAGACATAATAATCTCGTGAAACTGACAATCACCTATCTAACGTTTCATGTTTGTGATCCTACGTATGGGACACTCTAATTGTTTGAACAACAAACCGTCAATATCTAACCTCGCCTCAGCCCTCGGTCCGCAGTAAACACGGTATCTCTTCACTAAAAATAACGCGGCGATCTTGCGAGGACAAGTGGCGTAAGTGGCCGGTGCGGATACGACACGGTGAGGAGGTGCGGAAAACGTGGTCATTGGTCATTCAGTGGATTGGGGTGACCTGAGCTAATGTCCTTCTTACTAACAGGACAGGCTTGACAGGACGCTTCGACCCTGTAGGGCCCCTACAGTTTGCTGACAACTCCTTGAGGCTACGTCTACGTCTTGGGCTCGGTCTGGAATGCTACCAGGCGACCGGACGGCGACCTACCCGTTGCTCGCCGTCCGCAAGCCCGCGGTGACGAAGATACCTGCGACTTATGTAAATTCTGAAAGTTTATACCCCTTAAAACATCGATCGAGTTCACGTACTTGGCGCCTTAGAACCTGGAGCTAGTTCTAACCAGTAACTCAGTACTAAAATACAACGCATTACCACACCATTTTTCAAATTCTTGCACGCTTTTCTTAACAATATTCGCCTTAAAATAGGTACGAAAGTGATTGATGCTATATTCATGAACGTACGCTAAAACTTCTAAAATAGTTTTAGCCTAGTAAACAGTATGAAAAGTGTTTACGACTCAATTTGTGGCGGGTTTATATTGGGCCTTTGGACTGAGTGACCTCCCAATGTCGATTATATAGTTCTCTGAAGAATTTTTAGGCGCAGTCCAATTTATTTACTTCGTACTGGCTACTTAAAAATGTATACTCGGGCACTGAACAGAAAGAAAGTACTTACTTGAGTCCATTTATTGTGAAAAGAAATGTGACTAAGTTTTCTAGTGTTCAGAATATCTTTGAAAATGTTTTTCCAGCTCTTCGCAACTAGAAAATAGAGTGTTCGTCGTGATAAGTTGTTTTGTCTACAAAAGTTTCTGTCGATCAAAGTTAAGTCTAATCTGTCTTAATTTTTGAGCAGGCAACAAACATCTTATAGAAACTTGTTTTGATCAAAACACAATAATATTTTGTAGGTAGCTAAATCGGGCTGGTTTCCTAACGCGAAGCATGTATTTTGCTTTCGGATTAAACCGTTTACACTGTTAAAAAAGTGTGCATGTAAAATTTAAGACTCGCAAGGTGTGCATGTAAAATTTTAAGACGCAGCATTTTAAAATTTGTTTTTTCTAGTAACGGTGCCATTACAAAAGCTGGCTATAGATTCAAAAGTTTCGAGTCTCATCGACCTATTTGCGACATACCACCAGCACTGGGAAGTGGTACGCCATGTGACGCCTGATTTGATCGATAGACTGTGTTGTGGCGTAGTAGCCTTGGGCGACTCCATTAATACATATGATATGATAAGTTCAAGGTTCCACCAGTGACGGACACATTTTTAGTAAGGCCCTTGTTTAGGCATTGTTAGTAAGGGCAAGTCACGTTTTCTGGTAAATTGTGAACGATAGTTTTGAGGCACGAGCTGGTACCGTTACCGAGAATTAGTTTTATAAAATGACTATAGACAGGTCTTGAACCTTGGAAGTCATTTTCCACTTCAGTATTTTGTACGCAGTCATAATTTATTCCCGTCATTTTGGATCTAAAGTACCGTCTGAAGGCGACACCATTTATTCTTCGAGGCCTCGCACCCCAGACGTATAAATTCTAATCTCAATAGTAGTAACTTAAGCTATATTTGTCTGAACCCTTTGCACAAATAACAAAGGCAAATGACTAGTACAAATAATGTCGCAACGCTCGCGTGCCGCCCTGATACTAAACTCAGCCATCATTTGGCACTCCTTCCGGAGGCGTAGTGCCAACGAAATCATAAATGGACTCTGTTTCCAATGCTTTGCCTTAAATTTTACATATCACGACATGGTATTACGTTATGTGGACTGTATTGACTGGCCACGTCGTATGTTAACGTGGAAATGTGTACTGAGTTACTGGCCAATGTGTACTATGGCTAACTTTTTGTAGCTAGATTTTTTGAGAAAGGTATGATGATAGGAATATACAACATAACATCTAACATCTCGTCTGTATTTCTCGCAGGTAGGGTTGTCTGAACGTGAAACCGTAAACCAGATATATGGGTAAACACCCGAACACCATTATTTTTTTTTGATAACTTTCCACCTCCAAAAAATAAACAGTTGGCAAGTGTGACTTTGCAGTAACGTTTAATTCTCTGTCCTTTCACTCAAATTGAGGTGTCAATAATCAATTATCTCTTTGTCACATTGCAATACACTGTAATCTAATCGTTTAACTATATAAACATCGTAATAAATGCTTAATGACAGTCCGAGTATCCATCGGCTATCAATTATACAAGTTATTACCTACACACTAATTACACCAGGTTGCAATTAAAAGCCAATCCAATATCTGTGCTTCTTTCAACAAAGTACGTAAATTAATTTGATAGGATCACGAATCGTTTTGATAAAACGTCATGATTGTTTGTTTATCCAGGACAACCGCCATGTATTGCAATTAGACAGCAAGACTGGACTTTATAATGAATGCAATTAATTCTGAAGCAATTGCATTTGACAATTTTGTATTGAAACTGTTTTGTTTTTGCATATTTTGTTGGTAGTTCGTCAAACAAGATTTGATTTGTTTAAATTGGTTTAACGTTTGGTTTTCATTCGATTCAGTAGAGAGATTAGTTCGTTCAGAAAAATAGTATCGTAGTTTGAGTTGGTGTAATTAATATTATAAAACTAATATGGCAGGCAGTATTTAGAAATTATATTTATGGTAAATAAAACAATAAAGTTTTTAAACAATAAAACAGCTTTCGCATCTCATATTGCACAATAACCCAACCTGACGCTGAATTTAATAAAAAAAAACATTAGGTACACCTTATTATATTTAGACACACTGGAAATCAATTACTAAATCAAACGAATTGTACTTATTTATTTGACAACCGTTACATAAACACCGTTGATAATTTCTTGATTAGTGGTTATGTAATAATTTGTTCAATTGACAGTACTTTATTATACTACTATATTATATAGCTACTATATTATATAGCTTGTGTTAGTGGTTTCGCCTGCGTGAAAGTTGAACATTATCCCAAGAAAATATATTCCTGGAATAAAAAAAAACTATATCCTGTTTGGTGAGTGTCATATTTCATCCAAATGCGTTCAATTTGAGCGTCAAGGAATTGTAATACACAATTACACACTTAAATATGTATATACATACATATTTACAAACTTTTACCTCTATAATATTAATGCCTTTTTGTGTGTCATTTATTAAAATTACATCATTAATAAAATAATGACAAATAATGAATCAATCATGAATAGACGTACTTATTATTTACACAGTTGTCCTTATATAATGAGTAGGTAGGAAAATCTGGAATCTAATTCATGTTTTACAAAAATAAAATAAACTTATTATTTAACATTTTGAATACCTACCGTAATTAGAGTCATAATAGAAAGACAACACGTTCCCTAGGGGCCCAAGAGTTTAAACATAGTGCATGCATTCTCCAAAGGTTTAAGGAAGATATGTTTTTTTAAACGGGATCGACATTTAGCCTAAAACTCTATGCAACTTGGGGCAAAGGGGAACAATTAATCGACTTTAACAAGGCGCGAATCTATCCACACTGTGAAGTTACATGTAGAAAACTCATAATACGCAGCCTGACTCTGGTACCAGTACCAGTATCTCAAATTCTCAACCTCATAACATCGTAGCGGTTGCGACCGCTAAACCAAGCAGGCAACTCAGTAGTAGCATATTAACTTTGTCACCGGCTTCACCCGCGTGATAGTAAAAAAAATATATATTTATATATTAAATTTTGCATTAGTAAAAATACTGGACAAAGGCGGACTGATTGCTTTAGACATTTTCTACCAGTCGTCAACTATGATACACTACCCCAGTAGTGTAACATAGTTTCAGGATAAAAAATATCCTATCTATCTTCTATGTACCTACTATTCCAGAACTATTGGTCTAGCCGTGCACAAACTTCCAAATCTGTTCAGCCGATTTGGTGTGAAGTCACACGTATACATGATACTAAGTAGAGAATTAGAGATACATACAAATTTTCGCCTTTATATTATTATTTAAATGTGATGTTAGTTATTAAATTCATCAATATATTTCACACTATCATATCGTATTTGAATGTGACATACAAAACATATAATATAAAAATAAACGATTTACAAAACATGCACTTTGCATCAACAGAGGTCGTACGCAAATGTCAAAACTTAAAATGGTGGCTAGAGCAAAAAAATATAAAGGCCGTTTTAATCTGTTTATTAAAATCATGGAGGTATGACGTAATTCTATTTTATCATAGTGGTCAGTAATAAGGCAAAGTGGTCTTGTTAGGATACGGTCGTGGAGGGTGCAGTCATTTTAAATGTTAAGCACTGCCCATTAGATTAATAGGAATTACGAGCATGACCCGCACAGAGGTTATTATTACTAATATCAATCTACCGTCGAAATTATTATCATTTGATGGTCTTTTATCGTTAAGTATAGGGCATTAATATGATCAATGCGGTTGCTACCAGTAAATCTTGTAGTTCTATTCATTTATTCAATTAAATGGAATTAAAAGCAAACTTGTTACAGTAAAATTCCTCAAACAGATTGCGTTATAACAAGGTTCCTTTGTACAGTAAAGTAGTACAAAGAAACTCATAGGAAATATTAGTATAACATCAGTTCCAGCGAAGACATAACTTTTTTCCTTACAATAATAGAAAGCCTTTTAATGTTTTCAAAATATATTTTAATTTTCTAATAAAACCTATAGTTTCTACTACTCTCATTTTTGTTTGCCTAGAAAATTTTCCATCCCATTGTAATCATTACCAACAAAAACGATTCCCAAGAGGGTTTTTACCCGAAAGTTTAGACCGTTTTAGCTTCGTTTTGAACGTCCCTACAGTAAAAAGTCTTTATTGCTGGTTCGGTCCTAATTGTTTCCAACGACAACTTTGGGGACAGAAAACCTGGATACTATTCTTAGTTACCTTTTACTGAAAGTCACGTTGAAATTCAGCCAGAAAATTATAAAAAAGTTCTGAAATTCTTCTTTATTTGGCAGCCTAATGTCCTTGTCTGTGACCCTGTCTGAAAGGCGACTATTTCAGATAAAACATCAAATAGAAAATTTATTCAAAAGGAATTTCGTTTTTTCCAGGTAATGAAGACTCTTCAACGTGTATTTTGAAAAGAAACTGGGAATTTTATGAGAGGTAAATTATTGAAAAATAAATATACTAGTAATAGCAATGCTAACTATTGTTTTAAGCTTAAAATCACGCTAGTATTTAACGCAGTCATACACCACACAATTAACAAAATCATGTGTACGATATAATCCATAGTGGGCTACCTTTCTTAGTTCCTAAGTTCGCACTTTTCACTTGATGATTGATTTCTGTATAAATTAATCTAATTTCATTGCTAACAACACTATTATTATAAGTAAACCTTGTTTCGTTTAGTTTTAAAATTCTTGAAAGATATCAAATAAAATCTTTCCTTTTTTAAAAACTGTTCTACTGGTAAGTAAACCAGATATAGTAGTTTTTCTACCAGGTTTTACTTCCTCACCCACAAAGTTACGACTTCGTGCAAAAGTATGTTCAATTGGTACAATTTTACTGCATCTATCATGTTCACTTTATATTTCCTGGCGCCAAACTTCATTGTTAATAGACAGCTGTGTGGCAATACTAACGAAATTCTACCTAGAAATGGTACCTCGTCCGTGTTGAGTCACTTACTTTATTGCTATTTTAATTAAAGCCGCGTTTCCTTTTTTAGTCATCATCGTTCCACTCTCTGTTACGTTGAATTTGCTTCCATTGTCTTTGTCTGAGTACTGTTTCAGTTTCATTACGATCTGTCTTGGCATCTCGTTTGTCTACATCTTTATTCCCTGTTACTAAGTCCCAAAGTCCATGAAACAGTTCATCGTCTTTGTGACATTGATCTGCTTTCTGATGACCGAAGGTTTTCATTTACTGTTCATTGATTGTTTCATCTTAATCAATATGTTGTTATGAAATTGCATATCTCACAGTGTTCGATTCTGTAGTTGTTTGTGCAATAAATTCTCATAAACAATTCAATTTGGTTTCCCAAGTGTTGTCTTTGTCGCATTCACTTGGCTCTTGTTCTTGTTTGTTGCGTAAACAGTCTCTGTTGCTTTTCTTTCTCACATCCTTAAAGCCATTTTATGATTCTTTTTTAAATTAACTACCCATTGGGACGTTAACAATAGTTTTTGTTCTCTAACATCCTTGCCACCTTCTTAATAACTTTGCCTAATGATTTTTTACTGTTACTCATTAGAATTTAGTTTTGAATTATTGACGAAAATGTCCAACGAAATTCATTGGCAAGGATTTCTTTTAACGGTTTTGTTCATTTTTCAAAGTTTATTGCTTGAAAAGGAGGAAGGTAGTAGGCGACAGGTTTGTTATTTTAGTGGATCGAATATTTTGTATATAATTATGTAATAATTTCAAAAACCTTGATTATAAAACAAAATCCTAAATCTTTTCGATATTTGCTGTTCCCTTCAGTACCTTTTCTGCGTGAGTGTAATTTTATATTTTACTTGCCTACATATTATTTTTTCCTATACTTCCATACATACGTTTGAGTTTATGTGGGTGGATATGGAATTACATATGTACGTACATCCATGAATAGGATCTTATTTATTATTTTATGTTTCTGTTCCTTCATTATATTTTAATGACCAATATGTGATATCGTATATTCGTGCTGTCTCACGTTATTATACATTGTTATTTTCCACATCGGTACATATTGATAACGTCGTATACAATGTACCTCAGAATTATTTACTGAATGTCAGTTGTTATGATCTTTATGCAGTAGAAATAAGGTCGGCATTCCAATAAATATTTCATGTGAATGGTGTAACACTGTCTATTGGCATTCGTTCAAAGAGTTGTGAAAACAATGCTTGCCGCTATTCAGGTGGTCATTATAAGTTTATCGGTCTCATTTTGCCCGGGACGATAATGTAGTTCTTTATATACCATTGTCCTTCCAATTGTTACAGCCCAGTTGCTGATAAATATTGAAGAGTCGATAGATTTATCAATTGGTGCGGAAACTGTGTATCATTTTGCAAAGAGCTACATTACAGAAATTTATTCGTAAGTCAGAAAAGTATTGCGATCAATCATATCTTAACAAAAAGATGTTAAAATCTTTTTTAAACAAAACGTGAAATACTCAAAACAGAAATACATAAAAATTGAGATTAATTACAGCTATTTCTTGGCAAGTAAAAACCGCAGAACTGTATTCGCGCAAAGGGCTTATCCGCCCGTAGAACTAACGTTGATAAATCGATAGACGCCTCCGCGGTAATGAATGGTAGGCGATTAAATTCACAAGCGAACTCTCAACACAGCAGAGATGCTGATTAATTACACAGCACCAGTAACAAATTGCTGGACACTTTATAATTACTCCTTTGTTTTCTTACGCGAGCTGATCCGCCAGCAGTCCACAAGCTCAACCCTCGATGATTGATTCGTATCAGAATCTAATTTAACTTCTCCGGCCATTTTCGTATTTTTTCGAGCGCACTGCGTAACATCAACTTTCTATTTCTGTTTATCCCCTACAGAGATAACTTCTGTTTATCTGACAACGTTTAAAACATTTGCCGATTTGTTTTCCTAGAAATACTTAACGTTTAAAGTAAACGGTTTTCATCTAGATTAGATTTTCTGACTGTACTTTATCGGTTAAAAGCCTTGGTTTTTCCCTTTTATAAATAGTACGCTTAAGAAATATGGTTCGCTCCGTTTATAGACGTGTATTAGATTATATTAGATGCTTCCTTATATGAAACACAAGAATATTAGTATCATATTCTTGCATCCATTTATGTAGCCTTAATTTGTTTTACTGTTATTACAAAATTACTCGATGATTGAATTGGGTTCTAGTGATCTGTGTCATAATTCTGGTTATTTAGACTTGGACTGAGTGTTATGGGACTTTCGACCTTCGAGTCCACTGGCCTATACTTTATGAGATCGATAAAATACCCAAGGCTTTCAGCTAGAAAATAAAACTTTCAAGGCATAGATTAGTAAGTTGAATAACTCGCCTTTTTAATGTTAAACCGTGTTCTTGATAAGACTGTACTTAAAAGGCCTCATTTTAATTTTTCGTTTGTTGTTTATATTTTTAACTAGCTTTTGCCCGCGGCTTCGCCCGCGTGGTATTGGGGTTGGGGTTTCCGGGATAGAAAGTAGCCTATGTCCTATTCCGGAGTGTATCCTATGCTTGTGCCAAATTTCATCCAGATCCGTCCAGCTGTTTTGGCGTGATTGAGTAACAAACATCCAAACATCGTAACTTTCGCATTTATAATATTAGTAAGATATTATTTTCTTAATACCCCATGTTCATTCGGTAAAGCATTTTTGTACTGAATATAGTTTCAAACACATACTTCTATAACCATAGTTCATATAACACTGTATGAAGCAAGAACAAGAAAAGTGAACGTAAAGTCAGTGGCTCGCCCAAAAACATATTGGAGGCCGATAATTAATCAAAATAGATGGACTCTCGACACCCGTAGGCGTAATAAACACGTATTGGAAACTCAGAATTACTTCTACCGTATGTTCAATGACAGAAAATCGTTAGTTGGTAGGTACTGCCAGAATAATAGGCCCACAGTTGGACTAATCGATTCGAAAGTTCAAGGGAACGTTGTCATAACTACGTATTTGCGTGATTGATGGAGGCCTGAATTCTAAAATATAGGTACCTATAAGTTTTCTTTTCACCCCTCGAAAAAAGGTTCAGTCGTTGATCCCTATTGTCATTTGAAGATCTTTGACACGATGTTGTTTAGGGCCGACACAACTTTTTTTCCTCTGTTCTGTCCTATCAACCGACACGCTATCTACTCTGACTCCATCTATCTGACTGACTCCTATCAACTTGCCATCCATCCATCTTCTCCTTCGTCTCCTCCTTTTCCGTCTATCCACTTGTACGATCCATCCTAAGGGTGTCTGGTAGATATCGCTGTCAGCGATAAGACCGCCAATGTACCTATAAATTTTAAGTTTTTGTATAAGTTCTGTTACTTTTTGGTGTACAATAAAGTTAAATCTATCTATCTATATTCATACACTGTATCTGTTAGTGATAGCACAACAATAGATGACAGTATTTCATATGAGAATTAAAGATTTTCTTCTAACTTTTCAACGGATGCCCCTACATTACCTACTACTTCTGAAAAACTTGAGTTGTTAAGACAGTGGGTAGAATTGCTGTCTCACCGAATCCTAATATTATTTCAACAATACCACTAAAATCTCATTAATGCGCCCACGCAGATGTTAGCAATAACGTTTCTTTAACCTTTCCTAATGACGTTACTTTACTAGTGACATTTAAGATTAAAGAATTCCTACGAGTCTTTAAACCCATCAAATCTGAAATTAACATTCACAGTCAAAGTTCATATACTTCAAGAAAATTCTTCCAAGTAATAAGTGTCGTCTGAGCTGTACTTCCCGAAGCGAATGCTTAGAAATTCCTACAGTTAATCACGCCTACGGGAATAAATAATTACAGTTCTAACTTTCCTGTTTTACTCTTGGAATTTTTTAACATAGAAGCGAGCTAGTTTTACGTTAATTCCCTTGTAGCATTTTCTCTGTACTCTGGTTAGGTTAGCATTTTCCAACAATGCTGTAACGTCTATGCATGTTACTATATCAATGAGAGCTACTTCTTCAAGCTTGCTTTTGGCACCTTTTAGACACTATGCACTGAAATTAACATATTGCTGAGGACATCAATGATATAAAACATTGCTTTTTGAAGTTTAATGTTCCAGTTTGCCCTATTTTAGCATGCTACTCGTCCTTTAAGCCAGCACCATCTAAATGAGACTCAATATCCATAAAACCAAAATCATCATCAACGATTCCTTCAGTTAAATCAAGTGGAACATTACCCGGTCATCATAACAACATTTTAGAAGCCCCTCCGGCCATGTTGCCTTTACTGGCCATATCTCCCAAACTAGCAGCTGCCCCGAGCGATAGCAGTGCCCTCTATTACCCTCTCACAGATAACATGAAGCACTTACTATGTATTATGTGGGTAATGTATGTGGCTCTGGTATTTTAAGACCCTCCAGACCAACACAAATTGGTTTCGGAAACTGAGGCCGGTTGGTAATAACGCAAGTTGGGAATGGGATCTAAAGTTACTGTCAAGAATTTATTCAGATTTATGAACAGTTGAATTAATTTAATATAGTTGGTTAGTTAAACTCTCTAGCTAGTTGTTTCCGCGATTATGTTGGACGATATGACGAAGCATTTCTTAGGTTACTTTATTTTTCCTTTCATCGTTCCTTGGAATCCATCCGGTGTTAAGTATTAAATGGACTTGCCTGCCAATAAACATGTGTGCATAATATTATTCTAGAGATCAGTTCTTGGATTGGAGCTCTGAGCGCTGGAAAAAAGATATCTTATACAAAAACAATGCATTCTTTCGCAGTAAGATGTAACACTACAGCAAAAACATTTTCACATATTCAGATAGGCAATCGAGTAGAAATCGAGAAAGATTAATAGAATCGATTATGTTCTACGCAAGTATTGCTCGTTCGTAACTCAATTCATAATAGGACTTCTCTTTTGCTGAGTTCGTTTATGTATGTACGAAACAAAAATGATTTATTTTATACGATTTCTTTTTTCGGCTACTTTGCCTTCCCTTTATGTATGAAAGCTTCTACACTTATGTTTGGTTAAAGTTCCATTCATATTTCTTTATTATATTCTTGAGTGCCATTCGAAAAGTTTTTATTCATAAAAGTTAGGATATTGTGTATTTTATTATTATATTCTATGACAGTTAGGACATTAGTTTAAGCTTTATTAATATTAAATTCGAAGTTATTATTTAATTAGGTAATATTGTGTTGAATTTAGAATTGCCCGTTTGATAAATTGATCGCGGTCGCAGCATGTTTTAGGATTGGAATAATGTTAAACTTTTACTGCTGTGCATATAAATTAGATTAATTATGTGCAGAATTATATTATAAATTTATTGGTTTTCGTTAGCATATGTATATTAAATGTGGGTAAGATTAATTTATATTTGGCCCCAAAGACTATGTTGCTAGTATAATGTTATATTGTTTTCACACACGTGATGAATTTTCCTTGTTTAGTTTACCGTGTCTTACGTGATTTCATAGCTACTATGGGAATATGACTTTCCTGAACAACACATCAATGATGCAAATGAGTTGAATTAAATAAATAATATACATAGATGCCACGAACCATTTTAAATCACCTAGATATCAGTTACCTGCTTAACTGCTATTTTTATATTTACATTTCTTTAACTCCAATAAAGATAACAATTTTAAAATTTTGTCGGTACATAGTTGAAAAAGTCTCAAAAATCACAAAATTAATTGAAAATTATTTGGCAAACTTCGTGCAAAGTAAACAGGGAAAAATGTTGACTTAAAACGATCCTTGTTTTTATTTCATAATTTTAAATGTTATCGCTGACTTTCTGCGTTCATTTCGTAAAAACGCTAAGTTTATTTTGGTAAGAAATTCTACGTTTTACGGCTTCGAAACGATCTTATTTTGTTAGCGTCTGGCTTACCTCGATCCACTTCGTAGCCACTAGCTTTTAATAGTTATTACTCCCTACTATGTATACTTGTATCTCAAGAGTATTTTCCATAAACTTTTCCTAACTATTTGATGGAGGAAACTTAGGGTCTCTCAAGTGCCCATTATGTTTACATTCGGGGAACTAACTTTCATTCACGGCATAATTCTGCGGGAACTAATGTGTAATTTACATATCATTTAAAGTATTAATGCGGCGATACACTTGGCTGAAACTTGCATAAATGTATGATAGTAGCCAGCATGCCATTCATTTGCATCATCATCGTTTCAGCCGAAAGACGTCCAGTGTTGTAACATCCTTCAAAACATCTAACTAGCCAGTTCGTGGGTTAGTAATGTTATGTGGTCTCTTTGTAGGCTCTATAGTACATAAAAATAAATAATTTGGCACTAACACAATATACAAAAAAAAAGTATAGTATAGTTATATGCCCCACGGCTGCACCAAAATAAATCCAGTTCATCTTGAATGCCAGACAATTAGTGCCTGACGCTGGTTTTCCTTATAGTCATGGTTAAGTTGTTGAAACTTGTGCCTGTGACACAACGGATGCATAGGCCTCCTCTAACTGTCGCTACAATGAACGGCCCTGTGCTGCTCGCATCCATCGGATACCAATGTGTCAACATATTTCTGATTGCTGTACGTCAGCACGGCATTCAAGCTACTTGCTAAATTTATAAGCAAGTGTTAAGCATGTGTAATTAGATCTTTATTAGAATATAATAATACTTTATTGTACACCAAAAAGGTAAAAAAGTTTATTGTTATACTACTACGAAAATACAATTGACGTAAAACCCTAGTGACTGTGACTCAGCCAGGTAAAACCAAACACGCACAATATACATGATGTGCATAACCAATGCAACAACATAAAACAGCAGAAAAACCTCTCATCTAATTGCCTTTGCTACTCCACCAGCTCGGGTTATTATCATATCATCATATACTGCGTGCAGTAAAGAAAAGCGTGTATATTCCCCACCTCAATGGTGACAAAGAGAGATGGCTCATTAAACAAATGGAAGTTTTACTTGAAACAATGTTTCTCTATAAAGTATAAAGAGTTTTTATATAAAGTGCTAGCAACCCGCCCCAGTTTCGCCCGGGTGCAATGGTGATATTAAATATATTATGCATGTATTAAACACATGAACCTTCCTTTTGAATCACTCTATCTATTAAAAAAAACCGCATCAAAATCCGTTGCGTACTTTTAAAGATCTAAGCATACATAGGAAGAGCAAACTTTGTTTTATACTATGTAATGATAAAGAATTTATGGAATACAGAACTTTATGCGGGGACGCCCTTCATGTCTCCCTAGGTTAATATACTCGTACAGACAGAAAGAGTTTATTTAGTAACTCGCTCAGCTCGTACTAATATACCTAGTGCAAATGTTTTACTAGATTATCAGATTTCAGAGTACGGCTACTGAGTTTCTGCAAAGAATTACTCCTATATGTAATACATAAGTCAACCCGCGAGGCCAGGTTTAAATAAAAGCACATTTCCATTAGAAAATGTCTTGGTTAACTAGAAAACATCCTCTTGCAGTCAGTTAAATTATTCTAAAACCGACATTACCCGTTGATATACACTTCTCATCAAAAAAATCGAAACACTTCCGTTTTCATTGTTTCTGTCCGAATTTAACACAAAAAAGAATTCATACGATGAAAAAAAATACATATATTATAGCTGGCAGTTTGGCCATTACAGTAATAAGCGAAAATTCTAAATTCAAAATTAGAATTTCATTTGTTTATCTTATAAACGAAATGAATCACTGTTTTGAGACAAATGTGTGTTTAGGGTTGGAGTACATTTAGCGTTTAAAAACTAAAAATTGGCGCCTATCCTTAAACTTTTTGTTTTTTATTTCAATACTGTGACTTTGGGACGTCTGAAAAAAGGTTTTTTTTCTAAAACGTATTGATACTTCGCCCACAGAAGCCGCCCAAGTTGTGGCATTGCTGGATTCTGGCCTTAGTCAGCGTGTTGTGGCTGCAAGACTGCATCTAAGCCTGTCATCTGTTCATAGAGTCTATAAACGTTATCGGGAGACTGGTTTGTTCACGCGCCGTTCAGGATCTGGCAGGAATCGGGTCACTTCTGAGCGAGATGATCGATTTATTGTAACAACTTCTTTAAGAAATCGACGCCTTAACGCTTTTCAACTGCAGCAGCGGCTTCGTGTTGTACGAAGGGTGGCTGTAAGTGACTCTACAATTAGAAGAAGGTTGAAGGATCGTGGACTGGTACCGTATAAGCCAGCAAATGGGCCGAAATTAACTGCAGACCATCGAAGAGCGCGCCTTAACTTTGCACGTGAGCACCTAAATTGGTCATACCTACAGTGGAGCAAAGTTCTCTTTTCTGATGAGTGTAAAATTATGCTGTATGGTAACGACGGAAGGAACAAGGTCTACAGAAGAGACGGAGAACGCTATGCACAATGCTGCATTGAAGAAAAGGTCAGCTATGGTGGCGGTTCGTGGACGGTTTGGGGAGGAATCAGCGCCGACGGTAAGACAGAGCTTGCTTTCGTGTCTGGGCCACGTCTGCCTGCACTAAACTGTCATCGGTACGTCGAAGAGTGTCTCGAGCCTCATGTGATGCCCTATGCACATTTTATTGGCAACGGCTTCATATTCATGCACGACAATGCTAGGGCTCACACCGCGGGCGTCGTACGAGATTATCTTAACGAAGTCGATATCTCTATTATGGAATGGCCAGCAAGAAGCCCGGACATGAATCCCATTGAACATCTATGGGATGAATTAAAGAGACGAATTCGAGCAAGAGATCCTGCCCCAGAAACACTTAGCCAGCTGCAAGATGCAATCCAAGAGGAATGGGACAATATACCACAGCATGTGATCGTGACTCTCATCCGATCGATGAAGAACCGTATGGAAGCAGTAATTAGAGCTCGGGGAGGGAATACAAGTTATTAAATAAACGTTTTTTAGCTTTTTTTTTCATTTACGTGTGTTGTTTTATCCATTTCCTTTGTACTCCATACGGAATAAAAATGACTCATTTAACAAAATACGAAACCTATGAAAAATTCATTTAAATTTAGAACATTAACATTAAGATTTGATAAGCTCATATTACTCACTATTAAACGACATTTAACATTTATTCCTAAATGTACACATTTTTCTGATAATCCTGACAAAACGTAAACTTGCAAGGTGTTTCGATTTTTTTGATGAGAAGTGTATTATACTTGCTTCCTTTTACAAGTCGTACGCAGAGACTAGGTCTGTTCTCGGGTTAAAAAATATTCCTTTTTAAATTGCCTCGCAGCAGAACTTATTTCTATATCATGTAAACTGACATATACAAAAGACACCCAGACCTAGAAAAAGTATCTGTAAACCAAATAGGAATCAAACCCGCCATACAATCGCAGCCGCCAATCACTCATCCACTGCGCCGACATAGTTACACTTATACACTCTCGATCGATTAATAGAAAGGTTTCATAGGAAGAAAGTCTATAGAAGAAGAAGTATGAAGTTAAAAGAAAATGTTGAGAACGAATGCGTTGCTCTTAAAAAGGAGTTGTAGAAATCTTTCAATGTAGGTACATAGTTATTTTGAGCCCTGTCCGCGAAAACGTTCAGTTTACTCCGCTAATGAACCTTCAAGCTCTGATATCATTAGCCACTTCCTGACTTAAAGAAAGAAAGAAAAACACAAAATTAATTATTCAAATATCATTTATTTTAACATCAAAGAAGTTCCTAGTACTGCTATTTGCAAATCCCCCATGTGTAGTAGCGAATCTAATTTTGTATGTAACACTTTCATCTCAAAAGTTTAACGGAGAGGTTCGTCCGACATTAATCATCATCAATTTTGCTCCGCAGTCGGATCTGGCGTTAATGTTACAGCTGTATGCTCGAAATTATATTAAAACTATTTGAGACAGTTCGTTTTATTGTGTGTGGGTTTAGGGAGGTCGTTATATATAGTTTATTTAGAACTCCATTGATTCTTTAAATTTATTTAAATATATTTAGAAACTTGTTCCATATTCGTTCGAGGTTTTTTTTATGGTAGGTAAAAATCATCGTATGACGAATCCCGCCCTTGGGTGGAGCGGGAAACAGTATCAGACTCTTACTGACTAAACACCCTACCCCGTTCCTACATCGCCATACATACCAGGGCCAGAGCCTTCCTTTCAGACACAAACCCTTGGCCCTAATTGGCTTCGACCCTTCTGCAGGGTCCCTACGGTATTCGTTCTAGGTTAGAAATTCACTCTCGTCAACTTGTGAAAATCGCATGAAAATCCATTCAGCAGGTACTTTTCAAGTTTATCGTTAACAGACAGACAAACGCACCGGGCGGATTTTGACTTATAGTATGTAATAAGGATACTGAAATAGCTCGTTCTTGTGGCTTCACTGCCTTCATCTAACGTACGGAAACTGCGCCGTCCTGATAAAAAATGGCCTATGACAGACTTTAGTATACATTTAGGGAAATAATTTCATTAAGATAACTATTAGTATTCTCTGTACGCGATAAATTCAACAGAACGGAGTTTTCATGCGGTTTTTACCAGAAAAAGACAAATAAGCAAGTACGAAAGGCGAGAATTTCAAAGCTCTATAACTCCCGATTCGTAGTGAGGGGAATGGGGGAGTTATTACACGTCACGTAATTCAGAAATCATATAATATTTTCCGACAGCAATTGAAAATTTATTACAAGTGATTATTACAGTTTACTACTAAGTTGTACATGATGGAGTTTTTAATTGATATGTTTTATAATTGCACCACTAATAAGTTCTCATATTTCTTTACGTATTGCAATCATCATATGGTTTTAAATCTCGATTGTGTTTTGACGATCGTATTGATAAATGAGCGTTACGTATTTACAGGTAAATGACTAGACTATAATTATACTTCGTGGTATAACAGACGTATTGTCAATACGCTGTCTCAATTTATAGAGACGTAGGTAGGTTTTAGTCAGTAGTAGTCTGACAGGAGCCTCCTTGCTTCACAGAGCGAGAAAACTTATATGAAATTTTCCCGCCAAAAAATAAGTTTCCTTACCAAGTACTGACTAACAATGTTAATATTAATACAATACGTCTCAATTTATATAGACCTAGAGCTAGAAAACATGAATTTGATTTTTCAACTTAAAAAAAAATATATGGCACCTTTCTAAGTACTGATTATCAGGCTTAATATTAATATAATATGTCGAAACCTGGAGAAGGACCAAGGGTGAGTTTTTATGGTGGACAAAAATCATCCAATGACGAATCCCGCTCTTGGGCGGAGCAGGAAACAGTGTCAGACTCTTACTGACTAAACACCTCACCCCATTCCTTGTTTGCCCTTCGCACTGGGGCCAAGCCTTCCTTTCAGAAAGAGACCCTGGGCCGCAATAGGCTTCAAAAAGTCTGACACTTTGAAGTCTTAGTAGAGACTAGAAAATTTTCCGCTTAGAAAATAAATAACGTACTTACACTAAGTACTGACAGAGTTGTAACAAATTGGCAATTGTGTTAATAATGAACATGTCATGTACTATCTGGTTACGCGGAGTTAATCAAGCTTTTTGTGGTAATTACGGTCGGGTTGGTTATGTGGCGGACTGGCGTCGTTTGGGCTGACACAAATAAACATGTTTGCTCGTCCCCATTGCGTCCGCAGCGCAAACTCTATACCGACTCTGTAGGGCTGCCAGCTATGATGGTGCTTGCACCTTTACACGTCTTGAAAAAAATAAATAAAAGAAAACATGCACGGCATATAAGTTGAACTATTCGGTGGAAAGGCGTGCGAAGAGGCTAATTGGTGATCCAGATTTGGTTAAGTCCAACTGGAACAAATCAGCCTGCTGCGGTCTTCCCATCCGATTATAATTAGGGTGTCTTCAAGGCTAGAGTGATTTTAATAAACTAATGCGCCTCACCATTAACGATTGCATCACTGCTTACCATCAGGTGGGATCGCTGTCAAGCATTAGTTTATGGCAAATAAAAAAAAACTAAAATGGCGATTGACCTTTAGTGCGCAATAAGAGATTTACGGGACTAGTGCGGTACAGCGAGGGCCTGTTTGTAACCATAGTGTAATGACAGTCAATGTAGTTCAACTTATTTCCCGCTTAGGTACTATTTGAGGTTTCAAATAACTCCTCCCACTTGGGTGGAAAGAGAGGGAGTGTCAATCTTTTACTGACAAAAACCCACCTGTATTCCTTCAGTAGCTCATACAGTCCAGAACCACGGTAACTCTGAACAGTCTTGCAAGTGGTGCCATCCCTAAGCTTAGTAACATAAACATACAGTATGTTATATGTATCAGTGTTTTAATGGATAAACAGACTCCCACTGACAACTGATTACCGCTGCATTATGTCCTTATCGGACTACTGAGAGGTTAACGCATGTAGGTTATGAGTTACTTGTCCTATAATTAGCGTCAGCCTTATCAAGTGCCCACTGCTGGGACTCAGTCCTCCTCTCTGTGAATGGACCGTAATCCACCTCGCGGGTCTTGTGCGCGTTAATGGATGTTCTAGGTCTTCGAATTTTCGACTTCGCAACCATTGCCCTCAGTCCTATACCTAATTAACTTAGGTAAATAATCAATATTACGTTCCTAATCTATTTTTATGTATATCTGTCCGTCTAACTGCTTTGGAATTAACTTCTGCATTTCCTATCATCAGCTAGCATGTGTATAAGAACTAATAAGCCTTATACAGTTCTCTCTGCTGGAACTTAGGCCACCTCTCTAGGAGAGAAAACGGGCCACTGGACCAGTCCCGATGTCTTCGAAGTTTTCATTCCAGAAAATCTCACTAGACTTCACCGTTTTCGAAGACTTTTATTTCATACATAGAGTGCAGCATTAGAAACGCAGTTTATTGCTAACATTATCATGTAGTTCACAGTTAATACTAGTACCATACGCTTATATATGTGTATACGCCATTGTAATTTCCGGCAGTACCTTCCGACGCGTCTCTCTGTACACAAACATCCATACATATTGATCTATATACAGTCATACCATACACTTCAAGATACAGTCTTTGGATGCCATTCGTTAGTCTTAATAGATCCTCTACAAATTGTGACCGCTTTGATCGAAGTGCCTTTTGAAATGGCTTCAGAGTTCAAACATTCTAAAAAGATCTTGTTGAAGTTTTGCTTATCTTTAATTACAGCAATTGAGGATGAAATGATTTAATTATGTCAAATGATTGAACGACTTTAGTCCATGATTGACGATAGTAGATCTTAAACACACAGCTTTTGAGTGAAAGATCAAGAAGGATATACCATGATATTGTTTCTTTTTGAGATTATGTTGGTCTTGCAAACTTGCTAGGGTAACTTGTATAGTAACTTTATAAAGATCCATCCATCATCCGTTCCTCTAAGACATGAAGATGGGCTTAGGGATTGGTCAGAAACGTTTCCATGGCCATAGAATGCTAAGATTAACTGAAGGGACTCAGGACGGCTTTAGCACTTGCCACTTTCACTCCTTCTAGAACGGAAGAAGTTTTGTGATGATTCCCCATCTCTCAAAAGAAATTATGTTTATGATGAGAATAGTAACACAAAAAGAAGTAATGTCCTCTGCAGGATTATCAGTAATTCGATCGAGTTTTTTACGGAGATTTGTTGCTTGTGGGCTCTAGTATCTAATTCCAAGGAGTACTTCGAATTACCAATAACAAATAACCCTGTTTAAGATAGGAGCAGTGGTGGCCGAGTGGTTAAGGCTAATTACGAGTTGTAAGTCGCGGGTTTATTCCCAACCAGGCGCATTACTTTGTGTACTTTCTTCATCACTGCTCTCAAAACGGTAAAGGAAAACATCGTGAGGAAACCGGCATGTCCTAAAACCAAAAATTTGAAGACATGTGACATCTACCAATACGCACTGGGCCCGCGTGGTGGATTATGGCCTATTCCCTGTCCTAGAGATTAGGAAATGCTGCATACGATATAGTATTTTCTTCAGCTATATTTGTTATTCGCCAGTCCGCCATTAGAACCGTAGACTAGTCTCACGTGATTCTTGTTTGCTTCGAACTCCGTATCTTTATTTTTGCCAGACGCTCGCTATTTAGATAAGATTTATGTAGTGTTGTATTTATGAGGCTCAATGTTTAATGTATCGGTTTTTAAATATATTGGAAGTAGTTCTTAACTTCTGCTAATTTAGATTCAGGAACATTTTCAAATACTAGACTCGTAAGTTCGTAACTGCTTAAGCATCTGCTTGAACGTTGTCCTAAAACTGCATTTTGGACAAAAAACTTTTGTAAATACATTACAATGAACAAAATCAACTTATTATCACTAGTGACTTATTACCGCCAGATACTTAATTAGTCAGTTATTTAATTGTATACTTCATAATAAATACAGGACAAACATTTAAAAACAAGTGTACAATGTGCGGTCTAATCGCTAAGGGTCATTTCTTTCAGATGTTTCTTGGACGGATTTAATAAAAGAAAGGATTTAACCAATTTGGTTGTCAATATACAAATAGCATTAGGTTAAAACTGTAGATATATATATTTTTTCATGCACATAAACTAGTGCTTAGTTGATGGTGCACTAATGCACTAATATACGTGGAACTGACAAGGCGAAAGTAATATCTGCCTTGTTCAATTTTTTAATTTACAGTTCGGATAATTATCTAATTTTAGAATAACAAACTCTCGGTCAAACAGAAAAATTCTACTGCAACATTTTGCCTTCTTAGACTTTGCTCTGTACAGATCCTTTTTTTTTAATACAAAGGTACACTGAACAAGACACATACTAAAATCGATATTGTATTAGTAGTAGCGTGACCTTTTCTCTTATGAGCTACATAATTTATCCACGCCTCCCAACAAAACACGAATTGATGCAAACCCATCAAGAGTTTGGTATCGATTCTCGTCCGAGCCCCGCCGGCCGGCACATAACTCAATTGACAGGCAATCTGGTGGAGGCGCCGTTGCCCCTCTAATTGCACCGCATCAACTGTACGATGAGATAAAAATGCGTTTTTAGCAGCTGCGTGATGAGGGAGGAGAGTTATTGAAACTGGTGTATGCTGGTTTTTTTATAGATGTTTTATTGTGTTATTCAGTCCCTCTGTTGATAAAAAAAAACAGCCTTCAACGCAGCGATAAAATCCAAATATTGAATGTACTACCTTTTTGGATTTGTCGCTGGGTCAGCGCTGCGCTCAAGGCTGATTTTCTTAGAGAATAGACCGCTAGGATGATTTTTTATTTAAAGTTCTGTGTGTTGTTTATGAGGCGAGTCACCTAGTATACACGCTACAGTTTGACAGGTTTTTTTTATAGTGGGAATAATAATCCAATGACATCTCCCGCTGATAAGAGGGATAATGTCGCGAGATAATGTCAGACTTTTACCGACTACTAAGAACACAGAGAAAAAACGGGGTGAGTTTTTACTCTGTGTTCTTTAGTTGCACTTTGCCTTCTAGGACCATCGTTTCTGTATGTATTTTTTTCATTTTTATTCTCCTTGAGCTGTCTTCAATATTTCAGCTGAATCGTGACCTTAGTAATAATATTTAAAAATGTTTTGTCATCACGACAATAATTATTAGTTTAATTGATTTAAAATGCAATAATCATTTTAACAAATTATACTAAGTTCACGGAATTTTTTTAATCAGAAATGAAATGATCAAGATTAAAAATCAGCTTCATATCAGATAAATCCATACCTTATTGATTTGGTTTGATTGATTTAGATTCATTTTGGCAGTGATTCATTACCTATAAATATATTTTACGTCCCATTTATCGGATTCTGATTTCAATTGAAACTCTAGAGAATTTTTAGTCTCCTTGTATGTTTCGAACCTTTGAACAAATTTTAAGATGCACCTTCAAGTTTTTGTTGTAAGTGATTAAAGTTGTTTAAAGTCCGTTGTTGTTCTCAACAATAACAACAACGTCACGCAATGATAATATAATTGCTCATTGTGTTACAAAGTCAATTTAGTTTTCTCTAGCTGCCATAAAACAATAGTTAAAAACTTCATCAATCCATCTTTTTATCTCAACATGAGATAACCAAACATGAGATAACTAAACAGCGAAATAGGATAAGAAGAATTTTCTGACGTCTAAAACTGTCTGGAACAAGCCGCAGCTGATGCAAATCCAATCTTTCTACTTAATATTAATGTATTCAATTTACTTCACAATTTACATAATTGCGTGGACACAGATACGTACAAACAGATTGAACATCCAAATCAAATTGGAATTATATGGTTCACACAACCAACTGGCAAATACTGTTAGCTTGCAATCCCACATCCCGCTGTAATGTTGCCTGGAGTTTCGATTCATTAAGCTTCAATATTTATCGCTTTCGAATAGCAAGGCGAGTCTCATTACTGGGACTGGTAAGAACTTGCCAGTGCATGCACCCATCTGAACTCATTGTCTATGTAACAGGATTCTGTGTCTAGTTGCTGTTTGGTGCTGTTTTCCTGGGTGTATTATAACACGTCGAATACAACATATGCCAACGTAATAGTTCTAATTACAGTAAAGATATAATTAGTCCCGTATAATTTTATATGCTGCATGAAAACTTTTGTGGATAGGTTATCAAAATATGGATACAATTTATGTTGTATTTTATATCATATGTTCATATGTAAATATTCCATTACGGTGTTTGCAGTTACCTGGTTACATTTAGGTAGAGCTAGAAACCTTCAGCCAGTTCCTATTCAGTTATTTGGTTATAGATACATTCATTTCTATGTTGATTTCTGCTTCCTATCTTTACGTCTCTATGTCCATAGCCAAGTCTTCTTCATTTAGCCTAATTGAATCAACAGATTATTTGGCCCAATAGATATCCAGATCCAAAAATAAACTTGTAATAATTCCAACACGTACGATCTGTACCGGCCGTACTCAGCATGAGTCAACCATTCGCTAGACGGGTTTAACTTTGTACCAACTATGTGGGCCGTTTCGAAAGTCGCTGGCGCCTGCCAAACTTTGATATGCGTTGCCAACATCGTTCGCGATGCAGACGCACCGCCCGACCACTTTCACAACATGCTCCGTTTTAGTTCATCACAGCTAGTTCTAGAACTAGCACAATCGCGAACTAATTACTAAGAGGGGATTCAGAGGAATCACTAGAAAATATCTCTAGAGGCTTAAATGCCAAGCAAATAACGCTGCTAACTCTGCAATGAGGAGTTCCACTGCTGAACTGGTTTGCATTGCGAGTTTGTGTCACATTGTACAAAGTTTTGATTACAGAATGTGATCACTACTGACATTTGACACAGTTTCTCTGGACTAATTTAATCAACCTAACTAGTTCGTTCAGTAATAATGAATTTCTCTTAATTCATTAGAATACAAAAGCGTTGAATCACAGTGACTTTTCTTTAACCTCTAACAGCAGATAGTTTTAAAATATATATTCTTTGTAAGTAAGGTGTCGCTCCAGTGAATGCAACTCCACAGTTTCCTAGTTCAATAGCTAAACGCTGACGGAGCTGCGGTCACAGCCGCGTCGAAGCGGTCACGTTTCGCTTCAGACCGATCACGACAGACCAAAGACGACCTCTCTCAAGCCAACCGTTGCTTTCAAAGCGTTCTTTCACTTCAACGAATCCCTAAACACCTATTAATATCTACCAGCACAACATTTTCCTGTTGAAAATTCTAATAGAAATCTTTATCGGTAACTTATTAGATATAACGAAATAATTTGCTCCAGCCTATGTTTACGCTCAGTTAACTTACCGAATCAAGGACATAACGTTGATAATACTGTACAAATATTTTCGAATTCTTTAAACTAAAGCCGTGACTAAGAGTGGCGATATTGCTCGAATACTAAAAGGTACGCAATACTGTGGGTAGGCTCTGTATGACGCATTTGGGGGAGGTAAACAAGACTCTTTACGATACTGTTGAGACATTCATATACTACTCTGTGCCAGTAGGCTTGCCGTACAAGACCACTGCAAATGTTTCGTCTGCCCTCGTAAGTTTAAGGACGAAACTCAACCGTATGTAACCTTCATATCATGTACAAAGAAATTACAACAATTCATGCCCAACTAGGTTTTATGAACGGAAAATTCCGTTACGCTATTCTTAACAGTATGTTTGGTAAATAAAGACTATTTTTGCGATTTTTGCTAGGATTGGCGGAGTCTTCAAAACCGACGATAAGACATTACATAAATGAGTATGTTTTATCAGAAGCAGTCGCATGAATGACTGATAGGCCGCGATAAATGTTTTGTTTATAGACCTGACCACAATACCAGTTGGACGGACGAATTTATCAATTATTGTGACACTAGTACTTGCCTGTGGTTTAGACTGGTCATTTCGGTCGAATCGTTGATTGTCATGTCGCCAGCAGGCATAATAATGAACTATTTATTTGGTTCAGAAACCTAGAATGAATCTAAATTTTCTTACGAACATGACTGTGCGTCATTTAGTGACTACAATAACAGACTCATCGCAAATTCAATACAGATGGTATTGACACAATTATTTGTAGTGTCCTATAGACGATTACTACCAAAGAGCGAATACCTACTGAATGTTCAGTAAAAGCCGCAATTAAGTCCTACAAAGAATATTAAACAGCGTAAAAAGACAAAGTATCAATTCAATAATCGTAGCCTCAACAGAACAATATGAAAGAATCTCTTAATTAAAAGAAAAATAGCGCAAGTGGTATCTAGATGGTGATTAAACTAGTTATAACAATAGACTCGAGTGTACCGACAACTGGAACGGTAGAAACTCGGCCGACGCCGTTGCCGACGCCGAAGTACTGCCGAGGTCGGTCGGCCCCGCGGCGCAAACGACGATAATAAACGCCTTTCTCACAGAGAAAAAAACTTGTTAGTGGTTGCAGTGAATGTCGCAAGGGAACAGCCGCTATTGGAATTGGAAAACAAACTGACAATAACGGCAATCACAAGAATTGAGACTCTTGCTTTACAAGGAATTTTAACGGTCTTGAAACACTCGATTGGTTTGCCGTGTCTCGAAAAAGTTTTTTCGTGCATTAAATTTATGCTTACTTAACTGCATGGACAGTTTCCAGTTGTTACCTCTTTTGTAGTTTATGCTTTTCGTAAACCAATTGGCAATCAAACGTGTCCTTCTTTTTGGCCCCTATGTTACAAAACTGCGCCATATGTCTAAGTAATACCCGCATCATACCATTATTGAACACACTCGTCTACCCTCAGCGTAATATCAAAGTAATTTGGCTAAACGATCGCAAGGTCAAATGGTTGCTATCGTAAATACATCTCTTGAGCCCTGTTTAACTTGCGTCAACATTACTTCAATTGTCTTCATTACAAACTTACTATTGCATTCTATAACAAAGTTACCATTTCCTAGAGCAAAAAACTGGAAGACATGTGACAACCACCAACCCGTGGCTGGCGTGGTGTATTATGGCCCATTCCCTGTCGAGTCCCAGCAAAGAACATTGTAAGGCTGAGGCTATGATACGCTGACAAAGTTACCAAGAATATTTAAATCATCATCATTCATAGAATCTAATAAAGCCACAGTTTCAAAGACAAAATTAGCTTTAGGATTCATAGAAACAGTATTTTTGTAAAACCCATTCACCATCTGCCGAGAACGACACTTTAGCATATAAAAGAGAATATGCGTGACTCAAAGAGAGGCTCTCTAATTTGAACTCCAGCCAGCTTTCTGTACCAAAAGATTGAATTTCTAAATTCGCTTTATAAAGATTTTCCTTCGCACAAAGATATGATACTTTGGCGTCTGAAAATGTTTCCAAAGATAATCTCGTTCAAATATAGGACGTACTTGGGCAAGGGTACGTATAGGTGAATAAATTGGATGTTAAAATAATTGCTTATTGTCTCCACTTAGTTTGAGTGCGTCATATGGTTCTATAGACGTGCCGGCGTCTCTCGGCTCACATTCTCGTAACGGTGTTAGCAACAAGGACGGGGACAAATAAAGCAATATAGACAGCTGTATTTGGAGATTCAAGTATCTCGCCTGCGAATTATATGAGCGAGTCGGGCGACCCATAAACCTACCGCCATAACGAGCAAACTGCTCCGAGGATGTATGTTCGCATCGCACAGTTTGGGCCTTTGATTTATAGTTGTTACTGGCCAATTTCCAGAAATAGTAAAACTTATTTGCTCTCACGCACAAAGTATGTGGTTCTGTTAATGATTTCTATCTTTGCCAAAGTATTTGTTAAAGATAGGCCGAAACTGGAAATCATCCAAAGACTCTAAAATGCAGTTGGTAGGGCACGTTCGTTTTATACTGATTAAAACCTGTGTCCTTCAGTTACTCGTCGCGTTCAAAAATCACGAGTTTTCAGAAGCTTCATTAGAGCTAACCGAAATAAATCATGCCAAAACGACAAAATCAGAGCCATAATCATTGTTTTGTGCAAACGTCATTCCGAATTTCCGCTTAGCGTCCGTGAATCTGCGACAAACACCCCATTTGAAGGCCGTCAGCCATGAAGTCTAAACAACGGCTTTGTCACGTTGTCGTCTACCCACAAATGCTGTCTAAAATTCAATTAGCGTCATGGTAATTAAACCCGGTATCGGTCTAATCTCGCGGCGAGCGTACATTCGATAGGTATTCGGCGTGAAGCGAATGCTTTGCGGAAATTCGCGACACCTCGCAAGCGTCCCGTCCGACTGATGTATTTACGATGTTTTGGTACCCTGCAGCAGTAAAACTAGAAACAAGCGAATATTCATTTATTAAGACTCAGGAACCACAAAACAAAAGCTTCTAAAAACGTGTCCAAGACCTACGTGGGTTAGAAAAGAAAGAAAGAAATATAAGAAAAAGATTGTTAAATTAGATCTTCCTACACAAGCCTGCATCTAACTTGGTAATAAGTGTAGGAGTCGGGTAGGTGGTAGCTTGCAGACTTATAAAACCTAACTTCGGTTGCTGCAATTCAAATGCTGTTTGAGTTACTGGACGTTTACTCCTGTAATAACTATTCATGAGACTGGTATTCATAGATAACATGAAAACTATGAATACGACGGCGGTTATCAAATCTGTTTGATATTCCGTTTCGACACAGCTACTGTGATCCATCTTGAAGATAGCTACGATTTACGATTATAATCTTTTCTTTACTTACCAGTCTATGACTCTTCCTATTTAAACTACCTACTCTTGAGCCTCCAGCGAACGAACGGTGGCGTTCGCTGGAGGCTCAAGAGTAATTCAAGACATGTCTTGAATTACGGTGTTCAAAATGCTTGAGTTCTCGATGAAAATATAAAAAAAACTATATAGTTGCCTATATATTTGTGGAGTTCCCTCGATTTCTCATGGATCCCATCATCGAAACTCGATTTTGAAAAAAATGGGACCAATCTCAAAGATCAAAAAAAATTTTGCAAATCCATCCATAAACAACGGAGTTCTGAGGTAACAAACATAAAAAAAAAATACAATCGAATTGAGAACCACCTCCTTTTTTTTGAAGTCGGTTAAAAAGGTAAAACATTATCGTGTAGGTCTAGTTCATTATATACAGGTAATGTTAAATTTCATAACGTAAAAATTTTAATAATATAAAAATCAATTGTAATTTTTTTCTATTCTTCATTTAAGGTTATTTAATATTGGTAATTATAAACTCAGCTCTATGTATAAACTAGTGCTTGATTGCGATCCTACTTAATTATTAAACAGTGATTTTTTTTTTTTTTTTTTTATGGTAGGTGAAAATCATCCAATGACGAAACCCGCTCTTGGGTGGAGCGGGAGACTAGTGTCAGACTCTTACTGACTAAAAAACCTACCCCGTACCTTCCTTGCCCTATTCCTGGAGTCGAGGTAACAGTTTCCCACTTCCCTCTAGACTCCGGGAGGCTTCGACCCTGAAGGGCCCCTGCAGTTTGCTGACAACTCCTTGAGGCGCGCGGGAACGGTGCGCGCCGTTGACGACTAGGACTCGGTCTTACAGACGACCGGACGGCGAGCTACCCATTGCTCACCGTCCGCGAGCCAGTGTCTACGGTGGCCGGATATCGGCAGGATCGCGGCGGCGACGGCTACGGCGAGTACGCCGTTGCCTTTGCCTTATGCGGTCGGCCTCCTCCTTTACGAGCATTACTGCTTCGCAGAAGGAGGCGACCGCCTGCCATTCCTCTTCGCTGTGGACCATGGCCTGAACCAGGGCCCGGCGCGAGAGGTCGCCGCCGCCGATCACCCCCACGAGGACACGGCGATGCTCTTCCCAAGCAGGGCACACCTCCACCGTGTGCTCCACCGTGTCCTCCGGGCTCGCCTCACAGTGGCGACACCCGGACGTCTCCTCCGCACGAATTAAACAGTGATGCTATCGAAATGCAATTGCAGGCTTTACTGTAAGTGAATTTATTTATTATTTGGTACCTATATTAAAACAAAATTTAATCATAAGATACGTTGCGTCATATTTAGTAATAGTTCTACCAACGACACTGACTTGAAATAAATGTTTCGCAATAGTTCGCAATGATTACATTATAAAAGTTAGATTCGGAACTACCACTTGATGTCTTCTTTACCTTAGTTTGGTCATGGACATATTCGTTATTTTTAAGTTCTCTTTTATAATGATTTGATGTTTATTTATTATAGCTTATATGTATTTTATTATTATAAGCAACTTCATTCTTTTTGAAATACCTGTTATTTATTTATTGAGCTCATCTGCCACTGTGTTGTTTTTTTTTAACCCAATGGTAGAAAATGCCTTGTTGCCTTAAGCTACATACCACTACAGTATTGTACAAGAAATTTTAATAAATGAATAAAAGTGTTCGGTACAATCTAAAGGCAATAAACCATCTTCCAAAAAAACCTCGTTTACACGCATCGACTGTCGAAGGCAACTGGCGGTTCCGCACAGGAAGTAATTTTCATACTGATAAACTAGATTTCCTATAAAAAACGGCACTTGGATTCGAAAAAACGACTCGAGACAAGGAAATTGGCTGCGACGAACATGGCCTCCTTCAGAAAATCTCTCGTCCAGGCGGATATAAGAATCAAACGGATGGGGCGAACCAATCAATGGTTGACGTGAAAATCGACGTCAGTAAAAAAATTAACACGTTCGTTTTTCGCACGCGATGATTTGACAGCTGGTATGTGTCAGTGTAATTATACAATATACACTTGCTGTTACCCGCGACTTCGCTCGCATGGATTTTAGGAGCGTTACTTTCCTATGGGGCATGGTAAAAAGTTGTTCATTTTTGACATGTACTTACCCGGAATCAGCTATTAGAAAAAGTAGCTTTAGTTACTCATTGTAACAATACTATTATCTAGAATTCTAAATCCTAATTAAAATTCCGTCAATTTACGTCCAACAATTTTGAAGACATATCCCGTGAAATTTTAAATCCCGTCCCAGGGGAAAATAAAGGAAAAATCTTCGTCTTTGAAAGTACTGTCAAAATCTAAAAAAAAATAATTAAAAAATTGTTAATCAGAAATGCTTTCACATGCATTTAGAACTGCTGGGGCCGTCGGTAAATGTGAAAGTATCACACCAAGGCTCCAGAACTAAGGCAAAAAAGAAACAGGGTAGGTTTTTAGTCAGTAAAATTCTAACACTATTTCCCGGTCTGCCTAAGGGGGCGGATGTCATAGGATAATTTTTGCCCACCATAAAAAGATGCATTTAGAAAAAAACACCTTTTTTTTTCTATCGGGGTACTTGTAGATTTTTATCATAAGCTGCAAAGCTCCACAGCTCTATAATGGCTGGTAGCCGTGATGACGTCAGCGCACTGTGGGCTTTCCTCGCGTAGTGATTCATAGAGGGGGGCGTCTGTCGCGGTGCGTCGGCACTTCTATGACGTCACATTTCTTGATATTACGATATTCAATATCTATTTTAAAACATATTGTCGTCAAAGTAGGCGTGAAGCTCTTTCTGTAGTCATAACAGTTTCTCTGAAAACAAGTCAACACAATAAAATAATTCTAATTATAACCATCACGCAATCGTAGCGAACAGACACGTAAGATAATAATCATGATACCTATTATCGTGCTCCACAATCACGTGTATTTTGACGTCACACAAACATACTAACTTCCTATATTTTCGAGGAATAACATCTCAAATAATGACGTGAAATACTTCTGAATTTTTCCCCGTTATAATTGAATTCGAAGCTTTTATTTTCAAAACATCTGTCGGGAATAAATAATAGATTCCAAGGTTCGTGGTTTTTTCCTTCTCCCTTGCCTCGTGTTTATCAAACGATTCTAATTTGCAAACGACGCACAATAAACTTATTGATATTGAAAATTATTGTATCAAGGTTTTATTATGTGAGTGACTAACAAATCATTTCGGCCTTGCTCAACAGCGGCGTCTAGTAATGAGTTCTATCCACCCACAGGTCTTGACAAAGTGCATCAGCCTAGGCTGCCTACATAAAATCATTTGTATCACATTTCAGTCAATACTGACGCAATAAACTGACAAGAACATTTTAGTATCCAAAGTGAGTCAGAACCACCGCGAATGGTACAAAATGATTCCTGGTTTAAATATAAACTGTTCGTTTTGGATCGGAACAGGCGCCCTTACACGCGTGACTAAGACATGGTATACGATACTGAAAGTAGCCTTTTAGGAACACGGTAAATTTAGTCCGTTGGGTAATTGAGAACGTAATGTATTCTTAAGTACTCGAGCTGGGAAAGGTGAGAGCCGTCGGGAATGCGAAAGGAATTTAGTATAAATACAGCTTATGCTGAAGCTGGATTTGTTTTGACAGATTTATTACTCTCAGGCCTCGTTTTAACTGCATCTTTTATTTAATCTTCGCATTTAAAACGGATAACAGATATATTGGTCTACATGCTTATATGTTGCAAAATTATTAAGTAACATGAAATATCAAGAGACCAAAGTCTATAAAAAAGCAACGTCAAATAAAAACTCAATTGCAACCGCAAATGAAACCAAACACCGTTCTTTGTGCTATTCAATTTCAGAAACTAATCAATTGAACACAAGGATTTCAACGTTTCTCACAGCCCGTAGTATTGTACCGCCAGAGTCCACGATTTGTGAATGATATAAAAATATAATGGCATATATGCTGCAATATGCCCTTGACATGCAATTTTAATGCTGATGATAAAATTGTTCTTCAAAATTTGAATCTGATACACATTTTTCGATTTGATACCTTAACTTTCATTGTGTAAAGTTCACATTTGATTAGAACTGACATGGTTTTATGATCTTTATTCTATTATTTTTTACTCTAAAATCAACTTAGTTTACTTCTTTTTAAAGTTGATAGTAGCATAAATTGTTATTTTATGATCATATTGGCGTTTGCGCAGACCGCTATTTCAAGGTCCTATGTCTGTCAACCGTCGTCTATGTTTTGATACGGATTTATGTGTTATAAGTATGCACTTGCTATTTTATAGCGTCTAGCGAATTGCTCTTTTAATAAAGGACAATAGGCATTTTAGTATTAAACACTACATAGAGACTACGTAATCCCAGAGATGTATCTAAGGTGTGACATAGGAGTACTAAGTCTATGTAAATTTTATTTTACTAATGAATTGGTTTTCGTCGTAAGGACAATTGGACCATAAACTCTAAGCAAGTTGAATCGGGTTCCCTACTTGTTTTCGAAAGTTGATGATTCGATTTTTATTACATCGAACACGATGTGTCGATAATTCAGTTGTACGATGTTTTATTCCGTCGATGTGTTATTGGTGCGATGTAACGTTTGTGCGAAAAATCCTGTTACGAAAAACCCTACAACGATTGCTCATTTGTTCGGTAATTTATATATATATATATATACTTACTTCGAAAGTATGTAGGTTTAAAAAGCCGAAAGTAATTTATATTTTATTTGTTCGGTATTTTATTCCGTACTGCTTCCGTTTTGGTATACAACACCTAAAATACTCTTTTAATAATGATTTATTTTAATAATCAAGTATAGAATGGAAACATAACCTGCTTATGTTAATATCCCAATAAAATAAAATTAACAATAAATTATTTTCTAGCACAAGTCTGTCTGTTGGTAACGTAGAATCAAATAAAGCTTTTAATTTCCAAATGACATAACTATTCCACAACTTTTTACTGTTGCTGGGTCCAAAACGCCCATTATCTATTAGTTAATTGAGCACATTTTGATACTAACCTTACCTTCATGCACATAGACGATGCACTTGAATATTTAAAATACTGATGATTTATATTATAATTTTAATTAACGAATGTTTATTCTTATTTCTAGGTAAGCAGACCTTCGAATTTAAATCATATCTGAGTAAGTTATTAAATGTTTTTTTTATGAATGGCATTGAATTGTCACAACCACAACACATCAATGTTATTTTAAGTGTCATCTTTAAGGAATGTCATTACCAAACATGAATGTTCAGGATGATTTTTTTCAAGTGGGCGTGGATCAACTTGTTAAAGGATTCCGTTTGCCATATGTCCTTACTTCTCAGAATTATGCATGTAGCATGTGTTTTTTTCCTTAATAAACTTATAGGAATATTGAATTTTTAGGAATATTGAATTTTGAAGATTTAATGGTCCAGTTTTAATCTAAACCAGTATCAAGGCCTAGGACTCTTTTGAGTGCTTTTCGCTATTCCTCATAATTTCGGATTTCGTCATACGGAGTGTACACACACCCACTTAAGTAATTCATCACCTTTGTAGACAAGTGAACTGTCACATAGTCCACCCATTAATTGAAATTAGCTTCAAAGAACTTAGAATCACTTCTTTGAATCTAGTTTCAATACAAATATTAATAAAAGATATGACAAACTTTACATAAATGAAGACTGAATACCTAGTACAACAACATTAGCAATAACGTGTACTGGACCTCAATCACTGTCACAGAAATAGGTCGTGTCCCAAGTCCCAACAATGGCACAGAAGCCTGTGCCGAGAACAGTCCCGTGCCGGGCCGTGTCTGTGGCACCGTGACAGCCGTGTCACAGGACCTGTTTTATTCTATTATTGTTTTTGTTGAATAACAAAAAGTACTCAGTGCAAAGTATTTTCTTTTAAAAGGTAGGGTTTCGTAAACATAGCGAACCATCATCCTCTTGTTCTTATTGAAGCAAGTCCAATAAGGTCTAGCATAAGTTCTTTATTATCACAGTGTTCATCTCCTTACTGTAAAACAGTGCTAATTGAAAAGGGATTCATAATTAAATCCATTATTCTTTGTAATTTTTCGCCAAGAATTCACAAACGGTCATAAATTCAGTATCTATGTTATTGAAAAGAAGGGCTTTAGCCCGAGCCATCTCTGTTTCTAGTGTTAATCAAATATAACTATGAGGCTAGACGACGTCCCACAGAACCATGAGGTGAAAGAGCGCAGACGAATGTTCCAATTAAACATAGGTACTCTCAATTTAATTTATTTTCATCAGTCACACTCGTGGGCGTTGGCTCCAGCCGGGCTTAACTTTGATCGGTTCAATAACAAACAAATTCATTGGACGAATAATATCTGTCAATACACTCATATTTACTCACAGTTATTTCGAGTATCTGACTTTGTCCGTTTAGTCACTTTGAGTAGGACGGCCAACCTTACTGAATGAGTTTGAATTTAAATTACTTTGCTCATACATACATAGTAGGGGCCAATGTACCGGCTTTTGCAGTAGCCGTGGCCCACCCCTTAGTAGTTTTAGAATTTACTCTTCTACACTTCTTCTCTATAGATATACATTTTCTGTATCTACGTATAATTTTCTATTCCAATTTATTTGTAATGTGCGCAACATTATCTTCTTTCATTCAAAGTAGTTTTTAACTGTACTCTATATATACGACAGTTCCTCTCCCACTGATATTTAATTTTATTGGACGTATATAAACTTTGATATTACTCATGTATACGTGGCATATCGTTGACGTAAGTGTCCACATTATGACAAACAACGAGCTGAATTTAAATATTTATGTTCATATTAACATTTTAGTAGAGCAGTGTCTATACACTCCACCTAACATCTCCGTTTCTAGGCGGTATACTAATATCATGTTGGAATTACCTCACTATTTCAGTATTTTCTGCTTCGAATCTATGGGAAATTGCTACAAAAACGAGCAATGTTTCCTAGAAAGCGATTCTATTTCAAAGTAGTAAGGTAGAAACTCGCGTGGGTGAATATGCTTTAGCGAAGGCAGTTGTTCAATACAGTGAGGGTTCTTATTTCCGTCAGCCGGGTTGCTATTGCGTTATCTGCAAGGATTTGTCGTCGCCGGTACCTCCGCATCCGGCCCTCGGCGCGCAGAAAATGAGAGAAATAAACAAAACGTTGTGTACGTAGACACTGCCTCTTGATCTCGACTCCTATAAAGTAAATAGATAACGTTGTGGAGAAATATTTGCTGAAATGTTCAAGTGGTTGAACGTATACGAGCCTTATGTGATAGCTGTTTCAATTGTGCCCAATGAGACATGATGTGGCAAAATTGATTTCAAACTTTTGACAAAGCTGATAATAACGTATATTATAGCATAAATTGAGTAGTGGTTGTTGGAAATATCAAATGAAATTTAATCATCAATAACTGTTTTGTTTAGGCATGTAATAAAATTATTTCTTAGTAACGGTAAATTTTGTAAAATTTACCTCTGATAATAACACCAACCATTTTTCCGCTACTTATCATACTGAACATTTATTTGCTTATCGCTCAGTATAATTTAGTTTTACGTTAGTGATAGGCGTAGCTTAGTAACATTTGACTGAACATGCTTTTTTATCAACTCTTCGATACTGTTAGTTACGAGCAAGTTAAAGCACTAGATATAAGTCTTTACGTGGCAATGCCGTACTTAAAGTTTTAGCTATATTGCAGCAGCAAATATCTCTAATATGCTGCTATATATGGCAGTTTCGTCGGAGTAAAGTTAGATGGCGTCGCATCTTAAGCAGTTATGAGGTCAGGTGCCGGAGTCAAGTCTTTCTAAACACGGATTGTAGAGGTGGATGCAGTGCAGCGTGCAGGGATCCTTGACACGATTCGCCGTAGTCTTCTGTTAGTCACACAATATGGACCCACCGGGTGAAATTACTTTTATAAAGTAGAACTAGCGATTTGAGTGTCAGACAAACTTAGCATGTCAAAAGAATGATGTCTTAGTTACTTTTTCTTGCAAAGGGATTTCAAATGTATACACAGTTACGTTTGTGCTACGAACCGTTTTATTTTGTCTTAGTAGTTTTAGTAAATCTAAAACCTCGACTTTTTCTCGGTTTTAGTTAACACTTTGTTTTCAATCATTGACTTTGAAAGCAAAATTCTCGCACTGCAAAAACGTATCTAAATGTCATAAAATAGTGCTAATTTAGTCTTTGTGATAAAAATATAATCTAAGGTAACTAGTGCAAGAAATTCGAAGTAAAACAGTAAATTGCACAAAATAGTTCCAATTTAGTCTTTGTGATAAAAATATCCTTTGTATAAAATCTTAGGCAACTAACTAGTGCAAGAAATTCGAAAAGAGTTTGGAAAAAGATTAGGATCTAATTCTTTACCCAATTAATCACTCTGAAGATGTAGCGTGAAATTAAGATGTCTGCAAACTGTTAGATTTACAAATGCCTGAAGATCCAAAGCCTTAATTTCAGCAAGACTGCTGAAAATACGTTTTTGAATTTTCGTCGCTTCATTTCTATTGAAATAGTCTAGTTTGTTAAAGCATGATGATTGATTGCATTAGATTCGGCACCGATTCATTATGGAATCACTGTCGGTCGTTAGCGACTCTTTATTGGATCACTTCAAACCTCATTATACTTGGCTAATGATATAACTGCATTACAATTTACGTCATAGTGACAATCGAAGTTTAATCTAGTTTGAATGATTTCACCGATTGCAAATAAATCGGGGGTTTTTGTTGATTTTACCTAATACTGTGGTGTAAAGTGTTCCAATTTAACAATCTGCTTGGGTACCTAGATTTGTCAAATGCTTTTACTAAAACTGTTTATTTTATTATGTAACTGAATTGCAATTAGTCTCTCGTTTTTGTCTGCGTATTGCAAAAAAAAAAAAACAGTTGAATCTAAAACTCTACCTATAAAAACATATTGGTTTCGTCCCCAAATAAGGGAGAGGACGTGATCAATACTTAATAAAGCACACACTTGTATCCATCACGTATACGCCCACACCACAGCCTCAATCCTTTATGGCTAGCTAATGAATTTTCATATTCATCGAACAACCGGTTTCCAAGTAGACGTACCCAATTATCATCCCGCTCTATTCATAATATGTGCCGGGGCTGTGGGCGACACTCGAGACCATCCAACGGATCTGGCCCACGTACTTAGACTTGTGCACCCATCCGTCCGGATTCCCAACGGATGTGTCCCAGATTTCGAACGAGATGAAGGACGTGCAAAATTTTCTAAGCTCCTAGATTTAGCCATTGATGAAACTTTGAATGGTTCACGTTCTTTTTGAAAGATTGGAAACTTTGTGTGATTAAAGTTTCTGCTCAAGTCTTTTATCTTTTCTATTTTCGAATTCGTAGTTACCTTGGAAATGTAGTTATGATAAAACTACTCGACTCGATCTATTAACTGTACAATAGTCAGCGTTACTGTCACCTACAATTTCGTGAGTGTTGAACAAAGTATTTTTTGTAACCAACTTACTGTAAGATCGCATTTAGCGTCATCATGTTTCACGTTTTCATTACACATATCATACGTTGCACTATAAAAGTGTGTTAGAAAGTTTCGAATCCACATGATGTAATATTTTTCTTGTTGCGTCTAGTTTGCAAAATCACGTACTTACTATTATACTAACTGCCATGTTCTTCTCTTATCTAATGTTACATGTCTAGAAGAAGTTCTTAGTTACACTCACTTACATCAGTCCTATCGCAATTCATTGTTCGGCTCGATAAAACGGGTTCGTCTTGTAACGTGCAGCTCTAGTTGGATTTCTAAGATGGTATCGGTTGCTATCGCATTGATATGTTCTAATAATCTCTAATTAGGTGTTGCAATGTCGGGTATTGATGCGATACCAGCACTAGTGGCTTCATCAGAATGTTTGTCTGAATGCAACGTTTTTGACTAACATTTTGGAATGTTTAGTTGTTGACTTGTAGTAGTTTTAAAACAGTACGTCATTATTAAAATGCGACACTTCAAGTTTTATTCTAGCATATGTTCGACTTTGTCGAGCGCCATCTCTGTCACTTTACCTTTGTGACGATCTCTTTCTAAATCTTGATGTGTCACATATTAACACTCGTTACTGTAAATAGTGCTTTGTATGTAGTATTATTTTTGTTTGAGTTTGGAATGCCTTTGACCTCTGTATATTTTTAGCTTGGCTTTGTATACAGTTGGCGTCAATACTAGCTGTTGCAGTGTCCATCACTGTGTTCAGATTCCAAAGGCGCTACAATAAAACTGAAAGTCATTGTCGTGCATCAGTGCGTATTGTATGCATTCAAGATTTTCAGGATAAACGTAGTTGCATGCTCATTACTATACTACGGTACTTTTTTTCTTTGAGCACGTTTCGAAGAAAGTGTGATGTATGTGTAATTAATTAATATTGGTTTTTATCAGCTGTGTAGTGTACATGCTTTGGTACTAACCGACATAGCTGTTGTGTTTTACGTAGTACGTATGCATGTATTAGAAGTAGTTATGGTATTTAGCTAATGATTTACTGATCTGAGTGTGCAAAGTACTTTTTTTGTTTTGGCTTAGCATGGCATGTGCATTTAGCCTACATTCATTTCACTAGATTTAGTTTTACAGAAACAAAAAAAAACTCTCACAGTCCGCCTTTATACAGTATTTTTATTAGTGCATAAAGTTATAGTAAATAAAATATTATAAAGACGAAATGTGGGTGTGCTCATTGGTTTGTCACTTTACTATTTTTTTTTTTGAGATTTGACAGACCATATCAAGGAAAGTACATGGGTTTTATCCCGAAGTATGTTTCCTTGGGATAATTTTCTACTATCACACAGGCGAGGTCACTGACAGCAGCTAGTAATACGCAATATAGGAAATATTTGATAAGAAAACACAGTCAACAAAGTGCTGTGACAACGTACCACATGACTAAGTAATATCTAAAATGACAAGAAATAATTACATATTCTACCTCATCGAAACGCCTTCCACTGTTATGTTAGTAATCAACCAATGAAACTTTAATGAAGCCATGCCGAGCTTCCCTCGACGACCAGGTGGTCACACGAGGTTGGATTTCTAGGAAATCCACTACGTGTTAACAACTGCTTGCCATAAGCCAATAGTTCAGGTAAACAGCGACGAACTAGGTACAAAATACAAAAGACTGTTTTCTTGTATCCTAGTACAGAGTCTAGTTCGCGTGCTTCGTCGCCCGATCTATTATTCAAATGCAATCCTTTCGTTCGTAGTGAACTGTTAGGCGGAACGATTTAACATGAAATTCTTTGTATTTTCTTCACCGTTTGCTGGAAAATATTCTCTCTTGCTTGTAAAGTGCACCTGTCTGATAATATTGTCACGTTTTCTTTTATCGTCTTCCAATAAAACCTTTTCTACCCCACTGTTGGGCTCGGGTCTGCCATTGTTTTCAGTTTTTTCTGCGTTTTCCTTGCACTGATTCAGAAAAAACTCCAAATCTATGCGCCATCATATCTAATGTCTCAGCGGGGACTTCTCGTGCCGGACCCTGGTTCTTACCATGGTTTGGAGTTAGAAGAAACGGGATGCGCTCGCCTCCTTCCGCTGGCACAAGATGCCCCAGCCGTAGCAGCCCCTCAGTAGGAGAAGAAGGCATTTGATTCGCTCAAGTTGTCAGTAAAATAAGTTGACCTAAAAAAACCATTTCTAATACCTACCTCGGTGACGATACCCGGTCTACAAGCATCCCCTGTGAAACCAGTCTAGCTCATCTCATCTTGTAAGTGTATCCCGCCCATTGCTATTCCAACCTTGCAGGCTTATCGCCAACGTCAGCAATAAATTCAAATTACTATGCCTAAAATGATCCCTGTAGCAGCATCCAAGTTCCAATACACCATCCCATTTCACACTATATGCCTGTACCACACAGATAGCGAAGCGAGGTTCCGTCAAGGGCAATGGCGTGAAAATATGATTGATTCACTTCCAGATGTTGGGCAACCCTCATACATCATAGTGCTCGCTCGTAGGCGAAACAGTTTTGAGATAGGTATTGGGTAGCTAGATTGTGTTATACTTGACTAGGTTTAAGTGCCTCGCTCGAGAGAGATATTTTGTAGTTTATCTTGGCGAACAGTGATGTAGAAATGGGCGAAACTAACGGTACAACAGCTGTTTGTTACAGAGGATGTTGGAAGGTCTCAACTTATCAGAGAAGGGGTTGATATTATTCTTGATTCATCGTCCACGCTTTAGGTGAGAATAGATATAGTTTTATATATTCCCACTGAAGTGTTGACCGCACGGAAGATACATTTATTAAAGAAGCTAGGTTTTTAGGTGCCAATGAATCTGCTTCCGCTAAGATGGCTTCCGTTACAATAAAACCCTAGTTACAATTTTCCTTTTTGCTTTTATTATGTGAAAACAAAGGAAACAAATAAAATATTATTAACAATTAAATTATCATAAGCCAGTAGTTGTTAACGAGTTGACCAATCTCAACTGACAGCATCCGTTGATGAACATGACGAGAAATACCACTCAGTTCAACCATTTTGAAGTGAACCGAATGAAAAACTAACGTACGCGCTGCTAGAAGTGAGGCATTTGTCAATAACAAATACGGTTCTAGATTAAAATCTAAATTTATTTCGTTTGCCTGAAATTCAGTTCTATATACAACAGAAAAATCGATCAGACAACCAACTAACCGATACATATGTAAATACACCCAAACCAATACAGCTAAATTGTCAATACTATTCACTCCACCACGAAAACATGTATTTCGTTACTAAGTTTAATACGATTACCATAACATGGTAATTGTGATGGTAATTCCTGGCTTGTCTCGCCATTTGCCGTGAACTCGGTTCCCACGTGTAAGCCTGTTTATTTCGCGTATGACGTCAATGGCTCCTGTCTGGGTTTTTACAATATGCAATGTGGACGTGGCTGAAGAATCGTGGCTATATTTTGTTATTTAGAAATCGCAATCTGTCGATAATATTAGGTTTTGAATACTGGCAAAGGCTTGTATTGTATTCGCTTGTCGATGTAACGTAGCAGCTTACTTTCTTTAATTACTGCTTTTCAAATTCAGCTAATGAATGCCATTCAAGTTTGTTGATTATGTTTATTTCGATTAAAGTCCAGTGACTATTAGTGTTTGTGTTACTATTGTTTTTATCATTTACTAGCGACCCGCCCCAGCTTCGCACGGATGCAAAGGTGATATATTATATCTATAAACCTTCCTCTTGAATCACTCTTTCTATTAAAAAAAAACCGCATCAAAATCCGTTGCGTACTTTTAAAGATCTAAGCATACATGGGATCTAAGCAACTTTATTTTATACTATGTACAAAAGGCACGTGTGTGCGTGTGTGTTTATGTATGTATTATTTTTAGTTACTATTTAATTATAAACAACTAGCGACCCGCCCCAACTTCGCACGGGTGCTATGTTGATATTAAATATATTAATGCATTTATACATATAAACATTCTATTGAATCACTCTATTTATCGCATCGAAATCCGTTACTTAGTTTTAAAGTTGTGAGCATACATAGGGGCGGGAAGCGACTTGGTTTTCCACTATGTAATGATTTGATTCCTAGTGGACATTGTGATGTCAATTTTGGGGTAGTTTTGTATCACAAATATTTGCACAACTGGACCAATATGTGGAATAATTGAAACTGGCACCATCTCGGTATAATGGGACTGAGTATTTTATTGTAGTATTGATTACTTCAGCGGAGCTTGCTGAGAAGCCTGACATTTGGTGCCAAATACTGCATTAGAACGTGTTACATCTGTATTCTAATGCAAATTAAACAGACTGTATTCTGTATTTGTAAATACTAATATTTATTTCGTTTTTGAACTTGACACGGCATTTATTGTGCGGAAATCATGCAAAGCCTAAAAAAAAGATATATTATACTAAACTTCATGGAACTGATTAATAATGTAACCTTGATAAATTTAACTTCTATTTAAATGTAAAGTACATAATAAATGATAGTATTGTAGCAATAAGACATGGACTAAAAGGTACATAAAACAGGAATGTTAGATAAACTGAAAGCCCACAAAATAACATCGTTCCAAGATTACTTTATTGCGTAAACAGTGGTGGCAGGTAGCGCGTCTGCAATCATCATCGCGTTCAGTTGACACTTACATAACCATAACAAGGAAAATAAGACGACTTACAAACAACTTCCTTGTCCAAAGGAATTTTAACCAAAGAAACATGCAACTTGTCTCATTTTTGTCTCAACTAACAAAGAGACTGTTAGTATTGGAAGTGCGTATATGTAAGTTGATTGGTGTCTACGCAACCCTCATTAGCATAGGTCGGTCGTTTACGCCCAGTGGTCATTTCGTCATAGTTTTACATTATACGTACATTCACTGTAACGTGGGTAGTAGCTACGCATCATAACTTGTGTTGTCTGTGAATGAATGTTTAGCGTCTCTGGTTTCAATTTTTTTATTTTCAACTAGCTACCCGCCCCAGCTTCGCATGGGTGCTATGGTGATATTATTTTTATTTTTTTTTGTTAGCCTATTCTGTCCCACTCTTGGGCAAAGGCCTCCCTCCACTCCTTCCATCCATCGCGGACCCAAACATATTATGCATGTATTATACGTATAAACGTTCCTTTTGAATCACTATCTATTTCCGCATAAACCGCATCAAAATCCGTTGCGAAGTTTTAAGCATAACGTTAGTTCTAAGCATACATAGGGATAGACACCAGGAAACGACTTTGTTTTATATTATGTTTTTAATATAACAAAGATACATCAAACAGTCGATATCTTTGTCCATGTTTATGAATATCACCTTCCTGTCTTTGTCTAATGTTACTTTATGACGACACATGTTTACTTCTTTCTCAAAATCGATCCACCTTGTTTTTGCCTCTCTCTTCTCTACTTTCCCCTCCGTAACGTCTCTATCGTATTGATCATCAAATTAATTGGACTTGTTACTATACGATCTTTACTAGAAACTCGATCATTAGCTACATTCTTTGTATTAGTTTTCTAATATAAAAAGCTTTACAGAATTCGTGAAGTCCTTTAAAAATAATGAGAAACTGGTACTTAGGTGTTATTTGGAACAAAATACTTATTGAAATGATTTTAATAAGGAAAATAAAAGAAAAAAAAACCGGCCAAGTGCGAGTCGGGCTCGCGCACAAAGGGTTCCGTAGCAGCAAATATAATAAACTTATTATGTCAATTTATACACCTGGTGAATGGAGCCTAAACTCTCCGTAGCGGATTTTTAAAGGTGTACAATACTGTAGTATATTTTTTGATCTATCTTATAAGGTTCAGCCATCGTTTTCAGTGTAAGCACAATAACTTAACCAAAATTACAGTTAAATCAACCTATCTCAAAAACTATAAGAGATACTTTGATCAAACCAAAAATCGTTGAAAGAGTTAATTAGCATGCATCACCTCTATTTTTTTTAGAATTTTATACCCCGTAGTTATAAAAATAGAGGGGGGGGGGACATACTTTTTACGACTTTGAGAGCTGATATCTCAAAAACCGTTCACTTTAAGAAAAATGTTTTTTAGAAAACTTTATATCATTTTAAAAGACCTTTCCATTGATACCCCACACGGGTATGTACATCGAAAAAAAAATTTTCATCCCTCAGTTACATGTATGGGGGGCCCCACCCCCAATTCTTTTTTTTACTATTTAGTGTCATAATTTTGTAGCGGTTCATACAACACATATTCCCATCAAATTTCATCACTGTAGTACTTATAGTTTCCGAGTAAATCGGCTGTGACAGACGGACAGACGGACAGACGGACAGACGGACATGACGAAACTATAAGGGTTCCGTTTTTGCCATTTTGGCTACGGAACCCTAAAAACGAACTGTAAACCACACAATCGAGTGCTTCACTTCGCTAATATTCGCTAATTTATATTTTTGGACAAAATCCATTATTTAATTGATTATGAAAAAAAAATGTGAAAAAACACCCGTCTAGTCGGAGGATCCACCCTCCTCAACGTATCTGGGACTTAACTCTCTGTTTCACATACCTCCAAAAATCTGAACCATTTTGAAGTATAGTTCTTCACTACGATGGAATTGGCCTATTGTCCAGTTTTTATGGCTTTGCCTATTCAAGTTTAAGTTTTTAGCAGTAACACATTCCCTTAGACCCGCAGACAGTAGACCACCCTTTTTACCGTTATTATTCAAATGGGTGTTGCTTGCTTATCATTTAGAGCTCCTATTGTTTTTGCACTGCAGTTAACGTCGATTCCTTTTAATGCGGGCTCGGTAATAATTCTATTGAACGAAATAGTACCTGATGGATTAAGTTGTAAAACACGTGTTTTGTCAAAATCAAAGAATATCAAGAATAAAACCTATTGTTTTTGTTTAAAACAATTGTAAAAGGCTGTAAAAATATTACTTACTAGCTTTCTCCCAGCGGCTTTACCAGCTTGAAAATAGGTTTTCGCACAAACTTTGGACACGCGTTTCATGCCCTTAGAGGGTGAATTTTGGAAAATCCTTTCTTAGTGTTACGTTATAAAAAAAAGGCTTGTGCAAAATTTCACGCTCCTAGTCCCAGTAGTTTCGACTGTGCGTTGATATGTCAGTCAATCAATTTCTCCTTTTATATATAGATATAGATAGCTAGTAATCGAATACTGTCGGCTAAGTTTTGTTTTAAAATGTAAAATTGAGTTTTATTAGTGTATTGTACATTTGTACATATTATGTCTAGCATAACTTGCCATTTAATTACCAGCCTAGCCTTATAACTAGACGGCGCAGTTTAACCTGCTGTTTGAATGATATCTTTCTGTCTGTATGTGTTTTAACTAATCTCTGCTTGAGCGACGGAACTTTCACTGGCAAGTAACTAATGTTTTAAAGAGTAACCATGAAATCGTGAGTAGACACGGGTGAAGTCGCGGGCATTAGCTAGTATACTCGTACGTATAAAGTGAGAGTTGTAATTAATTTGAATCCCAAAGGGATCCTTGTCATTCGCCTTTCTGACGCTTGTTGTGATTGTGTTTGCAACTTTAAATTGGTACGGAGCTCGTAATTAGTTTGTGTTTCACTAATTATTTTATTTATTAATTGTATGCCTTTCTTCATTACCGCAGTGGTAGAACAACAAGGCGATGTTAAAAAAACAAGCTTTTATAAATTTTTCGCCAGATTTCTTTTTTATAGTATTTTTCTTAAGTACATGATATGGGAATATATTAAAATATTTTACATAAAAAATAACTAGTCCGCCACCTCGTTCTAAGCGCAGAATGTCCAGTATTTATCGTAACGTTATAAATATAAATTTTATAATCACTATTTGGTGGACTTTTAATTATAAATACATATTACATATTACGTTTATTTTTGTCACATTTGTTTTATTAATATATTTTATACTTTATTGTTCACCGCATTTACTACAAATATACATAGGACAAAAAAAGAAAAAAGAATAAGGGTACAATGGTTTTAAACATAAATTATAAAATTACAATCGCGGCATATCCAGCTTCAAGAGTCAGCCATATTGGATTTAGAATGACGTCACTTAAGCATGCTTTACAATCCAAACTGAACCTATATTATCTACGAAATCATCTCATCAAGGATAACTATTTTAAAGTTCATTTGCAAGATTTAAGATTAACATACAAATATTGCAAATCCTTAAAAGCCTCGTAAAAAGCAGCTAACTTTTTCCGCTTCGCTTGTCAGATCTTCAAACGAATTTCTTTTCCAAGTTCCTTTGCCTTCAAAAGCGATGCCTTCATAAGATATTTTTCATCAATACTTCTTTCCTTAATTGAACTAGTGGTAGTGGTGATAGTTGATTTTTTTTTCCAAAGGAGAAATAGGACAGAATATAAGTAATTATTAATTGGGCAAAAAGGTAAGCCTATAAGTAAGTCATGAAACACCATAAATGATTATAGCTATTTCACATATATAAGATATCCTGTCCTCCGAATTAGGAAACGATCCTGACCCTTGAGTGAGTGCGCTTTCAAATGCACTGATACAGTTTGATAGATTATAGCAGACAAGTATTACAATGTTATCCCATATAACTGCCAAAGGAGGAAGCCGAAGCCCGGTCATCTGGTACGATTACCAGACGACTAGGCTTGGTCTGGAATCGTCCAGACCAAGCCTAGTCGTCTGGTAGTAGTCGGCGACGGCACTGTTCACGCGCGCCTCAAGGAGTTATCAGCAAACCGTAGGGACCCTGCAGAAGGGCCAAGGGTTCTTGTCTGAAAAGAAGGCTCTAGCCTTGAAATATATGGTAACATAGGAACGGGGTAGGTTATTTAGTCAGTAAGTCTGACACTGTCTCCAGCTCCGCCCAAGGGCGGGATTCGTCATTGGATGATTTTTACCCACCATACAACAAATTCCCATATAACTGCGATTTAGGGAAAAACGTATACTATTCCTCTACCGAAGGTGTACATCACATCTAAATTATAAATAAAAGTCTTGGTAGGTAACCTGCATAAAACAGTTCCATAGAAACAGAACAACACACAACAATTGACAATACCTCGAAGTGAACTGTCCTTCACGGGTCGTTTACACCCAGTAATGTAGTATTTAGTGCTTTGTGTGGATGGTCGTGTTTGATAACAACACACACACATCAACACGAAACACGCCTATTTACTTTGTTATAAAATAAACTATATGACGGAAATACGAGGGGTGACCCAAAAGTAATGATAAACGGGTATTTCTAATAAAGATAAAAATCCAAAAAAATTTTTTTTAGCTTCCTCGGTTCTTCACTACTTCCCACCTAAAAAATTTTATAAATAGGACGTCATTTGGAGGAGCTACATTCATTTGAATACCAGGAGTCGGAGCGACAACACGAAAATGGAGAAACAAGAAGTGAGATGCGTCATTAAGTACCTGTGTTTGAAAAAAATGTCTACCAAAGAGATACACGCTGATTTGGTGGAGACACTGGGGGAGTCTGCTCCTCCATATTCTACGGTGGTACGGTGGTGTAAAGACTTTAAGCTGGGTAGAACATCCACAGAAGATGAATATCGCGAGGGATGCCCAACCTCGTCCCTCACTGAAGAAAACGTGAAAAAAATCGAAGATATCGATTAGCAGACTGAAGAGTAACCGTCAAACATTTAGCTGAGGTCACAGGGATCTCATATGGCAGCATCCAAAACATTTTGACCAGCAAATTGAATATGAAGAAGGTCTCCGCGCGTTGGGTACCGAGAATGTTAACCGAAGAACAAAAGAAAAATCGAGTTGACATTTCAAGAGCCAATCTTGCAAAGTTCCAGGCTGGCGAACAAAATTTTTTGTCTCGATTTGTGACCATGGACGAAATATGGATCCATCATTTTGATCCTGAGACCAAACAACAATCGATGACTTGGAAAAGGCCATCCTCACCGACGCCGAAGAAGTTCAAAGTTTCGAACTCGGCGGGCAAGGTTATGGCATCCGTTTTCTGGGATGCTGAGGGAATCATAATGGTTGATTACCTGGAAAAGGGAGTTACTATAACGGGCTTCTACTACGCTGAACAAATAAGATGACTGCGAGAAGCCATAAAGGAAAAAAGACGGGGCAAACTCCGAGCGAAAGTCCTGTTTCATCAGGACAACGCTCTTGCACACAAAGCCGAAGTTGCGATGGCTGCCATTCGAGAAGCAGGCTTCGAACTGGTCGACCACCCACCCTATTCTCTAGATTTAGCCCCCAGTGATTTCTATCTCCTTCCACGACTCAAAGAACACCTCCGAGGCAAGAAATTTGACGATGATAGCGACGTGATGGCCGCGGTTAAGGACTTTTTTGAGAGTCACGATAAAGATTTTTTTTCTAAGGGAATTTTAGGTTTAGAAAAGAGATGGACTAAATGTATAGACTTGCTAGGAGACTATGTTGAGAAATAAATTTATTTTTTTATTTTATTCATTGTGTTTATTATTGATTATCATTACTTTTGGATCACCCCTCGTATGTCTTACTACAAAAGCCCTCGTCATTTCTAAAGGCGATAAATCTATTTCCGGAACTTTTCCCTTTACCACGTTTTCCCTTTCAGAAATTCCCCGTGGTCCTAGTAGGTATCGACCCTGTTGGGCACCTATGGTTTTGGTAATATGTCTTCGAGACGCCTTGAAACAATTCGCACCGTCGACTCGACGACGACGGCGACGTTTACGAAGACAAGTTGAGCGTTCCGTCGTACATTGCAGCAGCGGGCCGCATCATCGCACGCCCAAATACAAACATTTATGGCAATGTACGACAAGCGCACAACATGAGGCGTCTCCGTAATCAAGCACTTACCGTATGACCAGACGGCGACCTATCCATCCACGGCAAATTTTTCATAATAATATCACATAGTCCTAACAGAGCCTGTATAGACATGACAGGTATCCTGCTGTACATTTCCATTGTCGCAATCTACAAATAAGCGATCCAATTTACTTTCCAATTGCTAAGCGTGCTGTGCAATTTTCCTTAGCTAGTTTTCTGTCTTCAAACGCACGAAAAACTCTTCTGTCAAGATTTCCCTGCACGTTGTTAACTACAAATCAAGCTAGAATGTTAGATGCAACCGCGTGGTAATCGTATCCGCCTCTCATTTAATTAAAACGTGACTGGTTTGCGTGCGCAAGAGTCACCCGACTGCTATAGATTGATGGTGAGTGCGTCCCAACAATTACTGAAGAATTTATCACTAGCTGCAATGTACGGAATGTTCAGGATTGTGATGGTTGCTGGAATCACATTAATGTGGTCATTAGAGACCATTATTTATTTCAAATCATCATCAGACTTTTTCCCACTGCTGGGACACAGGCCTTCTCTCTAGGAAAGGGAATGGGAAGCCGCCACGCGGGGCCAGTGCTGATTGTCGGATGTCACATATCTTCGAATTCTTAGTTCTAGGACATGCCAGTTTTATCTCGATGTTTTCCTTCACCGTTTTGAGAGCAGTGGTGATGAAATAAATTATTTAATTACAAAGTAATGCGCCTGGCTGGGTTTAAACCCGCGACCACAACTCGAAAGTCGATTTATTTCAAATGATTTCCTGTAATATTATAAAAAGCTCCATTGATACAGATCCTTGAAAATCTAGGCTACAAACTTTCTGTGAATAATTTAATTAATAATTATTGCATGTTTATATTGTTTATTGAAATTGAAACTTATAAACTTACGCCAATGCGCCATAAATGTGATCGTAACTATTTTATGACGGCCATTTCAGATATTGATTAAGAATTTTAGATAATATCATAATTGTTTAATTATTATACTTCAGTCTTATACAACAGCGGTGAATTTCTAAACGACTATCTAAAACGTCGTCGCGTGCGCATATTTCATTAGACTAGCTTGTCTTTGGCTCCAGTCGTCCCTCGACAGAATTCAATGATCCTATAATGTCTTCCTCACTTGTCTTGCATTTGACGTTTCAATGTTCTTGGTAGTTTTTAACCATGAAACACGGAGCCTATCTTTGGATGGTTCAGTACCACTTATCGAGTTCTTTTAGTAACTGGCAAAGCACCTTAAGCAGCAGTACTATTCTTTAAGAAAACATCCTTAATGGCCACAACGACGAAGTCCAAATAGGTACATTTGATTAACAATCTGTATTGGAACATGGGTTAAAAATACAATGTACCTATTTCGATTTTGTCGATGCGGCCAACGTTGTGCTCAAGGTTGTTTTCTTAGAGAATAGCCCGCCAGTTGATCTGGACCGACATTTTGAAGATCTTTAACAGAAGTCAGAAGCCCCTAAGTCTTGCCGAAGCCTACTGGGGCCCCGGTCCGGGTCTCCGAAAGGATGGTCCGACCCTGGTCTTGTTTAGAATTCTTGTATAGCTGCTGCATAGTTACTTATTTGTAGAGTTCTCATATATAATCTAGTATTGGTAACTAAGTGAACCCAAAGCACTTTGTGCGGGTTTATAACATTTGCTATACTTTAGGTAGGTAGGTGCAAAGTGCTAGGGGGGAGGGCGAGTAGAAATGATATCATTAACTTATCTTTCCACGTAGTCGCAAGAACAATAGTAAGCCGTGTCTTGAAGGTTATCAACCTGTCACTATTACTGCATTGTCTTGTTCGAAACAATCCTGTGCCTTTGAAAACTACACACCTACCTACTTTTGCCTTAACTAGGGTTGCCATCTCTAAAATTTGGAAAACAGGACAAGACGCGTGAAAACCCCGGATTTTAGAGTCCGAAAGCCGGACATATTAACGAAATCTTTTTAATCGTGGTGTGCGAGCATAGTGCATGTCTCGCAGGCGGCCCAATTTTTTTTTAATTTATTTATTTTTTTAAACTCGGTCTAAAAATGAAACCTTCCCCGGACGCTCCCCGGACGTCCTCTAAACTAGGACAAATCCGGGGAAACCCGGCCGGATGGCAACCCTAGCCTTAAACAACTTTACCTCCAAAAGGCTAATGGGTGATTCTGTCCATAAGAAGTCTGTCTAGCTACTGGCCTGCTGGATAATGTACTAATTATGCTAGCTACCGATATTAATCAATGATTTGCATGGTACATTCCTTTGTATGTATACTGTGTCAGTTTAATACGGTTTAATTAGCAGTCTGATAGGTGAAAGTTTGGATTGATTTCATTAGTGACGAATTGATTGAGGAAATTGGAAGTGTTTTGATGTAAATATGTTAGAAATTGATTTAATGCTATTGGATTTTACTCATTTTCCACCAAAAATCGATTGTTGCCTTTAAATTGGATGAATGATTTCTATTAGAAACAAGAAACAGTTTCTAGGTTTTTCTATAGACGTGTTATAGACGTATACCCTAGCGATGGACAAGCACGTTCAAAAATATTTGTCAAAATACTAAAAAGTTAATACGTCCGCTAAGTCCACTACAGCGCTTCATTAGCATTATGTCGTCTAATATAATTTTTAAAAGTTACAGTATGGCCGTCGGATCGGTCGGTTTTAAAAAAATAAATGCCAATAACAATTTTTAACAGCAATAACAACTGCAAATTGAATTTATTTGTTTAAACTATTTATTTTTTTACGAGTTTTCAATCGCTAAAATTCGCAGAGCCTAACTTAGCTTCCCCGAAAAGTTCATACAAGTCGTTGAGGTAATTTTCCAGTATAGTTGTACCATAATTTAAGACTAGTTTTACTCGAGTTATGGAGGTGACCTTACAATCTTGTATTCAAATGACCTTTCATCAAACTTTTGCAAGCAAACTCGGTGTTAAACCTCTCGAATTCAAAAAAAATCTGTTTTTAAGTCGTAAAACAGTAGATTTCATCACTACACGAAGTATTAACTAAACAGGTGGTAGTTTAGCACAAGTTCTAGTAGAATAAGTTGGTCGGCAGTCAGATAAGGTATCTAGCCCGACGTCGCTCGCACTGGTTTCAAACCGGACCACGCTTGCTTGTATTATTGCAAGGTTCACTAGATCTTACGAGATAATAATAAAGTATGGATATTTTTTTATGGTGGGCAAAAATCATCCAATCACGTATCCCGCCCTTGGGCGAAGCGGGAAACAGTGTCAGACTCTTACAGCTGACTAAACACGCGACCCCGTTCCTTTTTCGCCCTTCGCACTGGGGCCAAGCCTTTCTTTCAGAAAGAGACTTTGAGCCCCAGCAGGCTTCCAACCCTTTTGCAGAGTCCTTACGGTTTTGCTGACTACCGTCGTCAGCGCCGTCAACGACTTGGGTTTGGTCCGGAGTGTGACCAGACGACCGGACGGTGAGCTACCCATTGCTCGCCGTCCGCAAGCCCGATAAAGTATGGATAAAACGTAAATTTTCACTGTTTTAAAGCTAAAGACAGTATATAATAGCATCAGCATTTTAATGTTCTCACTACTGGGACTCGGGCCTCTTCTGTAAGAGAGGGAATGGGTCATAATCCATCACGCGGGCCCAGTGCGGATTGGTGGATTACACAGTCATGTCTTCGGAATTTTTGGTTCTAGGACATGCCGGTTTCCTCACAATGTTTTCCTTCACCGTTTTGATTAAAAACTGATAAACTCGTTAATGTTCAAAGCAACATCATATTTAAATTAGCAACAAAATCGTTAGACTGTAGAATTAGTATTTCAAGGCAGCAATATTAGTGTAATGAGCGATTTGTACTGCCTTAATTACCATGTAGGTACATTAATACTTAATTAATTAAGATTGAGCACAATACATGGCATACATAAGTTGTACCATCTATATACATACTTGTATTACATAAATGTCTACGCACTGGATTAAGCGTACCCTACATTCGTCATTTTACTTGACTTAGGGGATCTGCATGACATAATCCTAAACAGTGATGAAATTGGGGCAGTTTTTTTTTAGTTGCAATAAACTGGTGCCAATGAAGTGTAGAAAACTTTTGTATTAACTTTTCAGTATTTTGAAAAAATAAATGCGTTGAACCATGAGGTATATTGCAGCAGACAATGCAATGTACGATAAACGCCCAACGCGCCGCGTCTCCGTAAGGGTCTCAGCACACATATGGGATCGGAAAGGGATCGTCACCGTATCGCCTCGAGCCGTTCAGAATGGTTTGTATTAAACTCCCTACTGCAACGCACACTAATCGGAATAATAACGTAATCGCCTCGCCTCGGAACAGGCTCCGAACTTGAATTACCGCGCTTACGGCTCATCGTCCCCGCGCTTACGTTTCTCCATCCACGCGCTTACGTCTCTCCGTACCCGAGCTCACATCTCTTCATACTGTGTACCCAATATCTTTTTCTTTTTTTCTTGCTATTTTCTTTTTCCTCTTCATCAAGTGCTATAGCTATGATAGCCAACTCACGTATTGTAAACCAAGACATAACCGTGCGCTACACTTAACGTTTGGATTCAAACTGATCTGGTGCCAACCAGGTCAGCCAGGGGGCGGCGAAGCGTAAGCGCGGTGTCGCCTAGCCGTAGCCGAGTTGACGTTCAGGCGCTGCTGATACGCTTTCGTTACGTGCATACGGTAGGTTGACGCCTGGTTGACAGCGAGGCGAAAGGCGTTACGGTTACGATCCCTTTCCGATCCCATTATGTGTGCTGAGACCTTAAACAAGCACTAATGTTATACAACGGTCTTTTGAAGAAATAATCGACAAATAAGCACCTCACCTATAATTATAATTATTTATGCTCTGCTAACACAAGAAAGTAATTAGCGATACCCAACAAAATCTGATATTTAACTCCGTAACGCGAATTTACGCGTTAGATATAATGTTACGCAACGTTTTCCTTTATTCCCAGATTAGGTGCGAGTAAACACGTGCCCTAATTATTCCAGGGTTTATAATAAAAAAACATGCGCGAAAGTTTCCACTGTTTACGTAAGCCTGGTAAGTTACCTTCGTTTAGGATTTAAGCACTTGTTTACGCGATGGCGCGATGGTCGTTCGTCGTACATTGCAGAAGCGGGCCGCGTCATCACAGACATTATTTTGACAATGTACGACAAACGCCTAACGTGTCGCGTCTCCGTAAAGAAGTACTAACAAATTTTTTTATCCTATTTTTTTTTAACTTCGGGCAGCTTGAGACTTCCCGCTTCAGGCAGACTCGACGAACGACCTGGGGCCCAAGTCGGTTTTTTTCAAAATATGTCATTCCACTGTCATTCCAACGCGATCCTATTGTCATTTAACTAAAAGTTCGTAATCGGTTAATCCGTAATGGTTGATCATTGTTCAGTCAGCCGTCTCGTAATAAAAATGTGGTACGAGCTGTTTTGTAGCGAATTAAAAACTATAGCCGCACAATAAATAACATTCTAATCATAAGTCACTGATTAAAGAAACTGTCACAATTTTAGTAATAAGCGCATATGTCAAACATTCATTTGTCATTATGTACGAGATTACCATTCTAAAAAATGTATTTCAGTGAAGTATCACTGATTGATCATTGGAAAGTCATAATGCCGCCATTATATTAGTAGATTACCAAACTTGTCAAAATCAACAATTATGAAATTACTACTATTCGACACTATTGTAATAGCAAACTTGAGGCCCTGATTACTGGAACAATAAAAAAAAAATCTCTAGAACGCGGCAAATGCGTTAACTTCGATTGGGACCCGAAAATCGGGTGTAATCCTTGTCATATAAGTTCTATCATCATCCGTAACAGATTTTCAGGAATCTTTTAAGAAATTCCTCAAATAAATAATCATCCATTTCTTTGGTCTCATGATTTAAAAATATATTTCATCCTTTAGTTTGTTTTTATTAATTTGCTTCTCTTTCAAGAATACTTTCAAATTGTAGCCAATTTTCTACCATGTTTGTGGCACGTGGTTTTTGCCTACATTCACCGGTCGAACAAAGTAATTTCAGTCTAAATTCAAATCCAAAATGCGCAGCCAGAGTCAGATAAAATAAGTAGTTTTATTGCTTTAAACAATTCTACTAACTCATTCTATTTCAACTTCATTTACTTCAAAAGTAACGACCATTAAAATTGTTAAACTTCCAAATAGCAACCGGTAAGATATCATGGTCAAAACAAAAGATCTTTGTTATTATCTTATCTATATTGTTTTCACAGGTCTCTTCTACCTCGAAACAGACCACCGTGACTATTTTTTAGGTACCTGAAAATAACCCAAAGCTATTAAATTCGTAGAGTATTAATTTTGGCTAAGACTTGAAGAACTTGTTCTTTTTTTAATGGTAGGTAAAAGTCATCCAATGACGAATCCCTTCCTTGGACGGAGCAGGAAACAGTGTCAGACTCTTACTGACTAAACAAACGACGCCATTCCTTTCTTGTCTTGATCCCAGGGCCCAGGTAATACGCTTGTGCGTAACTTATGCGTTTCCTTGTAAAATAAAACAATTTAGTTTTCCTAGAAAACAAATATAGGTGCTGAGCTGTCTGACTGTTTAAAGATTTAAACAAGTTGTGCTAAATTAGTCCAATTGGTAGGCATGTAGGACTAGTCGATATATTCTTCCAAAATCCGTTTTCTCGAAACCCATTTACTGCTTGTTAGTTTCTACGGATGATTCCAATTATCTGAAGAGGTTAATTAAATATAAACTAAATAATGATGGCGGCCAGGAAGTAAGGATGATACAAGAACACCCAATTTCTGGAAAAACCATTATTGATGCGTCGCAAAACGTAACTCAAGTAATGCTATTATCTGTTCAATATAATTCAATCATTCTCAGCAACTAAAATCTGTCTGCATTCCTAGCATTAATACCGGAACGTTAAAAACAGGTATTTAGATAAGAATATCATAAAAGCGAACAATATTTCACACAAAGTGATTTATGGGAACGGAGTTAAACAAAACTAATAGCTGGCTGGGAGCCATTGTCTGATAACTTTCACTTGGAAAATAAATCCCTATTCACTGCGTACCAGATATTACGAAAACCACCCAAAAAGGCCAAAGTTTGCGAGTGTGTTGTGTATTTTACTTCTTCACCTTCGAATGACTGGTGAAGAACCTGAATACGCGATGTATATTATGTCTTGGAATAATAACACATGGGATAATTCCATGTGTTATTAATGTGTTTCCATGGGGACCGCCCATTGTACCCTTAATTTTAATGTTTGTGTCCTATGTATATTTGTAAGAAATGCGGTGTACAATAAAGTTTAAATAAATAAATAATTTTTATGCCGGTTGTATTTTCTCTTGGAATAATTTTCTATTATCACGCGAGCGAAACTGCTGGCATTAGCTAACACATACCATAGCATCAGTCGTCTTATATGTTCCCACTGCTGGGATTCAGGCCTCCTCTTTAGGAAGGAATGGGTCTAAATTTGCCACGTGGGTCCAGCAGGAAGCTCCACGGAGCTTATACATAAAATAACGAAAAACCTTAAACATTTTCATCTATAAATCCTAAGTTTTTCTAGTACGAACTGAAAAGCGAGTAATTTCAGTTTAATATATTCAACATTAATGAAGTATTTATTAAAAGTCACGTTTCACACACTTTGCTGAACATAGATTTATATTGAAGCATTAATTTGACGTTCATATCTGAATATTAACACCGACTAACATAATTATAGGCGGCGTTTAAAACATGAGCTTAAGCGATTCACTAATTTGCACTTTAAGTAATTACGAAGTGAAGCCATTAGTTAAATTCTGAGAGCTTAATGACAATAATTTAGTCTCGCCGATTAAGACTTTTCCTTTTGTACCTACTCATTTAGTAAATTAGAATTTTTGCGAAGCTTAAACTAGTAGTTAGTTAATTCATGCATTTATCTACACGCATCTAATTAAAGTAGACAAAGGTAGTAATTATGTTGGTCATTATTGAATTATTGTTTTCGTCGAACTGCAAATTAACACTAACGTCCTTAGTTTAATAATTTGTATAAGCAGATTATCCGTTCCCATTTGTTATGTGATTGAGTAGACTGAACTCTTATAGTTTTTTTTTGTTTGTTTTGGCTTCACACGGCTTTTACATTTAGCCAGTATCAAGATTATTTAGTTTTTACAGTCGATTTGAGTTCTATTAGGATGTGCATATGCCACATTCTAATGTTTTTTCAACATTTGGCAGCAAATATAGCATCCACTTTCAGGGCCAGCTTCTCTAAGGTCTGTATGTATAAAAGCGGAAAGTCTCAACTTACTTACTGACTTAGGATCTAAAACGCCGAAATTATAGCACAGTCAAATATTTTTCAAATTTAAATAATTATGTAAGAATTTTTTGGTTATTTTTAACATACAGATGTACTGATACACAAATGAATACTTAGTTAACTGTTTCTACCGATGTGGTCATACTTTTGTTTCTTGGGAAGGGCTCTAACTTTAAGGGTCAGTCGTTTGTTACCTGGCTAACGAGCTGGACTGTGTAAAAAGATATTAGTGTAAACGAAGTTACTTTGCCTTTAACACTTGCTAGTTAGTATGTAGCTTGACGTTGTAAAACGAGCGGGTAAATTAAATTAAAAATATAAATTGTGAAAATTGATTGGTGAAAGACTTTTATCCAGCATGTTTGACTTGATCATAAAATCGGACAGCCGAAGGCAGTGGAAAAAATGGAGCAAGGCTTTTGCTGAGGTAACATAGGACGGAAAAAACAAGATCTAGATAAATATAATACGGTTTTACATCTGAAAAATCGCGAATCAGACCTGGTTGAGACTTGCACATCCCAGGGAAGTTGCAGTGGGTGAAACAAAACGGGAAGCAAAGACGAAATCTACCGCTCAATGAATCTTACCTTGGGTGCCAGAGTTCATTGAAAACGTATCTTTCACCTTAAATCATAGTTCAAATTTATGTAATAAATATCTTTTTTTTTTTCAAATAAATAAAGCAGCTGGTTTGTTTTGCAGAACAAGTGGTGGTCAGGCGTCGGGCCGGGCTGCTGCACCGCGCCCGCCGTGCCGAGTCGCGCCTGCGATGCGGAGCGGTCCCCGCCGCCCGCGCCTCCTCCTGCTCCGCCTGTGCTCTGCGCCAGACCCTGCTGTCGCGACGCCACGTTAGTATACAATATACATACTTTATTACCTTTTCTAGACTTATTTATTTAACTAGCTTTTGCCCGCGGCTTCGCCCGCGTGGTATTGGGGTTGGGGTTTTCGGGATAAAAAGTAGCCTATGTCCTATTCCGGAGTGTATTCTATGTCTGTGCCAAATTTCATCCAGATCCGTCCAGCCGTTTTGGCGTAATTGAGTAACAAACATCCAAACATCGTAACTTTCGCATTTATAATATTAGTAAGATATACATACTTTATATTTTTTTTTTTTTAGCATACTTTATTAACCTTTTTCTAGACTTATTTATTTAATCTTCATGTAAATTAGTGGTGTATAGGCGGACTTAATACAACAAGGCATTTTCTACCAGTCCACCTTTGGGTTAAAAAAACACTGTGGTAGGTGTTCACAATAAATAAATGCCAGATATTTAAAATAGATTGTACGAGTAATATTATTAAAATAAGTTACTTATAATAATAAAATACGTATATAACTCTAAGAACTATGTTCCGCTCCGCCTATGATTTGGGCCAGACTCTATTGTCAAACGCTGTAAAGCTGTAACGTTGAGCGGCGCTACGTTAGTCGTTTATTTTCTAAGTCTTAAATAGAAACCTGTATGAGCCAGTTATCGCTACGCCTGCCTTTTGCACCAAACCCTGCTGCCGCGACACCACCTCAGTATTCTAGTCCGGTTGTCTGGTAACAGTCCAGACCGAGCCCAAGTCGTTGACGGCGCGCACTGTTCCCGCGCGGCTCAAGGAGTTGTCAGCAAACTGTAGGGTCGAAGCCTCCAGGAGCCGATGGTTGGTGCGAAAGCGTTACACAGGGGCTCTGGGAATAAGGCAAGAGAGGAACGGGGTAGGTGGTTTAGTCAGTAAGAGTCTGACATTGTTTCCCGATTTGCCCAAGGGCGGGATTCATCATTTGATTATTTTTATCGTAGTTACTACTTTTTTTTTATTTAAAAAAAAAAAATCTTGAAATTGTTACCAAATAGATAGCGTTGTACTGTTTTACGAGTTGGACGTGACCAAAGTCACGAGCGCCAAAATATATCACTATCATTCGATCATTCATTGGCAAACGTTAAGCAAGGATCACAAAGATCCGACGCCAGGTTCTGTTAGGACAAATAACTAATACTGTCTCAGATGAACAATAGATCATTTTAAAATTTAAAACATGGTCATAATTTTAATGATTTACTTAAATACAGGTTACAAATCTAAGACAAAACATTTTAATATTGCTTTGAAATACAATAGCTACCCTACTATTGTTCTAGAAATTACCAAACTTTTCAAAACCTAAGAGATTGTTATAATTGCAAAAAATAAAGGAAAGGATACCCAATTCGAACACTGTATTACTTTTATGGCTATTAAACAATGCAATGTCTGTGTTCTACACCCAATAATTTTGAATGCACCCGTACGTGCGGCGTTATTTTTTTTAAATCAGACTTTATCTATAGCTAGTATTAGCCAAATGGGAACGCTAGCAAATCATTTGTCATGACGCAAACCAGGGAAAACTTTCCTAGGATTAAATTTTTTTGCGAAATAAAACTGCCAGAGCTCTAACATAATTTCAAGGGGAACTGCAGCTGCAATAAATAGCAAGTTGAATTAGTTACGTCAAGTGAATTTTACTCGCATTTTTTCAAATGCATTTCGGAATGTACTACATTGAGGTCTGTTTTGGTTCACTCACAACGATAGTTTACTTTCAATAGACTGGAACTACGACAGTGTCGTTAGAAAACAACTGAACTATTCATAGCATCAACATCTAATTAAAAACAAGTAAACATTTTGTTTCATACTATTGTTGCGCTTGAACCGAGCTCGTACGCTGCCCGGGCACAGGTTACCGGTGCTTATTGAATGGGACTTACAATACGGGGAATTCGGGTATTCAGACCCCTCACTACCTGAATCCCCGCTCCCCACTTCTACCCTCGGGTACCTCGGCTACCCTTCGTAGTTTCGCGTCATTCGGGCCCTCAACCCCTACGATGCGCACACGCTTCCTTCCGCGACTCGGTTTAACACAAGTTGTATTATTAAGACTATCGTTTTTACTGGACTGTTTATGATATTAGTGGATTTGTGTACAGTGTAATATAGTGTTTGTGTGTAGATATTAGTGTAGTTACAATGGATCTGTCGTTACCTAGAATCAAGTTCGAGTCTGATTTTGAAGATGACGACTTCGACGATTATATTGATCATGAAGAGATGTAAGTTGATTTGATTAGAAACTTTGTTGCTCTTCGAATTCAACATTTTGTGATTAAATCAAATGCACTGTCCCATGAAGTTCCAACCCTTCCGAAGTTTCGACGCGGGTTTTGTTATTATTACTATTTCATAATATCTGTGTTGTAAACAGCAGTTTTCAAGCGTTGATTAAAATATCGAGTATGTTAATTATGTCCCCGTTTCACTTAACATAATTGCATACACTTGATAATTGCGATATGCAAAATCGAATATTGAACACGCAGGTATCATGTATATCATTTTTAAATCTACACCTTAAAAATATAGCTTAGGAGCTTAGCTTAGTTTCTGAAAATTAGAGATTCATAAATTTTAATACCGCTATGTGTAAATTGGGTTTTTAAATAGTTTTCGAAGACTGTCTTTCTTTCCTTTAGCGTAACCTAAAGTCAGATTTACTCATTATTTAAAAAAAGACTTCATCTATATCTGTAAATAGTACTTTCTCTTTCGCAAAAAGTGTTTCACTTGCATCTGTATTCGTAAATAATAATAATAAAACTCGTCACTTACTTTCGACGTTATTTCCATTACAATTATAATCTATTTTGCCATTTTAAACTTTATTTTTCACAAAATAGAGTTCAAAATCATCAAGCCATATTTGATTTATCAGAATTGACCCAAGTTAGGGCCGATTGAAGACATGCGCGTACGCTGCTTGGGGGTTTTTACTAACGGGAATTGGTGTGTGGGTTCCTTTTAATTTTTTGTGGGTATTTTATTTTAGGACTTAGCAAAAACTGTGAGTTTAGAGCAAAGTGTAATGAAGGTGCATTTAGAGGTGAAAAAATAGTTCAGGAATGTTTGAGTAGCACTTGTGGCAGATGTTTGATGACTTCCTAACTGTTTAGGGTTCCATATCTCAAAAGGAAGAAAAATAACCTTTTTAGGATCACTTTGTAGTCCGTCTGTCTGTTTGTCACGATCGTTTATCTCGGGAACTCGTGGAGGTATCGAGTAGAAATTTAAACCATATACATACTCAAGTCTGCGTCTCCTTTCCCTTCTGAAAAATCCCTTGTGAAAAAATCAAACTCATAAGTAAACAAGAAAAAAGTTACGGCAGTTTATATCGCAAAAAAACGTAAATTTCGACACTCTCAAAGGAATCAACATTTATAGAATATATTTGTAGTAGTGTGCCATGTTGTGACGTCACGATTTACTGTTGAAACGATGAAAGAAATGTTTAAAATTTAATTAATTTATGAAAAAATAAAGAATTATTTACGAACTGTGAACGGGAAAAAAATTTAATGAGAATCCAGTTCTTCAATTAAACTCATCTCTGTCTTCTTCAATTTTGCCAAAATTTCTTCGATTTGACAGTAAGGCGTGACGTCTCAAGGAATTGTCAGCAAATCTCAAGGAGTTGTCAGCAAACTGTAGGGGCCCTTCAGGGTCGAAGTCTTCTGGAGCTGCCGGTTTGTTTGAAACTGTTACCGCGGCTCTGGGAATAAGGCAAGGAAGGAATGGTTTTTTAGTCAGTAAGAGTCTGACACTGGTCTTCCGCTCCGCCCAAGAGTGGGTTTCGTCATTCGATGATTTTCACCTACCATAAAAAAAAGGCATGACGTCACAAATTCACAACATGGCAATCGATCCTCGTCTCATTTGGAACGCATAGTAGCAGCGGGCATGGCTGTCCATGACCACTTAGTCAAACAGTATATCCAATGTGAAGAAGGAGTGGTTTTTAGACCAGCACTCAGGCATTTTTCAGCTGCAGTATGGCGCTTGCTTTTATTGGCGAAGAGAATAGACAGCCTGATTACCAACCTTTTAGCATACCACAATTTCTGTTATGGGACATGTAGGGCTTTTTTGATGTGAGACACCATCGACATTAGACTTTTACTGACTAAAACTTAGTTGTGCTCCTTTGCGTTCCAGGGCCATGGTAAACCTTTCATAAAATCCCGTAGCAATAGTAGGAATTAATTTACTGATATAGGATCTATGGATCTATTTGCCTAGAAAATCATCCAGCTCATCAACGACTATTGGTTGATATAATGTGTGGTGGCACGAGAAGATCGGCTTGGTATTGCCAAGCCACTCCTCTCCTTAGAGCTGATTTTTCAATAGCCAGATAAGTTTTAACTTAGCAATAAAAATGCTGGTACCTATAACCTATTTTGTATTCTGTTGATTGACCTGTTGGTCTAGTAGTTAGTGACCCTACCTCTGACTGCTGTGTTGGAACACTTGAAACTAGTGGGTTAGATTCCCACCCAGGACAAATGTTTGTGTGATGAACACGATCATTCGTTCTGTGTCGTGAGTGTAATTTATCTATAAACTAGCTTTTGGCCGCGGCTTCGCTCCCGGTAACTAATTATTCCACTCCACTCTACCCTGCTTTACCCTAATTTTTTTCATAAGAACCTTCTTCTGACAATAACTAAGACAACAAAAAAAGAATTAGCGAAATCGGTTCAGCTGTTCTCGAGTTTTGCGCTTACCAACACATTTTGCAATTCATTTTTATATTATAGATATATTAATAGATATAAGTATGTTTATCAGTTTTTTAGTACTCATAATACTAGATCTGCTTAACTTAACTAGATGGCGTAACTCCAACTGCGCAATGACAGCTTCGACAGGTGGTCGTCGAAGCTTTTGGCTATACGGCTATTGGCGGTCACAACAATCGGCACAATGACAGCCGAATCCACATTCCACATGTCGAAAACCTCGAGCTAAGAGAGAGGAGCTAGAGCTCGGGCTAAGTCGAGATATTTGATTTGTTTCTCTTGCCTTCACGAGATTCTCGTCATGTGGGATGGTGACATCAACTATCATTGCACGGCGCTCTAATCGGTCTATCACTAAGTTATTCGGCTTATTGGCTACAATAGTCCGGGCAGTGATGATAGACCGATCCCAGTACAACATATATGGTCATTTTCGAGAACTGGGTCGGGCACATACCTGTAGTACGGTACCTCAGAATCCACCAAGTTTTACTTCAAAGCAAGTTGCTGGTGAATAATCCTGGCTACTTGGTTATGTCTTTTCAAATATTCGCCGTTGGCCAGATGAGAACAACCAGAGATAATATGTCTTATGGTCTCACCCGGACGGTGGCATGCCCGACACACGTCAACCGGCCCGTCCTTCATAATATGTCTCCGGTAGTTGTTCGTTAGGATAACTTCGCCCATAATCGTACAGACAAAATCAGGTATATTATTATTATTGTACAAAACTTATCACACCACCATGTTTATTCCTCAGAAAAATAGTCGTTGACCAATAAGAGTCATATTGTAACAAGTAATGTTTTTGTGAACAGTGTCGGAGATAGCATCGAAGTCGGTCGCGTCGCTGAAGAAGTGGGCGTCGGCAGCGGGGGAGGCGCGGGCGCGGGCGGCGCGCGGCACAAGACGGCTCCACAGGCCGCAACGACGACGGCGCACAGCAAGCAGCTGGCGGCGGGCGGGCCCAACCACCCGCCCCAGCCGCAAGGTAACCACAAACGTAATGTCTTTGTTGTTATACCTACTCTTACACACACACACTAACACCCGCACACTTCAACCCGTTGTCAGCTAAACCGTAGGGACCCTGCAGAATGGGCGAAGCCAAATCACAACCCATCGTTAGGTTATAGGTTACTTCTAGGTAAGCGCGCTCCATCGTCGACCGCATCGTCGCTTTCCATCAGGTGAGACAGCGGTCAAGCGCGAACCTATAATCAATAAAAAAAAAATCGTCTTTTTCTGAAAGGAAGGCCAACCCAGTGCGAAAGGCAAATAAGGAACGGGGTGACACTGTTTCCCGTTCCACCCAAGGGCGTCATTGGATGATTTCAACCGACCATAAAAAAAACATACACTTGACTTAAACGTTAAACCTTCTCCAAAGAAACCCATAGAATGGCTGTGGGACTCTTAGGACTGTGGTCCCAGATTACACCTATAAATAAAATAATACAATAATTATTTTCCGAGGAGTAGGTCAGGGATCAGGCGGGATCGCAGTCAAGCACTAGTTTATAGCAATAAAAAAAAGTTATGTTTTAGTAAAGTACAGGCAACCGGAGTACAAATAACATTAAGAAAAATTTTATTTAAAAAAAAAGTAGCTACTTAATATTAATAAGCCAGTATTTTTTTTATTACTAAGGTTTTCATTAATTAAAGAACGAAGACAGTATTTATCTTAATTAATTTAAATGAAAACTGTAGAATTGGCTGTTTTGTTTTTTTTTTCTAAAAGTGAAAGTATTCTAATTTTCTAAATTAATTACTTTATTCGACTGGGTTTGCTCTCACTATACGTGAATTTATAAGAATTGCCAATCCTAGAATAAAACTAAAACTGTTATTATGATGTCTATGAAAAAATATAAAACAGTACCGACAGACGTTGTAGTGCCCAAAGTCTTTTGGCCAGAATAAAATTGAGAACCTGATGACAGTGACACCTGCCGGGTGCTATTATGTTTTCAAACCATGGAACTCGCTCAAATAAACACGAACGTTTCATTCAAATCGGTCAAGTCGTTTAGGAGTTATGTGACAAAAACCACATACAAATGAATTAATTTATTGATTTTTTGATTATATATATACCTGTATAAAGATTATTAAGTATTCAATATAAATAAATCTCTTGTAAATTAATTTAATTATTGTTAAATTTATTGTTTTCTTGAGGCGACATCGTCCAATAAAAATGTGCTTGACATTTAATGTGTCGCAATCAGAATAGCCAACTTTCAAAAATTTAATTATTTGCACTTTTGCACAACCTTGGCATTACAACTTTTAATAAAAAGTAATATTAAAGTTTTATCTAAAATATTAAAATATCACTCACTGGTAGTCGTAGAAAATTTATAAATACTGAAATAACAATTTTATTACAAAACAATTTTATCTTCACCAGTTTGAGTGACCTGTCATGTCGCCTATCTCTTATAAACACGTAGTATCAATCTCTTAGAGACTCACTTTACAAACAAATAATACAAACTATTTTACTGCAAATTAACTTAATTATGTCTCACATAAACCTAGTCGTCAAATGGTTGTATAGAAAATAAACTACCTAGCTTAAGCGAAGTTCTCGTGGGAACCAATCTGTAGTTTATTTGAACTTTCATGGACTATCCTTTGACAACTGCACTCAGAATAAGTGTTTACATTGACACAGCAAACAGTACCTTTGTACACATCGAATAGGCTCAAGCTGAGAATGTCATCATTCTCTAACTTAACGTTAACATAGATTGATTAACATTTTTGTTAACACGATTAACGATCGCTTGAGCGCATTCTAATGTGTACCATTTAACTACACTTCATTTGTGTTTGTCTTTCTTTCCTATTTTTACTAGATCCCGTCATCTCATGTCTTTTAGAACTCTCCTCATTCCTTTGGACTTCTAAAAGGTTTTTAATTCTAACACTGTTTAATGAAATACTAAAACTTCACAGCAAAATGTAGTGGTCACTGCAATTAATGTGTGTATTTCTAAGTGTTAATAGATCCGCAATATATTAGACAGTCAATGTTGTAATCGTAGTTGTAATGTCCTCTTATATTAAAGCACAGTTGTCTGCAATTGTCCCGATCCTATACATTTTAATAAGTCTATTTCTATCGCCACTTCGTCACCGAAGGCCATTTTGAATAAATCATATTTATAAAGCCTTTCAAAGACTGGTAAGCTGTTGCTTGTTAATTTGAATACAAAATTTCACAATTTCTCAGCGCTTTTAAAGTGACTCGCTCATAGTAAGTAGTGTCGAGTCGCGAGCTTGTCGCTAATAACTTCTAAATCTAAAATAACCCCATTTTTCTCAGTTGAAATGCGCAACTGGGAGAAATGACATTCATTTGACAAAACCCTGTCTTTCTTTCTTCCCCAGATCAACAAGGCAACAAAAAAAATGATAATTCTAGAAGACCTACAGCTCGAACAAAACGTGAGATCTATACACACATATTTTATACTATAACCTTTTAGAAGTCCAAACAAACTTATCATAGATATCATTACTATATCATTAAGTCACGAAACTGTGGAGACGTTTACCAAAACTGTTCTGTTTGTTTATTCATTAACTTTTCAATGGTTAACTGAGCAGTTTCGACAAATATCTTGACAGTTGTGTGGCTAACGAGTGTACTTAGTGGTCTAGACGCATGAAGCTAATATGTCGCTCTCGTATATCTGTACATGCGGATGCGGCTGGTCCTGCGACTGCGACACGACGCGACGCGACCGCTACACAACAGGCTCCGGCTGCGGTGGCGATGGCGACTACCAGCTGGTGCAGCATGAGGTGCTCTACTCCTCGTCCAATCGGTGAGTTACTACAACTTCATGTTTCATTCTACCTGGTAAACTTGACAGAGTTTGTAATCTTTTGAGGGTAACCTCGAAACATAAATGCCAATGTTTGGTTTTATATTCTAATGTTGAACCATATATGTGATGCACGGGTCGTTCCCTATATCTTCCTAGTGGAAAGTAGTAAGAAAAGAGCATATCAGTTTGGTAACCTTTCGTCATTTCCGGACGTCATCATCAAAAAAATTCTCCCATTTGATATTGAAATATACGGTACAGTTTTGAACAAACTAATTTCACACAAAGGAATAAACATTAGCCGTACAGCGTCTAAAAAGGCTTTCTATCTATTTAGCAGTTACATGCTAGTTCAATTCCCACAGTGAAAACCCATCCCTGTATAAGTAATGCATCTTAAATTGTATGGACCCAAGCTAAGTACATCGCGTCGTGAGATCGTCGCTATAATTGGCCGTAGGTACCGATACGATCTGACCACGAACAAGGCGGTGCTGTTGATTATACAGATTGATCTTGATTAACCAGAAGTACTACAACCTTCCTCGCAGTGGAATATTATGAATACGTTACAATATGCCTGCGTTCTGCACTGTAAATGTTATTGTAGGACATTGGCTAATGTTGATTTTATTCCGACGTTAGTTTTGCAATAGGTTCTTTGGTTAATGTAACAAGACTGTTATGGTAGGTGCTCAGAATTTTCTGTATTGTAAAACTAGTGTGCGCCTGTGGTTTCTGATTTGATTTAATGGATCTTAGCGTTATGTCAGCCTATAGTCTTCCTCAATTTGTAGTGTCAGTAGTTCCAATATTGTAGTCTTCTACAGTAGAAATGACAATTTCTTACCTAATCATCTAAACTTTTGGCTGAGAACATTGATTGTGGTCTGTTTTTAGTTTTACCAGGCAAGCTAAAATACGAGGTCGTCACAAGGAGCCATCATTATCCTCTACATGATATCTTTTTAAGACTCATCATGATATCGCGTATACTAAGCTACAGCTTAATGGTTACCAAGAAGGTTTTTCCTTATTCTGAAGACAGCATCAGCATTAAGCAGGACAGTAGATGCTGGATAACTTTTATACATCTATCCTCCTCCTTGCGTCGTTTGCCCTCAATACTGACGATCATGACCTCAACGAATGACTTTCTTGTTGACAATATTTCGCCATGTTGTCCCTATTTTCGGCGATTTGGATTGCGTCACATACGAATTCGTACGAATTCCTGTCTCTGGGCCTTTCCCGTCAGCTTTTCAGATTAGATTTCAGACTTCACCTTCAATTTGACCAAGTTTTATACACGTCTAGATACTCTAAAATATCGAAATCATTCCTACCTGAAGTACGCTCTATTGTTTATCTACTTTATTGGTGTCATTTTACGAAACATTTTTTTATTCAATCTTTTTTTACGCGTCAACAATCATTGCATTTGCGCTCTCAGTTCTGAGTAGAAATCCTTGCGCTCGTTTCATTTATCAACGCGTCCTTGCATTCGTTCTAGTCTTCCAAATGCATTATTCATATTCCCTACACACTTTTAAGTTTCATTTTAAATACGCTTTTTATTTACGACTCACTGGCACTGATTCAGGACGGTAATTGGGTTTTACTGAAAACTAATGTCCGCATTTTTATTTTGAATCTTTATGTCCTTAGATCTCTGAGATTTATCTGCTAGTCATTTGAATATGCAATGTTTGCTACAATGACTATCATCACACAAAGTCGCTTCCTGTCCCTATGTATGCTTAAATCTTTAAAAGTACGCAACGGATTTTGATGCGGCTTTTTTAATAGATAGAGTGATTCAAGAGGAAGGTTTATATGTATAATACATGCATAATATATTTAATATCAGCATTGCACTCGTGCCATGCTGGGGGGGTCGCTAGTGTATAATAATATGATCATTAATCTACTACAGTCATAATATTTTGTCCAACTAAGGCTGGCTTATACTGTCCTGGGACGCATAGCTTCATAGACGCGTATACGAAGCGACAACGTTGTGCAATCGTATTGTTGCCTCCGCAGTCTTTCATAGTTTTTGTATTGAAGGTGTGAGAAGGCGTAAATCAAGCGATAATGACGAACACGCGTCTTAAAGCCTAAACTAACATAAATAATACAACAATATATTCCACAACTTTCACACAACGCCGTCTAGTCTAAAGCTAAGTAGAGCTTGTGTTATGAGTTAAAAAGAACAAACAGAACAAATGAACCCACGACCTCGTGGTAGCAGTCAGGGCCACTAACTACCAGACCAACAGGCCAGTCAACTGTTGTAATTTTTTTATTAACATCCATTATTTCCTATCGTTCACGAATTCATTCTCACATTATTAACCTTTTACGTTCCTGTTACTGGAACTCTGACGTCATCTCTCTTCTCTAAGAGAGATGAAGTCATTCAGCGGTAAATAATACGTACTAACGGTTCCTAGGAAGATGACAGAAGATCGAGGTAGCTAGCCAACAGTGAACTGCTGTAGAATATTGGTGATGAAATGTTCCACAAACACATCTACAACACAACCTCATAAAGAAAAGAGAAAACAGAGAAATTACAAAAACCAACTATCAAGTTAGTTACAGTAGAAAAAAATTGTTGGACTTAAAATGCCCAGCTTAAAATCGATTCTAAGTTTTACAAATGAATAAAAAGTAGAGCAGTCTATAATCTGGTATATATTTCTATAAATATTATAACTTCGTAAGGTGGTTTTTTGATCTTATTGAGCTTAGGTGCTCTTTGAATGCACTTCTTTAATGAATTGCTTATAACAAAACAAGCTTTTTGTTATTCTAATGCAGTGAAAACTAGTCTTGTTTCCAGACTTAAGTTGCCTAAAATGAAGTCGCCTTTTTTATAGGCCTTAACAACTAAGGGCCAAATTCATCAATAAAACTAATAATGATTAATTACAACAAACGGTCTAATCGAGATTATAACTTCATTTTGTGTTCAAAACAAAACACAGTTTGTGCTTTTTTTAAAATATTGGTGTCTTCAAGCCTAGAGTGAATAGACTCTTAATAAGCTAGAGCGCCTCATCGTGGCATCACTACTTACCATCAACTAGGATCGCAGTTAAGCAATAGTTAATAGCAATTAAAAAAAAAGATTAGTTTTACTGGTGAAGTTGGCCCTAAGTCTCTATCTAGCATTATTTGTTAGAAGTGTATGTAACGTTATATTTTTGTATTACAGGTACGAGGTGTTGGAGTTCCTCGGGCGAGGTACCTTTGGGCAGGTGGTAAAGTGCTGGAAGAAGGGCACCAACGAGATAGTCGCCATCAAGATCCTCAAGAACCACCCCAGCTATGCTCGCCAAGGACAGATTGAGGTACGATGCTATTTTGTTTATTACACTTTTTCAAGCTAAAAGAAAATTAAGCAAAGTACTGGAAGACTCAGCGTTGGTAGGTAAGGCTCACATAGAGAGAACTGATGACCTAATGAGAGGCGAGGGAATCCGATGGATGTAAGACTTACTTTATCGGTCGGGGAGGCCTCTGTCCAACAGTGATCGTCTTTCGTTGAAATGATGTTTGTTAATGAAAACCAGTCACAGTCAGATTTAGTAGAAAAGGTCTGAAGAAAATTTTGTGTAGGAATTTTTGACTTTACCGTTTTGTATGTGTATAACCGTGACTAGCTAGTTATACCAGTCATAACTAACCGTAGACAAATAGAAACGTTTGCTGCCACCGCGCTACATAGTTGTTAAGGAAAGCTAAAAATATATTTTGAATCGTTTCCAATTTCCACCGGTCGCCAGCTAGTCTGTAATAAACATAGTAATAACTCATTTCATACAGTATGACCATTGTTACAACAGGTGTAGTAAATATACAAGTCATTATAACTTTACGCTAAAGTGAACTAAGTACAGTCACCCACATTCAATGCTTGCCTTAAGACGTCTTTATCTTTTACAAAATAAAACATTGTCATTCTCGCAATTCAAGCTTTACGTGTAGTTGACTGTACAAAAATTTCTCATTTTTTTGACGTAAATACTACAAAATGCAGTTTTTGAATAGTTGCCAAGTTTGCTAAAAATAACATTTTGTGTATTCGAAAACCCTTTAAGTAGGTCAAACGTTTATAGAATACTTTGTTTTGTTTGGAACTATGCTTTAGGAGAAACAGAAGACAAAGGAACCTAATTACTTTGGTTGTCTTCCAAGTTTAATAAGACAAAAGGATTTGAATTATCTAGGAATTGAAAACAAAGCTTTTTATATCTTTAAAAGGGTGTTTTGGAGTCACTAGGACCATGAGCTGAAATGCCGCTATAAGCACAGACGTAAAAAAAAAATTACACACCCGTCAAAAAAACAAAATGGCCGCCGTCAGTAACATTATTTATGTTTGATAGAAAGCTAGCAAGTCTCGATCCATTATAGTGAGTTTGGCCGAGCTCCAGCGCTTGTTTGTGTTTACCCGCCGGAGTGGCTTCTACCTTCTGTACAGGGTGAAGTTTTTGACCAAATTCGAAACTAAACTAGACCAAAATGTTAAAGTTATACCTGATTCAGAAAATCATTAAAACTTAGATTATTATTAGAGTTTAGAATAATAGGTGAATGTATAAACAACTCTGATCAGCCTCGAACCAATTAAACCTCGTACTAACACACTCGTACTCTAAAACACACACATCAAAGAATTGGAGCAAATGGTCTTCTCATCCGTTTATAATTTAAGTGTCTTCCAGGTTAGAGAGAATATGTTCTTAATAAACTAGTGTGCAATGGGGCTGATATACACCCTGATAAAAGCCCCTAAATAGAAGCAGATTAAAACTTTCGAATACCGTAATTAGAGACGTAATAGAAATTTTAATAGGTGTGCGGATCGCGTTCGCTTCGGGCTCAAGAGCACTAGTGCACTTCATTATCACTGGCTTATTGTATTAAGCAAAAAAAAAAAACACCCTGCTGACAGTAGTTATAATTTTATTACACTCGGGTATAATGATATTTGTAAGGAAAGAAGTCGAAAATTAAACGAATATAGCAATTTATTCACAGTTCGACTTTAAACAATCGACCTGTATATGCTTGATGTAGTAGTCGTAACGTGTCAGTTTGGCGACCTCCGTTCTCATATTATGACAGGTGAGAAGTACAGAACGATAACTCGGTCCAATATTTCTTAGGAATATTTTATATCAGTGTATCTTAGTAGTTTCGAATTGTAGAGTATCCGTTGAATTGAGAAAAGACATGGAATGTGTAATTTTACCTTGGTAGAATCTGTCGAAGCCCACTCGCGCCATGGGTTGACTTTAGAATGGGAAACCTATCCTGGAAAGCTAGGCAAAGAAGGAACTTGATTGGTTTTAGTCAGTAAAGGTCTGACGCCCTCTCGCTACGCCTTAGAACGAGAAAAATCGGATGATTTTACTTTCAACCTCCAACAACCACTCAAGAACACTTATATTCCATCAATTTAATTTCCTCAGCTATAATTTCTAATCTATGTATATAGAAGGAGAAACTGACTGACATATCAACGCACAGCTAAGTCCGCTGGGGCTGGAAGCTTGAAATTTTGCCTAAAGATTATTTATTTTTGGTAAGTGAGCATTAAGAAGGGATTTATGGTAACATCATCTAAACTAAACGATTTTTCCCTTCCAGGTTTCAATCCTCTCCCGCCTCTCGCAAGAGTCGGCGGACGAGTTCAACTTCGTGCGAGCGTACGAGTGCTTCCAGCACCGCTCGCACACCTGCCTGGTGTTCGAGATGCTGGAGCAGAACCTGTACGACTTCCTCAAGCAGAACAAGTTCTCGCCTCTGCCACTCAAGTACATCAGACCTATACTGCAGCAGGTGCTCACGGCTCTGCTCAAGCTTAAAGTAAGTGGTTTTGTTTGAACAATAAAATGTAGTTTGGGTTGTCCTACTTACCCAGGATTAAAGATCTTTATCTGCAGTAGTACATGACTTAGACGTCCGTAGCTAGCAAGAAAGTTAGCCGCTTAGATAAATATGACAAATCTCCCAGGAAACTTCCTATGTAACAGCTGTTAGAGAGATTGAGAGAAAGAGAGAGATATAACATATGTAACATGTTTGAGTTTCACACAAAAATGTCGTCTCGATTCCATGAATAGTTTACCAGGCATGCTTTATTTAGGCTGTGTAAGCTGAACCACGTTGCGGTTTTTGGGATAATATGTCTTATAAATAGGGGAATGGAGGCCTATTATTGTAAAGGCAGAAGTGGGTGTGTATGTTTGTTATTTTTTCACGCTCATACGGCTAAATAGATAAAAACAAAACTTGGCATAAGGGTAGACCATGTCCTCGAATAAAACACTGAATATATAATTTGCTACCTTGTTGATACGGGCGAAGCCGCTAACAAACAGCTAGTGAGCAATAAATTAACTGTGATGACATATTGTCTAACTGTACCTCTCTATTATTCCAGCAACTGGGTCTAATCCACGCGGATCTGAAGCCTGAGAACATAATGCTGGTGGAACCGGCACGCCAGCCGTACCGCGTCAAGGTGATCGACTTCGGCAGCGCCTCGCACGTCAGCAAGGCCGTCTGCAACACATACCTGCAGAGCAGATATTACAGGTAACAAAACAACACACCAGAAAACAAAAAAACACAACAAAAAAAAAACAAACACAACAAAACAAACGCAACACACAACAGAGCTACAATAACAGACGAGAGGGATAAATACAACTTTCTGGAAGCTGTTGTAATGTCCTATACTTCATTCAAAGTAACATTAGAAGTTTTAACAAATATGATTTTACTGTCCGTCCAATCGATTTTGATTTCTATTTCGTAAGCATAAAGATGGCAATAACAACAAAAAGTGTAATAATACCAATTATTTACTGCAGCCACCGTTTATCATGCCATCAACGCAATAAAAGTCAAAATAGGTTGAGTGAATAGTAAAAAAGTTTGTTTAAATTACTCTAAGAAAGATCTTTGAAACTTCATAAGTATTGATAACTCGCGTTAAAGTAGAATATAGAAGAAGTTGTTCCAATTTTTTTTTGAGAATATTCATACAAAAAAAAAAGAATACATTTTCCTCAGTATAATATTAACAAAGATATAGATGATAACTACACTATAGGTACTTCAGGATGGCAACGTTATTCATTTGCCTTTCAGTCGAAAGATAAGCAGATTCGCTGCGAGATATCCTTTATCTGATTTCATGAATATGTCATTTACATGATAAAAATGTGAATAAACTGTCTTGACGGTCACATTGTCTCAAGAGAGAATGCTAACCGTATTATGGCTAAAAGCTACTTACTACTACAATACCTGGCCAATAAGTTGAACCAAATAGTGATCGAACCTCAATGCGAAATAACAGATTTTCGGAGCTCGATTAAAGTGCGGGATAGCGGGGTCTGCGCGTAACCATAGCAACTACTATGCGTTCCAAATAAGAATAGGATCGATTGACAGAATATGACGTCTCGCCGTTCTGTCAAATCGAAGATATTTTTGCAAAATTGAAGAACTCAGAGATAAGTAAAATTTAAAAAAAATGGATTCGGAAAAAAAAATGAGTTTGTAAATTAATTTTTTTCGTAAATAAACTGAATTTTAAAAATATCTTGCCTCGATTTGACAGTAAATCGTGACGTCACAACATGGCAATCAATCCTATTCTCATTTGGAATGCATTGTATGTCCATTTTAGTTCAACCTATTTACAGTCTACCCAAAGTCTCCGTCTAGTATTTGGGAGATTACAGACATTATTTAAAATATTATGCAAATCTGTATACTCATATCAAATTTAATCCCCACAGAGCACCAGAAATAATCCTGGGCCTGGCCTTCTGCGAGGCTATCGACATGTGGTCGCTAGGCTGCGTGGTCGCCGAGCTGTTCCTGGGCTGGCCGCTGTACCCCGGCTCCTCGGAGTACGACCAGATCCGGTACATCTCGCAGACGCAGGGCCTGCCGACTGAACACATGCTCAACAGGTTAGTTACACTCGCCCCACTGTATTTTGCTGACGAAAGCTTTTATCAGAATATATGAGTACAAGGAGTATTGTTAAGAAGAGTGTTCGCAAACATATAGGTTATCTGCCTCTTTTCTCCCTATCTTATTCCAATGAAATGTCATACAACCGAGAAACATCTGTATCAATTAGCAACAATGACAAATGACAGAGAAACCTTTGTTCTTGACTTGATATAATTTCTAACTTATTCGTCAAGTTTTACCCTTGATGTGATAGAAATCACAACCATTTATTCCAAATAGACTATTTACAGGCACTTTAAATTGTCAAAATGTTGATTAATAAAAAAAAATGTGAAACTAAACTGCTGGTTCCAAAGAGTCTATGGAGAAGAGAACATGCAAGAAACTCCATGGACACTCGGAATAGGACAAGTGTAGACAAGAGATCATGTAATGCGATCTTAGTGCTTGATTATGGCGACGCGGCGCATTGGGCGTTGGTCGTACATTGCCGTGTTTCTTTGCGCGTGCGGTGACGCGGCCCGCTACTGAAATGTACGACGAACTCTCAATGCGTCGCAACTCCGTAAACAAGCACTAAACGTGATCACCACATCACACAACTTAGTGTTCTCAACCTTTTCACCTTTAAGTTCTAAAGAAGAACAACAATTCAACCTTCTGTAACAAATGTTTCAACTGTACAATCCGTTCTCACAGCGCAAGTAAGACAGCGAAGTTCTTCTACCGCGACGTGGACAGCACGTACCCGTTCTGGCGGCTCAAGACCCCCGAGGAGCACGAGCTGGAGACCGGCATCAAGAGCAAGGAGGCGAGGAAGTATATCTTCAACTGCCTCGACGACATTGGACAGGTAACCTGTTGTATGAACTTTGTATAGTACTCGGCAGATAAATTTAACTAAAATGGTCTACGTTACTACGGTTAGACGTAGCCGCCTGCTGTGTCGCACTTCGATTGAGAGCCAAAAATCTATTCGATCGCCATTTTAGTTCAAATTACATGCCGCGTATTGTACGTAACGTTGATTTTAAGTTTGTAGTGTATACTGAAAGCTTTGTATGTATATTTAGAAAAGATTTGGTTAAAATGAACGAAAAAAACACATTTCGGCCTGTCAGTGTGCAATGACATAAAGTGTGCACAGTTCTCTATTTAGTAGTTCTGTAAATTATGTTATCACAGTTTCCACAGTTTTTGAACAAATTTGCTGTTTGTTCCAAAATGCCACGAAGTATATTAAAAGGAGATTGTTTGTTGAACAGGTTAACGTACCTACGGATCTTGAAGGCGGCCAACTGTTGGCCGAGAAAGCAGACAGAAGGGAGTTCATCGATCTACTCAAGAGGATGCTCACTATGGATCAGGTTAGTTATTTATAAAAATAATTTTGTGATCTATCCATGCTCAAAAGTATTTCGGAGGTCATGGTTTTGTCACGACTATCGTAAATCAATGAGATTCGTGTTAACAAAGACTATTCTACTTTCCCTTGTCTCTAATAAAGAACATGGTCTAAGTTGTCCCCATTATTGAACTATTTCAATAACTTGACCATGCTTTTTAGCACCATCTTTCCTTTTCGCGCATTTTTTCTTTATAATAATAATCGTTCATCGCTTTCACACTTGGTCCATGCTTTATGAGTATCATTCACATATTTATTTTTAAAAGTATGCTCCTTGGTATTAAATTCTATTTATACTTTGGTTGCAATTTCAAATTTAACCCAGCCGCTGTGTAATTGACCATCCTCTCCGTTTGAGTCTAAAATGACGTTTGTTACAGGAAAGACGAATAACGCCGGGAGAGGCGCTGAACCACGCGTTCGTAACGCTCGCCCACCTCGTCGACTACGCGCATTGTAACAACGTCAAGGCCTCCGTGCAGATGATGGAGGTAAATATTATCTGTGTCATTCATTATCAAAGGTAGGAATGAAAAAGTATGAAGGAAAAACTTTTTACAAAAAAATATACTGACTTCACTAAAAATGTAAAAATTGCCGTTACAACCTGCTATCTGGTAGTCTGTTTCTGTAAAATAATCCTAAAGTTCGACATGTAATGCAAACATTACGGTCTAATTGTCATAAAATTCTTAAAGCGATATAGCAAAAAAATTTAATTACTATTACCCATACACAATAAAAAAGTATTGGACTTAAAAACTGTTATCAATTATACTATGGATGACCAAATAAAACATGACTAAACTAAATAAATGCTCTCGTTTCCCAGGTTTGCCGTCGTTCAGGCAGTGGCGTCGGCGGCGTGGGCGGAGTGGGCGGCGTGGGAGGCGTGGGCGGCGTGGGCGGCGCCGCCGACTACGGCGTGTCGGGCGTGGTGGCCGGCGCCGCGCCCGCGCACCACCTGGCGCTCACCATCAACCAGCAGCGCCTGCGCGCCGCGCCTTACGATAACTTGGTACGTGCCATAATAATCAGCTGATCATACTGCCGCACATTTCGAACCTATAATAATTTCTGACCCATCAAAAAGCTTCATTATATAGTATAAAACAAAGTTGCTTACCGCTGTCCCTATGTATGCTTAGATCTTTAAAAATACGCAACGGATTTTGATGCAGTTATTTTTAATAGATAGAGTGATTCAAGAGAAAGATTTATGTGTATAATACATATTGCATAATATATTCAATATGATTAATATGATTATGCGAAGCTGACGAGTCGCTTGTAAAACAATAAAAATCACTGAATCAAAATCATACTTCACTATTCTTCTATCCTTTTCTATATCTTAGAACTGTAATTAACTAGCTTGTTCTTCCTACAGTACCAACTGTACCAAGGCGGGCGCGTGGCCGTGGGCGGCGCGCGGCAGTACGCCACGCGGGCGGCCGAGCCCTTCCCGCACCAGTTCGTGTCCTCCATACTGTGCCAGCCTGCCTATCAGGTAAATATTATACATTGTCATTGTGTATTTTTATACTGGGTGGAATATAACATGTATTTCGAATTTGAATGACACACTGATCCGTGAATTCTCTAACGAATTTTTTACTTGACAACTCATCATCATCATCCTACCCTTATCCCATATTACTTGCAACATGTTTTTTTCTTCCACTCTGTCCTGTCACCCGTCACACTATCACTAACTCCCTTTTCTTTCATATCACTTCTCACACAATCCATCCATCTCTTCTTCGGCCTCCCTCTTCCTCTCCATCCACCTACGTTTTACTTGACAACTATTGTCCTATAATTTACTTGAGCTGACATCGGAAGTAAAGAATGGACAATGTTAAAAAACGTCGACTTGTAGGCGGTGTTCAGTGGTGCAGTCCTTTTATTGCAATTTTGTCAACTACATACATAAAAGTAGAAATTTTGCAATTGCCGTGTAGTACAAAAGCGGTCCGTTTGTTATCAACCATATTGTTTATATTAATTTTCGTTTTAGATGATTCCTATTCCGATGAATAAAGTTTTGAAAATAAAATGATCCTTTGTATAAAGCATGCAACTGCAACATCATCTTTAAACTGTCAATCACATACTAAAGATAAAATTTGAGCAGCCAGTGCCTTCATGTCCTAGCAGCACCAGATGAGCTGTTTCCGTAGTAGGTGTGTCATTACTAATGTAACTTTCACCCAGTATAAACGTATTCCTCTTACTGCATAGCCACGTTGACGACTTTAATAACGTGTAATAAAGTATGACATCCACCAGGTGCAGCAGCTGGCGGCCGCCGCCGCCGCCGCCGCGGCCGCGCACCACCAGCACGCCGGCATGGCGGGCGTGGGCGGCGTGGGCGGCGTGGGCGGCGTGGGCGACGTGGGCGGCGTGGGCGACTGGCGCGCGCCGCTCATCGTGGAGCCGGCGCCGCTGGAGCCCGACGTGTGGGACGCGCACCACCACCAGCACCATCAGCACCACCACCCGCACAAGAGGTACACTATCAACATTCATTATTACCATCATCATCATCGTCATTTCATCCCAAAGACGTCCACTGCTGGACATAGACCTCCTCCAAATGTGTCTTTCATTCTTCATTATTATATCAAGCAGAAATTTTGTATGAATGTTTGAGTGTATTAAGCTGCCAAAGGAGGTGACAGAACTTACCGAGAGAAAGTTCAAAACTCATATTAAGCGTGTCCTAACCAAAAAAGCATATTATAAGGTTAGAGACTATGTCGAAGACACAACTGTCTGGCAATGACTGCTTCTGCTCATGTGGCCCCCTGGTAACTTATAAATATTCTGTATAATTGTCTGTTAACTGCTCCATCTTTTTTCATTTTTTTTTTATATACGACATCTCTTTATTCTTTTATTTTGATACATTCTCACAATATTCCTTATTCCATTTTATACATCCATCATATAATGTAATTGTCTTACTGAGACTTGTGATTATTTTTCTTGCTTTTATATAGCCTCTTTTAATAATGTGAATGTAAGAACATTGTAGACGCAAATTTTAGATGACTTCCTACCATTTTAACGGTAGGTGTTCAATATTGACTGGTCTGCACTGTCCTTACATAATTTATGTGTTGTAATATGGAAATATTGTAAAGATAACAATTTTTTTAAAAAGAGTAACCATGGAGTTTCTTGCCGGTTCTTCTCCATCGGAAACGACCAATTTGGAACCGTGCACTAGCATCTGACGTTTTATAAGTGCCCATGTAGGCCCATGTGAAATAAAAATTTTTGACTTTGACTTTGACTTTGACTTTGACTTTATTATGTTCATTACTCCTTGACGCTGAAACGGATTTGGATGAAACTTACACACTGGTCGACCACGTAGAAATTGTTTTTTTTTTTTCGAAATAAATATGTTATTTTTTGAGATAATTTACAAATTTCATGCGGAAGAAAACATTATCAGAAATTATTAGATATCCTAAAATAGTTAATTGGCCTGCAAACTAACATTATTGTCTAATGACTACAATAAGTTATTTAATTTAGTCATCAATATATAATAAAAAAGAAAAAACTGACTGACTGACAAAAACGACCAGCCGAAAGTACTGGGAATAGGAGCGTGAAATTTTTCACAAGGTTTCCTCTTATGACGAACACTAAGACAAGGTTTTCAATATTTCAATAATTCAGCCCATAAGGAAATTAAACCCGTATAACAAGTTTGTATGAACAAATTACTTTCATCCAAGCGAATCTGCTTGCAGAAACATATAGAACATACCTATAGCAGAATAAAACAAACAGTATTTTCCACATAATATTATTCCATATTCCAATCAATCAATAACTGGCTGTTTAAAAATCAAATTAAAAGCGACAACAATACTTAGGTTACAATAGTTTTAAGACGTAATATAGAAGGAGCGTGTGTAGTACTAAACGACAGGGTTGTCGACAGATCAACAAAGCAGCAGACGACGGTGCCGCACTATCAGCCGCACCACCAAACGCATCAATACAGGTGCCTACCATTTTTAGTATAGTTGTACAATCGTACATGTCACTTACTACCTTAGAATTACACGTAGATGTAGATACTACTCCAATCTTACCAACTATTCTAAGTATAAATATCCCTTCTATCTTCCAAATATCTTACTTCCATCCACTTTCAAACTATCCCTCACCCCCTTCCTGTAGGTAGACCCCAATACTCCCTCATTATTTTAGTTTTTTGTTGTCTTAGAAAATATGAACTAGGTGTTAACGAAATAAGTAAACTCAAAATAGAAAGCCACCGCTTAGTTAGTTTAGTTTTTACCGCTTAGTTTTTACTTCAATTATAATCTTGAAATGTTCTAATTTGTTTTTAACAGCACTGATAAATTAGAACTATGTATGTCGTAATTCAAGTGTAATAAAAAAAGTAAGTTCAGATTCAAAATTTTGCGATGCTCAACATGTTTAGTTCATTTGGCGCTAGTAGCATGGGTTTTGATCGTAAACATTTCTTTCGCCTAAATTGAAAATGTATATAATTACCGCAAAAAAAAAACTTTGAACACTGGCCTCTCTAGACCATTTCAATTCATATACATAGTATCTTCATTACGTGGCCACGATTTATAGCATTTATCAAGGGGATAGCCAGCTATATTTTTTTATTTAGACAAACAAGATTTTATATTTTAATTACGATACGGATGGGAAATGAAAAAAAAAAACCACATGAAAGCAAAGAAAATTGCAAAGTAAACGGTAAAACTATGATCAATGTTTGTATTTTTTTATTTATTTGTGAATTGGCTTGCTATACGTTTTACATACTGTAAGTATAGCAAGCAATTGATTATTAAATAAATAATATAAAATATACCCATAACACAAATTCAATCTTAGCTTGGGTGTCAGAGGTATAATTCTGCTATAATTTACAATTAACCACATTTGTGAATTTATGGAGCTACCTAATTCTTGTTAAATTGTATGCTGGAAATAAAGATTTCAATACTTTATAAATTATTTGAACGACTAAATGGACTGGCAGTATTTGTAGGTACGTAATATTTGTTAATAAAGCCCTTATAATGAACGTATTTGTTGTGATGTATACAGTATGGCAAGCAGCGGCGGTAAGAAGGAGCCCACTCAGCTGTCGCCGGTGAAGAAGCGCGTCAAGGAGGGCACGCCGCCCTCCCGTCATCGGCACCATCATCATGATCACACGTTAGTATACTATGTCATACTATATTGTGCAAAAAAATCAATTCTAAATAACATTCTTAGCTTCATTTTACCGAGATCACTTTCAAATGAATCTGTTTCAATGTTCCTACTTTTTTTTATGGTAGGTAAAATCACTTTTTTATATGGTTATTTGATAAAATAGCGGTCCTCTTGGGGCTTAATGAACTAACAAAACTAACTAACTTGACTTTTCTGTATACAAAGATCTATTTCTATGTCGATTTATAAAAATGAAGGGCTTATTATCTTCTCTCTTACCTAGACAGACGGACCGCATTGCAATCCAACCGCAAATTGCAGTTCGGATGCAGTTTGAATGCAGTTGACATGACTGCAATAGAACTGCAAATCAACCATGCAGTTCGATTGTAGTTGGTGTGCAGTTTGCACGATTGCACTGAGCCGCCGACTGCAATTGAACTGCAACCGGACTGCACGTTGTTTAGTTTGATGGAGATGGATAGCAGTTAAATAGCGATCCGTCTGTCTAGAGCCTAACATCTATAACAACGTAATCAACATTATCATCAAGTAGTGCTCAATCTCTGGTATCTGTCACAGTGCCCGCGGCGGAGGCCAGGCCGGCAGCTCGTGGGAGACGCAGGGCGCGCACACCATCACGATCCGCGACACGCCGTCGCCCGCCGTGTCCGTCATCACCATCTCCGACTCCGACGACGACGCCGACACGCCGCGCCGCGCGCGCCACCCGCACCACGCCACTCAGCCGCATAACAACCAAGGTAACGAGCTCTAATGTATCTTTGTGTTATCTAACATGACTTCAACCCATCAGCAAGGTATGGTGAGCATTGGGTAGCTCGCCGTCCTAGCTGGTCGTCTGGTAATCTTCCGGACCAAGCCCAGTCGTCGACGGCGCACACTGTTCCCGCGCGCCTCAAGGAGTTGTCTGCAACCGTAGGGACCCTGCAGAAGGGTCGAAGCCAATTAGGGCCAAAGGTTTGCGTCTGAAAGGAAGGCTCTGGCCCTGGTATGTATGGCTATGTAGGAACGGGGTAGGTTGTTTAGTCAGTAAGAGTCTGACACTTGTTTTCCGTTCCGCCCAAGAGCGGGACTCGTCATTGGATGATTTTTACCTACCATAAAAAAAAAACAAAAAGGTAGGTAACAATGAACGAAGGCCCTAAAACGACCGTTTAATGCATTCATTTTACGACTGACGGACTGTTAAATAGATGGAGGTAGATAGGATATATAGGTCTGGTCTGAGCACCTGTCCGATAGTTTCGGGGATTGATGAGATTTCGGGGTGTCACATGATATTCAAACTGCTCTAAAAACTCTAAAATAGCATAGGAATTTGAAATTTTGAATTTTAGTTTCAATGTGGCCATTTATAAAAATAATTGGCCACATTAAAACTAAAATTCAAAATTTTCACTTATTGCTCTTAAAATGGTTCATAACGCATAATATCGTGGTCCCTAGGCGGCAGCGGTGAGTGCGTGGTGCTGGGCGCGGGCGGCGGCGGCGTCATCTGCAGCGCGCGCTCGCCCAAGGACGACAAGCACGTCAAGCACGAGCCGCACCAGAACTGCCACCATCACCACCAGGTACACTCCACAGCGCTAATACTTGAAAACTTCGTTTATTCACTTGTAACTCTTACTGCCAATAAGCTATGAATCACAAAAGGCAATCCATAGCAAATATTACTACTTCTTAGTGTTCGAAACACAAATATATATATTACTAGCGACCCGCCCCGGCTTCGCACGGGTGGACTACCCCTAACATTTAGGGGGATGAAAAATAGATGTTGGCCGATTCTCAGACCTACTCAATACGCTCACAAAATTTAATAGAATAATGAGGAATGCAGACTCTATGCTTGATCCAATTCGGATATTAACACATAAGTTGTGTGTGAACAACCTCCATTTTCATTTGTTAAACAAAATATAACTTACCTCTATGATTTCAAAGCAGCAGCAGCAACAACAACATCAGCAACAACAGCAGCAGCAGCAACAACAACAACAGCAGCAGCAGCAACAACAACAGCAGCAGCAGGCTGCCCCGCAGCAGGCGGTGCCGCAGCAGGGCAGCAACCGCGCGGCGGGCGCGGCGGTGGCCACGCCGCAGAGCCAGAAGAAGCGTCTGCTAGCTCTCGCGCAGCAGGAGGCACAGGCCAAGCGCGACCACGAACACGCCACACAGCACCTACCTCCTGTTAGTATTCACTTACTCATCAAAGAAATTTATTTAACACTTCTCTCGTAAGTAATTAACTAACGTTTCAAAACGAAAACATCATCTCAAATCATGCTGCATCATGTTGCACTGATCAAACCATTCGGAGAACAGCCATCAATACATTTAGTTTCGTTCTAGAAGATAAAAGATGTTTTCAAGCCCTAATAATCATTTTAATGCCCTTTGTCGAAGCTTATCATGTGTCTTTGTAATACAAAAACTACATCAGCCTATCTTTTTAGCTATTTATTCATACTAGTGTTTAATTTTTGTCTATTTATGACTACAATCCAGTAAAATTTACTGAACAACGAACATTTCATAACTAACATTACACATACATAGCTTCCAATCCGCTGATTGAACGCGGCAAACATTGCTTAACCTAATTAATCTTTTTCTCAAAAGCCCCTACCTTAGCTAATATACTAATAATAATATAAAAAGATTTTTATTTGTTATAAATAAATTTAAAACCAACTAAATAAAATTTAAAAAATTCTTTCGCAAGAGCAAAACCGCTTGTAGCACCTATTCACGCAGAAAGTGTACAAATCTGTATAAATATTAAACTAAATCGTACTGTCATATTTCTAAATCGTGTATTATTTTGTATTGCAGAGTGGGTCGACAGTACGCCAGACGAACGACTATCAATGCAATCAGTACGTTCCGGCGCAACATAATAAGAGGGATAGTGTGAGTATTTACACAATATTATTATATTATACGACTTATGCGTGCTAATGGGCTTCAGGCAAAGGATGGAAAAGACCGAGCGAAGTGGGAGGCGTTTAAGTAAGAAATCGGACCCCGGGCACCGAGGTGAAAGCCAAGGTTGGCAACCGGGACTAATACCGCTAGGATGATGATGATGATGATTATATTATACGACTGACACTGATAACAAACATAGAAGGCCCTCCAGAGCTTATGCCTATGAGGATTGTTGTGTTGAGTTACCGAGGCCCTGGAACACAAAGGTCAGCTGATGGAATACAGTTGGAATTTAGACAGTAAATCTGATACTTCTTCGCGCTTCACCCGCGGAGGAAGAAGTTATTTGAAGATTTTAACTATTTTAAAATCAAACTTTTTCTATTTCTGTCTATTATTTTTAGCATTTTCTTAAAGGCACATCATACATTTTCTGTAGTCACAAAACTGAAAAAAAAAAAACAAGTTTTGTCAGCCTTGTGTCTTTTTGAAGTGAGCAGTCTATTTTATATCGAATTTACTCTATGTTTAAGATTGTGAAAAAAATTTAGGCGTTTTAAAAAAAAATTGAATTTATATTCTAGCCCAATCTAAATAATAGGGAATGTACCTTTCCATTGTTTGACATATAAAGCTAATATAAATTGACCATTACAGAGCGGAGGTTGTCGCGAGTACCTGACGAACGGCGGCGGCGTGGGCGGCGTGGCAGGCGTGGGGGCCGTGGGCGGCGTGTCGGGCGTGGGAGGCGTGAGTGTGAGCGTGAGCGGGCCACCCGCCGCGCACAAGCACGCCGCGCCGCACGCCTGGCATCATCACCCTCATCCGCATTACAAGTAAGCTATTGTTTTTACACGCCTTTTCATTTATTCATGAAATAACTTTCAATTTATAATAACTCCAAAACCTGCTCTACACTTCTCGTGAAGTTGCCTCGACGAAGTACTCATCGAAGTTTATCAAAGTCCGAATTATGTGACTACACCCTCGTGTCACCTCGCGAGGAGCTCTTCCAGCCCTTTGACTCGGGCGCAAAACTCGACAACGACTAGAAGTCGCCCGAAGCGAGGTGAGGTTGCACGAAGCGAAGCGAAGTACCCTTCTACACTAACGGATTCATTCAACTTCGCGGGTAGGGTAGAGCAGGCTTAATGCTAGAACTACATTACCCGGCGCACATATGGACCACGCCTGTTTTTTACGTAGAACGTCTAGTGGCGTGGATCTAATGTAGCATTACAAGTCTAGTTGCCATATAAAATGTATGCAAATCAGCGTACGTGGCCCACGTGTGTGCAATGTAGTTATACCTTAACATTTGGCTTGGCTTTAGTCTAAAAGGATTGCTCCAACGCGATTCTGTTTGTTTTATTGATAGGAAAACTAACACATTTGTAAATGGTTAACTTAAGATACTAACCACATGGAATGATATAAAGAGTTACTAAATGGAAATGGATTCTGTCCCAACCGGTCTCCGTTATTTGTGTAAAAAACAGATTTTTAATAAAATCCAGAAATGTTGAAGCAACTCGAAAATAACATGCACTTTATCAATATTGTGCATTTTTTTTAAATAAATACCACTTTCCGCGGTTAAACGAAAAAAACGATTAAAAACATTAGTTTTCCTAGTCAATGAAATATATACCTACCACTTACTGTAGTTATAGCATCAATTTACTTATTACAAACGATATAAGGTTCAAAATGCAACAACTATAACATTCCACGTTCTACACAGACCGCCCGAAGTTGCACACAATTCATCCCTGGACGGGATTCAGACTATAATGATGGAACAATTGATTGCCAATAGACCCATGAACGGAGAAAGGACGAACATCGCGGATTACAGGAACCATGCATTGTAAGGATTATACTGTCGAAAACATCTTGACTCAATTATTTTATTAATAAATTAGATATGTTCGACTTGCATGAGTATTTGTTTAGCATTGAATGTCTTGTGTGCTAAATTAGGAAATGAAATTAATTATGTTTGCAAGTTTGATGTTGGGTTATTTTTTCAGGGTAGATCATATTTTATTTTTTCTCGTTTGTATTTTGGAGCAAAAATAAATATATTTTTATTACATATTTGCTGATCCAGCAAACGTTGTTCTACCCATTGGGTGTTGGAGAAGGAGGGTAAAAATAGCCGACGGCTTACCAAATATATGCAAAAAAAATTCATGAAAATCGGTCAAGCCGTTTTGAAGGAGTACGATAGCAAATTGTAACACGAGATATCTGTATTCTGGAAGTAGTTTTTCTCACCGTCAAAGAAGTGTTCACAATTTTCTATAATTAACGATCTCACGATACTTTTCGGTTTTTATAAACAGGCGATCTATCAAATGATTGATCACAATGTGCTCGTTTTCACTACTGTATAAATTATTTTCTTTGCCTAAATGAATGCAAGTCTTTTATTGAGGCAAAGAACTATAATCGTGGAATTTATGACATTTATTAATTTCGGAATAATTTTCAGTTGAAAAATTCATTAAAAAAAACTGCTAAATAAAATACAGAAAGGATAAATTAATTAGGTTTTTATTTAACCTTTCGAATACCGTAATTAGAGGCATAATAGAAAGACAAAAGGTATGCGAATGGCGGCGTTCGCTTGTGACTCATGAGTTTAAATAAAATTTGTGTGCGATATTCTTTTAGTTAGTTTTAAATTCCTAAAGATAGCCTGTACAATATCACACTGTTGGTTGTCCAACAGTCTGCTTGTCGCGTAGTTCATGAAATGTGGCTTTAGTCATGTTCATTGTCGTAGCTTATTTATTTCAAGGCACGATGAGCACGTTACGCGAGGCCCAGTGAGAGTGGTGTCTGTAATGTGTGTGTATTTGTTGCAGGACCGGTAGTGGTGGAGTGTTGTCACCGGGAGGAGGAGTGTCCCCGGGCTACTTGCCGCCCCCGCTCTACGTGCCCACCTATCATTATCATACGTAAGTTGAACATATATGTTGAAAGCGTATAAGCAATCATATAATGGTAAAATATAATGTCAAATATGTCAAGAAAAATTAAATGATATCCTTTGTTTCATTTTTTGGTTTGACCTCTGTATCTCCTTCTTAGTAAACCGACATGCTTGAAAAATTGTCGAATTTAACTAGAAAAAGTTCTGGAATAGTGATTTCACAACTGCCGAAAGTCATGCAAATAGAATAGGATATAACAATACTTTATTTGTACACCAAAAAAGTAACAATTTCACAGAAACTTATATGAATAGGTACAAACAAAGGCGGTCTTAATACTGACAGCGATATTTATCAGACAACCTTAGGATGGAGTATAAGGGCTTGAACTAAAAAAGGAGATAGTCTATGTACTGCTCTAACAAAACATTTTTTTTTTAGTTATTATTATAAAGACGTTGCGTAAATTTGCTAAATACAAGCAGGGCCAGTCGTTTTCACTATACCTGGAGGAATGTTTCAATTTTAAACTCTTGTCATAATTTTAACTGATGTTCATAATTATATTGTGACCAGCAGTAGTTTAATGCGCACATTTATAATTGCAGTGGCGGCGTAAGTGGCGTAACGGGTGTGGGAGGCCCCCCGCCGGCGCACCACGCCAGCGGCGCGCGCCTGCCCGGCTACCTGCAGCCCTACTCGCCCACCTACCTCGTGCCGCAGCACCACCAGCAGCACCTGTGGTACACCGACTGAGCGCCCACCAGCTCACAACGCGCGCCGGCGCTAGCCGCTTGTAAAAGACATTAACTTTATACATACACACAGGAATGGACTAAGCGTTCTCTAGCTTTAAAATCCATAAAAAAGTGTGAATTAGAGAGTTGAGAGTGGAGCCTGTAGCGTGGGGTGCCGCCGAGTCCATTCCTGGTGTGTATGAGTGCTCGCTCCGCGTGCCTCCGGACAGCCGGCCGGCCGCAAGCACGCACGAGCGACAAGGAACTACCCTCGACTATCACACTGCAATTTTTAAATAAATCCATGACTAGTGTGAACCTAACATGTTCCTTAAACAACGTTCAACGCTATACGTTAGTTGAATCGATTAACTTTCTTGTACAAATTGTGATTTTTATTTCTTATTATTATCATTATGAAGATGGGTTTTATATTTTTCAGCGACCTACAACTCCAGTAGTCGCTCTATTCGAGTTATACTTAATCGAGTATAAAGTGTTTAATCATTATTTGTTTAGATATGTGTAATTTATTACATAATAGCGTCGTGTAAGCGCTTATAAATGTATGTATAATAGGTTAGTGCATTATTTTGTATCATTTGATGTCTGTACGGTCACGTATGTAGACATGATCTATTCACATGTATTATATGGATTGTAAATTTCGCGTTATATTTTGCTGGTGAAGCGAGTAGGTTGCATTTACTAATATTTTATCATAGTTTAGTGTTTGTACCAAATCATTTTAATGGGGATTTATTGATATAGCGAGTATATTGTACGAGTTCTGCGTTTGTTTAGCGGAAGCGCCTTTGCGTACTTGACTAGCGTCGCGGGCGCTTCCATTACTTTACGTCATATTTCTGTCAATTATAAACTTTGATTTTATTTGTACGTAGGAGTAAAGGCTTATTTAGCTTATATTGAGATTCGTTGATACGTTTGTTACGTTCCATATCAACACAAGTGTAACACCACAAACATTTTATTGCTGTGTTTACTATCGTATATTCAAAATTAAAGGGTTTTATATTACGTAGAGATAATTAAATGTGTAGGGCGCGGTGATGGACTACTTGTATAGATGTAGATTCGAGTATATTAAACGAAATAAAAAAAACTATCTAAGATATTTTATAAACATTTAGTACACACTAATGATTAACTAAGATTGTAATAATGCATGTATAATCACGTTAGATAGAACGAAATTGTTTAAAAAAATATAATAATGTCCTTTATAGAAGATGAAAAAAAAATGTTATGCAATTATTTTTACGACTGCAATTGATTTTTAGTTTAATATTTTGATAAGTGTTTAGTGACACTAGAGCTAATATTATTTGCTGACTTGATACGCGTCGATATACGACTGGGTATTTCAGTTGTGCAGTGTTTTGAGCATATTGTAACATGTTATCTTCCAGTGTGACAGGCCCGAGTATATCCCACGTTCGCCTCGTCCCTCCCGCACGCGCGCCCGCATGCGTGCGTGCACAGGCTGCGCATCGTACGCCCCCCGCGTTGTACATAAGTATTAAATAAATAAGTCATATCGTACAACTTTCGTAGTCATATAAAGAATAGATTGATAGATACCGGTTCTGTTTCGCGGGAGGCGTATCGCGCGCGGATTTCTACTTAGCATACGCTACGGTATACGACTGAATACGCATCCGTTGCAAAATATATTCCTTAATCGTATTATAAGATGCATCACTTTTAATATATAGCAGTAAATTTATTACAGCGATCTTTATTAGACGTTAATGTTATGCTTCTTCGGACAAACGACGAAATCTCTTTAGAAATGCCTAATTGAGTGTTCTTATAAATATAACTTTCATGTAGCGTGTTTTTATAGAGCTTTTGGTGGCATGCAACGCAAATATCGAAGGATGTGCTTATGTGTCTATATCCTATTAATTAATACGAAATTGTCCTATTCAGGATTTAACCTCTAAACAATTCTAGAATTCTTATGTACTATATCGCTTCCCGTAGCGTATACTAAGTTTTTTTTTAATTTCAAATATTATATTTGGTTTATTATCATTTAGTGTTAAGTGTCTAATTTATAAATATCCACCATTTAATCGCAAGATTCGATAAACCACTGCATTATTTTAAATTCATATTAAAAATGTTTTATATGACAAGACTACTATGTAATATTATTAGTTTTTATCATAAACTTAGTACATTAATTTTGCTGCCCGACAATAATTATTATGTTTAGTTTTTTTTTTAATTTCTAACGGTTGTAGTTATAACTGTATGTATGTTACTTTATTTTGTTTTATTCTCAACTGCTTAGTAATTCGGGCGTCGTAATGAATATGTCAATATTAAAAATTCACAATTTTCTAAATTGTCGAATCATATTTTTAATTTTCAATTATATTACGTAATGAAACAGAAGTATTACAATTTTGAGTGTTTTCGAGAAATTGATAAAAAAAATCTGTGAAAAAATTATAAAACGTGTCTTACAGAATGTTTTCACAATAGACGAGGAAATTGTGTCTTTTTCATGTCCTTTGTATTTGGACATTCTGTACCTGATTCCTTAATCATTACGACGTTCGATAACACGCGGGCTTACGACTAGCCGGGCCTTGGACCACAAACTAATTTGTTATATCTACAGTACAGAGTTTATTATACGTGTAGGTATGCATGTGTGTGATTATATAAGTATACGATCAGTTTATTTTATTTTGAAAATCAGTTCGATTTAAGTATATAAATAATCAATTCTTTGACTGGTTGCAATTGAATTTGATCATGGAATAATGATTGTAATTTTTGTAAGAGGGTCATATTTTTTTCCTAGTTCAGTTTGTTTGAAAGTATGATTAGAAAAAATGAATTATAAGTAATTATAACAGTACCTGACCGTTAAAATAGCTTATGGAGTTTTAGAAAAGTTTCGACTTTGTAAGACGTCATATCTGTAACTCTTGCGTATGACATGAAACTCAATATGTCATAGACACGCCAAGGCCCCAAGGCCCGCCCAGTGGCTGGCCCGCAGTAGAAAGCGAGATTGCCCCTCACGCGAGGCTTTAGTCAATGATCTCTGTTGAACGTGCACATATTGTAACTATACCCCTACGTATCGATGTAGCACGGCGTTAGATCGTCTCAATCTTTTGTTTTAGTGATTTATTAATTTCTAAGCTTTTATTGGAGTTTTGGGGTTTATTTTTTAAGAGTATTAACATAATGGAATGTTAACACATTTTCTATAATAATTTTGTCCTAGTTCATTATACGTCTGCTTACGGTATCGTTTGAAATTGCCTTATTATGTTTTAGTGTGTATATGGGGCATGTTGTCGCGGCGCATCCGACCCGTAACATCGCATACAATATGTCTATCGGCTCTCGACGGACCCGCTGCGAACAGTGGCTCCGTCGATCCGTCGACACGTCTAACACATAAGATATCTGAATGTTTGACGACGTGATTCTGTGATTATTACTCATTATATTATTAGTTCGGAAAAAACTGTAAATGTTGGGTTGTTGCAATAAGTAAATTCTTTTGTATGTATAAAATTGCATTTTGCGAAGCAGCTGTATGAAATGCCCCGTGTATATGTATATTTAGTTTAGTTGTGTATGGTTTCACCAAAACACGATACCGATTATATTTATAGAGGAATTATACGAAAAAAAAGTCGCGATTAGCTAACTCGAGTGTCGACAATAATTTATTGTTCTATATGGTAACAATTAAATGTACAAAATACTCCTTGTAAGATGGTCATAACCGCACCGGCTACCGCTACGATGTCTTATGTTGTTTCGTTATAAGTTCGGACATATATTCCACTGTGTTATTACGTTATGTTCAGTGAACTGTATCGGTGAAACTGTTAGTAGGCTTACGTTTGATTTAATTCATGTAACTTGTAACTACGTACCTGTCGGTACCAGCTGATAACTAACTCTACAATAATGGGTATTTTTATGTTTTAATTTAGCTCATAGGGGCTTGTGTAAACAAGTTGATACTATTAACATGTTTTAAATTCGATATGTGGGTGATCAGGGGATATAGCACTGATGTTGCTTAAGTTTCTCTTCAATAATAATGAAATAGTTTATTATTAGATGAAAAATTGTAAATAAACATCCAAATATCCCTTTTTTATTTTATTTTTATTTTTTCCCGTACCATTTTTTCCTTTGGTTTTGTTTTTTTGGCGTATCTGTGGGCCTGTCTTCGTGCATCGCAACTAGTATACTTGCGCGCCGCCGTCGCCTCACGCGTCGGCACTTGTAATGTTTATAACATAATTTTAATCATAATATTATATTAGAGGAAGCAAGCATTGCTATACATATAATCGTGATGTAGTGCGGCGCCGCGCGTGCGGCGAGCGTGGCGCGCTCTATAGTCAATAGCGTGGCGGAAGACGCCAGAGCTGCTGTCTCGACAATAACCCAGTGTCAGACAATAATCATTCTTATCATTTGCCAATTAGTAGACATTTTTGTTTGGCCCCTTATTAGTGACCATAGTATCTACGTGTGTACGATTAAATAGACCTTTAGAGTAGCGTGTGACATGTTTTAGCACAATTTGCGTCAACCGATAGTGAATATATTTCACAGTACGAAGTCTTTTCCATAGCATATCTTATAAATAATTACGTGTATTTGATGTGCATTAGAAATCCATTTTAATATTGTATTAAGGCGTGGGTGTCATTTGTCGGCACACTAGTAGCATTTTGTCGCAGGTTTTATAAAGTGACGAGTTAAAAATTAAAAGCATAGAATACTCTTTTTATATGAAGTGATCTTGTCATCCATTTTCTACAGCTAGCACTTATCTAAATAATTTTTAATTATTAAAAGAGATTCAGCATTGTCTTTGAAGAATGTATTCCTTATTAATATTATCTACATTTTAATATATATTCCTTATATGGCCCAAAAGAGGCAAGTATGAGATTTTTAAAGAATGATTTGAGTTCAATTTGACTAACAATATATAAAAAAAATAAGATAACACGATTCTAGAGTGTATTATTACAAACTTTCTTGTTCATAATCTACATAATATTAATTTTTCAAATGATTCGTTATAAATTTTTACACATAAATGTAATTGTATAAATAATAGATTTTCCAAATCGACTGACTGTTAACCATTTAGATTATAATAAATCGTTATTCGTGCTTAGTCCGCAACTTGTATCCGACGGTAGTAGTGCACATGCTACGTTCGTAAGTAACTTCAATGGAGTCATACTGTTATTACGATTTAAATGTTTCGATGTTGAGCACCGCGTTATTTAAGAGTATTTGTATCTTAGCTAGCAAGTTTGGCGACGATCGGCCGCCGCGGCGCCTGCTCTCGCGCCGCGGCAATCCTCATAGGGTGGAAAGGGATCAAGTCGCTATTTGTATTTGGCATAACATAAGATTATAAACTCTAATTTTACAAGTCTGACGTCACAAGTCCGTTGTTACTAGATATAGTGAACGCTGCTGGTTAGGCTCTACTCTATAGTATTAACTTTTGTATATTCATTCTATATCTACCTAATAGGTAAACTATATGTGTGATAATAACAATAAGCTTTTCAACTAGATGGAGTACAATGAATTCTAATGACTAACTCATAGGCCAATGTTTATAAACATTATTTTTACACTGTCTATTAAAAATGAATGTGATTTTGTCTGTAGTGAGTAAAGTTTTAGATATTGCAGTCCAGCGTCATGTCGCTTCGTAACAGAACTCCTGTAAAGAGCCGAGCATTCGGAGATTATCTTATGCTTAGGTGTGTCGTGTATATCGTGTTAAGTCAATTGTACAAGATGTTATTATGATCAGCTTCAGAAACAGTAGTTGGTCAGGTAGTGCACCGTTCACCAAAATGTTTTGCCGTCCAATGATACAGTACCTTCGCGAGTACATCATGGCAGCTGGACTGTTCTTCGATGTATTTCGTTAACTATAATCGCATATTTCGACACCAAACCGACTATATTATAGATGTCTAAAATATTTTCTATTTATCTAGAGCTTATAGAGTGATTAGGGCTGTAGTCGTATAACGTGGCAGTGGGCTGCGTCGCGTGATGTCTGTTTTTCATTAGAGGAGTTGCGTGTGCGCAGGCCGCTGCCCACAAAAGAATATCAGGGATGTATAGCGGTAGAGACAGCTTTTTAACTTAGAAAAACTTTATCAAAGATTTATACAAGCTATGGGTGTAGTATCTGCGTAGGTTAGGGATATAATGTCTGCATTTTATCTGTGATTGACTCGATGACAACGAAGGCTGACCAAAGAAGATTTTAAGTGTTTTACTGAAGCAAACAAATAATTATAGGAATTACCTCGGCTAAATGTACCTGAATGTAACGCAATTCTATTGTAGTTATTAACATTCATATTCTGCAGTCGTTGACAACTTGACAGTAGCTCACGCACCGAGCGCTCATGTTAATTGATGGCTGGTTGGAAATATACACAATGCGTCATTTCTTAGGCTTAACCAGTTCTTAATTAAAGGTAGGTAATGTACTATTCTTTCATTCACGTCACCGTATCGCAACGATAATTATATTGAATAGTAGTTAGGATTCCCTCACAGTATATTTATTAGAATAATTGCAAAACGGTTAGACAAACCAAGTCGGAATCCGTTGTCGTCGAGCTGACACAATTTGGTAACTTAGATGAGCGCCATTTTCTAGAATTAAAGTTATTGTTTCGATGTCCAAATTTATTCGAGATTTACTGTCTTCTTATACTACATTTCATTACGATTAAATGTTTAATGTATGTCCAGCAAATACATGTTGAGTGTGTCGGTGTTGCGCGGTAGAGCGTCTTATTGTTACGACCTAACACCTATTTTATGCTAGAATAGAGTTTCAGTAACTTAGGATTACGACCAAATTAGAAACGTAACTTTAATATATCCTAAAACACAAATATAGGTACCTTATATAATATAATAAATAATGCTACTGATTATCCCGTGGCGGGGGGACAAATAAAGTACAAATTTATCACTAAACCCCCGACCGTCGCGACGGCTTTAACTCTTTCCTTGTATAGTTAGCGTTCTACGAGAGAAAGATGTTGCATTTATTGTTTAAAAAATTAATACTTCAAAAATTAAATGAATGTTGTCGTAGTTTACTCGTATTCTCAATTATTTAATTTTTTATTATACTAAAATCCTTGTACGTACGTTTTTTTCTTATGATAATCTAAATCCGACGTAATTTATAATCACATTACGTGTCTAGTTTGTGGTAGTTTAGCTAAATATCGACGACAGGATCACATTTTTCGAATTAACAAAAAGTTGTATTTTATAACAATTGATGTGCCTAAGTGTAATACTCTATTATTGTAATTGTATATATTAATGGATAGTTATCGTACTACAAGTCTCAGGAACGCAACGCACGGCGCTCGCTCCGCGCGCCTTGCCGCTCTGTTGAAAATTAACAACCATTGTATTTCGTGTTTATGGAAACGCTGCATAACTCCAAAAAAATCGCAAATATTGAGACAATAATTGTTTTGCATGAATGTCATTTTGAAGCACTTTATTCAATTCAAAGTAAATCGATGTGAAATTTAAACTTTACATTTAATTATTCGCTTGAATTTAAATTGTAATTCCACTTTTGTGAGAATCTCCGTAACTGTATTTGTCACAAATCAAAATAGTGTTGTACTGACTAGCGAGTAATTTTCTATTTGTAGATCTTTTCTTTTCTTGTCACTAACAAAATAACTGTGAACACTTTAGTATCAACTGTCGTGGTACACTAGAACATAGTCGTAAAAGATTTTATAGCACGCCAAAACGACCTTTTTGCATTTAATCCAGGTTAATCACTGTTTCATTGGGTATTACAAAATTATATAATAGATTTATTATAACATTTTATGGTAGCGACGTCGGCGTTGTATCGGCGTATGAATGTACTAATTGGTAACTTGTATCTTTGTGTAAATCATCCATACTCGCCGTGTACACGAATATGATGGGTAATTAATTGGGTAGTGTTGTAGACTTGATTGTGATATCAATAAACATTTTCATACGAGCATCAATCTTGTTGTTTTATTTCAACAACTGTCATTACCTCTGTATCTGCACTATGTATTGAAACTTGAAACCAACCAAACACGCACCAACCCTTTATCCATTGACTCTACTTTTATTTTTTTATGGAGATAAAAATAACTAAAAAATATATATTTTAAAGGATAATTGTAAATGTAGTCGATGGGCACGCTTTTCTTATTTATAATTTAATAACCAAAACAATAACACCTAAACTCAGTGTGGATAAAGTTAGGTGCATGTTCATTTACGGGAATCGAATCCACGTCACGGCGCAGCAGCCATATCTATCTAATGATCTACCGCTGCGGGTCACAATAATAAACATAATTATGCACTTATTATGATGGAATGTCACAGTAATAGAATAATTTGAAGACTTTACATCGTTTTGACTATTGCTGCCCACTATCATATGGATTTTAATTCTGATAACAAAACCATTAAGTCGCGAATTAATAGTCGCCATTAGATGTTTTTGTTAGTTCTAAATGTTTTTACAGGTTTACCTAAGTGTTTGAAATCAGTAATTAATTATCAGACCTTGGCATATAGACAGATACGAATCTATGAGATTGCAATCACTGTTATGATTGAAATCTCATGCCATTCATTTGATATCTTTATATAAACCTATCATTACATAGTATAAAACAAAGTCGACTGTTCCTAAAAACCTCAATATCAGTACCCGTGCGAAGCTGGGGCGGGTCGCTAGTCATTACATAAAACAAAGTTGCTTATGCCCTATGTTTTTTTTTTTTTTGGTAGGTAAAAATCATCGAATGACGAATCCCACTCTTGGGCGGAGCGGGAAACAGTGTCAGACGCTTACTGACTAAAGAACCTACCCCGTACCTTCCTTGCCTTATTCCCAGAGCCCCGGTGTAACGCTTTCGCATCAACCCTCAGCTCTGGGAGGCTCCGACCCTGCAGGGTCCCTACGGTTTGCTGACAACTCCTTGAGGCGCGCGGGAACGGAGCGCGCCGTCGACGACTTGGGCTCGGTCTGGACTGCTACCAGACGACCGGACGGCGAGCTACCCATTGCTCACCGGCCGCAAGCCAGTGTCTACGGTGGCCGGATATCGGCAGGATCGCGGCGGCGACGGCTACGGCGAGTGCGCCGTTGCCTTTGCATTATGCGGTCAGCCTCCTCCTTTACGAGCATTACTGCCTCGCAGAAGGAGGCGACCGCCTGCCACTCCTCCCCGCTGCGGACCATGGCCTGAACCAAGGCCAGGCGCGAGAGGTCGCCGCCGCCGATCACCCCCACGAGGGCACGGCGTTCCTCTTCCCAAGCACACTTCTACCGTGTGCTCCACCGTGTCCTCCGGGCTGGCCACACAGTGGTGACACCCGGGCGTCTCTTCCGCACGGATCCGGTGCAGGAACCTCCCGAACTTGCCGTGTCCGGTGAGGACCTGCGTCATGCGGAAGGTGAGGACGCCGTGAGGTCTATCCAGCCACGCCTCAAAGAGGGGCACTACTGCCGAAATTATGGCGTGCCCAGCGCTGGGTTGCGACAGTCGCTGTTCAGGCAGCGGAGTTTCGCCCCGGCGTTGCATCTCCACGCGCAGATCGTGCATGTGTGCAAGGACTGTTGCCTCCAAATCCCATGGTGGTAGGCCAGCAAGGAGGCTCGCCGCTTCGCGGGACACCGTGCGGTATCCCCGCACCATCCGGATGGCCATGACCCTCTGACAGGCGTTTACGCAGCGACGGCGCCCACACTAGTGCCCCATAAAGGGCCATGGACCGAACGATGCCGACGTAGAGCCTCCAGCAGTAGGCGTCTGGACCCCCCAGGTTCGGCAGGAGCCGCTTGAGGGCAGCTCCTGTCCGATTGAGTTTAGGAGCCAGACGTCGGAAGTGCTCCTCGAAATTCCACCGGCTGTCGAGCACAAGTCCCAGGTACTTCATCGTCGACCCGACGCCGATGTGAACTCCTCCTACCGTTAGCTGGGAACCTATTGGTGGCGCGTTCCGAGGGCCGTGAAAACACATGGCCTCGGACTTGTGCAGCGCCACCTCGAGTCCCAACTGCTGGATTATGCCCTATGTATGCTTATATCTTTAAAAATACGCAACAGATTTTGATTTTTAATAGCTAGAGTGATTCAAGAGGAAGGTTTATGTGTATAATACATGCATAATATATTCAATATCAGTACTCATGCGAAGCTGGGGCGGGTCGCTAGTTTATTATAAAGCAAAGTCACTATCTCCTACCCACATGTTTATCTGTTAGGTCCTATGGTACGCAGCGGACTTGTATGGTGCTTTTTATTTATTATCTAATAGAATAACTGATGAAAAGCGATTGCATGTAGCAGAGATGAGAATGTTGAGATGGATGTGTGGTGTGACGAGAATGGATAAAGTGAGAAATGAGTATATTAGAGGAAGTTTGAAAGTGGCGCCAGTGACTGAAAAGTTGAGAGGGAACCGTTTGTCTTGGTATGGCCATGTAAAAAGGAGGGATGAAACGCATGTTACAAAGAAAGCCATGAGTATGAATGTGGATGGATGGAGAGGGAGAGGGAGACCAAAGAAGATATGGATGGATTGTGTGAGAAGTGATATGGAAAACAGAGGAGTTAGTGATAGCGTGACGGGTGACAGGACAGAATGGAAGAAAAAAACATATTGCGCCGACCCCAAATAAAACGGGACAAGGGCAGGAAGATGATGATGAGAATAACTGATAGCTCCAACCTATCTATTAAAATGTCATGGTCCTAGAATCCAAAAGGTAACGGAAAACAAAACGTAAAGGAAGGAGTTTTATTTAGTAAATATCTGACCTCTCGGTTTATCTTTAGACAAGCGTGACCACATCATTGCATCGCTTAACAGAACCAGGTGTAAAAAAAGTTAATAAGAAATTTTGAGGGCATAATTTTATATCTGTAGGTACTTCGAAGTCTGGGCAGGTCATTGGTTAATTAGTAGGTGCCTACAATTTTTCCTAATTGGTTTAGTACGAAAGTTATGATTTTTGGACACCGTGATAACATCGAATTCGAATCAATTCTCTTTAAAAAATTATTACCGTTTATGAGTCTAAGGCACACATTCTTCAGCAGTAGAACTTCGGATGGATGTACGCGAGTCTTTGATTTAAAACCTTGCATTTCTTTCTTGCAGTGCAGGTGTCGTCAGCACACAATTTTAACTTTATTCATTATATCACCGTATATACGGTGATAAATAATATATTCAGTGTAGATACAACAAACTTGGATATTGGAAAAACGTTACATACCTGTTTTTTGAACTGCTAATTTTCGTAATAGATTTCTTTCTGGGTCTGCTTCACTTACATCTGATCTTCTACCATCTGTAAAAGTTATTGCTCCCTGAACATGAATATATCAACGCAATTAACCCTATAGTTATCATGTAAGCAATAGTATCATCTGAAGAACATTATTTCAACAGTAAGTATATAATAATCAACAGCCTCGCTAGGATGAATATGGCATAATAATAGCTTCATCCTGGACCATTAAACTTGTGGTTGCATAAATCTTAGAGCCCGAACTCCTCCCCTAGGATCAGGTCCTGTGGGGACCAGGTTAGACACATTTAGGACCTCGGCCGTCGTCGTCATTCCCCCCAGGATCTCGGACCAGTTGGCTCAGATCTGTGTACAACACACCAGTGTAACATCGGGCCCTGGTGGAAACCACCTCTCCAAGCCTTGGCTCACATACATTATACGTTAATCCGGAATCCTAGACACCTCGGCATACCTTCTTCTACCAGGGGCAGCCTACTCGGCTAACCTCTTTCTCATAACTCATACATTTAGGCCTTTACTTTCAACATTACCATATAAAGGTAGTATATAACATAAGTAATACTTAGATTTCATACCTTCGACGTCTGGATACATGTTCCTCTTCCAGTGACGACACAACAAGTATGACTAATATAATTCACGCTCGGTACACAACTGATTACACTACGTTATTACTCAAGTCCCAGGCGAACACTGGCGTTCGCACACCTTTGTCTTTCTATTGTGTTACTAATGACGGTATTCAAAGAATAACTTAGTTTGCGACTTTTAGAAATGGCGCCTTGCGGTTACATGGTTCGCGCCAACTCGTGCGATTGTAAAGTCTATTATCTATGCTTACCATAGTTAGTCAAGATGGCGCCTCGAGGTGTTGCTAGAGTTGAATTGTTTGGTTGACTGAAGCCGCGGAATGGTCGATCGAAAGTCACGGTGGCCCAGGAACGCAAAGAGCAATTGAAGGAACACATAGGGAATGTGTTCCTTCAATTCCTCGCTTCACCCAAAACGAGTGAAGCGAGGGTTATTTGATAAATTTCCCACTACAAAAAGTCATGTGTCTTCCTACTATAGGTTGTTTTCTGCCGCTTGTACTGCTTCGTAAATGTATGACGAAGTGACCTAATAAAGACGAAAGATACTTTGTGTTTCCAGCAGTTTTCTTGACTTTGTTTTAATGGAGAGTTGTTTGACAACACATCAAAAAAAGATTCTTCCTATGGCATATTCTGAATATGCTGGAGATCAGAAATCCGCTCTTACTCTACCGCCTACATGTACCTACGCAATAGACATTTTTCCACACTAGCGCGAAAAAGTGCGCGCGTTCTCGCCGCCACAATTATATTGTAATAATACAGTTTATCGTATCAGTCTGAGCGCGCGTTGTCTCCCACGAGACGCGAATGTAGGTGTATTGAAAAACATCGTTTGACACAAGTGCATATATATGTCACTGCAGCCCTCGGCTTTATAAGAGACTGGCCTAAGGCTCGTGCGAATTCCGCTTTGGTCGCGATGACAAACTTTCTGCACTTGTATCAAAATGTACTAAGTACTTGCATATTAACTTGTTTCTGGTTTAACACTTCACCATCAAATTGTTTTTCTCAACTGTTTTGGTCCATCCGGGCATCCAATCTACGTAACTCCGTTCTCAGCTCCCTTTTTAAATTTAGTCAGTTTGTTTTGTGTTCTATTAGGAACGATCATCAAACATTTTCGAATGAGAGTTTTCCAAAGCCCTTTTCATACTTACGACATATAGGATACATATTATATCCTCGTTCAGCATTCAGTAATTCAGTTATTTTCATCGATATACCAGGAATGGGTGAATGAAAGAAAAACACAAGATATCGAGCGAAAGAAGCTTTTTTTCAACTAAATTTACAATACACAATGTCTAAGAGTTCACATAGTATAAAAAATTATCAATGTTTTTTCCGTTTGATATTTACATTTGTTTCAAGAAATGCTTGCATTGTGTCGTGATCAACAATGTGTTATTGAGAACGACAAATAAATTTATATCTGCTTCAACAATCTGCGAGTTTATATTTGCACTTTTCTTAAAAGATTTGCTTAACTTCGAATAGCATCAAACGAAGAAAAGTTCGGTTGGTGCTACCCAAAGCTACAGCAATTTTTGGCATCTTTATAATAATGGCAAATTGTTAGTTTACATAAACTTATTTACCAACCACTCCATAACACGTTCGAGTTCACAAACCAAACAACACTATACAAAGTGGAATATTTGGCACATAATTAATAATTTGCCTCTCAACTTTCCAATAAAATAATTAATCGTAGTAATATATTACGTTAAATATTTGTAGTATCCCTATATTTTCCTTTAAACCTACGAATACGTTCCGCTGTTAATAAATACATACTAAAGTGCACTCTATTTACAGTGCAGCAAGAACGTAGCACATTTTTACATGAACTATCCTCTCCGACCCATACATAATAATATTATGTCACTCTATCGTTAATCAGCTGATGTATTAAATTATCTCTCAATCCGAACTCTCCAGGGATACAGGCTGTCCTTTCCACCTCAGACACCGGAACTAAGTCTATTAAAATAATTAAATATGAAGGTAGTAAAATTATGTATCGAGATCATATTTAATACATCACAGGTGTTAAAGAGAAAAAAAATATTAAAATTATTATGCAAGTGTCCTCCGAATGTTTAGTTTACGGTATTACGTAATGCTGTTACTGTTTATTAATAGCTTGCATTGCACTTAGTCAATAATATAATTGCTGTGTAAACAAATGCTGTCAATGCCAATAAGAATTGCATCGCATGCTTTAAAGATGAAGGTCTCTATGATTGTTTATTACACCTTCACGCTTGAATGGATTTGGATGAAACTTGGGACACGGGTATACCATATTCTGGAGTACCAATTAAGGGGCTTATTACTCTAAGAATATCCCTTAGGGATAATGTTCGACTTTGTTGGTAGAAGCAAGTTTATTGATATATGAAAGTGTTTAAGTAGAAGCAGCTTATGATATTGAAATAAAAATTGGAGAGTCTATGTTCCTAAGACTTGTCCACTGCGCTGGTAGTCACAGAAACATCGAGAGGACACTTAACTTCTATATATTGCAGACAGGCGTGGCCCAGCATGGCCGACAATCTCGTCCGAATCGAACAACATAATTATACGATATCTGATGTGGTCTCACAAACTGAGGGTTCTTTGACGAATTGGACAATTTTTAGAGGGTTTTTTTTTGGTGTTCTAGTGTTATAATTGCGGGTAGTTGTAGTAGTAGTCTATTGCAAAATATGCTGAGAACGGTAATATGGGGTGTAAACATAGTATTTTCAAAGGTTCATCGGTTCTAGAGACCACAAGCAAACAAAAAAATTCATAAATTACGAACGTCAATTTTAAACAGGCTTTAATAAACTACATCTGTAGTCATAATATACCTTTACAACAATATAATATTATTCATTATTTCTCTGTCAAGTCATAAAAGTTCATTTACTTAATTTCATTTATGTGAATCGTCTCGATAATGTACACCGGGCTTTGGTTAGCTTTAAAAATGCTCTACAACTTTCGTTGTATAGAAAAAATAAACATACACGATGTATGGTATATCCGAAACTTATCATAAACGTTAAAAAATTAAACATAGGATGAGTAATGATAAATGATACAATGGTATGTCTTTTTGATGCGACCGTGAGCCCTCACCTAAACCTGATGAGAAAATTTGTACTTCAACGAAGGGCCACGGTAAGATAAATCCAATCAACTGTTAGTAACTGTGAACAAAATTTAGAATACCAATTTTACGAAAAAAAAAAAACAATCTTCAATATAATTATATTATAAACCATTAAATTACAACAACAAAACAAATATCCTAGCAATAGGAGTAGTTACTGGAACACAAATACTCAAACTCAACGGTATTGAACTACTTAAAATTTAAAATTGCAAAAACTGTTCCAGTGAAGGTAACAATGTCTTTTATTATTGAGTATTTGTGTTGTTTTATACTATAACATCTATTTGTTTGCGATGACTTTCGCAAATTCCGCGCGATGGGCGATGGAATATTAGAAAGTGATCTACGGAAGAAGAATGCGTCGAAAATGCTCCGACGCTTTGCGACGAAAATTTGATTTCCACCGCATCGCCTTAGCATTGACGAGGCATTATATTGTGACTGCGTAACCTTAGCATTTCGACATAATATGTAAATATCCTTATAATTAAACCGAAGCTATATCTAAAAATAACTTAATTCAAAGAGATCATAATTCATATAATATAATCATAACTTATTTTAAATTGTCACGGTTCGTTCAAGTTTTGTAAATGTCTGTTGTAATAAAAATGGTGGTAGTAGGGTTGTTGGTCGTTAAGTCGTCACAGGTGTGTAAGATTTCAATTTCTTTAAGACCATTGTTATAGTAACTTGGTTTACTGAACAAGTTTTCCGACGTTGCTTTGAAAAAATAAAGCAAAGAAATTGAATAAATTCTTGGCTGCTGAAAGCTTGAAGTATTTCGTGAATTTCAAGCATGCCATTTTGGAGGGTATTTGGAACGGAAAACTAGTCTACATGAGGTAAAATACTGACACAAATGTGATGTAATCGGAGCATTATGAGAACTGCGTATTGCGGAAGCATTGAGCAAAACTTGGGCTGTGATGTTAGGTGACATATTGTATGATATATTAATTGTTGAACCAAAGATATTTCTTAAACTAACTTACTCATTACTTAACATTATTAGTAATTTGGAAACGGTATTACAATAAATTAATAAAACAAAAATATGCACAATATGACAACGAGTGTGGCAAAATTGAACAGTTTAGAAGACGGTTCGGTAGGCGTAAGTAGGTCAGTCAAGTCCTTGGTATCAGTTAAACACTTGGGAATTCATCATATCCCATTTGCAACAGTTGTCTTGAATTCTTGTTAGTGGCGATCCTGTCCCGTAGAATCTGTTGTAGCTGCCGAAGCTGTATGTTCAATTTTGTGTTGTCACTAGTGGGGGCAGGGCCTAGCTCGTGCGCTTGAGATGCGCGGGCGCAAGTCGCGCCACTTTCGGCGGACGGATATGCGCGCCGTGACCGCACTCGTGTTTGTGGGCATGCGCGGGGGACTTCTTGCCACTCGTCGATAACCGCTTGCGCGGCTTCAGGAAATCTGGAAATAAAGAAAAACGGAAATTAGGCTTAATTTCTTAAATGGCGTTTCATGTGGAGTAATAAACTCTCTTTGAAGTCTCAGCTTAAATACAACAATGGCATTGCTGGGAAAAAAACTTTCCAGACGGTCTCGAATTCAGCAATAAAATTCAATTCAAATTAATTTAGGTTCTGTTGTGTTCATACATCGGTTATTGACTTGAGTGACGACGGCGTCGTGATAAAACGCAAGGTGAAAGCGGTTTACGACTCTTGTTAACATTTCTCCGAGAAGGGTGACGTACGCAGTCGCTACGATGCATAAAATCAGTCGTAAAACATTATTACGGAGGGCGTGGCCAGCACCATTGTGAATTGGGAAAAATTTAACGACTCTCAAACTCTGAAAGGTTCGTTAAGACGCCCGGAGCCCCGGATGCAGGCCTGCGTCCTACGGGACCTCACCATATTTTACGACTTCATCCATAAGGATCGGATTGTAAAAAAGTAGTTTTAGAGTACTTAAAGCGACGGAATCCTTTTTTCTAAACAAATCCTTGGGCGGCGACGTCCTTTGTGACCATTTCTAATTTTGAAAAAATATGGCCTTAATAACTATAAAATTTTACGATCTTTTTACTACTGTTTAATCTGCGTTATAATAGTTGCTGTGAGTTACTGGTGCGAAGGTTGCCTGGAGCCCGTAGACTTTTTTATAATCACACCTATAACTCTCGTTGAATACATAAAAATGAACAAAGATGTTAGGGATTTAGAGCGTAAAGATGATGTAGAGGATAGGTTGACTATGATACAAATACTGTTGAATCTGAAGATATTATTAAAGATAAGGTAAGTATCCGTTGCATTTTAATAACAAAATTGTAGTAGTTTGGGGAGCGAACATGAAAATAGTTTAACATCGTTAACATAAATCTTAGCGCTGAAACACAAAAGAGAAAAAAACAATAGGTAGATAGTTATAATGATTAACTCAATTTAATCGACAGAGAATACTCCCAAGCAACACGATCGTGATTTCTAAGAACGAAAAAAATAAAAGACTGATAATGTTAGCAAACTTGATGCTAGAGAAGAAAAAACTAAACGAAGATTGGATTCCAACAGCAAACGGGAGCAAACAGTAGTCGGGAACAATCGTATACTATGATCTTTTAAATTATCGGAACAGACAAAAAATGGCGTCGTAACCGTTGGCACCAAGGTCAAAACTAAACTTGCTCCAATGAGCCGCGTTTATCCTTCTGAGCTAGAATCAGCCATTGGTTATTAAAACTCTTGAGGCCTAGGACTTAAATATTATGATAACCCAAAGACTGCAATTTTTCAATGTTTAAATTCTTGATTTGTTTTCTGATCATTGTTTCTTACTAGTTTTATGAACTTCTTACTCGGGTTATGCAAATATAAGATCATCTTTAAGCTTCAGCATGATTCATTGTCTAAGGAATTTCAAGAATTTTATTGGTTTCCTGGTTTACAGGTGTTTTCAGGTGTTCTGGTTTTAACTCTATAGCGATATTAGGTTGTAAAAGATTGTTTTGACGAAACTTACGCGCCATTTGCCTTATCTTTTTAATTTGACTACGGTCTGGAGGACTGAAACTAGTACTCGAAGACCTTAAAAAATTATAAACAACCAGAATGTCATAGGTTATCGCTGCAAACTTCGAGGCAAATGTAGACAGAAAAATACATTGGCATTATCGCGACTTTTAATAAAATTAAAAAGTTTACTGCGTAAACATCGTATTTATTATCGTAAGAAAGCAAAGAAATTAGGTTTGTAATGTAACGTGTTCGATAATTTTATGTAAAGTCGATTCTTATGCAGCATTTTAATAAAAATCAAGGTGAAATGTCAAGGTGAGACGTAGCTAGCTTAGCAACAAGTAAAGACGACGCCGTTGAACGTTCGACGTGAGTCTCTTGTAATAATAAAATTGTCTGAATCATGGTAAAAAACGAGGCGAGGTGTGCAGGCGGGAACTATGTCAGTGACGTCAGGGAGCCAAGGTCGACTGGTGCCCGCTGGAGCTTCCCGCCAAATTCGTCAACACGTGGACTCATTATAGGTTATGTTCAACATAATAACATAACCTATAAAAATCAAGCGTAGTGCCTGCTTATCTGACGCTAGAAGTCGTTTGTTATATAAGGTTTTGTCATTTTGATTACGACATAAAACACGGATAACACGTGGGTACCAAAAACACATTTTAACAATAGATCCTCCAAATATTAGCCGACTATAAATTACTATATATTAAAAATAGCTAATTACAAATACGTGAAAACGCGTTACACTAGATGCAAGCGCGAGAAAATACTTTCACGTGGTTACGCAACGGTTTCCCGCCAAACGCTCAATGGAGCGTTTCGCGCCATTTTCATCTTGATATAACCTGACTAATTCGCGAAGTGATTTGTATAGTATTAGCGTGTTTACTGTGTGTGGCCTATGTGTGTCGGCCATGTTATTGGGCACGCGTAAACATTCGGGTGTACGGGTATGCGTAAACAAAATGGCCTTGGGGGCGTGCGCACAGGCTCGGCACAAACAACTCACACACGGCTATCGTGAACTTTATCAATCTTTTATCGTATAGTATAGTATACTAGCTAACTGTGTACCGAGTTTATTTTTGATAATTCATTAAAATAATGCGTGTACTCAACGTAATCCATGAAGTTACGTTTAACCTTGAATTGATAAGGCGGCCATTTTTGCTGATAGTGCATTGCGCGTGATTCTAATGCTCTTTACTTCCTCGAAAATAATCTTCATGAAGATTTGTTTTATAATCAAATGCAACACGGCTAAAGAACGTTTGAGCAGCAATTTTAACTGGCGTCCGAGTGCTGAGGTTATTTTCGTCGACCTAAATATCGGCGCGGGCGCACGGACTCTACCTCTTTTGATGCGGCTATAATTCACGTGTTTACCGCGCAAATACTAATCAAACATGAAACCAGTATACAAGAATAATTTGTCGCAATTCCGAGTAACTGGCAACACTGATTGGTATGTATTCCGAGTGTTAGTAAATTAGTCATTTGCATATTTTGAAAGCCGTTAAAGGTAGCCTGAACGTCTTAAATCTTGTATAGGTTGCTGAAATAGATATTGTCGTTGCTAAGGAGATGGGTCTATATATATGTATGTTATCATATTGTAGGCAATTTGTAAGTGTGCCAAGTTTGCTCTGGCTAACAACAAAGCTGTAATGCAATCCACGTGCATCGAAGGCCGCGGACGGGCCTGCATCCGTCTGACAACACCACCAGAATCTGTGATCGCATGGGAATAAAAAACATAAGGACATAGTTGGAAAGTGAGAAAAAATGTGGTCCTTCCTGAGGCGTCAAATTAGCTTTTTACCGCGTCGGAGGGACCACATCAGGGTTTGTCACCGCCCTTTGATGCTGCCGCTTACACAGGAGTGCAGGAAACACGTCCCACAACGGGAATAAGTAATAGAGAACCATGGCTTGCTTTGTGATGAACATAATTTAAAAATGTATACAATTTTTGTACATTCACTTCGCAATTACCGAAATCTCCAAAAATTCCATCTGGTGCAATGCAAATTGCGCTATTAAGTATATTGTTGGCGAGCGTGCCACAAAGGACTGTATCCCTGCTTCACAAATGCTGTCCAAATGTTACTCGTTCGTGGGAATGACGCAAGGCAGCCGGTCACGATCCTGCCATCGAGAAACGTTTCAGTCATTACAGTCGAAGAAAGGGACTCGAGAACGAACCTCCTTTTGTCCGCGTCCTCGTAATTATAGAGCTCATGTGGCTTGTTCGGACTTCCCTCTCGTCTTTTTGTGGGGTAAACATTACAGTGCGCGTAATATTACGAGATCTAGAGATGCAGACGCAACGATAGACAGTGACTACGCATCTCTACGACACATAAAACACCCTGAAATAACTTTTGAGAAATTCAGCGGAAAGTTTATTGCAGTTTTTGTTGCAGACGTTTCATTGAAATAATATTTTAAGTGCTTGAAAACTTTGTATGGCTGACAATTTTGTTTCCGCGTGGACACTTAAAAAGAATTATAATCGGATCCAGTGTTGTTGTTTTTATTGAGGTTAAAACTTGAATTCCGGAAACACCCACCGACGAATCGATTTCTGGGAAATTAAACAGACAATCAATTTCCCAGAAATCGGATGCTTTATTTTCCTCTTGGTAACGTGGTGTTATGGGGACTCTAGGAGTCAGGGAACAAGTCCGGACTTGATCGGACATGTTCGTGCCGCAATCGTGTGTGCTGCGCGCGCCGATTTGTCAGGCGTGGGCGCGCGTCCCGCGGAACAGGTTGCCGGGCACGCTCCCGCCATCTTATTTTATTCATTTACACCTTAGGGTTGGTATTTCTTTCTTAGTTTGTTATGTTGGTAAATGTTTTTATTTTAGTAGTTGGTAGATAAATTGATGTGGTTAGAGAAGGCTGTTTTTAATACCTGAGGGAGTAATTTATGGTTCACGCATTAATCATTATACGAACCCGTTTTGAAGCTTCAGATTTTTAGTTAGAGCAACATAACATTAAGTATTTTCAAAACAAAAACTAATATGTAGGTATGGCTGTTGAACCCAAAAACTGGAATCCTTTCGTTAGATTTTTCACAGCTGCGCAGGAAATACATTGTTACAGCAATGGCGAGTCGTTTGTTGGGCGCCGGCGAGTTTGCATTGTGATTACGAACCAGTTCCAAAATATCTAGGCCAAGTGAAAGGCGATTCGATGTCAAAATGGCGTGCCTCGTTGCGCATACGACGAGTTTTTGTAATTATACAAATGAAAGATAGGTACTTACAGTATAAAAGTACTTAGGTTTTTCTTACCATACTATACTTGTAATTTTTTTTAATTCGGAATTTGAAAGATACAGAAGTAACTTATCGATACAAAAACTTATTAACATTTAAGTTGGTACAAAAAACAAAGATTTACGAGTCTTAAAAATAAACAAGATAACTTAAGAAACCAAAACAAATATTTTTTGTTGCTATCGATATTAAAAGATAAGAAATATATCCATCGCACAGCCCTAGGCAAACTTCTATTACAACTGGACGTAGCATATATAAAAAAGGCAACAAAAACTTGCCCTCTGAGAGTATATATCTGTATATTTGTAGACGTTAGGTCGCTACTGGTTTTGACTCGACTCCTAAACAAATAAGTGACACTACCAGGTAGCATTGTGCCCTCCTCTTAACACTTGTAACTTCTATTATCTGATACATACTTTATTATTGTTTTTTTTTTCTCTCAAATCGACTTAAGTAGAGTTGAAAAATTGGCTGCAGTTTATATTGTGGTAGGTTCATTATTGAGCGAGACTTTTAAAGTGGAACGTTATTTGATAATTTTATACGATAGTGTGAATAACTACGTTCTATTTTTTTTTTCCAATTAAACTTTTTTCCTTGTAAATTAATATGATATCAATATGAAATTATAGTGGAAATAAGAAAAATAATACAAACAAGCATATTGTTTTTAATTAGAAGCTTGATTATAAATTGTATGGGCTTCCAAAGCGCTAATGAAGTACTCTCTGAATTAAAAACTAAGGACCTAAGTATTAAATATAAAATTAATGATTGTAATATTTTAATTACTGAAGAATTTATTCATCTCTTTAATGGGCGATTATATTAATTTTATTGGACTGAATATTTAATCTTTTTACGTTCACGTTATATTCTAGTTTGGCTTACCTTCTTTAGATCTTTTATTACCACAGAAATACACATCAATAATAATCAGTTTCTATGGTCTTGACACGACTATTTTTTATGATGGTGGCGATAAGATTTTCTAAAAGTTCACCCCAAATACCTATAAGGAAACGGGCGTCTGAAGTTAGAATGAAGAAACCTATGTACCTACCTTGAGTTGGGCGAAACTTCTGGCAACACCTAATAACTTATAAGATTCGAGATATTTCACATTGGCTAGAGTTGTACAGACAGCTAATTGCAAAAGAGTAATCAAAAATGGTCATCAGAAAAGTTACGCACGTACATGATATGAGTATTTGCAATGCGGAGCCGTCATGTCTAAACAGGAAACAACTTTGTCGGTTAGTCAGTTCTATTAGTCATACCGCTTGCAGGTTAATTGGTTACCCCACTTTTTTTTAATGGCGACTGAAAAAGACTAAGTCCTGAATCTTTTAAAGTGTTAAGTTAAATGGTTGATGGGTTCAAGAGATTCTGACTATTTTTAGCCCCGTCTTAACTAGTCTTAATAAAATTTTGCCACTTTTGTTCTTAGCTATTATAAAAGTACTAAAAATATGATACCACAGATTATGAATTTTTCAAGTTTCTGTTACTTTGTCTTTTAAGGTCCATTATGACTCAAGAGTTCATAATTCCGCACTTCAAAATCTTGATTGAAATGCTTTGTGTATTTGTGTTCAATCATTGACGTGGCTCATAAGGTCCAGCTTAAGTGGGACTGGGCTGGACATGTCTGCCGTATGGCCATCGAGCGGTGGACTAGTAAAAACAAAGTTGGTGCCCTCAAATCGCAATAAAGGGGTCACGGACAACCAAGAAAATGACGGGACGATTAAGATGTCTTTCTTGGGGATAGGCAAGTACTGGCTCGAGTCACACAGCTCTGATCAGAGCCGGGAACAATAGATGGAATGAGCAGAGGCCTTTCTTTGTCTAGGAGTGGGACAGTATAGGCTAGATATAATAATAATCATTTCAAATACCATTAAAATGGTTTTATTCCAATGCTACTGCATATACACCAATTATGATTGCAACTAAAACTGCCTTCTTAGGTACACTAGTCGGGGCTGCTTGTCAGTTCCTCAATAATTATTGCAATTATTTAGATTCGATCTAACGAAGCAGGATGCCGTAAATACAGTCAAGTTACAAACAAAATTGGAAGTTTTTTTGTCTGTTTGCATGTGAAAATGAACAATTTGTAAAACAATCGGGCCAATTTGCTAGGGACATTGGCTTAAAGGTAATTGCTGTCCAATTTATAGGAACAATTGAAGTCATCAAGAAAATAAAGCAGACTTGGGATGTAAGGCCGCACGCGAGAAAGGAACAAACTTCCTCACGTCTCAACCACCGGGATCACGACCTCGATTTCCAGTCATCATAGGACGACGAGCAATGGGTAGCTCGCCGTCCGGCCGTCCGAAACGAGCCCGAGTCTTTAACTGCAGGGGCCCAGCAGGACCGAAGCTTACTGGGACCAAGGTTTCCTTTCAGAAACTTAAATTCAGGATTCTGGAACGCAAAACTAAGAAGAAATAGGAGTGGGTTTTAGTCAGTAAAAGTCTGACACGGGCTCCATTTCCGTCGTATAGTGAGAAGTCATCAAAAACTATGGGATATACGGTGCTGTATCTTTGGTTTATGTTTCATAAACAACTTACTTGCGAGCCTGTTGTTTTGAAAATATACGGCCATTGCCAACATCAACATGCACGCTTAAATATTGTGTTAACAGAAGTGTTTTTAGCACTCTCCAGCGAAGAACTTGTTTCATAAGATCTATTACTTTACACTTAAAGACTATTTTCCTCTGATTCTACGCATAAAGTATTCCTTAATTGGTTGTCGTGTGAAAGTTAGCAGAGAAATGACAACACGGCAAGTCGGCAACGCGTTTACATAGAAAATAGCGGTGTTGGCGTGTAAATGTATGAGCTAGGAAATGATTGATGGAAGTAATGATAACGTTAGATTGATAATTTGATGTCAAGTGAATGACTCGTGAAGATGTTTGATATGTTAATGGGGGTGAGTTTGGTTCACTAACAAAATCGGTTAATGATATGTAAACATTGCATATGAGTTTCCCCTTGTCTTAAAAGACAATCAAATCCGTGAATATAAAACTAGCAAATTTTATTATTTAAGTCAGTACGTATCCGGCTCGAAGGACCATGTAGAAAGGGAATTGTCCAATTCTGGCCATTTTTAAACACGCTGCTCAACAAAAATCTAATATATCAATAATTTTATTTATATTTTAGCAAATGTCTGATGCTAATAACTTTGTATCAATTAGCACTGTAAAAAAACTTATTTTTTTGGTATTTGTTTTGATTTTAGAACTTTGATGAGCTTTAGTGTTGCCAAACAAAAACTGCATAAACAAACATTCAAATCGATTTATTTTAAATCGATTTGGTAGGGTAATCTCTCCACTATATTTAACGCACTTCATATGATCATTTTATTAAAAAAATATGAGTTAACTCTAAAATAAATGATTAAAGATCTTAGAATAATACATCAAAGAGTTTATTATAGGTACCAGAAGAACAACAAAATATGGAATCGATTATTGATTTAAAAAAATCAATTGTCAATTCCTTAGTTATCGATATAATTATAAATATTTTTAATTGACAACACAGTACTTAAAAAAATGTTGTGTATTGTCAAAATGACGTTTATTCGTTTTGTTTCTTTGCATCGTGAGTGTTGTTTTTCAAAGTTTTATTGCTATTACTTTGGCTTTTCGTAATGGATTTTGATTCTTGACGACCCTGGCACTTCCTTGGAGACTGAACCTTGTATTTATGATGAACCAGGCACATCTACAGACACTGTACCTCACCCAAACCAATTTTAATAAAATGTTAAAAAATATGTAAATATAAAATCTTGATACAAAACTAAGTGTGTATCTTAATTCTTACTGATTTGAACTATTAAATCACACATATATTATTAGCTAAACTGTTTGTTTATAAATGGCCAAAGTCCCATACAAGTTGGTCAATCCCCTTTGGTATCTGTTTGCGGAATATGGAATCTAAAGTTTGTATGAAGATATCTACATTCACGAGGGCGAAGCCACCAGCAGAAGTTAGTTTTACATGGTTTTACATAAACCCGTCTACCAAAAACTGAAATGTGAAAGTATTACGCTAGAAAACCAGTCTAAAACCCCATTCGCACAGGACATGACCGTCCGAGTAACATTAGAAAACGCTAGTGCAGTGGGCGCGCTACGCATGTTTGTGAAAGTAAGAGAACTAGCGAAATGCCATTGTTGCGTGACCAATCTGCCAGAGATAATGGCACGGGCAGATCTATTCACAAGGAAAATTGCACGTGTTGCGTCAGTCCTGCCATAAACATAGGTTTTACACATGAATTATTTATACAGAGAAATGTATATTTGAAGAAAAGATACCTGGAATTACTGGTAGTGGTAATGCGATGGGAAACGATTCTAATAAGCACAAGTTAAGTCCCATTATGTATTCCAGACAGAACTTTTACACCTTTTGTGGTCTTTTTGTACAAAAAACATCAAAGAATTCTTGATTAAAATTAACAGACAATAAAGAATTATTTGTACGTCCGTTTATTTATTTTTCAAACAATCGTGTATGAATACGGAATGACGGACCGCCCTCAAACACGACTGTTGACGCAGTTTTGACGGGTTGTTTGTTAAACTTGTTTGATAGTGTGCCGCGTTGTCAGTTCCCAGTGAAATTGACAAAATTGTTTGATTGTTTATTTAGGGTTTATGTCGGATTATGATTGTTTAACATTTAAGATATGATAGGACAGCATAGCTGTAGGTGTCAATTGGTTGTGTGTGTGACTTGCATCTGTCATTAGGGTCAAGCGCATTTATTACCTATCAAGAATTGCAATAAAAAATGTGGTCATTAAAAATCCTAACGACCACACTGGTATACAATTACTTTAGACGAGAACTCGCAGTGCTCTCGAACCGTAAAATGATGAGATAAATCATGACAAAAATTGCAAACACTTGCGGCATTGCGGTGCACGGGCGAAGGTCATCGCTCGGCCATTTTAAATTTATTCATACGACCCCCACTTTGATGCATTGTGCAAAAGTGGCAATGCCCTGTAATTCAGGCATTGTTTGAGATTTTTTAACAAAAAAATTTACTCTATCTACCTGCTCTGTATAAACCGTATTCTAATTAGAAATAGAACACGGAACAAAACAACCGATAGTTCGTAAAGTACTAGCTAGAGTCGCTAGTTAGCTACCGATGAGGCATTCCGGTAGCTGAGCCATAATTATTTATGATGCATTCTATAATTAACAACCACTTCAAATTACGGCCTGTCAACGTACGCTCTTATACCGGTGAACAAAACCATAAAAAGGTGCGTTTTAATACTGCTTTCTTCTAAACAAGATTTTCTTTCGTAATACAAACATGTTAAAATTAAAAAATAAAACACAAAGCATCGGGTAGCAACCACATTCGAAATAATTTTATTGCACTGGCAATTCTGAGATTTAAAAAAAAGAACAGAAATAAAAATCGATTCATTGACGTTTCCCTTGGCGGCCATTACAGTTTTTGCAACATATTCTATCGGGAGCGGGTGGATAACCCGGGTGCAATGACTTATGCCCAGGCGTGCCCAGCCTGTGCCCGTTGCCCAGGTGTCGGACGGACGAGTAAATTGCAGGGAGCCGCGACTTACTGAAGATATTGCCTCACTATGTGTCATTATGTCGAGTTTTTTTTTTCTATTGCTCGTATTGATTATTGAGATATAAGGTGGGATTATAGTGAGTTTTATGATTGATGGGATGGGAAGGGATGCACTTGTGCTACTTAGAGTGCATCTGGGAACTTGGGTAGTTAGGAGGACGTTCTGGTGATAGATTCCTTTGACGTGTTGAGTAAATCTGGGAAGTAATCACTCAAGAAACATCGGTGCTTAGTTCATTTTTTAAATCAGGTAATAATTATATCAGTTAATGCGTTATTATTTTCGCTTTGCTCGCATGACTGATAAAAAGAGTGCAATAAGAAAGTAAACAAGTAAAATTGCATCATTTTATTATCATGGAAAGCTGATTATCTTTAGTGCAATTTGCAACTAAATAAACAAAGTTTATCACATTGTTTTATTGACGATTTTTTTAATGCGTAGGTAAATTGATAGATAGGCATTAAAGATTGGTGAATAATCTTTCAAGTCAATGACCGACCCACCCCATTTCAAAGACTACAGGTCCTATTCAAGTTTTTTTTATAAATGCAATAAGAATCGTCTCACAAAACTAAATAAAGGGGATCTTAATCAAAAAATCTTTACCGCGTCACTGGGAACAGGGCGACTGGGATTTTTTTTCTAAATTTATTTATTTGTCGATTCTAAAGATGTAACTTCATCCCGACTACTGTGCAGGTATGAGCTAAACGATGGGTCCTAATGAATGTTTAATAAAGCGCGCCCCGCGGGGGCGGCGAGTTCAAAGGATGCGCGGGCGCACGTCGGTGATCAAAGCCGCCGTTATCGACCGCTCGAGCTATCGACATATACCGCTCATTTACAGAACATCGCTACTGGGGTACGCTTCACGATTATCGCAGGATTATCTTTGCGTGGCACCGTTTTGAAAGCATGAAATGCATTTTGTCAAAGAACTTTGCGGTCCTGAAGTACTTTAAGTGTTATTTTAATGGGACGGAGCAAAAAGCGTTAAGTTTTTTTTCTGTGTTTGATATATCAAGTAGAGAAAAAATATTTTAAAACAACGATAAGTTCCAGTTTCAATAATATTTGTAACTTTTTCAAAGTAACAAAAGTTGCAGTAGCATTTTTGCCACGCTTCTGGGCATGGTTGCACACTTGCAGTTACACAGCCCTTCTCAGATTTTATGCGAACATAAACGTAAATCGTTCTGCGTCGTCCTTTCCCCGGGAGCTGCTACCGAAACCGCGTCGTAAGACAAAAGCTCTGAATAAAGCATGGTAAGTATTTATTTTATCTGCAATGCTGTTTGGCTTCCTGAATAAACTGCAATTGAGAAATGTGTCAGTTTTACACCGGTTCTAAACTTGTGTGATTTAAGTTTTGAAATTGGAATCCAAGTTATTGTCTACAGAAAAGTTCCCATGAACGTTAATATTCAGATATTCACATAACAGGAGCCGCTCTATAAATCGGAAACACAATGAGATCGATAATACCTCCAATAAAGACATGTAACGGCCTAAAACGGTAGCTAAGTATCGTAAAAGAACAATGACGCTATTGTCTGACTGCATTGTCCCGAGATGAGTCCTATTGTGGACAACAATCCGAGACAAGTACACGACTCCACGAGCAGCCTAAACATCGGTCGCACAAAGGTAAACATGAAGCTACGTATTGTCAGCTATGACCTAAGGTCGCACTAAGATGCGTGACCTCTGGACCAGCCTCGGTATCTCACATTGTGTGGGACAATGCAATAGAAAGGATGAGATTACGAGGGGTGATGCTGCTATGCTGCTAAGTATTACAACAACAATGGACACAAAGACTGGTGTGTGTTTACCCATGAATATGTGGAGTATAATGGACAATAGCCTCTACCATAATAAGATGCACGCAACAGGTTAACAGCATATTTTCTCAAGATAAGCATACATGTATAACGAATTCGCGTTACATGTTAAATCGTGCATATTTGGGGACGGCCGGTGTAATCCCGTTTTTTAAACGCACTATTTAGATGTTTCTGCTAACTGTAATAGCTGTATTGTTAAGTAAATTAATGTAATTAACATTTTCGTCGTGATTCACAAAGTTTATCGCGTACACGTTACGGTCGTTCGGTCAGACACAATAAACAAAAGGTAATTTGTTGGATAATTAATAAAACAAAGGGTTTGTGAGTTCATTGGAGTAGGTATTCGAATATTTTTGGTTTTTGAGAACAAAAACTTCTTTCTCAAGTGGCTGTTTGGCAATTTGTGGCGTCATTTGGCAGATGAGGGAACTATTTGGGCAGTCATAATCGGTGTAGTGACTTAGAAGTCCGGGGCAGTCTGGCGAGCGGCGAGCATCTGGCCTGGATTAGTGCTGCCGTGGCTCTCACTCGACCTATTGGGTTGCGGTCTCGCGTTACGCACTCGAATTACTAGTTTCCTTGAACTGCTAGAGTTTCTAACTAGTATGGAAAGTCGGACCTTTCCGTTGCAATGGTCCGTTGATGGCCAACGGCTTTTATAGTAAGTGCTTGATCACTATTCGCTGTTTGATTGTGAACAGCTAATGTAATGGGCGGAGGTGAAGGGTTTAATGTTTCTATTAGTATTTGGTCACGTTGCGGGCGGCACGTCACAAAAAATGAATGTGAATTGATACAATCGTGTGTCGGGGCGCAGCGGACCACCCAAGCCGACTCCATGATCTATTTCACTAAAGTGAATCCAAAAAACTGACTAATCTAATCAAACATCGAGTTTTTTAAACGTCACGAAGTTCTAATTACCGTGAGTCATTAATGCAAACGATTTGTTACGCTTTTAACGATACTATTATAAGAGCGCGTAAGTAGAGAATGGAGCTCATAAATTACTTTTTAAGTCGTCGATAAAAATTAAAATGGATGAAACTAAAAGCACTACCACGAAATATATATTTTTCATAAATATTATTTTTACGACATTATTATACGAAGGTTGGGTGCGTAAATATACTTTTTTCTTAACGAGCTTTTATGAGCTGACCGGTCGTTTAAAATCGTCGAATTCCAAGTTTTTAAACGTGTGAAAGTAAAACATAGAAGGGTGGGTTGACATCGGCTATAAAGGTGTATAATAATGACCGTCCGGGTCATGTCGTAAAAACGATTGGTCAAGCATTGACGGATCAAACGTAATAATTATGTACTAAGAAATCTTTGAATATGGGTCAGTGGCGGTCTTGGGAAAGGAAATGCAAACTGCAGGCAAAGCCGGTTGAATTTTATAGGTTTTTACTGTAATGCAATTTGATGCCTTGAAAACACATTAAACGATGACAAAGTAATTTTGATACTGTGTAATAAAATAGATGTTAAACTGTTGAAGCACACAATGAGAATGGTTTTTGTTGTGTACAAGTACAAATTGAGCAAATCGTGATTACTTAGTCACGAACAGTTAGCAGTAGGCCAATAAGCAATAAGAACGTGGGTTGCACAGTAATCCGTAACGGTGTAGGCGATTGACACAATATGCTATGCAATGCATTCTAATGAACTTCATACCTAAATATTATTTGTGACATTGGACATTGAAACGACCGGTAGGAAGTTAGGTAGGTACTCAAGAAAATCCACTACTAAAAGATTCTATGAAATTCAAATTTGGAACAGATTAAAAAATAAAAAAAAACCAATAAGTTGGACATTGCAACGACCGGTAGGAAGTTAAGTACTCAGGAAAATCCACTATAAAATTCAAATTTGGAACAGAATAAAAAAAAAGAAGTTAACTAAAGTTTAAATTGACCGCGATTAAAAGAGCGCGAAAATAATGACAAATAATAATAATCACAGAACAAAAAAAAAAAACAAATACTACAGACGCAGCATTGCCATATTCAACCTTTTTATAAATGGCCAGTTCGAAATTTTTGTTTTCCCTTATTAAATGCATATTCTCCGTGGGAATGGGCAATGGGCAGTGCATGTGAACCGAACTTACCAGTTTATCGAACAACATCTATGCAAATTTTTGTGGATTCGTATCGCACTGCACCGATAAAACTGGATTTTTAATAAATTATTCTATAGTTTGTGGTGTAGTGATTTTTATGTTGGGGGCAAAGTCTTTTATTTAAAAATAGATACTATGCAATTCCTTTGTTTACAATTTTCTTTACGTCACATTATATTGATAGTGTTTGTAAATATACAGCGAATAATATTCAAATTCCAATGACTTATGATTTCCGTTATCTATGTATAGTTAGATTACCGCTATTTTTGACCGATAAAATCTTGCATTTTGTTTGTTTTGTAAGCCTATATTATACCTATCTTTATTTTTAATTTCTCTACAAGATTAGTCTCTTACATTTTTCAAAACATTTAGGAACAAAGCATTCCCACAAGTAACCACATGCAGTTCAAAATAACGGGTGTTTCGTTTAGATTTGCATACATTAAAGTGCATTCATATAAACAACAAGGTACACTTGTAACAATCAAAACAATGTACACCGAATAAAGACGAAACGAATCATTAACGCGTCGCTAGATGTCAAAAATTTTAGATAATTATGGGGTTGGTAACGTTCTATTGTTTTTGAAAATTTACATAAGACTCGTTTTGTAACGATTTTTAAACCCTTAGTTGAGACAAAGGAGTCAATTTAAACGGATCGTCAGTTTAAACGAAGGTTTAAAAGAATAATATCAGATTTAGGTCAATATAGAGAATTTTGCAATAAAATGGCAAGTAATTTTCTCGTTACCAAGTAAAATAGCCATCGCTAAGTATTTTATAGGTTAATCTGTGGACAGCGTCGTGAGTATTATATTTGTTTATTTTATTATTTTAATCGTCTGTAATATTTAATATACTGCTGTTTGTTGTCCCTAATAAAATAAAATAAAATTTTCTCGTTACCAAATAAAATAGCCACCGAAACTGAGTCAGTTTGTAACAATAACACATTAACAATGTAATAACTATTACAATGCGTGGAAACTCAAGGCTATGCTTATCGCTACTGCGCTGCGTGTAGAACAAAATTAATCATGTTATCGCTTTTAGATAGCTTTATGAACATTTAAAGTGGGCACATAATTGTTGAATAATTCATGGGATTCTAAACAACATATAACATGATAATGCAAGACTGTAATTAGCACTTTTGGAGTCCGTAATTATTTTTCGAAGTACAGTTTTTCGTTGCATTTATAATCAAGAAAATAATTTCATAAATTTTGTAACCTATGTATGTTGCACTCTGAACAATATGGCAGTTCCATTTTGATACGCTCCAGCAAAATAAAACAATACACACATAATCAAACAAAGACAGAATCAAGAGTTACCGGTGCGTAACTTGTACTGGTTCACACGAAACAAAATCACCGAAAAAGTCTCTCAACCCCGAATTGGGGGGAGGAAAGTTTAATTAGAATAGGCAAACGAATTCAAATGTGTATGGGAAACGAATTTACTCTCGATGACAGTGTTTTGTTTATTAAACGGCCGGTTACGTAAACCGACCGTTTGTGGGAGCCGGGCCTTGAATTTTGTCAATTGTGTGAAAATATGAGATTTTTTTTTCTCACAATAGGTATCATTTGTCTGTCATCAATTCATTAGGCCTCTTTTTACAAAAACATTCATGCTGAAAGTAAATATACTATACAATTTTCTGTGAACTGAAGAACATGTGTGAAAAACATGCGAATCTCCTAAATTACAACACTTACACCTAAATCCAAACATACAGTTTATTTATGATTTTAACATGAGAAACTTATACATATACTCATTGCGACTACCACTACAATTTTCCCTGGAGGGAAACGCGTGGTTTTCTAGTCTAGACAAAGAGACAAACAAACCGCTATTAGCATAAATGTTCGCATGCTCATGAGCGTACGCACATGACATGATCCGTGTAAATCAGGGCTGCCATTCAGAATTATGTTTTGTCACGGTTCTCACGTTTTTTACTGAAGTTATGTTTAGAAATTGATACTATGAAAAGTATGAAACTGTGTTGGCTTTGCATATTAGTAGGTTTTTCAATAAAATCTGATTTCTTGTAAGATTAAGTCTGAAACTGTTCATAGGGTTTAAAATGTGAAAGTTTTGATAGGTATAACCAACGGTGTCATCCAATAAAAAACTTATCTAGATAAATAAGTTCTTTTATTTATCCACGCAATCGCTTAAGAATTAATGAAACGCGAGAAGCTATTAATCCCGGAAAAAGTTGAGGAATAAGACACGACAGCAAAACCGCAAAATTATACATATATTATTAGGTGTTCCATTATCTAAGTTCTTTATTTAATTATATGTTCTACAGTTTAACTTCATTTAATTTACATTACAAATTGCTTTTTCGAATGTAGAACACACCGCTTCTTACATAGCTACGTCCGTCACTCGTAACTCAAGTACTGGCCCAGTTCCACAAAAATTGCATATTAATCAGTTGATAAGCGAGCACTCAGCCCTACTCTAAACTGAGTTTACACAGCACAACAACGCCACTTTGTGCAACTCAAACGTTCCGTTAGCAGATAACTGATGCATATTTACATACAAGTTAACTAAAGTGAACGAAAGACTATTAGATTCGGTGCATCTGTACCAATATTGGTGGTGTCAAATCGTTTATCTTTGTTGACTTTCGAACGAAGTTGTTGTGGAAATGTTTAACTGAAAACCGTTACGTGTTCCAGTTCCTTTTTTAAATTTGAAACTAGATTCCGCTAAATTTTTGAAAAGATCGGATCTGTCTTTTTGCACGTAACTTTTTGGCGCCAACAATGCATCTTTGAATTGTTAATAAAGGAGAAAATTAAAAAGACTACTAAACTCTTATTTAAATCGATATTTGAACAAAGCGATCGCAGTCTCTATACCCGAAGATTAGGGCCGAGTTTCTTTTGTATATTTCAAGTCGAATTACAATACAAGACACGGTCTTTGTACATTGTTCGAGGGTCTTTACAAAGGGTTGGTCTTTGACCCCTTGGCCCAATTACAAGTTGCACAACTTGATAGTATACTATCAGTTGATAGCGTAGTAAACGCGTAAGGACCAGACTGTATGTCTGCTAGTAAGTAGGTAGTTTTCGCCAATTATCTACAAATGTTTATGTGATTATGTAGTTGGTATATTTTGTTATGACAATGTTGTGAATTGGGTGTTTTGAGCTTGATAGTTGGATGAATGAGCCACTTCGTGGATCTGAGCAATAATTAAAAAAAATAATGTTAAATTCCATATTTGATATCATTAGATACAAAAAAGGTGTAGACTTCACCTTACTGATATCATTTGATTAAAAAATGGTATAAATTAGATATTGTTTGAATGTATTTTTTGCTTTTATAAATTCTGAATTCTAAATATTATGTTTATATCTATGTTAAGGCTCACATCTAATAAGACAGAAGACGTATGTTTCCTTTAAAGGTCGTTTTCCATATGGCCGTGTCTACGCTTGGTCAGACAAAAGACGAACGTTATTACACATTCCGTGTTATTAGACGCATCTTTGTCGGTACGTCGTTAAAAAGCACGTGTTTACTGTATCCTGTATATACTCATAATTCTGACCTACCGCAAGGCATAGAGAATATTTACAGAAACTTTTTGGTTCATTTGATCTTTGATAGAATAGTGTATCATTGTTTTTCGTTTGACATCTTATTAGCGTGGTTGTAGAATTTTATGTGTTTGGTTGGTCTGATAGTGTTTTTGGCTTTGTTTATTAAAACAATTAAGCAGAAGGAAATCGTTGATACAGGCGCGATGTCGGTAAAATGTAGCTAAGAAGGTTTCATTGTAGTGTTGATTACCTCATTGAAGCTTGCCGAAAAGGTGAAGATATATTTGCTGCCAATATACATTCATATTCTAATGGAAAACAAAGAGACGTATTCTGTATCAAATACGAAATACTTTTGAAAGTTGATACTGACTAAATAGTGTACAAAAAAGCAGAAATGTGGTTTAGTATCTGGGCAGCATTTGTGTTAGATCCTACTACTATTATAAAGGCGAAAGTTTGTAAGTATGGATGTATAGATGTATGGATGTATGGATGTTTGTTACTCTTTCACGTAAAAACTACTGAATGGATTTGAATGAAATTTGGTACAGGCATAGGATACACTCCGGAATAGCACATATGCTACTTTTTATCCCGGAAACCCCAAACCCACGCGGGCGAAGCCGCGGGCAAAAGCTAGTAAAACTATGAAGGTCACGTAAGGTCCAAAATTCTTTATAGAAGTCTCTCTATAACCAATTCTAGTAGCCAATTATTTTCAGATTAACCTTTTCTGATACAAAAAACATGTTACAGAGAAGCTTAGTCATTGTAATTTTCGCGCCTTATTCCCAACCCTAATCTAGCCCAAAGCAATCCATCATTCTGCCTATTATAAACTCAATTAAATCTCATTTGCATAACCTTAGCCGGTGTAGAAGCGCCCTATTCTCTCTTCTTAGACATGTCACCACCTTTGTCCCGCGGTAACCTACTCCTATTCAGACGGGACAACTTAGGGACAAAGAAACGTTTGACCCTCAAAGGATGAGAAAGGCATTATTTGTGTATTTTAAGCAATAAACAGTGCATTTTATGCGATTGTGAGCTTTTTTTTTTATTTAAATTAGAATGGCTGAATGCACATTGTCCGTTGCGTGAGCTCGTGGACTGCAGTGCGCAGGTACCGTTGATGCATAATCATTAGAAATTATCGAGCTGAGCGAGAGTAAGTTAGCTTTGCTCTCGACTATTGCATGGGAATTACGCGCAGATCACGCTTGGCGGGAAAAGTGACGTTTGCAAGTGACAGGTGACGGATAACAATAGCAGTGTTGCAACTTTTTAATTTATTATATCAATGAATTAATTCACTTTGCCTCTTGTTATTTTTGGCGAATAAAAATAGCGTCGTATTTTTTAAACTCATTAATTTTCTTTTATAGTTTTTGACAAATAAAAGGTTGATCCATTTTTTAAGAGTCACAATGACGAACGTGTCGCGATGTTGGGAATCAGAATAAAAGCGAGTTTAATCCTCGAGTGATGCCTAATCCTTTTTAGGAACGTCTGAATGCATTGTGCGGCGTTTGTATAGACGCGAGGCAAAAACGACGACATAAAATTCGTTTAGAACTTTTGTTGAATGACGACGAATAGACGCACATGTATGTATGTAAAGCACACTTGTTATGGATCTAACATGTCAAAGAAAAATAAACTCCTTTTTGATATTCCATGTGCATCACTTCAAAGCATGTAGCGTATACTAAACTAAACAACAACAAAACGCATCAAGATTCAGGGATTAGACGCACACACCCACACGCATACACACAAAAAAAGGATAACAAACAGTAATACAATAATTTTCATTCCTTTTCTGTGCGTACGCGCATCCTATCTGTTGCACTCGCGCATGTGGTGCCATCCCGCTCGCTCACCCCGGCCGTTGACCTCACATCTCCGACGAGATTGCATCTAGTGGCCATACAGCTTCCCCCAGATAGACGCAGCACAATTTCTGGCCAATTAAAAGATAATTTTTAATATGGCAGCTATATTGGGCCAGATTTACCAACATTTTTATTGTTTAACTATGTTTTACTTGTAAAGCCGCTTGTGAAACATTAGATTAAGTTTGACCTAGTTACTGGTACTGTATTTCAGATAAGAAAAAAATTCTACGCAATTTTTCCGGCGTCGCACGCGCACCGATATTGGTATCCTGGAACCGACGAAGCGTGGCTACTTTGACCGTTGGCTCAAGCCAAACAAAATTTGAATCCCGGACCCAAACAAAAACTACAAGCCGTGTAGTAGTTTATTTATGACATAGTACAAAATCTCCAACAAGACGAGCGTAGTTTTTTGTATCCCACTAAAACCCGTGGTGAAAAAACCAAAACAATTTTTTGTTGAAACCAAAATCGTTTTACGAGCGCCCTCGAATAGTAAGTGAGCGGGAGGGAGATACAGTCCATCTCTTTCTTTCTCTGGAGTGGAAAGAAACTGACACTTTGGTTAATAAGTCTTTTGTATGGTTTCTTAGAACACGTTGCGTTGGCGTGATCGCTCTCCATCTAATAAGACACCTCGATAAAGACAGTCGTAATTGCGGTTCGTAGAAGCAAGACAAAGTAAGCGCAGTGGACTCTTGATCGTTAATTGCTTGTGGACGAACTAACGAAAAGGAAAAGACAATAAATAGAACGAGATACATTACTTAATTGCATCACTGACCGGTGCTCATCGCTTAACTGAGAGAGCAATGGAGTCTGAATCAGCAGTGCATTCATGCGCGCCGTGTTTCAGATGGTAATGGGTTTATCATCATCGCAAATTAAATAATGAAACGTCCATTAGATTGTATACAATGACTCCAAACGACATGTAATAGAAAACTATATTGCAAGAGCCATTGCCATAAGACCGTCTGCACGTAAAGAATCTGTTATTTGATATTATTCTTGATTCATTCAATTTGAAATGCATTACTGCGGCTGTGGATCACAAAGCTAACGAACAAACAGAACTAATAAAAACATTGGTCTCAGAAATTTGTTCATTTGTTTTCACTTGCTCATAATTGAATTTTGCTCAAGTTTTTATAAAAAGCTGTTTTATGGAAGCAACGTTGAGGAAGGTCGGTCGGACTCTGGACCAAATATTTTTTAACTTGAATTCTCTTGTTCTTTTGTTTCAAAGAACACAAAATAACGCCTCAAGGTAAAGTCATTTGGATTCATTAGAACATTTTTTCCTGCTCCTGGGCATAATGTCTAAAAGATTACATAATGGCTGTACCACAAGGAGAAATTCTTATCATGTCATGGGAGTTTTAAATGAGGTTAGTGGAACAAAAAATAATCATAAATGCCCTTCATAGTAATGGTAACCCACTTGTCTGGGAATGCGATAGCCCTTGAACTTATTTATCAGGCTACTTTGGACCGAAATAGAACTGGGATGTGGGAAAAAAATCCTTAAGTGTCACTATCGACTTAGAGATTGGCACTTGGAATTCTGAAAGGTCTAAATAGTTTGTTGTACAAACTTTTTTGGGGTACGTGTTGAATCTAAGAAGCTCGAAAGTAATCGAATTATATTAAGTTCACTTAACATAAGAAATATTATTTTCAAACCAGGTCTTCACGACTTTTCCTTTCACACACTTGTGTGTTTAGACAGCCGAAAAAAACAAAAAGCTACTAAGTAGACACGTAAAAAAGCAGGCATTCATAATGTGGATATTAAACATAGGTAACGCGTTAAATTGGTTGTGCAAAGTGAGGAATACTTAGTAGCTGTTCAAAAAAAGAAAGATGTTGATCTACAAACAACAAAAAGTGCTCTAAATGACCCATACTTGACGCCTTTTGGGTTGCCGCCTCGCCGAAGGAAAATTTCTCAGGATACTTATTGTAAATTTGTAACAATGCGTTAGTACTGATCATAGGCTTCTTTTCTAGAAGCAAGAAAGGCCCAAACCCATCACGCGGACCTGAATTCTTAAGAAGATAAAAATAAAATTGAGTGGCCCGTATTAACTTTCCATACAAATTACAAGATTTCTATGTCCTGAAGTGAAATTATAATGATAGCTACGATATTCTATTGCCCGTCATTTATTCAAATTGATCAAATTACATTGGAATCTACGTTCAATAGAAATTGTAGTGGTTTGAGATCAATTTAAAGAAATTATAGAGGGGTTGGGGATAGGATTAGAATTATTATGGTCTATGTGGCTTTGATTTTCTTTATGGAAATATTGGTTGGAATGTAGGGATATTTTTTGCCCTAATAGTTTTAAATGATCTAATTTGAGATTTCCCCCGACCTCCCATTTCATCCATTATTAGGACAAACGCAGGTTTTCGGCCCTCCCGCGATGTCTCCCGCCATAACTATTTTAATAGCATCTATCTCATAAGAACTAATATACATACCAATCTGGAATAGTGTCATTATCATAAATTTGAAACGCTTACCTGAAAACAAAAATAACATTTATTAAAAACTTATAAAATGTGACCATACCATAAATTGTAACGATCGTAAAGGCAATTATTTTCTATGCTTTTATTTGAAACCTTGTCTTTTAAGCAATTATCCTTAGGACAGAATGACCGCTTATTAAAATAATAGTCGTGTGGTTGTAGGACGAACTGGACGCAATCAAGACTAGCCTGATTTCTAATCCAGTTCAAGTGGGCGTCTGGTGGGGACAGAATAGTTAAATGGCGTAATGTTTCGCAGACTTGGACCATTCATTTCTACTGTTTTATAGGTGTATAGAATTTGTTGCCTGACTAAATAATTACTTTTGTTTCCGAGTTAGATATATGGAACGGGTTAAGTGGTTGCTGAATGTAGACTTAAGACGGTTTATAGATTCTTGAGATCGATAAACAAATGAATTGCGAATTCCAGTGACTAAAGAATAACTCTGAATAAAATAAGTGGATTTAATCGTGTTATATAAAGAGAAAAAATCGTTCTAGACGATGCAATTCATAGTGCAAGCAATACGCTTTTATTGCTCTGCACTTAGTCATACACTGGAGTACTCCCAGATCAATTTGTAGGGCAAAACAAAAGAGATTTTATGATGCTTCGCTAGACGACTAGTAAGGACGCCATAATAATTTACATTGACGTTTTTACAGTTTCGGCACGGGTTGTTTATTACAGCAAAAAGGCTGTTAAGACAATGTCAGGATGGGGCTTAAGATTAAGAAAAACATAATCTTGTCTCTCGTTTTTATTGTGCGTCCTCATCTATCAAACGTCGAGTGTTTAATGACTGGTTTTTAAATAAGGTTTAAAGATATTCTGCGTTTTTCTGTTGTGTTAAATATAAGTTAAGAAAAATCTCGATTGCAGATTTTATGGAGAGAATTTATTGTAATTGGACATTATTATGTTGTAAAGTTTAGTATTAGACTTGCATGTGCATTTGATATTAAAAGCCATGATATAAAAACATAGTAAAAGCGATTCATCATACCGATGAAAATCTAATTGACGTAAAATTGTGTAATTTTCCTATCGCGAGATTACTAACACGCTAGAAATAAAACACGTTACGCAATTATTTTCAGGAAGGCAGCATGAAATTGTTAATAATTAATAATATTAATATATCTCTAATTATTTCAGTGCCCGAACTGAAATTTGTTGATTGTTTTGCATTAGTGCAAATATTTAGAAATTCTTTTAAGTTTTTGTCTAGGATTGTTAATTGTACCAGCGTGCGGTAATTAGTTCAAATTCCGAACAGTCACGTAATTAGACATGGCAACACAAGTCATGCAATCTGTCATTTTATTGCGCGTCCAATGCTTCCGTAGTTTATGCTTTTATTGTCTCTGGTAGCACTCAGTAGCCAAAACAATAAAAATAGTTTTACGTTCAGTAAGTACATGTTAATAAGAATTCCTTGTAAATTAAATAAACATAACTAAATATTTTCTCGTTTTATTTTATTGCCATTGCTCACTTATCATTCCGATAGTAATTTACTGAAAAACAGAAAACTTTATATTGCGTTAAATTAACTTGGACGCATAAGTGATAATAAATTGCTAGTTGAATTCTAGGAACGGAATTTATTAACAGGCGAACGGTATTTTGTTAGTCATACTATCATTAACCCAAGCGACTTAAACAATCACCTATTCTTGATAGTTTAGTGACTAGTGTAAAAGTGTAAACAAAAAACTACGAAGCCCACTGATAGTTGCACGAAAATGCGTAATGTTGTCGCGTAAATAATCACATTTTTTTTTTCGGATAATCATTACGTTGCGTTGGCACGTTGCCGTAATGGGTTCAATACAAACCCATTGACGCGAGCCAAAATAAAGCTTGAAAAAATCTCAGTGTCAACCAAAAAAACACAAAACATTTTTTACAGGTTACAACACCAATAAGTTCTTTTAACACCTCGTTTTGTTATGGTTTTAAATAGATACGTGTTTATTTTAGTACTTATGAAAAAGAAGATATTTTTCTTCGCTATCTCAAATTCTCGACGCGTTGACCACTGGGTTTATTTTGGTGTACGGCAATTTTGCGCGAAATTATCTAAGAAAATTGCAGTGCCGTATTTTTTCACGGCGAATTCACGGAGGTTGAATAACCTTTTCTGGCCGCGTCCTCAAAAGCTTGGTTTTATTTCTATCTCCTTCACACTTACTACGCTGGAGTGCGACGAACTCTGTTTGTTTGTAAACTCATCTATTGTACACATTTCCATAAAGTTTTGGATGGTTTAGCGTTACGAAGACCAGTTCGGGAAACTGACCGATTTCTATTTTTGAATCGCTAAAAAACTAAAAATATTTCTTGTAACTTTTTTTACTACTGCAATACTTTTAACTAAAATCTATAAATTTCTTATGAAACTAAGAAATATGTATCCAATAACTTAGCATTCATTTGAAACATTTTTATATTTTAAATCACGAAAATTCTGTTGACTTATTGCATAAAAACGGCCATAATAAATAAATAGGTTTACTTTATACTAATATTTACAACATTATTACACACTCGATTGCAACTATATCGAAAAGTAGCACTTTTTGATATCGTTATCGGTAACAAATAGCACGTGTGTATGAGAGGTATGTTCCCAGCAGAATAAAGTGTTAAAATACCATACTAGATAGTGGAGTAATTACTTGCGAGCCAAATTAAATGATAATTGTTGTGAACTGCTGCAATACGCGAGTACTGTGAAAAACTTAGTTCATTGAACTAACGCCTACAGTTTTGGGGTGTAACTAGCGTTCCAAATTGTTTTCCGAGGTTCCGGTCTTGTAGAGCTGCGCTTAAGACTAGCGCATATTAATTTAACAACGTCGGTTTTTGCATTTTATTTGAATACCTAAGTAATGGCTGTCGAGAGTCGACATCAAGCAATAAATAACATAATTTAAGATGTAAATAAATCGTTTGTTTACCATTGTATGCCGCAAAAAATACATTCAAAAGTATAATGTGTGCCTGATTTTTTGTGCTGCACAATTGCTGTAATTTATTTAAAACGACACAACAAGACAATTGAACAAGTGACGAATAAAATCGTAACAAATTGTTGATCAAAACACTTTTGTTTGTTGACAGTTGCGTACGCGCAACACTATTCGAATTTAGAATGAGGCTTCGCGAAAGGAGTTGCTGTCATAGTACCGTTAATTTTGAGCTACCGCGGTCGTGAGCTTTAGGCAGTGGACAGACTATGCGTGTTTACGCAATCCGAAGAAATGTCGTCATGTTGGTAGTACGTAGTACCTCCTCGAGTTTCATAATGTTTATAGACATCATTATTTTGGTCGTGATGTTGGTGCTACATCTATTGTTGTATCAATGCTTTGTTTGCTAACTTTCTCTCTATTGTTTATTTATTAAACAAAAATGTATGAACGAATTATAAATTCTATTGTTACTGCATATTCAGTTGTTTTTATCTTTTTAAGCTGCATAGTAATAATAATTTTTAAAATGTATTTTTTTTCTATTATGATATTTTAATTTAATTATTACAGTTAAGTTTTTTCATTCAAAACAAATTGATATAGACAATTGTTTTTTTTTTGGCAATTTGAAATTGGAATCAGCTAGTGCAACCAAGTCTTTGTCTTAGCTAAGTTCAGTAGTCACTTAATATCTATTCAACACAACTAAATGTGTCCATACGTACAAGTTGTGTATGTGTGCGTGTTGTTATGGTACGTTCAATAACACCGTGGCGTCGGGTCAACGACCTCGTTGCGCCGGCGCCGCCTCAGACACCGGGATGCGGAAAGTTGGTGTTCGCGAATCTAACGCAGCCTTTGTTATTTCCATTATTCATAAAAAAAAACTTATGTTTAATTACAAAAGGCTGTCAACGCCCCCAATTTAGGTTTCGGTAGTTAGCTCTATTTTGGTTAATTTTTATTTGCCTTTTTGCCATCAAACGCTACCTCGCATTTGATAACATTATACGCAAATTAATTCCATCTACCTACAATGTCTAACAGATCTTTATTTATTTTGTTTGTTCATTTATGCGCCTCTGTATTTTTACTACGCATTTTGATAAGATTATGGAAACGAGTTTGCCAAAGTTAAGTCATTAATTTTAAGCAGCTTTTTATGACGTGATTATTTATGACGAAAGGCTGATAAGGTAAAAACTTTATTTTTTACTGACAACACGATAAATCAAAGACATGCACACCCTTGACCCTAAGTCTAAGTAAGGTCTTCATAGAAAGATAACCCTGAAAACTCACTAGAAGATTTCTCGATAGTTATTTCGCTACTAGTGCGATAAAGGCTTAGTTAGTGGTACAATCGCTGCTTCGTTTGTCATGGTCAATGGTAGTACTGTTATTAATGTTGTAAGGTCGAATGGAGAACCCTTTAAGGCCCCTAACGGCACCTTGCTTCGGCTCATAATCTAGTTTGTAAGTAGATATGTACTTAGTTGGTAAACTGCGACTTTTTATCGCAGTTAAGAACTTGTTTTTTCAAAGGTGTGTCAGGAATAATGTCAAAGAACTCTTTGTTTAGATTCGTGTGTCTATAGAAGATTTTTTTTATCTGAAGTTAGGTTTCCGAATTGGAATAACACGTGCATTAAATTTGTTGTAAACTAGTGCTTGACTGCAATCCCACCTGATGGTAAGCACTGATGCAATCATTGATGGTGAGGCGCACTAGTTTAATTTCTTTTTTATGTCATAGACTTTGTTGTGCTTGGAATCGAATTGTAAAGGTTCTTACCATTTCGGGCATCGGATAGATGCGAGACGCTCAGGACCGTTTATTGTAACACTTGGGGAAGCCATGTCCAACAGTGGACGTTTTTCGGCTAAAATGATGATGATCTAGTGGTCATCACGTTAGTAATTATTTCATTAACATCTTTGAAATACATTAGTTTTTTAAATCACTTTCTGCCAGTACTAGCTAAGTACTTCAAATCGTGACAGTAGGCGAAACAAATGAATGTCGTGATGAATCTAAACGAGGCTTTATAATCGCTAATCTTACTTGCGATTATGTTAAGTAGATATTTGCAATGTAAATTAATCAATACAAGTTCTTAGTGTAATTAGGTAATGTGATTAATCAATATTTATACCGTAAATTTCGTAGGTCTAGGTAGTAATAATCAAATATCATTATTATTACATAGTATAAAACAAAGTTGCTTAGATCCTATGTATGCTTAGATCTTTAAAAGTACGCAACGGATTTTGATGCGGTTTCTTTTAATAGAAAGAGTGATTCAAGAGGAAGGTTTATATATATAATATATCACCTTTGCACCCGTGCGAAGCTGGGGCGGGTCGCTAGTACATTATAAATTAATATGGTGTGAATTTGTGACCTTACTATGACGTGACAAAATGTCAAGTACGATTGCGATTCTTATTGAACGTACGTTCTTATCGAACCGTTGGATCTAGGAGAGTCTGAAGTTAAGCTCTCCAATTTTAACGCTTGATAACTTTACTCGTAACAAAATAAATGCAATTCGCAGTTATTATTGCCGTTAAAAACTGTTATTAGCATTTATTTGAGTTTCCAAACGCCAAAATTAGCAGACCCAAATTCAGACTCGCCGATGGCCGTACTGTATGTATGGAGCTAACCCTGTAATGGCTATATCAAACTCTTTATCAGTTTTGTTTAGGTGTCAGACTGTTACTAAAAACTACCTGTATTTCTGGAATTGGCTATTGCATTTTCGAGCCACGGTAAAATTTCTAACAAATATTGCAGTCCAGATTTCATTATGTTCAGTATCGTTCAGGATTCTTTCGAAGTTACGAAAGGCATTTCTTATAAAAATAATATTCATTGAAATTTATACCTAACAATAGAACTTCTCAACTTCATTTCGAGCTGTCATCAGGGTTCCAACGGTCAACGAATAACTACATTGTACGTCAATCATACTTCCTTTATGCAGTCCAATCATATCGCCTAATTATCATAAATATTCATTTTTATTACAAAATACGGTTCACACACAATTAGCTACATTATTCTATTCAATTCACGCTCGCCATGAAAATACAAACAAATCTAAAATTCAAATTGTAATTCTAGATCAGTAATATTCTTCTTGTCTATGACAATAGCGTGAAATATGATTTTTTTTTCTGTGTGCCAGTGGTTGAGATGAGGATTTTAAAAATAGAATATTTTCGTATTTCGAACGTCTTAAGAAACGGTCGTTATCAATCAAAAGTCAGGGTACTATTATAAAATTGTGTCACGGACAGACAGCTCAAAGAGTTATGTGACCTATTGTAAGAAATTCCAAGGCCGTGTTTACTCAACTTTATATTATGTATGTTTAAGTACATATTTTTACATAACAATACTTATTACGCGGAAATAATTATAGTATTTTTTTTCCTTGTTTTCGAAATTTACCTGTTTGTAATGAATTAATTTGTGTATATGTTTGTGTGACCTATTTGTGAATTGTCAACACTTATTTTCAAATGAAAAATATCGAATTCTTGAGAGAACTGACCTCGATCTAAAAAAGTACTTACAAAAGGTGTGAACACTCGAAAACCATTACTATTTATTCAGATGTACTCCAAAGAAATAATTATGACGAATTAACATTTCAATTTAAAATTAACATATATTCTTTTCATGGGCCATCCATCACTCGAGAGGAATCAGATGGATGTCCTTCTTAAGGGACATTTGTGACACTTGAATTGTTGAATAGAATAAAGTCTGGGTTTTTGAATAGAATTAATGGAATCGAATTGTGTACAGAGTTGAAAGTTCACACGTGTTTCTTTGCTCATGGTGTCAACAGAAGGGTTACGACCCTAAGTTCGCTTTTGACCCGACTTTGGGACCAATATGAAAAGATTTACCCTCCTACGCTCGGTAAAATCGTTTCCTATTCATAGACACGTCTCCTTAAGTTCTTATACAAATAGGAATGGGCAAACATTTTGAAAATTCAAGGGCATGTCGATATTGAAGAGCAGTTTGTTTGGTTTGTCCAGAATTAGTCGTGTGAGCTCGGCTTAAGGACGGCAGTGCATCTCATTTGCTTATGTTTGCCATAGACAAACACGCTGGAGAAATTGTCTACATACTCATTTATAAGAGGTCGATAACCTTGATGACTAATGTTTATTTGTTTAGACACTATAGGTTCATTTTTATTTTGAATGTAAATTTGCTTAAATTAAATATTTCAGATATTCCGTTGGAATTTATTACGTGTCAATGTGACCCCAATACTTCAAATGTTCATTATTAAAAAGATCACGCCTCACAACAATACTTCCCCTTCAATAAACATTAAAATGTAAGACGAATGGAGCCGTCTAATCCGACCACGGTTCGAGTGCCCTTTAGAAAAAGGTGAAAATAAATGTGTTTATGTCCGTTGATTTATTTCCCCTGGGTCATTGTCATCAAGGCGTGATTCCCGTGTCTATGACGAGCCATATTGATTTGCATAATGATTTATACCACCTGGAATTTGTTTTGATTAAGATCTGTACAAGGTTCAATAGGTGAACTTTGCATGGAGTTTCTTGCCAGTTCTTCTCCATAGGAAACGACCAATTTGTAACCGTGCACTAGCTACTGACGTTTTATAAGTGCCCATGTAGGCTCATGTGAAATAAAAACCATTTTAGATTTTGAACTGACGATTCTATTTTTGAATTTTTTTTTTTTAGTGCCAGTTGCCAGTCTTTTTTTTTACTATCTACCATAGAGTTTAACTGTCAAATGCGTAATGATGACGTGTAACAGACTTGTGTTCTATTTCTGCCGGGAAATAGTCATTGTTCTAATAAAATAGGACGTTATCCAATAATCCACGTTCACATTCCATAACTTCAAGGCAAAGTTCCCATAGCGTTTCCCACATAAACAAAGTTATGATGCCGGCTCGTCTAGCCGTGAGTGTGAATGTTATCGAATTGGTCCAAGGCCACATCCACCGCTTATCTGCCCACTTGTACCGTAATGTTTCCTGATTTGATGGTTGATAACATACTAATTTTATAATGTAGAACGGGAATTTGTGACGGGGAATGTGGAGCAAACAGATTAATATCGCTGCCTAGTGCAATTTTGCTTGACTTTAAAATGAAATAAGTTGCAGTCAAAATATTCATACTTAAAAACTTCTTTCAAATTCATTTTTAATATTGAGTAACTCTCAAATTCCACTTACACAATTTTTTATCTTACTCCAAATAACTCGTCTTCAGTAGTCATCTGTTACTACATCCCCATTCATAAAGAACATTAAAAAAAAACTAACCAAAAACAAAAGAAAGTGACACTTGTTTATGGGAGAATAGTTCAGGGGACGCGGACGTCATTATGAGTATGACATCCCTTAATGTGTTCCACTCATGTTTTCGTCCTTGGGTAGTTGCTTTCCCACGGAACACTCGTTTACTATACTTCCGTAAGTTGCATGTTCCCGCAAGTGTCCTGTAGTTGACACAACGTGTTACTCAACTAGTATTTGTACAGTCAATAGTAAGAAACGCTTAGTTGTACTTACGCTATGCGGGCAAAAGCTAAAACCGTTTTAAAATTACAATATCTTAATTGTATGTGTCTGTAACGTTTTCTTAATTAGTTTACCATTGAACCGTGACATATGGGAACAAAAGCCGTTACGTTTAATCAAAATATGTGTGGCAACCCTGCAGCTGTTATCTGCGCGGGCGCACTGTCCGGAACATTACTGTTTTTATTTAAATTCAGAAAACAACGACCTTTTAGAGAGTGACCAAAACAAAAGAAAAGTTTAAATAAAATAAAACACAAAAGAGTTCACATTCGAAAATTCGAAATACGAATATGTTTTTTTAAGTCACGAGTATTTTTAATCGCATTGCATTTATTCTCCCGAGACAGCTGTCAGACGAGAAAAAAAAATCGAACATTCCTAAATTGAAATTGACGCGTTCCATTTAAAACAATAATGAAACGCGGTTCCAAATTGAAAATAATGAAATCAATTGAGAAACTTTGTTCGATAGTAGGTAACACTGCAATTCTTTACGCTTCTTTTTATGGAATTGAGATAATTTTAACCAAGATTGATCGATGCATAATGTAGGCAGGATAAACCCTAGGCTAAATAATTAGTAGGTCTTACAACTAGGTAATTCCAGAAAAAAATGAGCTTGTCCTACACGCTAAGGTTAAATTCACACGGGGTTAAAAAGGCGTAATTATTTATTGATCCGGTGCAAATTAGAAACTCGTGTGATGAAAAAATCCCCCTCCATTTGTTTCAACGGATACTTATCCATCCTGTGCATTTGTGAAGGGTAGTCTGTTCACATGCATTGCTTGAAATTATTAATTGATGAAGATCAATGACAGGGATAATAAAAAAAAGAAAGTAATGTCAGAAAAATTGCAGTTACTTTGCCAATCTTAAAAGAATATAACGTGATTTACACAATCATAAAATAATGTTGTATTAAGTCTAGAAATTTAACGCACAATGTTTAATTCAAGGACGATTGTTTAAGCCATTAATCAATAATTAACAATTAGAACAAACAATGAAAGCTTGTTTATTAATTTTAATTGAATATGTCAATACATATATAAAATAAATAAATAAATGTTTACATAAGTCACGCATCTATATAGTTCCTTTTTTTAATTCTAGACTACGATTTGACAACTCAGAATGTTACACTCTAAAAATATGTTTCCAATTTTCTGGAGTTTGACATTTTAAGTTGTCAAATCGTAGTCTAGGATTAAAAAACGAACTATAGTCGGTCAATCGTAAACTGCCAGTTAGCGTAACAGTGGCCGGATCAATTTATTTTTCCCATACTAAATGGTATGGGAAAGCGTTTAACAAGGGTGATATATCGATAGTATCAATTATCTACCCTGTAGTATTGGTGCCCTTCCTGATAGTGACTAAAAAGCCCATGGGAACCGAGGTTGACTGACCGTTACAGCTTAAAGAGCTCCTTATCAGGTCTGCTTTCACTTAAGCTTAATTGACACTGTCTTAGTAGTTTGACTATAGACAAAATGATGTTGTATAGACAACTTTCTATATTAGACAGTTATCAACCGCATCTGTCTGGACTAAAAAGCTACTGAGCGAATTTTGATATAGTTTCACCAATAGACAGGGTGATTCATGATGAAAGTTTAAGTGTAGAATATTTGTTGTATATTAAGTTAGGGCGGATCGCTAGTTGTCATTGATATTTTTAAATATCAACCAATCGTCGTTCCCCATTCATTTTTGACATTTTGGCAATCATTGTGGCTGATCTAATGTCTTTTAGATAATACCCCGTTAGAAATGATCATCAATTGTATAACAGATTGTAAAACAATTTCAACTTTCAAACAAAACCCTAACTGAAAAGTGAATCATTGCATCACAATAGAAAATCGCAGTCTCATTGCATAACCCACCGCATTCTTGCAAGTGGTTGCAAGATATTACTGAGAATACTAACTTGGAGACAGTGGTTTCACACGTTCAACAAAACCTAGGGTTTATGTATTCTGCACTTGTATGTAACAAGGTATCGTTCATCAAGATAGTTAAAATGTGAAAGTTTCGTTCTTGTGTAATCAATAGAAATCGGAATGTTTTGAGTAGGTATATTTATCTAATGGCGGCTCCAGAGTAGTGGCGTGAAGCTCCGTGAACGTCCGTACACCGGCGTGAACGTGACGTGGACTGTTTTCGAGTGGTGCTTGCGAGGTACGATTTGTATAGTTTATTCATGGCGTGAATTCGGATAGAGCCGCCATAAAGATCGTGGAAGTAATACAGAGTTTAAAAAAAAATCTCCATTCTTTAAAATCTCGGAATCGTAAACATAATGACTAAATCCTACCATCATGATATTAAAGATCAAAATTAAGTATCAGAAATTAATTCATTCGGTCATCATCATTTCAGCCCAGCGAAGTTTGTCTTCACCTCCTTTCTGGACAGTCACATAATTTTTGTGTCATCATCGATACTTTGGCCTTCCTCCAATAAAAATTATGATTTAAAAATATGAATCTTATCCAGATTCATATTTTTAAATCATAATTTTTATTTTTTTTATTTAGGTCACATTAAAAATAGATTCTCCAGTTAATGTGAAACCGCGACACCTCTTTCACACCATTCTTCTCATTATTTTCTGTAGAAAGCAAAAGTGTAATTCCACTTTCGCTTTTAGGGAACAGGAATGATTCTTACATTTTACGGTCAAGCGAGATTCCCATGGAGGAATCCTCGAAGCTCGTCGACCGGAACGGGGCAGATTTATCAGCTGACTTTGTGTTCCAGCCATTTTTTAATCACGTAATTGCCAGGGGGCGATAATGACCAACGTGAGAAGGCGATTTTTGTCAAAGGAAATGACATTGTTTTGTTAAGGATTTTTTAATTGGCAACTCCAAAGTTAGATAGATATACTTTTTTATTGTGCGTATACCATAAATAAAACTACAACAAGAGCTTAAAATTACTAAGGTGTTACAATCAGGTCTTATCGCTTTTTTTTTTTCTTCTTCTTCTTTTTTTTGGAGTACCGTAATTAGAGACATAATAGAAAGACAACGGGTGTGCGAACGCCGGCGTTAAGTTGGAGCTCAAATGTTTAAATACAACCCAAAGTATTTATTATATTAAAAAAATATATGATTGTAAATATTTAAATAAAATTGTGCGCATATAATTTAAGGATAATGTATATAAAACCGTCTGCAACAAGCTATTTATATACTTTAGGAAATAAATGGAGGATACATAAGTTTAAACCTTTGATTTACGGAAAATAATCGCAATAATTATATGCGGTTTTAAAAGCACGTCATTGGAATATTAATAATGTTGTCAACAGAATGTTTTAAATTATTGTTTTCCTTCCTAAGTGTCAGTGTGTAAATGGTAATACCAAAGCTATTATTAAGTTAGAACATGAAATATTAAGCTAATGTATTAAAAGATTAAAAACCGGTTTTAAAAAAACCCTAACACGCGTGTATTTTTTGCACATGCAACAAATTTTATCATAATGAGATGAGTTCACAACACAAGTGTTACCATGTGTAAAAATTTTACGTTTTCGACAAAAAAAATGACGGTAAGCTGGCGAATTGTGATGCTATCATGCTTCACTGCAATTAGAAAGTATGCCGAGAAGTTATTTCGTTTAACTGTACTTTTTTTCGCTTGAAGACCTTTCACAGTCACTTGAATAGACGATGGAACATTTTTAATGTTGAACTGTAATCTCCAGATGAGTTATAGTCAATAAAAGTTTGATAGACGAAACCATAGATCATTATTTTTTATCATATACTGTGATAAATTAGGTCAAAATTAACAACGGTAGATATAAACTTAAAATTAGGTAGAATACTAAAGTATCTCTACAGAATAAGTTTTTTTTTTTTAATAAATGTAGAGAGTAACTAAAACTAAAAAAAAACAGTGTTTATGCTTAAAAAAAAATGACGGCAAAAATGTCAAGTACCAAATCGCAACGTTCAGTTAGGACAAAGTATTTAATGACCAGTAGGCGTAAAACTGCTATAATAACGGAACCAAGCCAAATTGCGGCTGACACAAAAAACTTCATACCACTAAAAATAGCAACGAAACTAATTTAGATTATAACAGTAAATAGAAAACTACAGAGCTACGAGTAGATGTCGCAATACTGCGATCATAGTGTTTTCTGTCCTTGATCCAAATTCTTCATTTGCTTAATTAACCATATGCGTACAGGAGCGTCTTTCAAAATGGAGGGCCAGATATATTGCGTCAATGAGGCCAAACAAATAAAAAAGACTAGATTTAATTGATGCAGATAGATACCAATTATAACTTTATAAAGCGAGATTGTAAACCCAGTTAACCTAGGGTGGACAGAGCAAAAAAATCAGAGGTCGTGACCGTTGGGCTCTTACTCGTACTTTTCTGGATGGCTGACACCAACAGAAAAAAAAAACCTGTGAAAAGTCGTTTTTTATCTCCTGTGCAGAACAGTCGTTACGCGCATTGAACCATATCTTACATGGCGTTTCCTTAGGGTCGGTGCGCACGCGCAACGTGAGAACTATAACGTACTCCTGCGCATTAGTCTCGTGTCGCTGACTTGACCAATTACATTTCTGCATTAACAAGTGCAAGGAATGGGCGCGACCCACTCGTATGGTCAAGTGTACAAGTTATTTAATTGCAGGCTAGAGGTGATTATCTGTGTTGCCGGTTGCCACGTTGTTAAGGCATGAACTGGTCAGTCATCGTTGGATATTCTGTAGTTTGAGAGAACATTGTTTTATCGCGTGATCAAATACTGCATGTCCTCAATTAAACGACTGCTCCCAATACATGTAATTTAACAATCTCCCTAACATATGTTAATTGGTAACAACGCTACTCAATTTACAAAAACAAAATTGCATGCAGTAACGTTATCCCATAATGATCTGTTTCACCAGGACCAGATGATGTCTACGGTCATTTGCCGGGGGCTATGCGCTGATACAGGGGTGCGAACGCGGGGGTAGCAGATGCCGTGAACTATCCGCGACCGTTATTCCCCCTATCTGTTGAAATTTTGAAATTCGAACACGTGTGTTGACAACTTTTTTTTATCACCCGCATGGCACGGTTTTCGCAAGCGCTTTTGATCCGAAATTTCGTTTTTAAAGTGGGACAATTTAGATAATGCAGGTCATTTTTGAAGTATAGCAATGTGTTTATTCATTTCATAAGTTACTAGCTTTCTGCCAGCGGCTTCGCCCGCATGAGAATAGGTTTTTGCACAAACTTTGGACACGCGTTATACCTTTAGGGTGAATTTTGGGAAATCCTTTCTTAGTGTTCGTTTTCGTCATAAAAGAAAGCCCCGTGCTAAATTTCACTTCCCTAGTCCCAGTAGTTTCGGCTGTGCATTGATATGTCTCTCTCTTTTTATATATAGAAAAGATAGGCAGTAAATCGTTACAGTGATGAAAAATGCTTTATAATAAAACAGATAAGTAAAATATTAATTCTAATCTATAATATTCCTTCACCGAATTGTTATTAGTCCTTATTAATACTAATAACATAAAACACCGAGGGAAAGTGTCAGTTAAAAAATCAATATAACCGTTACGGAGTCAGTGTCCGCGAGGGTGCGACACAAAGGGCGGTGCGCTGCGCACGCGCCGACGTTATTGCTCCGCCATTATGACAATCACAATACAATGCAGATTTATTCTGTGCCGTTTGCAGGGGTGACACTGCGATTTGTTAAACCTCATTAATTGAATTTTCAGTGCAGTTTATCAATGATTGTTTGCTGCGGAGAAATTAGTCGGGATGCATTGGTTTTGTTTTCATTTGATTGTGTATGATTTGATTAATAACGTATTGCCTAATCGTGTATGTATCCGGTAATAATAATTGAATGACCAAAACGAATAAGTTACCTAAGTACTTAATTAATTTATCAGAAAAGCATGTTACAGTAAAACATTTTTTTTTTTCATAAATCTAAATAATAAAAATAAGTTTTTGTGATGAACAATTGTAAAAAAAGGGTTAAAAAATAACGGAAATAAATAATTCTTCTATGAAAAGAACGTCTTGACCGGATACAGCATTTGAAGAAACTCAATACAGTTGCAACCATTTCTAACATTGCTTAGTGAAGCATACAATTATTATGGGACTCCTGGAGCTAAGTCCACTTACTTCCCCATAAACCAAAACATATCAGAGTTCAACGACACAACCAGGTTGTAATTACGAAAGGGAAGTAAGAAATTGGGTGACCGGGTCCCCTAGGCCCCCTACGAAGAATGTACGGTTGGTCAGTTTCAGACAATAAAAATTCATAACGTTTGAACGTTAGAGAACTCTTAGATGTACATCTGGTGAAATCTAATAGTGTACTACAAAATTCGGCCATTAATGTTTGCGTAAGTTGACAAATATACGACGCGGGGAATCGGGACGCGTTGAGATTGACAAACATCTTAGGTAGGTAATATAACAAACACGCATAATGTTTTTTTTTTTAAGTTGAGATGGAGTTAAAAAAAAATTTCTACCCACAAAAATTTTCAATTTGTAAATGGAATATCAAAGATTTTTTGCGGCCATTATACTAAGGGATAAGAATAAAAGTTTTTATGTTACACAGTTTGAGTGAGCTACCGATTACCGAGTTAACAGGTACATTGTTAAGCTGTACGGCTACCAGACGAACAAAAAATGGATAGAGATTGTCTATTCAAGTCCTATTGTATTGAAGTTTAAGTTGGTATTGTTGTCTAAGAAAAATCAGTACAAGATTCGAATCAAATAATGAATGGGCCACAGGTTCCAAATAGGTACGCTTATAAAAAAAAAGTGTTTAGCAATATGATGAACCAGAAATACCCTTTGCCCCCACGATACGATTGAATCAAATGTATGAAACGGATTTATTTTTATTTCGGCCACCACGACGTCTTATTTTGTAATTCCCGCCGATTATAAAAAAATAAGTACACAGAATAACTTAACGTTAAAGACAGTCGCATTAAAATGACAGTAAAAAATAAATTGACACTTGAGGCTCACAGGCTGAATGAAGCATAATTTAAATTAAGTGATCTGATGACAAAATAAGATATTCATTTCGATCGAATATAAAGGCCGCCATTTTGCAATCAGTGAGTGAGCGTGTGTGCGCATGCGTGGATGGCTAGTGAGGTGACGCGCTCGCGCAGCGCGTCACCGCGTGTGGGTGCGACAAGGATACCGTTTACTATACTTGCAAACGTAAGCTGTGGATTATGTGTATTGCATGTCGCTACGCTCGCTCGGTATGAACGAGAAAATCTTGAACGTCAGTTCAGGAAACTTTCCCTTCATAGATGGTGAAAGAAACTAGACAACATTGCAATTGAACGGATTCCTGCTTTCACGGCAACATTTTCATAAAATTGTGGAATAATTTAGAGAGTTTTGTGTTATGATAATAAAAGTAGCAGCGTTGTTTTAAAAGTACTTAACATTATCTATCGTCATAGATTACCTATGTATTTATGTGACCTAAATTGATAATTTAATTATGTAAGTAGCTGTGAGAGGTCTCTTAACAAAACATGGTTTATGCATTAGTGTTTGGTGCGCTAGTATGTTACGAAAATATACGAACATTCAAGTATTATGTATAGACATTTGTGATATCAATAAACGAAATTATGAAGGCATGTAGATAACTTATTATGGACTTTCACTGAACGTTACAAGCTGTTATTTAAAACTGAATGAGGTGACGTGAGTTACTGTAAATATTGACATGACATCAAAAGCAATTTGCCTTATAGTAACATTGTTTTGTACAATGCCACAAAATCAAATGAGATTACGGTGGTGTGGTCAATAGAACAAATTGTCAGTTTTATTTAAAATACCTGCCAGAAGTTCGCAAAATTGTTTGTGGTTTCAATTTGTTTATCAGTTACTGGCAAATAAATACACACAGGTAAAATGCGTTCCAAATGAGAATAGGATCCATTGCCATGTGGTGACGTCACGATTTACTGTCAAAACGAGGCAAGATATTTTTAAAATTCAGTTTATTTACGAAAAATTTAATTTATTTACGAACTGTGAACGAAAAAAGTTTAATCAGATTCCAGTTTTTCAATTATGCTCATCTCTGAGTTCTTCAATTTTGTAAAAATATTTTCGATTTGCCGATACGGCGTAACATCACATCCTGTGAATCGATCCTATTCTTATTTGGAACGCATAGTACGTAGGGTTTTTCTCTCAATAAAGCGTCAAGATAAAACGGTATTTTTGATCGTAGCGTCAAACTATTGTTTACAATTTGTAGCCACACATGTGTAATCTAAAATAGGACAAGTGTGGGAGGCTCGCCATTCTACGTATTAACACTGAGCTCTGTATCAAAACAAACGAATCTAGGTCAGTATTCGAGCTAGCCCGATAATTTCAAGTGCCGCTATAACTTTGTTTTTTTCTTTTCATCTGTTACACGAAACCAAACCGTGCTCTCGAGTGACAGATGAAAAACAACATAATAAGTAGTTAAACTGATTTTTTATCGAACGTCCCCTTCAATTAGTAAAAAAGTCCATTTGAAATCCACTAAGGCGTCCTAATTTTTAATTATGAGGCTGCAAATTATTTAATACTTTAGTCAGACCCTTTATTAAGTTTTTCGCACCTTCGGCGGATAAGTTTTTGCATGTCTCTTTAGAATTCTTTTGACGTCCAATTATAAGGGTGGCAACACAAAGGGTTTCTGGTATATCGTGTTAAGATTGAGCAAGATGTAAATGTTAATTTTAGTTTTATTGTAACGTTAGTGGGTTACACGTTTTATTCGTCTCCCGCTTAGACGTCGTAAAATTTTCGTCGAAGTTAATGACATCACTACGGTACATACTACGACAATGTTTATGATAAATCACGTAGGTAAAATCGTAAACTCTCTTCCAATACATACTTTCTATATTATATTTGAAATTATGTAAGTATTAATAAATATAGCTGTATAAAGAACTCGCCTGTGTACAATAAGAATGTTTTTTTTTCTTTTATTTGATTCAAATTAATGCTTGACTGGGATCCCACCTGATAGTAAGCAGTGATGCAATCGTTGATGGTGATGCGCACTAGTTTATTAAGAGCCTATTCACTCTAGCCTTGAAGACACTTAACACAATTTTAAGATGTTAGTAGTAAAACTGTGACATAATTATAATAACAATTAAAACATCAAAATTATACGAGTAAATTAATAATATCTGGACATAAAAGTTGTTATCCTGACGTCATTAGACTTATCAATAAAATAATAATACTTTAGCAAAGCACTTAGTAGGTGGCATTAAACTGAACTTTTTATACTTTAGTAAAATGATACGCGTATTTCGTTCCAGGTGTTATGGGCGCTCAATTAGTGTCCTATTGCAATTTGTGATACATATTCAATTACAAAACGAACACGACGCCATATGTAGTGGCATTATTATTCTGCAGTTCTTATTATGGTATAATATAAACTACACATTATTAAAACTTTAGTTGTAAGGACATGGCAACTGGAACTTGACAAGTGTAGCTTTGCTGATAGAATTTGCGAAGGCGTTTTTTCTTATAGAAATTGGAATGCTGTCAATAAATTTTAAAAGTGGAACGTCAACTGTCACTTGTTTATGCTTTTTTTTATAATAATAGATACCTACAAGGTCTTTACCAAGTTCAATGTTTATCTTTCAAATTTGGAACTTCTTTCTTTTCCTTTTTTTTTTAAACTATGTATAATAAAATTTTCTTACTGGTCATATTGGAAGCGTGAATGGCAATGAGTTTGTTTGAATATTAAGTGGCCAGGTAGGTACGAGTTTATAACGATGTTGGCCTACAGCTAATTGAGACATTAAATATTATGCTCACTATTGTTTTTGGGTTATTCGTAATAAATTCGTGCCTTTTATCACGAAGTTTGTGGATATTAGTAAACCTACGTAATTCGATTGTATTATTTGCTTTTTGAATCTATGAAGCGTATTTAGAATATTAATTGTTGAGTTCAATACGTGTTTGTAGAAACATAGTACAAGTGTACTACCTACTAGATTGTACTACATACTTAGCAGTACATTAAGTAGTTTTCTATTACGAAAGTACAGTTAGTTGAAAATGCAATTTGCTAATAAAGTTTACATAATAGAAGACGTGTTATACCTAATTTATTTTTAATTATCTTCGTAGATTATACAATAATTTAAAGTAGCTTGCCACTAATGGACAAAGAGACAGTACGATTTCCACTTTAAGGAAGAAATTTATTTCACTAAGTAGGTATTATAAATAAAATAACTAGGTAAAATGCAATTACTTCGTATCATAACTGCCGACAAACTGTGCGGCGGTTTGGCAGCATTATGTGAACATATAATTTATGTAGTGTCATAAAAAAAAATCATTAGGCACGTAGAAAAAACTTAAAAAAAAACCATTGTTAAGAGTATCAGGTTTTTTTAACAAACCTCGCAAACCAAACAAATGCCCGCAACTTAACAAACATTTTGAACATGGAAACAAGCGAACGTGCCGCCTAAAATTAAAACAACACTTGTGTCAAATCAAAGTGACCTAGGTTTGTTATCTCTGCGTCACAAGATAAAACATTAGGTACACGAAAATTCTCCCCGAACCGCATCCAGTTGCAATTGCACTGATAATAGCTTGTCGACTGTGTAATTATTTTAATAACAAACGATTCATTACACAGTTCACTACCTACTAAAACATTTTACTATAGGTAAATAAATGGCATTTCTTTTTTTTAAACGCAGGCTAATGGTCATTTGGTCAATCTCGCTACCTACCTACTACTAGCCAGTTTACTATGCATTTGTAATTCGAATACTCTATGGATGTCCGCGTGACTACTCTTGAATGAGAAGGCCAGTTCAACCACTCGCGTTTCAAAGATTAAAAACACTAAATGTTGACATTTTCAGCATTTATATTACGCACTGTTTACGCTACTTTACGCAAAGTGAAATTGAACGCAACTCTAAATAAAATCTTGTCAGTGAAATGTCAACACAAAAGCTTTTACATCTAATTTTATTGTACTAAAACTTACCTGTTATTCTTTTCTGTGTCTTGCTGTTCTCAGGACTGGAAACTTTAGCCTCCTGCTTCGGTGTGCTCGTCGTAGGAGTTGTGATTGTGATCGGTGACCTTCTCAGAGCCGCGGGAATCGTAGACGCGGGAACAAGTTGCCAAGCGAATCGCTGCGAAGTAGGCAGAGGTTTCTCGTTGGCAAAATCGAAACCCCATCTCTGACTGTCCAATTCCAATTGGCGAGCCAACTCTCTCTCAACAAATCTTCTGTTTTCCTCTCGGTCTGTACAACCAAATAAGTTTCTTCTGACGCCTTCGAGCGCGGTGACGCCTCGTACGCGCAGTGACCTCGTGTCTAGCACCGTGGTGGCCTGCAGGCCTGGGGCCCTCACACTCAACGTCGACATCTCTTCAACAGAGTCCGAACAGCGAAACACAGCGCACTTCACAGATAGCATCCGCGCCGTATCCACCTAGCGAAAACAAGGTCAGTATTCAGTAACAGCACGCGATAGAATTGTATTGATTTAACAAGCGTAGAAGTGTTTGGTTCATCACGCACCAATAAGAATTTGTATTGTTAGTTTACTGTGTGTAAACAAGTCGTGAATGACGCGACGGGAGACGTGACGTAATACGTCCGCACAACAAAAGTACGTACGCCGACTGAGGGCGCGCGCAGCGGCAAGAGGAGGCGACGGTGCGGTGGCGTGGCGCAACGCGGCGGCGAGAACGAGAAACCAAGCGCAAGCGACTCGTTTTAGTTCGTCTTTCCACCGCCGCGTGGCGTTGGCGTCACGTTCGGTCAAGTGATGTGATTATGCTGTGCGTGCGCGTCTCCCTATTTCGTTTACCCATATTAAAAAAAAATCTCGCGGCATCTTCGTTCTATATTAAATATGTATTGTGTTTTTGTTGTTTTAGAAACAAAACATTCAATAGAATAGAAAAAATAGAATAGAAATAGAATAGAGAAAATAGAAACAAAAAATTTACAGGCAAATTGATTTTTTATTATGAATACTTAAATAAGTTTATGACATACCTACCTACTAATTCTGTCAAATGAAAACCAACTATTTATTTATAAATTTGTTTATTATATCTTTATGCATAGTAAAATTATCATACCAATTCCAATAAGAAAAAGTTAAATAAGAGATTTACCTATTTAATCTCTAAATTAACTTTTTCTTCTATGCGATATTCAATAATTTTACCTAAAACTTAGCTTATATTTTACAAAATTCTAGTCATGAGAGACTTAAAAGGTTCTTTATTTATAAGTTCGAAAAAATCTTAATGTGAATTATCATAAATAAAATAATGATTCTGGTATTTTCCCCGATTATGAAATTGCATAGGTGACAAATTTCCCTGAATTATGGGTACAAAAAAATTGTGGTGGCAACACTGCAAACTGACTTGTTTACGAAGAACGAAGACGTGTCTAGTTACCTACGTGTGCAGCATAAATTCATACTGCTTATCAAAAGTATAGCCGTCTCTGTCGCACGCGCATTAGTGCGGCCCATCATAAAAAGGACAGAAAATGTATTAATAGCACAGACCATCGCCGCCATTTTGCCGAAACACGACTGACTAGATTTTTGTGTTGGACTGTTGGTACGATTTATCTAGATGATTACTAAAACAAGGTTACTAATATATTAGTAATAAAAAACTATTAAATTTTAAATAAAGATTATTAATGTTATATAATGACAATGAATCGAAATGTTAATGATTAGTAATATTCGCTTTCACAACTTAATAATGGCAATAAATTGCGAAATATTTTGACGTATCGTTAAAAACTAAGTGACATAACGAATAATTTTGAAAAATTCACATGTGTGAATCAAAATTATGATAAAGTACTCACCTATGAGTATTTATTTATTGTTTCACGGAAAATTCTTCGATTTGCGGACGGGATTCATTCACTGCACTGCCGCCGTACTAATTTTCGAGATATGACAATGACGCGATGGCGAGAGCGCGGGCTCGACGCTGATTGGTTGAAAATGGCGGCCATTTGTCTCATTGGCTTGAAAGATTTTAGGCGCCAAATTTCGGTTGGTCGAGACGCCGGATGGCGGGAAATAAATGAAGCACTTTCCGGTGCGCCTGAGTTTTGCTACGGAAAATTGTGTTTGCCGCGTTTAGCTTCCGTCCGTTCAACGCAAATAATTAAAAGAGCGACGAATTTTCTTTGAATTGGTTGTTTGCTTAGGTAAATGTTACTTTATTTTGATACGATAATATGGTTACAAAGTTGTCACTGCATTTTCAAGATGTTTACTTTTAGAAATATTTGGATTGTTTAGGGGTTTTAAGTGTTTTCGTTTTTAATTTATTATGTTATTTTTATTTGTTGATATACTAGTATAGGGTTACTGGTGGGATAAGTTTGCCGACAAGATGTGATAGTGCGACTATTTGCAACAATTGTAAATAAATATTATAAAAAATTGTAATTGATAAAAATTGTAATTGAAAAAAGGTGTAATTGATAGTAGGTTAAATATAACAAATAAATAGAGTGGTAACTGCTTTGACTTTGTAAATTAGTTAAAAACTTCTTAAAACTCAAGGTTCTGTATATTTTTTACGAGTTTTACAAAAACTTATTCTCCCTAGAAACGTTAGTGACTTATTGACCTATTTATAACGGAAATCAGTGGCGTTCGTTTGCGGTGAACACAAAAAGTGTTTCCGTTCGAAACAGATGTTCTGTTAATGTTTTTCTAATAAACACAAAATGTCTACTTTCCCTGCAGGTGCATTTAAAAATAGAATACAAGGGGACGTTTAAAATCTTTTAGAAACCGTTATAATGGGCTTGTCGAATTTAATTATCTCGTAACTTCATTTATAGTCATCTTATTGGAAATGAGGTTTATTACTTTTTAAAATGGAGGAATTTTTTCGTTTTCCCTTTAGATTATGACTTAACTTGTATAATTATTTTCATATTTCTGTTTTTTGGAGACCCTGGAATCCCCACTCCCTCAAGGACATTTGGGAGGTGTTTCTGAAAGGAAGGCTTTTTTATGGTGGGCAATAATCATTCAATGACAAATCTCGCTTTTGGGCGGAGTGGGGAACAGTGTCAGACTCTTACCGACTAAACACCCCACCCCGCTCCTTCTTTGACCTTCCTACTGGGGCCAAGCCTTCCTTTGAGAAGGAGACCCTGCGCCCCAGTAGACTTTGAAGACTGCTAATAAAAAGGCAAGAGGACTGGCCGTTAGTATTTGCTGAAACCCTGGTTATAATCACGTTACGCCGACACTATGTAGAAATGGTGATGGTGTTAAAAATATTAGAGTGCGTACAGCTAAAGGGATGGAATTCCCTGCCGGAGTCAGAGTTTCCTGATGGCTACGACCCGGGAATCTTTAAGTCTAAAGTGAATAGGTTACTTCTAGGTAAGTGCGCTCCATCGTCGACAGCGTTTTCGTTTTCCATCAGGTGAGATAGCGGTCAAATGTGAAGCTATCAACAAAAAAAAGTTAATACTATTACCTATTTCAGGTGAGACACACTAGCAGTTAATTTTGTCAATGGCGTAATCGTAATTATAAGCTCTTAGTTCTGTTTTTTTTTATAAAGAACTTGTGAAATATGTATGTGTTTTTTTTTCCTGAAATTTTCATTTAGAAGGTAGAATTAAAAAAAAACCTACACTACCCTTGTAGCGTAGTTTTTGTTTTACCGAATGATCACCAACGCAAATTATTGTGCAAGGTAAGGTTTTGTTAGCATTGGCCAACACAATAGTTTGGCGATGTTTTTGTATTATATGTAATACTTGGCTTTTACACATATAAATGTAGTAAATTTTCTATGAATCTTGCTGCCATTCCAACAAGTCGATACGAGTGTAAATAAAAGGCGCGAATGCTAACATTTACATAACCTTCAGAATATCGCCATCTGCGCATGCGCAGTGCAAAGTGGCGACCATTTTCAGGAAGTGGGTATTATTGTTTGTTGGTTTAAGTTGCGGAGAACTGCAGTAGGGACATTCAAGATACTTTTTGACAGTCGCATTACTGCTCAAAAACGAAAGATTTTGTTAATAATAAGTTAATATTCGTATTTCGTATATACCTACATATATTAATTTATTTCGTATATTATAAAATTAATATTAAATATTTGAATAAAAACTAAAATGATTTACGTCATCATAGTGACTGAAACTTAAACACGTGATTGTAGTCATGATAACAAAGAATTTTTACTATGCGATAATTTGAAATCGCAAAAAAAATAGGTCAAAATGTAATGAACTCGCTAATTTTCATAACGAATTTGCCGAGTACTGTACATATTTCTAAATGTCAGCTCCCAGCAGATCGCGATGAATAAAAATATAGGTAACTATATGCCGACAGTCCAGTAATTCGTGAACTCTGTGTCTTTTTTTATTTTGGGAAAAATCATCTAATGACCAATCTTGGGCGGAGGGGGAAATATTCAGATTCAGATTTATTTATTTGCATAAACATGTGTACAAATAGGTGTTACAAAATAATTTAAGGCTCAACATGTTTGACCATTGCTGGTGTGCAAATTAGGTTGAAAGTAAATACAATTAAAAAAAATTACAAACATAAAAAATAAACAATCAAAATGAATATTAAATTCAATAGTGTCAATATAATTGTGCAGTATAAAGTAAATGGAATATAATTTTATGTCAGTAAGCTTAGAGCGATTTATCATTTAAAAATTCATTAACATTATAATAGGCTTTTTCTACCAGTATTTTATTAAAAGTTTTCTTAAATTGGTCTGTATTCAACGTTTTAATGCAGTTAGGAATATTATTATAGATTATTGGCGCTCTACATACTACACTTTTATACAGTAGCGCAGTCTTCGCTGGCTGTCTTGTCAGACTGTTACTGACTAAACGACTCACCCCTTTCCTTCTTCAGCTGCAGCTGGGCCTGTACGTTTGCTGACAACTCCTCGAGTCGCGCGGGAACAGGGCGCGCTGTCGACGACCTAAACTCTTGTGCCTCATGCGAACGCCAGCATTCGCACATCTATTGCCTCCCTGCTATGTCTCTAATTACGGTGTTCGAAAGGTGTCTTGTTTCTGCAAAAGAAAACGGTGTGATTGCGGGAAATAAATAAAATTATTATCATTACTTATTGTTATTTTTATTCCGCAAGCGCATCTAATTGTCAAAATGTGCAAATTATACCTACCTATTAACTGAATCGCCAATAATTTAATTATATAATGCCCAGTAAATGCCAACGTTTGTTTGTTTAGTAATCAGAATGCAGTAGTTATTCTGCAACCCATTCAAGATTTTAATTGCTGACACAAGATGAGGTAATAAACTATAACAAATATCATCATCATCAGCCTTTTTAATGTTCCCAATGCTGGGACACAGGCTTCCTCTCTAGGAGAGGGAATGGACCATAATCCACCACGCGGGCCCAGTGCAGATTGGTGGACGTCACATATCTTCGAATTTTTGGTGAAACATGCCGGTTTCCTCACGATGTATTCCTTCACCGTTTTGAGAGCAGTGGTGATGAAATAAATTATATAAAGTAATGCCTGACTGGGTTTGAACCCGCGACCTACAACTCGGAAGTCGAGGCCGATACCATTCGGCCACCACTGTTCTATAAAAGTGAAGTATAGTTTCTGAGATTTCGTGATTAATCAGTGAGTGTGCTCGTGTTGATCACGATATCTCAGAAATTGTAACACCTACTAACTTAAATTTGGGCCTTAGGTTCCTTATTGCTAGTAAACATTCGCTAAGAACGGATTTTACGAAACTCCACCCGTCTGTAGGCGCGGGCTTGTGGAGGGCGAGTAATGAGTATCTAATAATATAGTAATAGTCTAGTCGTCGACGGCGCGCACTGTTCCCGCGCACCTAGGGGAGTTGTCAGTGACGGTAGGGAAGTGCAGACGGGTCGAAACCAACTAGGGCCAAGGGTTCGTGTCTAAAAGGAATGCTCTGGCCCTAGTATGTACGGCAATGTAGGAACGGGGTACAAGTACCTTCTTAAGTACCTTAAAAAACTATACATCTGTGTTCAAGGTTGAGTCTAAAGATCGAACCCTTTAGGAAACTGACATACAAAAAGTCACATTACATTATTTTTTACCGAGGCCCTAGAATCAAGCAAGGAAGGAACGGGGTAGGTTGTTTAGTCAGTAAGAGTCTGACACTGTTTCCCGCTCCGCCAAAGAACAGGATTCGTCATTGGATGATTTTTAATTTTTTACCTACCATTTAAAAAAACCTGCGTACGTTCAAGTTGTTTTTCTAAAGCACCAAAAATCCAATTTTATTATTAAAATGTATATTGGTAACACGTGGCTCTGACACTTGGGGAAGCTTGTAACGAAATGATAAGGATTTCTCTGTCATATACCCTTTGAAAAACGTGAGCTTTGCCATATGGCCGGGTTAGATGCCTACTCAATGTTAGGAAACTATATCCGCTGTTTTGAGTTAGTTTATTGTATAAGTAATTATATATAGTTGTTATTTATAATCACTACATAGTATAAAACAAAGTCCCTTCCCGCTGTCTGTTCCTATGTAGGCTTAGGTCTTTAAAACTATGCGACGGATTTTGATGCGGTTTTTTAAATAATCTGCTTTAAGGAAGCCGTACTTCCTCCTTTCTTAGAGCAGCCGTCTTCAGCATCGGCAGAGGCAGTATGCATGCACATGGTGCGACTCAGGTGAATGGCGGGTACAATGTTGACACAAGCACGACTTTAAAATTGGGCAAGGACATCTACACTAATATAATAAAGAGGTAAAGTTTGTTTTTTTGTTTTTTTGTTTGTAGGGGGTAATCTCTGGAACTACTGGTCCGATTGGAAAAATTTTAGCAACAATAGAAAGCTGCTTTACTCTTGAGTGACATAGGCTATATTTTATGTACGCGGGCGAAGCCGCTGACAAAAGCTAGTATTGTATAAAGATGTACAGTATGGCCGTCGGATCTTGGCAAGTTTGAAGTTAGGCTCTGCGAATTTTAGCGCTTGAAGGCTCGTAAAAAGAAATAAATGGTTTAAACAAACAAATGCAATTTGTAGTTGTTATTGCTGTTAAAAATTGTTATAGGCATTTTTTTTGACGTGACAACGTCTTAAATTAGGTTGCGGCTGGGAGTCACTTATGAAAAAGTGTAACGCTCGGTAACGTTACGATGAGTCACCGAACGAGAGAGAGGCCCGCCGAATGCCTTGCGTCTCTCTCCCACTCAACTATGATCGGTCTGCCGCGCGCGCACATTGTGCAATTTAATTATATTCATATCAATAAATATTCGACCGAGAAAAAGACGTTGTCACATAAAATCTTCGCCCGTAAAACCGACTTTACAGGCAACCATTTTTTTTGGTACGAATTTTCCAGGGCTAAAATTCGTAGACCCTAACTTCGGACTCACCATGATCGAAGGCCGTACTGTATTTTGCTAACAACAAAAGGTATTATAATGGTTAGATAAATATGTAAGTACCCAGGTAAATCAGTTTCGCTTTTAGTGGCAAGGTCGTCTTCATGGTACGACGATCAAGCAATTAAGTCGTACAATAGGTAGTTATTTGATAGAAATTGGTTTTGTCATAGCTTTATTAACCTACATTTGATAGCTCCAGACTCGAGCGAAAAATATAATTACGTTTGGATAGTGTTGCTCGTAAACTGAAAGAAAGAAAGAAAATATGTTTATTCGGCGTAAATAAATAACGCACCATTGTTTACAAAACATAACTTTCCGCTATGTCATGTGTGGATCGGGCATAATAGTGTTGTATCTTAAAAGCATAGGCAACAGAGTTGTCTAGGTTATGTATGACATCATCAACGCCGGTCTCAGCAGAGACCAATTTTACTTAAAGGCCCAAGTGACAAGGTCATAAAAATTAAAAAAAAAGCAGAGACAAACATAACCAACAAAAATAAAACAAATTATTTTAACAAATACTATTTATAAATACTTGTGGGTTGCATAGGCAAGAATGGGCCTTTCCCGAGCGTATCGTGACGCTGAGAAAATGCAGCTATCTACGATGCTGATTTCCAGCAATCACCCTGACTCTGATTGCGACTGAAGGCCTGATTATAGCAGTCCATGTGCTAGAGGCGATTCACCTTTCTTCCACTGTCTGGATCTGTCTTTTTTCTATAATATAAATGTGTATTTAAGAAATATATAAGTATGTTTATAGATTGTCTAGAACTCATGACACAAGCTCTGCTTAACTTGGGACCAGAACGCGTTGTGTGACGTTGTGGAATATAAAAAAAATTAAGTATTTATCACTTATTGTTATTTGTATATCGATTTTTTTATTTAGAAGAGATTATTAATAATAACACTTATTGGTTAATAGTGAATCCCCAGCGAAGGAGATCGAAGTGGAACATTGAGTGTTGTGTAGTCTCTTGGGGGACTGGCTTAGGGGATTTTAGTGGATCGAGCGGTATTTTGATAAATATGTTTTGTATAATATTACCTATATGTTATTGAAATGATACAGGGAATTAAGAATGGAAAAATAAATAAATTAGGTATTCGAATGAAACATCTTTTAAGTATTAGCCAATTTGACTTAAACCCAATGATATTGAAATAAACAGATACCTATGTTCTACACACAAAAACTAAAAAATGTTGCACGCAGCAGCAGCAGCACAGACACTTTTTATCCATTGTTCGTTTCACTATAAGTAAAAATATTAAAAAAGGGATAGCGTGTAATAAGTCCAACAAGAAAAACAGAAACAGCTATATAATTGTTATCAATTTCGTAATCAAATGTTATTCTATGCCATCAATAACCTAAAAAGGCCCTAATTACCTTTTACGAGCTACTTTTATGGAGAAACTGACATATCAATGTACAGACAAAACTGCTGGGACTAGGAGCGTGAAATTTTGCGCAAGGCTTCTTTTTATGGCGTAAGCGAGCACTAAAAAAGTAATTCCCAAAATTCACCCCCTAAGGGGATAAAACAAGGTCAAAGTATGTATTGAGAAACCTACACACGCGGGTGCCTGTGGGGCCCTTCAGGGTCGAAACCTCCTGGAGCCGAGGGTTGGTGCGAAAGCGTTATACCGGGGCTCTGGGAATAAGGCAAGGGAGGAACGGGCAGGTTCTTTAGTCAGTAAGAGTCTGACACTGTTTCCCGCTCCGCCCACGAGCGGGATTCGTCATTGGATGATTTTTACCTACCATAAAAAAAAAAAAACACGCGGTTGAAGCTGCTGGTAGAAAGCTAGTATTTTAATATAATATCATTGTTTATATCAATATTAAAAAATCTTTAATCGAATTTAAATAAAGAACACCGATCGTCCAGATTTATCGAATGTTGTAATATCGATTTCAAATCAGGTGTTAACTTAATGAAAAGCCATGAAGAGCATACGAGATTTTAAATCGATGTTTTTAAATCGAGAATGCGTATCGATCGTTACGGTGATCCGTCAATGTGTTCCGAGGATATTCGAAAGTGTTAATTGATACTTATTTTAATTGTGTGAAGGAAATGTTTAATTAAATGGTATTGCTCAAAATTGTCGTGTTTAGATAGTTGGTTTTATTATTTGGTCAAATGAGTTTGGAAAGTCAGAATCAATTTTATCATTTTATAGTTTTCATTTTCAAAAATAATTTTGTAGGTACCTAAACGGCGCTGCCGGAGTCCATACCCTGATATCTATGTAGCTTAAAGACTTATCTATGTAGACTAGCCTTCTGCCGGTAGCCTCGCCCGCGTGAAAGTAGGGTTCTCCCTTTAGGAGCCGAATTTTGAATAATTCTTTCTTAGTGTTCACCTACGTCATACAAGAATGCCTTGTGCAAAATTTCACGCTCCTAGGTCCAGTAGTTTTGGCTGTGCGTTGATATAGCAGTCAGTCAGTTTCTCCTTATATTTATATAGATAAGTCTTTAAGTCAAGAGTGAATAGGTTGCTTCTAATAAAACGTTCTCCATCGCCAACCAAATCATCGCTTACCATCAGGTAAGACGGTGATCAAGCCCAAGCCATAATAAAAAACTGGTCAAGTACGAATCGAACTCTCGCAATGCCAAATTTTAGTATTCTACGTCAACGTAAAGTACCTTATGAATTTTGATTCCTTTGAGACTGTCGAAATATACGCTTTTTCACAAACGGACGTATTTTTTTTCGTGAAGTTTGATTTTTTACAGATTCAAGGGACCGCAGATTTTAGATTACAGTTTTAATTTCAACTCGATATCTTTATGGGTTCCCGATGTATAGGGTCCTGACAGACAGACAAGCGGACAGACAAAAAAGTGTTCCTATAAGGGTTTCTTTTGTTTCCTTTTAAGGTACGAACCCTAGAGTGGGGTGCGTCCTCATAAATGGCACATATCTTCATACCTATTTACTAAAATTACTTTGTCTTTAATTCCAACTCATTTCCTCACAATTTTAACAACCCATGTCCCTTCTGAAGCCATATTGCACAAATTCGAACATCCTTCCTTTCTGTCGGTAACGCCATACGTTTGGGGTGTCACATGATTACACAAAGTCTGTGAACCTCTCAGTTGATGGATGTCAACCACATGAACCACATTTGGGTTGCCAACACAAAAAATTTAACGCCACCTGGTGACTTAAAACCACAAATTTTACGCATTTCCGATTTGTGGATTATGTAATTTTTTTTTGCGCAGTGGCGTTTTGTTTGTGACAGTCTAAATTAAGATATTTTATTTGAATAAGACCTATATCGACACTTATTAAGGGGAAAGCGCTGCGATAGTTTTAAAATTCAATTTTCCTTAAGTTTTTTTTCTATTTGCATGATTATTAAAATGACATGATGACTTTTCCGTGAAATATTTAGTTTATCAAATCGGCGGCCCCAACGGAACCGGAGCGGTTTAGAGAAGTACTTTCCTAAAAACTATAAGTTAAGTATATTACTTATGTTCATAACTGATCCATTTGCAAATTCACAACGAAACACCGTTCGAATTTTGAATGTATGTTGACGTTTAGAGTGCAATGTTGCCAGTAACCAAAAAAGTAGACGCAAACTTTTTACAAATAATATAATATACTTTAAAAAAAATATTAGAACAATAAGATATTTTAATTGTATGGAATGCGCGTCCTTTTTAGCTTTCGGTTCTTTTGTTTTATTGATATTTGTCAATCATGATCATGGCATTCTTCTAACAGAACGTGGTTTGTTTACTAATGAGTATTTATATCAATATTGTTTGCATGCGTGATTAAAATATATAAGTAGGAATTTGCCTGGATAATAATTGTCAAGAGACGTAGAGGTTACTCATGGGTTGAGCAATAAAATGTTGTGAATATACGTAAGTAGATTTAAACAGTTTGAAACATTTCTTTGTTGTCGGCAAGATCGGTCTCCGATTTGGTAAAATAAAAATAAGATAACCCTCCAGAATTCAATATTTTATTTTCATTTTTCAACCCACAACCACCGTGTCCAGTGAACCGGCAAAAATCCAGGATTTAGAAGGGCAGTCAAGGCAAAAAGTGGTCCACTTACCCCAAGTTGATTACTTCGTTTAACCACAAGGAAAAAAAGCGATTGTTTATTGTTTCGTGGGGGAAGTAGTGAGGGGGGTAGGTCCTCAGAGGGACAATCAATTCGTCCTGTCGGAGCCTTTTGGAGCTTGTATCAGTGACGTGCGGCCACGCCAAATCACCGTGTAATTACCTCGTGACTTGGTCGCTGGGTAGATGAGGACAGAAGTGTTTTTGAAAGTTTTGTTGACAAAGAAATAAAGTGTTTTGAACTTTTTTAAGTGTTCGCTTGTCTTTCTATTATGTCTCTAATTACAGTACTGGAAAGGTACATATAAGTATATTTTAACGTATGTACTATGCCTTGTATTATTCGATTGTAGTTAATAGTATTTTTTAGTCCAAAAGTGTGCGTGGAATCACCAGTTTTCAATAAAATTATGCTACTTAGATATCATTTATGTAATGCTCAACATATTTTGTTCTTACTAGCCTTACCTATGTGCATTGTTCCTCAAGGAGTTGTCAGCAATTGTAGGGGCCAAGCAGGGTCGAAGCCTCCTGGGGCCAAGGGTTGATGCGTAAGCGGAACACCGGGGCCCTGAAACTAAGGCAAGAAAGAACAGTGGGTCGTTTAGTCAGTAGAAGTCTGCCACTGTCTCCCGCTCCACCCGAAGACGCGATTAGTCATTTGATGATTATTCCCATCATAAAAAAGCCTTACCTATAATCATTTGCCCCAATTTATAATCTACAAAAACTTGAGCAACCTCTCATTATGTAAAGCACTCATAAATATAAGAATACTTTGCCGCATACCAAACGTTCATGTCATATCACCATTATTGCTTCTATCACATAATTTCGAAATCTTACGAAAGTTATATCATTCGTCGTAACAAAAATAAACAATATTGTTTATTATCAACAATGCTGATGAACTCAAAAGACCTAATTACTGAGGAAATGTGTTTCAATTCAATCTTTGTTTCCGGTTATTACGATAGTATTCTATCTTTGTTAATTGCTTTAATTAATTTTTGTCGTTACAATGTCTGTTGTAACTGTTCTGTTACGCATTTTGGTTGTACTGTAGAGTGGCTAACTACAATAAAAGGGTTTCTTTGATTTATGCGATATTTTTGCGTTTTGAAGCTCTTAATCTATCTATAATCATTCAAAACAAAGTTGGCTGTCCCTATGTATGCTTAGATCTTTAAAAGTACGCAACGGATTTTGAGGCGGTATTTTTTAATAGGTAGAGAGATTCAAGATGAAGGTGTATGTGCATAATACGTGCATAATATATTCAATATCAGTACCCGTGCGTAGCTGGGGCGGGTCGCTAGTAAATATATAAAAGGAGAAACTGACTGACTGACATATCAACGCACATTCGAAACTACTGGGACTAGGACCGTCAAATTTTGCACAAGGCTTCCTTTTATGGCTTAAGCGAATATTAAGAAAGGACTTCCCAAAATTCACCCCCTAAGGGGATCAAACGGGGATCAAAAGTTTGTATGGAGAAACGTTTTTACACGCGGGTGAAGCCGCTGGCAGAAAGCTAGTTTATAAAAATAGTTTTATTTTCTGACATTCCTAAGACAATCCGTATATCTATCAAATTCTATTTTATTCTTATTATCATAAAGCTTAAGAGTAAACATACGAGTAACATGCCAGCTTCAATGATATACTAACATGTGTGACTTACATGCAGTCACTACAGTACTATATGTTTTTTCTTTCAATAATTTAAACTGGTGCACTGCGAACCCAACTGATAGCAGAGATGCAGTTCTTGATAGTAACGACTAGCGAAAATACAAATAAATCACTGATTCGTCGAAAGCCTTCAGTTCCTGGGGGCTTAGACAAAGTCACATTCTCACTAACGATAACGAAATTCGAAACTCCGAAATGTATGGAACTGACATATGTCTTCGAAAAGTCACGTGGTCAAACGTTTTCGATTCGCTAATTGTTATTAGTAGTTTATACGTTAAATTTGACGTTTTAATTCGATAACCATAGCCAAGAAGTTGTTATTTTATCGAACCAACACTTCGACTTATCGATATGTTAGTCGATGTCACTTTGTCTACCATTTTGTGGTCGACATCGTTAAGGCGAAATCGAACTTAGAAATGGATTCGACACGGAGCGATTGCCACTTGTCTAGGGCCCCCGAGTTTCATTTCCTTCGAAAATCATCCCACCTCTGCGAGCGAATACTCTACAAAATTGGTCTTTGGCGCACTATTAAAAGCCTAAAATCTAGCCTTGAAGACTCGTGGTGATTCGCAATGTAGCGATTTACTTGGTCAAGTGCAGTTTTTATCAGGAATAAAATGGCATGTAGTGCTATCCGTTTGGCCTTGGCCGATTTCCTGGGGAGATAAAAAACTCAAAATGAGAATATTTAACACTAAGTATATCCTTTTCTCTCATATTATAGATGTATATTTTCGTCCTGCTGTCATTCTACCCATGCTATACATATACATAATATAATATAAATAAAAGACCTCGACTTCATATTTTTATTTATAATAATCAATTGTTGGCAATGTACCTATGTATTCTTATATTTCGCTAAGTACCCACGTTTCACCAGTTCTGATTATTATTTTGTTTCTTAAAATTTTATTTAAAAAAAAAAAATTTAATAATAAGATAAATTTATTAATTATTATTTCTTTAATCGCTTTTAGCGATAACACCGCCCATTGTGATACTAACCCTATTAATTTTAAGTTCCTATTGTTATTTTTGGTGTGCAATAAAGAATATATCTATCTATCTATTCTATTGTTTTTTGTTAATTTTGTACTACTAAATTATTAATATAATTACTTCATTATTTTAAAACAACATCACAACACAAAAATAACTTTGAAGTAATTTACACATTTTTTTTTGACATTTGTAAGACACTTCAGTTCCCGAGTGTACTCAAGGACTAGAGATGTGTTCACGCTAGATCGATTTGAGCGGAAAGGGTTCAGAATCACATTGAATACTAAAAAATGCGTTAGTCCCGCCCAAGTGCGGACTGCGGTGCAACCCTAGCATAATCTCACCGCATTACTTCAGATTTCGTGGTTACGAAACTATATGGTCATTTCCTTAGAGATAAACGAGACCTTTCGTTCCAAATTGGAATTGTTGTGTGTGGTCATTTTGTGATTCGTAATCTACATCTACATCTACACTAATATAATAAAGAGGTAAAGTTTGTTTTTTTATTTTTTTTGTTTGTAAGAGGTAATCTCTGGAACTACTGGTCCGATTGGAAAAATTTTAGCAATAATAGAAAGCTGCTTTACTCCTGAGTGACATAGGCTATATTTTATGTACGCGGGCGAAGCCGCTAACAAAAGCTAGTATTGTAATACAGAGGTACTTAAGGACTAAGTTATAATAGTAATAAGTATGTAAATGAATAAAGGTAAATAAAATGATTATTGAAATTATATAATAAACGACACCGCTGAGGTCGACATGGGGAGAGATGACCTAGACGCTGAGAATACCTGGTGAAAGTTGGGGAAGGCCTTTGCCCACTGCTGGGAAAAGGCCTCCCTACATTTTGTCCAATTATCTATCTAATATTCTCAAGGGAGACTTCTAGGTCGTCCCGACATCTCTTTTGTGGTCTGCCACGGCCCCGCATCTCTGGCAGGACATGTGTGCCGCATGCTTAACGAGTTGTGGGTACGTAAAACACAAGATCGGTGCCCGGACACAGCGAAGAATAAAAATTTTAAATTAGGTTCTCCAGCTTAGATTGGTGGTGTTAAATCCTATATTCAGGTTATACTACCGGATTCAGGTGGATGCTAGAAGCAGAGTTTAAGAAGCTATACTGAAAAGTAAGTCTGGCCTTTGAAACCAAAGTGGGTAATTTGGTAATTATGTTCCTAAATTAAAATTTCAATCGTATCTTCAATGTCAAAAAACTGTCAAAAATTGTTTGCTGTTTTTCAGCCAGCTCAGTTTTTAACAGAAAATCTTTGGCTTTTTGACAGAACATTCAGCTTACGATACAAACGTTTCGTAAACCAAAATTACAACAATACCTGGTCCTGACTCAATTACACTTGAATTCAAATCATATTTACGAAACTTCAACTAGCCTGTATTGCCAGCACAAATGTCATCAAGTTTAAGCCATTAAAAATCTTGATGATGTTCGCCTAACTTTGCAAAATTTCCTGAACTTGCTGATTATTTTCGTGATTTCAGGTTTGGTCCCATAGTAAAAGTTGTTTGTTATCATGACTACAATCACATGTTTAAGTATCGTTCACTAAATACCACTCACCCTATATCATTTGCAAAAGTCAGTGCACTGCGTAAGTGCGCACATTGGCTACTAATGATTTGTGTGATTACATAGGCAGGTTATATGCGTTATATACTTATGTAGAGCGAGGCAATAATGTGGATCGTGGCCGGTCAGCGTGGCGCGGTTGACAGGTGCCAATCTTGGACGTGAGCAGGAGCATACGCTGTGTCGGTACGCACGGGGTGAAGTTTTACAACTGTCAATATGTACGAAAATATTACTGTCAAAGTCATAAGTCAAAGTCAAAGGTCAATAGTCAAAGTTAAAAGTCAAAAGTCAAAGTCAAAGTCCAAAATCAAAGTCAAAACGTTTATTGTAAATCAAGTGTACAATGATGACATTATAAGTGTTATGGGTCCCAAAATAAGAAAACTGAATAAGTTTGTAGGTAATTAAGTAAGTTTATTTTCTAACAATGTTAAAATTATTTTTCGTGGGAGGAATAGACGCAACTAAAGCTTATGAACTAATCAGTTTTCTTAATAAAATTTATTACGTAACACTGCCACTTAAATTTTTGAATTATTGCAATAGTACCTAAGTCTAAGTTAATCTTCAAATCAGCCTGATATTTTCTTTATTCAACAATATTAAACCTAACTAAAATATGCACTTTTAAGCCTAATAAGTATTCAATATAATATTTAAAAACCATTATTTTAGTGTTTACTTTAATTTAACAGCCTTTTCCAAGCATTGCAATGGTTTATCACCCGTTTGCCGTTATCACCCCAATTTAACATGCATTAGAAATGAGGTACTTTTCCTTATAGTTTGATACAAGAGCAGAAACTTTTATTATTGCAATTGAGGTAGGAGCTTGTACGAGTTTTCAAGCGCTAAAATTCGCAGAGCTTAACTTCAGACGCGCCAATATCCGATGGCTGTACTGTAAAACAATTCTAAATTACGAGACCACTGATCGACCAATGATTGGACATGAATTAACAGATTATAAACTTTTAACAAAATCAGAGTGGGATCGTATTGGATTGACAATATTATGAAAAAAGCAGACTAGGGCCCCTGAACAATAATTAGCTCCAACCAATCTCTTGTTTGGATGCTTGTTACTCAATCACGCCAAAACGGCTGGACGGATCTGGATGAAATTTGGCACAGGCATAGGATACACTCCGGAATAGGACATAGACTACTTTTTATCTCGGAAACCCCAACCCCAACCCCAATACCACGCGGACGAAGCCGCGGGCAAAAGCTAGTAATTATAATAAAAATGTCATTGGCACCATCAAGGTCACGAGACCTGCGCCAGTGTGGAGCGAGCCCAACAAATCAGTTCAGCCGTCACAGTGGCCTGCGCCGTGATTGCGGGAGGATGACGCCTATTACAGGACCCCTCGCCACACGCCCTGCATGTGTGCCTGCTGGGTTATGAGCAGAAGTACAAGTCTACAAGTACGAGGGAGGACCCGTTGTAACGTAGCTTTTGTTAGTGCCAGTGCAAAGCCCCTTCACCGGCTATGCATCACCTCCTTTCTTACCCAGCGTGGACTACTACCTGCACCTTTAATGACTTGTATGAGGACAACGAAAGAGCCACTCGTATTTAGCCAACCAGAGAGTGACTGGCTAAATATTGGTCGGACAAAATCTGTGTCAGATCGACACGAAAAGAAGAAGTAGGTAATTCCTGGAGCCCGCCTATCTAAATCCCGCTCCTAAGCAGTCCTGATTTGAGTAACACAGATAGGTACTAACAAATGCTTGTACGGACTCGACAGGTAAGCAAGGTGGTGGCAAGGGTAGCGGGTATCCGATGGATGCGAGATGCACAGGATCGTTTATTATGGTGAAAATTAGGGGAGACCTTTGTCCAGCAGTGGACGTCTATCGCCTGAAATGATGATGATGATAAATCTGTGAGTCATTCATCTTTTAACATTTTTGCGAGAGGTGTGTCAGATTTTTATTTTCTTCCTTACTTAGATTTAGACTTATTTTCCTTTTACTTTATTTCTTTCTTTCTCTAACTTTTCCGTATAATTCCTTCAGTCTTCAACAGCTATAGACCTTCTGTACTTTCCTGTACTATGTCATAAACATATCTCATTGCCATATCGTTACTGCCTTTTCATTGCTGTTCAACGAACGTTTCCTTTCGTCCTAATAATAAAACCTCTAATAAAGCTGACGATGTATAGTGAAGTTTTCAAGTTGGCGGTTGATACATGGCGGTTTTGTATTTTAGCGTCGTTTTGAAGAATTGTAGTAATTGTGTGAAAGGAAGCGTTTAATGTTATGAGGTCTGGTTTTGATATAATTTTATTTAATTTTTATGTGAGCTTTTAAAGTTGGTTCGAAGTTCTTGGTTTGTAGGTGTTAAGGGTTGTTGTTTTTTAAATCGCAAATTAATTTTAGCGGTTACTGTTATCTATTCAGTTAACTACACATTAAATATTTGCTTTATTTTAGATAATATTTTTATAGAATTAATTGAGGGGTATACTCTTTCAAATCAGAAAAAATCTTATTTTATTCCATCATCATCATTATCATCAGCCTTTTTTAATGTTCCCACTGCTGGGACACAGGCCTCCTCTCTAGGAGAGGTAATGGGCCATAATCCACCACGCGGGCCCAGTGGGGATTGGTGGATGTCACATGTGTTCGAATTTTTGGTTCTAGGACATGCCGGTTTCCTCACGATGTTTTCCTTCACCGTTTTGAGAGCAGTGGTGATGAAATAAATTATACAAAGTAATACGCCTGGCTGGGTTTGAACCCGCGACCTACAGCTCGTAAGTCGGGGCCGATACCAATCGGCCACCCTTGCCTTATCTTGTTTTAGTTACATAATATAATTATTACGGAACACTCAGTGAGCTAGTCCGAATCGCATCAAGCCTTTTCAGATTTCAGACAAGTTGTCTGATTTTCTGGCTCCTGGCTATCAGTTACGACTTTGAAAGATACAACCAGCATCAGAGTTGAATTCTGAGGTACAGTGGACAATTAATGGTCACCAAACTTAAGTGCCACTGGGCAGAACACATTGCACGCAGAACAGATGGCCGCTGGGGCCGAAAAGTTCTGTAGTCGCGACCGCGTACAGAAGACGCAGCGTTGGAAGGCCTCCCAGAAGGTGGAAAGACCTGGTTAGGGTTTTTGGAATCCGATGGATGCAAGACGAACCGGACCGGCCTTTGTGGCGGCGCTTGGGGGACGCATATGTCCAGCAGTGGACGTAATTCGGCTGAAATGATGATGATGATGATGATGAATGGTCACCCATCCAAGAATTGACCTCGCCAAGGGTTGCTTAACCTCGATGTTGGATCGTTTCAATACATATCGACGAGCTGTTTTACGTAATAAACTGTTACTAAGAAAATATTGAGTAGGTATATTTATTTTGTACCGCATTATCTTTCAGGTACCTTCCAACATAATCTGAAGAAAGGGAAACTATTTCATAAAAATTGATAAGATAAACAATATCTTATAAAAAGAAAGTAGCTGATATAATTTTTATCAACATAATAATCGCGAAAGATTGTCGTACAGATGAAGTGCAGTTAACATTGTATTCATGGCCCGATATACGCCAAAGACCTTGAGCGAACAAAAGAGGAGCTAGCGTCATTCCCCACTCATCAAGATTATTCAAATAATCTTACTAATATTATAAATACGAAAGTTACGATGTTTGGATGTTTGTTCATCACGCCAAAACGGCTGGACGGATCTGGATGAAATTTGGCATAGGCATAGGATACACTCTGGAATAGGACATAGGCTACTTTTTATCCCGGAAACCCCAACCCCAATACCACGCGGGGTAAGCCGCGGGCAAAAGCTAGTAATTTATAGAATTATCACAGCATTAGCTAGATTTGTTTTTCACAATAACATTGGTGTTTTATCAAGTACTTATGTACTCGTATTTTTTATGGCAATGGTGCCAATTTTTACTTAAAACCCAAAGGGACACTGGTCCCGGTGTGTTTTTATTGTTGTAAGTACTTATTTCCTTTCTGTTTTTAAAAAGGTAATTAAATTGCGCTTGCCATGTTGTTTCCGCATCACCTTAAGGTCGACTGGTAGAAAATATCTAAAGCATTAAGTCAGTCTTTGTATAATTTACTAGTGTACATAATTATAAAGTTTTATTGCACAAACTAACGACCCGCCCCAGCTTCGCACGGGTAATGGTATTGAATATATTATGCATGTATTATTCACATCAACCTTCCTCTTGAATCATTCTATCTATTAAAAAAAACCGCATCAAAATCCGTTGCGTACTTTTAAAGATATAAATAAGCATACATAGGGGCAGCGGTAAGCAACTTTGTTTTATACTAGACATTTAATGATATTCTAAAACAAAAGTGGTAATTTGAAACAATTTAGACTTTCGTATTTTTTGTAATGTTACTGCGTCTAAATAAAACGGGACAAGGGCAGGAAGATGATGATGATGATGACTGCGTTTAGATAACATATATCTGGGACCTCAAAATTCCATGTATTTCCCGAATTATCACTCTCTGAGTTTCGAAACAAAACCATAAACAACTTCTCGCTTTTCAAATATCATGTGCAACATGCAACAAAATAACAAAGAACTTACTAAACTTAAGTATAATTATAGCATTATGATATAATATGATAAGTTGATGCCTCGTCATCAGACTGTCGTCATTATATAAAATTATCGTATCACAATGAGCCACACTGATGGAACTGTGACATTTAAATTGAACTTTATTTAGTTATTTTCATATGAAACCATATTGTACGTAATTGGTATTGTGGTTTCCGTTTTTAGGTGACCTTTTTATCCATTTGCAGAATGATAAATTATCCGGCGATAACTGTGTTTACAGTTGGATTGCGTCATTGATAAGCATAAGCTACAATCATCATCATCATCATTTCAGTCGAAAGACGTCCATTATTGGACATGGGCCTCTCCCAAGCGTTGCCACAACGACCGGTCCTGTGCGTCTTACATCCTTCGGAATCTACAATGCATATCATCATATTAATCATCACTATGGTCTTTATCGAGAGCAGTCATGGCCGAGTGGTAACGGCCCCGACTTACGTGGTACCCAGCATTACTTTGTGTAATTTATTTCATCACCACTACTCTCAAAACGGTGAAGGAAAACATCGTGAGGAAACCGGCATGTCCTAGAACCAAAAATTCGAAGACATGTATTGTGACATCCACCAATCCGTACTGGGCCCGCGTGGTAGATTTCGGTCCATTCCCTCTCTTAGAGTGTAGGCTTGTGTCGCAGCAGTGAGAACTTTATAAGGCTGATTCGATGCAATGGTCTTTACGTCTTTACAATTATTGCTATCATTGTTCATATAATTATACATATAAATAAGTAGCTTGTGTGAGCGGGTTCGCTCATGTAAATGTCTTCGGACCCCTTTGTATCCCTTTTGGGGGTGAATTTAGGATAATTCTCTTTTACTGCTCGACTACGCTGTAAAAAAAAATACAGTATGGCCGTTCTAACTTGACGAGTCCGAATTTCCGAAATTAGGCTCTGTGAACTTTAGTGCTTGTGCACTCGTAAAAAGGAATAAATGTTTTTAAAAATAAATGCCATTTGCAGATGTTATAGTTGAGATCTCATCATCACCATCATTTCAGCCGAAATACGACTAAGGCTGCGTTTCCACCAGAGATGGGTGAGTATGCTTAGCGAGGGTTGTGTTTGTAAAGAACCAACTGCAGATCGAGGCGAGGTAATTGAAGCGATTCTATTGGTACTTTTGTGCGTGTTTGGTGTATATAGAGATAATTAAAAGAAGTGTGACTTCAATGAAACAAATGTTTTTAATTCAGGTTTCACAATACTTCGTTATATTTAACTACGAACTACGTATATGTCGCTCGCGTCCCCATATTTTGTCATAAATGCAACTCAGAAAATCGGTTTCCAAGCCGCTACAGTTCTTTAGAAACACATCTCTCGCTACGCATCCTCGCAAAATATTTCTGATGGAAACGCATCCTAATTCCAATGACATCGGACGGACTACCGCGACCAGGGCATCGGTACACCTTGTTGGAGACTCCAAAACTTTTCGGTCCCAATGACCAACAGCTCTAGATCACAGGGCTACATCTAAAGGAGACAAAACCTACCACAGACATCCCATTCCTCCCTTTTACATGTCTCAATACCGACAAAACATTGTTGTTACATTTCTTTTCAAACACGACAATAAAAGAGTTAGCCCTTTTATCTAATCCGGTCGGTCGAAGCCCAAACGCGTACAATGTTCTAACATGATCAATGAGACCGAATGAATGTTGCTGAACGAATGGCGGGGTCGCATTGTTCGGTATTGAACGTAAACAAGTGCACTGCTCATTCACGGAGGGTCACGCGAGGTTAGGAAAGGCGTGGAGAGGTTTTTCTAAACTTATATTGTATTTTTTTTTTGTGAATTAAGTAGTTACTTATTTCAAATCGGAAAAAAAAACTATAGTAGTCACTCTAGTTTTTTTTTGTGATTTCGCTTATTCCAGAGGAAGCGTGGAATTTTTCAGGTATAATATTATCAGCCTCAGTCGAAATGATAATAATGAACAGGTACTGTGCGAGAGAGATCGTTAACACAATCCCCGTAAGTAAGTAAGTACCTTTAATTTCACCTAGCTAAGATACTAACAAAAGTACTTTCAATAGTACTACCACGCCAAGCTACGCCGGCTAGTAGTACTTTTTATTTTAATAGTGATACTAATATGTTCAAATACATAAGTACAATCAACTTTATAACATTTCCACTGCTGGGATTCAGGTCTCTTCTTTATTTCCTCCATTGTCTTAATCCACACACAAAGTTTCAACGAAGAAACATAATTGGGATTTGGGTTTTAGTGAGTTAAAATTTGACATGCTTCCTTAAAATCACTTGTGTTTTTAAACTACTTATTTTTATTACAAAAGCCCCTATTTTTCTGAACAAATAGGCAAGTATCTAGAACAGGAATATAAACGTTACTTATAGGTATCCTGTTGACCATACATAACATATATCCGTTTTCATGATTCCTGAAAGGCAGAAACTGGAGATAAGATATTGTGAATTGTTATATTGAAATACAATGTATCACCACGCAACTACTATCTTATCTATCTGAGTTCAATGTTTCTCTGAGAGGATGATCTGATAGTTATGCGTATACATTTGGCTTATAGATCTTTTCCACGGTATAAATGGCAGTTGGAATTGAGCTGAACCTTTAGAAAATGGTTTAAGATAGCTTAATTTAGACTTAAACAGCAAGGCTAATATTTTCATTATTTAATAACTATGGTCAAATTGGTTACCTAAATAGAACGTAGGGGTGATTAGAACGGGATCCTGGATGCATATCAAAAAAGGGATTAAAAAACGCGGTGAACAGAAACTAAATTTTCTTAAGGATTTCTGCTTTGTTACCCTGTTTTTAGTTCCAATAAAATATTGAAATTTTAACATAATATTTCAATAATAAATTGGAATTTTCAAATACTGCCAATATTTTTTAAATGGCGTCCCCATCAAAGTCCCAAAAAAAAACAGTTTTGATTCCTATCACCTTGTTTATATTTACGCCATTTGACATTTCATAATCTTTGACATCCTTAAAAATAAAAATTCTGTTTAATACAGCGACTCCATTCCATTCTCTAGTCCCCTGATTTAAAAACCCTCCTCACAAAATTTCGAGCTTAGAAACTCAAGAAAAGAGTAGATCGGACAAAGATTCGGACAAAGAAGTTCACACGTGTGTCCACACGTGGGCATGGGGGTCAGTGACCCGCTATAAACAATATGGGCTCATTACCGACGAAGGGAGATTCAAAGAAGTCTTAAATTGGGATCGTTTTGTTTACTTGCAGCTGTACGGAAGTTGTGATGGTCAGGTTTATGTTACTTTTTGTTCATTGTAGGCTATTGGTCTGGTTATTTAGTTCAAGGAGAGTCGAAATGGCCAGGAGTCCTGGATGTTATTGAGATTGTCAGACCCGCATCCGTATCTGAAATTGGAAATGTCAACTGAAACCGGTCCAGTTGAAAACCAGCGTCAGGCATATAGTTGCCTGACATATATGCTGAACTGGGCCTGTTTGGAGCATCCGTGGGTCAAACAAGAATTTTTGTACCAAATAGTTTTAAGTAATTTAAAAACAAAAATAATTTAATTTTTGCATGTTTATTCTTGTCAATTCTTGTGCTATGCTCTGTGTCTGGGGCTCTGGGAATAAGGCAAGGAAGGCACGGGGTAGGTTGTTTAGTCATTAAGCGTCTGACGCTGTTTCCCGCTCCGCCCAAGAGTCTCTCATTGGATGATTTTTACCTACCATTAAAAAAAATGCCCTGTGTCTGTACCAATAAATGTTATTTCTTTCTTTTTAATTTGATTCTTTTAAAATCACACGCTTTTTTACTTGTTGTCCTCCACTCCTCGATTCGTATTCCTCATTACTGAGGGTCGTGAACTTCCCGCTGGAGTAGCTTCTTATTGATGGTGTCTCACCTTCTATGACGGTTCTTGGCGTCAAGAAGAGCAACGTGTAATTGCAGTGTCTCCATACTGAATCAACTCCACAATTTGATCATTGGCTCGTTCCGACGCTTTAGTAAAATGAACTATGAACAGCCCCGCGATATGGATGTGACGGACAGGAAATACCCCCGCGAATAACAGAGAAGGTACCCTTGCTGAGATCGGGACCGAAACTTATAACTCGGTCTTAGGCCCATACGACATCGACATGGTTAATCCAGCTTCAGGTAGGATGGATATACAAGGGCGACTGATAAGTTCGCGGTCTAACTTACTTACCGATGCCTCAACGTCTCACTATTAAACTTATTGCGGGACTCATGTTTGTTATAAATTGCAGGTATTTTTTTTCATAAACAAATTATACCTATATAAAATTAAAAATATAGTATTACTTACGAATCGTCAAACGGTCGTAGGTTCAAACCCAGTCAGGCGCATTACTTTGTGTAATTTATTTCATCATCACTGCTTTCAGAATGGTGAAGGAAAACATCGTAAGGAAACCGGCATGTCATAGAACCAATTCAAAGACATGTGACATCCACCAATTCGCACTGGGCCCGCGAGGTGGATTATGGCTCATTACCTTTCCTAGAGAGGAGACCTGTGCCCCAGCTGTGGGAACATTGTGGGGAGATGATGATGATGAGGTCTTTTCAGCAGCGCTCGGCACTGGGTTGCGATAGTCGCTGTCGCCATTTCATGATGAGATCCCGTCGGAACTCTCCTCTGTGTCGAAGAGTTTTGCTTCGGCATTGCATATTTCCATGCGAAAAAAACTCAGTGGGAAATGAGTATCTGTGCTGTCTACGACTTGGCCAACTTTTACTGCATTTTTAACACTAACACCAGCTTGATGAATATTCATCCCACCCAAGTGAAACAGAGTACACAAATACTATGTTAATAGGTCCTCAGACAACATCCTTTTCTTCTTAATAAGTTCCCTTCGTCAAGTGTGTTAGTAAAGGGGCTACTGGACAGTGGCGTAGCTAGTCCCACAGGGGCCCCGTATCAAAATTCCTTCGGGGGCCCCGTATAAATAAAAACGTATTTTTATTGCAGACTAGCTTTTGCCCGCGGCTTCGCCCGCGTATTGGGGTTTCCGGGATAAAAAGTAGCCTATGTCCTATTCCGGAGTGTATCCTATGCCTGTGCCAAATTTCATCCAGATCCGTCCAGCCGTTTTGGCGTGATTGAGTAACAAACATCCAAACATCGTAACTTTCGCATTTATAATATTAGTAAGATGCTTAGTTGCCCTATGAGACGGTTGTGGATAACGTGTTGCGAATTTTTGCCTGAGCCGGGGCCCCTGTACCGCGGGGGCCCAGTATAATTGATACGGCAGATACGGCGGTAGCTACGCCCCTGCTACTAGACAGTGTTTAGGCCTTGTTAGACGGTCAAGGACGCGACGCGGATGCGGGCATGAATATTACATTAAGGATTTTGTTGTCTCACAGATTTAAACAGAGCTTTTAAAATATTTTGTACACTTTCAAAATGAATGGAGTAGTTTGAAAACATGGTCCTTTTGTCTCAGTTGGAGGTGTTTGGTGGAGCTGTGTCGCAGTGGCGTAGGTGGTCTCAGAAGAGGGTCCTGTATTGTAAAAATATGGGGGCTCCTCTAATCTGACTGCGGTAAAGACCAGACCTAGTTGGGTTTATTTTGTAATAAAAACAATTTTAAAGTTACATTGTTTTATTATGATATACACAAATGGGACCGAATTGTCACTTTGGGTTAATACCCTGAGAGATTCTCATTATCTAGCAATTTAAGTTTTTGGACATTTTACGAATTTATTTAACCTGGGTCCTTAAAACTCACAGGGAGCATTTAATTAATGCGGCGATAGATACGCCCATTGGCTGCATCTGCAGAATTGTTCGGAAGATCTAGCTTGGCCCTGGAACACAAAGCTCGAATGAAGGAACACAGATAGGCTATTAGTTAGTAAAAACCGTACACTCATTCTCATTTAATCCAGAGTGAAATGATTTTTTGACGATATAATACAAAACATACGGGATAGATGTGTAAATGAGGGTCCTCATTGGTCTCAAACTTACCCATGAAAACTTTTCATTAAACCACTCCAATAAATGTCTTGACAAACAGACAGATGGACAATAAAGTGATCCTTTATTGGGTCAGAGTTTTCCTTTTGAGGTAAAGAAAACTAAAAAACCACCAGTACTGTACATAAAGTTTAAGTAAATAAACAATAAAAGTAATTTTACTCAGCATTTCCTCCCCGTACCCCTCATTACTTCATATCCCTGCTACAAAACCCCTCTCATCCTTTCAAATACCACGCCTCACCATCAAAAAAACATTTTGATAATATATTACATCTCGGAACTCTCTCACGAATGTTCTCTATGACTCAAAACACGTTTCTAGCTGGGTCAGATGTTTCAAAAAAGAGGGCCGTCCCTCAGGGCAATGCCCCTGAGACCCTCTTTTATTTTTGGAGTATGGAGTACAGCCCTAAGAGTCCTTTTGAGATAGGAGTAAAAAAGGATAATGTGAGGTCTAATGTATCTATGTAAGTTTTATTGTCGGTCTTCGTAAACGGAGCGAGACGAAAGGGCTTCGGTTTTGAATTTTATTTTTGTTGTTAGAAGAAAATGATGGTATTTATTGCCTTCTTTATTTGTTAGACATAAAATAAATCAGTTATAAAGCAACATAGCAAAATAGCAAAGCATAGAACATAATGTTTGTTCCTTAAAATGTTCGCACCGCTGAGATTCAGGGCTTCTTTATAGGAGAGGGAATGGGCCATAATATACGAAGCGAGCCCAGTGCGGATTGATAAATGGCATATATGTATCTTTGGGGCCGAGGGTTGATGCGAAAGCGTTATACCGGGGCTCTGGAACTAAGGCAAGGAAGGAACGGGGTAGGTTGTTTAGTCAGTAAGAGTCTGGCACAGTTTACCCCTCCGCCCAAGGGCGGGATTCGTCATTCGATGATTTTTACCTCCCATAAAAAAATATGTATGTATCTTTCTGGTTCTGGTGGGCAAAAATCATACAATGACGAATCCCATTCTTGGGCGGAGCGGGAAACAGTTTCAGATTCTTACTGACTAAACATCCCACCCCTTCCTTCTTTGCCTTTCACACTGGGGTCAAGCCTTCCTTTCAGAAAGCTACCCTGGGCCCCAGAAGGCTTCGACCCTTTTGCAGAGTAGGGTTGAATAATAAATAGATAATAAACTTCTCATCAAAAAAATCGAAACACTTCCGTTTTCATTGTTTCTGTCCGAATTTAACACAAAAAAGAATTCATACGATGAAAAAAAATACATATATTATAGCTGGCAGTTTGGCCATTACAGTAATAAGCGAAAATTCTAAATTCAAAATTAGAATTTCATTTGTTTATCTTATAAACGAAATGAATCACTGTTTTGAGACAAATGTGTGTTTAGGGTTGGAGTACATTTAGCGTTTAAAAACTAAAAATTGGCGCCTATCCTTAAACTTTTTGTTTTTTATTTCAATACTGTGACTTTGGGACGTCTGAAAAAAGGTTTTTTTTCTAAAACGTATGGATACTTCGCCCACAGAAGCCGCCCAAGTTGTGGCATTGCTGGATTCTGGCCTTAGTCAGCGTGTTGTGGCTGCAAGACTGCATCTAAGCCTGTCATCTGTTCATAGAGTCTATAAACGTTATCGGGAGACTGGTTTGTTCACGCGCCGTTCAGGATCTGGCAGGAATCGGGTCACTTCTGAGCGAGATGATCGATTTATTGTAACAACTTCTTTAAGAAATCGACGCCTTAACGCTTTTCAACTGCAGCAGCGGCTTCGTGTTGTACGAAGGGTGGCTGTAAGTGACTCTACAATTAGAAGAAGGTTGAAGGATCGTGGACTGGTACCGCATAAGCCAGCAAATGGGCCGAAATTAACTGCAGACCATCGAAGAGCGCGCCTTAACTTTGCACGTGAGCACCTAAATTGGTCATACCTACAGTGGAGCAAAGTTCTCTTTTCTGATGAGTGTAAAATTATGCTGTATGGTAACGACGGAAGGAACAAGGTCTACAGAAGAGACGGAGAACGCTATGCACAATGCTGCATTGAAGAAAAGGTCAGCTATGGTGGCGGTTCGTGGACGGTTTGGGGAGGAATCAGCGCCGACGGTAAGACAGAGCTTGCTTTCGTGTCTGGGCCACGTCTGCCTGCACTAAACTGTCATCGGTACGTCGAAGAGTGTCTCGAGCCTCATGTGATGCCCTATGCACATTTTATTGGCAACGGCTTCATATTCATGCACGACAATGCTAGGGCTCACACCGCGGGCGTCGTACGAGATTATCTTAACGAAGTCGATATCTCTATTATGGAATGGCCAGCAAGAAGCCCGGACATGAATCCCATTGAACATCTATGGGATGAATTAAAGAGACGAATTCGAGCAAGAGATCCTGCCCCAGAAACACTTAGCCAGCTGCAAGATGCAATCCAAGAGGAATGGGACAATATACCACAGCATGTGATCGTGACTCTCATCCGATCGATGAAGAACCGTATGGAAGCAGTAATTAGAGCTCGGGGAGGGAATACAAGTTATTAAATAAACGTTTTTTAGCTTTTTTTTTCATTTACGTGTGTTGTTTTATCCATTTCCTTTATACTCCATACGGAATAAAAATGACTCATTTAACAAAATACGAAACCTATGAAAAATTCATTTAAATTTAGAACATTAACATTAAGATTTGATAAGCTCATATTACTCACTATTAAACGACATTTAACATTTATTCCTAAATGTACACATTTTTCTGATAATCCTGACAAAACGTAAACTTGCAAGGTGTTTCGATTTTTTTGATGAGAAGTGTAGTTTGATTAAATATGTTCCTTAAGATGTTTTCACGGATCACTAGCTAAAGATTAATGACTTACAGTACATTAAAAATAAAATAAATACATAACTAAATAAAAAATAACAATGACTATAATATAGTCTGCATATGTAGTGTCATTTATTTTTGATTCATGTGTTTTGACTTGCTCACGTGGTTGTCGACATGTGGGATGTGGACTACGCAATCATTGTACCGATAGTCAGTAGACAATGGCTTAACATTAAAAGCACAGGATGTCTACTTACTTCTACGTTGTCTACTTTCGTTGTTTGTTGTTATGAAATCTTGTGAAAACAATTATCATCACATTTCATATAACTAAAGCCATAAAAAATTATACAGATTACCACAACGCCATCTAGTCCCAAGCTAAGCAGAGCTTGTGTTATGAGTATTAGACAACTGATAAATTGTACATTATTGTAGATAAATTACACCCAGACACAAAACAAATGATCGTGCTTCTTCGTTAGAGCTACTAACTACTAGACCAACAGGCCACTCTCATATTTATAAAAAATATTAAAACATTAACTGGAGTAGGAAGAACATCGGTGGGTCAAAGGAACGAGTGATTATATCCACGAGCCTCGACCATCGGACCAGGGCCTGAAGTCTGCTATCACAATAGTATCAGAATAGTCGATCATTGATTTCATAATTGTTGATTTTGACAAGTTTGGTAATCTACTAATATAATGTCGTCATTGTGACTTTCCAATGATCAACCAGTGACATTTCATTGAAAGAAATTCTTTAGAATGGTAATCTCGTACATAAAGACAAATGAATGTTTGACATACTTATGCGGTAAATTACTAAAATCGTGACAGTTCCTTTCATCAGTGACTTACGATTAGAAGTTATTGTGCAGTTTAGTTTTTAATTCTTTACAAGTCAGTTCGTACCAAAATTGGACCGTGGGGGAACCATGGGATCGTGTTGGAATGACAGTAGAATGACAAAATTTTGAAAACTAGCAAACTTGGGCCCCTGATCTTAGAAGGGCAGCTGGATGAGGGGACTGAGTCAGAAAACGGTATTTCTGAACACGGCTCTCAACGGGGTGGTTTTTTGTTTAGTCAGTAAGAGTCTGACACTGTTTACCGCTCCGCCGGTTTCGACGTTAGATGATTTTTACCCACCGTAAAAAAAGCCTTATGCAAAATTTTATTTACCTAGTCCCAGTGGTTTCGGCTGTGCGTTAATATGTCAGTAGTCAGTCAGTTTCTCCTTTTATATAAATAAAAATACTAAATTCAATATCGCATTACCTCCTTTAGATACTCGTAATTACAATCAATAGAATAATACACATCATTTAATAAACGCATTAAAAACAATAAATGTATTGTTGCATATGCAAGGTCATACGGATAACGTTTGGCACGTGTTAGAATGTTTACAGAGTCGTATATAATTATAATTATTGTGCATGCATTAGTCATTTCCTTATAAATAAAACCGTTTGCCAACGTAGTCATTTCTGTATTGGAATAGAATATACTTTATTCTATACAGGGTTATTGGTAAAACACTAACAACCTCTTAAGATTTTAACTCATCATTATGAACAACTTTTACTATGGGGCCAAAACTGAAATCGGGAAGAAAACCAGCTGTTCCCTACATTTTGACGAGACAAACGAACATAAATCACAATAAAAATCACGGAACACCTGATTTTTTTTTTTCACGACGCCCTTGTTTTTCCGTGACATTGTCGAGAGAAGTTCATAGGCTGCAATAATTAAATAAAATCAAATACTACAAAAACCATTACAAAATATTACATCCGAACAATATGATATTGTCACTACGAATGACATCATAAAAACTTTTCACGTAAGAAAACAAACAATGACTAGACACTAAGATCAAAAGACTATGTATCCATTAGCTATGGGTAAATTAAAAAAAAATTGTATGCGCGCGCAAAGGGGGCCATTTAATTTTTTTTCAATACACTTACTCGAAAATTGCCTCTTATCGCACTCCTATTAGGTTCGATATAGCATGTATATCACCCAAGTGCTTTTTTGAGTTTATCACAACAAGGGCTTTTTTTTTCCTTCCTTATCGTCACGGTAAAGGGTGCTAATTTTTTTTTACTTAGTTTATCGAATCAGGCGCGAGGCGTCCCCCACGGTCGCTGGACGTCCCCCACGAAATTAGAACCAAACTGTACCTACAGAGTAGATTTGAATTCTTTTATTATTATATTTCTACTGTATGTTTGAGATACGACAAAACATTTTTTCTTTCTTTCTTTATGTCACAAGTCGTAAGTGTATTGAAAAACGTCGTTTGACACACGTGCAGATTTGTCATTGCAGCCCTCGGCTCCATAACACACTCGCCTACGGCTCGTGCGAATTTCGCCTCGGTCGCAATGACAAACTTCCTGCACTTGTATCAAAATGTACTATTTTTAACGCCATGATAAGAAAAAAATACTAGTTTCACTGTTGTAATAATATTTAGCTAAATTTATTTTTCTTGTCTAGTCTACGTTGGAAATACAAAATTTAATTCCGCTTAGCCAGTTTTATCGTTGGACCACCAGACGTACGGCTTTGCGCCACCGGTACATGGTGGATATCCCACATATACGTACAAAACATTTTGGCAACACTTTCATTTTGCGTACAGCCAAGGAGTGGAATTTCTTGATGGAGTCGGTGTTTCCTGATAGCTACAATCCGGGAATCTTGTAAGTCAAGAGTGAATAGGTTACTTCTATGTAAGTGCGCTCCATCGTCGACCGCATCGTCGCTATTCATTAGGTGAGATTGCGGTCAAGCGCGTACCTATAATCAATACAAAAAAATGAATAAAATAAGCAATTTAGGGGGCTTCCACTCCACACAGCAAATATGTTTTCTTTTTTGCTCGTTTTTTGCTACGGACTGGGCGGAACCTTTCGTGCGCGAGTTCAACTCGCACTTGGACGGTTTAAAGCTTACGAAATAATATTTTATAACACATTCCAGAGATCGAAGGTAATTCTTATCTTAATACTCTCAAGTACGAGATCAAAATGCAAAAGAAAATTCATTTATTCCACGCCATCACAATAAATGTGAGCATTCCTTTATATGACCTTTGATTCCAGAGGCGCGGGAACTCTTCCAGATAATCCTTTATCCCAAGCATTAGTAGCTAATTTACTGAAAATCATAATGTTTACGGTATTTCGCTTTTATATATTTATATTTTTTTTTTATTACCTGATGGTAAATGACGATATGGTCAACCTGTGGTCCACGTTTGTCTAGAACTAACCTATTAATTTGACTTGCGAGCTATGGGCAGCTCGCCGTCTAGTCGTCTGTTCTGGACCAAGCCTAGTCGTCGACGACTCGGTCTGTTCCTGCGCAACTCAAGTTGTCAGCAAATGTAGTGTAGAGGCCCAACTGCAGGGCCGAAGCCTACTGGGGCCCAGGTCCGGTTTCTGAAAAGAAGGTCCGATCCCGGTATGAAGGCAAAGAAGGAATGGTTATGGGTCGTTTAGTCAGTAAGAGTCTGACACTGTTTCCCGCTCCGCCCATAGGCGGGATTCGTCTTTAGATGATCAAACCCACCATAAAAAATTATAGATTACATTGTAGCTATCAGGAAACCGATTCCGGCAGGGAATTCAAATCAGTTAGTCAGGTCAGTACGCACAATTAATATTTCAAAAGATTAAAAAAAACATATTCCAACTAAACTAACCAACCAATCGACTAACTAAACTTTAGTTGGAATATGTTTTTTTTAATCTACTAAACAATAAATCACCCTTCCTTTAAGAACGATAAAAAAACACTAATCGCTCATATCAATTAAGACAAATGAAATTTCTTAAACACTTAAATCATTTTTATTGGATCCACCCTAACGCCTAATGGCGGTCTAATGAGCCCACCATGGAGGCCCGTCAACATTTTATGATCATGGGAATATTATGCTCAACTTATATAACATGGACCATTACCATATCTTGTTAAAGCTGTGTTTCAATTTTGGTGTACAAATAATACATTATGATACAAGTTAGTGATGTAGAAGGCCCGAGTGGTAAAGGCCCCGACTTACGAGTTGTAGGTCGCTGGTTCAAACCCAGACAGGCGCATTACTTCACTTTTTTTTTTTTTTTTTTTTTATGGTAGGTGAAAATCATCCAATGACGAAACCCGCTCTTGGGCGGAGCGGGAGACCAGTGTCAGACTCTTACTGACTAAAAAACCTACCCCGTACCTTCCTTGCCTTATTTCTGGAGTCGAGGTTACAATTTTCACATACCCTCTAGGCTCCAGGAGGCTTCGACCCTGAAGGGCCCCTGCAGTTTGCTGACAACTCCTTGAGGCGCGCGGGAACGGTGCGCGCCGTTGACGACTTGGACTCGGTCTTACCAGACGATCGGACGGCGAGCTACCCATTGCTCACCGTCCGCGAGCCAGTGTCTACGGTGGCCGGATATCGGCAGGATCGCGGCGGCGACGGCTACGGCGAGTACGCCGTTGCCTTTGCCTTATGCGGTCGGCCTCCTCCTTTACGAGCATTACTGCTTCGCAGAAGGAGGCGACCGCCTGCCATTCCTCTTCGCTGCGGACCATGGCCTGAACCAGGGCCCGACGCGAGAGGTCGCCGCCGCCGATCACCCCCACGAGGACACGGCGATGCTCTTCCCAAGCAGGGCACACCTCCACCGTGTGCTCCACCGTGTCCTCCGGGCTCGCCTCACAGTGGCGACACCCGGACGTCTCTTCCGCACGAATCCGGTGCAGGAATCTCCCGAACTTCCCATGTCCGGTGAGAACCTGCGTCATGCGGAAAGTGAGGACGCCGTGAGGTCTATCCAGCCACGCCTCAAAGAGGGGCACTACCGCTGAGATTACGGTGTGCCCAGCGCTGGGTTGCGACAGTCGCTGTTTCCACTTCACCATGAGAGACAGGCGCATTACTTCACTGCTCTCAAAACAGTGAAGGAAAACATCGTGAGGAAACCGGCATGTCCTAGAACCAAAAATTCGAAGACATGTGACATCCACCAATCCGCACTGGGCCCGCGTGGTGGATTATGGCCCATTCCCTCTCCTAGAGAGGAGGCCTGTGTCCCAGCAGTGGGAACATTAAAAAGGCTGATGATGTTGTAAGAGGTTACCGTAGAGGCGCTTTTGAGACACGAGCCATGACGAGTATCTTAAGAGTGCCAAGAACGGAAACCATAAATTACTCATGTGCATCATACTATCTTTTTAACCGACTTCAAAAAAAGGAGGAGGTTCGATTTCAATTCGATTGTATTTTTTTTTTCTTTATGTTTGTTACCTCAGAACTCCGTTGTTTATGGATGGATTTGCAAATTTTTTTTTGTACTAGAAAGGATATGCTTCCAGATTGGTCACATTTTTTTCAAAATCGAGTTTTGATGATGGAATCCAAGGGAATTCCTCAAATATTATAGACTAGACTAAGCTAAACTTATATTATTAACCTTGGCTCCGACTCGCACACGTATTGTCTGTCCATTATATCTCTAATTACGGTATTCGAAAGGTTAAAAATAAGAAAGACAGACAGCGTAGTATTTAGCAGTAGGGTCTCGTTTTCCCCTTTGAGTGCAGAACCCTAAAACACGTATTTTCTTTATTGAGATCATACTTAACCAAAAAAAAAATACATGTTTTGTGGTTGTCATTCTGTCAATAAATTGTATTGAACTCGACCCTTGGACAAGCTGAGAGGCGATAATGGAGACCAGTGTACCGACCTGAAGGGTCAACGAACTCTTATCGCTTGCATTTCTCTCATGAAGTACTTACCTACATCGCAGGAATTTGTGAATCACTGCAGCGCTTGCATTCTTTGTTTTACACGCGGTAAATGACAAATGAATAATTATACTGGTTTTGAACATCTTGTAATATTATATTCTCGCAGGGAACTAATATTTGTATGGCCTACAGATAGGTGTTCCGGGTCTGGGTGACTTGTGTTTGGGAATTTACTCACTAATTCACGATGTTACAGGAGTAATTCCTAGTATGGGAATTACTACAGTTCCTAGTATGGGTACTCTGCGAATTTTAGCGCTTGAAAACTCGTAAAAAAGTTAAGGTCGAAAAAATTACCAATAACAAGTCGAAATTAGCTTTTATCTGTTTAATTAAACCATTTATTTAAATGCACAGAGCCTAACTACAGACTCGCCATGATCGATGATGTAAGTATCCAGTAAGGTCGAAACCTTTCGAGGCCAAGGGTTGATGCCATAGATGTTGATGCGAAAGCGGAACATCGGGGCCTTGGAACTAAGGCAAGAAGGAACGGTGGGTCGTTTAGTCAGTAGGAGTCTGACACTGTCTCCCGTTCCACCCACGGGCGGGACTCGTCATTCAATAAAATTACCCACCATAAAAAAAGCTTAACATATTCATAATAATTATGACATGAATAATATTTGCTGAAATTAGATTAAATTATCAGAACCCCGTATTTTGTGTATGTTTACATGTTTGTGACAGCACCTACAATACAGAAATCATTCCTACCATGTATGAGTGGAATTCCCTGCCGGAGTCTGTGTTTTCTGATAACTACAACCTAGGGGTCTTTAAGTCAAGAGTGAATAGATTATTTCTAGGCAAGCGTGCTCCATCCTCGGTCACATCATCGCTTGCCATCAGGTGAAATTGTGTTTTTTTTATGTCAGGTATAAATCATCGAATGACGAATCCCGCCCTTGGGTAGAGCGGGAACTCTTACTGTAAGAGTCTGACACTATTTCCCGCTCTACCCAAGGGCGGGCAAGTCAGTAACTGAATAAACAACCTACCCCGTTCCTTCCTTGCCTTAGTCCCAGAGCCCTGGAGTAATGCTTTTGCGTCAACCCTTGGCCCTGGGAGGCTTCGACCCTGTAGGGCCTACAAGGTAAGATTGTGGTCGAACGCGAGCCTATCTACAAAAAAAAAATGCAACACAAAACTAGAAACTGTTTTACAATAAAGAGGTTTTAACCAAAAAAGAGGCAAAACTACAAAATAGAAGCCACAAAGCTCCCGAGCTCACGCCACAGTAGCCGACTTATTTAACGTTATCTAGATTATCTGATAGCGTTCGTGTTACACAGTGAAATAAATTCATGGCTTTGTGTAAGTAATTTCGCAGTGAAAATCTTACTAATGAGATATATCTATAGAAACTTGCATAAAGCATCGATACTATAAATAATAAAAAAAAAATACTTACAAAACTGTTTATTATAGTATAAAAAAAAGTAACTAAAAAATTATACTCTCATAACTGTTTTTTTTATATTATGCATACTGTTTTCTTTATTATAAGTGTAAATTTATTGTGTGTAGCAAGAAATAAAAGGTTTTTTATTTACACTATAAATATTAAACTATTGAGCCCCGAACACTAGTAACTACTAATCCGTAGATGCCCAAAATGGAATAAAATTCAAAAAAAAAGTATTCCAGTTTGGGCACCTACGAAAAATAATAACGTGCCCAAAGTGGAGTCCCAGGTGCCATTAACTCAGGTGCCGTTTTTCGTGCCTAAAGTGGAATACCTCTCTGGAACTGCAGGCCCAATTTGAAAAATTCTTTCAGTGTATCGAGGAAGGCTATAGGCTATGTAACATTACGCTACAACCTACACGAGCAGGGTAGTAACTAAAGATGCGAGTGAAACCGCGGGGACAGCTAGTTGAGATAAAGCTTACGATCGAGAAAAAGAGACGACCCATAAAACAAATCAGGTCAGTAACAAACCACAACAAAATAGTAACACAAGTACATAGAAAAACAAAGAACATTAGCATATAAAACGTTTTTATATACAGGCAGGCGATAAGGTCCCTCCGTCCCTCCCGTCACGGCCGGCGCGCAACAACAATGATCTGGGAATGGGTTGTCCTGCGTACTCCTGCGCAAGTCGTGTACAGTCCTTTGTGCCACTGATATCATCTGGACAGTGTCTGGAGGATCGTCATGGTAGGCTCCTTGTGTGTCTTATTTGGGAAACTTGTGTAGAAACAATGAAGTTATTTGAACAAAACTTACCTATGTATCTAAATAGTTCAATTCCCGAAAGATTATTCCGAAGCGTAAAAGAAAATTAGGTAATTTTTTTAAGTACGTAATACCAAATTTATTGTTTTCAGATAAATTCCTGTTATCATCATCATCAGTCTTATTAATGTTCCCATGGGATACAGGCCTCCTCTCTTGGAGAGGGAATGGGCCACGCGGATCCAGTGTGGATGTCAAACATGCCGCGGTGTTTTCCTCCGTTTTGAGAGCAGTGGTTATAAATTACAAAAAATAATTCGCTTAGCTAGATTTGAACCTGCGATCTACAAATTGTAAGTCACGGCCGTAACCACTCGGCCACCACTGCTCAATTTCATTCATAAACCTGTGCTATAAGACCTTGCTTTATGCCAAATTTCAGGATTCTAGATCAACGGGAAGTACCTACCCTATGAATTTTGAGTTACAAATTAAAGTGATGAGATAGTATCTGAACTACAAATCTAAGTCATTAGTTTTCAATTTGTATTTTCTTTAATATCAATAGTGATATTAAAGAAAATACAAATTGAAAACTGTACCTAATAGTACAGGCTAATATTCTGTTGTACCTTGGATGTCTAATTTGACCCGACTATTTTAGGTACTAGCTTTTGTCAGCGGCCTCGCCCATGTACATAAAATATAGCCTATGTCACTCAGGAGTAAAGCAGTTTTCTATTGTTGCTAATTTTTTTTCAATCGGACCAGTAGTTCTAGAGATTACCTCCTATAAACAAAAAAAGCAAACTTTACCTCTTTATTGTATTATAAGTGTAGAAGTGTAGATGTAGATATAAAGAACAAAAGCAAACTAACAATTAACTAATTACAAAGAACTTTATTAGAAGCAAGCATTCCAACAATAGTAACAAATAATAAAGTAACCTTAAAACTACGTATATGCACATAAATAAAAAAAAAACCCTTATGAACTTAACTAAAAGTACCAAAATCTAATAAGGAGTCAAAATTTTCTTCCGCATCGCTGTCGACTCATTACAAAAAACAACAGACTTTTAATATTGTACTAGGACTTACAATTCTCATTCAATCTAAAGATACCACAACTCAAAGCATCCTATTTCAGAAAACGGCCATTCCATAGATCAAACTAACACGTCCTATTATTTACCAACAAAAGTTTCAACTAAAATACAGTTAACCAACAGGAATTCAAGCTATTCTCCGCCATTTCCTGAGCATAAACCCCCTTTGTCCATTTGTTCATCTAGGTTCTCATACTCACAGAGCCTCATTCATTTAGGCGCAGCCACGGGTCAATACTAGTGAATAGATAGCCGTTGTTAGAAACGGACACTCGATACTTGAGGTCGTTGTATTACACTTGGTATGTCATAGATATGTGTTTATACTAGAGGTGTATCTTTGTATATATAACTAACTAGCTTTTGCCCGCAACTTCGCTCCCGGCAACAGAAAAATGTGACAAATAAAGAACCGCACGACCGATTTTGTGCAAACTTCAAATAAACCTTCTATTAAATAGTCCGAATAAAGCCTAAACATTTGGTTTGGATAGGGGGGCCCGTTCTAGAATTACAAAATAACTACGGGAAGTGGCTTTGATTTTTATATATATAGATTCTTCTGATAGTGTGTTATGCGAAAAAAGAGAGATATCACCTGAAAATCTGTCGGCATTCGGTCAATCTACGATTTACTTGAATCTTTCACAAAACTTGTTCCAGGAAATACGTGTTTTTGTTAAACCCTTAAGGATTTTCGAAAAAAAACTGACTTTATTTAAAATCACGATTAAATAGAAAGACTTCAATATAATTACTTTTTAATAATTTTCAATATAGGAGTATATTATGGAGAGTCAAAGTTCACATAAAATAGCAGATTTTTAGAGGCCTTTACTGGATTACTCTTACACAAATTTATGTTTTGATTTCTATAGCAGCCTAGATAATATCCACGAAATATCTATGTAACTAAAATATCTGAAGAAAAATGTGTAATAACATCACAATCACGTAAGAGTGGATGTATGAAAATGTACCTCGGGTTGGTCGCTCTTAAATGGCTAGACCGATTTTGATGAAATCCGTGTGTATATTTCGTAAGCGGTAGACCCCTGGACAACTAGCGATATTTGATGATAATGAAATATCAAAATACACTATCTTTTTTCTACTGGTAAATAACTTCAAATATTTAATATATCTACTTCTGTTGACAGCGACAAAACGCATAAAGTAGTCAGAGATTTTTTTTTTCATAGTTTTAAACATCAAAATTTATTTACCTTTTGGTAAATATTTTGGTACTGCTTTTACAGTACATCAATAGATGTATTTTTTCATTTTCTTTCGCATGAAACCCACTCGTTTGCCCTTCAGGCTTAGGGTGAGTCTTGAACATTCTCGCAGATGTATTGCACCCTAAGCTATGTTAACGGAAGGAAATATTCCACCCCTGATTTCATTTTCTATTTTTGGACACGGTAGTCTTAATTTAGGATGTAACTGACAAAAACATGCGACTTCTACAAGAAAGAAATAAACGTCACAGACTGAAAGATTATGATTTTCTAGTCATAAAATGATATCGAGACTCTTCAGGAAGAACATTGTAAGCGTTAATTTGCGCAGAAATGAGATTTTTCTTGGGGATTTTAAGCATCCATGAAGTTTCGTGCACAACTGTGCATTCTTTTACATGATGTCTAAGGAATATGACATTAGCACCAGTTTTAGGATTCTGTACCTAAAAAGAAAAAAAGCGAGGCCCTTATAGGATCAATTAGTTGTCCGTCTGCCTGTCAAAACCCTTTATCTCAGCGTGGAGGTATCAAGTTGAAATATAAACCACTAGCTTTTGTCAGTGGCTTCGCCCGCGTACATAAAATATAGCCTATGTCACTCAGGAGTAAAGCAGCTTTCTGTTGTTGCTAAAATTTTTCCAATCGGACCCGTAGTTCCAGAGATTACCCCCTACAAACAAAAAAACAAACTTTACCTCTTTATTATATTAGTGTAGATGTAGATATGCTTAGGTTGGCGGTTCTTTCAAGTTGTGAAAAAAGGCTTTATAGCAAAAGAAGAGGAATAAATCTGAAAACTGTTTTACGATTACGTAAAAAAATAGCTTATTCGATTCTGAAAAATCTTCAAAACTTGAGATTCGAGAAAAGAATTTTTTGTCCAGTTTTTTTTTTACTGATGCGTTCTTGACCAGTCAAAAGTGCCTGTAAATGGTTTATCTATAATATAAAAATGAATCGTAAAATGTGTTGGTAAGCGCAAAACTCGAGAATGGCTGAACCGATTTCGCTAATTCTTTTTTTTGTAGTGATCGGTATTGTCAGGAGAAGGTTCTTATGAAAAAAAAATAGGGTATGGTAGGGTAGCGCAGGGTAGAGTAAGCTAGACGGGAGTAAAGTAGAATAAACTGTTGCCGGGAGCGAAGCCGCGGGCAAAAGCTAGTTTGAAATAAATGCCTTGATTCTTGTATTTTTTCCTGAAGTGGCTCGATATGATGGAAGATGGATGGATGGCTCAAATAATCGTTATTTAAACTAAGTTTTTTTTTTTTTTTTTTTTTTTTTTATTTGTAGTACTGCACCATGGCAATCTGTTTTGTACAAAACAATAATCCACTGCTCTGACTGATATATATATATCTGTTTTGGGATTTTAAGCTTGGTGGGACACGTTTTATATGATGTCTCCATCCATCCTGATGAATCTGTAAACTAAGTTTTAATGACATTTTGATACATACAAGGACAGAATAGGTTAATTTCATAGCTGTTCACAGATAGATACATATTTACAGGTCTAATTTAAAGTGTAACTACAAATAAAGTAAGTAAAATTGTGTTTGTGTTCGCTTCATCTGCTTCGAAGTGAAATCGAAAGGATCTGATCATGACACGCATATTTTTTATACCGGAATCGAAACTAGCCAGGATTGTGTTCTCGTGTTGGGTAATATATATTTCAATACACTTGCTCAGAAAGTGGCTCCTATTGCACTACTAATCATTACATAATATAAAACAAAGTTTGCTTTCCCTATGTATGCTTAGATCTTTAAAAGTGCGCAAGGGATTTTGATGCGGTTTTTTTTAATAGATAGAGTGATTCAGATTTATGTGTTTATTAAATCATAATATATTAAATATCAGTACCCGTGCGAAGCTGGGGCAGGTCGCTAGTAGTTATAACAACTATATAACTATATATAACAATATTTTTTTACTAGTTTTACTGTTGTAATAATACTTAGCTAAATTATTTTTCTTCACAAGTGTATTGTAAAATGTCGTAAGATACATGTGAGTAATGAATGGTTACCATTCTCGGTCTTATTAACCCTCGCCACAACTTGGGTTTTAATACCACCTCGACGGTAACATTACACACTGGTATCATAATGAATGATGATGAGTGGTGGCCGAGTAGTAACGGCCCCGACTTACGAGTCGTAGGTCGCGGGTTCAAACCCAGCCAGGCGCATTACTTTGTGTAATTTATTTCATCACCACTGCTCTCAAAACGGTGAAGGAAAACATCGTGAGGAAACCGGCATGTCCTAGAACCAAAAATTCGAAGACATGTGACATCCACCAATCCGCACTGGGCCCTCGTGGTGGATTATGGCCCATTCCCTCTCCTAGAGAGAGGAGGCCTGTGTCCCTGCAGTGGGAACATTAAAAGGCTGATGATGATGATCATAATGAAATATTAAATAATCTCTCTTTTATACGATTTTAAAAAATTGAAAAGACTTATCAAAATTATTTATGTATACTTAAGTAATTAGATTAAGGAATTAAGCAGATAGAGTAGTTATACAACTCCAGTTACTAAGTATTGTCATAACGACAGGACCTGTGCGTCTCACATCTATCGGATTCCCGCGACACTCACTAGATAAACTCACTAGGTAAACAAGTATTCAATTAATTTTTTTTTCATAACAAGCTTTTATAGCGCAATAACAATTCAAACTCGACAAGACGATCACACGAGCCCAAACTCGATGTGGTTGTGTCGTTTAATTACAGAGTTCCTATGGCTACTTTTCGGTCCCATCATCAGATCAACTCCATGACATGATAATTTTGCGTTGTCATTTGGTTATATACACCGTGAAATTTAAATGGTGGTTTTCCCGCGGCAGAATGACTTAAGGAGCACTTTTGAAGCATACAGTAAAAAAAAAAGTTTTTTTTTTTTATAAATAATTATTAAAAATATTCATCAACTCAAAAAAGCGAAAACAATAGTAACATTAATAGACGTAATTTGTAGGTACTACTAGAGTCGCATGCGCAGCCCGCCGTCAAAGGAAACCGATTCATTAAATATGTAAACCAAAATAAGCTCTCGCACGTTGTGATACGTCATAATTAGCTTGCACTCTACAGGTCCATTTTTTGTTTTTAATATTTTATTTTTTTATCAAAAGTTTGTATTACCAAGACACAACCATTTCGCTGAGGGAAAACAACTATTAAAATTTCACGGTGTATACATGCAAAATTTCAGCTCAATCAGTAACCGGGAAGTGGATCAAATTTACAGTATGGTCGGATCTTGGCGAGCCTGAAGTTAGACTGCGAATTTTAGCGCTTGAAAACTTGTAAGAAAGTAAAGGTTTAAAAAAAAATGTCAATAACAGTTTTTAACAGCAATAACTACCGCAAATTGCATTTATTTGTCCTGGTGAAGATCCGACGGCCATACCACAGATTACTAAATAGTTACTACGTAAGCCATACTTTAATTAAGATAAGATTTGATCACAAACATCGGGACAGGTGAATGTTAATAGAAGCTTGTAGTGAATATTATCAGATTCTAATATGAAAATGATCATGTAAAAATCGTCAAGAATGCTTCCAACTCCAGTCAATTCGTAAGCCGTCGCGCATGCCTTAACATCGGAAAGTAACAATAAAATAAAAATGCTAACCGACCATTAAATACGCACCTAGTTACCGTACTATGTAATAATGCATTCAATAATTCCATTACTCGATGCAAGCATGTCCAAAGAGCGATGTTGTTTGAAATTTCAATTTTAATGCAATGAAAACGAAGTGAAAATTCCAACACAACAACGTTTTATTGTAAAATGGACTGTAATAACTTTGAAATAAGGTGCATATTGATAATGGCATTGTTTGTTTGTAATCAGCTGCGCCGGAGCATCGCTGTCAGTATTGGCGCGAACGCAGCGCGCACTCCATGGGCCTCGCGCACTGATTTCCTACCCTTTTCGAAGAACGCACGTAATTCTACACGTAAAACAAACAATAAAATAATTTAAACAATATAGTCTTTGTTTAGTTTGAAACGCAGTTCAGAAAGATCTCTTTGGAATAGCTCAGGAGAGGATTTGTGAATCCGGTAAGTCAAAGATGGAATTTTTATGCATTTTCTTGGTGTTGAAAATTTTTGGCGCCAAAATTTTGACAGTGTGTTTGTGACATTTTGTTTTTTTTTTTTAAGTTTTCAAGTGTGATCTGATAGTTGTGAATTGGAGCTGAGCTTTTTAGGACCACTTTACTTTAGCGTCTTTATTGAAAGAGGTCTGAAAATTTTCGCGCCAAATAAATGACGTCACGATAGCTTAAGAAGGTAACTTTTTAGTACCTATTAGTCATTTGGTAATTCGGTAGAAAATAAACTTACCGCAATAATCTTGAGGGAATTCCGAAAATACACAATCGACTTTTTTATAATAATATTAAGTAGGTTGTATTATTTCTCACATGCAATGATGAATCAGATTCTTATCTGGACTATTTTTGTACTAAGTCCGCCATTTTAAAAACATTAAAGCATCAATATAATGGCATGCTATAAAATCGAAGTTTCTAGAACAATGCAATAATTATGTCACGCGATTGGTCGCGCATTTTTATATGCAAGTCGCATCAAAAGCATGTAGTAACAAGAACTAAATTAAAAAAATGGATTCGTAGAATTTAGTTTTGTCCTTTCAGCAGGATATTGCACAACATTTTCGTAAGATTTTTTTTTTAACTTTATCAGCATTTAGATATTAAGCATTCCTAATTTGTTTGGGGTTTGGAACAGAGTTCTTTGTTCTTTTTTCTTGTGGTGCTTTAAGGATTTCGCCAGTGTTTTTTTATGGTGAGCAAAAATCATCCAATGACGAATTCCGCTCTTGGGCGAAGCGGGAAACAGTGTCAGACTCTTACTGATTAAACACCTCACCCCGTTCCTTCTCTGCCTTTCGCACTGGGGCCAAGCCTTCCTTTCAGAAAGAGACCCTGGGCCCCAGTAGGCTCCAACCCTTTTGCAGAGTCCCTACGAGGATTTCGCCAGTTTATGGGATAGTTCAAAAAAACCTAAGCGTAATTGATGGATCACAGGTTGTTTTTAGTCAGTAATAGTATGACAATTCCACTCGAAATTATTTAAAGGTTTATGTACACAGTTGAAATTTTAGAAACACATTAATTGTACAGAGAAGGAGCCAGATTTCTTGCTGGAGCCGGTTTCCTGATAGGGAAACAGGAACCTAACCTAAGCTCCTAACCTGAGGAGCTTTAAGACAAGAGTGAAAAGGTTACATCTAGGCAAGCGTGCTCTGTGCTCGACCACATTTTTGCTTTCCATTAGGTGACATAGTGGTCAAATCCATTCAAAGGTTGTCTCTAAATCGCTTTTAGCGATAAGACCTTAATAATTTTAAGCTACTAATGTACCAAATCGTATTTATGGTGTACCTACAATAAAGAGTATATCTATGTATCTATTTAGTGGTCAAGCACGAACCTATAAATAATCATCTTGTGACCTAAAAGGATGTATGTCGTTTCGGCTTTTTTACAATATGCCAACACACACATAACCCTTTTCAATAAAAAAATTTGAAGTAATTGTCCTAGACATTTGGATTGTCTACGTGCTAATAAATGTTTCATAGATAAATACAATTTTTTTTGCGTACAGAAGTCGATCAAAAGGAGATATGACACATGTCCTTATCAAGAGAACACGTGCTGATTGAAGCGTTGCCTGCATAATTAAGTTATTCGAAGGATCGTTGACCAAATAATCTACTGCGCAATTGCGATGAGTTTTTTTTATGGTAGGTAAAATCATCCAATGACGAGCCCACTCTTGGGCGGAGTGGGTAACAGTGTCAAACTTTTTCTGACTAAACAACCTACCTCGTTCCTTCCTTGCTTTGACCCTAGGGCCCTGGTATTACGCTTTCGCATCAACCCTTGGTCCCAAGAGGTTACGACTTTGCTGGGCCCCTGGCCCCTACAGTTTGCTGACAACTGATTTAGGCACGTGGTAACAGTGTGCGCCGTCGATGACTTGGGGCTGTTACCAGACGACTGGACGGTGAATTGCGATGAGTTGGCTTTATGGCAGTACTGAATTTTGTGATGTGTTCCCGATTTGACGAGATACGATGAGAGACACTAGGGCCAATGCTTGCTCAAGGGCTCCATTCTCACGTGATTGTTCGATAAAGTTAACGTGGTCCTTGCATAGCATCAGCCTTACAATGTTCCCACTGCTGGGACTCAGCCCACCTCTCTAGAAGTAGGAATGGGCTGTAATCCACCACGCGGGCCCAGTGCGGGTTGGTAGATGTCACAAGTCTTCGAATTTTTGGTTCTAGGACATGCCGGTTTCCTCACGATGTTTTTTTTTCACCGTTTTGAAAGCAATGGTGATGAAATAGATTACACAAAGTAATGCTCCTGGCTACAACTCGTAAGTCGGGTCAAGTTATCACTCCCTCCTAGATTTATTTTTAAGTATTGTCTGATTCCAATGAAATTGATTTCGAGTATCTAATCGTGGAACCAAAATGTTTAATTACTCGTATGATCCAATATAACGTCATTATACGGGACTTTCCCTGAAAGATTAAGTTTTTTTCTGAGTGCATGTAAACCTGCGGGAGCGGGACCCACTGGTTTTAATTGGGTTTTAGGTACTCAATACTTTACAGCTTTTTTTTGAGCAGTTGTGGCCGAGTGGTAAACGCCCCGACTTACGTGTTGTAGGTCGCGGGTTCAAACCCAGCCAGGCGCATTACTTTGTGTAATTTATTTCATCACCACTGCTCTCAAAACGGTGAAGGAAAACATCGTGAGGAAACCGGCATGTCCTAGAACCAAAAATTCGAAGACATGTGACATCCACCAATCCGCACTGGGCCCGCGTGGTGGATTATGGCCCATTCCCTCTCCTAGAGAGAGGAGGCCTGTGTCCCTGCAGTGGGAACGTTAAAAGGCTGATGATGATGATGATACTTTACAGTATTAATGGCAAAAGCTTTTCATTTTGATGATTAAACTACACTTATCGTCTTATTTATGTTACCTCATGAACCTTTCGGACTGGGTCAAAAAGTGAGTTAGGCAATTAGGTACAGGATGTCACATAACTATTATTAACAATCACACCAATAAATATTATTAACATTTGCCCACTGCTTTGATCTCGTCAACTGATTACTCTACTATACCCTACTATACCCTACTCTACCCTATTTTTTTCTTTCATACGAAAGGTTTGTATGGAAGAAAAAACCGGCCAAGTGCGAGTCGGGCTCGCGCACAAAGGGTTCCGTAGCAGCAAATATAATAAACTTATTATGTCAATTTATACACCTGGTGAATGGAGCCTAAACTCTCCCGATATTTTGCCTTGTACTTATAGGTTCAGCCATCGTTTTCAGTGTAAGCACAATAACTTAACCAAAATTACAGTTAAATCAACCTATCTCAAAAACTATAAGAGATACTTTGATCAAACCAAAAATCGTTGAAAGAGTTAATTAGCATGCATCACCTCTATTTTTTTTAGAATTTTATACCCCGTAGTTATAAAAATAGAGGGGGGGGGACATACTTTTTACGACTTTGAGAGCTGATATCTCAAAAACCGTTCACTTTAAGAAAAATGTTTTTTAGAAAACTTTATATCATTTTAAAAGACCTTTCCATTGATACCCCACACGGGTATGTACATCGAAAAAAAAATTTTCATCCCTCAGTTACATGTATGGGGGGCCCCACCCCCAATTCTTTTTTTTACTATTTAGTGTCATAATTTTGTAGCGGTTCATACAACACATATTCCCATCAAATTTCATCACTGTAGTACTTATAGTTTCCGAGTAAATCGGCTGTGACAGACGGACAGACGGACAGACGGACAGACGGACAGACGGACATGACGAAACTATAAGGGTTCCGTTTTTGCCATTTTGGCTACGGAACCCTAAAAATAGGGTAGAGACTCCTGACAATAACAAACAACAAAAAAAGAATTAGCGAAATCGGTTCAGCTGTTCTCGAGATTTGCGCTTAGCAACACTTTCAGCGATTAATTTTTATATTACAAAAGATAAAGGCAAAAGTTTGAGTATGTTTGTCTGTTACTCCTTCACGCTCAAACGGCTGAACGGATATAGATGAAATTTGGCACACGTGTACGTCATGTCCTGTCACTTAGGATACATTTTATCCCGGTAGTAGGTTGCATTGGGATATTTTTTTATCGTCATGTAGACGAGGCTAGTGGCACAAGCTTTTTCGACGGTTTAATTATTTTCTGAAGAATTTATCCTTAATGTAACTATAATCACTTTTTAAGCCTTTTCCAAGACTTAAGAGTTTCGTTTAGGGAATTGGACATGACAAATGGGCAGGGCACATTGCTTGCAGAACGGATGGCCGTTGGGTTCTGGAAAGGCAAGATGCATCGCTTCCCTTTTTTTGGGGAGGGTAATCGTTAAATAATTCCTTTCGTTCTGAATGGAGCGAAAGAGAACGTCAGACTTAGGACTAAAACCAACTTGTGTTCCTTTGCTTTCCGTAGTCACGGTAACTCTTCGGCACAATTACGCAGCTCTCTAATCTTCAATTTTGCTGGTGTAGATAAATTCGTCAATTTTTGCATATTGCAACATAATTATTGTTTTGTTTTCTAGGCCGGCCACGTTATCACTAACAGCGAATATTATCGTTTATAGATAAAAAGCTTATTGTCCTTATAATGTTTTTTATCTGATCCTTAAGGCATAGATTTGATAACGACTCAGGTTTTAATATCATTTTTATATTTTACTAGCTTTTGCCAGCGGCTTCGCCCGCGTACATAAAATATAGCCTATGTCACTCAGGAGTAAAGCAGCTTTCTATTGTTGCGAAAATTTTGCCAATCGGAGCAGTAGTTCCAGAGATTACCCCCTACAAACAAAAAAACATAAAAACAAAAAAACAAACTTTACCTCTTTATTATATTAGTGTAGATAATTGAGTAGGTTTTTTATGGTAGGTAAAAACATCCAGTAAAACAGTGTCAGACTCTTACAGACTGAACAACCTACCCGGTTCCATCCTTGCCTTGATCCCAGGGCCCAGGTAATATGCTTTCGCATACCCTTGGTTCCAGAAGGGTTCGACCCTTTTGTAGAGTCTCTACGATTTTGCTGATGGCGCCTACGCTGCCGGAAATCGGGATCGGAATCCCGGCGACGTCTGGGGTGTGTGCCTTACGCGGTCGGCGTCCTCCTTAGCTAGCATTTGGAAAGTCGAATCCTCTCTTCATCATCATCAGCCTTTTTAATGTTCCCACTGCTGGAACACAGGCCTCCTCTGAGAGGGCCTCCTTAGGGCTCGCCTAAAAGGAAACCTTGAGCAAAATTTCACGTTCCTAGACCCAGTTAAATCAGTTTCCCCTTCTGTGTTTATAATAACTATGGTGATTGGTAATTAGTTACCGATACTTAAACCCGTGATTATAGTAAAGATAACAAACAGCTTTTACTATGGGATAAAACCTCAGCAAATTCAGTTTTTGATCAGGAATTCCTTGCCGGAGTCTGTGTTTCCTGATGGCTACAATCCTGGAATCTTTAAGTCAAGAGTGAATAGGTTACTTCTAGGTAAGCGCGCTCCATCGTCGACCGCATCGTCGCTTTCCATCAGGTGAGATAGCGGTCAAGCGCAAACCTATTATAAATAAAAAAAAAGTTATTTATAAATTTTATTATAAAGTTTATTATAAATTAAAAAAAAAGTTAAGCAAACATAAATGTACTGACTTCTTCCTTATACAAATCTATAATATATAAAAGCGGAATACCACACACTGATGCTCACGAAATCTCACAAAAAAAAAAACAAAAAAGACGAAACAAAATAAATAATCTACAGAAGGGGATCTACAGATGGGGATTTTCCACGAAACAAATTTACACTTGTTTGTGACTCTGATAATATATATCACTTCCGATTAAAATTATGCATATGCATTATGTTGTACATCTATATGTTATACTAGCTTTTGCCCGCGGCTTCGCCCGCGTGGTATTGGGGTTGAGGTTTCCGGGATAAAAAGTAGTCTATGTCCTATTCCGGAGTGTATCCTATGCCTGTGCCAAATTTCATCCAGATCCGTCCAGCCGTTTTGGCGTGATTGAGTAACAAACATCCAAACATCGTAACTTTCGCATTTATAATATTAGTAAGATAAAAATAAATGCCACTTTTCGTTGTAATTTTATAACTCACTAGCGACCCGCCCCAGCTTCGCACGGGTACTGATATTGAATAATATATTATACATATAAACCTTCCTCTTGAATCATTATATTTATTTAAAAAAAACCGCATCAAAATCCGTTGCTTAGTTTTAAAGATCTAAGCATACATAGGGACAGCGGTAAGGAACTTTGTTTTATACTATGTAATGAAGAACGGGCTTACATATCCAAACCAAATGCTTAAGCTTTGTTCAGACTATTTAGTAGATGGTTCATGTGAAGTTTGCACAAAATCGGTTTAGCGGTTCTTTATTTATCACGGAAGCGCAGCCGCGGGCAAAAGCTAGTAGGTATATAATTATTTTATGTATATGCTTACTACCTTCTACAAGCAGCTTCGCCGGCGTGAAATTGGGGTTCTTCTTACAAACTTTGGATCCTCATGTCATGCTCTTAGGGGGTAAATTTAGGAAAATCCTCTCTTAGGGCCTTTTTATGGTAGGCAAAAATCATCCAAAGATGAATCCCACTCTTACTGACTAAATGCCCTCCTTCTTTGCCTTTCGCCCTGGGGCCAAACCTTCCTTTCAGAAAGATACCCTGAGCCCCAGTTGGCATCGACCCTTTTGCAGAGTCCCTACGACTCTAAAAATTCCGTTTTAACTTTTTAAATACCGCAATTAGAGACATAATAGAAATACAATACTGCCGTGCTACCGAAAAAGGGCACAACTAACATTTTTTGTCGAAATGAGTTATATATATATTCGGAATCAGGAAAAAAAGGCCTATTTGCCTGATTTTTTGTGGATTTTTAGCTGCAAAATAAACAGAGATAGCATAAGCTTAAAGGGCACAACTACATCATTTTTTAAGTTTTATTACAATAAAAAGGCATATTGTATGATGTGACTTTTATTTTACCTTTTTACTATCGATGAATTAATTCTAATATTTTCTGTACCCATATATTCATTTTAATAATTTACGATGAAAAGACACAATTAAAAAAATATGCCTTTTCGTCGTAAAATGTTAAATTTTTTACTCAAAATTTTACATTGAAAAGGCATATTTGGTTATATGTGCCTTTTCAACATAATATTGCTCCTTTCTTGTTATTTTTTATGTTAAGTTAAAAAGAATTATGCTAATTATTAAATATATCCATTTAAATAAAAAATATAATATTGCTATCGTTGTGTACATACCAAAAAAACACAATTTTTTACATTTTCACAATTTTGAAAAACATATTTTAAACGTGATTTTTTTAACAAAATTCAAAAAATATTTTAAACTCGATTTTCTCAACATTTGTAAAATGTTAGTTGTGCCTTTCTTAATAACGACGGCAGAATAGGTGTGCGAACGCCGGGTTTCAAGAGCTTACAGTTTGGTTTTGATATACCACTTCCGTAACATTACATCCCTATATCAGCGACCATTGCTGATGTAGGTACTAATGCAATTTTATATAATCTGAGTCACATGTTTTCTATCTCAAAATACATAATATATAACATAATATATATGTATATCCTGTGACTTTGTCGTAGGTCATACACCGATTAGATTATATTGTCCTAAAACTGTTTATTTATATCGATTGCACCGTTTTTCACGAATTGCATTTATCGGAATGCATGTTGCTTGTTAGTGTCATTATCTTTATTGATATGATTTTTTACAAGTACCTATCAGGGATATCCGACTTATGTCATATCTTGTTGCCTACTAATTATGTTTACGTCTGGCTGGGAGGAGGGACGTCCCTCTTTGCAGAACAATGAGATTACACTAATTATTATTATTTATTTATCTCAGAACCCTGAGGAAAGCGTACGAGGAGTCGAAACCAACTCGCAGAGGCCCTTTTAGACGCTTTTAATAGAACGTGGTGCTAACCGGTGATTATCCCTGTACGCGCAACAACCCCTGGTTGATAAAAAACTATTGAGACATAGAAAACTAAAATATATATCTTTTCTTACGAACGTATATCAAATTAGGTATTAGGAAAATAGTCTATATTTTTTTCAAAACATACCGACTAGACGTTTAGACGTGATATTACATTTAAAAATCATCAAATTCGTAAATCTTCCCCGAGTTCGCAAAAGTGAATCCAAAAGGTTCTAATACATTTTTAGGTGATTGGTAGGCGGTTTGTTTATGGTAGGTAAAACATAATCTATTGCCTTCAGGTCCGTGACATAGCGGATAAACTGCAGGAGGGTCGCTTACGTTGGTATGGTCACGTTTTACGAAAACCGGCAGACTACGTGGGGAACAGATGCCTCGCCATGCCGCCTCCGCCGGGACCCGGAAAACGAGGAAGGCCTAAGAGGCGTTGGATCGACGTCGTAAGGGACGATATGCGTGCCAATGGGCTTACGGCAAAGGACTCGAAAGACCGAGCGAAGTGGAGGCGTCTTAGCAAGAAAGCGGACCCCGGGCACCGAGGTGAAAGCCAAGGTTGGCAACCGGGACTAATACCGCCAGGATGATGATGATAAAAAAATAATCTATTGTCGAATGCTACCCTTGGGCGGAGCGGGAAACAGTGTCAGACTTTTACTGACTAAACAAACTACCCCGTTCCTTCCTTGCCTTGATCCCAGGGCACTGGTAATACGCTTTCGCATTTATCCTTGGTCCCGAGAGGCTTCGACCCTGCAGTTTGCTGACAACTCCTTGAGGCACGCGGGAACAGAAGTAAAATAAATACATATTATTATAGATAGATAGGTATTATGTACCTATCAAAACTAATTGCATACAATGTATATAATGACGAGGAAACCGTAAACCACTATCAAATACAATGTCAAGCAATGTTAAATACATAACGTCCAGAAATAACATTGCCTAACCCGTGAATCAAACCCTGACTAAGCGTGCTGATTGACGCATTAACCGCGGAACTTATTTTTGTATGTATTACTTCAATTCTTGCGATACGGGGCATTTAAGACCTCGTTTCAAAATTATTATCATGGCGGTAAGGGGCTTATTAGACTTCGTAATGTTTATTAAATGCAAACCTTTTTTTGGCTAAGTGCGGTACGAGGTCAAAGTGACCCCGTATTGAAAAGATACACTACTGCATGATGTTTTAATAAGGCATTTTAGATATGTATACGTTCACTGCCAGCTTCTTCGCCCGCGTAAAAGTAGCGTTTTCCATACAAACTTTAGACCCCCATTACATCCTTTTAGGAGCTGAACTTTGAAGAACCCTTTCTTAGTGTTCGCCTACGTCATAAAAGGAAGCCTTGTGCAAAACTTCACGCTCCTAGGCCTAGGAGTTTTGGCTGTGCGTTAATATGTCAGTCAGTTTTTCCTTTTATATATATAAAAGAACTAGTTTATAACAAAAAAAACATGAATATTTTGCACTACTTTAGGGATTGCGCCTTTTGTCAGAACCCGCCCTAGGAAAACGCGAAATATAAGTTGAAATGTAGGTTCAAATGAAAAAAAGCCGAACGACCTTAAATGTGCGGTAATATATTTTCGGATCTCAATCGAAGTGGGAGGCTTCGCGTACCGGGTTCAACTTATTTACCGTGTACACAAGTACTAAGATACACAGAGCGGGCTTCGAACGGTAACCCAGCAAGCTAGTACCGCTTCATTGGCAACGGGACCTCTGGTTCCTAGAATATTGGCTTACGGGCCAGATGATGCGTTTAGTGAAGAACTAATAAGTGTGCTCACCAGTTTTCTAGCGTTGAATTTCCTTTTTTTAAAACTAATACCAAAGTCACGCAAATGCTGATTATTTCTAGGAATATTTTACTCTTCTAACCAATGGAGTTTGCGTGCTTTCTAGATATTTATAAGTACCATTCCCGTGTTTTGTACAATGCGTTCCAAATAAGAATAGGAAAGAAAATAATCTCTATCTGTCAAAAAGATGTTTTTGTCCCTTAAATGACGGGTTGAAATTTTATATGGGACATTCGCAGTTTTCAAGGTACGAATTAAATTTTTGCGTATTGTAACTAATTACGGTTACTAGAGACATAATAGAAAGACTATAGGTGTACGAAGAGAGAGGGAATGGGCTATAATCCGCCACGCGGGTCCAGTGCGGGTTGGTGGATGTCACAAGTCTTCGAATTTTTGGTTCTAGGACATTTTTTTAGTTTCCTCACTATGTTTTCCTTCACCGTTTTGGGAGCAGTGGGGATGATATAAATTAAACTAAGTAATGCGCCTGGCTGGGTTTGAACCATCGACCTACAACTCTTAATTCGGGTCCAGTTAGAACTATTCTCCTAGATTAATTATTAATTCAGCCCCAAGCGAATGCCGGCGTTCGCACACCTTCCTATTGTTATTTAATCGTGTCTCTAATTACAACATCGAAAGGTCAAGTATTGTCTGACTAAAATGAAACGGATTTCGAGTATCTAATCGCGGATCCAAAATGTTTGATTATGATCCAACATAATGTCATTACACGGGACTTTCCCTGACAGATAAAAGAGTTTTTTCAAATTGAGTGCATGTAAGACTCAAAGTTAAGTAATAAAGTTTATTCAACTTATTCCTTTTTTAGAATAATACTAGCGACCCGCCCCAGCTTCGGACGGGTGCAATGGTGATATTAAATATATTATGCATGTATTATACATATAAACCTTCCTCTTGAATCACTCTATCTATTAAAAAACCCCATCAAAATCCGTTGCGTAGTTTTAAAAATTGAAGCATACATAGGGGGAAGTGACTTTGTTTAATACTATGTAATGATAATAATGATAATGATAACTAGTTCTTATAGATTTTTATTATTCAGGTTAGTCTATACTAATGTTAATTTTCAAGTTTATTCTTGCTTTACCCTTCCTTTTTTATTCAACCACACATTCTCTACGTTAAAACGAATTAAAATCCCAAATGGTAGATCATTCCCGGAAACCCAAGTGTCAGTTCATCGTCCTCCTAGCGAGATGCGTACACGCAGCAAAACAAACAAGTTTAGAGACAGATGTGTAGGTGATGATACTACTTATGGTGCAGGGGCGGATTTACACACTTGTTTATTTATTGAGGACATCCTATAAAAGCTCTACACAAATATTCCTTTTCAAAAATATATTTTTATTTTACATATGGGTGCTTATAAAGTGTCAGAAGATTGTGCACGGTTCCAAAATATCTTTTGCTATGGAGAAGAACAAACAAGTGTCTTCGTAGTGGCTCAAAGAAAGAATAAAGTCAGTGTAAAAGTGAATTGAAATAGAAAGTATTTATTACCATTATAAAAATAATCCTATCAATAAATGAAATGTTACAAAATAGTGTTTTTCAAACATGGAAAACTACAGCATGCCTTTGTGTATCAACTAAAATATAAACTTATTTAAGAAACCATATACCTACCCAAGTCTGCAGTTCTTTAAAGTTTGGAAAAATCAAATTTCTAAGTTAACAAAAAGTATCTTTTTTTGTCTACGGTATATTTTTGTTGTAAAATACGTATATTGCGATACTCTCACAGGAATCATAATACATCAATTAACTCCGTTGACTCAAAATCCTGAAAGGCATAGGTCAACCAGGTTTTAAAACACAGGTATAGAAAATTGATAATTTTATTTGTCAAAACATGCAATTTTAGCATGTAGAATGTTACAAAATTAATGTAAAGAAAAAAATCTGAAAACAGTAATTTCGTTGTTAATTCGAAAGTTGTTCTTTCGTGTTGTTGATTCGGAAAGATCTTCAAGACTCTATACTGGAATTGAATTATTTATATAATACCTATGTAAATTTTTGGGTATTCACATTACAGTCCAACGATTTGGTCGAAATTGCTCAAAAAATAGTTTTTAGTTGGTGGAGATATTTACAATGAAAGGGAAGAGGAAAGAACAGTGGGAATTAATTTTTGGCAATATAACAGAAAACCAACTTTTTCTTTTTGAACTTTTGCGCCCCACGCGAACAACGTTACCTATTGTCTTTCTATTATGTCTCTAATTAGGGTACTCGAAAGGTTAAATATTGTTTTCTTTTATTTTAGTGCGAGTCTAAATAAATGCATTTTCTTTCTTTCTTTCTCAGTCAGATTCGGCTCACACTTTACACGTTTGCTGCCGTAAAATTGACTGTCCCCAAGGCCCACTCAACCTGACAGTACTAGATCCGCCACTGTCTCCTGTCTCGAGTTCAACGGACCTGTTAGAACGTTACTTGTCCAACTTTTTTATTTAGTAAAATAGTTTGTTGTACTGATTTTTATTGTTCGTATCCTTTGTGGGGTGATGTTTAGATGGGTTACATGGTTATAACTATCGAGGAGATGAATAGAGATTTGAATGTTCGCAGTGAAATATTTTAGACACTTTTTTATGGTGGGCAAAAATCATCCAATGACGCATAAAACAGTGTCAGACTCTTACTGACTAAACACCCCACCGCGTTCGTTCTTTGCTCTTCGCACCAAGGGGCCAAGCCTTCCCTTCAGAAAGAGACCCTGGGCCCCAGTAGGCTTCGACCCTTTTGCAGAGTCCCTACGGTATGTTTTAGACACATAAATTTCTGTAACTTGTAAATTAAATTTGATCCACTTTCCAGTTACCGATTGAGCTGAAATTTGGCATGCATATTTCAATCAGATAAAAATGTAAAATTATTATGTCGTTTAGTAATCTGATGATGGTGCCGGAAGGTTATAGGTACTCTGTAATTAAACGACACAACCTCATCGGGTTTGGGCTCGTGTGATTCGTTTGACTAATTTTAAATACCACCCTATAAATGCTTGCTATGAAAAAATATTATTACTGTTAAAAAATACTAGATCACATACAACTGTGAAGTATCATTGAAGTAGGTAGCTTATACCTAGTAATAATAAAATGCATATGCATATAATGTTTATAAATATTGAATCATTAAAATAAAATAATTATGAGGAAAATCAAACTAAGGTTGAGGGGAACTTCCGAATGTTATGCTTGAACAAGATTGACTCATTATAAAGGGGAAAAGATTATATTTTGGATTTCGTAGTTAATTAACTCAAAACCGATTAAAAAGTGATATAGAGACGCGGGCGAAGCTAGTCTATAATAAAACATATTAACAGATTTTTTTTTATGTGTGGGAAAAATCATCTAATGAGGAATCCCGACCTTGGGCGGAGCGGGAAACAGTGTCAGACTTTTACTGACTAAACCACCCACCCCATTCTTTTTTAGCACTTATACCGGGGTCGGACGACTTGGCTTGGTCCAGTTGGTCCGGACTGTTTCCGTATGTCTACTATAGTTCGCACATTACATTAAAGTGCATTAAAATAAATATACATGATAATAAAAAATAAATAAGCCGAAAAACCTTGAATTTCATGAACACTTGAATGTCAAAGAAAAGAAAGATAAGAAATCGATGCATTACCTAAATCTTATCAATAGATTCGGAAGAAAGTCTATAGACTATCTAAGACTGTCTACTTGTATTAAATTTTTGCAGTTACATTTTTGGTCATATTTCGATACGCGTGAATTTGAATCACATCATTTGCAGGCTTATTTAACAATGTCAGTATGGCATGGTATTTTTTAACTAAATACCTACTAGTTTTTGCCAGCGGTTTCGCCTGCATGAATGTCGATATTATTCCAATATAACATACTGTCGGGATGAAATTAAATCTGTGTCTTATTCTAGTACTTGGTCGGACTCATGTGATAAGATATAGGTTATAAAGGTTAGTTTGTCATACTAGAGTTGGATTACGTTAAGTCTGCGCGTAGCTGGGGGCGTGCTTAATGTTGCCAGTGTAATTAATCTACTTTCCCTCATATCATAAAAAAATACAAAGTAAACAAAGCACAAGAAATACGTTTTGAAATCAATAATGGGAAATACGATTCATTTCATTACATATTATTACATTTTAGTTGGTTCTTCAGGTTTTCTAAAAGAAGACGATTAGTTAACGATGTAGCGATAGCGATTGTACAACAAATTTTATCAAAAAATTAAAACAAATTTTAGCCACACGCAGCCTTTTTTCTGTAGTAGGTAGGTATACCAGCTACTGCCAGCGGCTTCGCCTGCGTGAAAGTCTGTTAACCACCATAGGGGTGGAGTTTCGTAAAATCTGTCCATAGCGGACGTCTACACCCTGTAAGAAACTTACCTGCCGAATTTTAAATTTGTAGGTGTTATAGTTTCTGAGATATAGTGATTAATCAGTGAGTGGTATTTCGCTTTTATATATTAGTAGCTTTTGCCCGCGGCTTCGCTTCCGGAATCAGAAAAATGTGATAAATGAAGAACCCCTTGACCGATTTTGAAAAACTTCACATAAACCATCTACTAAATAGTCCGAACAAAGCCTAAACATTTGGTTTGGATAGGTGGGCCCGTTCTTGAGTTATAAAGTTGCATTGATCTTTATATAATATACTAAATTCTGCCCGCGACTTCGTCCGCGGAAAATTTCTTGTTTTAACATATTTAACTCTGTTCCTATACAATTTCTCGAGATAAAAAAACAAATTTACTTCTTTATTATATTATTCATAATCATAAAATATAGCCTATGACACTCAGAAATGAAGAAGCTTTCTATCAGTGAAAAAATTTTTGCAATCGAACCAGTACTTCTCGAGATTACCTCCTACATACAAAAAATTAAAAAAATAAACTTCTTTATTATATTAGTGTAGAAGCGTAGATGTAGATATTGATATAGATCCAAATCTATATAATTACTACTTTAATGAAAGTAAACAAATAGATTGAATTATAGGTTGTTTAATTATTATAAAATAGTCACTTGATTGAGATTAAAATACACAGTAGCAGTCCATTTTCAACAAACTCTTTAATAGCTTGTTATAATAATCACTTGTTAAGATTCAAATACATAGTAGCAGTCCATTTTCAACCAACTCTGTTTTTCTGCCAGGCACCACTCGGGTACGAATATTCAGGGAGATTTGTTGTTCTGGTCACCCGAAAAAAATATTTGACAAATGGTTCACTTTTGGAAAATCGTATCATAAGCCCGATATTTTTTCATTCCCCTTAACAAGCACGTTTGAATTTCAAGATAATATCTTTACCAGCACTTTTAACCACTTTCGGTATAATGATGACGATTATTTACTTTGGAAACGATTAAAAACACGGAACACAAAACATTCTCTTGACATCTGACATAAATGTCAAGATGACGGCAAATAATTAGTTTCCTTTTTTCGCCGCGCGCAGACTTAAAAAAATTCTACTCTACCGTCCTGCTAGAATGAATTGAATCTGACAAAATCATATTTCGAGTGACGTACAAAAGTCTGCATAGAATTATGTGTAAATCAGAGTAACTTAACGGCGATTTTATTCCTTTATCTCGGACTCTCGGTACGACAATTAGGTACCTCCACGGTTAAACTATTGATATTATAAAGATACTGCTTAGAAAGATCGATATAGAATTTTTTTCCATATAAAAACCTGCCGTGCAGCAGGCTTTTATTTTTTTTTCTTTTTGACTTTTATTTTGTGCGTTTTCACAGTTAACCTATTGAACCGATTTTGACAAAATTTGGTACTCAATAATTTTAAACCACAAAGAAGAACATAGGTTACTTTTATCTTTCTTCGACTTTGTTTTAGCATCTAGGTACAATAATCGATAATCAATCGAACGCAGTCGCTGACAAAAGCAAGGCTTTTCTATGTCACGAAATCTTAACACCACTTTCCATTAGTCTGCTACTTCAAAACCAATTTGTAGATACATTTAACTTTTAAACCTCTTTAGAGACTTTCTGATTACTGATAAAACAGTTGTCGAACACATCTCTAATCACGCTAAGTGAGTTTTAAGTGGATTTGAATTCCTTTGTGTAGTTTTTAGTCCAAGTCCAACAGACACTTTCGCTTTCATCAGGTAAAAAAAAGGTTCTAGTTTTTGTCTGTGGCTTATTTTGTGGTCATAGATAGGGAAAGGATGGTGTCATTAAGTTGGTAACAGCTTCTTTTCGGTAATTTGATAGTTTTGTTGTCTATGGTGGTCGTTGGCAGGTAATGGTGTAAAGTGGAGCCGTCGGACTGTCAAAGAGAATAGTGAATACGAACAATGGGAAGATTTTTGGGCTTTTTGTAAAGTTTGATTAAGTTTTGAGGTCCTGTAGAGTAACAATTTTATTTGCAAAAATTGAGTCAATCTCTAACCTTAAAACTACATAAATATATACATAAATCAGAAGAGTAAAAAAACCTAATGAACTTAACTAAAAATACCAATATAAAATAGTTTTGAGGTTGAATATGCTATGATGCCAATTGATAGGTCATGGAGGGACAACTGATATCTAAAATGTTAGGAGTAAATACTAATTGGTAGATTTGGCGGATCAAAGAACCTTCAGATATTTTGAGCTGCTTTCAAAGGGTTTAAAAGTTCACGAACACTCTCAATTGATTTCGCACAACCTTAAAAGTATTCCTTATTTTTGATGGAAATTGTTAATCTTGGTATAGTCATGTGAAGAGGGAAGAATCGCATGTTACAAAAAGAGTTCTGAGTTTACACGTAAATGTATGGAAGGAAGAGAGAAGCCGAAGAAGAGATGGATGGATTGTGTGAGGAGTGATATGAAAGAGAAGGGAGTTAGTGACAGTGTGACGGGTGACAGAACACAGTGGAAGAAAAAAACATGTAGTGTCCACCCCTAGTAATATGAGATTTTTTTTAAATTCTAGATAGGCTCGCGTTTGACTACAATCTCACCTGATGGTAAGCGATGATGTGGTTGACGATGGAGCACGCTTGACTAGAAGTAACTTATTCACTCTTGACTTAAAGACCCGTAGGTTGTAGCTATCAGGAAACACAGACGCCGGCAGGGAATTCCACTCCTTAGCTGTATGCATAGTGAATGTGTTCCCCAAACGCTTTGTACGTATGAGTGGGATCGCCACAATGTGACGGTGGCGTAACGCTGTACGTCTGGTCGTCAGATGATGGAAGGGACTAGGCTGAATCAAATTGTGCAACTCCAATGCACATTCCCCGAAATGAGATAAGGGCTTTTTATGTTAGGTAAAAATCATCCAATGACGAATCCCGCTCTGGAGCGGAGTGGGAAACAGTGTCAGTCTCTTATTGACCATTTCTTCCTTGCCTATTACCAGGCCCTGGTTTCGTATCAATCCTTGGCCCAGGAGGCTTGGACCCTGTAGTACCTAGTATCAATCTTTGACCCTACAGTTTGCTGACTACTCCTTGAGGCGCCCAGGAACAAATGCAGTTACTGTTTCTGTGGCTATCTGACTATAATGCTCATCATTCTACATCTTCTCCCTACTCAGTTCAGAATCAGCGCTTAACCAAACACAGCTCGCATGAAGGTAATCTGCGAATAGCTCAGCGCAGCCGAAGGCCGAACGTGCCTTATCGGCGAACGCGCAACAAGGTCGCTGCAAGTACATGGGCAAATGCGCAGTGATTTAGACTAACTGGATGATGTCAGCGACGGCTCCTGGCTACTTATTGAAGTTTATTTTAATAACTTTAGGCGATAGAATAGAATAGAATAATACTTTATTGTACACCAAAAAAAGTACTTAACAATTTCACAGAAACTTATATGATATACGCTTATAGAATACGCTTTATAATATAGGTAACTAGCGACCCGCCCCAGCTTCGCACGGGTACTGATCATAGAAATATAAAAAACAGGTAATGATATTGAATATATTATGCATGTATTATACACATAAACCTTCCTCTTGAATCACTCTATCTATTAAAAAAAAAACCGCATCAAAATCCGTTGCGAACTTTTAAAGATTTAAGCATACATAGGGAACGGTAACTTTGTTTTATACTATGTAATGATTAGGTACACTACTAAAACACTGACCGGAGAATGATATTTTGAAATTAAATCTTCACTAATATAATAAAGAAGTAAAGTTTGTTTTTTTTTGTTTGTAGAAGGTAATCTCTGGAAGTACTGGCAAAAAATTTTACACTGATAGAAAGGTGCTTCATTTCTGAGTGTCATAGGCTATATATTTTATGATTATGAATAATATAATAAAGAAGTAAGGTTTGTTTTTTTATCTCGAGAAATTAAATAGGAACAGAGTTAAATATTTTAAAACAAGACATTTTCCGCGGACGAAGTCGCGGGCAGAAGCTAGTTTTCAATATACTTACTCGGAAACCCGCTCTTATCCCACCGTTTACAAGCATGCAATGGACTATTTAAGCGCGTGCTGTCCCCTGCCACATTATAATTGTAATGAAAGAGTGTATCGTATCAGGCTGGGCGCGAGTAGTCCCCCACGAGGCGCAGGTCGACCCTCACAAGATCAGAAACAGACCAGAGAAGATTTTAATGCAACTTTTTGACCGTCGTGTGACAAATCACACGTGCAAATTTGTCATTGCAGCCCTCGGCTCCATAATACACTCGACTACGGCTCGTGCGTATGCCGCCTTGGTTGCAATGACAAACTTTCTGCATTTGTATCAAAATGTACTATTTTGGTACATGTACCAAACAGTTTACTGTACGGTACCACTTTATATAAAAAAGTACATTTTTATTGGGCGATAGAGCATAGAGAGAGAGAGAGTGTAGTGGTGGCCTAATGGTAAAAGTGTGATGAATAAGGAATGAGTACTAGACAACTGATAAACCTACTTACATATTTCTAAATACACATATTATTGATAAATTACACCCAGACAGAACAAATGATTAAGCTCTTCACGCAAACATTTGTCCTGGTTGGAAATCGAACCCACGACCTCCGGCGTAGCAGTCAGGGCCACTAACTACTAGACCAACAGGCCTAGTCAATGTCAGTCAGCATGATTTGGAATCAAAAATTCGAAGTCATGTGTCTTCGTAGAGACTCTGCAGAAGGGTCGAAGCCAATTAGGGTCAAGGGTTTGTGTCTGAAAGGAACTCTCTGGCCCTGGTATGTATGGAGATGTAGGAACGGGGTAGGTTGTTTAGTCAGTAAGAGTCTGACACTGTTCCCGCTCCACCCAAGGGTGGGATTCGTCATTGGATGATTTTTACCTACCATAAAAAAGTCATGTCTTTTATAATCTGCATTGGGTCCTAATTGTTCTAGAGAGAAGCAGGGGAAGCAGGGAACATTATAAGGTTGATTATTGGGCGGTCTTAATGCTTCAGGCAATTTTTAAGGTTTTTTAATTTATTAAGGTAGATTTAAAATGTGGAGCAGGATTGATACTCTAGATACTCTTTGCTTGCTATTAGAGTATAATTATTGCGATTTATTCAACAAACTGGATGATGTCAGGCTCTTAATTTAGAGTTTATAATAATTATTATCGCCGGATATTATTTTCCGGGTTTTAGGAGGTTTATTGGTTTTCCTGTCTGTGTCCTGTAGTGCAGTTGGATGTTCTCATTTATTAATTAATTTCTGCAATGGTTAAGAGTTGAAGATATATTTAATAATAATATTAATAAACATTTATTTCAGGTTGAAAATGGGGTGAATAGAAAATCAGAGGGTGAATAGAAACAAAATTTTGATTAGGATTATTACTTTGATTTCATATTTTTAGTTTTAATAAAGCATTTTTGTTTTTAATATTGAATTTATAAAAATATTTAAATACCGCAAACAATGTTTTAATAACGTGTTAACAAAATGTTGTTTCTATTCACCCCGTTTTACGGTACTCATTGGTTGATATAAATACAAAATACACAAAAAAAAAAACACAAAGCAAACAACAAAAATCTTGGGTCACGCAAAGTATCAACTAGGCGTTAGCGTATGAGCTCTCGGACCCCACGGTCCTAGTTTCAACCCCAAACGGGTCAAAAATATAACCGCTGATAAGGTTATATTTCCACTGTTTGAGGTTCCCCGCACCCGCAGCAGCAGCACCAGCATAGCGGGATTTATTTTTTATGTTGGGCAAAAATCGTCCAGTAACGAATCCCGCTCTTAGGCGGAGCGGGAAACAGTGTCAGTCTCGTACTGACAAACACCCCAACCCGTTCCTTCTTTGCAAAGGCAAGGCTTGGCCCCAGTGCAAAAGTAAAATAGGGGACAGGGTGGGTTTTATAGTCAGTAAGAGTTTGACACTGTTTCCAGGTCCGCTCAAGGCAGGATCCGACATTAGATGATTTTAATCCACCGAAAAAAAAAATATACTTACGACCATTTTGAAATGTCTCTCTTACGCTGTTGCATTTCAATTAATCATTTGTTTTTTAAAAGGATTCAAAGCCATTAAAATAGGAAACAAAGACATGATATTTTTGGCACATTTTTTATTACAGTTTTAACTAGTTCTAATAGAAACTTATTTGTCTAAAAATACAGTCAATAACAAACAAGATGACCCCGGTGCATTCAGAGAACAACGACCTCGTCGCACTGAAATAATATGACAAGATAACTTAAACATAGATACGAGTATTGTGTCATTTATATAATGAAAAAATTTGTATATAAAATCCATTTTTGAGAAATTGACGCAAATTCATTTTCATTTTGGAAAAATTGACGCATTGGCACTGGTAATTTCGAATCCATTGTGGAGAAACACATCATTTCTCCATTTGTAAATTGACGCATTTTTTAGAATTTTTATGTTTCTTTTAAGTCCATTTTTGGAAAATTGACGTCACAATGCATAATAATATTTAAAATTTCATTATGTTGAATTAAATTATTTGAACTTTAATCGCGTTTTCTAAAAATGTATAACTTTTCCTAAAAAGAAATCCCATGCCTTCCTTCCTTTATCCTTATTCCTTTTCCTTTCTTCTCATTTTTTCTTTTTTTTTAGTGCCTGCATACGTTTTAAGTGGAAACCTTGTGCGAAATTTCACGTTCCTAATCCCAATAGCGTCAGCTGTGCTTTGAAAAGTCAGATAGTTTTTCCTCCTATATAATATAGATATTTACAAATAATTGCATATCAGTAAACAGGGACATTAGACACTAACCAAATGGGTCATGGTTGTCAAACTAAATGCTGATAAAATGTCATTAACTTGCATTCGTTATTTTTATCAGAGACCACATTGGAAATGCAATCATGAATAATATTTATGCTCACTGTGAGCAGCCTGTCTAACTTATGACAGTTGATGGACCGATCTTCGAGTCTAAGCATTACTTTCTGCAGTCCATATGTGGAAGTGTCATCAACTTATATCCTCGCGTTATACAAGCACGTTTATAAAAACTATTTGTCAAAATACTGAAATAGTACATTTTGATACAAGTGCAGGAAGTTTGTCATTGCGACCGAGGCGAAATTCACACGAGCCGTAGGCGAGTGTGTTATGGAGCCGAGGGCTGCAATGACAAATCTGCACGTGTGTCAAACGACGTTTTTCAATACACTTACGACTTGTGAAATAAAGAAAGAAAGAAAAAAAAAATTAATCGGATCTCAAACATACAGTAGAAATTTAAGAAATATAATAATAATAGCATTCAAATCTGCTCTGGTCAATTTCTAATTTCGTGGGGTCGTCCAGCGACTCTGGGGGACGCCTCGCGCCTGATTCGATAAACTAAGAAAAACAAAATAATCACCCGTGACCGTGACGATAAGGAAGGAATAAAAAAGCCCTTGTTGTGATAAACTCAAAAAAGCACTTGGGTGATATACATGCTATATTGAACCTAATAGGAGTGCGATAAGAGGCAGTTTTCGAGTAAGTGTATTGAAAAGTTAAATACAAAGTTTGCGGGTCGCAATCGAAGTGTTGCGCAACGAGGTTGCGCGTACTGTAGTAACGACGGCCATTTTAGTTCAACTTAAAAGTACTAAAAAATGGTTATGCTGGTTTGACAATGTCGCGTTTGACCACCGTCTCTTCTGATAAGCATTGATGTGGTTGACGATGATTCTCGTTTGCCTCAGTAGCTAATTCATGTTTGATTTAATAGTCAAGATTTCGTATCATTTTAGTTTCGCAAAAATGTTTTGTTCCAAATATGTTGATATAATCGATACTTTGCGTGACCAGAGGGCTGGTTCTTTCTTTGCCCAAAGAATTAGCATTACCATCCAACGTTGTAATGCTGCCAGTCTTCTGGGCACGTTTCCAGATGACAGCGATGTGGAGGAATATTTCGACGCTTGAGTATTGTTTTTGTATTATATGTACATAGTTAGGTTTGGTGTAAATATTTATTTTAGTTAAGTTTATATTTAATATTTCATTTTATATATTATGCTATGTATATTTGTAATTATTAAAGTTAAATTAAATTAAAGTGGCTAATTAGAATTGATATAATTGAAATCGTAGGTCATAGTTGTCGTTACATTATTCAATTCGTTTTATACGCTTTATAGATGGAAATCTTACAAGCTAAAATTATAATAAATAATACTAAGAGTTAAGTTGTTTTGCAGAGGTTGATAAAAGACAGTTTCATATATTCTTCACTTAGGAGATGTGTCAGGGGTATCGCCCCATTTTGTTTTTATTCGCTTGAACAGTTTATTTTGAGTTCGGTGCAGCCCTGAAAATTAAAAAAAAAACATTAATAAAAAGTATATCTGAGAGTACATTCAATTGAGGAAAAGAAACAATGTAAATGCAATGCTCGTAAGTGTTTAGTTTTATTCATTTTCATAAAGGAAAATGGAAGATTAAGCTTCCATGAAAAAGATAGATAAATATACTATTTATTGTATACACCATAAATAAAATTACTGGACAGTCTTATTGCTTGTAGCGTTTTTTTACAAACAACCGGGTGGATTGCAGGTGAGAAAAATGTAGAATAAATATAGACTATTTTCATATATATTTAGAATCATTTCAGCATTTGTGGCCTTTTCGTGGTGAAAAGTAGAAGCTTATTAAGCTTCTTAAAGAGCCTGATTAAATTAATATTTAATCAAGCTCTTTTAGAAAATATAAAATAAGATAATATTTATAAAAGCATGACAGCATTTGTGCCAGATTCGGGGTGAAAAGTAGAAGTTTATATTAATCGGGCCTTTTTAGGCTTACAAAAGCATAAAAAGGCTTCGAACGACATCCGATTAATTTCACTGATATCTTACAAACTATTACGAATCACTTCAGCTACCCAACAAAACATTTCATTCAAGATTTGCAAGCATAAATATCATGAATGGAATGCATTGTACCTAATAAGTAAGCAAATATTATTCTGAAAAAACTCACGGTTGCACACATTGTGAAGATAAAAGAAGATTGCAAACTGTATTCTTTCCATTCTTTATAATTTTTTACTTAAAATGATAACTTTCACGAATCTCTGATATTTGATATGTAACTATAACCTGCCTTAATCGTTGATAGAATCTCTATGGAGTGACCCTGCACTTCATTCAAAGTTCAAATATGGAATCGTATCGACCGTGCGAATGTTTTCGCGCGCATGCGTCAATACTATAACCCGGCAACGTGTAATATCATGCTGTCAGCTGTCAAACTATATCCTGCTCTCTTTCTATCACTAGCCGTTGTCATTGGTTAGAGCGAGATAGAATGAGAGAAGTGTGACTTTGATAATTTGTAGGTTTATTGTGTTTGTTTCGTTCTTACTTAGAAATGTCATGTTGACCAGCTTTCGTAGTTGCAAGCTGTTTGTTCTGGTTTTGTGTTTGTTTACAAGGATTTAATAAGTGTTTTTATTGTTCCAGTGTCTCTTCATTTGGCTACATTTATTCCGGTGAGTTTTGTTAATTTTCTTATTATTTAAAATCTTATTAGCCTATTGCAAATTATGGAAAAATACATGCCATATCTTGACCGGTTATAAGTATCAAAATATATACATTTTCCTAAGCCTTTTCCATGATTTGTTTTTTTTTTATTATTTATTTACATTTACGTAATTATGAAGGCGAAAAATCTTCGCCCATTGTATTGTTGGTACAAGTCGTGTACAAGTCTATTTTTCAGACATATTTGACATTTCAAGTGTTGCATGCAAATTGCTTAATTTTTTAAATAGTTAGGTATCCCAACCGATGTTGACAAAAAAATTTTTAAAATATTCATAAAAAATAGTCAATATTATTTTATGTACCTAACTAAATATGGTTAGCTTTTGGACATATTATATTTTCTGTGGGCAAATTAAGAAAGATGCTAAGGTCCATGTACAAGTCATTAAAAAAATGCCTAGAACTCTATAAATGTCTTACTACGGCCACAAAAAAGTTACAGTACGTACAGTACAAGACAACACGGATTTAGTGCGTAGACTAAAGAGAACAAAACCCTTTGAGTTAGTGTAGTGTATAATAGTGATCAAAGCTGTGCTATGCATATGACACATGAACAAAGTGTTTTTATAAATATGAGACTCTAAGAAAGTGATAAGGACTTCTATACAAGTGCTAAAGAACGCTATTCTTAGTTTTAACAAAACCTCTATTGTATAATAATAAGTTAGAGTTAAATTACTTATTAGTCTCTTAGGCTAGATTGTTATCAATTATTAAGAAATTTGTTCTTAATAATAAAGAAAAAAAAAAAAAAAAAGTACGTACAGTACGGCCGATCTAACTTGGCGTGTCTGAGGTCAGGCTCTGCGAATTTCAGGGCAGAAAAAATGAATGGTTTAAAAAGGAAATACTATTTCCAGTGGTTTTTGCCGTTAAAACTGATATTGACTTTTATTACACAATGGTTTGCTGGAAGAAAAGTTGACTTTAAGTTAAGCGCGCCTTTGTACATACTTAAACGTTGTAATTCACTTTTTATAAGTTATTTGGCGTACAATAAAGTAAAGAAGATCTATAAGGTGCGTTCGGGTTGATGCAAAGGCGTATTACTAGGACCCTGGGGTCAAGGCAAGGAAGGAACGGACTAGGTTGTTTAGTCAGTAAGACTCTGACACTGTTTCCCGCACCGCCCTAGAGCGGGATTCGTCATTGGATGATTTTTGCCTACCATAAAAAAAAATTAACACATTCATAAACCAGGTACCGTAGCGATATTCTCACGCAGCTTGTCTTTCTGTAGAGCAAAGGTAGCATTCCCATTCAGCCTTTGAACGCATGCCTGCATAATTTTGCGTAGGTTTGATTCACATGGCCTAGATATTTAAAATTCCAAGTTTTCGTATATAATGGAGATTTATAGTAAAGTTAAAAGTCCATTGTTTTATGAGAACGAAATAGGTACTTTAATTAAGTTAATTTTGTTTGTTTCTTTAAAAAAATGTATTACCTTTTTTATAGTGGGTAAATATCATCCAATGGCAACTCCCGCCCTTGGGTGAAGCAGGAGATAGTGTCAGACTTACTGACTAAATAACCAACCCCGTTTCCTCGTTGACTTTATACCTGTGCCGAGCCTTCCCTTCTACTAACTGAACTTCTGCCTAGCTAAGATCATTCCATTTAAGCCAAGTAAAGAGAAATTGAAGGAATGCGGGTGGTCTTTTGTCAGGAAAAGTGATTCTCCCTCTCGCTGTATCTAGAGAGTCATCATCATCAGCCTTTTAATGTTCCCACTGCAGGGACACAGGCCTCCTCTCTCTGGGAGAGGGAATGGGCCATAATCCACCACGCGGGCCCAGTGCGGATTGGTGGATGTCACATGTCTTCGAATTTTTGGTTCTAGGACATGCCGGTTTCCTCACGATGTTTTCCTTCACCGTTTTGAGAGCAGTGGTGATGAAATAAATTACACAAAGTAATGCGCCTGGCTGGGTTTGAACCCGCGACCTACTACTCGTAAGTCGGGGCCGTTACCACTCGGCCACCCCTGCACTATGTGATCTAGAGAGTAAGAAGAGATAATATCTGAGCCAATAAAACCTTAGAAACAAGAAATTAAGAAACTTCCAAAAACAGAATTCAATGAAAGATCATGAAGTCATAATCAGAAACTCAACTAATAATACTTAACTAGCGACCCGGCCAGCCTTGCCCGGGTGCAATGGTGATATTAAATATAAGTATTATACATGTATTACGCATATAAACCTTCCTTACTTCACTCTATCTATTAAAAAAAAACCGCATGAAAATCCGTTGCGTAATTTTAAATATTTCTTTTTCTTTTTTTGGAGGCTTTAGTCGTTATTCGACTAAGTCTCATTATAACTAACACTTGTATTTTACACTAGATACTAAATCCCCTATGAATCTATTCTATTGTATTTAAAATTTATAAAGCTCATTGACCACTTCTGAATTAGGACTAGATAAAATATTCTGAAATACTCCAATGTCACTTCTGTTTAATTTATGCTTTCTAGTCTTAAAGATCGAAGCATACATAGGGACATACAGCGCGAAGCAACTATATTTTATACTATGTAGTGATATTCCAATAGTACCTAAAGGGCATCATGCCAGACATGATCACATACAGCTTTCACCAAGAATTGAAAAAAAGATAATAAAAACCCGAAAGGAATGTACGTAACAACCGTTAGATCGAACAAGTTCTCATAGCGGACGAGTTTATCGCCTTTTGGGCTATAAAAGTATGGGATACCATAGATTCAAGTACATGGTTTGATAGCTTGGAATCTTCGATGGGACTTTTTAGAGGAAAATACAGAGAATGTCATGTCAAGCTTTAGCTAATGGCTTGAATTTTCTTTCCCCAAGCGAACATCGGCGTTCGCACACGTATTGTTTTTCTATTATGTCTCTAATTACTTTAAAACCAGAAGATTTAGAAAATACTCTTTTTAGGGTTCCGTATCTGAAAAGGTGCAGTGGGAGATCGTAGAGAGCTGTGGTGGCCGAGTGGTAACGGCCCCGACTTACGAGTCGTAGGTCGCGGGTTTAAACCCAGCCAGGCGCATTACTATGTGTAATTTATTTCATCACCACTGCTCTCAAAACGGTGAAGGAAAACATCGTGAGGAAACCGGCATATGCTAGAACCAAAAATTCGAAGACATGTGACATCCACCAATCCGCACTGGGCCCGCGTGGTGGATTATGGCCCATTCCCTCTCCTAGAGAGAGGAGACCTGTGTCCCTGCAGTGGGAACATTAAAAGGCTGATGATGATCTGAAAAGGAAAAAATTGAACCTTTGTAGGATGATGACTTTGTTGGTCCGTCCGTCTATCTAGCTCTCACGGTGTACTGTACATAAAAAAAGAAAAACCGGTGGAAATTTATACGCTCATAGGCCCTTTTTTATGCTGGGAAAAATCATCTAATGACGAATCCCGCCCTTGGGCGAAGCGGGAAATAGTGTCCGACTCTTACTGACCTCCAGGGACGCACCTACCTTTCAGAAACCGGACCTGGGCCCTAGTAAGCTTCGTCGGCCTTGCAGTTGGGCCTCTACATTTGCTGACAACACCTTAAGGCGCGCGGGACCAGAGCCGCTTGGTCCGGACTGTTACTAGACAACCGGACGGCGAGCTACCCATTGCTCACCGTCGGCACGCTCCTAGGTTCTATAGTCTTGGCTGTGCGTGGATAAGTCAGTCAGTCAATTTCTGTTGTTAGAGATATAGATTATAATAAAATCGCAACAATCACATTTGATTGATTTGAAGTGTGAACAGTGTAATTTTTTTCGCGTTATAGTAAGCATAGTGTTTATAAGAATAAGCCATACGGATGCAATCCAGCGTCCCAACAGATCAGATGACCTCATCATAATCATCACTTCAGCCGAAAGACGTCCACTGCTGGACAAAGGCTTCCCCCAAGCGCCGCCACAAAGTCTTGTTTCCATCGGATTCCAGCAACCCTGACCAGGTCATCGGTCCACCTTGTTGCAGGTCTTCCAACGCTGCGTCTTTCGGTACGCGGTCGCCACTCCAGAACTTTTCGGCCCCAGCGGCTATCTGTTCTGCAATGTGTGTTCCTTATTTCAATCCCTGTGGACAGCCCATATAATGCAATTTTGTTATGACCTTAAACGTCCTTCGATAGCGGTATCGCAACCGCAGTTTAAACCGCAGTGACTGATTTGAACCCGTGTAACCGCAACACAATCAGTTGAGGTAAATTTAGCTCTCATCAAGGTGACCCCTGTTAGAACAGAGGTCACTTGGTGGATTATGGCCCATTCCCTCTCTTAGGGAGGACCTGTGTCCTAGCAGTAGGAACTTTATAAGGCTGATGCAATGTATATATTTTCATAATCTGTATAATACTAGCTTCTGACTGTGGCTTTGCCCGCGTGACAGAAGGTTCCCAGGAGTGAAAGTACGTGTCAAACTTTTACACACTAAAACCTACTCCTGTTCCTTCTTTGCTTTCCATTCAGGGCCCAAGGGCTTTTTCGCACAACCCAGGGCACCAGTCAGTAGGCTTTGACCCTGCTGGGCCACTAAGGTTTGCTGTTAGAACAGAGGTCACCTGGTGGATTATGGCCCATTCCCTCTCCTAAGGAGGAGGCCTGTGTCCCAGCTGCGGGAACATTATAAGGCTGATGCAATGCAATGCCTCAGTGCGTGAGTCCGACTCGTACTTGCCCAGCGTTTTTTTTTCTGTACAATCCAAGTTAAGAGATATATTTGAATAAACATTAATTTTAAGTAAAAACCCAACGATCCGGCAAACCATCCAAAGGTCGACTGGTAGAAAATACCTAAGGCATTAAATCCGTCTTTGTACAATGTTATGTGCATAAAGTTTAAATAAATAAATAAACCAACAATCACATCTTATTGGTTACATCTTCTGTATATTGTCTACAATATTTGGTTTAATTTACAATCCACAATTTCCCACCGAGGTGACCTGTTTAGACGCTGGATTACATCCGTAAGGCCAATACTTATGCAGGCAACACCAATAAAAACTTTATAACGTTATCTCAACTAGCGTAGTTCTATCGCCCCTAGTGCACGAAACAATACAAATGAATGATAGTTTATACATCTTCCCCCATTTCTTATGACCCCATGCGGGTTTGTTACTATGTTAACACTTAAATAATATAAACAAAGCGATAACAAAAGCGTTCAAGATGAGGCGCGTGCGCATCTCTTATCGCCCACCTTATGGCTTAAGGTTTCGACAGACGGGCGCGATGAGACATTGCGACAAACAGTTTTACAGATATTCTTAGCTTTACACCACGCTACAGCTGCCAGGATGCCATTCGCGTGAATTTGCGGACGGCGAGCAATGGGTAGTTCGCAGTTTTGGTGGTCCGGTAACATTCTGGATCGAGCTCGTGGCCGATGGCGCATAGTTTTCCATGCGCGCTTCAAAGAAATGTCAGTAAACCTTAGTAGCCCAGCAGGGTCGAAGTCTACTGACTTGTGCAAAAGAGCCTCGGGGCCCTGAATCGTAGGCAAAGAAGGAATAGGAGTAGGTTTTAGTCTGTAAAAGTTTGACATGTCCTCTTACTCGTAGAAACCTTCTATCACGCGGGCAAAGCCGCAGTCAGAAGCTAGTATTATACAGATTATGAATATATACCTTGCTTTGCGTCATCTAAGTGCTTGTTCACGTTAACTCGCGGGCGCGGTGGCGAGCGCGGTCACGAAATATCAAACATATGGCGTAACATCCAAGTGTTCACGTAGGAAACGCACGTGCGGTCTAAGTAGCGGGCAAGCTAGAGACAACAATATAAAACGCGTGAGATGTTTGTGTGTGTTCACGTCGAACTAGCGGCGGAGCGCGCGATTCACAGGTAAGTTCAACCAGTTTGAACTTGTCGCTAGAAACATTAGCGCGTCACACCGCGCAAACGCCTGGCAGCCAATGTGAACACGAACCCGCCACGTTTTCGAGACCGCGCCCGCGCGTTCCAACGTGAACAAGCAAGGCTGTAAAGTCCCCACAGCTGGGACACAGGCCACCTCTCTAGGACAGGGAATAGGCCGTAATTCCACCACATATACCTTAAGATTGTAACTTTTTTGGTGTACAATAAAGTTGAATTTTATATTATACTAGCGACCCGCTCCAGCTTCGCACGGGTGCAATGGTGATATTAAATACATGCATGTATTAGACATACAAATCTTCTTCTTGAACCACTCTATCTATTTAAAAAAACTTCATCAAAATCCGTGGCGTAGACCGAAGCATACATAGGGACAGACAGCGGAAAGTGATTTTGTTTTATACTATGTAATGAGTGTCGCAGTATTGCTTGTCTGGGACAACCTTTAAACTAAGGGGAACGGCCGATTACCGGCGCTTGTGCCGATAACAGCGACATCGCAAGGTTTGTTAACATTCGTGACATCCTCTTCCGGTGTTGTGGAGGTACCTTTAGTAAAGTGTTTGGTATGTGTGTTGTTATGAAAGAGCTTTTGAGCTTTTGATTTATTATGTGATAATGGAACGTGTGAGACCTCGACTGAGCTTCGAGATAAGAGGCTGCTGATAGTGCAGTGCTTTTAAGTCTCTGAGAAAAGTGAGCTTTTAAGGATTTTTATTAAAATAAATCAAGCTGTTTGCATCGCAGGTCTTTGGCTTTCGCAAAGAAAACGACATTCTTAGGAGTTCGTACCTTAAAAGGAAAATGGACGGATAACACAGGGCGGAACCTGTGTTATCCGCCCGTCTGTCTGTCAACTCTATACCTCCACGTGTTCCCAAGGTAAACCCTTGGGAACACGTGGAGGTATAGAGTTGAAATTTAAACAATAAATTCAGGTTTGCGATCCCTTGCGCCGACCCCAAGTAATATGGGATAAGGGTAGGATGATGATGATGATCCCTTGCAACTGTGAAAAAATCAAACTTCTCTACAAAAAAGATACGGCCGTTTTTGTCGCAAAAAACGCAAGTTTCGACACTCTCAAGGGAGTCTAGGGTACTTCCCGTTGATCTAGAATCCTGATATATGAAGCAAGGTCTTATACAAAAATAGGAATAAATCTGAATACTGTAAAATTGCGCTTACTTAAAAAAATACTTTTTCGATTCTTCTTAGCATGATCCCTTGCAGTAAAAACCTAGGCTAACTAGCTAGTTTAGGTTTAAGTTTAAGTTTAGGTTTTACCAATGAAACCACAATCAACTCAATCAATTTCAACTAGAATGTCTTACATTTTCATATTCCCGAGGACATACTCTTTAGCTGAATGAGATGCAAATGCAGTAGACAGCATTCCATTAACCCGCCCACAAAGAACGCATAATATTGACTATCAATCTACAGGTTGTCTATTTGTCTGTCACTATCTATTATGCTTATGAAGTTAGGCAATGCTTACATATTATTATAGAAAGCCTTCTTAGCGCTCTGTCTGCGACTTCATCTGCTTGTTTTTCAAAATTTCTCTGCGAAGTAGTAATGCTAGCAAAGGAGGACGCCCGCGTGAGACAATGGCCTTGACGCCCCAGCCGCCGGGATTCTGATCCCGATTTCCGGCTACCGTATGCTTGCATCTTGCAATGTGGCATTGTATATATACGTTTCCTAATGAACTCTAATTGTGCCGCATCATTTTTTAAACATATATCTACAGTAAGTGGTAAATGTCTTCTACTGTGCCACAGACTAAACAATTCGGAGATTCCGTCTGCTTCATCAAACGAGTTTTCAATGAATATATTTTTTTTTCATTACAAGCTTTTATAGCGGTGGGCTATACTTATATTATTAAAACTCGTCAAAACGATTTACACGAGCCCAAACTCGACGTGGTTGTGCCGTTTAATTACAGAGTTCCTATGGTTACCTCGCGATTCCATCATCAGATCAGTTCAATGTCTCCGTAATATTGCATTGTCATGCGATTTACACATGCATGCAAAATTGCAGCTCAATCGGTTGAAGATATCTGCTTCAAAAGTGAGTTGTAAGATTTGAGCCGAACATACATAGTTACATTGCAAGCTTGTAAAAATTAAATTTGTTAAGCGGTATGTGACCATGTTTTTATGGGAACCCTAAAGCCTACCCTAGCTCCTTCAATTACTCTTTGCTTTCCACGACCTTAGTAACTCTTTCAATATTTATCTGACGTCATTTTTAAGCTAACCCTACAATCTGTCAGTAATGTAGTGGTTTAGTGCTGTCAACAACACGGTCCCGACATTATAAGTTATTCAGTTCACACTGCCGCTCTTGAACGTTCGTAGAAAAGGGTTGAGACCACTCAAGGAGGCCGATAAACGAATAAAAAGCAATTGACAGTGAAACAATGGTAAATAAACAACGGTTTAAGTGTTGAAATATCGATATGCATCACCGGCGTAGCTAGAAGTCGATTGCATCAGTTCTGATTTAATTTTGTTTGAAGGAATGACCCGATTTGCGATTAATACAATAATTATTTCTATAGATTGACCTGAGATTCGGTACTGGCCAAAAAACTCCTCTGGATTTTTTTTTTTTTAGGTAGGTAAAAATCATCCAATGACGAGTCCCACCCTTGGGCGGAGCGGGAAACAAGTGTCAGACTCTTACTGACTAAACAACCTACCCCATTCCAACTTTGCCATATACACCAGGGCCAGAGCCTTCCTTTCAGACGCGAAGCCATAGCCCCAGTTGGCTTCGACCCTTTTGCAGGGTCCCTACGGTTTGCTGACAACTCCTTGAGGCGCGCGGGAACAATGCGCGCCGTCGACGACTGGGCTTGGTCCGGACGGTTACCAGACGATTGGACGGCGAGCTACCCATTGCTCGCCATCCACAAGCCCGCGTCCTCTGGAATTTCGGTTATAGGTCAAAAAGTGTTCTTGAATTTTCGGCTCAACTGCGTCTTTGAGCTGGCAGATACCTAAAAACTGTCTGATTCTTTCGTCTATGTGTATTTTTTAGATTTATTCGTAATTTTTATGTGCAAAAGTGATACGACAGATGGGTTTTCCTTATAAAGGATTATTGTACACACCAACAAGAACAACTTTTCTATGAGACCAACCCAAAAATCACGAAAAAAATCCGCTGCTCCATAGATTTTGTCGAGTTATGCGAATATAAATCTATGGATCAGATCAGATAATGTACCTTTTTTTAAGGGCAACTATCAAAAAACTTCTCCTGCATTGCGTGGGCCTACCGGAGGTCCTTCGGTGTTGTTGTTGTATATTCTAATTTCCAATAGGTATAGTTTTCGCAACTTCACACCTGTTTAAGCGCTGACATATTAAGAATTATGTAAACTAAGCAGTCACATTTATACTTAAACAGGCTGATTTGCTACTCAAATGAAGGCTGTCCACAACTTGATAGGTACCTACAGTGAGACCTAGATAGATCGAATTGCCTTGGTTGGTTAGGAAACTGATATCCCATTCATTTTAATGTGAACAATCTGTTTCTACTGTATTCATTACTTTGTGATCTCGTTCAGCTTCGTGTAAATGATAGACTTTGAATAACCCTCGTCAGACTTTGAATAACCCTCGTCTTGGGGGATTATGGGGTTTTACACTAAAAAACTTGGTTGAACTTTACTTTAGGTCCAAACCCTGACCTTAATTGATTTTATTCGTAGATATACTGCTTACACCACGAAGTATAAGATGTCTAATGGTTGTACTGTATTATTGGTCGACAAAAAAATTCTTCAACACCTTATTGTATTAGCGGTGAATGTTAACACCGCGAAGCGTGCTCCGCTTGGGAAGAGCATTGCCGTGTCTTCGTGGGGGAGATCGGCGGCTACCCCTCGTAGCCTCCTGGGGCCAAGGGTTGATGCGATAGCGTTTACATCAGGGCTCTAGGACAAAGGCAAGGAAGGAACGGGGAAGGTTGTTTAGTCAGTAAGAGTCCGACATTGTTTTCCGCTCCGCCCAAGGGCGGGACGAATCCCGCCGAATGAGGAATCATTCGATGATTTTTACCTACCATAAAAAAAGAGTGGCCAATCCGAGATACGTTTCTCTTCTTGCCTTCTGTTCTTTTCGCATCCGTATTAAAACCCTTCACATCATAACCCATCGCAATCAAAACGTGCTAAACACAAAAGGGTTCTTAATCAGGTAACAAAATCATAATTACAGCGCAATCAAAGGGTGTAGAATACAGGTATTAACGTCATAATCTTAGAGAACAAAGCTGTAATAACACTGTTTGTAGATCAAATTAAATAATTAAAAAGTGTAAGTGAGAGAGGGAATGTTCCTTATTATTGAGGCGTTACGCTCCAGATGCTCTTGCTCCGTTTAAATTGAATCTTACTACGTCTGTCTGCGGTTTCTTAGGATTTTTTTCTCGATTACGGGAATGGGGTAATGTCAAGGCTATGTATTGGGTTTGAAGTCGAGAACGTATCAGATTACGATATAAAAAAAAATAGACCAGTATAAGAGCATACTAAGTATAGTTACTAATACAATAAATTACTTGATTATATATTTTTGCCAGCGAAAGTTCCATTAAAATCGGTCTGTTCGTTTGGGAGATTAGACGGGAGTGGTAAGACAAAAATAAAAATAAAATGCATTTTTAATATAGGTGTTAAATATACTTTAATATGCATTTAGTATAAAAAGTTTTGTTGTTATTATAAACAAACACACTTCAATTCAAACAGGATGACCTAGTTCAGGCGTACTTATACTCTACTTAAAAATCTGTAATAGTTATGTTAATAAACTGTATTTATTTGTGTACCTATAAACAATGCGCGGTGTTTGCTGGTCAATATACCACAGTGTCCCAAGATGAAGAAAGTCTATGACCAATGTGTGTTGCGAGTGATGACGTATAGCTCTGAAACGTGGTCGCTCAAAATGGGACTAAAAGTAGATTTCTCATTTCAAACTTTGAACCCACGTTTCATCCCTTTAAGGAGTTTTTTTTTTTTTTTATGGTAGGTGAAAATCATCCAATGACGAAACCCGCTCTTGGGCGGAGCGGGAGACCAGTGTCAGACTCTTACTGACTAAAAAACCTACCCCGTACCTTGCTTGCCTTATTCCTGGAGTCGAGGTAACAGTTTTCCACCACCCTCTAGGCTCCAGGAGGCTTCGACCCTGAAGGGCCCCTGCAATCCCTTTAAGGAGTAAAATTAGAAATCCCCTCTCTAAACAAACAACAAAAACCTTGTGCAAAATTGCACATCTCAATGCCAGTCCCCGTAATTTCGGCTGTGCGTTGTCAGACAGTCAGTTTTTCCTTACTCTTGATCTCCAAGAGAACGTTCGATCACGATTTCTCGCATGATTTCGCGCCATTCTGTATTAATATAAATATTGAGCGCTTTTTTTTATAAAGGGTATTTTGGTATTTATCCAAGAATGTAAATAAATCGTTTTTCTTAGACAAATAAGTTTAAATATGGGAAATTAGGAAATCTTTCCGTTAATGCTCGCGCGAACACGCAACGTTCACTTGGGGATCAAGAGATTAATATTTATAAATAACCTTTTCCACGAAACAGACTTCGGAATTTATAAGTTATTACATAGGCTCTTCCCAAAACAATTCATGAAGTATTAAACTCGACAAGAGCTCGTATCAAAGCCACCGCTTTTCTAATCTCCATAAACAAATATTACCATTCAAAGAACCAAACATTAAGGGCGGCTTGCACGTCTCAGTTAAATCTCGATTTAGTGTGATTTAAACTCGACTTAAGCTTAAATCGAACTTAACGCATTGCACGGCATCGGTTTAGCGTAAAGCTAGACTTAAAGAAATGTCAAATTTAAACCGGCATGGTAGGTGGTTTAAATTGCTAAATCTAGATTTTGTGACATAAACAAAAGTAAAATCAAGGATCTTATATCTTTATCCTACGGATAGTCTGGATTGATGACGAAACAATATTGCAAACTCTTTATCAGCAAACAGCACGCTAACACGGAGTGTAGTCAAAGTCAGTTAACAAAGTCGGAAAGGTTTAACGGTTTGTAAGAGTTTGTCACACTCATGAACTCTCCTTTCCATTTTTAGGTAAATTTTTGCCAATACTTGCAAAGTTGCAACGTGCGCACTATTGACCAAACTTTTTGCGACACTAAAAACTTCTGCTAAATGTCACCCGGTCCCCGTCTTACCTCGCTACCCCATTTCTTAACCCATCTTCCTTTAAATTATGGTTTACTCACTACTTTTAATTTTTTCATCACTACTGTTCTCAAAATGGTGAAGAAAAAACAATCACAAATCCGCACTGGACCAGAGTGGTGGATTATGGCCCATTCCTTCTCTTAGAGAGGAGTCCTGTATCCCGGCAGTGGGAACAATAAGAAAGCTGAACGTCGTCTATGTAATTATTGTACTAATAACATATTGAACGTCTTTTGGACAGAGCTCAGAATTTTACAGCATGCACCATGGCGCATACCATTGCGTTATTAAGTGGATATCTATCTATATTGATATATATCTATTTATAATACCTACATCAAAAACATCTCGAACTTCTTTAGAGCAAAATTGTTCCGTAATACGTAGTTAGTATATGGTCATAATAGATGGATGAGATAAAAACCCAATTATTAACTTTACTCTTCAGAACTTTTTTGAGGTAGTCGTAAGCTTTCCAGTCACTCCTTTATAAAATCCTTGGTTTTTTATATTTGAAACGTTCCATACCTCCAAAAAAGTTGTAAAATATCCAGCACAATTATGAAAAATGGAACGCAAATGAATGAACGAAAAGAATGAAACGTGTTAAGCTAGGTTTAGTTAAGTCGAGTAGATTTCGACACTAGCAAGACGCTACTAATACAGTTTAAATTAAGTCGAGCTTAATGACTAATGGGACTTTAACAAAATCTAGTTTTAAGAGCAAGTCGTGCAAGCCGCCCTTATAAACATAAAAATGTTTATAAGACCATCTTCACATGTTTGTCACGTTCTGTCATTACGAGATAAACACGATGTTTCTCTTAAAGCACAGGAAGTCGTGACGAAATGGAAAGTTAAACATTTACATTGTAGTGCTTTTGGAGAGGATATCAAAGGGAAAAGTCCTTTTGTTTGTTTGTTCTTAGCTGCTTTTGATGTTGTTTTATATGGAAATTATGGTAATAAAGGTATTAGGACGTATCTCTTATAAGTAAGGCTCAACTCACAATTGGGCAAGAGCCGAAATATCGCGACGTGTAATTTTTTTCATCAAACATATTCACCTCTATTTTCCTATTTTAACGGTACAAAGGCAGATGCAAATCCTGGTTCCATCTTCCATTTGTAATATGTTATAGCATCAGATATGTATTTTTGAGCTGAATAAAAGTTACTATCACATTAAGGGCGGCTTGCACGACTTGCTCTTAAAACTAGATTTTGTTAAAGTCGCATTAGTCATTAAGCTCGACTTAGCTTAAACTGTATTAGTAGCGTCTTGCTAATACTGAAATCTACTCGACTTAACAAAATCTAGCTTAACACGTTTCATTCTTTTCGTTCATTCATTTGCGTTCCATGTTTCATAATTGTGCTGGATATTTTACAACTTTTTTGGAGGTATGGAACGTTTCAAATATAAAAAACCAAGGATTTTATAAAGGAATGACTGGAAAGCTTACGACTATCTCAAAAAAGTTCTGAAGGGTAAAGTTAAAAATTCATTTCGTTTCTCATTCGTCTAGTATGACCATACACTAACTACGTATTACGGGACAATTTTGCTCTAAACAAGTTCGAGATGTTTTTGGTGTAGGTATTATAAATAGATATATATCAATATAGATAGATATCCACTTAATAACGCAATGGTATTCGCGCCATGGTGCATGCTGTAAAATTCTGAGCTCTGTCCTAAAGAAGTTCAATATGTATTAGTACAATAATTACATAGACGACGTTCAGCCTTCTTAATGTTCCCACTGCCGGGATACAGGATTCCTCTCTAAGAGAAGGAATGGGCTATAGTCCGCCACTCTGGTCCAGTGCGAATTTGTGATTATTTTTCCTTCACCATTTTGAGAGCAAAAGTGATGAAAAAATTAAAAGTAGTGAGAAAATCATAATTTTAACCCAACTTGGTTAGGAAATGGGGTAGCGAGGTAAGACGGGGACCGGGTGTCATTTAGCAGAAGTTTTTAGTGTCGCAAAAAGTTTGGTCAATAGTGCGCACGTTGTAACTTTGCAAGTATTGGCAAAAATTGGCCTAAAAATGAAAAGGAGAGTTCATGAGTATGACAAACTCTTACAAACTGTTAAACCTTTCCGACTTTGTTAACTGACTTTGACTACACTCCATGTTAGCATGCTGTTTGCTGATAAAGAGTTTGCAATATTGCTTCGTCATCAATCCAGACTATCCGTAGGATAAAGATATAAGATCCTTGATGCAACTGTTTGCTTTTGTTTATGTCACAAAATCTAGATTTAGCAATTTAAACCGCCTACCATGCCGGTTTAAATTTGACATTTCTTTAAGTCTAGCTTTACGCTAAACCGATGTCGTGCAATGCGTTAAGTTCGATTTAAGCTTAAGTCGAGTTTAAATCACACTAAATCTAGATTTAACTGAGACGTGCAAGCCGCCCTAAGTTCCTTAATTTCTCAAAGCCTTTGGAAGGTAGGATTCTGGCATCATTCATTCTTAATTGTACTCAGCGATACGGCAGCTGACGAGTTCAAACGTCATTAACGAATGTTAAAAAGCCTCTGAATTGGTTTAACACTGCGATCCGAACACTTTCTGCGCATTGTAGTTGAAAACAGGATGCGGCTCGACTATTCAACGCTGAAGCAGTGTGAGGTGTGCTTTATCATGACTATTTGGGATGACAGCCTTTGAGACTTGCATTCATAATATACCACAACTATCACACAACGCCGTCTAGTCTCAAGCTAAGCTGAGTTTGTGTTATGAGTACTAGACAGCTGTTAAACATACTTATATATTTCTAAATATATACATATTATAGATGATAAATTACACCCAGACATAGAACAAATGTACGTGCTCATCACACAACATTTGTCCTGGGTGGGAATCGAACCCACGACCTCCGGCATAGCAGTTAGGGTCATTAACTACTAGACTGACAGGCCAGTCAGTGCATAAATGATGCTTACAGACCATTCACCACGCCCTAGCCCTCTAGGTCTCTTCTAGTTTGTCGGCTTCTGATTCTAATCAGAGGAAGGCAAATAGTTTAATAGCTTAGACAAATGAAGCGCATGAGCAAAGAGTGTGTATCATAGTTGTGATGCGACATGCTCGGGGCCTCGGAGGACTACGCTCTCATTCACTCTCGCTTCTGTAATTAAGCCGGTCCTTCCGGTCGCATTGGGATCTAGTTCAAGTAGTTCGCCCATGGGAGCGTTTTAACTACCCAGTTCGTTGCAAATTTTGCAAGATAAAGAGAATACGTACAAAAAATTATTTACTGGACTCTGTGTTTCTTGATTTTAACCTGCAATGACTGTAAAGAGCTTTAAGTCAAAAGTAAATAGGTTACTTCAAGTGTTAAGCAAGTGTGCTGCATCGTCGACATCATCGTTTACCATCAGATAAATTAAATATACTCTTTATTGTAGGTACACCATAAACACAACTTGGTACATTAGGACACTTAAAATTACTACGGTGTTACAATGGGCGGTCTTATCGCTAAAGAATTCAGGTGTGATAACGGTCAAAAGCGACCCTGTCAAGAGTAAAAGAATAAAAGAAACAGCCAATTAATAAAAGACATGTCTGTGATATCTGATTTCTGAAAAATAATTTAGTAATATTCAAGAATAATATCTAACTTTTATCAAAACTAAACACAGCAAACCATATGGCACGAAATAAAAAGCCTCATAATATTTTAAGCTTAAAATAAATACGAATAATACCAAACTATTTACCAAATCGATATCTACCCAAAAATAATACCGACAAGTTATCAACATTACTAGCAATCGCTACCAACAAAGTAGAATCTACTGCGATTCAAGCTGTGAACTACTAAGGGGTGGAAAGACAAAACAATCTCCCTTCTGCTCACCACCCTCACCCTGCACTTTAATAATAAAAATAGACGGCAGGAAACTAAAACTGGGACTGTCAAAAACACCGAAAGTTTTGAATCCATTGCTGCCTTTGAACATGTTAATTTTCAAATAGTGGAATTCAACAAGCAATGGACGGAATTTGGTAGATATTTTGGGGAGAATAATGAGGGGACCAGGATTATCGACCTAACAGATGTGCAAGGGGCGAACGAAAGACAATATCGATCTTTCAACGCTGCGCGTGCGCTTATATTGATTTTAGCGTGAGTTCGGTGTGGGGTTACCGTTGAGGGGAGATTGTTTGAATACTTTGATTCAATATTTTGTGTTTGGAATATGAATTTAATGTACGAATTTGGGTTGGGATTGAAGATATGAATATTTATACTAAGAATACCGTAATTAGCGATTCCCTCTCTTAGAGAGGAGGCCTGTGTCCCTGCAGTGGGAACATTGAAAAGGTTGATGATGATGATGACCGTAATTAGAGACATAATAAAAAGACAATAGGTGTGCGAACGTTGGCATTCGCTCGGGGCTCAAGAGTTTAAATTTTATGTATATAGGCGGACTAAGGCTGAGGCTACATTAGACCGCGACGCGACCTGCGACACATGAGCGATTAAAACAAGTAAATGAATGCTCACGTATATGGCTACACCGTACATCAAATATTACTACCGATCTTTGATTTCTGTATGCGATAGGAACAACATTACTGAAATCACGGCATCGGCTACATCAACATATGAGCGAAATTGAAGCGAATTTATTAGAAAATTTCTCACTTGCACGACTAGTTCAATAGTGCTGCTAAATATGCGTGTGGCTACATTATGCGTATACTTTACCGCGACGGATGATTTGATCGCTCTTGCTAATTCGTTGTTGAGCATGTGTACTGTAGCCATGTCATCGCCGAATATACGCGCATATCCGGAATTTCGCTTGTAATGTAGCCATACTATGTTTTTCTCGTTTCGCTCTTCTAGTCGCATCGCAAATCGCTCCCTACTGTAGCCTCAGCCTTAATGCAAGTCAAGGTATTCTCTCCTGGCAACCGTTTTCCTCACCAGTCACACGTCGTTTATACCGCGTACATCGAGGGACTGGAACAGTTTGCCGGCTGCAGTCTTTCCATCAATTAATTTAGGTGTCTTCAAGGCTAGAGTGAATAGGCTATTAATAAATAAACTAGTGTGCCTCATTATTAATTGCATCACTTCTTTCCATCAGATGGGATCGTAGTTACGCATTAGTTATAGCAATTTAAAAAAAATGCCTTTATAATTAAAGGAAATCTTGTGCATAATTTTACGCTCTTAGTCCCAATAGCTGTGCGTTGATATGTCAATTTGTCAATTTCTCCTTTTATATACATATATGTATAGATAGATAGATAATTCTTTTTTGCTATAGACCTCTGATATTATATTCGGAACCGTTATTAAACTAAGAACACAATTAGGTCAAGGCGACATAAACGTAGCTGCGTTGTCATTCAGGACAAATGCAGCAGCGGATCAAATGTGCAAGCGCATAAAACAGTCGTAAACTTTTATTGATGCATACACGCGGACACAATCCGCTGTTGCTATGGGCACGGACGCTGTGGAAAGCCGCGATATTAAGGTGTGTCCAGACCTGGTGGAAACGTCGCTTACGAGCCGCATGCATACTTTTTTATGGTAGGTAAAAACCATCCAAAGACGAATCCCTCGCTTGGGTGGGGCGGAAAACAGTGTCAGACTCTTACTGACTAAACAACCTACCCCGTTCCTACATTGCCATACATACCAGGGTCTTAGCCTTGCTTTCAGACACAAACCCTTGGCCCTAATTGGCTTCGACCCTTTTGCAGGGTCCCTACGGTAACGGCACTCTTGAGCTTAGAGAAAACCTTTACATTGATGACATTAGTGCAGTTTTGACGTTAACGCAGTGTGAGAGTGCAATAAGTTAAAGCTTTGTGAGACAACATAATGCCATTTGAGCGCTACAGCGGACTTAAACTTTTCTGTATTTTGACAAATAGTTTCTATGAATGTGCTTGTCTATAAGTCGATGCCCCAGGTTGTGGTTATCAGGAAACACAGTCTCTTTCTTCTAGAGAGAAGGCTTAAGCCTTAACATTGGAAACATTATAAGACCCAGTATGGTATTGCTAAAGAAATCGTTATATTGCCGTTTAGTCACCTCCTCGCATACCTTCCATTGCTTTAAAAATATACAATATATTTAATAGTTCATTTAAGTATGCTATAATATTATGGGCATAGGGTATTTACCTTAGCACCCATCTAATCTCAGGTACCGTTGTGGAAACCTGTAGTTGATGGCCTCTACTGCTAATGGTTTTTTTTTTATGGTAGGTAAAAATCATCGAATGACGAATCCCACTCTTGGGCGGAGCGGGAAACAGTGTCAGACTCTTACTGACTAAAGAACCTACCCCGTACCTTCCTTGCCTTATTCCCAGAGCCCCGGTGTAACGCTTTCGCATCAACCCTCAGCTCCGGGAGGCTTCGACCCTGCAGGGTCCCTACGGTTTGCTTACAACTCCTTGAGGCGCGCGGGAACGGAGCGCGCCGTCGACGACTTGGGCTCGGTCTGGACTGCTACCAGACGACCGGATGGCGAGCTACCCATTGCTCACCGTCCGCAAGCCAGTGTCTACGGTGGCCGGATATCGGCAGGATCGCGGCGGCGACGGCTACGGCGAGTGCGCCGTTGCCTTTGCCTTATGCGGTCAGCCTCCTCCTTTACGAGCATTACTGCCTCGCAGAAGGAGGCGACCGCCTGCCACTCCTCCTCGCTGCGGACCATGGCCTGAACCAAGGCCCGGCGCGAGAGGTCGCCGCCGCCGATCACCCCCACGAGGGCACGGCGTTCCTCTTCCCAAGCGGGGCACACTTCTACCGTGTGCTCCACCGTGTCCTCCGGGCTGGCCACACAGTGGCGACACCCGGGCGTCTCTTCCGCACGGATCCGGTGCAGGAACCTCCCGAACTTGCCGTGTCCGGTGAGGACCTGCGTCATGCGGAAGGTGAGGACGCCGTGAGGTCTATCCAGCCACGCCTCAAAGAGGGGCACTACTGCCGAAATTATGGCGTGCCCAGCGCTGGGTTGCGACAGTCGCTGTTTTTATTTTTCCCTACTGCTTATGGTGGTAAGGAAAAATAAAAATTCCCTTGTGAATCTTATAAAGATTTTTTCTCCTTGCCTCGTCGCTCGTTTGCTCTTGCTTCGTCGTTTATACCGCGTACATCGGGGGACTGGAACAATTTGACTGCTACGGTCCTCCCGATTATAATTTGGGTGTCTTCAAGGCTACAGTGAATAGGCTTTTAATTAACTAGTGCGCCTCACATCAACGATTGCATCACTGCTTACCATCAGGTGGGATCGCAGTCAAGCACTATTTTATATCAATAAAAAAAAAAGAAAAACCCATAATTGTGTCTCGCAAGTAAAAAATGCGAATTAAAAAAATGTGAACTAATCTATAATCTAATTATAAAGAAAAAACATAACGATTTATACGAATTTTGTTCTTTATTTTTTACAAATACGAGTATCATGAATCCGGATATTTTCCTTATTACTTGTCATGAATACAAACCAAATGCAAGCATTACCTACAATATTATTATGGACATAATTATGCTCTTTTAATCAAGTATATGCAGTATCTACCAGGAATGTTACGAATATATAATTTAGGATTCGGATACGGACGGATGTAGGCTTCAGGAATAATAGTAGTATACTGGTTTCGGATATTCCATTAATTCGGGTTTTCTGCTTGTAAAAAGTAAAATACAAAGGCCAATGCAAATGGCTATGCTCGGAATATCCTTGCGTGGTCAATTCAGAAATGAAGATATGTGGTTAAAGAAATTTATTCTCATAAAAGACTACAGTCACTTACATGAGAAACATATATAAAAGTGCTTATTATACACTTCTCATCAAAAAAATCGAAACACCTTGCAAGTTTACGTTTTGTCAGGATTATCAGAAAAATGTGTACATTTAGGAATAAATGTTAAATGTCGTTTAATAGTGAGTAATATGAGCTTATCAAATCTTAATGTTAATGTTCTAAATTTAAATGAATTTTTCATAGGTTTCGTATTTTGTTAAATGAGTCATTTTTATTCCGTATGGAGTATAAAGGAAATGGATAAAACAACACACGTAAATGAAAAAAAAAGCTAAAAAACGTTTATTTAATAACTTGTATTCCCTCCCCGAGCTCTAATTACTGCTTCCATACGGTTCTTCATCGATCGGATGAGAGTCACGATCACATGCTGTGGTATATTGTCCCATTCCTCTTGGATTGCATCTTGCAGCTGGCTAAGTGTTTCTGGGGCAGGATCTCTTGCTCGAATTCGTCTCTTTAATTCATCCCATAGATGTTCAATGGGATTCATGTCCGGGCTTCTTGCTGGCCATTCCATAATAGAGATATCGACTTCGTTAAGATAATCTCGTACGACGCCCGCGGTGTGAGCCCTAGCATTGTCGTGCATGAATATGAAGCCGTTGCCAATAAAATGTGCATAGGGCATCACATGAGGCTCGAGACACTCTTCGACGTACCGATGACAGTTTAGTGCAGGCAGACGTGGCCCAGACACGAAAGCAAGCTCTGTCTTACCGTCGGCGCTGATTCCTCCCCAAACCGTCCACGAACCGCCACCATAGCTGACCTTTTCTTCAATGCAGCATTGTGCATAGCGTTCTCCGTCTCTTCTGTAGACCTTGTTCCTTCCGTCGTTACCATACAGCATAATTTTACACTCATCAGAAAAGAGAACTTTGCTCCACTGTAGGTATGACCAATTTAGGTGCTCACGTGCAAAGTTAAGGCGCGCTCTTCGATGGTCTGTAGTTAATTTCGGCCCATTTGCTGGCTTATGCGGTACCAGTCCACGATCCTTCAACCTTCTTCTAATTGTAGAGTCACTTACAGCCACCCTTCGTACAACACGAAGCCGCTGCTGCAGTTGAAAAGCGTTAAGGCGTCGATTTCTTAAAGAAGTTGTTACAATAAATCGATCATCTCGCTCAGAAGTGACCCGATTCCTGCTAGATCCTGAACGGCGCGTGAACAAACCAGTCTCCCGATAACGTTTATAGACTCTATGAACAGATGACAGGCTTAGATGCAGTCTTGCAGCCACAACACGCTGACTAAGGCCAGAATCCAGCAATGCCACAACTTGGGCGGCTTCTGTGGGCGAAGTATCCATACGTTTTAGAAAAAAAACCTTTTTTCAGACGTCCCAAAGTCACAGTATTGAAATAAAAAACAAAAAGTTTAAGGATAGGCGCCAATTTTTAGTTTTTAAACGCTAAATGTACTCCAACCCTAAACACACATTTGTCTCAAAACAGTGATTCATTTCGTTTATAAGATAAACAAATGAAATTCTAATTTTGAATTTAGAATTTTCGCTTATTACTGTAATGGCCAAACTGCCAGCTATAATATATGTATTTTTTTTCATCGTATGAATTCTTTTTTGTGTTAAATTCGGACAGAAACAATGAAAACGGAAGTGTTTCGATTTTTTTGATGAGAAGTTTATTAACATCGTTCGTTTTTTTGTTTATTAAAATGGGTACCTACTTCCACAATACATTCAATAGTGGGTGGGTTGGTGGAGATATAATAAGATATCCGCAAGAGAACTTAGGTTTTTTTTATGTTAGGTGAAAATCATCGAATGACGAAACCCGCTCTTGGGCGGAGCGGGAGACCAGTGTCAGACTCTTACTGACTAAAAAACCTACCCCGTACCTTCCTTGCCTTATTCCTGGAGTCGAGGTAACAGTTTGCACCACCCTAGGCTCCAGGAGGCTTCGACCATGAAGGGCCTCTGCAGTTTGCTGACAACTCCTTGAGGCGCGCGGGAACGGTGCGCGCCGTTGACGACTTGGACTCGGTCTTACCAGACGACCGGACGGCGAGCTACCCATTGCTCACCGTCAAGAGAACTAAGGTTGCTGTCAGAGGAAGGCCTCTCGCAAAGCGTAAAGTACCTAGACCAATGACCATCTATATGGCCAATATAATTGGCCAGATCATTGACACGCTAACATTTGACAATATTTGAATAAATAGTTAGATCGTATCAATGAGAATTTTAGAGAATTTTTATGGTATTAAAGGGTCTAAAGAAATGCCAAACGAGGATTCAAATATCATCAAACTTTAACGTTTAGGAACGATCTGGCCAGTTTTATTTGGCCATATAAATGATAAATAATATTTATTTTGTAAATAGGTTTAAAATAACACTTTTACACGTCAATATATTTTCTTTTCGTCAGTTTAAGCTAAATGGTCCGGTTTTTCCTAGCTACTACCCTATCATGAAGTAGTTCATGCAAAATAGGAGATTTTCAAAGGTCTTTTCTGGATTAATAAAGCAGCTTCGGATATTTTTTTTTATTTTAACTAATTGTAAACAAACACGACACGAATCTTTTTGGCTAAATTCTAAATAACTAATGAAAATTACTTATTTATTTTGTTGTTTTTTTTTTTCAATATGAAAAAAATTAACAAACAACTTTTTGTTAATTTTATCATATTTAAAAAAAAAAACCGAAACCTAAGTTTAATGACCAACTAACTGCATCTACAATACATATGCTGAACATCTACAGTCTGGACCAAGCCAGTCATCGACGGCGCGCTCTGTTCCCGTGCGCCTCAACGAGTTGTCAGCAAATGAAGAGGTCCAACTGCAGGGCTGAAGCCTACTGAGGCCGGTCCGGTTCCTGAAACGAAGTTCCGACCCTGGTACGAATCGAAGGCTAAGAAGGAATGGGTTGGGTCGTTTGGCCTGTAAGAGTCACTGTGTAGATGATTTTTCTCACTATAAAAAAAAAACATCTAAAGTCTGCCGTCAACCGTATCTTATTAGTTTTTTATGCACTTATGGCCTTACATAGAATTCAATTACAAGAATCATTGACACTGCCAACAAAAGAATCCATCATGTAACCCCTTCATATTTCCCCACAAATCATTCCCACTGCTCATAAAAATGCACTTCCTATAGAAATTATCGCATGCCTACAACTGACGTGAACAAAGCATATTTCTATGACAAGTGAAAACCTTGAACTCTGACGCCGTCATACACAATTATTGCACTTAACTACTCGTTTATCAGACTGCACTGATTACTTACATGTAGATTGTTAAGCGGAATTCACAGGGCAAATGAAAAATTGACGCAATAACGAATTGTGACGTGCATTTGTCATAATTTGTACTCACAATACTTTTTACGTCCAATTTAAACAAATAAGCTAGAAATCAAAACATACATTAGTGTAAGAGTAATCCAGTAAAGACCTCAGAAAATCTGCTATTTTACGTGTGACTTTCCCTAATGTACCTACTCCTATATTAAAAATATAAAAACGTACTTCTATAGAAGTCTTGCTCATTTAATCGAGATTCTAAATAATGACCTTTTTTTTAAAATCCTTAAGGATTTAATAAAAACACGTATTTCTTGGAACAAGTTTTGTGAAACATTCGAGTAAATCGTAGAATTACCGAATGCCAACAGAGTTTTGAGGTGTTATCTCTCTTTATTCGCATTACTTTTGCATCAAACATCACTTTGTCGTTAAGGCGACTGGGGAAGGTCTCTTTCACAAGACAAGAACGTCTCTCAAACTCTATTGAAACGTTTTTATGTTAGTGTTTGAGGAAACTAAACTAATACTTAAGTAAGGTATGGCCTGAAGGAGAAAGCTACTTCTAGTAATACATATAAACACAGCCTAACAACTGTCGTCCGTCACACCGCCTGCCCCAGTAATGACGTGGAAGATAAAGCTGCAAAGCCTAATGTGTGTGGTCGGAAGCTGTGTCATCATCATTAGGTACACCATCAGTTTCGTCACCTTACTTGAAGGAGTTATGTTAAACAAAGTGTGTCTTATCGCCTCTTTGATGTGTTCCGGGATGAAAAGTCGAGTAAATTGTATTTAATTTACATGGTGCTTGCTTCTATATACAAACTAGGTTTTGCCCGCGGCTTCGCCCGCGTGGTATTGGGGTTAATAAAAAGTAGCCTATGTCCTATTCCGCAGTGTCCTGTCCCTATGTACTATACCTGTGCCAAATTTCATCCAGATCCGTCCAGCCGTTGGCGTGATTGAGTAACAAACATCCCAACATCCAAACATCGTAACTTTCGCATTTATAATATTAGTAAGAAAGTAAGATACCTTTCCTCTTTCTTTGGTGTTCATTTATCAATTGTCTAGTACCCATAACACAAGCTCTGCTTAGCTTGGGACTAGACGACGTTGTGTGATAGTTGTGGAATATATTATACTAGGTTTCTGCCAGCGGCTTCACCCGTTTGTAGTAGGTTTCTCTATGGCATTAAGTCCGCCTTTGTACTTATTATGTGCATAAAGTTTTTATAAATAAATAAAATTATCAATATAAAAAATGACAATGCCACTTTTCGTTGTAATTTTATAACTTAAGAACGGGTTCACCTATCCAAACCAAATGTTTAGGCTTTGTTCGGATTATTTAGTAGATGGTTTATGTGAAGTTTGCACAAAATCGGTCGAGCGGTTCATCTACCACATTTTCTATTGCCGGGGGTGAAGTCGCGGGCAAGAGCTCGTAATATGTAAATAATCCCGTGAGCCTGCATTTAGGTGCCTATTCGAATCAAAATACAGTAATTATGATTGCCATCTAACTGCATGACAATTTACTAAATGCATCTAGCAATGCATTATTTTATGATATACCCAACACAACTTTCAAAACAACGCTTTTATCAGATGTCAAAGGCAACGGCGCTTGCGCCCCAGACGCCCCCGGGATTCCGATCCCTATTTCCGGCCATCGTAGACGCGGGCTGGCGGACGTCGAGCATTGGGTAGCTCGCCGTCCGGTCGTCTGGTAATCGTCTGGACCAAGCCCAGTCATCGACGGCGCGCACTGTTCCCGCGCGCCTCAAGGAGTTGTCAGCAGCCGTAGGGACCCTGCAGAAGGGTCGAAGCCAATTGGGGCCAAGGGTTCGTATCTGAAAGGAAGGCTCTGGCCCTAGTATGTATGGCAATGTAGGAACAGGGTAGGTTGTTTAGTCAGTTAGAGTCTGACACTGTTTCCTGCTCCACCCAAGGGCGGGATTCGTCATTGGATGATTTTTACCTACCATAAAAAAATGTCTACCCACGCAATTTTTATCGTGACATAACAAAAATGTCAAACTACTTACACACGATCGTAATACTTGATAATTGCGTGCCTTGCTCACGTGCCCTTTATTACCCGATGATCTCCGATGATGCCCGATCGTAACCGAATGTAATCGTCACCTCAAATTGGCTATAAGACGCGTGCGCAATATAGCGCGTTATGCGTTACTAGAAACGATTTCTTTGTCGCTGCCTGCTAAAGGAATGCGTGTGAGATGCATTATATCTGGTAGATTGTGACTTGTGAGGTAATTTCCGTTAACGGTAGGGCTGTGCTGCGAAAAGTTTTGGCAGTGTGCTATGCAGTTATTGACGTACTCCATTAGTCCGTCACAATTTTATTTTAAATTTGATTTTTTTACGCTGAATAGCCGAATAAAGGTATAGGTAACGCTGCGGCATCCAATTTATAGGTCGCCACTCCAGAATCTATCGGTTCCAACGACCTCTCTCGTTCGTTCGTGAGCAATGTGCCCTGCCCACAACCACTTAAGTTTGGCGAATCTTCAGGGTATGTCGGTAACCTTGGTTCTCTTGCAAATATCTTCATTCCATCCAAAACAATACGTGGCATACAAGTTGAATCAAGACAGTATGATGACTGACTGTTAAGCCGGAGGTCGTGGGTTCGATTCCCAGCTAAGACAAATGTTTGTGTGATGATGATCATTAATTGTTCTGTGTCTAGGTGTAACTTCTACGCAACAACAGTAACAGTTGCTATCAAAACAAATTATATAATATTTAGTAACTAAGTAATAAATAAAACAAGCAGTGCCTTCATTCTCTCTTCTACCTAAATTATCTATGTTGTGCCCGACAGGGTCCATAATTGTGACTTTTATTTATTTCCATACCAACTATTATACATTATGGTACGCAATAAAGAATTGAGAATTGAATTGAGAAACTTATCTATAATATGTACCTATTTATTTAGAAATATTTAAGTATTTTTATCAGTTGCCTAGTACTCATAACACAAGCTTGCCTTAGCTTGGGACTGGACGACGTTGTGTGACAGTTGTGGAATATATTATTAAATTATGTTTGCTGCTTATTATATTAAGTCTGTATGGCAACCCTAGCCGGTAGATTGCACTTACACTAGCGCATCTACTCGCAAGTGGTGTAACGTAATGTGGTGGATCGCAATCTGGCTCGGATGCAGTAAAAATGGAAGGATTTGCACGCAACTGCCTTTTTGTTTTAGGATATCAGTGTATCGTTAGATATAGAGATCATTTGCTGCAGGATATTGGATTTGATTGCTTGGTACCTGCTAGAAATGTAATATCCTCATGGTCGATGGATTACGATAGTTATTTTTATAGGTAATACTTGTATAACATCATATTTGTATACTCTATAGATGACTGAAGGGAACATGGGTGGGTTTTGGTCTGTAAAAGTCTGACATTGAGGGGGAAAAATTGCTTTATAATTTTTCAAATTAAAAGAATATAGACAGATGTGTACCCATATTTTGCAAGCTATTTCCAAAGAGAAAAAATATAGTAGAGCTAACGATAGTTGCATAGAAAAAACAAATTCGTGCTAGTGTTCTTGCAGCCGATTCCGGATGAAATCGAGGGCTAGAGAGGCTTGGCAATGAGCTCAATCATTCAACATTCCTATTTTTTAAAATATTATATTCCAGAACTATCACACCACGCTGTCTAGTCTTAAGCTAAGCAGAGCTTGTGTTATGAGTACTAAACAACTGATAAACATACTTGTATATTCCTAAATACATACATATTATTGACTATCTTTTGCTAGCTTCTTTGTCCGCGTGAAAGTCAATTTCTCTATTTAAAATTTTACTTCTGTTTCACCCCCTTAGTAGAGGGTGAATTTTGGAAAATTCTTCTTCAGTGCTCGCCTGAGTCATAAAACTGACCAAGAACCTTTACTGACCAAAAACCTGGTGCAAAATTTTATATTTCTAGGCCCTGTAGTTTCATCTGCGTTGATATGTCAGTCAGTTTCTTCTTTTATATGTATGGATCAATTATAACCACCTCTCGCCTCACCATCAACGATTGCATCACTGCTTACCATCAGGTGGGATCGCAGGCAAGCACTACTTTATATCAAATAAAATAAAACATTATTTTTCTAAGTGCATTTAAAATGTTTCTTCTTCATCAAAATTATTTACATATCGAACTCATATCCGTCTCCAACCTTCACTTACATAATAAACACCTATTGCCTCTCAAAGTCAAATCAATGACCCATAAAAACCTCATCAAAACTAAAGGTCTCTGCACACAGCGGGCGCGGCGCGGCGGTTGTAATGTACAATACGTTCCAAATGAGAATAGGATCGATTGTCATGTTGTCACGTCACGATTTACCGTCAAATCGAGGCATGGTATTTTTAAAATTCAGTTTATTTACGAAAAATTTAATGTATTTACGAACTGTGAACGAAAAAAGTTTAATCAGAATCCAGTTTTTCTTCAATTTTACTCTTCTCCGAGTTCTTCAATTTTGCAAAAATATCTTCGATTTAATAATAATAATAATAAAAATTTATTTTCTCACCACAATATAACTTATATTACTACAGTATCTACATAACACAGTTTTACAATTATATTGTGGGAGACTGGTGCCTAAGCTAGACAAGAAGTCTGAATTTCAGGACGCCAGGACTCCCTCTCATTCGGAAATGGTTACATTATATAAATTATTATGCACTTACTCATTACTAAATGCGGCAAGATATTAATGACTAAACTTGTAAACAGAAAAAAAGAAAAATGATCATAATAATAGTTGATGAATTTGACAGTTCGGTGGTCGTTACATTCTGGTTATCGATCCTATTCTTATTTGAAACGCATAGTACTAGATATTAAGGACGACGCCACACAGAGCCGAGGTTACCGTCGCGTCGAGCGGGACGGCTCTGTGCGTCGCGTCGTCGTCCCGTCCCGCCGTGCCGCGCCCGCTGTGTGCAGAGACCTTATAAAACCATTCGACAAGACAATACATGGAATCACGCCATTGACGTCCATTACCAGCCATTGCCCCATCGCCCATCATCCATTGTGTAGTGTCATTGTAGCCATCGGCCATTGTCTGAGGCTATTCGAGCGTCGCGCAGGAATCGAATTCGCTACCGACAGATTGACACCCATTCAGGATGTATCGGGTCATGGTGGTTTGATTTCCGGTTAATGTTAAATTGTTGTTGGGTGATTGGCATTTTTGTAAATTAGTTTGAGTTTGGCGTCCCGGTTGGCTCAGTGGTTGAGTGATTGGTTGTTGAGCTGTGTGTCGCGGGTTTGATTTCCGCACGGATCAAATATTAGTATGGTTTATGGTTCCGAGTCTCTTATTGTTTTAGGTGAAAAATAATCTAATGACTTTTCTCGCTCTACGAGAGGGGCGTGTTAGACTTTTTCTGACTAAAACCAACCCGTAACCTACGATGGCCCTGGTATGAGAAGCAACGAAGGATGGGGGTCAGACTATCTCCTGCTCTGACCAAGGGCGGGACATCTCCCGTGGGTGGGGAAAATCATCCAATGACATCTTATTGGATGATTTTCCCCACCGAAAAAAGAAAGGACCCGGGTACATCCGATTGCTTCATTTTTAAAATAATAAAAGTTTATTCACAAAAAATGCAGATAGTACTTACTTGTTATACAAAATAGTTGTTGGTAGCTTTAAATTGCGCTTTCCTAAATTGTAGAGCAAATTTAAAGCAAAACAGGCGCTCAAATTGAATATTAAGAGCAAACTTATCGCGATTATATTATTTGACAATGAATAATGATCTCTCTGATGTTTTCTTAAACATACATTTACCTAAATCGCTATCTATTTATAATTTAGACAATACCATTTTATAATGTTACTAAAAGATTGTCAAAGCACTTTCATTTTCACTTCAAACACATGAAACATTCTAACAACTGTCAAACATTACACTGACCAGACACCGAGGCAATCTCTTACTTTTACTTATCGTAATTACAATCTCTATGTGTTACTGGGTAAGAACTTTGTATGACACAATTATCTTCTAATTACTCAGCCTCTAGACCTAATTATCTGGCTCGAGTATAACGTGGAACAAGTTACGCATAATACAGAACTAGTTATTTGCCCTAACTTCGTACGGGTTGCTTTTTATAGTGGGAATAATCACCGAATGACGAATCCTTGGGAGGAGTGGGAGACAATGTCAGACTTCTACTGAATTAACGACCCACCGTTCCTTCTTGCCTTAGTTTTAGGGCCCCGGTGTTCCACTTATGCATCAACCCTTGGCCCCAAAAGGCTTCGACCCTGCTGGGCCTCAACAGTTGCTGATATCTTCGTGATTCGTACGGTGGTAGAAAACGTTAAAATTCTCAGCTTTTTAATCGACTTCGAAAATGAGCCCATCAGGTGGGGTCGCAGTCAAGCATTAGTTTATGACGAATAAAAGAAATTTTGGTATGTATTTTTTTAAATGTAGGTTTGTTCACCGATATCTCGTTCAATTGTCGACTGATTTTGAAAATTTTTGTTTATTAATGCATGATAACTACTAGGGTCAAGAAATCAATCCGTTGTTTTTCCTGCAGGTGAAACCTTTTAAGATGATATATATGATAGCAAACAGACACTCAGACGGACATACTATTGTTTTATAATGTGTAAGGACAAATAATAATTAAGTTGGCGGATGTTATTAAATCGTGACAACTCAGATGAGATACGTATTTAATTGCTTGTAATTAATGCTTGGACTTAATTTACTTGACCGACAAGTTGGCTTTATAAAATAAAATTGTTAACAGTGAAAACAGGACAGGACGTTAGAAAACTTTGCTCTTTAGAGAGTTTATTGTTCATTGCTATATTGTTATTTTTAAAACACTAAGCCCGGCCGCACACCAGGCATACAATTGTTTCTCCACGATTGTAGCGCCACATTTGAAATGCGACACATTTAATGCCCCCATATATTCCTACGTGTGTCCGCACACCGAGGAAACATTTGTAGCGGGCGCACTTTGTGGCGAGACGTCACCCGCGCTACAATAATATTCAAGATCGAACCGGTTCGTTTTTTGTATCGCATTTTAAATGTGGCGCTACAATTGTGGAGAAACAATTGTATGCCTGGTGTGCGGCCTGGCTAACAACCTCTTAAGGGAGAGGTAATTGTACTCATTATTATGAACAACTTTTACTAGGGGACCAAACCAGAAAACGCCAAAAAACAATCTGCTGTTTCCTACATTTTGACGAGGTAAATGAACATAAATGTAGGGAAAAGCTGATTTAATTTTTGCGATTGTACTCAATAAAGTTGCCCTCGAATGTAAAGGGCAACTTTGCATTCGAGGTCAATGGTTCTTTTTCGCGTCATAGGTTTTCGGTAACATAGTCTTAATTATAAATATGCTTAATGCACTTGTTTCCGTTTTCAGAAGAAAACGGAAACAACAGCGAATGTCTTTCACTTTGACAAAATTCTTTCACTAAAGGCACAATACTGCAATGTAAAGCGATACGACACCGCATTGCAGAAAACTGCGATATTGCTACGACGCGATTTCGAGTGGCTAATAAATGGTATAGGTGACCATACAATGTGCGAAGCGAATCAATTCGAATGTTCTTAAGATGCGTTTTTCAAACTCGGTAGATTTTCAGTTTTGCGAGTACCTACTTGGGCTACTAATATTACGTTTCTTTGCTTCCCGCCTAGCCAAGTTACAATCGTTTCGTTTAGCGTGAACGAAGTTAAAGTTTTCCACTCATCCAATTCCTTTGTTCTAACGTCATCTCAACGCCTAGTCGCGTGGTCAGAATAAAGGTATTGGAGGCGTGACCAAATCCAAGCGTTCACGCTCAACGCAACTATTACAACTTATCTAGGGCTTATTATTATTACAACACTAGCTTTTGTCAGCGGCTTCGCCCGCGTACATAAAATATAGCCTATGTCACTCAGAAGTAAAGCAGCTTTCTGTAGTTGCTAAAATTTTTCCAATCGGACCAGTAGTTCCAGAGATTACCCCCTACAAACAAAAAAACAAACTAACAAAAAAACAAACTTTACCTCTTTATTATATTAGTGTAGATAAACGTTTTTTTATACCGTGTTAGATTTAAATAACAACCAACATTTTCTTTTGAAACCGTCACGAAATCTTCTAAAAAAATATAAAACAATGCTTGATTGTAATTAGTCCGTTAGTTACCCAGACAATGGGGTAGATGACAGACCGGTATAGTCCCTGTCATATCCTGTCGCATTGTCTCAATCTACCCACCCGTGACAGACTCGTATGATGCCAGTTACGAAGGGGGATTTTAATTTTTCTGTCAGAGAATAAAATGTGAGGACAGACAGTGATTTTTTGAAGACGACTCGTCGAGGACAGTAATTTGACAAGCTATTGTTTAAAAGGATGATTTTAGTAGAAATTGAAGTAATTTTTGTTGAACGTAAAAAGTTGTTTGGGTAATTTATTTTAGATGATTAATTCTCTTATATTATAAGACATTTCCTCTGCTTGAGTTAATTTTGTTGTCAGTTTTAGTTAGCTATTTAGAGATAATAATTGAAGGGTTTTTTTAGTTGTCATGACTGAGGAAGTGTCCTTGAAAAGGCTTAGAATATGAGCTGTTTTACCCAACGAGCTCCTGAGGGATGAGATTTTCGAAAGTGTTGATGTATTTACCGTTTTTGTAACTTTTGAAAGTGTGACCGAATCCCTACAACTTAATGTGGTAACTGGTAATTAGTGGCCAATACTAAAATATTCTATTGTAGTCATGATGAAAAATAACTTTTATTATGGAACCAATCCAAAAAATTGACAAATAAAGACGTTTATGTTCGTCTAACTGGTCAAAATGTACTGATTTATTTTCGCGATTTCAGGTTTGATCCTATAGTAAAAGTTGTTTGTTATCGTGACTACAATGACGTGTTTAAGGTATCGGTCACAAATTATTACCTGTCCTATACAGAGGTAGGTAGAAAGACTGGACAACTATTTATAACGCAAAGAATGATAGTTAATTATACTTATTTATAAAAGGGGTTTATAGCAATTGAATTTGATGTGGCTGACGATGGAGCACGCTTGCCTAGAAGTAACCCATTCACTCTTGACTTAAAGACCCCTTGGTTGTAGCTATCAGGAAACACAGACTCCGGTAGGGAATAATATAATGTATCATTGCATAGTACAAAACAAAGTCGCTTCCCGCTGTCACTATGTATGCTTAAATCTTTAAAACTACGCAACGGATTTTCACATTTTTTTAATAGATAGAGTGATTCAAGAGGAAGGTTTATGTGTATAATACATGCATAATATATTTAATATCACCCGTGCGAAGCTTGGGCGGGTCGCTAGTTACAAGTATACCCTAAATTGTATGAGCATAACAACAGCAAAATACACGTATTGACTGTCACACAAGAGTGACTAGGTTGGGCTCATAATGATCAGTTCGATCAGCTGTGACGGACACTTCCGATTGCGGAAGGGAGCGTCCTGTCTCATGTTACATACCAATTTATTGATTAACTGGTTACTAAACTAAAAAATAATATCTACCCCTATCTTCTAAATCCAAACCCATCCCAAGGTTGTCTTTAAAACATCGCTTTTAGCGATAAGACCGCCAATTGTAAGACCTTAGTAATTTTAAGCTCTTAATGTACTAAATTTTACTAGCACTAGTTTATTGGAATAAAAAAAATATTTTTGGTATACCTACAATGCTTCTTATACAATTGTTATTATTTAGGTATAGCTGTTGGTTCTCCTTAGAATAAATAAATAAATAAAGAGTATATCTCTCTATCTTCACCATTATTTCAGCTAAAAGACGTCTTATGTCTAGACATAGGGTTCCCTCAAATGTCGCCACAACGACCGGTCTTATGCGTTCTGCTTTTATTGGCTTGGTTTTGTGACTCTCATCAGGTTATCAGTCCAATATCTGCGACACCTTCCAGATCTGCGTCTGCTGCTTCGATCCCGATTTCCGGCCACCCTAAGTGCGGGATTAGGTAGCTCGTTGTCAGCAGTAACCGTTTGCTCCAGGCACGCTTCAAGGAGATGTCAGCAAATCGTAGGGGACCAGCAGGGTCAGTTTACTGGTCAAGGGTCTGCTTCTGGGCTGAAGATTCGGCCCAGTTATGAAAGGAGAAGATAAAGAGGAGTTAGTTTAAAGTCAGTAAGAGTCTGGCAATGTCTCCTACTCCTTCCAAGGGCGGGAGACGACATTGCTTGATTCTCCTGTAGTGCCAATCACAAGTTCTTCGCGCGATTTGAACATATAGAACAGCTTTAAATCAACTATCGCGCAGTAGCCCGCCAGACTTAACTCCTGTCCGGTCGGAGGATCCTCCCTTTTTAAAGGAGGTATGTGGGACTTTACTCTCTGTTCCGCATACCTCCAAGTCCTACTTAAAAAATAAGAACCTTTCGATTTTATCAACTAATTGTTCTACGAGCTATGTGCCCCGGCCCGTACCACACATAGTCATTATTCTAGATAATGACCCTTAAACTATCATAATTGTAAACTAAAGACCACACTTAAGGACCACACACAGTTCACACACAAATACTAATATTGTACATAGAATCACTAGGTTTTATTGCCTAGGAGACATATTAATACATCAGACATTGACATAGATTGCTCCTTACGTTGTAAAATACAACTTAGTTGTTTTTTATTACTATGTTTTGAGTTGTAGACTTATTATTACTAAGGTTAGGTACTATAGTTTTGTAAATCTTCGGTTTTGTTTTAGTTTTTGGAGAAATACTTTATTTACCATCAACTTGAGTATAGAAGAAGAGACACTAAAAAACCCTTTACTGATTAAAACTAACTAAAAGCAGTTTCTCTCAGCAATTCACAGCTAGCAATGCAATCACAACCCTGCTGTCTGCGTAGCGTAGGGACCCTGCAGAAGGATTGAAGCCAATTAGGGCCAAGGGTTTGTGTCTGAAAGAAAGGCTCTGGCCCTAGTATGTATGGAAATGTAGGAACGGGGTAGGTTGTTTAGTCAGTAAGAGTCTGACACTGTTTCCCGCTCCACCCAAGGACGGGATTCGTCATTGGATGATTTACCTACCGTAAAAACAAACCGTACTGTCGGGAATCTGATAGATATGCTTAGTTGCATCTTGCTTCCATCGCGTTCCCGTGACTCTCACCAGGTTATCGGTCCAATTAGTGACAAGCCTTCCAACGTCTTTCAGTGCATGGTTACCACTTCAGAACTGTTCGGTCCATCCATTCTACGAGCAATGCGCTATGCCCAGTGACACGTAAGTTTGGCGATTCTTCGGCTAAAATGATGATGAAGCTAACTGCCCAGCAACAGATTCGAATTGTCACCCGTTTAAACTGATGGTTTAGAAGAAGTTAAAGACTACCATTATCTAAATAAAACGGTTTGCACCTAACTTCCTATACAAAGACATCTATTTAAGCAAACTGCTTCCTATGTTGAAGAGCTCTCAAGTGGCTCATTACGACGAAAACTCGACAAACGCAATGCGTGGCTGAGATTCCATTAGAGGCAATGTGGACGCGCGTCGTTGCTTCCAAGATTATAGTTAGGTGCTGTCTACAGTGGCGGTTGTCTAGTTGCTGAAGATTAATATACAGTGTTAAATTTTGGTCGTTTTAATCCTCTGGAACCCTAGATTCGGTATATGAAACACTATCGATTGGTAAAGATAAAATTAAAAAATCAAGTTCTTTTTTTTACTAAAACTAAAATTAATTTCCGCGTATACGAAATTCATATCTTTAAGTAAAGAACAGTGGTGTGAATGACTTGTAGGTCACAGGTTTAATCCCAGCCAGGCGAATTACTTTGTGTAATTTATTTCATCAACACTGGAAAACATCGTGAGAAAACCGGCATGTCCCCTCTAGGACATGCCGGTTTTCTCAACTCAAACTCAACTGGGTTGGTTCTAACCAAAAATACAAAAACATGTGACATCCACCAATTCGCACTGGGCCCGCGTAAAACTAAGCAACGGATTTTGATAGAGGTTTTTTAATAGACAGCGTGATCCAAGAGGAAGGTTTATGTGTTGTTGTTACATGCATAATATATTCAATATCAGAACCGGTGCAAAGCTGGGGCGGGTCGCTAGTTAATTATAAAGAGATAATATTTATGAGTGCATATTTAAGCTAACGCTTAACTTATAGTGTCTGAAACTACTACAACGGTAATAAATTCGTGGCAACTACCAAGACCGTGTTCAATCAACTTCAGTATAAACTAGCCTTTACTCCATAACACCGTGATATACAGCCGACAGCCATGGCGACATTGACCCGGGTAGCGTAGGTTATGGTCACAGATCTGTGTTAATGCCATACCATGAGATACTTTAATTCCTGACGCGTTTTTATGGGTTTTTAACCGTTGACAGCTTTGATTATGGGAATGGTTGATACGGGTTATACAACCATGCGTTGAGTATTTGATACTCCATGTGGATTGGATCATATGGTCCGGGTTAGATCGCGTTTCTATCTACCATTCCCTTGGTCAAAGATATTACCGTGACTAATATAAAATACACCGTTAAATTTTGGTCATTTTAATCTCTTGGAGGGACATGAAACACTATCAATTTGTAAAGTGAAACCAAATCTGAAATCGCGAAAAAGTCATCAAGCTCAGTACATACTGACAGTTCAATATTGATATTAATCTTTCAGAAGTAATGTTCAATTTAAAATCATTTATTTACTCTTAAAATTATTTCCGACCACTAACTAGAAAATAATCCCGCATACAATCAATACGTACCTACCAGTTATTAGCCAATAGACCACAGATATAGATATGCCTAGATAACGCAAGCATCACGATCTGTATGGGAACAAAGCGTGCCATTTTTTGACTACCTATTATGGCGTCACAAGCACTATTTGTGATGAAAAAATCCAATCGATTCAAAGACGCCGCCGCGTACGGCGGCGTCCCCCTTACTCCAATCATTTTTATATTTTTAACTGATGTCCGACTAGCGCTGTACACCGATGAGAGACTGATCGCGAAAGTGACCACTTACGATTTTTGTATGTAAGCTAGGCACGCGAAGTAGTTGCTCTTGCGTTATCTATGTATATCTATATCTGTGCAATAGCCAGTCGTTTCACACGCCAAGCCAATAACCCTGGTGCTCAGCGCAGTGTACATGCAGTAGTCGACCATAGATACCATGTGCCAATGAGCCTGTGGTCGCAACCGACAGGCAGACCGCACTTCCGCGGTGACATTCTCTATGGTTAGTGACGATAGAGCTGGGATCATGTCCTGTAATGTGGGAAATATTGTGGGCTATTTATGTCTTGGTTGTGTCGTAGAATACCTCTTAGATTTTCTTTGAGAATATTTTGAGAGGATGCTTTAGATAGAAAATGTTATATTAGTAGAGGAAAAGACAGATTATTTAACTTGTAAATGATATTTTTTATATTGCAAACTTATTGTAGTGTTTGACTGCGATCCCACCTGATGGTAGAGAAGAGTGATGTAAACTTGACTGGCCTGTCAGTCTAGTAGTTAGTGACCCTAACTGCTATGCGGGAGGTCGTGGGTTCGATTCCCACCCAGGACAAATGTTTGTGTGATGAGCACCATCATTTGTTCTGTGTCTGGGTGTAATTTATCTATAATATGTATGTATTTAGAAATATATAAGTATGTTTATCAGTTGTCTAGTACCCATAACACAAGCTCTGCTTAGCTTGGGACTAGATGGCGTTGTGTGATAGTTGTGGACATATTATTATATTATATTATTAATTGTTGATGGTGAGGTGCCCTTTTTTTGGAAGGGATAAAATGATTTTTTTTATGTTCTGTTTTGGAGACAAGTATTAATGATATAATAAATAAAAAAAATGTATGTCTATTTTTTGGAGATAAATAGGTATCGCCAAGTATTTATAGTTGTCCCCGCACGAGGATTGACTCGTGCGGGGACAACTATGTACAGATACATTGGTATCTGAGAAGATATGTTGTTAAGAAAAGAGAGGATGTCAAGAAAATAGAGGAAGGGAGGGGATACATTGGTATCTGAGAAGATATGTTGTTAAGAAAAGAGAGGATGTCAAGAAAATAGAGGAAGGGAGGGGAGCTCGAGCTCGATTCTTATTAAGTCGTTGCACCTTCGATATTGATAGAAACTCGCTTCAAACATAAATGGGAAATATTTTTTCGAGACTACGTTACCTGGAGTTACTATGAAAATATTTTATTTATTATTATTAAGAGCCATTCTTCTCAGCGCTTAGCTACTTCTGGCCAATCTTTTAGGTTGGAATCTCGTCACGCCATTTTCTTCTGGGCCTATTGGAACTGGGCCGGACGGTGAGCTGCCCATTGTTCGCCGTCAATAAGCCTGCGAGACAAATCTTTATTGGATCCCGAACAGCAGGAACTGGCGATACAGTTGACCTAGAAGGAGATGAAATTAACATTCTAAAAATACACTTCTCATCAAAAAAATCGAAACACCTTGCAAGTTTACGTTTTGTCAGGATTATCAGAAAAATGTGTACATTTAGGAATAAATGTTAAATGTCGTTTAATAGTGAGTAATATGAGCTTATCAAATCTTAATGTTAATGTTCTAAATTTAAATGAATTTTTCATAGGTTTCGTATTTTGTTAAATGAGTCATTTTTATTCCGTATGGAGTATAAAGGAAATGGATAAAACAACACACGTAAATGAAAAAAAAAGCTAAAAAACGTTTATTTAATAACTTGTATTCCCTCCCCGAGCTCTAATTACTGCTTCCATACGGTTCTTCATCGATCGGATGAGAGTCACGATCACATGCTGTGGTATATTGTCCCATTCCTCTTGGATTGCATCTTGCAGCTGGCTAAGTGTTTCTGGGGCAGGATCTCTTGCTCGAATTCGTCTCTTTAATTCATCCCATAGATGTTCAATGGGATTCATGTCCGGGCTTCTTGCTGGCCATTCCATAATAGAGATATCGACTTCGTTAAGATAATCTCGTACGACGCCCGCGGTGTGAGCCCTAGCATTGTTGTGCATGAATATGAAGCCGTTGCCAATAAAATGTGCATAGGGCATCACATGAGGCTCGAGACACTCTTCGACGTACCGATGACAGTTTAGTGCAGGCAGACGTGGCCCAGACACGAAAGCAAGCTCTGTCTTACCGTCGGCGCTGATTCCTCCCCAAACCGTCCACGAACCGCCACCATAGCTGACCTTTTCTTCAATGCAGCATTGTGCATAGCGTTCTCCGTCTCTTCTGTAGACCTTGTTCCTTCCGTCGTTACCATACAGCATAATTTTACACTCATCAGAAAAGAGAACTTTGCTCCACTGTAGGTATGACCAATTTAGGTGCTCACGTGCAAAGTTAAGGCGCGCTCTTCGATGGTCTGCAGTTAATTTCGTCCCATTTGCTGGCTTATGCGGTACCAGTCCACGATCCTTCAACCTTCTTCTAATTGTAGAGTCACTTACAGCCACCCTTCGTACAACACGAAGCCGCTGCTGCAGTTGAAAAGCGTTAAGGCGTCGATTTCTTAAAGAAGTTGTTACAATAAATCGATCATCTCGCTCAGAAGTGACCCGATTCCTGCCAGATCCTGAACGGCGCGTGAACAAACCAGTCTCCCGATAACGTTTATAGACTCTATGAACAGATGACAGGCTTAGATGCAGTCTTGCAGCCACAACACGCTGACTAAGGCCAGAATCCAGCAATGCCACAACTTGGGCGGCTTCTGTGGGCGAAGTATCCATACGTTTTAGAAAAAAAACCTTTTTTCAGACGTCCCAAAGTCACAGTATTGAAATAAAAAACAAAAATTTTAAGGATAGGCGCCAATTTTTAGTTTTTAAACGCTAAATGTACTCCAACCCTAAACACACATTTGTCTCAAAACAGTGATTCATTTCGTTTATAAGATAAACAAATGAAATTCTAATTTTGAATTTAGAATTTTCGCTTATTACTGTAATGGCCAAACTGCCAGCTATAATATATGTATTTTTTTTTCATCGTATGAATTCTTTTTTGTGTTAAATTCGGACAGAAACAATGAAAACGGAAGTGTTTCGATTTTTTTGATGAGAAGTGTATTTTTGATATTTAACTTTGACATAATAGTCGAGAAATTTGTCATCTGCAGTGCCAATTTAAACTCAAATGTACTTTTGTAGTCGTCATGAATGGTTTCTTAATTACAGTAAATACTGACGTTTGGAGTTCAGTGAAACTGAGCGAAAAATAGAATTGACCGATATGACCTCAGTGTACTGAGAAATTGACAAAAATGCACTAGTGTCGTGTAGCTAAAAATAATCTTTATCTTTTTACAAGTTCTAATTGCAGTTTGTGTTATGTATGTTGTATCACAACATACCTACAATTTATTGAATGCCTTGTATTTGACCATTATCTCGCCTAGTGGCAAGCGATGATGTGGTCCACGATAGAGCACGCTTGCCTTGCTTGTCTGAAAAGTAATGTATATGTTGCACTTATGTAGTTAGATTAGCCATCCAATTAGAAGCATAGGGCGTTCGTAAAACACCGGTATCCAATTGGATGCCTAGCTAGGCCCATAGTTGTTTGAACTTAAATCACTCAACGTTTTACAGCTTGGCGTATTGAAAGTTAGCCCAATCAAGACTTAGCCAATTAATTCCAATTCACCCTACTAATTCATTAAGCCCCAATCGAGCGCCGGCGTTCGAAAACATTATTGTTCTTTAATTGTGTCAAAAGGCTAAACTAAACGAATACACAACGTTCAGCCATGTGGGTAAACGTAGCGGTCTATGGCTAGTTGTTCTATGAAATGAAATTCAAATACGGAATGGTAGTTGGTTTTTAGTCAGTAAAACTCTGATACTATCTCCCGCCCCTCCTAAGGACGGCTGGACAGAAACTACATGAAACAAACTATAGTACTAAAATCTATGTATATTGTAGTTATAGATATAAGTTTCACTATTTTACGATTATTGTACGATAAAGTTTATTCCATCTATCTATCTGGTAAAGACCAGAGTAATAATCCTGCTGTAAAGGCACATCCCTATGTCTCACACAACATATCAACTGCATACAACAAACTAGTCCTTATAAAAAGCAATTCACTCCTGTGTGAAGGACTGCGCCCACTAGAGCGTAACAATTTGATCAATGTCTGTGTGACTCGAATGCTCGGTGGCTATTCAATCATGTGGAATTGATGGACATTAAATTGTATGCTGATTTTCATTTAAATGTTAGTGAATTAGTTGGTTGAGAAATAGTTTTGATTTTAACCTTTTGAATACCGTAATTAGAGACATAATAGAAAGACAATAAGTGTGAATGCCGGCGCTCGCTTCGCTCGGGGCCCAAGAGTTTTAAGGAACTTAAACAAATAATGTTTGACGTTATTGTTATCTTATTTGCTTACTTAGATCAGTTGTATATAAGTACTTAAATTGATAAATCTTTTGAGTCAATACCTACTAAATTAAAATAACTATTATTCAATTAAAGTCTAGGTATTTTGGTATAGCAATCTAAAGCTTGACTTTCTTCAAAGCTTGCCTCTGATATGAGAGTTAACATAAATGATCTTTATCGATCAATGAGTTACCCTATCGGTGTTAAATGCGGGCTTTTCGTATTCCCCCACATTTCCCAATTCCAGTTCAGCCTTCTGATATTTACCTATGACCCAGTAAGTATAAAACTATAAATTATTTTTATTTACAGTAATTACCTTATTGTCTTTCTCATATCAAATCAAAAATATTACACAATTAATCTGTAAAACTTACTTCAAAAATATTACTAACTAACGACGCGCCTCAGCTTCGCACGGGTCCCGATATTGAATATATTACGCATGTATTATGCACATAAAACTTCCTCTTCTCTTCTATCTATTAAAAAAACCGCATCAAAATCCGTTGCGTTCTTTTAAAGATCTAAGCATATATTGGGACAGCGGGAAGCGACTTTTTTATACTACTATTACTATTGAGGGTCTCGGGAAATCGATCGATCGACGTAGGTGCTTACAGTAGCCATCCAAGTCCAGTGTACCTAAGCCTCTTATTTAGCCATTACCTAAGTAATAACTTAGTCTATGGCACTCGGTGGTCCTCAGTGGCACTCAGTGGTGGGTCGATGCACCATGCTACTAGTATGACGCGATGTCACATTCTAAGCTTTTTGTCTGAGTGAATTTAAATCGAAATGATAGGGGTTTCAGTCCTTATGTGTGCAAGCTAGTGGGTTGGTTTCCTTATGTTGGAGAGAGTACCTAACTGGTTTATTGGTTTTTAGGAAAGTAGAGGTAATTTTAGGATATTGAATATTCATTTTTATTTCTTTATTCATCTCAGGACCCTGAGGTCCTGGAAGGCGTACGAGGGGTCGAAACCAACTCGCAGAGGCCCTTTTAGACGCCTGTAACGTGGTGCTAATCGGTGATTATCTCTGCTCGTGCTATGCTAGTGCATCCAAGCACAAACCCCGGTTGATGAAAAACTACTGCGACATATAGAAAACTAAGATATAGGGCTATGGTTTTTGGAATCTTAAGTGGACTGGTTTAATAAGAACTATATTAAGGCTATGGTGCTTGAACAAAGTTGTATGAATATTAATTTATTATTATGTTTTCTGGGTGTTTTTTTTTCTGTGAAATCATCCATCATCATCATCATCATCATCACAGCGTTAGTCCCGGTTGCTTCCTTGGCTTTCACCTCGGTGCCCGGGGTCCGCTTTCCGACTTAAACGCCTCCACTTCGCTCGGTCTTTCGCGTCCTTTGCCGTAAGCCCATTGGCACGCATATCGTCCCTTACGACGTCGATCCAACGCCTCTTAGGCCTTCCTCGTTTTCCGGGTCCCGGCGGAGGCGGCATGGCGAGGCATCTGTTACCAACGTAGTCTGCCGGTTTTCGTAATACGTGGCCATACCAGCGTAGGCGACCCTCCTGCAGTTTATCCGCTATGTCACGGACCTGAAGGCTGCCCCGGATGCGGGAGCTTTTAATGCGGTCTTTCCGCGAAACTCCCGACATCCAGCGCAGCATGTTCATTTCCGTGACACGCAGGCTCTGCTTGTGCCGCTCAAGTACAGGCCACGCTTCACTGCCATACAAAAGGACAGGCCTAATGATGGTCTTATAGACCTGTCCTTTGAGCTTAACCGGCATTTTGGGGTCACAGATAACCCCCGCCACCTCACGCCATTTCGCCCAGGCCGCCGAGATACGTGACTCGACGTCGCAATCGACATCCCCGGACTCGTGGAGCACCGATCCCAAGTACCTGACCTGTTCCGTGCGCTCGACTGTGTCTTCGCCAATGCGAACAGGAGCAGCGTTTGTTGTGTTACAGGCCAAGTACTCGGTCTTCGCCGCATTAATTTTCAGACCGCCGTTTTCCAGCGATTCCTTCCACGCTGTCACACGTCGAACCAAGCGCCCACTGTCCGAGTCCGCCAGCGCGATGTCGTCTGCATACATGAGCAGCCATGGCGGCTGCTCATGTAAGTCCCTGATGGTGGAGGACAGCACGTCCAGCACCACGCTGAACAGAAACGGACTAAGGACAGAGCCCTGGTGAACTCCGACGGTGATGAGGAAGGGTTTCGTATCGCCAACAGCGGTCCGAACCACAGAACCGGAGTCTCGGTACATATCTCGGATGATGTCAACATAGGTCTCGGGCACTCCTTTGGATCTCAGCGCCCACCAGATCACATCACGGGGGACACAGTCGAAGGCCTTCTGCATGTCTAGGAACAAGAGGTGCAGAGGCGTATTCTTCGATCTGTATCCCTCCATGGTAACCCTTAGGGCAAAGATGGGATCCATGGCGCCATGGCCTGGTCTAAACCCATATTGACATCCCGAGACGGTGCACTCCTGTCGGATCCGAGAGTCAATCACCCGCTCGAAGAGCTTCATGGTGTGGGACATATGATTTCTGTGAAATCATCCAATTGTCTATATTATTTTTCTTTCTTTGCCATGAATTTCACGACGTCGTGTTTCCCTTTCGAAATCGAACTCTGGCTCCAGTAGGCTTCAGCTACTAGGCCAAATTCGGTTTCCTGCTGGCTCACTAAGGTTTTAGTATATACACTTCTCATCAAAAAAATCGAAACACCTTGCAAGTTTACGTTTTGTCAGGATTATCAGAAAAATGTGTACATTTAGGAATAAATGTTAAATGTCGTTTAATAGTGAGTAATATGAGCTTATCAAATCTTAATGTTAATGTTCTAAATTTAAATGAATTTTTCATAGGTTTCGTATTTTGTTAAATGAGTCATTTTTATTCCGTATGGAGTATAAAGGAAATGGATAAAACAACACACGTAAATGAAAAAAAAAGCTAAAAAACGTTTATTTAATAACTTGTATTCCCTCTCCGAGCTCTAATTACTGCTTCCATACGGTTCTTCATCGATCGGATGAGAGTCACGATCACATGCTGTGGTATATTGTCCCATTCCTCTTGGATTGCATCTTGCAGCTGGCTAAGTGTTTCTGGGGCAGGATCTCTTGCTCGAATTCGTCTCTTTAATTCATCCCATAGATGTTCAATGGGATTCATGTCCGGGCTTCTTGCTGGCCATTCCATAATAGAGATATCGACTTCGTTAAGATAATCTCGTACGACGCCCGCGGTGTGAGCCCTAGCATTGTCGTGCATGAATATGAAGCCGTTGCCAATAAAATGTGCATAGGGCATCACATGAGGCTCGAGACACTCTTCGACGTACCGATGACAGTTTAGTGCAGGCAGACGTGGCCCAGACACGAAAGCAAGCTCTGTCTTACCGTCGGCGCTGATTCCTCCCCAAACCGTCCACGAACCGCCACCATAGCTGACCTTTTCTTCAATGCAGCATTGTGCATAGCGTTCTCCGTCTCTTCTGTAGACCTTGTTCCTTCCGTCGTTACCATACAGCATAATTTTACACTCATCAGAAAAGAGAACTTTGCTCCACTGTAGGTATGACCAATTTAGGTGCTCACGTGCAAAGTTAAGGCGCGCTCTTCGATGGTCTGCAGTTAATTTCGGCCCATTTGCTGGCTTATGCGGTACCAGTCCACGATCCTTCAACCTTCTTCTAATTGTAGAGTCACTTACAGCCACCCTTCGTACAACACGAAGCCGCTGCTGCAGTTGAAAAGCGTTAAGGCGTCGATTTCTTAAAGAAGTTGTTACAATAAATCGATCATCTCGCTCAGAAGTGACCCGATTCCTGCCAGATCCTGAACGGCGCGTGAACAAACCAGTCTCCCGATAACGTTTATAGACTCTATGAACAGATGACAGGCTTAGATGCAGTCTTGCAGCCACAACACGCTGACTAAGGCCAGAATCCAGCAATGCCACAACTTGGGCGGCTTCTGTGGGCGAAGTATCCATACGTTTTAGAAAAAAAACCTTTTTTCAGACGTCCCAAAGTCACAGTATTGAAATAAAAAACAAAAAGTTTAAGGATAGGCGCCAATTTTTAGTTTTTAAACGCTAAATGTACTCCAACCCTAAACACACATTTGTCTCAAAACAGTGATTCATTTCGTTTATAAGATAAACAAATGAAATTCTAATTTTGAATTTAGAATTTTCGCTTATTACTGTAATGGCCAAACTGCCAGCTATAATATATGTATTTTTTTTCATCGTATGAATTCTTTTTTGTGTTAAATTCGGACAGAAACAATGAAAACGGAAGTGTTTCGATTTTTTTGATGAGAAGTGTATATATTTAGTATATATAGGTGTGACATCTCTTTGACGCGAACGTGGAATACTGCAACTTTTTTTATTGTTACGATTTTACATTGGCATAGTGCTTTTAAGTCACGGGCGCCAGCGACTTCCAAATAATAAATAATAAATAATAATAATAAACGTTTATTAAGAACAGGTTTAGATACAGATTTACAAATAGGAAACGAAGATAGCTACAAAAGTTAAAACTGTGGCGCAGCTATCAACGCCCAATTCAAAAGAAATAAGTACATTTTTGTTCCAGACTATTAAACTACAGTGAGAGCAAATATAAAATTAGAAATTAAAATAATATAAAAGGTACTGCTTAAATGCGTGTGTAAAAGTGTGTGTGTGTGTCAAATGTGAGTGTAGAGTATGCATGCAGGTGTTGAGTGAGTGCGGGGGAGTGTGTGTATATGTGTGAGTGTGAGAAAGAGAGTATGTGTATGATTGTGTGAATGTGTGAACGTGAGTTATGCAGATGTTACAGGATATTGAGTGTTACGTTACCACAAGTTTTTCTGTTTCTTCGTAAGAGAAGGATTTTAGCAATTCGGACATTTTTTTCTTAAGTAATGTTTTGGTTAGAGGATAAATTTGCATCATTTGGTTTATGTTATTGTAGAGCTTAGGGCTACAGTAGTTGAAGTGTCGTCGTACTAATGCCAATTTGGAGACAGGTGTCTTGCAAATATTATCTGGACGTCGTTTCTTAGGAAGGGGTTTTGGATCGTACTTAGTAAGTTCATGCTTCTTTATAATAGTATGAAGTATAAATAACTGTCTAACAGTGAGGACGTTACAGAGTTGGAATAGATCCGATGTAGGGTATCTGGCAGGCTTCTTGGCCAACACCTTCAGCACTGCTCTTTGAGCTCTCTCCAAACGGAGAATGGTAGTCTTATGTGTACCCCCCCAAACTGTAACGCAGTAGCCAAGGACTGATTGGACGAGTGCTAGGTAGATGGATATAAGGCATGGGAAGTCGGCAATCGCTCTGAGCTTTTTAAAAACGTATACAAGTCTTCTTACACGGACTACCACTGAGTCAACCTGATTTTTCCAAGTGAGACAATTGTCTACAGTGACTCCAAGATATTTGATTTCATCGGAGCGTTCTATATGGGCACAGTTACAGGATATGGCGGTCGCAGTATGCGAGCAAATATGAGTTCTGATCTGAAATGATTTTGGTGGTTGTGTAAGAATCCCTGGTGTGAAAGCGATGAATTTAGTCTTTGTGATATTGAGTGTGAGTAGGTTTGATGTCAACCAACTCATGACCAAATCCAGTGCAATCTCCGCCTTCAGACGAGTGTCAAGCCAGTCCCTACCATGCGTTATGAGGGCTGTGTCATCCGCATATGCAATGATTTTAGTGTTTGGAAGTGACAGCTGGCACAGCCCGTTGACGTAGATGAGGAAGAGGGTGGGCCCTAAAACACTTCCCTGAGGCACACCAAATGACATGTCTTCCGGTGAGCTTATAAGAGTATCGACTTTGACAACCTGCTTCCTTCCCGTCAAGTAGCTGCGGAAGATTTCTAAAGGATTTCCTCTTATGCCAATTTGTTCCAGCTTGTAAATCAGCTTAGTTACAGAAACAGTATCGAAGGCTTTCGATAGGTCTAGGAAGATACCTATTGCCTTTTGTTTATTATTGAGGTGTTCGACTATTGAATTAGTAAGGTCCAAGGTAGCATCTTCCGTAGATTTTCCTGCTCTGAAACCGAACTGATTATCAGACTGATTATCAGCAATAAACTCGTAATAAGTACGTCGTCCTATTATTTGGTTGAGAAAATCATCCAATGACATCTCCTGCCCTTGGGCGGAGCGGGAGATATTGTCAGACTTTTAGTGACTAAAACCCACCTCATTCTGTCGTTGCCTTTTATATCAGGGCCGAGCCTTCTTTTCAGTAGCAGACCCTTAACCTCAGGCTTTGATCCTACGATTTGCTGGAAGCTCCTTGAGGCGCGCGTGGAACGGTACGCGTGTCCACGACTTGGTCTCGGTCCGGACGGTTACCCGATGTTCTTTTTTTTTAATTGCTATAAACTAGTGCTTGACTGCGATCTCACCTGATGGTAAGCAGTGATGCAATCGTTGATGATAAGGCGCACTAGTTTATTAAGAGCTTGTTCACTCTAGCCTTGAAGACACCAAAACTTACAGCGTACAGCTAGCTACCCTATTTAATCGTAGTACCATATTTTTAAAACCATACTGCAGTACTGTTTACAAGATAAATACTGTGTGACAGACAACGTGAGCACTCATATTACATGTAACAATTTCCTATTCAGTCAGATATAAATAAACATAGCATTCGTCTTAATATACAATCACTGGTTTCCTGTTGATATTGTGTTTATGGAAACTGTGACTCAAATGGTAGTTGATTCAAGTTTGTTAAACAGGATATTTCACGTGTATACAGGTGGAAATGGATGAAATTGCGCCTTTATTAGCACACTTCCTTGAGTGAAATTAAACTTTGATTCATCGATATGTACAATGTACTATGCACTAGATTAGGCGTACCGTACATTCACTGTACTCCACTTAGGTGATCTGCAAGCAAACTACCTAATGTCATCATCCAAGTCGTCAACGGCGCGTACCGTTCCCGCGAGCCTCAAGGAGTTGTCAGCAAACTGTAGGGGCCCTTCAGGTCGAAGCCTTCTGGAGCTGCCGGTTTGTGTGCAACTGTTACCGCGGCTCTGGGAATAAGGCAAGGAAGGTACGGGGTAGGTTTTTTAGTCTGTGAGAGTCTGACACTGGTCTCCCGCTCCGCCCAAGAGCGGGTTTCGTCATTCGATGATTTTCACCTAACATAAAAAAAACCTAATGTCATAAATGTAAAAGTATACGACTTTGACATTGATGACATTAGTGTAGTTTTGACGTTCATGCAGCGTGATGGCTTTGTTAGACGACATAATGCCAATGAAGCGCTGCAGCGGACTTTAGTATTAACTTTTCAGTATTTTGACAAATATTTTCTATGAAAGTGCTTGTCTATCGCTAGGGTATAAGTTGATGGCTGCCGACATTTAATACCATTTTGTTTTTTATTAATTTTCCGTGTATATAATATAATTATACCACTCATTTGTAACAATAGTGATATAACTCAATAAGCATGATTTTACAGACGACCATTAATTGTAACATTGGATAAATATATATCCTTATATTCATTTTGTATTAATTAAATGTTTATATGCATAAAATATGACGTAATTTATAACTTATCGAAATATAGGTAGTTATCAAAACCAGTGCAGTGTAACGCAGAAATCATTATTTTGCAATATTTGACAAGCACGTTCATGAAAACTATTTGTCACAAAAGTCTGCTGCAGCGCTTTTTAAGCGCAACTTTTAAAACTTACAGCGCTGATACGTCAAAACTGTAATGTAATATTGTATGGCATGCAGATCACTTAAGCAAAGTGACGGTACGTAGTGCGTAATACATATACACAGTTAAATTTTGGTCGTTTTAATCCCGAAGATGGTCGATTCGGTACAAGAAACACTATCGATTTGTGTAGATAAAATAAAAAATAAAGTATTTTTTAAAATCTCGTATTGATATACGGATTTACAAAATTTATTTCTGTAAGTAAACGAGTCAATGACCTCGTCGGTAGTGGTCAGTCGTTGCGTACTAATGACCTACAGGTCATTGAACTGGCCCAGCTGACGTTTACTTAAAGAAATCAATTTCGAACGTGCGTAAATTAATTCAAGTAAAAAAAAGTACTTTTTTTTATTCCAACTTTATCAATCGATAGTCTTTCATGTACCAAATCGATCCTCCAAGGGTTTAGAACGATCAAAATTTAACGGCGTATATCAAAGTCAGCAACATATTATATGAAGAACTAGCAACCCGCCCCAGCTTCGCACGGGTACTAATATTGAATATATTATGCATTTATTATACACATAAACCTTCCTCTTGAATCACTCTATCAACTAAAAAAAACCGCATCGAAATCCGTTGCGTAGTTTTAAAGATCTATGCATACATAGGGACAGATCGACTTTGTTTTATACTATGTAATGATAATATGAAGATTAATATAAACAGATGCAGACGTACAACAAGTTTAAAATGATTTACCATCCAGATGATGACGTGTAGATAATAATAGTTCATTATGGTTTTTATGTGATTTCTCACGAGGATGGTCGGCTTCTTGTTTCGTATCCTGCCACCCTGAGGGCTGCGGTGAGAACTGTTCTTGTCTATTTTTAGTCCTTAGTTTTATGAGAAGGTACAAGATTGTAGCAGGATTTATTCACACTAATATTTTTAATAATTTAAAGATTTTTCTACGTGTGCAGTGTCAACAACCGAGAAGAACCACTGATATTATTACGATTTTTTTTTCAACTATTATTATTTCGATTTTGTTATTTCAACCATTTTTGTATTTATCCCCAGCTTCTCACGGTTGCAATGGTTCCGCTTAAATCACTCTTGCTATTAAAAAAAAAAACTGCATCAAAAACCATCGCGTAGTTTTAAAGATCTAACCATACATAGAGACAGGCAGCGGGAAGCGACTTAGTTTTATACTAAGTAGTGATATTTTCTGCCTTTTAATAGACGCCCGGAGCAAACAAATTCGTATTTACCTTTCGAATTTAGTAAATACAAACACAATTAAAGAACAATAGATGTGCGAAAGCCGGCGTTCGCTTGGGTCATAATGAACTAAAACGGCTTATGATTAAGACAAAGCATAAAAATTACAAAAATATGTATCTCAAACACAATACTTATCCACACTATAATTTTAAGACCGTTAAAAATCACCCCAAAAAAGATGCGGGCAAAAACACTTTTCCACGACTCTTGAAAGTGGCATGACGAACCATTGAACCAGTAGCATTCGTATGTAAATTAATAACGTATTAGAGACAATTTGTTCTAGAGGGATGTTGGGACATACGGACAGACATGCGGGCAGACTAATTCACGGCTCTTCGATTAAGTAATGGCAGGGAATTGAACATCAATTTATCTGTTAAGTCGTTATTAGGAGAGTTTCGTGCGGTTTTTAGCTTTTTCGATTGATTCTGATGTATTGGGTTGTGTGTTAATAAATATAGATTAAGGCCAGTTAAGATGGTTTGCGGTGAAATGTGTTGTTTTCGTTTTCTTTGGTGTTGACTGCAACTGTCTGGGCTGATATAGTTGGACCATCAATTATTGTTTGTGTCATCGATATATATGTGCTACACACTAGATTAGGCGTACCATACAGTCACTTTACTTGACTTAAGCGATCTGCAGGTCATATGCCTTTACATTGATGACATTAGTGCAGTTTTTTTAGGTTTTGTTTGCCGACATAATGCCAATAAGGCGTTGCAGTGGACTTATGTATTAACTTTTCAGTGTGTTCTCAAATATTTTCTGTGAACGTGTTTGTCTATCGCCAGAAGCTCTTCATAACGTTTTTATTTTCTGATGCCGATTTTTTGTATAGGAATTACTCCACTGATTCCCGTTTGGATCAAATAGGAACAAATATTTGTATGATCCAATCGATTATTGTTCAGTACATAACATGACACTCAGACTCCGGGTCTGAGTGTCTTGTTATATGTAGTAGGTGTATGTGAACGCAAAAACATTGAAACAAGAAAAAATATATTTGGGATAGGCCCGGTCCAGAGACACAGTACCCGTCTGGCTGCAGAATCCTCCTTTTCCCTTTTCCATATAGGTATATGTAAGTGAAAAATGTTTATAGAGAGGTCTCTATAAACATTTTTCACTTTGCCAAATTACGTTATCAACAAATCCGTACAATTGAGGACCACATCTTGTCCTGCCAATTAAGTCTGTCTACACAATTAGCTGCAATGTCTTATGCAAAAACTTGATGATGATTAATGACGTTTTGAATGCTCTTACGACTTACTACGAGCTTTTAATTGGCGTAATCATTTCGTCCTAGAAAGAGCTCAGTACCTTAGTTTGTGTTAGTTAATGGGCAAACTTGTTGGGTAATGTTTTATGGTTTGAAAATTAAATAAAATTGATTTAATTTCTATTTCTTCTTATAATTTCATAAAAAGGATTTCTTATGTTTTCGTAATACAAACAGAAACGTACTAAACTGCATTTATTTTTTAGTACATATATAGTCATAATATTATCAATAATATTTAAAGTTGTTCAGAGAAAAAAATCTGAGATGTAAATAAATAAATAATTAATAATAATACCAAAGTACTGTAATTTACTTACGAAGTAGCAGTAAATAATTTAACAATTCGTATACACAAATATTATAATAAAAAGACAAGAAGAAGGAAACAGAAAAATAGTTACAAAGTTGATGCTTATTTTAGCATAACTGCGAAAGGAGAGTTGGGAAATAAAGGTGATGATGAAGAGATTTCTTTAGAAATCAGCATTTTCTTGTATTGTGTTCTGTTGTATGTATACATAAATTGTTAAATAAATTATTTAGTAATCAAACATTCATCATCATCATCCTATCCTTCTCCCATATTACTTGGGGTAGGCGCAACATGTATTTTTCTTCTACTCTGTCCTGTCACCCGTCACACTATCACTAACTCCCCTTTCTTTCATATCACTCCTCACACAATCCATCCATCTCTTCTCTTAGTAAACAAACATTATTTTCCTAATTTAAGTCGAAATGTAAAATACAAATCATATAGGTACCTACACAAATAACATGACTTCAAAACATAACTCATTCTACAAGCCTTGTGTATTTTAAAACTACACAACTTCAATAGAAGCGCTGCAGTAAAACGAAGTTAAAATCAGTAAGTGCAGTTTACGAGATGCACCGGGTGCGCACAGTTGCGCAGGCGCTGAAAACAAGCTATTTACAATATTCCCCTGCTGAGCACCGCTTTTGATCTTTGTTTGGCCCGTTTTATACTAATTTTAAACGTTTTTACACAAAAACGACGTATGCAGGTTCTAAAGCGGATTTAGAACGCTGCGATGGCCACCGTACTGCGTTTTATTTAAGTTTTCTGAGTAATACAGTAACGATTTTTTGTATTTATACTGTGTAACTGTTTTGTTACTTTGCTGTGGCACAGGGTGCATTACTGGGATATGCACAGGTTATTTTGAAATTACTGGCAGGTTATCTTGTCTACATAGGAAAAAAATAACAATACTAAGCTCCAGGTAAATTTAAAATACATCTTGCAAATTATTTAGACCACTTATTATTTTGCTAATTGCTTGTATGTGATATCTTACTAAAAGAGATACAAGTAGGTGGTTAGAGAGGTGGAAGGAGGCCAAAGAAAAGATGGATGGATTGTGTGAAGAATACTAAGAAAGAAAAAGAGTTGGTGGTTGCACGACGGGTGATAGGACAGAATGTAAGGAAAAGACGTATTCGAATAAATATGGGACAAGGGCAGGAATATGATGATGCTAGTGGGCGACAAAGTAAATAATTACAATTTTAGCAGATGGATTCCCAATAAATCATTTGTAAATATTAATGTATTTTTAGTTTATAAACTAAGGTTATTATTAGAATAATAATTGAATGTAAGTATATTATTTTAAGAATAAAAATAACAGATGGATAACCCACAATTTTGATTTAAGATTTTAATACTTACTTATATAAAAGTTGAAAAAATCCAAACACTAAAAGTAACTTAATGATAGTAGACGCAGATTTAAAACTAGACTCCTATAACTATAATATAGTAAAGTAATATTTTACTATATTATAGGTATATACCAAAAAATATTTCAGTTAGAGATGCAGATACACTTGGCCTGTCACTGGTCACAAAATGTATTGAATGCTGAGATTTTTGCAAAAATGTTTGCAATCAGTTATCAACTTTGATTTGGTTCAATATTTGCTCTCAATGATATGATCCATACTGACACAGTTATCCCTGATAAAATGATGCAAGACGATCCCAGTTATTTGTAGGTCGTTCACCTAAAACTTGAGGAACTTATCAACAGATTCATAAAATCTTTTATCTATATCTCAATCGTGAAGAAAGATCTACTCGGCTGATAATGTCGTTTGGGCCAAACCTATAAATTTTTTGGTGGTTGTCCCAGTGTATCTTGATACTTTGAACTATTTCGGTTTTTTATATGTAGTTCTTCAACGTTTTGTGGAAAGAGAGGTGGCAGAATAGAATTAAATACAAAAAAAGATGTTAAAGAAGGGCCCATGCTGCTTCTAACTGAATTCTTTGAGACTCTGAGAGGGTTTTCTATGAGATATACTGAAATACCTACCTACCCATATTATTCAGAAATTACAATCGATTTTTTCAAATTTCCTTTATCTTCATTACATAGCATAAAACAAAGTTGCTTACCGCTGTCGCTATGTATGCTTAGATCTTTAAAAGTACGCAACGGATTTTGATGCGTTTTTTTTTTAAATAGATAGTGATTCAAGAGGGAGGTTTATTTGTATAATACATGCATATTATATTCAATATCAGTACCCGTGCGAAGCTGGGGTGGGTCGCTAGTATATATGTTATAGTCAATCCTCAGGTCTGGCTTGAAAACAATAAACTAACCTAACCTAACCTAGGATAAACCAGTAATTCCGCGAAGAAACTGCATATCGACCTTTAACTATGACTTATAGATAAACTATTTCTTGGTTTCAGTAAACTAGCATTGGTTATCGAAGTATTAAAGGCTAAACAAGGCAAGAAGGCCCTTAGGTATCAAAATATACTGCCCAAAGTTTTTCTAAAGATAGCCCTCGGGTATCAAAGTATACTGGCCATAGTTAAATTCTTTATTCCGTTACAACGGCTCCAAACAATATGATAATTAGGAAAACAATGGATTTAAATTAGCTTTAATTTGTATCAAAACGATTTCTCTTTTCTGTTCCAATGATTTTATGGTATGTTTTGTGTAGGTGTAATAATAAATCAAAGTTGATTGTTTTAGTTATCAGCCATCTAAATAATTCATGTTTCTCGAGTAATTTGGAGAAGATTGCTTCAAATTTACTGATGACAGAGCCCGAATTCGTTGATTGTAGTGCGCTATGGTGGCCGTGAGCAGTGGTGGCCGAGTGGTAACGGTCCGACTTACGTGTAGGTCGCGGGTTCAAACCCAGCCAGGCACATTAATTAGTCTAATTATTTCATCACCACTGCTCTCAAAACGGTGAAGGAAAACATCGTGAGGAAACCGGCATGTCCTAGAACAAAAAAATCGAAGTCATGTGACATCCACTAATCCGCACTGGGCCCGCGTGGTGGATTACGGCTCATTCCTTCTCCTAGAGAGGAGGCCTGTGTCCCAGCAGTGGGAACATTATAAAAGGCTGATGATGTTGATGAGTGCGCTATGAAAAAACTATTTGTTGTTTTTGTTATTGCTATTGTAAAATGTTATGTTTCAACACCATTAATATATCTTTCAATTGTTTTGTATGTTGAAACCATGTTGATACAGAACCATCTCTGCCAAGTCATTTCTAGCAGTTTTTTTTTTAATATTTTTTTTATTCCACAACTATCACACAACGTCGTCTAGTCCCAAGCTAAACAGAGCTTGTGTTATGAGTACTAGACTATTGATAAACATACTTATTTATTTCTAAATACATACATATTATAGTTACACCCGGACATAGAACAAATTTTCGTGCTCATCACACAAACATTTTTACTGGATGGGAATCGGACCCACGACCTGCGGCATAGCAGTCAGGGCCTCTAACCACTAGACCAACAGGCCAGTCAACGTTATGTTCTTTGTGCCTTGTGTATGTGAGTTTACATGCTTGTGAGTGCATCCACGATACAGGAACAATTCCTAGTGTGATGCAACGTTTAAAAAAAAATAACATCAAAGAGCCTTTTTCCGTTCCACAAGTTGCCAACTGCTGTAACAAAATCCATAAAAATAACAACCGGTCAAATTGTCAAAGTATCAATTTCGGATGCACTTGTCAGCGTTCCCAAACGGAAGCGGTTCGTTGAGCCGCCATTTTGCATCCGTACGGCGCGTGCGCAATACAATTACGACTCTTGCGCACCCCACGTTTTAAATTTAGAACGCTTCCGCGCGATCCCTTGACGTGTGACAGTTTGTAAACTATGGGTTTCAGGAACATGTTGCTACTGTGAATTGTGAGTACTGGGTTTAGTTACATTTGTATTTTGCGTTTGATGGCTCATTTACCTTTATACTTTGAATTTAACTGTAAGCTGTAAGTTACTTTTACTTACAATGTAACTTGATTCACTCTAAGAGCTGTTGTTTGAGGAATCGCAAACTTTTTCTTCTTTAACACCCGTTGAAAGGCATTTGATAGCATAAGATACCTTAGTCTATCGTCAACCGTATTAATTATGTCCTACGGTTGGATTGGAAGGCTTATCAGTACATAGTATATAGGTATCTGTAAAATTTTTAGAAATTCCGTCTTCGCATCAAACTTTATCTTGAATTTATTTATCATCATCACCATTTCCCCAAGGGTCATCGTAATGCCCTATCCTAGACTCACTGTAAGCCATAGGTCCACCTTGTCCAAAGTTAATTCTATCCTGTCCAATTTCCCAATCATTTGACATGAATGGTAGATCAAATTCTTTTCCAATTCCAATTCCATCAAATTCACTTTCTCGATAAAAAATTGCCCCACATGTCCCACATTCATCTCACAATAATAACAAATGAGGAGAATAACGTGATGTTACTGACGGCTATCTAGCTAATAGCGCCATAACTTTCGACTGCGGGTTTCAATAGTAAAAGTACATTTAACAGAACGAGGTGATGCCGTAATTTGTTACATTTTTATGTCCACACACACTCGGGTAGACCAGGGTTGGCAGGGATAATAAAGATGCTAATACTGAACCAGACAACGTAGCTGTTTCTTTAAATGAAAATAATGATTTGGTTGATGAAAAGTTTGATACTGGAGATATCAAAGCCATTTTAGGTAAAATGCAATACGATTTGACAAATTTCGTTTGAAATAGAAAAGACTGAAAGTATTCTGGCTTTTCAAAGTCAATGAAGACTCATAAAATTGATAATTGTGAATGCTTTGTATTATTTCATGAAAAAAAGATTTATCGATCCAAAAATAAATTTACAACTCATACGAACAGTATCTTCGTCGAGTATACTTTATTGTCTTTTCTCTATAATTTACCTGCTGCTTAAGCTTGCTGCTTCGCTCTTAGCAACAGAAAAATGTGAAAAATGAAGAACCGTTCGACCAATTTTGTGCAAACTTCATATAAACCATCTACTAAGTAGTCCGAACAAAGCCTGAACATTTGGTTTGGATAGGTGAGCCCGTTCTTGAGTTATAAAATTACAACGAAAAGTGGCATTGATTTTTATATATTTCTTATCTTATTCTTCGATTCTTTCACCTAAACCTTTTCCACGTCAGCCCTGTCCACTCTCCCTTCAAGCTCCCCAGACTGTGACATAGTAAATATTAAAGTCTTTAACTCCTTAACAGAAAACAATCTAATAACCTTACCATACACGATCATCCATGATTTATTAACATCCACGGTAATTACAGTGTCTAGACGAGCGTGTGATTAGATCTGTTATGATGTAGGTTACACGTTGTGGGTGAAGGGAGTCGTACACTCTTCCTTTCGATTTGTTTGCAGAAACTATGAGATTGTCTGGCTGTTTGTCTGTATTAAATAGTATTTGCGTTTTATTTTTATTTTAATTGTGCCTTCTCTAAATGGTTGTAGGTTTAACGTGATTTACGTTATCGTCTTCAACCACTGCTGAATTATAGAATTTTGCAAAGTTTGCCAAAAAATTTTGTTTGACTTTTATTTGCTCTTTTATTTGCAACATCACAAAGTAACCCTTTTATAGTTTAAGTTCTTGTAGTCTATCCTAAGGTTGTGTGGTAGTGTAGTGTAGTGGTCGCTGTCAGCAATAAGACCGCCGTTGTAACCATAGATTCAAGTTTCTGTGAAATTGGTAATATTCTGGAGTACAATAAAGTTTATCTTATGCTCTTCTATGTTCTCCATTCTATAGTCTAATTTTTCCTTATATGTGTCATTTTATTTGTAGCTACTTAAGACACCTTGTGTCTTTTTGCTAAACTTCCATTTTAACATTCATCTTCATCTTTCATCACCAATCTCTAGGCTCCACCTGACGAAACCTTACAAAATGGTGTGTTATCAGATCGACACGATCAATTTCTCACTCTACCTTCAAACAATGGGTTCAAATAAAACTATTTGTACTACCAACATAAAAATTAGTTTGTAGTCATTAAATCCTTTCGGGTGCACAAACGCAGGGAGTGGAACGCGTGAAGATCTTCGATAGGGACCTCTGTGGAGCCCTTCATGAATATGGATGAAACGCACTTACTCTGGAGATGGATAGCGAGCTGGTTTCCGTTCGGGGTGCGTTTTTTTATGAGCTAGGGAATGAAAAGGAAAGGCTGGAGGAAGTAAGTTGTTGTAAATGTCAGGGATTTATCGAAAGTTGTTTGTGTTTGAGTATATGCAAAGTATTTGTCTGCTGCGGTCTTCCTGTCTGATTGTAATTAAGGTGTCTTCAAGGCTAGAGTGAGTAGACTCCTAATAAAGTAGTGCGCCACACAATCAACGATTGCATCACATCTTACTATCAGGTAAGGTCTTGACTGCGACTTCACCTACTAGTTTATGTCAAAGCTTCGCCATATCCTAAAAGAAAAATTATTATCAAAGTTATAACTTATATAAAAAACATATTATCTACTAGCTTTTGTCAGCGGCTTCGCCCTTGTACAAAAAATATAGCCTATGTCACTCAGGAGTAAAACAGCTTTCTATTGTTGCTAAAATTTTTCCAATCGGACCAGTAGTTCCAGAGATTACCTCCTACAACCAAAAAAACAAAGAAACAAAAAATCAAACTTTACCTCTTTATTATATTAGTGTAGATTATAAAGGCGTTGTGCCATCGCTACATGGTGGACATCCCACCCATACGGTACAAAGCGGTTTGGGAACATATTAATTATGCGTACAAAAGGAGTCTTTAAGTCAAGAGTGAATAGGTTACTTCACATATTATCGCTTACCATCAGGTGAGATAGTGGGCAATCAGGAAAGTATAAATAATAAAAAAAAGCATGTGGGAACTTGACGGTTAAGTATATCTACAAAACGTAGATACAAAAGTGCTATCATTTCCCAATCCTCACTTGACAATTGACATGTCAATCGTTTAGCCACAAAAAGGTGTGAAAAGTGTTATAATAGGGGATTATTGTGGTGATAATGATAACACTGATAAGGTCACAGAGTAAGGAAACAACTCTGCGGCCACTGGCAGAGCTTTCAATTCGTACAAACTAGATAAGTCAGATTTTTTTTATGGTGGGAAAAAATTATCCAATAACGAATCCCGGGCGGAGCGGGAAACAGTGTCAGACTCTTACTGACTAAACACGCCACCCCGTTCCTTCTTTATCTTTCGCACTGGGGCCAAGCCTTCCTTTCAAAAGACCCTGGGCCCCAGTTGGCTTCGACCCTTCTGTAGGGTCTCTACGGTTTGCTGACAACTCCTTGAGGCGTGCGGGAACAGAACGCGCCGTCGACGACTTGGCTTGGTCCGGACTGCTACCAGACGACCTGACGGCGAGCTACCCATTGCTCCCATCACTTCATTTGTCCACAACTCTTTCTTTTAGATACAGACCTTTGGCCCCAAACTTCTTTTTGGCTTGGGATCTTCTGCAGGGTTCCTACGGTTTGCTGACAGTTCCTTGAGGCGTGGTAACAGTACGCGCCGTCGACGACTTGCGCTCGGTGAGCTACCCATTGCTCGCTGTCCACAAGCTCGTGCCCACGGAAATGTCTTGTATGATTCTTTGGTCTATAGCTATATAGTTAAAATAATAATTTTCATTGTCACACACATATACGGGTGTGTGGCAGCCCACATATGCTGTGTTTCTACTTTAAAAAATAAACAGTAATAAAACAAATATAATAAATAGCAAAGAATAAAACAAATAATAATGGCGCCATTGACTTTGATAAATTATAGAAGTTATCAGCAAAAATTGGCCGTTTTCTGATTAAAAATGTATATTTTGGCAAATATTGGGGTTTTAATAGATAACAGGAGGGGTGTTATCTAGTAATACCCCGATATTTGTGTTTGTTAGGTCATAAATCATATTTTTAGGGATATTTCGCTATCAGTTAAGTCATGATAGCGGTAACTTTTGAAAGAATTATCGCGGAACGCAAAGGGCAAATGTAAGAACATAGGTAGTAGTATAGTATTAAATCAGACTTACTAGTCTGACACGTCCTCTCGCTTCACTCTAGAGCGAGAAAAGTCATTTGAGCTCAGATTATATCAATGCATTTGAGGGTCTCTGGATTGAATAGCATAGTTCCCACTGCTGGGACACAGGCCTCCTCTAGGAGAGAGAATTGACCATAATACAACACGCGGGCCCAGTGCGGATTGGTAGATGTCACATGTCTTTGATTTTTTAAATTCGAGGATAAACCGGTTCCCTCGTAATGTTTCCCTTCACCGTTTTGAAGGCACTGGTAATAAAATATTTTACACAAAGTAATGCGCCTGGCTGGGTTTGAACCCGCAACCTACAGCTCGTAAGTCGGGGCCGTTACCTCTCGACCACCACTGCTCCTCGACGGTCTCTGGTAGATTTACATGACTGGCCTGGTCTAGTGGTTAGTGACCCTGACTGCTATGCCTGAAGTCGTGGGTTCGATTCCCACCCAGGATAAATGTTTGTGGGATGAGCTCATTTGTTCTGTGTCTGGGTGTAATTTATTTATGTGTGTATATTTAGAAAATAATTAGGTTTATCAGTTGTCTAGTACCCATAACACAAGCTCTGTTTAGCTTGGGACTAGACGACATTGTGTGACAGTTGTGGAATACATACATATAATACATATGTATGACATTGTATCTGTGTATACTTTAATCACAAATATAAAACAAATAACTAAAATTGATTGAATTTTAGAAGCAGAATCGCAAAATTGACACATCAAAACTTGACAAGACAATAAAGATGATACAATCGCACTAACCTAAACTCGATATAAACTACTTTCCACCTCCATAGACATAGTAGTCAAATAAAAAAGGTGTAAACGACACAAGTTAAAAGCGCAAGTGGAATGAATCACCGGCTTCAAATATACGCGATGAAATATCTAACAATAGTTCATACGGATAGACAGAGTGACGGCGTTTGTAAAATATGACGCTATCTCTGACGCTGGCCCTATCTGGAACTAACAAATAGAAATCTATGTCATTACATAGTATAAAACAAAGTTGCTTATGCCCTATGTATGCTTAAATCTTTAAAAGTACGCAATGGATTTTGATGCGACTTTTTTAATAGATAGAGTGATTCAAGAGGAAGGTTTATGTGTATAATACATGCATAATATATTTAATATCAGCATTGCAGCATTGGCGGGTCGCTAATATTATATAAAAGAAGCAACTAACTGACTGACATATCAACGCACAGGCAAAACTACTGGGACTAGGAGCGTAAAATTATGCACAAAGCTTTCTTTTATGACATAGGCGAACACTAAGCAAGCTCTCACTAAGCACTCTAAGGGGATGAATCCCCTTAGAGTAAGAATTTTGAAAAAACGGGGACCCGAAGTTTGTATAGAAAAACCTATTTTCACGCGGGCGAAGCCGCTGGCAGAAAGCTAGTCTATATACATAAAAGGAGTAACGGACTGACTGACATATCCACGCACAGGCAAAACTACTGGGACTAGGAACGTGAAATTATTCACAAAGCTTCCTTTTTATGATGTCAGTGAGCACTAAGAAAGGATTTCCCAAAATTCATGCTTTAAGGGGATGAAACGGGGACTCGAAGTTTATATAGAGAAACCTTTTTTCACTCGGGCGAAGCCGCTGGCAGAAGCTAGTACTAAATATGACGGCTGATACAGCTGTAGGTCAGTTTGACTGTTTCCCAAGTCGTCAACGGCGCGCACTGATTCCGCGCGTCTTAAGGAGTTGTCAGCAAATGTAAGGGCCCAGCAGGGTCGAAGACTTTTGAGGCCAATCCATTTATGAGTTCTGTTTTTGTAAGTGATGAAGCCCATCATCATGTTCCTGCCCCTTTCCCATGTTATTTGGGGTCGGCGCAACATATTTTGTTCTTCCATTCTGCCCTGTCACCCCTCATGCTATTACTAATAGCTTTCTTTTCCTTCATATCTAGTGATATGAAGGAAAAGACAATCCATGTTTTCTTTTGTTTTTTTTTTCTCCATCCATCCACTCCATCATAACCCTTTTAGTAACATGTGTTTCATCCCTCCTCTTTACATGACCATACCAAGACGTCATAGAAATGATGACAGACTAGCTATCTGCCAGCGGCTTCGCCCGCGTGAAAGTTTTCGCACAAAACTTTGGACACGTGTTTCATTCCTTGGGGGGGGGGGGATTTTTTAAAATCTTTTCTTAGTGTCCACCTACGCCATAAAAGGAGGCCCTGTGCAAAATTTCACGCTCCTAGTCCTCCTGTGCAAAATTTCACGCTCCTAGTCCTCCTGTGCAAAATTTCACGCTCCTAGTCTCAGGACTAGGAGCGTGAAATTTTGCACAGGGCTGAATGAACTACTAAGTAGTTTCGGCTGTGCGTTGATATGTCATTCAGTCAGTTTCTCCTTTTATATATATAGATAGATTGGTGTCTAGTATTTAAACAGACAGAATATTCATATTCAGTCGTTACAACATACACAGCAGACAGACAGACGCTGATTGTGACAGGCAGATTAGCGTGAAACACATTGTGAAACCGCAGACTGGTAGATTATCTGTAACCTACTTCGTGGGGTAAAGGTGCGTTCTGATTAGCGAGGATTGAGGACGCACTTGTGAAGATAAATTCGATGTGTCTGGGAATATTGACACGTTAGTTTAGGCTAAGTTAGCTTCTTATTTTATTTGAATTGCTATAAATGCTTGACTGCGGTCCAACCAGAAGGTAAGCGGTGATGCAATCGTTAGTAGTGAGGCGCAATAGTTTATTAAGAGCATATTCACTCTAGCCTTGAAGACACCTAAATGGCCAAGCCACATGACCCCAACACAGCTTGGAAAAGGCTTTTTTTATGGTGGGAATAATCATCGAAGAACGAATCCCGCCTGTGGGCGAAGCAGGAGACAGTGTCAGACTTCTACTGACTAAACGACCCACCGTTCCATCCTGCCTTAGTTCCAGGGCCCCGGTGTTGCACTTCCGCATCAACCCTTGGCCACGTAGTAAAGGGCTTCTTAGATATTTACTAACTAAAAGTCTTGCTCTTATCGTTTCCGGGCTAACCCTTCCGAATTATTCCACATAGCACGCTGGTAGGCAGTCGGCCCTATTGGATACCTTCAGTTTTCTGACATCTGAGGTACGCGTGGAACAGAACACTTGCCATCGACCCTTGTTAAGTCGCCATACTATTATAGAATAGAATAGAAATATTTATTTGAGGGTAAAAAACCACAAAAAGCACCTAAACAGTTATCTCCTCAGTATTTGTCGGTTTTTTTTTTATTACAGGACAAGGTTAGAATAATAACACTCATAAGGTTTTTGCAAGCATAAGCAACGCTGACCAAAGTTGATCTCTGCTCGGGTGACTGGATATAGGGATTCCTCCTTGCAGGGGCAAACACGTCTAGCCTTTCGTCCCGGCGGTCATTTGTAATTTTTGTCAGTCATTACGAAATAGAAATACTGAGTTTTATGTTACCCAATTATTGGGTAACGGAGGTTAGATTACATTCGGTTAGACTGGAAGCCACTCAAGCTTCCTGACTCCAACACAGATCTGTAAAGGCTAGCCACACAGTTAAAGACCTAATAGGTATAAATACTCATAAAAATAAAGAGGGGAAAAAAGGGAGTAGTACTGATAAAACCAATGCTTAAACATTACATGCATGCATTATAGTAATCAGACACGATAACTTACAATCAAGTTTGAAACATCACAACAAGACAATTTACCTCGTAACAACATGCAAATGTAATAAATCAGTCCTGACCGCTCGATCTTTTGAGATGCGCATACGCATTCAATTGTGTCTCTCGCGCATCTGTCATTCAGTATCGCGGCTAAATATAGACGGAAATGTAGGCCAAACTGCTTGTCGCTAACTAGTTAGAAACTAAATGAATTGTTAGGTTTATTTTGGGAACTAGATGCAGTTGTATTGGGTATTCTGGTTTTGGTGATTACTGTCAATGTACAATATTGAGACGTTTTGTTGATTGGGGTCGTTGACACCTTGATCATTCAACTAGCTGGATAGTTCGTAGCTATGATAGATATCGTTAGCTTTAATGTTAATTGCATTTGGACATGCGTCTATCTCGATATATAGCTACAAAATTTGTCCTGTATGAAAGGATTTTAACTGATGCTTTCGACTTCTTTTCCAAATCAACTTGAAAAACTTGTTACGGAGCACAAGATTAGAGCTTGAAATGGTCCTTTGTTGATCCTCAAAAAAAAAAAAAAAAAAAATCTGAGCCTATTGTGTCCTACTTTAAGAACTTCTATCCTTTCGTTAACTTTTCTATGTCCTTAGCTACATCTGGCCAGTCTTTTACATTTTACACCTTTACATTGATGACATTAGTGCAGTTTCGGTGTTTACGCATAGTCAAAGTGCTGTACTTTTTAAAAAATTTGTTAGACACATGACACATGACATGATTAATACTAATGAAGCGCTGCAGCGGAATTTTGTATTAAGTTTTCAATATTTTGACAAATTGTTTTTATGAACGTGCTTGTCTATCACTAAGTTATTAGTCGATGATATTTGCCTTCTGTAGCATCTACAAAATTTGCAGTCAATTAAAATTGCACCTTCCAGGGTTCTAAAATATCCGTGGTTCATAAATTCACCCTGAGCGGAGTCATCATTAGCCTTTTAATGTTCCCACTGCAGGGACACAGGCCTCCTCTCTCTAGGAGAGGGAATGGGCCATAATCCACCACGCGGGCCCAGTGCGGATTGGTGGATGTCACATGTCTACGAATTTTTGGTTCTAGGACATGCCGGTTTCCTCACGATGTTTTCCTTCACCGTTTTGAGAGCAGTGGTGATGAAATAAATTACACAAAGTAATGCGCCTGGCTGGATTTGAACCCGCGACCTACGACTCGTAAGTCGGGGCCGTTACCACTCGGCCACCACTGCTCAACTCGGCCACCACAGTCTGAGCGGAGTAGTTACACAGATTTGATTTGATGATCGCTTCCTTTTTTAACCGCCTGCACCGACCCAGGATTTCGGTGTTTCCTCTGTCGCATTCCCCCGGGATCCGGCGGAAAATGACCATTCCTGGGTCCCTGACACACAGGGGGGATCATGACGACCTCCGGTTGGCATTTGGGTTAGTCATCTGAGTAACATTCCTGATTTATTGGTGCACGTATGCATAGTATGTGCATATGTAGTGGAATGTAACGCCATCTTGTGGGAAGCGGTGGATTGACTCATAGCTTTATTAAATTTCGCTGAATGCTTTTTTAGTTTAAATTCGGAGATTCTTCGGAGTTTCAGCTTTTATACTCATCCTCAGGTTGTCTGGTAGATATCGCTGTCAGCGATAAGACCACCTTTGTACCCATTCGTATAAGTTTCTGTGAAATTGTTACTATTTTGGTGTAAAGTTTTTTTCTATTCTATTCGCATATTATTACTGATTAAATCGAGTTTATTTATGTCCTTTCTTACACTAATACTAGTAGGATTTTGTGTGGGATATTTTGCTATTGCATTGGCATCTGCATCATCATTTCTTGAGATTGGTTGATTACAGTATTTTCATCTACCGTTTTAAATTCTAATATGTTTACACGTAACTCTTCCTCCACCATTATGTATTTCCATCTCATCTTTACTACACCAAGTGGGCAGAGCTACCAACGTTACTACCCACTTTATCTAGTTACCTTTCAACATTACCCGCCTAAGAGGCTGCTCAAGATCATTCGCAGAGGAAGCTACGCAGTATTTCGCTGAGCATATAATATCCGTTCTCGCCTTGGTCGTTATCGTCGGGTTTTGCCCAATGTTTACAGTCCCGGGTATTGTCCGTCATCGCCCGGCTGTTCTGTAAACCGATCGATGTGTGAAAGAGATATTTTGTTTTGTAAACATTCATCGTGAGCATTGTCGTTGTGAATCGATTGTATGTGAAGGTGCAAGCTGATTGGAGGTGTTATGGAAAGATGTGTGATATGATTGTGAATGTTATTACACTGGTATAGTGAGGTAGCAGATAGGGGATATATTTGAAAAAAAAAACGGGGCAAATGTGAGTAGGGTTCGAGCACAAAATGATTAATACTTTCGTTTAGTCCATCAAAAGGTGGTCTGTAAGAGATTGCTTGCAAGACCGGCAATTGTACATTTTGTAAATGTTTGTTAAATGCTGTCTACATTATTAAGATGTACAATAAAGTTTGTAATGAATAATAAATTATAACGTTTCGTGTATGGGACGAACCGCCATTATTCTATATTTGTTGTGAAAAACGTGCATAATATTTATATATTAAAATATCTTGTGATTTTTTTTCTCTATGTTACGTTTTATCACCCGCAGACACACATCCAGACAGATGGATGGATAGTGGAGTCTTATAAATTGGCTTTTATTGTCACTGTTCGGTACTGAATCCTAAAAAGTTTCTGAAGATAGAAATATGTTGTAGGTTTTTTTTCCTTAATTATATACACTGGGTTTTTGAGGTCCAGGGTGTTCTATCGTCGACAACCACATTCCTGTATTTTCATCATCATCATCAGCCTTTTTAATGTCTCACGAAGTTTTCCTTCGCCGTTTTGAGAGCAGTGGTGATGAAATAAATTACACAAAGTAATGCGCCTGTCTAGGTTTTAACCTACAACTCGAAAGTAGGGGACTTCACCACTCGGCCACCACTGCTCACTGATCCTGTATTTTAATTGAAAATAAAACTCCACACTAACTTCTTCAAAACAAATAGTAAAATACGCTGTTTACTTGGCGCAGTGTTAGTAAGATAATATGGGTATATCTATTCACTAATTAACCGTTCGTTAACACGACAGTTTAGCGAGTCGACGCTTGCGCAGCCAAAACAACTGGCTACTGTCTGTTAGGGTTGCCTCAAGAGAGGTCGATAATAATAACATGTAGGTACAACAAATATTATAAGGGAATTAAAAGGTCCCAGCCCCTGACTACCGAGTTGTAGGTCGAGGTTTCATACTCAACCAAGCGCATTACTTTGTGTAGTTTATTTCATCACCACTGCTCTCAAAACGGTGAAGGAAATAAGCGAGGAAACCGACATGCCCTAAAAACTAAAACTCAAAGACATGTGAAATCCAACAATGCGCACTGGGTCCGCGTGGTAGTTTACGGCCGTTCCCTCTCCTAGAGAGGTGGCCTGTGTCCCAGCCGTGGGAACATTAAAAATGCTGATGATGATGGCTGCTTGGTGATGAGACGCAGTGCAATTAGTGACGATTTTCTTGGGCGTGATTAGACATTGTGTTAAGGAGGCAATATGCAAATTTGGACGCAAGTAAGCATATAATGACGATCAAATCCACATACATTGACATTGCAAATGTGTTGGATCTTTTTATATCCGTGCTAACGTCGTATGAATTGAAGTAGCGAAAGCCCTTTAAAATACCCTCGTACTTAGGCCAGCCCTTAGCGCATACAACCTCGCGCGTACTTGCTAATTAGGTGGCACCGTTAACTGCACCCGCGAATTACTCGTAGGAAGCACAATGTACACCTTTACCAACCTGACGTTTAGCACCTTATGCAACGTTTGTTTGTCTTTCTGTCTGTCGGCCTCTTACTGCTTTTGACTAACTAGTTTTATAACGGGTTCCTGCATTTTAGAAGCTGTTCGTGGTGTATTTTCTTTAGCTTTAACTATGAGACTAAACTTTGTAATCGCTATAAAATTCTATAGAGGCTACCGCACTGCGCACTGCGTGTTCTAGGAGGAATGCCATTATGGTGTTTGTTCTTGTGGTGGGGTCGACCCACCACAAGAATAAGCAAGTTTTAATTTTTTGTAATGTTTAGATACGATTTCTCTTTCTATTTGTACCTTTTTTTGAATTGGAAATTCCTCTAATGACTTCTCCCAGTGCAAGAGAGTGAGTCAAACTTTTACTAATTACTTCAGTTGCCTTGTTTGTAGTTGACCACGGGTTTTCCATGCAGAAGTCGACCTATGATCCTAGATCCTAGAGCCTTCAGCTCTGCTGCCTCTACGGTTTTGCTGGCATTTCTTTGGGGCACAGCTCTCCGTCAACATCTCGAACTACCCATTGCTAGTCCTTAGCAAGCTTCCAAATGTGTTGGCTGGTAGCCGGGGTCGGGGCTGGGCTGAGGCGTGATGCTGTCTATTCCCTCACGCATGTGGTGTGTTCGGCATTAGCATTACTGCTTTGCTCTGCTTATGAGATGACCGCCCTCCACGTACCCTCGCATTCTCATATGTGGATATATGGACTTGTCCAATATCCTTAAGCACACAACATGTTTTTACTTGTTTCGTTTAAAATGTATAACGGCCCATAGATAAACAGATAGATGTGGATGCAAAAGATCAATATATTACCTTTATAAATTATGAACGAAATTATACCTTACTTACCATGATTTTAATAGTAATGCATTATATTTCTAAGATGCATCGCAGCATAACTGCAAATGTTTTCATAATACACAGTCATGTAGGTTGGTGATCTCACTCTGGCGTCAGTTTCGTTGTGATAAATGCTACTCATTTATCTATGAGCACACAATTATGTGAAGCCAATAAGAATTATGTTTCTAAATAGCTTGATCTTTTGTTACTTGTGGTCCTAAAACTTTGGAAATCATGCTTCAAATAAGACCCAGTCCTCATAGATTGTAATCTTACTTTAATATCTGCATTTATTTCTACCGCGATTATTGTCTTTAACCTTTCGACTATCGCAATTATAGACACAACTAGCTGGTACCCGTGACTTGGTCTGCCTCTTTTTTTCGCAATAAAAGATATGTCCTTTCTCAGGGTCTAAAGATTGTGTGTGCCAAATTTCATCAGAATTGTTTGAAAGGTTTAAGCGGGTAATTTAACAGACAGACAGACAGACAGAGTTACTTTCGTATTTATAATATTAGTATGGATTAAAAGACAATGGGTGTGCAGACACTAGTGTCCTGTTGGGGCTTAATGAACTAAGTATACTAATACTAGCTGTGTTCCGCGTGGTTACACTCAGGGCCAATCCTATTGAAGCAGTAAATTTTCCGTAGTTTAAACAACTGGGTGTTAGTTTTTAATTATTTATTGTACACAAAACTTAACATAGATAGAATGATTTGACAATTCATGTACAAAAACGAGCTTAACTCAACAATGAGTTTTCTCCCTGCAAACCTTTAGGTGACAAAGAGAGATTACATATAAGGGTAGAAACTAGTGTACAATCTAAACCTACATAAATACGTCAATTTTCATGTCATAACCGGATCAGTAATGTATTGATATAACTCCATAAGAAATCAACGAACCGAAAAGTTTGACCAAAATCATGAAGTCGTGTACAAAATGTCGGTGAACTATTTAAAGAATTTCCTGTTAACACCAGACATTTCGAGATAGTATGCTAAACAAATTAGACTGCACCGTGCAATGTTAGTGCGGTCGATTTCAAAACACTTTGCTGCAATACAAACTAACGATTCAAATATTGCTTACACGATTACTTATAATGGTGTAAATTCACCTTTTTGTATTATGGATAGACTTGCATTAGAGTCTAGACCACTACCTCATGAAGTTATGCGATGATATGGTTTACGATAGAGCACGCTTGCCTAGAAGTAATCTATTTATTCTTGATTAGAATTCCGCCCTTGGGCGGAGCAGGAGACAGTGTCAGACTTCTTCTGACTAAACGACACATCGTCCCTACTTGCCTTAGTTCCAGGGCCTTGGTGTTACGCTTTCGCATCAACCCTGCTGGGACCCTACAGTAGACTTCTAGGGTTGTAGTTGTACCTACCAGATTTTACTGTAAATATTTTACTTACCAATTTCTTTTTCTCTTTCACAGACTACCTCAATGAACCAAAGAAAAATGCCCATCGAAGGAAGAGTAAACCACAAAGCGGTCAGACGCCTCGACTTTGGAAAAGTCGATCCAGCCGCGTTTGAAAACTTTATAAACAGAATAAAAGAACAACAAGAGGAAATCATTTTAAAAAAGACAGAAGAATATAACTTTGACTTTAAAAAAGAAGTTCCGCTTAGAGGAAGATACGAATGGAGCGAGCGTAGAGGATCTGAATGGGTTCCTATGGAAGTAAAGGAATTGACTGAAGTGAATGACAACGAAATGACACCGATGCATGCAAAAACTGATAACCGCGCACCTCCAAGAAGGAGAAGGATGACAAGGGATGACACAGGGATTCAAAATAGTCATGTGAAGAAGAGGTTGCTGATGGAGTAAATTCTTAGCCGAATGGATAATCAGCACTATTTTTAAAACTATTGTTCTCTTACTAATTAACTCCGATTTTGTGTTGATACTGAGACTTTTTTGCCCGCTTATATCTAAGGCAGAATCTGAGTGGCCAAGGAAACCACTGTGAGGCTTTCAAGAGTTGCAACGGTCATGCAAGAAGCGGACTTGTTCAAAAAAGGAACTAATTTATATTCTTTAAATGCACGTTTATTAGTAAGTGGAATAATTATATATACAACGTTATGTTTAGTATAGAAAAAGAACTGGTGAACGCTGGAGTAATTAAGAGTCCAAGTAACGAAAACAAACTCTTGGCGAAACATTGGTACTATCACTGTTTTTGAAGACACGAATTTCAGGATTGCTTTAAACTAAACATAACGTTGTAGTTAGCAATAGTTTTACAATAGTGTTAGACGAAATTTGAATGATTGGTTCCTCTTGTACTACTATCCTTTTTCACTAAATTAGAAAAACGAAATCAGCCAGCTATCAATTAAATATTAGTATTTTTTGTAAACGTTAAACAATTTAGAGACGATGATAATTGAAAACACTAACAGTATCAGTTCATAAGAATATTTTTTTCAATAATCACAAAATATATACTCCACTGCAAAAAAACTACTAAAAAGTTCCAAACAAGTAATTTAAGACACCGACTGCATCAGTCTTATTGAATAGAGTATAATCGTCTCCACATTGTATTATATGTAGTAACACTATAGAAAGTTCTTGATAATATCTTAGAGATTTTTCAAGGTGCAGTTATGTTTCGACTCGCATTCATTCGCCACTTTTTTCTACTCTCCGACATCCTGGTGAACTAACAAGGGATTGCTTAAAGCAGCCCTTGTCACTCTTTGCATCTCTTGGACTATTTTCTTCTCCTCTTGCACTTAGGTTTTAACCCGCCTACATCCGTTCGGTAGTTCACCAGACCCGTTTGTTCCGGGAGTAGAAAAATTATTTGCAATCAATGGAGGAATTTTAAATCTGGTTTCTCCAACTACACACAAATTGCATTAGATCAATTTATAACCATGATCATCATTATTATCATCATCTACAGCAATGGTTGTTCAACTGTTAAAACAGTCTTTAGTAAAACAAATCAAATCCCTATTTAATTTGACTATCTTCAAACTCTTTTTTCGATAGTGTGTTGTAAATTTTGATTTCTTTTTATAAAAACTAGTCTGATTTAAAGAGCTGTTCCAAGACTCTAAGCAAAGTGACATTCTTAGTGATAACCTCACCTCCTGGCCTCGTTAGCACGTGTTACTTTCATACATTTTTGACTATGGCCCAGGTTACAATTGCCCATCATACATACATAACTAAGTGAAGAAATCAAAACCTTTTGGATCTAGATATAGAATGTTACTTTGTTTAGAGTATTTGATATAATATTGTAATCTTGTCGCGACAATGTGCAATTAAATTTAAAGGTACGAAATTATGAAGTACGAAAATTTTGGGTGTCCTCTAGCATTTTGGGTTTAACAGCCAAAATGTGGTAAAAGGTAAGATCTTCTTAAAAGAAGGAAAGAAACTGATCCCATAAATGAACGAAATTGGAATACTATTTGTAAGAGATTGAAAAAGGAATTAATAGCAATGACAAATGTCCCAAATAAAGTTTGAAGTTTACAAAACCATTTTCGCCAATATACTCGTAATTTTACTTTGACTAGAGCCCAAAATAGCACTGAAATATTTTTGGCAGGAATGCATCTATAAATTTATACGAAAATCATCTTGAAAGCTGTTTAAATAGTATTTAATTTTCGAATTGCATGTGAATGCAATTTCTATATGCTCTGGTTTGCTTCATCTTTTTGTATGTTTATTGAAGCCCAAAATTTCTTTTTTCGTTCGTACCATAATACGCTTATAAAAAGTGCCACAATTAGGCTGTATTGTAAGTTTTAGATTTTATTTTAAAGTACCTATTTTAAATACTTTAATTATTGTATTATATCGGCTCACCTTATATGTTAAATATGGTTTAAGATTTATTTATATTTTGTTAATTTTATTTGTAAATATTGGAACTTTCTAATGTCCACTACTAACATCACAAAATTTTACGATCATGTCCACGTTTCTAGTAATTCTTGAAAATAAAATGTATATTAAGACTTTCTATCCATTACGTTTATTCAATGGTTTTAAAGCTCTTTCGAACAAATGCACGATATACACGACAATGCGCTATCATAGATTTTTTATATAATCTTTTTTTTTTTGAGATAAAAGATCAAATAACTCCTCGCAATTTGGGTAGAACAAGACAGTGTCAGTGTCATGTTGTAGTAGGCTTGAGGCAAGGGACGCAAAAGACCGAGCGAAGTGGAGGCGTCTAGGAAAGAAAGCGGACCCCGGGCACCGAGGTGAAAGCCAAGGTAGCAACCGGGACGGGCGCTAGGTTGATGATGATGAAGACAGTGTCAGTGTCTTTTACTAATTAAAACCCACTTCTGGTGCTTCAGTGGTTTTTACCATTCCAGACTCACGGTTTCCTTTTAATTGATGTTGCAGCAACTCCTGATTATCCCCGTTTATTCAGCTGACATCTCTTTGAGGTAACGTCGCTTGACTCAGGAGTCTTTTCTCTTCTTGAAAAACGATTTAAAAACTGTTTTTAAAAGCGTTGTTGTCGCAAATGTTTGCAAGAGTCTTTATACCGTAGAAATGACTAATGGTTTTCTTTTTAGTGTTTAAAAAGGTTTTTTTTTTAATGGACGAATGTGATCACCGATGATTTTTAATGTTTTAAGCGTACTTTTATTCAAAAAGTGATACTTATTTAGTAGCTGCGCGAATTTATTTTGACGAAAACTACAATCTTTTGACTGAATTTGGGCGGGACACGTGCCTATTTTAAAAGAAACTCTTTCTATGTGATAGATTATAATCTCGTATTTTGATATCTTGATCTCCTTTTTGATATCGTTTTGAAATATATTCGCTCAGCCGTAGCGTAAACTCATAAACTAACTACTAGAGTAAAAAGCGTAGTAAAAATTGTTAACTTAAATTCTGATATTAATACTCTCTTTCAACCTTGATCTCGGAAACTAATGGACCTAAATGCATAGTAAAAGATATAGTACTTTGTGTGGAAGCAAAGCAGGGGCTTGACGAACCCAAGATGTTGGTAATGTCGAAATTTTTAACGCTATTATCGCAACAATTCCGACTGATTCAAAGCTAAATGGATCAAACAATTTATTTTTCGGTGTGAAAAAAATCATCCAATGAACCATCCGACTCCCGCCTTTAGGTGGGGCAGAAGATAGTGTCAGACTCTTACAGACTAAACAACCCAACCCGTTCTGTCTTAGGACTTCATACCGGGGTCGAACAATTTATGTGTTACATTGTGAAACGAAAGTGCGATTGATGGATTTTTTTTTTGTAAAGTGGCAGTTTTAATATTATTTATAAATTGCATATTAGTGCATATTGTGATGTAAAATTGGCATAGTTGTGTATCTATCTCAAGTATATTATAGAAAATTATGTGGAATCATTAATACCGGCGTCATCTTGGAAAAATATAGTTGTGATTTTGTTTTTTAAATATCTACCTTAGCAAAGCCTGACGAATTGGCTGACTAAAATAAAAACATTCAGAATAAGATAAACATAAATTATTTGCAAGCAATATAGATACAAGTTGGAGTTTTTACAGAATTTAGTGTTTTCGCAACATTCTGCTTTACGGCATATGAATTTTAAAATATGCATTAGCTGCCAAATACTTTCATTGCATTCCAAAGAAAAACAAAAGTCGAATGATTCTTTATTAAATATGAATTTCTTTCTAAGCTGATACAAACTAAATGCACCAACCAAGCGAAGCGAAAAGAAAAATAAACACGCATTATTAAATGCTTTCGACGATAAAAGCGTTATTTGGGATCGGCGCAATATGTTTTTTTCTTCAATTCTGTCCTGTCACCCGTCACTATCTCCTCTTTCTTTCATATCACTTCTCACACAATCCATCCATATATTTTTTAGTCCTCTCCCTCTCCATCCATCCATATTTATACTCATGGCTCTTTTAGTAACATGCGTTTCATCCCTCCTCTTTACATGGCCATACCAAGACAAACGGTTCCTTTTCAACTTTTCAGTGCCGTCATTCCGATACAAAGTACTATTTCTTTTATCTATAAATGCAGGAAATCAATGAAATCATCTCTTAATACTTATTATATATTTATAGTATATAAGAAACATTTTTTTTTAAATAAAGCAATAGAAAATCAAAAGTAATAAAAAAATTAAATTCATCTGACTTTATATGACCATACAATAATCATAATTAATTTGGATTACACTATATAGCATAATTACAAATATTCTGTAAAAAACTTACAGTATAATAATTATGATACTAACATATAAAATATTGGTGTAAAAAGTACTAACAAAAACGAAGAGGCAAAACTATATTTTCTTTTAAAAATATTTGACTGAAATTGTAATTTCTGTAATATACTAACAACATTATCTTAATAAATAAATACATACCTCTAAATACTAAATATTGACGATTAAAATATTTTAGGGTCCGTATTCACTGGAGTACCGGTACCGATACTGAGTAAAAGCTAACAGTCGGTATCGGTACTAAAGTGACAATAAAAATCATTTAAATAGTAAGCTGACATTATTACTTAATTCTAATTGTTTTATTGTGGGTTTTTGATTGTGTAACATGTATGAACAGGAGTGACTTCTTTTTTTAATTGATATAAACTAGTTATGATTGCAATCCTACCTGATTTAGAAAAGACCTTTAAAGGCATTTAATTGAACTTAATAGTGATTTACTTACAAGTTTGACGTTCTTTTGAAACATTTAAAAGCTTTAGAAGGGCTAATTTAAAAAAAGAAAATAGATACAAAAAAAAACACTGAACTCATAAAAAACAACACTTTAATAAATACAAAATAGAAATGTTTTAAAAATAACCACAGTGATTAATTCTAGAATTTTTTTAAGGTCATCTATTCGAGTTTTAACTGACTATAACTAAACCTATGTTCCATTAGTTGGTTTTTGCATCCAAGGACCACGATCTTCCTAAAGATGCAGTCGCTTTACCTGATACCTTACATTACATGTTACACCGATGTACCCTTACATGTAAACTTATCAAACAGCTATATTCCAAAGTCCACGTAGGAATGCCTAGCTTCACATAGTGACTACTAGAAACACCTAGAAACTTATGTACTTATTTTAGATGTACCTTTAAATAATTATCTTTTCTAAATTGTGTACATAGCCATTGTGATAAGTATTATTTATAATTTCTACTTATTTATTTAAATTATCGCAAAAGATTGCTGTATGTAATTAAATCAATTTCTGGTATATTAAAGTTCTATTATTTTAATTTTTAGAACACTAGGTACCTTGATAAGTATAAGTATAATCAGCCTTTTAATGTTCTCACTGCTGGGCATAAATCCTCCTCGTTTAAACCCACGATTTATCAATCGGTAAGTGTAAACAACATTGGGCCACTATTGCTGGACAACCTAAATTGAATAAGATAGAAAATAAGTAGGAATTATTATCTCAGTATTTTGAAAAGTCATGCGACTATGTTTTGATTATTAGGTATATATAGCTCAATTCATCTAAGCGAACTTGAATACAGTAAAGAGCAGATTTCTTTTAAATGCTATGGTTATTCAAATGATTAAAGCGGTTCATAATTATGGGTAGTAACAAACCGTTGTAGTACTGCTTACCACAGCATGGTAAGTAGTGATACAATCGCTGATCTGAACTGGGCACTTGTATAAACAAGTATTTATTTCAAACTGAACCTATAAGAATCTACTACTATAAGAGGTTTCTTTTGCATCAAGGTATTAAATACGTTAAACGAATTGCATTGATTAGAATAGACAATCTTGTGTCATACTCCGCAGCAGAACCACTTTGACTACATTATTTACAAATTACAGGATAAAATGTAGATAATGTCTATATTTTTGTAGCTTAATATCAAAATTTGTATATTGTTAGTTTCTTGGAAAATATCAATTCAAAGTGGTCATGCCACAGAGCATACTCTCCAGCAGGACCACTTTAAAATAACGCTTATTTCGCGCTGATTATGCACAAGCCATAATATAACAAATGTATATTTATTGTATATCAAGATAACATCTACAATTTTAGATAAATACTTGCCGATTTTTAGTAATATGTAAATGTTTTACTGGAAAGCGCCTGCTATGAATTTGTTAGCAAAAAACAAGATTAATATATTTATTTACGACTAGCTTCTGTCATTGGCTGTTATTTGCTACGAAATTCATAGCAGGCGCTTTTCGATAAAACATATACATATTACTAAAAATCGGTAAGTATTTATCTAAAATTGTAGAGGTCATCTTGATATACAATAAATATACATTTGTTTATATTATGGCCTGTGCATAATCAGCGTGAAATAAGCGTTTTTTTAAAGTGGTCCTGCTGGAGAGTATGCTCTGTGGCATGACCACTTTGAATTGATATTTTCCAAGAAACTAACAATATACAAATTTTGATTTTAAGCTACAAAAATATAGACATTATCTACATTTTATCCTGTAATTTGTATATAATGTAGTCAAAGTGGTTCTGCTGCGGAGTATGACACACAATCTTTCATTGTCTGCTGCTGCTGCTTGCTGGAGAGGAAGAGGGAGACCGAAGAAGAGATGGAATTGTGTGAGGAGTGATATGAAAGAAAAGGGAGTTAGTGATAGTGACAGAGTGGAAGAAAAAAAACATGTTGCACCGACCCCAAGTAAAATGGGATAAGGGTAGGATGATGATGATGATGAGAATAGACAATGAAAAGCTTTACCGGTTATTCATCAACTACCGATACCGTGGTATCGTTATCCGTAGAACAACAACGATCAAATTGTATCACACCCGCATTAGTTGCATTAGTCCAAGGATTCGTAAATACTGGAATAGAATTACAGTAAACTAGATAGGAATTGATTTATTAGGTTGTCAAGTATTTTAGAATGGTAATATTACTAATTACCTGTTTGAGCAAATCTGGTTTAGATAAGGCTGTAGGTAAAGGATATTTATTGTTTTAAATGTTTAAGAGTGGCCAACACGAGGTACATTTTCATACAACCGCCGCTTACGTGTTATGAAGTTATTATATATCGTTCTTCAGATATTTTGGATACACAGATATCTTGTGGATATTATCTAGGCTTCTAAGGAATTCAAAACATAAATTTGTGTAGGAGTAATCCAGTATAATCCAGTAAGGACTTCTGAAAATCTGCTATTTTTCATGAACTTTTCCTCTCCATAATATTAAAAATAAAAAAGCTATTGTAGGTGGAGCCCTGGAACATAAAGAACGATCGATGAAGCACAGGGGGGTTCCAGTCAGCCTGACACTACCTCTCGTGTTAGCCAGGGAAGAGTTATTTGATCATCAACATCATCAATTCAGCCAAAAGACGTCCACTGCTGGACATAGGCCTCCCCCAAACGTCGCCACAACGACCGGTCCCGTGCGTCTCGCATCCATCGAATTCCAGCAACCTTGACCAGGTCGTCGGTCCACCTTGCGGGAGGCCTACCAACACTACGTCTTCCGGTACGCGGTCACCTCTCCAGAACCTTTCGGCCTCAGCGGCCATCTGTTCTACGTGCGATGTGCCCTGCCCATTGCCACTTAAGTTTGGCGATTCTTTTCGTTTTTTTTTTAGTTATTTGATGTCTTGGCACAAAAAAAATTGACATTGATGTTACGATCGCTTGCAGTCTGCAGTTAAAATATTTAATACCATGTATTTTACAACTCAATTTAATTTTATACAGATAGCTTACTCGTTAAACTTCATAAACTTGAAATTTTACGATAAAAGTAATGCTTTCAATTAATCCTGTCGAGAATATATACCGTTCTGCAATTTATTAGTAGCTTGGTCTAGTATCTATGGAATGTGTAATGTAGGTCGGACCTCCTACGCTATTTTAATGAGATAAAGTCCTATGTTATTTGAAAACTAATGACTATAATTACATGCCTATTTGAGGTATATTTTTATCCAATTTTCCACATACACGAAAACATTCCTTTTAAAAATTAAATGTATTTAAAGATCTATTGAGCAACAGTTCGCCTTTTTAGGGTTCTTTAGCCAAATGTCATAAAACGGAACCCTTATACATTCGTCATGTGTGTCTCAGTCAGTCCGTCCGTGACATATTAATTTTTTCCCTAAACTTTTAAGAAAAATCTTATTATAATTTAAAAATTATAATAAGATATCTAATATAATTTTTTTCAAAATTGAATACTTTGCGTGAGAGGCACTTGTAAAGTAAAATGTGTACCTCCCTTCCCTCCAATTTCAAAAATAAGTGAATTATAAAACTAAAAAAATATATGATGTCCATGGAGTTTCTTGCACATTCTTCTCCATAAAGATCTACGCTTTGGAATCGGCAATCAGCATCATTTTTTTTAGGACAGACAGACTTGACGTTTCAAAAGTGCCTGTAAATGGTTTATTTGGAATAAAATGATTTTGACTTTGACTTTGAATCGCTCTACTACTGCGCAAAAGCACGGGCTTTTACCATTATACCTTTCGATGAAAAGTAGATAAATAAATGATATCGTAGGTATGTAATACACGTCCTGCGATGTCCATTCTAAGATAAGATCGTTGCAACCGCGACCCAAGGCGTATCACTGACAAGGAACTGATTTTGTTACACCTGTTACTAACTGAGAGCAGTGGTGGCCGAGTGGTAACGGCCCCGACTTACGAGTCGTAGGTCGCGGGTTCAAACCCAGCCAGGCACATTACTTTGTGTAATTTATTTCATCACCACTGCTCTCAAAACGGTGAAGGAAAACATCGTGAGGAAACCGGCATGTCTTAGAACCAAAAATTCGAAGACATGTGACATCTACCAACCCGCACTGGGCCCGCGTGGTGGATTATGGCCCATTCCCTCTCCTAGAGAGAGGAGGCCTGTGTCCCTGCAGTGGGAACATTAAAAGGCTGATGATGATGATGATGATGTTACTAACGGTACTGTGGTCTGTGTACGGTTAGCAATGAAAATGCATATGTACTATACGTTCCAAATAAGATTAGGATCGATTGATAGAATGTGACGTCACGCCGTACTGTCAAACCGAAGTTATTTTTGCAAAATTGAAGAACTCCGAGATGAGTAAAATTTTAAAACTGGATTCTGATTAAACTTTTTTCGTTCATAAATTAATTTTTTCGTAAATAAACTGAATTTAAAAAATATCTTGCCTCGATTTGACAGTAAATCGTGACGCCACAACATGGCAATCGATCCTATTATTGCCGAGAATAGGCATTATATAAAGGCAAGAATAGGCATTCGAATAAAAATATGTTTTTTAAAAACATATGTTTCGTCTGGAAGCTCGGATTTCACTAGGATTTTGGTCTTTTTCTGGTGAGTCGCAAAAACTTCCTTTCACATTAAGAACCTTTAATATTTTTGAAAGACATTACCTACTATTTTGTTGACCGTACGCATTCTATTATCTACCTACCTACGTACATTATTTCTGCTCGTGTTGAAAGGATATATTTCTAATTTTGAAACTAGACAGTCTAGATAAACTAGGTTTATTTTCTAGCCCTAGTTGTATACTTTGTGAAGAAACAACTTTTTGATACAGTTAGATTTCTAGTACAGAGAGGTACATCTTGGGTCTTGAATACTCATCTTGTATTTGTCACCAAAAACTTGTAAAAACCGTTAGATTACAATCTATTCCGCGAGATTGCAAACTAACGCTTTTTATAATGTAACTAGCTTTTGTCAGCGGCTTCGCCCGCGTACATATATAAAATATAGCCTATGTCACTCAGGAGTAAAGCAGCTTTCTATTATTGCTAAAATTTCTCCAATCGGACCTGTAGTTCCAGAAATTACCTCCTACAAACAAAAAAACAAAAAAAAAATAAACTTTACCTCTTTATTATATTAGTGTAGATGAAAAATAATCCCGCGTAAATGATTCCTCGCGTAAATCGAATACGGTCTCTTGTAAGTACTAGGTAAGTAATAATCCTATGGGACGCAGAGGTGCTATTCTGTAAGAAAACAGCCTTATCAGCCGAAATCGAAATAGGTACGTTGGATTTGTTTGTAGTATTAGTATTTGATTTGAATGTAGGTACCTATTTAGGGGGCCAGGACCGCAACAGGGCGCCATGCGCCACATCGACCAAACTAAAGGCTGCTCCTGAAACATTATTAACCAAAACCCATTTTTTTCTACCAAGGAACCATTCCACACTCCTACGTCTTTGTTCTGACTCTAGGTCAGCAATACAAAGTAAGTTAAATGGTTCCCAGACATCCATACAACTTTTTTTCTACTTTCAGACGAAGGGCGTACAAACTTAGCATAAAATTCATGCGTAACATAATGCCTCGGCCCTTAGGAACATTAAAAAAATCTGCTAACCATACAAAGGAAAACTGCCATAAAGATTGTATCAACTATAGAGCTCGGAACGGCAGTACTGGCAAGGGACGAAGAGAAAGGAGAAGAAAAGAAAGAAAATACGTTTATTCTTCCTAAAATAGACACACAATTATTTTCATAATTTTATGAAAATAATTTTGTGTCTATTTTAGTTTCTAATTGTGTGGTTTTTTTAGTTTCTGTTTTGTAGTTCCCCCTCAGGCCTTTGTACAACGGGCATAATAGTATTACACCAAGATTAACAAGCTCTGTCGTTGCAACTTGTGATTTTAGTAGTCAAGGTTGTTACATTTCTGACACCGGTTTTAGCAGAGATAAACGAAAAAACAAAAATATAGGAAAATTAACATTATTTTAACACAAATACAGCCTATAAATACAAGTTGTGCGGTGCATCCAAGCAAGAATGGACCTTTACTCAGCGTATGTATATCGTGACGCTGGACAGATCCAGCTATTAATGATGCTGATTTTCAGTAACCACCCGTTGAAGAGCATAATTAGATATCTATATATATAAAAGGAGAAACTGACTGACTGACATATCAACGCACAGAATAGAATAGAATAACACTTCACTGTACACCAAAAAAGTAAGACACACGGTCAAAATTACTGGCACTAGAAGCGTGAAATTTTGCACAAGGCTTCCTTTTATGACGTAGGCGAACACTAAGAAAGGGTTTTTCAAAATTCAGTTTCTAAAGGGGTATAATGGAGGTCAAAAGTTTGTACGGAGAAGCCTACTTTCAAGCGGGCGAAACCGCTGGCAGAAGGCTAGTTTAATATAAAAATAAATGTTAACATCATTATCATTTCAGCCGGAAGACATCAGCTGTTGGACATAGACCGTCTTAAAGCTTCATCATAACGACCGGACCTATGCATCAAGTATCCATCGGATTCCCGCGACCGTCACCAGCTGATTGGTCCACCTCGAGAATACCAAAGCAAAGTTTAAGCTTATTTGCCGTTTACTATACCAAATTGATTACACCTATCGTGTCTTGCTTGCTCTCTCATGCCGCCACTGAGGCTTTCATTGGTCTATGGCAACAAACAACAGCGAAAATATTTAGTGAAACATTTCGTACGCCCATAATAAATGCGTACAAAATCGGGACATGTTCCTGTACGTGAAGCGTGACGTCACGACTCGTCGTACGCATTATGTATGCACCCTAGCATCCTGTTGACATGGTGGCGTAAATTTTCCCTTTTTTATCTGTAGATGGGTGCGTTGCTATCGAAAAAAGAGGACTGCAGAGATTTAAACTGCAATTGGCATCAAACTACACACGTTTCGTTTCGTTGGAAAAAACATCGTGTCTATCACTTTTTTTTTTAAATTGCTAAGTATAATCTAGTGCTTGACTGCGATCCCACCTGATGGTAAGCAGTGATGCAATCGTTGATGGTGAGGCGCACTAATTTATTAAGAGCCTATTCACTCTAGCCTTGAAGACACCTAAATTATAATCGGACGGAATCACTGCAACCGGAAAACTGTTCCAGTCCCTCGATGTACGCGTTATAGGTAAACGACGAGGCAAAACGCTTAGTCCGGACCGGATCATGTCTTAGAACCAAAAATTCGAAGACATATGACTTTCATCAATCCGCACTGGGTCCGCATTATTATGGCCCATTTCCTCTCCTAGAGAGGAGGCCTATGTCCCAGCAGTGGGAAGTTTAAAAAGGATGATGATGACGTTTTCGGAACATATATTTCTAATAATAGGTTTTTTTTTTTTTTTTTTATGGTAGGTGAAAATCATCCAATGACGAAACCCGCTCTTGGGCGGAGCGGGAGACCAGTGTCAGACTCTTACTGACTAAAAAACCCACCCCGTACCTTCCTTGCCTTATTTCTGGAGTCGAGGTTACAATTTTCACATACCCTCTAGGCTCCAGGAGGCTTCGACCCTGAAGGGCCCCTGCAGTTTGCTGACAACTCCTTGAGGCGCGCGGGAACGGTGCGCGCCGTTGACGACTTGGACTCGGTCTTACCAGACGATCGGACGGCGAGCTACCCATTGCTCACCGTCCGCGAGCCAGTGTCTACGGTGGCCGGATATCGGCAGGATCGCGGCGGCGACGGCTACGGCGAGTACGCCGTTGCCTTTGCCTTATGCGGTCGGCCTCCTCCTTTACGAGAATTACTGCTTCGCAGAAGGAGGCGACCGCCTGCCATTCCTCTTCGCTGCGGACCATGGCCTGAACCAGGGCCCGACGCGAGAGGTCGCCGCCGCCGATCACCCCCACGAGGACACGGTGATGCTCTTCCCAAGCAGGGCACACCTCCACCGTGTGCTCCACCGTGTCCTCCGGGCTCGCCTCACAGTGGCGACACCCGGACGTCTCTTCCGCACGAATCCGGTGCAGGAATCTCCCGAACTTCCCATGTCCGGTGAGAACCTGCGTCATGCGGAAAGTGAGGACGCCGTGAGGTCTATCCAGCCACGCCTCAAAGAGGGGCACTACCGCTGAGATTACGGTGTGCCCAGCGCTGGGTTGCGACAGTCGCTGTTTCCACTTCACCATGAGATCTCGCCGGAGCTCCTTCCGCCACGCCTCGACATGTTCGGGCAGCGGATCTTCGCCCCGGCGTTGCATCTCCACGCGTCTAATAATAGGTTGGAGATTGTATCACACTTTTACTGATAAAAAACTCAACTCCTGTTCCATTGTTGCCTTTAGTACCCGGCCCGAAACTTTCTTTTAAAAACTGACTCAGGCTTCAATAAGCATTTACCTTTAACCTATTAATTAATACTAACGATATTACGGTTAATCTGACTTAATTGAAGATAAGTAAGTAGAACAGCAACAATCCTACTGTAATACTAAGTAACATAGGCTATATTTTATTTTCATTACTTTCACGCGGTTGAAACAGCTAACAAACACAGCTAATAAATAAATAGGTAATAAGTCAAGTTCATGTAACAACAAAAGTTTAAAACAATGAACAAGTAAAAACGAAAGCTCATAACTACAATCGTACGAGGAATACAAAAACTAGACACATGTCTAGATATGATGGGAAAGTTATCATCACGAAGGAGGATGGTTGTAAAAAAGAATTGTTAGGGTACTCATCCACAGCGATCTGTGGCTAAGTCACGCATGTGTATTAATGAATAAGTTTCGTTTCTTAATATACTTACAAATCTCTCATCATCATCCTACCCTTATCCCATATTACTTGGGATCGGCGCAACATGTTTTTTTCTTCCACTCTGTCCTGTCACCCGTCACACTATCACTAACTCCCTTTTCTTTCATATCACTTCTCACACAATCCATCCATCTCTTCTTCGGCCTCCCTCTTCCTCTCCATCCATCTACGTGTAAATTCAAAACTCTTTTCGTAACATGCGTTTACTTACAAATCTCTATTACTAATTATTTTGTAGTAATACTTAAACATACACTATTAACATAAAACTTCGTTATATAAGTAAGTCAGTTATCTTTATTACCTTAGCTAGTTAGTCTGCCTGCGTGAAAGTCTCAAGGAAGCTTAGCACCGGGGCAAATAGTATGTTATGCCAGAAATATAATAAGAATATTGCACGTCCATAGAGACTTTTTTTTTGACTGACCGACATTTTGACAATTCAAAAGTGCCTGCAATTGGTCTATCATAACATAGTATAAAACAAAGTCACTTCCTCCCTATGTATGCTTTAATCTTTAAAACTACGTAACGGATTTTGATGCGGTTTTTTTTAATAGATTCAGTGATTCAAGAGGAAGGTTTATGGGCATAAGACATGCATGATATATTCAATATCAGAACCCGTGTGAAGCTGGGGCGGGCCGCTTGTTTGAAATAAATGATTTTCATTTTGTGTACAAAAATTTAAAAGTTCAGAAGAAGAAGATCTAGAAAACATATTGTCACATTTGATTTGTTCATATTTAGTAGGATCATTTAGGATTTAGATGGAACCTGAACAGTCACTGTGTACTGTGACTGGAATACAAATAAATCCTGTAGCTAACATGGCATACATCTCTGGAACCTCAAGCATGGCGTAGATATCTTACATCGCAGTGGAAAGGCGTCCTTATGTCCTGGGCAAAGGGCCCGTGAGAAAACTGAGCAGTGAGGGCGCACGCGATACTCAATCACTGAGTAGTTGACTGTAAATAGAAAATTAGTAATCATTTAGAAAAATATAACTTGCGATTTTCATTGTCATTGAAAGTCAATACAGAAAATAAAACTTAAATATAATGACAACGTCGTCTAGTCCCAAGCTAAGCAGAGCTTGTGTCATGGGTACTAGACAACTGATAAACGTACTTATATATTTCTAAATAAATACATATTATAGATAAATAACACCCAGACACAGAACAAATGACCGTGCTCATCACACAAACATTTGTCCTGGGTGGGAATCGAACCCACGACCTCCGGCGTAGCAGTCAGGGCCACTAACCATTAGACCAACTGCAGGCCAGTCTAAGTCTAATATCTAAAAGTATTTTTTGATAAGAAAAGCAGTTCACAAAATTTTTAAGTCATTGTTACAAAAATTTGGCTTTCAAGTTAAAAAGATATCTAAGTAAGTATCACTTTTGATCTGCAATATTTGCCAGTAGGTTTTTTGATATGTTAGTTCATAAGTTAGACAGAGGAGTTAGTGATAGCGTGACGGGTGACAGGACAGAATGGAAGAAAAAAACATATTGCGCCGACCCCAAATAAAACGGGACAAGGGCAGGAAGATGATGATGAGTTCATAAGTATCATAGTAATAGGGTGCGTGTTGCCAGTGATGACGTATGGCTCTGAAACGTGGTCGCTTACAATGGGCCTTATAAAAAGACTCAAGGTCACTCAAAGGGCAATGGAAAGGGCTATGCTCGGAGTATCCTTGCGTGATAGAATCAGAAATGAGGATATCCGCAAGAGAACCAAGGTTGCCGACATAGCGAAAAGAATCGCCAAACTTAAGTGGCAATGGGCAGGGCACATTGCACGCAGAACGGATGGCCGCTGGGGCCGAAAGGTTCTGGAGTGGCGACCGCGTACCGGAAGACGTAGCGCTGGAAGGCCTCCCACAAGGTGGACCGATGACCTGGTCAGGGTTGCTGGAAGCCGATGGATGCGAGACGCACAGGACCGGTCTTTGTGGCGGCGCTTGGGGGAGGCCTATGTCCAGCAGTGGACGTCTTTCGGCTGAAATGATAGTAATAGGACAAAGATATAGCATGGTATAGCATAACATCAGTCTTTAAATTTTCTCACTGCTGGGATTCAAGCCTCCTTTCTAAGACGGAATGGGTCCAGTGCGGATTGGTGAATGTCACATGTATTCGAATTTTTGGTTCTAGGACATGCCTGTTTCCTCACGATGTTTTCCTTCACCGCTTTGAGAGCAGTAGTGACGAAATAAATTACACAAAGTAATGCGCGTGCCTGGATTTGTACCCGTTACCTACAACTTGTAAGTCGGGGACGTTACCACTCGGCCACCACTCATGCTCCTAATAAAAAAAAATAATAGCTGTAAAGTCTTGGAGCAAAAACAAAAAATAAATCTTCCATTTGAAGTTATAATAAACTAGCGATCCACCCCAGCTTCGCATAGGTGCAATACTGAAATTAAATATATTATGCATGTATTATACGTATAAACCTTCCTCTTGAATCACTCTACCTATTATATAAATTTGCATCAAATGCCGTTGCATAGATTTAAAGATAAGACAGAAGCACCTTTGTTTTATACTATTAAATGAAATTTAATTCACAAAAGAAAGTAAGAATGATTGGACAAGATTAATCACTTTACAAATAGGAGGGTTATTAATTTTAACACTTGACTCCCTAGGTCGGAAATGAAAGTAAAAACGATTCATATTAGCATAAAACTGAGACTCATGCATTTGAATTAGTAGGAAATCCGACTGTTACAGTCCAGTGAACAGAAACCCTTTGACTCAATTGTGTAGGATGAAAGTAAAACTATACGTAAGTACGAAATATCTTGACTTATATAACCACTTAAAAGGGAATATTCATTTTGATATAAGTGCAGAAAGTTTGTCATTGCGACCGAGGCGGAAATCGCCCGAGTGCAGCGAGGGAGTTGTGGAGCAGTGGAGCCGAGTGCTGCATTGCCAAATTTCGACCGAACGGAGTAAGGGCGTGGTGGAGCCGAGTGCTGCATTGCCAAATTTCGACCGAACGGAGTAAGGGCGTGGTGGAGCCGAATGCTGCATTGCCAAATTTCCACGTATATATCAAATGACGTCTTTATACACTTATGACATTTTAAAACGACACGCAAGTTGCGGCTTTAGGCTTAGTGACCTGCCTAATACGATAAATGTAATAAAATGCGGTGGGAGCGAGCTGGCGCACTTTTCAGGACTAGTGCGAAAAACAACAGATTATCTTAAACCGGTAGAGATATCAACGGGTTTCCGAGTGTGTATTGAAAAAATATTTGGGTTTGTTGTATTGGGGTTGCTCAAGGAGAATGGAGTGTTAACAGAGCCGAACACCATGTTGCGCTAAGATGAGGTCGACGAAGACTGAAGAACTGGAAGCTGGTTCTGCCTCCAAGCTAACCGACCCTCGCTAACTGTGGCAAGTATGAGGACCGCTAGCGTTACGGAAAATCAGGAGTCAGTTGCAATATGGAGCAAGTTAACAACAATAATGATGAAAGTGTCAGCATTGTGGAACCGTACCCGTGAATCATAAACAAACTATTTGTAAAAAAGTCGCAAAAACTTACCTCATTTCTACCGCAAATCACACTTCAGATCACATTTACTTATAACACCACCAGATATTGCACGTTAGCACGTATTAAGTTAGGTATATTCCAAGTAGTTTAATTAGCACAAGTTAGAAAGACTAAATAAATATGGTTCAGGTTAGCTCGATCGCTCGAGTCTCTTTGTTCTTTTCCCCAACAAGTTACGCGCGGTGTCCCTAATTTCCCGCTACCGTCATTTGTCAAAATCTAGTGATGTTCAATTGAAGTGGCGAGCCTAGTGACGCCATCTATTTTAAATTCATGGAACACGATCTTCGATCATTACAGTATCTTCAAAGCTAGAGAGAAGATAAAGGCTTTTAATAAACTAGCGCGATTCACCATCAACGATTGCATCACTACTTATTATCAGGCGGAATCAGTTAAGCCCAGTTTATATACATTACTAGCCTTTGGCGAGCGGCTTCGTTGGTAAGTAGGGTTCTCCATACAAACTTTAGATCCCCATTAATTAATTCTCTTTAGGAGCTAAATTTTGTAAAAACCCTTTCTTAGTGTTCGCCTACATTATAAATGGAAGCCTTGTGCAAAATTTCACGCTTCTAATCCCAGTGGTTTTGGCTGTGCTGTGCTGTGATATGTCAGTCGGTCAATTTCTCCCTTTATATATATATATTAGTAATATAAAGGGTGTCCTTTGGCGTCATATAATTATAAACAACTTTGAAGATTTATCACTTAATTGTTAATGAAGATTTTTCTTTTCATTACTTGGTTCACCAGAGCTAAAAAGTGCTTCGCAGAAGGAGACGACTGCCGCCCATTCCCCATAATGCGAACTATTGCCTGTATCAGGGTTTGGGAGATCACCACTACCGAACGCCTTTACGAAAACACAGCAGTGCGGGCTAGCCTAGTGCTAAATCTTTAAATATGGGACTAGATAGGATACAATATTTATTCCACAATGGTCTTACAACGTCGTCTAGTCCCAAGCTAAGCAGAGCTTGTATTATGGATACTAGAAAACTGATACACATACTTAATATATTTCTGAACACATATATACGAGTATTATAGATAAATTGGATTGGTGGAATTCCTTGCCGGAGTGTGTGTTTCCTGGTGGTTACAACCCGGGAATCTTTAAGTCAAGAGTGAATAGGTTACTTCTAGGTAAGCCGCTCGCCCTCCACCGTCGACCGCATCGTCGCTCTCCAACAAGTGAGGTAGCGCTCAAGCGCGAACCTATAATCAATAAGTAAAAAAAAATACATCCAGAAACGAAACAAAATTATTGAGCTCATCACACAAAAATATTTGTCTGGGGTGGGAATCTAACCCACGACCTCCGGCATAACAGTCAGGGCCACTAACCACTAGATCAGTAGGCTAGTCTGATGCGTGCCCGACACACTGTCGGCCAAAGTAGGTCAGAGTTGATGCCCTGACAGTGAACCAGGGTCGCGGCAGACCACCAAAGATCCAAGTCATCTACGTAATCTAAGCACAGGAAAATTAAACCATAACTTCGTAACTGACAAATACCGGTAGCGACAACACTGTTTCCCCTACAAACGAAAGCAAGCGTGAAGATACGTTTTTATGAGGCAACGACCGACACTTCGTACTTCCGCCAGGAATCGAACCGGATACCCTCGCAAACGGCTCGAAGGATGCTCTTGTAGGGATTCATAAGTCACCTGTTTTTGGTTGTCAGTTTATTATGCAATGGGTCGGAAATCAAATGTTTGAAAAGAAGACAGATTTTTATTTTTCATTGTTTAATTTTTTTCTAACCTTTCTAATACCGTAATCTTACTAATATTATAAATGCGAAAGTTACGATGTTTGGATGTTTGTTACTCAATCACGCCAAAACGGCTGGACGGATCTGGATGAAATTTGGCACAGGCATAGGATACACTCCGGAATAGGACATAGGCTACTTTTTATCCCGGAAACCCTAACCCCAACCCCAATACCACGCGGGCGAAGACGCGGGCAATAGCTAGTTACAGATAAATTTAAGAGACAATAGGTGTGCGGACACCAGTGTGTTTGGTCTTAAACTCTTGAACCCCAACTGCCGTGCAGATACTAAAACGCAGTAAAAGTATTGTAAAATACGCTTTTTTATTGCGTTTTAGTGTCTGCACGGGAGCCAAGCGAACGCATACCTAATGTCTTTCTATTATGTCTCTAATTACGGTACTCGAAAGGTGAATTAAGGTGTTGTAAGAAAACCTAATTGTCATCATCATCATCAGCCTTTTTAAGTTCCCACTGCAGGGACACAGGCCTCCTCTTTAAGAGAGGGAATGGGCCGTAATCCACCACGCGGGCCCAGTGCGGGTTGGTAAACCTAACTGTTGTTTATAGCAATTAAAAAAAAATGTTTGCGAATGCTTTGTGTTAACATTTGGTTAACCAAATGGCGACACCGGTCCTCTCGAGGATCTATGAAAAAAAAACGCATTGGTAGGTACTTGCGCGGTTTTAAACCTGGAACCTCAAGCATGACAGGCAGATGCTGTGACCACTTGACCGTTACGAAATTTATAATTATTGAAATAGTAAAAAACCGTAACTTCTTCTCTTTGTAGATTCGACCGTTATTATTTCAAAAACTCTTATTTAATTAAATAAGGCTACAATAGGGGTCCGTTATCAATGTATCCAACTATCCAGAGATATCAATTGTTCTTATAACAATTGCATACTTGTGGGGTGCACAGGACCAATATAAAAGGCATAAAATTTTATTTCATTGCACATCCTACTTTTCAAAATGGCCGCTGCTCGTTGAAACAATATGTGGAATGGTTTTTTGATAGGGAACAGCGAATTTTAATCAATGGGCGGTCTGTTTGTGTATTTCTACTTTTTATTTTATGATATTTGTTTCCGGAGACAAAATTTGTAATAACGAAAAAGTTGTCAATTATTTAAAGTTAGGAATATTTTATTTTTTATCTCATCTCAAACTTAAATGACTATATAATATGTGGTACCTACGAGCACTGACCAGTACGTGTTTTTTTTTAAGATGTGAATGAAAAAAAAGAAAACAGATATATTTGGTACAATTATTTAATTTCATCGACAATATTCCAATTTTGAATAGGTATTTTTTAAACCCTCGCACGCCCGAAGGGCATTGACCCCCTTTCTTATAATAAACAAATAAATTACTTTCACTGATTTTTTGTAGGAAAAAACAAAATATAAATACCAAAAAATTTACGGTCAAATAAATTTCGTAAAAATATTTTAAAAAACGACAATTAAGAATTTTTCAAGGTTATTCAAATTGTAAAGACGTATGTCAATAATAATAACTCAGCACTGTACTCCTACACCAACAGTATACCACATGGTACACACCATACAGTAGACCATACAGGAGTATATTCAGTGCACCATATAGTAGGGTAATCTACAGTATGGCCCTTCTAACTTGGCGAGCCTGAAGCTAGGCTCTGTGAACTGTAAAAATAATTATGGTTAAAAAAAATGACATTTGCAGTTGTTATTGCTGCTAACAACTGTTATAGGCATTTTTTTTTAATTTTGTGTTTTTATACGAGTGCACAAGCGAAAGTTTGCAGAGCCTAACTTCAGGCTCACCAAGTTGAAACGCCCGAACTGTAAAACCATATGTTATTAATATTATATAGACAAAAGATTTAATTTCATAGCAGACACAACACAAAACGCTAAACAAAAGTTTTACCACAACTAACACGATGGGCTTGGTCCTCTTTCACTCTCCTTAATTAACCGAAATTCCTTTAAATTACCGTAAAACACAGTCACGGTAACAACACTATAACAACATTATGAGGCACACAAAGACCGAACAATCCAACAATATGAACATCCCTAAATCCGGGCAGACACATCGGCGACACGCATCTACAACTATTGGACCGAAATATCCTAAAACCGTAACTAATCGATTTGTACTCGTGAACTTAGTTTTGAATATGGAATAGCATCGTTTGAGTAGTAACTGTAGTGAGTATCGATACTCGATATTTGAGCATCGAGTGGGTATCGATATGTTAAGGGGGTTGTTCCATGGTAACCCACAATGTATTTTATTTTTAATTTTCCTTGAGTTTTTGGGGGGATTTCTTAGATTGAGCAGGGGCTGTTAATTTTTAGTACATAATTATATCAATGGGATCAGCAAAGTTGTCACAACGTGTAGCTTTAATGTGCTCAAACAAATTAACTTTTTTTTAAACTGAAAAGTACAATGACCCAGTTTTGTTTAAGTGTAGCTGAAATTAAATTCATTGCAAACTTCAACATTGTCTAGAAAGGCTAACATTATACATTTATAGAAAGCTTTTCATACAATACATTTATGGAAATTTTTATTATAAAGCTTACGATTCTGTGGGAAGACGGAAAGGGTTAATTAATTTAATTTAGTACTAATGGCTATTTTGCTGTACTAAATTAACAAAATTAATTTTTATCGATAACTTTCATTCGATCCCTATGTTTACCCTGCCGCACTATTTAAGGGTTAACTTAGTGAAGATAGGGTAGAGGGCACAATGACCGGTCGTGATGAAGGATTGTGCTCTCTGCCTGATGAAGATGGATGGTCCAAGGTCGGGTCTATTATACTAATGTACTTCGTGATATATGTTCGGACGCTGTAGAAATAAATGTGTGAGTTTTGATTGATGGGGAAAGTAGAAACCCACCAAAAACATCAAAATCAAAAAATCAAAATCAAAATCAAAAAGGTTTTTATTTCATATAGGCCTACAAGGGCACTTATAAAACGTCATCAAATGTAAAGAAGCCAAGTCTCCCTACGCAATTCTTCCATCGTAAAAAGTTTTGAGATCTCATAGAAGCCCAGTCCTGTTCAACTTGATTTGTAATAAAAAAACAATATTTTGTGGCTGTATCAATAGTTTTGTTTACATTATAACAATAGTGATTGAAATGTTATAGTGTTAAAAATTGTGTAAATGTGATCGCCTATAACTCGTAAACTATTGGTTCAAATGTCATGTAAATTTGAGGCTGAGCTTGTTCTAATACTTACTCTTGATCATCGAAAACCTAAACCCCTAGCTTTGTCCACATCGATGATACAGGGGGCGGTGAAATAACAATAAAAAAGGATGGTACGGCCGTGACCGCTTTTCTCGAGACTTGGCTGGGGCACTGCCGTGCCCCCGGATTCCTGAGCGAGGTTTAGTCAACTGGACCCACGGGATCAACCACCCTAATTACAAATTGTGTAGATTAACTGGATCCACTACATAATTTAATTGATTATTAATATAGTTATGGAGTTTTTTAACGACTGAATTAATTTTGTTTCAAATATATTACGCGAATCTGTTTGTTAAAGAAATGCTCAGTTTGATTCGGGATTATATTTGTATAGAAACCAAGTCCTATCCAGTGGGTCCAGTTGAACTACATATCTATATGTTATCAGGGCCACAATTCTGCTGTTATAATAATATCAGAATCTTAAAGAGAGTTTACCATGATTTCATGATTGTTTATTTTGACAAGTTTGGTAATATAGTGGCGTCATTGTGAATTTCAAATGATCAACCACTGACATTGCATTGAAAGAAATGACATAGAATAGTAATGCATGTTTTTTTTTATATTATGGCAATTGAGCCGGTTTCGACTATTCTGCCAGCGTCACGTTGGGACGGCGGCCCATGGGGTCAACCCTCGAACTTTTCTGCTAAAATTTTGACAGTTCCTTCGATCAGCGACTTACCATTATTTCGTTACAAGGCAGCTCGTACCACAATTCTACTTATTACGAAACCACTGAGCAACCAATGATCGGCACAACAACCGCAGTGTAGTCTTTTTAACCCAAAGGTTGACAGGTAGAGAATAGCTTCATAAATTTTAATTAGCATAAAGCAAAAATAACTAAATGGAATATCTGTTGGAATATTGCAAAGGAACACGGTAGAAACATGACATAATTTTGCGTAGCTTCATGTTTTATCTATGCATGCGAAACAGTTCTGAAGTTCTGAACCGTGACTGAGTTACAAACAGCATTCACTGCACAGTGTAATCGATTGAAGATAGTAACGTAATGTCATACCCGCACTCTCAATGCGTTAGACAGAGTTGAACTAAAACGGAACGAGTCTATCAATCAATCAATCTTTATTTACACAAAAAATCTATGGTTTAACACAGGTATTACACAAAGTAATACCTGTGTTATACTATAGATTTTTTTTTGTGAGGACCATGTATTGACTTCTTTGTTCCAGCTCCGGAGAGATTACTGTCGCCGATCGCCTAAGCAGGGCATACCGCTACCGTGTCCTCCGAGCGGTCCACACAGTGGCGAGACCGACACCATGGCGCAGTTTTCTCACAAATCCGGTGCTGGATCCTCCCGAACTTGCCATGTCCGGTGAAAACCTGCGTCATGCGGAAGATGAGGACGCCTTGAGGTTTTTCCAGCCACGCTTCAAAAAGGGGACTTAGCGCCATGATTATGGTTGCGACAGTCGCTGTCGCCATTTCACTGTGAGATTCCGCCGGAATTCCCCGTCATAGTATTTCCGCCATAGTATTAATTCTCCGCCATAGTTATAATAGTCTGTAGCCAACTGCAGGCAACGCAACCTACTATCATCGATTAAAACCATGAAAATGCCACAGAACAAAAAAAGTATACTACACTAAACCACATCGAACACAACCCAGATGTCTGTAACACGAGACCATGGCATGTGACCATAGTTTTTGCATCCAGAAACAAAATAAAAAATCCCGATAACTAAAACGTGTGGTATTCGTAAACGTATTCTCTATGATTTATGTCACTGTCGATGGAAACGGGACTGGGCGAAAAAAAAATGTTTATGTCAAAAAAAATATTTATGGTTTTTCTGATCATTTGTTTGGTTAAGGTCGTAGATCATTTGAAGTAGAGGACTGTAAAAGACCTTCAGGTAGTATTTTGCAGCGATTTATTGCAATAAAAAAGCGGTCAAGTGCTAGTTGGGCTCGTGTACCGAGTCCGACTCGTTATAACCAACCAACTGGCTTGTCCTACAGCTTTGCCTACGTGACAGTAAAAAAATATCTTATGGGTAAACGTACAGCCGTAAAGAAAGCACAAACCTACAACATCAAAACCTTTTCGCCTCTATAGTTTTAGTGTAGGTAATAAAAACACATATCTGATTCTGAAATTTATTTATTTATAAAAACTTTATGCACATAGTAGAAAATGCGGACTTAATGCCATAGGCATTTTCTACCAGTTGGCCTTGGGGTGGTGCAGAAACATAACACCCTGTTAGGGTGGGTAGGTGCAATTAATAGAAAAATAGACAAACAAAAATTAAACAAGTACACCAATAAATACATAGGTACTTAGATACATACATATAAATATGCAATGTTATTGTGAAATATGAAACCACAGCGATGATACATTTTAATAATGTAATACACCTAGAATCAGTTTCACTTTTCCCCGATTTAAAAGCTTGTGGTTTCATCTAACGCAATCCAACGCTTTGTTTGATAAAAAGACAACGTGTAAAAAGAGATAACGGAATTACAAAAAAAGCAAATATGTAGGTTCCATTGCCATGTTGTGACGTCACGTCGTACTGTTAAATCTAAGAAATGGCTGAACGTTGCATTTAATTTAGTAGGGTAAACTTTAATCACGGCTGAGTCTTGATTGTCATTTTGAAAGTGCTAACTTAGTTGTTGCTAATTTTAGTTAAAACAACTATCGGCTTAGGCATCTAATTTGGCGTTTAAAGAACGCCCTAGGCGTCCAATTGGATGGCTAATTTAACCAGATGACTGCGACAAATGCATTCCCTTTATAACTATATTACGAATTACGAATAAAGTAATCTACAAATTGCAGTCTAAAAATAAACTACAGTCATCGCATTGCTATCGGTAACTGACCTACCCGAAGGTCATGATAATATTTAAAATAAACGTGTAGCCATTATCGCTTACAGATTTGCCAGAAAATAACATAAATAAACCATTAATCTGCTGTAGTAGCCAAAACGTGATAACTTAAAATTTTCAAAAAACCGTTTTTGTTTTTGGATCGTGTTGCTCAAAACGTTCTGCATCACAAAGGCCACTGAAATAGGACTATAGATTAATTTCCGAAAGGAAACCCGTGGTCCTAAAACGCAAATGGCAAAGAAGAAACATAGGTTTTTTATGGTGGGAAAAATTAACTAATGACGAATCCCGCCCTTGGGTGGAGCGGGAAACAGTGTCAGACTCTTACTGACTAAACGACCCATCCCATTCCTTCTTAGCCTTCATACCGGGGTCGAGACTTCCTTTCAGAAACCGGGTCGGGTCGGCCTCCTCCTTTGCTAGCCTTATTGCTTCGCAGAAGGAGACGATCGCTTGCCACTCCTCCTCGCTCCGAACCATGGCCTCTACCAAGGCCCGGCGTGAGAGGTCACCGCCGCCGATCACCCCCACGAGGACACGGCGATGCTCTACCCAAGCGGGGCTCACCTCTACAATATGCTCCCCCGTAAAAAAAGAACACAGGTGTGGTTTTAATCAGTGAACACAGTGACACGCCCACTCACTCCACCCTAGAACTGGTGAAGTCATTGGATGATTTCTTACCATGAAAAAAGGCTACTCAAAAAACCCTGTATCTTTACTGGAATACTAAAAAAAAAACTGGGCAAATGTGATCGGTCTCGCACACTGAGGGTTCCGTGCCAATAAACTTATGAAAATAATTAAATTCCTGAAACGAGTCTCGAAGATTAAAAAAAAAAACTATTTTTTTTTTGTGATGTAATCACAAACTTTCAGTTTTCAGATATAATATCCTATATTTGTACTAAAAGGTAAAGCACCGTAGGCGCGGGCTTGCGGACGGCGAGCAATGGTTAGCTCGCTATCCAGTTTTCTGGTAACAGTCCGGACCAAGCCGACTTGTCAACGGTACGCTCCGTTCCCGCGCACCTCAAGAAGTTGTCAGCAAATATAGAGGACCAACTACAAGGCCAAAGTCTATAAGGCCCCGGTCAGGTTACTGAAAGGAAGGTCCGAACCCGGTATGAAGGCTAAGAAGGACTGGGGTGGGTCGTTTAGTCAGTAAGAGTCTGACACTGTTACCCGCTCCGCCCAAGGGAAGGGCAGGATTCGTCATTAGTCCACCAATAAAAAAAAATCCTAAGGGGATGATATGGGGTCCAAAGTTCGTATGAAAAACGTAGATACTTTTACACGAGCGAAGCCTAGCAAAAGCTAGTTCAGCATACGTCACAAAGATGACAGCAATAGTTCTTAACTAAATCGTTTTTTTTTCTCGAAACTTACTTTCATTGAGTTACCGCTTTTGGCTTTGTAGGGCAGTTGTTGCAAGTCAGTCACGGAACGCCATCTATTGTTGAGTAGTTGAATTTTCGTTATCTTTGGCTAAAATTTACCATTATTTTAATTTTTTATATTTAGTATTTACAAGAACTAACCCGCACGAGCTCTTCTTTGGCACTGTGACATCATACATATTAGCTCATTTGACACGTACTCAAAATGTTATGTAAGTATGTCAAATAATCCTTATGATTATTCTGAAAGTTTGTCTAAATTGATTACGTAATCATAATAGATAGGATAAACTACTAGAAAAAAATGTTCAGTGTTGAGAATTAAAGTCTGAACCTATATATTTCTTAAAAACAAAATGTATAGTCGAGGAAAAATCTGTTAGAACCGATATCTTACCTATTTAATCAGTTGTTTCGTTGTGTTTTAAAGAGTTTATTATGCTAGCAAAATATTAGGTTAGGTTTAATCAGCTAACAAAATCAGCATTCATTTTTTTTATTGATAGTTGTGATTGTTTACATTTTTTTTTATTATTACTTTGTTTATTGTTTTTGGTTATGTGCTTAGTTTTAAAATATTGTAGTGTTTTATGTTTTTATTTCTTTTCATGTTTTTGTTGCATCAAATAAACGATCTATTTAGCATAATCATAGTTCAAACAGCTAATAAAAAAGTACGTTGTCATAGGCCCATCAAGGAGCTACTTATCGTATAAAATGCCCAGTTAGGAGGCAGCCCTTTGCACAGTAGCCTGGTAACCTATTTAGTTCAATTGAAACAATAATTTAGATGATCTACTTATTGTGGTACTTTGTCGCTGATATACATCTCTATTTTGTATTCCGCGCATATTGTAATGTAATCTTGCTGTTTTTATATATTTGGCTGAGTTAGCCATTGGATATTGTCAGTCTAGCTACTTTTTCGGAGTTAGGTATTGTAATTTCTGTGAAGGGTGCCATGATTACCTAGATAATATTCTCCAAACATCGCACTTAAAATTTGATTATTTTACACATTAAATATTACATAAACGGAATCTAAACTATTGATAAATGAATATTTACTTTGAAAATAAAAAGGTAAAAGTTGTCACTTCTTCACGCTCGGACGCCTGATAGAATTTCAAAGAAACTGGGTACCTACACGGAAAAATTACGTCCTAGAATAGAATCTTCCGAATCGGAATAAGGAATCGCCAGTATGTAATGAAATATTAGACTACCCTCAGAAGAAACCTCGAACAAATTAAAAAACAATCCACGCCAGATAAACGTGTGACTCCCCAGATAAAATCTTCACAATAACATTGATAAATTATGTCAATCATGTCTTTAACAAAAACACACAACCCTACCACCCCGTATGCACCCGCTTTTTATCACAATTAAACCTAAATGAATAAAAATCTCCGCTACTCCAGCGCCATCTATACGGGCACATTATCATCAAGCATGGGGGCTTCGTTGGAGTACTTGGCTGTATTTAACACTGAATTATAGTGGGGTGATCAAGTGATCATTAAGGATATTCTGATTTGTAAGAAATTCTCTCTTTGTAAGTGGCTGAGAATTGCAGCAATGGGGCATGTTTGTAGCTGTGTAATTCAGACAAAAAGGCAGAGAAGTGGGTTACCTATATAAGGAAGATTTGATAAATTTAAGCAGTATTAGACAAGGCATATTACTCAGATAACAGATGATCGGTGAGTTTTGGAGAGGCTGCCGTAGGTATACCCCAAGGTACAGCGTTAGAAGGCCTCCCACGTTGACCTGCCCCCTAGTCAAGTTATAATCGTATCGTTTAGATTTAGCGCTTGTAGTTGGCCACGCCCCCAATTCCCTTGTTCGGACGTCATCTCAACAAAGGAATTAGGGGCGTGGCTATCTGCAAGCGCTAACTTTAAAAGACACGATTGTAACTTGGCTTGAGGGGCTGGTGAGGTTTACGATAATTTGATGAATGAGGCCTATGCCAAGCAATGGGCACTTTTAACTAAAAAAAATATAAGTTAGTAGTTAGAATAACATTCTATCATCACGCAGGTAAAGCCGCTGGCACTAACTAGTTGATCATAATTCTGAACACCCGTACTTGAGCAGATAAAGATCTAAAAAAGGAATAATTAATTTTCATAAATAAAAAATGAAGTGTAAAATGTGACTAATTACTTTTTAACTTAACTTAAACCGAACATTAATCCTAATCGACGGATACATTGTATCTATTATATTTTTTTGATTATTCTTTTTTAACTTTAACTTACCGATTAATCGTAATCGACAAATGCATTGTATTATATTTCGACTATGGAGCAGTGGTGGTCGAGTGGTAAAGGCCCTGACTTATGAGTTGTAGGTCGCGTGTTCAAGCCCAGCCAGGTGCATTAAATTGTGTAATTTATTTCATCACCACTGCTCTCAAAACGGTGAATGAAAACATCGTGAGGAAACCGGTATATCATAAAACCAAAAATTCGAAGACATGTGAAATCCACCAATCCGCACTGGGCCCGCGTGGTGGATTATGGCCTATGACCTCTCCTAGAGAGGAGGCCTGTGTCCCAGCAGTGGGAACATTAAAAAGGCTGGCGATGATGATGACTGATGATATTTCGACTTAATCGACTTTTTGTCTAAAACGCGTGTACAGTGTTGCGTTATTGGGATGTCACGGTGCGTTTGTGTTATTGTTGATAATTGTCTTAACTTGGATGTGAAAGAAAACGTTATGAAAGTAGAGATGTAACGTCATCGTTACGGTTTTTAATTATTTAAATACAGTTGTTTTTTTTTATTAAAAAGTTTTTTTATCCATTAGATACTGTAACATGTCCTTTCAGACGTTTTACTCTCAGGTTGCCGACATAGCGAAAAGAATCGCTAAACTTAAGTGGCTATGGGCAAGACACATTGCACGCAGAACAGATAGCCGCTGGGGCCGAAAGGTTCTGGAGTGGTGACCGCGTATGGAAGACGCATCTTTGGAAGGGCTCCCACAAGGTGGACTGATGACCCGGTCAGGGTTGCTTTATTTTTGCCCAGGGGTTAAACTTTGGCACAAGCTCATTAACCAATAGGAACATGAGAATTTGTATTTACTGTGTTACTATTGGTTACTTAGCTTGTGCCAATGATATACCCCAGAGTCAAAGTTTACCCCAATTGAATATTTAATCTGTATCTAGAAGAAATTTAAAGATAATCAACGACTAGAAGTCACACTGTTGCTGTTTTTTTGTTTAAATTCTACAAGTTTTTCATATTTTATTTGTGCAGTTACTGTACTGTTATGCAATGCACATCACTACCTCAATCTTAAACGCCGCTTACAAAATCGTGACTTACAGTAATGCTACAAATCAGTCTAATGTACTGCATCCACTAAATGTTGCCATACTCAGTAAATTCCTCTTGTCAGTGTTGCCACTAACATGACGAAATATAACAGCTAAAGTAAATCGTACGCAATCGCCCAAAATGCGTGACGAAGTTCTTAATGTACCTAAGAAGTTTGTTACAATTTAGTTTTTTTTGTTTTTTACTGTTGGTTGGCCCTTTGTTGGCGGGTAATGTAGTGCGATGGTTTAATGAAGTTTTGATGGATGTGGAAAGGTTTTAATCTTTTTAATGTACATTTAGTTTACTTATAAACTTTTCATCACGCTTACGCTCACGGTAATTTGTAATTTACAGACTTACAAATAGTTATAATTAACTCTTAACACATTACTAATTGACGCAAAAGACCGAGCGAAGTGGAGGCGTCTAGGAAGGAAAGTGGGCCCCGGGCACCGAGGTGAAAGCCAAGGTAGCAACCGAGACGGGCGCTAGGTTGATGATGATGATGACATTACTAATGTTTCTAATAATTGTATTTGTATTTCGTACTAGTGTCTGCAATTCCATGACGAAAGCGCGTATTCGTTCAGTTTCTTATAAAATAACTAAATTATGTTGCGAATATCGACTTATATTCTACATAGTGTTAGACAAGCAAAAATACTGAAAACTTAGAACATAAGTTTGCTGTAGCGCTTGATTCGCATTATGTCGTCTAACAAAGCTTAGAGAGGAGATGTCAAAACTGCACTATCATCAAGTCTTTAATGTACCTATATGTGTATGGCCTACAGAAAGCTTAACTTAAGCAAAACGTTTTGGGAACACATTCATTGAGCGTGGAATTCCTTGCCGGAGTCTGTGTTTCCTGATAGCTACAATCCGGGTATCTTTAAGTCAAGAGTGAATAGGTTACTTCTAGGTAAGCGCGCTCCATCGTCGACCGCATCAGCGCTTTTCATCAGGTAAGATAGCGGTCAAGCGCGAACTTATAAACAATTAAAAAAAGTTAGTGTACGACACGCCTAATCTAGTGCGTAGTACCTACTATAATTATATCGATGGATGAGAAAGACACGTAGCGCCATCTAGTGTCCTAAAGCAATTGTGACCGTCAAATGTAATATTCCTCTTTTCGGAAATTATCTGTTTTTTTCTATCCCAAAGAGTACAACTTATCTTCTAGAAAAAGTAGGTCTAAACTCAAACTCAAATCATTTATTTCAAATAAACCTTCACAGGCACTTTTGAAATGTCATAAAGTCGGTCTGTCAGGAAAAAAATGACGCTAATTGCACATTCCAAAAAGTAGGTCTCAATGGAGAAGAATGTGCAAGAAACTCCATGGACACTCTTTTTAATCATGTTTTGTTTTACAGATATAAAGGTTACATATTTTTGTCGCTGCTATGATGTGAGAACAATGTAACTAAAATAATAAAAAAGTACCTACATGATCTAAACAAATTAAAATAAACCACTGGCAGCTAAGAGATGACCAGTCCCAACTGACAGCGCCCGTTCAAGGACATGACGCGTATATCAGCACCACTCAGCTCAACCATTATGAAGGGAACCGAATGATCCAACACACGCGCCACCATCAGCGAGACATTTGAGTGAGCATGACAAACTCTCTACTGCCATGGTTATTTACGTCAAACAAGTTAAATAGTAACTTTAAACCATAAATTACTCCATGGTACTCACACTTACAAACATTTAAAAAAAATGCTTCTACATTATACAACACTATAATAATGTCAAAATTTAAAATTAAAAAAAATAAAAATAATAATAATCAATTCGTAGGTACTAGTGGTAGTGGAGCTGGACCAGCAATGAGCCAAGCATTTTTATCTTGTATATAATCCTCTAACTTATAATATGCTTGTCTACATAGTGTGCGTTTAACACAAGTTTTAAATTTCATTTCATTGAGTTCTAATATGTGGGGAGGTATTTTATTATAACATTTTAAACAGTACCCCATGAAATATCTAATGATATACATATTTTCTGTACCTTTGATAACGGATACATGTCGATAACGGATACATGTCTAATGTCTACCTATATTATTTGTGTTGTATTTTGACGCCTAAGCCACAAATAAAACTAAATAGTAAATCAGAAATAGAGAACGATATTTTCCGAGCTGTGAGATAGATTTAAAAATATCCTACATATGTTTTTTTTTGTAATAAAATTTCAATTGTATGATACCTACTTGGATGACATCAAAATATTTTTGATCATAAACATCACTAAAACAGGCGCGGCGATCATGTTCGCGGGGCAAACATGGCCGGAGGTTGTCCGAGAGGTTTGGAATGAAAAAGGGGAGGCCTTTGCCCAGCAGTGGGACATACAATAGACTAAAAAAAAAACATCAAAATTCCAACCACATTACAAATTAACGTAATTCCTCAGAGATAATGTCATTACCATAGACAAAAAGAGGGTAACGACAGATGCGCCCCCTATCGATGCGATCTCGCGCACACTTTGTGTGCAAGTGTTAAGTGGAAGTGCGTTAATAATATGTTAGCTGAAGTCTGATGGTCTCTTACGCAATGTTAATTTGTGTTTTGTTTCAACCGCAACCATCAACGTCAATTGAGATTTAGATCAAGAGATTCATCGAGTGCTGACGAAAACATTAAGTACGTAAAAACGAAATACAACACAATATTAAAAAGCTTATCTACACTAATATAATAAAGAGGTAAAGTTTGTTTTTTTGTTAGTTTGTTTTTTTGTTTGTAGGGGGTAATCTCTGGAACTACTGGTCCGATTGGAAAAATTTTAGCAACAATAGAAAGCTGCTTTACTCCTGAGTGACATAGGCTATATTTTATGTACGCGCGCGAAGCCGCTGACAAAAGCTAGTTATATATAAATTGGTATTATCGTAGTATAGTAATATAATAGTATCTCATTATCAGCTGAGATAGTGGTCAGTGGTGGAAAAATGAAGTATAGGTATTTCGAGAATTGAAAACACATATATCTTAGTGCGCCAAAGTCGCTTTGCTTCTAGAAGGAAAACCCGGGGCTCTGGTATATAAGGCCACAAAGAAACATTGGAGAGAGTTTTAGACAGTAAAGTCTAGAGAAGGTCGCCGTCCAATCGTCTGGTAACCGTCCGGACCAAGCTCAGTCGTCGACGGAGCGCACTGTTCCTGCGTGCCTCAAGGAATTGTCAGCAAACCGTTGGCACCCTGCAGAAGGTTCGATGCCAATTAGGACCAAGGGTTCGCGTCTGAAAAGAAGGCTCTGGCACTGGTAACGTAGGAATGGGGTAGGCTGTTTAGTTAGTAAGAGTCTGACACTTTCCTGCTCCACTCAAGGGCGGGATTCGTCTTTGGATGATTTTTACCTGCCATAAAAAAAGTCTCGAGAAGGCATTCTTCATTTCTCACCTAAAAGAAACGTGCGTCAAAGTCAAGCAATACCAATCATAGCATAATTTATAACTTTGCCTGTACAACCACCCCCTTAACCATCCGCTCGGCGCGTGCCACTCCTGCACACACGTACAATTCCTGGCGCCCCGCCGAGGCGTCATAACAAAACATATTTCAACATAATGACATCTTAATTAATGCTGAAACACACGCCATAATATGCCACGATCGTATTGATACGACACGTAGCTTTTTCATGGTTTTTTGACGATATGCGAATAGTTTAAAGTCCAATCGACTTTGTGAAAACCGTTAGAGATGTTACCTGCGGGTGTATTGTCATATTATACGTATTGTCATATTATAAGTATTGTCAAATTATACTATATTTATATATACTATATTTATTGTTATATTATATTTGACAGGCCTGTTGGTCTAGTAGTTAGGGGCCCTGACTGCTACGCCAGAGGTCGTGGGTTCGATCCCCACCCAGGACTAATGTTTGTGTGATGAGCACGATCATTTGTTCTGTGTCTGGGTGTAATTTATCTATAATATGTATGTATTTAGAAATATATAAGTATGTTTATCAGTTGTCTAGTATCCATAACACAAGCTCTACTTAGCTTGGGACTAGACGGCGTTGTGTGATAGTTGTGGAATATATAAAAAAAAAAAAATAGTTTTTAGTTGTATTATATTTAGTTTAGTAAAGTTTTTTATTTAGTGACTAGTATCAAAAGTTAGTATTTTGTGTGTCCAAATAAATAAACTAAATGGTATTTTATTTTATGTCTTTTTTTTATTTACCCATACATACATTTGGAATTAAAATAAAGAAGGCTATTAAAACCAAGAGAGCAGAGAGCAGTGGTGACCGAGTGGAGTGGTAACGGCCCCGACTTACGAGTTGTAAGGTCGCGGGTTTTAACCCAGCCAGGCGCATTACTTTGTGTAATTTTTTTCATCACCACTGCTCTCAAAACGGTGAAAGAAAACATCGTGAGGAAACCGGCGTGTCCTAGAACCCAAAAATTCGATGACATGTGACATCCACCAATTCGCACTGGGCTCGCGTGGTGGATTATGGCCCATTCCTTCTCCTAGAGAGGAGGCTTGTGTCTCAACAGTGGGAACATTAATAAGGATGATGATGACGATAACGTATAGAACTATGTGGAATAGGGTATTAAGTCACGCAACGTCCAATGAAAAGGGAGGATTTACGACCATGTGCTTAAGTCGGCCATTTCCATAATATTGTCATTCCAACACGATCCCATTGTCATTTTACTAAAAGTTTGTAATCTGTTAATTCATAATGGCCGATCATTGGTCGGTGGTCTTGTAATAGAATTGTGGTACAAGCTGTCTTGTAACGAATTGTCGAAATTTTAGCAGATTATCGCATTCCGTCATTAATTTGTCATTATGTACGAAATTACCATTCTACGCCATTTTTTTCAATGGAGTGTCAATGGTTGATAATTGGAATATCATCAACCATTTCAAAATCAATAACTAAGAAATCAATGATAGACCATTCTGACACTATTGCAATATCAGACTTGAGGCCCAGGCGGGTGTGTTGTGTATGGTCTGGGGAACTGCCCGATATTTATTCGGACTGTTGTGTATGATGTTCTAAACACGTGGTTCTAAATTCTGATAGGGCGATGATGGATTTGTGTAACATCGTGTATCGATGCTTCGGGCTTGTGCTCCGAGCAATGGGTAGTTTGCCGTCCGGCTGTCTGATATTTATTGACGATGGCTTGTCAGCAAAACCGCAGGGGTCCAGTAAAACCGAAACCCGTAGTCCTGGAACGCAAAGGTAAACATAGGTGTGGTTTCTATCTCAAGTTCTGCGACAAATCGTTCACGGTTCAGGCTGTGCGATTGTGGAACGCATTGCCGAGGTCAGTCAGGCAAGCTCAGTCACTGGATTCCTTTAAAATCCTAGTAAAAAATCATTACCTTTGTCTCTAATATTATTCAGGTTCTATCTAAATTCAATTCTTCCCAGCACTTTTATTCTCTTCTTTTTTCTTTGCTTCCTTTTTATTGTGTAACACATAAGTTATTATAATTATATTAATATATATATACCTATATATATGTATTTATATATACCTGCATGTATATTTATTTGTTAAGCTTATGTATTATGTCTTGTTTATTTTTTTTATCTATGTAACGTGTTTATTTTGTTTTTTATTTATTATTAAAGAAATGTTGTTTTGCAAAAGTAGTACACCATAGACTACCCCCTTTTTTAGTTCAAGCTCTTATACTCCATCCTAAGGTTGTCTGGTAGATATCGCTGTCAGCGATAAGACCGCCTTTGTACCCATTCATATAAGTTTCTGTAAAATTGTTGCTTTTTTTGGTGTACAATAAAGTATTATTCTATTCTATTCTATTCTATTCTCGCTCCACCCTAGAGAAAAAGAAATCGTTGGTGATTTTCCATCACAAAAAATAAAACGGTTTTAGATCTATTTTCTTCACGATGCTTTGTTTTTCCTGAATTCAATGGTTTTTACTTTCTATAGCCTCAAAAAGTCAATAGTAAAACCCCGGTATGTAGGTACATATTTTATTTATTTAAATAATGTAGTAAACAAATGTGCGCGATATCGCACGGCTGATCTAATAAATAGTCGCCATTGTATGCAGATGCGCGTGCGCAATAATTTACTCGTCGCATTTACTTGCATAGCTAATGCTAATTCTGCTATGTCAATTTATTTTGTTGATGGATGCTTGAATATTTTGTTCCGTTTGAATTTTTATTTAAATATTAATTTTGTAGTTCTCTTTTGTTATTATGTATTGGCTCGCGTTTGACTACTATTTTAGGTGATGGTAAGCGATGATGTGGTCAGTGGCGTAACTATATCACCTGAGGCCCACAAATTTATTGGACGGGGTCTCAAAAAAAAAAATCATCATATTATTTTTATTTGAATTTTACCTAATAAATTTTGTAATTAATTATCGGTTGTTTTGAGCCCATGGCTTATAGCTGACATAGCTTGCTAGCATCTTAGACTGGGGGCCGCATCATACGGGGGCCCGTAGCATTTTGATAACCTTGCCACCCTATAGTTACGCCACTGAATGTTATCTACGATGGGGCACGCTTGCTTAGAAATTGCTGTCTGAGAAAAAGTCACCTCCTGTGTTATTTAAGTATCTATATATAGTACGGCCATTCTGACTTGGCAAGCCTTAAGTTACACAGCTCGGCTCTGCGAATTTTAGTTTTGCATTCGTACAAAAATTAAGGTTTTAATAAAATAAATGCCATTAACAGTAAGTTAACAGCAATAAAAACTACTAGTGGCATTTATTTTTTTAAACCCACGTAGCCTACATAATATACAAATCTATACATATAGCTCTCACCATAGAAACTAATCTGTAGGGGCCCAGCGCGGTCGAAGTCTATTGAAGTCATGGATAATATGAAAATGAATACCAGGGCCCTGGTAGGAAGGCAACGAAGGAACAGGATGAGTTTTTAGTCAGTAAAAGTCTGACACTATCTCACGCTCCGCTCAAAGGCGGGAGATGTCATTGGATGATTTTTAACCATAAAAAAAACCATAGAAGCTGATTCATTACATTAATTACTAGCGACCCGTCCTTGCTTCGTACGGGTACTGATATTGAATATATTATGCATGTATTATACACATAAACCTTCCTCTTGAATCATTATATCTAATACTAGCTTTTGTCAGCGGCTTCGCCCGCGTACATAAAATATAGCCTATGTCACTCAGGAGTAAAGCAGCTTTCTATTATTGATAAAATTTCTCCAATCGGACCAGTAGTTCCAGAGATTACCTCCTACAAAAAAAAAATAAAAAAATAAAAAAACAAACTTTATCTCTTTATTATATTAGTGTAGAAAAAAAACCGCATCAAAATCCGTTGCGTACCTACTTTTAAAGATAGCATACATAGGGACAGTGGTAAGCAACTTTGTTTTATACTATGTAATGATGATATTTTTTCTAACAATACCTTCGTCTACAGAGTCAGACCCTAATTAAATAATTACCGTAAGACTTAAAATTACAGTAATAATAATGACACACTCCTTAAAGAGAGGGTCACGTACAAACGACCATAATGTTTCAAGACCGCACCGTTTTGCCGTCACATCGACTGACCATCGCGTATGCAATGTCATGCTAATTAAGAAGTCGGTTATGTATACGACTGTCATTAAGAGCTTTTAAGGAATGGTATGGGGTGTTAAAAATTGTTCTGAATTTAGTTCGTACACTATTAGCGACCTGCCCTTATTTCGAACGGGTGCAATGCTGATATTAAACTCTTGAGTCCCTGGCGAACGCCGGCATTCTCACCTATTGTCTTTCTATTATTATTATTATAGCTAGCCTGTGCTGTCCCACTGCTGGGCAAAGGCATCCCTCCATTCTTTACTGTTATCTTGGTTACATGCTAAACAAACAAACAAACAAACAAAAAACTAAACAATCTTTGTTCAAAAGTAGTTCCTTTATTTTTATTCTTTCATGTGTAAATAATATAATTACTAGTTTAATATAGATTTAATATGTGTAATATTTGAGATATTATCTGTGTTTACCTTTTCTGTAGGTTCCAGTGAGGATTTTGGGTCAGCCTACGATAGTAATATAATTTTATGTAGTCACTTAACGGCGGAAGCTTGTTGTTAGCAAATTAGAAATATATTAAGTTATTATTATTATCATTAGTCTGTAAGCTTTCCTAAGAATAAATAAATAAATGCTTTGTCGTTCCAATTCTCAAGGAAGACATCCAGGTCGTCGTCCCATCTCCTTCGTGTCATTCTCCTTCACCAATCTTTTCTATTATGTCTCACATTAATTCCAGGGTTGAATATATTTATGCATGTAATGTACACATAAACCTTAAATTCTTCTTGAATCACTCTTTCTTACACTCTTTAAAAAAAATGCATTTAAATCCGTTGCGTAGTTTTAAAGATCTAAGCTTACATAGGGATAGACAGCGGGAAGCGACTTTGTTTTATACTATGTAGTGAAAAGTATTAAAGAGCGGCTAACCATTCACACAACCGGTCTTACGTGATAATGATGTTATTATACATATTTCTTCGGATATTTTGCATACACAGATTTCTTGTGGATATTATGCAGGCTTCTATGGACATCAAAAAATCAATATGTGTTAAATGAATCCAATAAAGACATCTAAAAGTCAGCTATTTTAAGTAAACTTTGACCCTCCATAATGTACTCATATATTAAAAATGTATAAAAGAAATTCTATACAAACCTTGGAAAATTGTCATAATTTAGAATCTCAATTTAATGCGTAATTAAATTGAGATTCTAAATTATGGCAATTTTCCTCAAAAACTTTTAAGGGTTTAAACAGAAACACGTATTTCCTGGAATAAATTTTGTGAAGTACGAGTAAATCGCATGTCAACAGGGTTTTCAGAATTTATCTCTCTCTTTTTCGCGTTGCCTCTTTTATCTAAAATCCAGTTTGATCGCTTTAGAATTTAAAGCGAACTGTTCTATATCTCTGTTCTGCACGGGAATGAACTCGTGACATGCAGCACTGCAACCAATCCGACAACTACTGCGTCAACCGTGTTATCGTGTTTTTAGAAACAATTAACACATAAATATTTTTTGCCAATTGCTTCTGTCATTTGAAATTGCATGTTTCTTCTACTTTCATGCAATTAAGTGTTTATCAAAGCATTCTTCAAATCTACTGAAATCGTCGGAGCAAGCCATTCTAATGTTCACACCGACTTTCCTTCGTATCTCTGTCTTTCTATCTAAAGCAGTGGTTCTCAAAGTATAGGCCGCGACCTCCTGCGTCGCGATCTAATATTTGGTGTTCCCTGAAAAATAAGACAGCTAAGTAAGTGATAGAAAAGCACGTTCATGAAAACTATTTGTCAAATTATTAAAAACTTAGGACATTAGTTTGCTGCAGCGCTTGATTGGCCTTATGTCGTCTAACGAAACTAATAAAACATACAACAGTAAATAGTTTGAAGAGGATATGTCAACACTGCACTAATGTTATCAAGTCATCAATGTGAAGGCCTGCAAAATACTTAAGTCAAGCAAAGTGAGCGAATAGCACGTCTAATCTAGTGCATAGACATATCGATGAGGACACCAGATTGATCGATGGAACAATGCTACTACGAACGATAAGTGGAAACAATCTCGAAGAAAATGCGAGCATATGACAGTCCTTCTTCCTGTCATGGCTTCTGTACCTCGGTCTATGGGAAGAGGAATTAATAAAAAAAAAACTAAAGAAATTGGTCTAATTAAAAGTACAAGGTATACTTTTTATTCGGTGTGTCACGATCTAGACAACTTTAAGAACCACTGGTCATTTGCTTAAGCGGTCTCATCTCTGTGAGATTTAGAGATTCAAGAGCAACGACCAGACAGAATGCAGGAAGGAACGTTTTCACTACAACATTATTACTTAGATTTTATCACGATAATTGTAACAGGATTAAATAACTATGTTTTAAGATGTTTTCATTGTCTGAAGCTAACTTTTCCCGTAGCTTGTCTCCTAAGGCGTCTGCAAGATCGATTATTGCACCCACACAAAACTTTAAAGGGAATCTTTAAGTTAAGATTGAATTAAAAAAAAGAAAATAAACTTCTAGGTAAGCGCGCTCCATCTTCGACCGCAACGTTGCTTTCCATCCTCCTATAATCAATAAAAAAAAAAAAAACGTTTTGGGAACACATCAATAGTGCATATAGCTAAGGAATTAAGTTCCGGCCGGAATCTATCTATATTTCCTGAGAACCACATATATACACCTAAGGGTATTTAAGACTAGAATGAGTAGGTTATTTCTAAGCAAGTGTGCTGCATTTTCGGCCTCGTTGTCACTTTCAATGTAGGGCTTCCGGACTGTCAACTGGCCTTCCAGGCTGTTCGTAATGATCCACACGTCTGTTAAAGATGATGTGATGTATGTCAACAAAACCGTATGAGCCTAGCAGGGTCGAAACCTATTTGGGTCATGGATCGACGTTTAAAAGAGAACCCCAGGGTCTTGGAACGAAGGTAAAGAAGGAATATAGTGTTGTTTTAGTCAGCAGAAATCTGACGCCCTGTTACTTTACCTTTGACACGCGCTTAGCCCTGCTCCAACCTAGAAAACAATTGTCGTTAACCATTTAATGCGAGATATCAGCCAACCACGAGTCTTAAATAACAAAAAAAGCTATAAATAGACCAAACGATTCCTGCCATGTCATTCAATCCAGATTCACTTTTAATCTCCACGATTTTAGTACAAAAATTATAAACGCTTCTACTATCAGAATTACTTTCACTTTCTTTGAGCCCTTTCGAGGATGACGGGATTTGGAAAAAAATAAGGAAACACTGGGGAATCGTGGTCATGAGCTGTCAGGTGAAACGGGATACAATGGAACGAATGCACAGCTGTGATATTTTACAAGAATTTATTTTTTATTAATTTAGTAACTCACTAACCGTATATAAGCCAGTAATAGCTTGTGTGGTTGGTAATACAAAAATATGATGTACTAGCCTTCTGTCAGCGGCTTCACCTGCGTGAAAGTAGGGTTCCCCATACAAACTTTACACCCCCGTTACATCCCTTTAAGAGCTGATTTATGATCAACAACGTCATAAAAAGAAGCCTTGTGCAAAATTTCACACTTGTGGGTCTAGTAGTTTTGGCTGTGCGTTGATATGTCAGTCAGTCAGTTTCTCCTTTTATATATATAGATAATGCGATGTTGATCATAAAATTAAAAAAAAAATAGTTTCACCTCCCGGTTACCGAGCTGAAATTTTGCATGCATGTGTCAATTAGATGACAATGCAAAATTATTATGTCGGGAAGTTGATCTGATGATGAAACCATAAGATGTTCGTATGATCTTTGTAATCAAACGAGACAACACCATCGAGTATGGGTTCATGCGATCGTCTTGACGAGTTTTAAACTCATAGGTAGGCATATACCGCGTTATACACGCTTGCTATGAAAAAATATTTTCATTGAAGAGTTGTTCAGATACCGGCAAAGATTTTAGCTGACTTTTTGCTTCAAAGTTGATTTTCACTTGCGCAGAAATTAAATATCGGGTCTCTTAAGTGATCTGAAGTGATACGTGGGGGCGGGGGGTGCAATCCTTGTACAGTGATTGGCGCGCCGATGTGCAATATGAGCAAAGCGATCTTCGCTCTTTCATCGAGCGCTCATAATTCGTGCCAGTATCTGAACAAAAAAAAACGCCAAACTAATGTAGCAATGGACAGGGCACATTGCTCGCAGAACAGTTGGCCGTTGGGGTCGAAAGGTTCTGTAATGGCGGCCGCGTATCGAAAGACGCAGTGTTAGAAGGTCTCCTACAAGGTGGACGATGACCTAGCAAGGTTTCAGGGTTGTGGGGCTCCGATGGATGCAAGATGCACAGAACCGTTCATTATGGCGACAATTGGAGAGATCTATGTCCAGCAATGGACGCCTTTCGGCTGAAATGATAATGATGATGTGTACTACCGTTGTTTTGTTATTTTTGACTTAGCTAAGACCTATATGAAATAATTTATACCTTACATTTGACTTACTTTTACTTTATATTTCAGGTGCTGGCTATGGCATGATTTGGGCCCGGAAGATGGTCAAAACAAACAAAGACAGGAAGAAGCGAAAAAAATGACTGCAACGCGTTATTTGTGAGCAAGAGCCTTACCACGACGTATTTAAACGAGCGAGCGAGAAAAGGAGATGGAGCCATACACCCATAGGTAGGGTGTATAGCTTTATAACATGAACAGTTCAGTTGAGCTCGTGGTAAGGTTTCTAGTCAGAAAAAAATCTATATATACTATTATAGGCATAAGGAAGTTCAGATGACGATGAACAAAAGGCAGCTCACTGTCCAGTCGTCAGATACCTACGGACCGAGCAAGAGTCGTTGACAGCGCGTAATGTTCCACGAGCACCTCGAAGAGATTTCAGCAAAAGACCTGGAATTTCAGAAAGAAATATCGTGGTCCCAAAATATTATGGGCTTTCCATTAACTCCTGGCTTTTGAGCCTTAGAACGGCTTTTAAGATACGATTAGACCTCGACACTTTATTATACGGTACACTCGATGTTTATGTCTAATCAAAAGTCGATATGCAGTTTCTTCGCAGAATGATAGGTTAATCCTAGGTTAGGGTTTTTTTATAGTAGGTACAAATCATCCAATGACGAATCCCACCCTTGGGCGGAGCGGGGAACAGTGTCAGACTCTTACTGACTAAACAACCTACCCGATTCCTACGTTTCCATATATACCAGGGCCAGAGCTTTCCTTTCAGACATGAACCCTTGGCCCCGGTAGGCAACTTTAAGCAAGGGTCTCGCACGTACCTAGTCAACCAAATAATACCTATAATCGAACTTGCCACAAATAATAACATACCACATCGTCCACCATTTTAATAAAATCCTCCGCCCAATGTCACCAATAAACGGCTAATTTAAACATAGGATGCGCTTGCGCGCGTGCCTTCAATAATTAATTCACTAGTACGACACCAGGTGGCGTGGCAGATGGTGGCCGTAGATCATTTACATTTCTAATGCAGATGGTTTGTGATCGATGATAAGAGGGCAGAGGGCAGTTTGTGGTCGTGTTCTACGGTTTGGGGATGATGCAGTAAAATTGTGTAAATTAAGATTAGAACTGCGATTGCTATAAAATCGACCGCAGTACAGTGTGCGCGTAATGCCAATAACCGCCAGAAATGGAGAGATATCGTTCGACAGGCCACAGTCCTGGAGGCAAAAGACTGTGGTGTGGAGCGACCCTGTCCATCACGAATACGACCACTCTGTCAAGAGTGCCCGACTAAGAAGAAGAGAATATTAGGACTTCCTATAGGGTTTGACCCTAGAACACCAAGCGCAATTGAAGCAATACAGGTAGATTTTTTCAGTAAAAGTCCAACATTCCCTTTTACTCCACCAACAGCCATCCTTTGGTGGATAACGTAGGGACTCTGCAAAAGGGTTGAAGCCTACTGGGGCCCAGGGTCTCTTTCTGAAAGAAAGGCTTGGTCCCATTGCGAAAGGTAAAGAAGAAACGGGGTGGGGTGTTTAGTCAGTAAAGGTCTGACACTGTTTCCCGTCCCGCCCAAGAGTGGGATTCGTCATTTGATGATTTATGCCTTCCATAAAAATATAGGCATGAAATATATATTTTTTTAATTTTACTAAGTAAATGTAATGTCATAGGACAAAATTTAAAGTTTGATTGAGTAAGAATACTAAAGTTTCCACCCTAACGTAAGTCACCCCGATTTATTTTTAGCTTGCCTAATATATAAATAACTACCTTTTAAAAAAACAACCCCTAATAATCTAATTTAGTTCTTACTATTTTTAGATCTAAAGAAAACCCAAGTACCAAATTAACGTCTGTAAAATAATTATTTAATAGAGATAAGCACAATTATAATGACAGGGTCTGATGGTTAGGGGAGGGGGTACAAATTGGGGTGTAATATGAAAATAGATTGTCTTGCTGATAGTAGGATCTTGGTTAAGGCAGTAATGTTGAAAGACGCCAACCGAATTTAAAGAATTTGATTAACATAAATAGAAAGAACTAGCTTTTGCCCGCGGCTTCGCCCGCATAGTATTGGGGTTAGGGTTGGGGTTTCTGAGATAAAAAGTAGCCTATGTCCTATTCCGGAGTGTATCCTACGCCTGTGCCAAATTTCATCCAGATCCGTCCAGCCGTTTTGGCATGATTGAGTAACAAACATCCAAACATCGTAACTTTCGCTTTTATAATATTAGTAAGATAATGATGTACTCCTATTGTACGGTTAAGAAGATACGAGTACATTACGGCCGTCAAAGCTTGGCGAGTCTGAAGTTGGCTCTGCGAATTTTAGCGCTTGAAAACTCGTATAAAAATAAAGGTTTAAATCAATAAATGCCAATAACAGTTTTTAACAGATTTATTTATTTTTTTACGAGTTATCATGCGCTAAGATTATATGACATTGACTAACATCCTAGAAAAGAGACCAGAATTCCAGCTGTAGGTATATTATAGTGTTCTCATAAGAAATTTTGCCATTATATGTGATGGATTACAGCTCATTCCCTCTCCTACAGAGGAGGCCTGACTGCTGACTCCCAGCAGCGGGAACATTGTAAGGTTTTTTTTTATGGTGGGAAAAATCATCGATTGACAAGTCCCATTCTTGAGCGGAGCAGGAGACATTATTAGACTTCTACTGACCAAACGACCCACACCTTTTCTTCTTAGATTTCATACCCGGGTCCACTAAACGACCCACCGTTCCCTCCTGCCTTAGTTCCAGGGCCCCGGTGTTCTGCTTTCGCATCAACCCATGGCCCCAGACGCATCAACCCTTGGGCCCAGAAACATTATAAGGATGATTATTATATGCCTAACCCTTAGCAAAGTTACCGTTTTACCGCTTTTATTCGACTTTTGTGTGCCTAACCGTTTTATATGAAAAACCCCTTTTTAAACAGACATTATTAAGGCTATAAATAACATTTAACGATGCAACATTGTGCCTTACATCTTGCGGGGTAAGCCACACTCCAGGTGTCGGGGAAATTGGACAAAAAGTTAATTTTAACCCTCTGACGTCTTGAGGGCGCGCCGTAATGAAGACGCGACCTTTACGTAGAGTTAAGAATCTATAATACAGGAATCTAATATCTATATTATTAATATGGTAAGGAGGAAAAATTTGCATATTTATTTATATTTTTGTTAGTAATTAATAAACTCAAAAACTATTTGATTGATTTAAACAAATCTTTTACCAATAAAATTCACACGGTCAAAGCCGCTGGCAGAAGCCAGTGTTAATTTTTAAAGAAAATAATGTCATTATTAGTAATATTGTCATTAAAAATATATAATGGTAAAATATATGGCAATTTTAAGTTTAAGCGGAAACACTAGAGTTGCCTGATAAAATCAAATATTTTAGCAGGCAACTCTAGCTTTAAAAAATCGATTAAGCATGTACTACGTACTAACAATGCAATAGTGTTCGAAAGAGGTGAAGGATTGATGGAAAAATAAGTTTAGCGTCCGAGTGTGAAGATTAAAACAAACATATAAATATACACACAAAGTTTCACTTTTATGATATTAGTGCAATATAGTGTGATTGTCCCATTTATCATAAATCGTGTTCTATTCGATCGACTCATAAGGAGGAAAAAGTCAGAACTAAGAACCTAATAAGATTACGAAAGATCCGAGCATCATTAAAATTGATTATTCGTCTATCAAAAATTATTTAACCTACTCGAAAAATTATTTATTTATTAAAACTTTATGTACATAACACTGTATAAAGGCGGACTTAATGCCTTAGGCATTTTTTTTTTTATGTGAGTGTATACATCAACCATTCTGTTAGTTCCCATTCTAAGCCTTCCTAACTCTGTGCCCAGATGTATGCGAGGGAGTACGGGTCAGGCCAGGTGCTGCAGTGAGTCCGGTAGACCATTGTCTTACTGATACAGACAATTACAGGGTCCGTTATAGAACCTTGGAAAAAATTATTGGGTACATTAAGTTTTTGTGCAACTTTTTTTAGAGGAACGATTTTGATTAGTTAAAGATTGTGGTTATTGGTGATTTATTGAAAGTTTTTAGTGTGTGTTTTATAATTGGTGTGTGATTTTGTGATTAATTGGAAATTATAGGTTTTTAAAAAGAACGACGAAAGGCAATCGCTTTTTAATTTAGTATCGAGGTTTTTCAGGAACTAAACTGTAACCGAGATAGTTCGTAATTCAGCTAGACGTTTTCCTTTAATAATATATCCTTTAATATAAGTATATCATCATCATTTCAGTCGAAAGACGTCCAATGACATAGGATTCCCTCCTCAAGATTGAATAGATTCCTTCTAGGTAAGCGTGCTCCATCGTCGACCGTATTGTCGATTTCCATCAGATGAGATAGAGGTCAAGCGCGAATCTATAATCAATAAAAAAGCCCTTTGTAAGTGAAGGAGTAATAAACGTACAAACTTTAGCCTTTACAATATCTTACTAATATTATAAATGCGAAAGTTACGCTGTTTAGATGTTTGTTACGGCTGGACGGATCTGAATGAAGTTTGGCACAGGCATAGGATACACTCCGGAATAGGACATAAGCTACATTTTATCCCGGAAACCTCAACCCCAATACCACGCGGGCGAAGCCGCGGGCAAAAGCTAGTTATTTATATTTTTTTCCACAACGAACCTACTTCTTGCCGTTCATTACCAGGTGTGTTCTTACCAGTAAAGGCTCCACTTCCACCAGGTGTGTGTGTGCGAGGATCGTATCGACCGCCCAGCGACCGGATTGTCTTTAGCACTGATAAAAATAATTACAGGTATCGTCTTAATGACGTGATGATTATTAATTGTTTTTATGGGTTTCTAATGTATAACGAGTATTTTATTTTTCTAGTAATGTATTTATGGGCACTTAATTTGACAATTGACGCTAACTGCACATTCCAAACCGCCATTTTATTCCACTATTTGAAACTATTTATATTTATGTTAGTAAATTTCTCGGTTAAATTTTGATTTCATATTTTAAATAAACAAGGTAAAAAAGGAAAAAAAAACATAATCTGCTTCTACACTAATATAATAAAGAGGTAGTTTGTTTTTTTTGTTTGTAGGAGGTAATCTCTGGAACTACTGGTCCGATTGGAAAGATTTTAGCAACAATAGAAAGCTGCTTTACTCCTGAGTGACATATTTTATGTACGCGGGCGAAGCCGCGGACAAGATCTAGTATAGAAATAAAAAGAAGCCACTGACCTTTTACAGCATTAATTCACCAATGTATAACGAGTATTTTATTTTTAAAATAATCCATTTATGGGCACTTTTTTGACAATTGATTCTAATTGCACATTGTAAACCATAGATCCACCACACAACCGCTCCTCACACAATCCATTCATCTCTTCTTCGGCCCCCACTTCTTCTCCATTCATCTACGTGTAAACTCAGAACTCTTATCGTAACATGCGTTACATCTCTCCTCTTCACATGACCATACCAAGACAAACGATTTCCCTTCAAATTTTCAGTCACTGGCGCCACTTTCAGACTTCCTTCGTCTAATATATTCATTTCTCACTTTATCCATTCGCGTCACACCACACATCCATCTCAATATTCTCATCTCCGTTACATGCCGTCTTTTTTCCTCTATCTTTTTCACAGCCTAACATACAGTATGACAGGTCTTATCACGGACTTGTAAATTTTACCCTTCAACTTCATTACCTGGTAGTAAGGTAAATTGGCGGTTGATACGATAACCAATACACTCCCCTTATTGCAAGACAATCGTTGCATAAATTTAACGCTTCAAGACTAAGGGGGTGAGCAGACGGGTGGTCGTGGCTTGCGGTGAAGTAGTTTTATTAAACTTATACAGGGCAACTTACGGCTGTACTAACTTGGTAAGCCTGAAGTTAGACCCTGCTAACTTCAGGGCTTGTGCATTCGTACAAAAATAAAGGATTTTTTTTGGTAACTATTAACTATTTAAATCTATCTGCGCACTGCACCGTTTCCATCGTCTTAATGTCGACACCAGCCAAAACCGAAAACCAGCGCTGTGAGCTCATCGCATTATGCTTGGGACCACAGCATTATGCTGAGCGTTTGGCTTTTTTGCGCGAATGTGACGCATTCTTTTTTATAAAAAGTAATGATTGTCTAATAGCTTTAAGGTTTCGTCATTTTGCGTGAAACTATTTTTCTTTCTTTCGTTTAAAAAAAATAATTCCAATAATTGCAGTTTTTAACAGTAATCTACATCTACACTAATATAATAAAGAGGTAAAGTTTGTTTTTTTGTATGTAGGAGGTAATCTCTGGAACTACAGGTCCGATTGGAAAAAATTTAGCAACAATAGAAAGCTGCTTTACTCCTGAGTGACATAGGCTATATTTTATGTACGCGGGCGAAGCCGCTGACAAAAGCTAGTAACAATAATATAGAAATCTAAGAATAATAGAGCAGTGGTGGCCGAGTGGTAACGGCCCCGACTTACGAGTTTGTAGGTCGCGGGTTCAATACCAGCCAGGCCATAGCCAGGCGCATTACTTTGTGTAATTTATTTCTCCACACTGCTCTCAAAATGGTAAAGGAAAAAATCGTGAGGAAAACCGACATGTCTTACAACCAAAAATTCGAAGACATGTGACATCCATCAACTTGCACTGGGCCTGCGTGATGATGATGATGATGATGATGAACAGCGATAACAACTGCTAATGGCATTTCATTTTTCAATCTCGTACATAATTTCTTTGCTAGAATAATTAAAGTATTACATATTTAAAGTATTCGCTATGAAGGCATCATTACTTGACGGCGAGCAATGGGTAGCTCATTGTCAGGTCGTCTGGTAACAGTCCGGACCAAGCCCAGTCATCGACGGCGCGCACTGTTCCCGCGCGCCTCAAGGAGTGGTCAGCAAACGTAGGAACTCTGCATAAGGGTTGAGGCCTACTGGGGCCCAGGCTCTCTGTCTGAAAGGAAGGCTTAGCCCCAGTGCGAAAAGCAAAAAAAGGAACGGGGTAGGGTGTTTAGTCAGTAAGAGTCTGACCATAGAGTCTGACACTGTTTCCCGCTCCGCCAAAGGATTCGTCATTGGATTTTTGGCCACCATAAAAAAGGCATCATTACTTAAGCTTTACTCTTACTAAATGGTTCTCCTGGGTCAATATGCTTTAATAGTTTACTACAATACAGGCCCCCTATCATGTATAGAGTAGAACAGGTGACTTCAAGCGCAACTAACAGTCTACCAAAAAGTACATGATCATAGAAAATACTGCCTCTTAACAACACAATGCCACTTAAACTGCACACCTCCTTGAAGACTAAAGCGTGATAATATAAAATACTAGCGACCCGCCCCAGCTTCGCACGGGTGCAAATGTGATATATTATAGTTATAAACCTTCCTCTTGAATTACTCTACCTATTAAAAAAACCGCATCAAAATCCGTAGTGTAGTTTTAAAGATTTAAGCATACAAAGGGACATAGGGACAGAGAAAGCGACTTTGTTTTATACTAGGTATGTAGTGATGATGAAGTCATCATTACTTAAGCTTTACTCTTATTGAAAGTCCTCCTAGGCCACAATGCTTTGATAGTTTACTACAATACAGGTCCCCTATCATGTCTAGAGTAGAACAGGTGACTTCAAGCGCAACTAACAATCTACCAAAAACTACATGATCATACAAAATGCTGCCTCTTTAGAACACAATACCACTTAAACTGCTCACCTCCTTGAAGACTAAAGCGTGATAATATAAAATATGTCAGCCGCGTATCTCACCAGGGGTTTAAACTTCTTTCTAAATGCGTCGCTGAGAGCCCTCCCGTGGCGACAAGCCGAAACAAAGGTCGATGATCCCATAAGTGGCGACATCTGTTGCCGAATAGGGACACTTGACAAATGTTATTTTTGAGTTTTGATTTTTGGTTCCTTTTTTTAATGTATTTTTATAGTTTTTCGCCAAACGTTGATTATGTGATTTATTTCTTAGATTTTTCAATGTGATTAAAAATGTACCCAAATGTTTTAAAAAGTTTTTCTACTGACAAAGTACCTACACTTTTATTTTCACCAAAAACTTTTTTATTACTTACCTATCAAATAGAAACGATATTTTGGTGTTATTAATTCAACAAATTGTATTAGGAGTTGAAACTTGAGAATCTATCACCAACTAAACTTAAACTTCTTTCATTTATGATTAGAATCCTTAAAAACTACTCAATATATTTTTTTCTAAACTTTGCATCGTCACCGTAATTTTGCTGAAACAATAGAACAACCTGACTTGCTACCTTGATCATGTAAACAATACGCTGTCAAGCTAAATACACTCAAAACAGCAAAAAAAACAGTGCAACCATTAACAAAATATCAAAATAAATAGAACATAAATCTTTATAACAATAACAAATACGTTTTTAGACTTCAATAGAGCGAAATGCAGATGCAGTCAAGCTGCGGATACAATAGCCAATCAGGGCCCGTGCCCCGCGCATGCGCCATCACTCATCCACACATTTCTAATTCAAAATTTTAATATTGAGTTAGGAACGCCAGATGTTGTAATTTCGCGGGATTGTCTCGATTTAAATTTAGTTAGGGTTATTCTGTTTTTTTTTTTGTAAATGACTATGAAATGGGGGAATTATTATTTTATAATGTTTATTTATTTATTTTAACTTTTCGTAGAACTAGTCAGAGCTGAAACCTACTGGGTTGGCTTCTGAAAGTAAAACCTGGCCTGAATTAAGGTAAATAAGGAACATAGTAGTGGGTTTTAGTCAATAAAAGTCAGACACCTGTTCCGCCCTAGAACGTGAGAAGACATTGTATGACTTTCCACCTATAAATAAAACGTTCAAGTAGAACAGTACCTAGGCACGTATGGGCATGTGGATGGCGAGCAATGGGTACCTCGCCGTTCAATCGTCTGGTAAACGTCCGGACCAAGCCCAGTCGTCGACGGCGGTCACTCTTCCCGCGCGCCTCCAGGAGTTGTCAGCGCACCGCAGGGATCCTGCAGAAGGGTCGAAGTCGAAGCAACTGGAACCCAGAGTTCGCCTCTGATTGGAAGGCTCTGGCCCTGGTATATATGGCAACGTAGGAATTGGGTAGGTTGTTTAGTCAGTAAGAGTCTGACACTGTTTCCCGCTGCGCCCAAGGGCGGGATTCGTTATTGGATGATTTTTCCTTCCATAAAAAAACCGAGGTACATATGATACTATATACTTCTTGAGTTTTTTCCCTAGGTATAATTTTCTATTTTCACGTGGATGAAGCCGCTGGCTTACTCAAATATGATTTATGAAGCCAGATATTGCCAGATTTCCCTACTTCATAAGTAAAGTTTTATGAAGTCGTTAAGATATTCGCTTTCTAACCGACACTATAGATTTCAATTTTATGTACCTTTTTTTACTATCTCTATTTGATAGCCAATTTAACTACTCACTTTAATAATGATCATAAAATAACGCTTATAGGGGAATTACCGCTTTATTGTTATGACGAGCTGCTTCTACCTTGATAGACGATAAAATAACGGGAACATTAAATTAACTTTCACGGCAGATAACAAAACTTCGATACTTCGACTAGCCTGTTGGTCTAGTGGTTGGTGGCCCTGACTTCTATGCTGAAGGTCGTAGGTTCGATTCCCATTCAGGACAAATGTTTGTGTGATGAACTCAATTATTTGTTCTGTGTCCGGGAGTAATATATCTGTAACATGTATGAATTTAGAAATGTATAAGTATGTGTAACAGTTATGTAGTGCCTATAATACAAGCTCTGCTTAGATTGAGATTAGACGACGTTGTGTGACAGTTGTGGAATATGTTATAATTTTTATTATATAATATTACTTTCAACAATTTTTTTGTAAGGCAGTAAAATTTCCATAGTTTTCGGATGTGGATCCGTCCAGGATCAGGATCTTAGGATCCTGCGTCACGTGTCCTGTTTGTTACTTGTTCACGTAGGGACCTGATAATGACAGTGTCAGTGGACGCCATTACCGTGGCCAAATTCTAGACCAGATACTATGGTAGCGCTAAAAAGACTGGGGTCTTATATCTTAATTTGTACTACTATGAACTGACAACTTACCCACTTACTAACTAACTTACTTTATACCTTCCTTGTATGCTGGTGATCGAAACAAAAAAAAATTATGTATTTTTGGTCCAGCTGATCTCGTTTTCGAGATTAACGAACGGCAATTGATCTTTATACGTATAATATAATACAGATTTGTATCCCCAAAGTACAAATGTCATAATCCTGCAATTTTAAAAGTAATCATGGTTACTCTCGTATGTTGACAGTATGTCAGATATCAAAACTCCTTTTTTAAACTCCTTTTGCATGCGCCTTTCAAAACAGCACATCGCCATTTTGTATTGACATGCAAATACAACGGGTGCTAATTTGCCTATTGAAGACATATTTGTTGAATACCAAGTGTTGCAGCACGAGCCAAGCTTTACTGAAGGTAAAAAGACAATGTTATAAATGAACTGGATGACGACAATACAAAATTGATGATGTATTTTGCTTTGTACGTAACATCATTGTGTATTGTACCAGGGTAAGCAGGGTTGTTATAGAGCTCCCGAAACTGACCAAAATAAAAAATAAATAAAAAGTGTTTTCTTTCGCAATGACATAGTATTTATGTATATATTTACCTAATATATATATATAAGATGTTTGTATTTATGTAGATTTGTTTATGTATTGTTTAATTTCCATTTTTTTTTGTATTGTTTTAAAAATGTACACTGGATCTTACCCAAAATTTCTGATCTCTCTCCATCACATCAGGTTTGCTGGAAGAAACCTCAACTAGGAGTTAAGTTCGCCTTTCACATAGACATGTTCGATGTTTGGTGTACAATAAAGAATTAAAGAAAGAAAGAGATTTCTTACCATTTCAATCAAGTTATATTTTTTTTTATTGCGGTAACTTGGTATGGTATTATGGTAACTTTCGGATGAAAGCAGGCTGCTTGGCCAAAACCTATCTGTGTCGTTCAGTTGCTCTTTGTTTTCTAAGATCACCATATCGGTTTCAGAAATTTCCCGTGGCAGTCTAAAGTACCTTTTGTCTTGGACAAATGTATGTGTTATGAGCACAATCAATTGTTCCGTGTCTGGGTGTAATTTTTATGTATGTTTATCTGTTATCTAGTATTCATAATACAAGCTCTGCTTAGCTTGGGACTAGACGGCGTTGTGTGATAGTTGTGGAATATTATTAGAAAAAATATCTACCGATGAGGTAGGTTTTAAGTCATTAACTAAGTATTAAGCTATTTACATTTTTTAACCTCTACCGACAATTACACAGGATGCTAAAATGGGCTGCTGAATTATTTGGAAGAGTTACTGCAGTTCTGGAACTCAAAGAGTATCTGAAGGGCTTCTCACACCCCCGCCACTCAACCTAGAGCAAGTAAACTTACTTTGTAATTTCTCACCTCAGAAAAAAAAGGTGGTCAAACAATAAGTTGATTAACAATTCAGAACGAATGTGAAACCATCATCAATATTTCAACCAAAAAAAGATCACTACTGTACTTGAGCCTCATCCAAGCCTCACCACATTCATCTGCTTTAAGGAGTTGTCAGCAACTGTAGGGGCCCAGCAGGGTCGAAACCTACTAGGGCGAAGGGTTGATGCGAAAGCGGAACACTAGAGCCCTGGAACTAAAGCAGAAGGGAACGGTGGGTCGTTTAGTCTGTAGAAGTCTGACACTGTCTCCGACAAAATTTTAGAGTGATTGGGTGGCAAAAATCATCCAATGACGAATCCCGCTCTTGGGCGGAACGGGAAACAGTGTCAGACTCTGACTGACTAAAAAACCTACCCCATTCCTTCCTTGCCTTATTCCCAGGTCTGTAGAAGTCTGACACTGTCTCCCGCTCCGCCCAAGTGCGGCATTTGTCATTCTATAAGTTTTCCCACCATAAAAAACCACATTCACCTGTCTCATGGTTAAAAGTCTGACATTCCAGCGCGCTCCATCTTGAACAGGAGAAACTTATTTCATGAATGCCTAACTCAATAAAAAAGTTTGCATACATTGTCAGCTAAACAAAAATAAACAGTCACGCTACACTTTTGCAGCTCGCCCTCAATTTAAACGCATATCACTCACATAGACCGTAACTAATCAGTATTTACAATCACCTATGCAACCTTTCCACCTTTCCATTTGAATGAGGAAAGGATACAAAGAAGTTAATCAAAAACCTGTTGGTGGCAGTGTTCCCTACGTGATACCATGGCTTGTGCACACAATACCTTTTGTTGATAGTCATTATTGGTAATAAAAGAACATTTTTGATAACACAAGGTTGCTTAATTGACCTATTTTTAGAATTGAAGTCCAGTTTCGTTTTGGCGTGCGTGACATTACAAAGAAACCAAATTACCTTTCTTATACATGTTAATATGTTTAACAAAAGTTCTAAATTAAAAAAAAAAAAACTGGTCATTCACCCCATCCAGTCATCATACCAGATTAAGGGTTAAGTATGTACCCATGTGGACCAATTTTAGTTTATTAAAACCTCCCCAAGTGGAAAGGTTATACGTAAAAACTTTCCTCTTGAACCACTCTATCTATTAAAAAAACCGCATAAAAATCCGCTGCGTAGTTTTAAAGACTATAGCATACATAGGGACAGACAGAGAGAAGCGACTTTATTTTATACTATGTAGTGATGAGATTCAAAAATTCAAAACATTTCATTTAAAATGTAAAAAATTCAAATGATACTTTTTCAAACATGTTACATATTACAAAACATAACATGTTTGAAAAAGTACAAAAGGCTACACCTGTAGCCAAGATGTGTTTGAAAGAGATACCTACTACGTAGTTACATAGTACCTCTTTTTCATATCGCTTCTAATATGTGACAAAGTAAAAAAAAAACAAATTCTAAATACAAGGCAGCTAAGAGATGACCAGTCTCAACTGATAGCGCCCGTTTAGGCAAATGACGCGGTATATGATATCATGCACCTACTCAACATCTAATATCTTGAAAGAATGAGCATGGCAAGAGGTGAGTGAGACTTTACTCTCTGTTCCGCAAACCTCTAAAATGCTATAGATGCTAAAGACGCCTTACAATTATCTGTATTCATTAAGAGAGTAAGAGTAACATCTTTATTGCTAACACATTATCGTAAGGCGATCTCATTTGTTTGAAAGGTTTTAAAAATACAAACAATGGCCTAAACAAAAGCAAAAAGGAAGGTAAAAAAAACATTATTACTGTTTATTTCTTGCAAACAATATCTTATAATGTATTAGAGTCAATCAAACATGTTTTAATGCATATCACACAGTATAAAACAAAGTTGCTTACCGCTGTCCCTATGTATGCTTAGATCTTTAAAACTACGCAACGGATTTTGATGCGGCTTTTTTAATAGATAGTGATTCAAGCGGAAGGTTTTTTGTATATAATACATGCATAATATATTCAATATCAGTATCCGTGCAAAGTTGGGGCGGGTCGCTAGTATCTTACATACTAAAAATATTCCAAGAAATTTAAACGCCTAAAGTTTTCTTAGCTGCCAAAGACATTTGTCTTAGTTGCTTAGATAATTTTAGAAGGCGCTCGCGCTGGCAACCATAATAGCAATAGGCTTTCTATGGCAAATACATATAATACGTAAAGGTAGTTTTTTTAAATGTTTTTAATAAAACATTTCAATGATGAATAGACGTTTTGATGAGACTAATTTATTTTGTGTACTCTGGGTGATTTTACAAGGAATGCGTTAATTGTAGTTTGTCAGGTATAAATGTTAAATGATGTTAGATGTGTTGTGTATTTAAATATGTAAGGATAACAAAAAAATAAACGCATTTAACGCGTTTATTTATATTTATTAACTCGACCACACGCACATAGTGAGAAGACTAAAAAGAACAAAACCGTTCGAGTTAGTGTTTAGTGATAGTGAATAGTGTTATGTAGCAAATTGCAAACTAATAAATACAAAAACGAAGTGATGAGATTAAATGTAAGAAGATGAAGAAAAATAAATCAATTTAAATAAACTGTTTCAGGGACTTATATAACAAACTTAATAAATATTATAGAGAGGAGAGAGATATTTATTTTTGGGTTTGTTTGTATTAATAAACTCAAAAACAACTGGATTGATTAAAAACAAATAATTCGCTATTATCTTCACTTTATAACACAGTGCTATAAAATTAACCAGAAAAATATACGATATCATGGAAGCGAATTTCTAAAGAATCACCCAGCTAATCGGAAATTGTAAAATTCCCAAAACCCTGCGTGGGTTTCCGAAAATCTGACGCATCAATTAGACACTCCCGAAAGGGGAAACAATCCAGAAATACTTCTGTTTCCAATTCCAATAATAACATTAGTAACTATCTAGGACTAGGAATAAAGATACCGCTACCTTTACATATTCCAGGAAGGGTTGATAAAAACTTAGTCAACAATACATCGACTTATACCTATCCGATATACAAACACGTTCATAGAAATTATTTGTCAAAATGGATACTAAAAAGTTAATACAATAGTCCACTGCAGCGCTTCATTAGCTTTGTCGTCTATCAAAATACCTAATATGTTTGTAGTTTTGATAGTTTTTGTATAGAAAATAGGTATATTTAAACCACCATATTTATTCCTCAGATAGAAGTTAACTGAAGATTGAAAAATCGGCCCTAAACCAATTTTAGGCAATTGACTAAATTTAAATAAAAGAGAAAAGGAACAAACTACTGGTTTAAAAAGTATCCCATGAGCAACTCCAAGTCATGGTTTAGGTACTTGTGTACCAAGTCCCATGAAAATTCTTTTAACTGTTCAAGCGTGAAATGTCACAAACATACACATACCCCAGTGGCGTAGCTAGTGGACCAACGATACAGGGTAAAAAAAATTAGGTCCCCTTTTTTACACGAGAAATCATCAAATAACGTCTCCTGTTGTGGGTGAAGTAAGGGGTGTCAGAGTTTTATTGACTATAATGTTTTTCCATAATCACGAGGACGCCAACTACCTTGAGCGAACAAAAGAGGAGCTAGCGTCACTTATACCCGCGCATCAAGATTATTCAAATAATAATTTGTCCTTCATTTATTAACTTTTTCACCCCCAAGCGAACGCTGGCGTTCGCAGGTACTAACAACGAACGCCGGCGTTTGCGGGTATTAACGAAAAGTTATTTGTCTAAAAAACTTTTTATTTACGTTCTTGAATAAATATCAAAATACCCTATAAAAAAAAGCTCAAATATTGTACATACTATTTTTAAAAATTTGACAACGGCGCGTGGCGCGAAATCATGCCGCGAGCGCCGGCGCTCGCTTGGGTGTCGACGTATCACAATATGAATAAAAGCCTTATATAAAAAAAAAAAACTGGTAGCTAGAAAACACCGGAAATCGAAAAAAAAATGTGTAAAAGTGATTTTTTTTTAAAACCTATTTGCAAAATAAAGATCATTTATCATTTATGGTAATTAAATAAATTATCTTTTAGTTTGAAGTTCTATAAAAATACACCTAATTATTTTTGTCTAATCTTCGCTTTTTTGTCTGTAGTAGACATAACTTTGAAAATAAATTACACCTATATAAATTAAATATTATAAATTACAAGTTCAATGAAAAATAATGTAAATATTCGTATATCAAATGATTAGGAAAATAGTTTAGTTTTACATATATTTTTTTCAAAACATACCGAGTGATGTTGGATTTAATGTCATCAAAGGTCGTAAATCTCCCCCTTGAAAGAATTTCTCGGTTAGAAGTTTACTTGTGAGATTTTGGGAGCCCCAAAGCTTGAAGGCCCCAGGCCACTAGTCCCATGGTAACTACGCCACTGACACACACTCACATTTTTTTTTAAATATTGGTGTAATATCAAAGATACTTACAATTTAACAGTTCAAATGAATATTACCTTACCGATATTACGAAACACGGTACCGGCTAGCAACGAAGTGGCCTGATGGCCATGACTCATAGCATTCCCGTCAAACTCTGACTCACGCGCACCCTCAATGCATCGTTTTTTAATTTACTCTTTTTAGGGTTCCCTATAACACATCAGTCATTTTTTGTCATGTTTATTGAATGCGTCATGTATGTATTGTGAAGAGAAAGGTATGGAATGTGGATGGTGTGTAAGGAATGCTACTGTAATGTTCAATTATTTTAATGACTTTGTTACAGTACGGCCGTCGGAGGTTGGTGACTCTGAAGTTAGGCACTGCGGGCTCTGCGAATTTTAGCGCTTGATAACTCGTAAAAAAATAAATCTTGTAAACACATAAATAAAATTTGCAGTTATTATAAACTACTATGGGCTTTTGTACAAATTTTCAAACGTTAAAATTTGCAGAGCCTATCTTCAGACTTGCCAATATGCAACGGCCGTACTGTACTTGTTTTAATTTGTAATCGAGAAGAATTCATTATTTTATTTTTAAATTGCAATTAGCAATTATATTAGCTTTATAAAGCAAAGTTTGGTAATTATTTGACGTCCATTTTCTGAAACGAAATCGCAGAATTAATTGTACAAACTATAAAACTTGTTTTAAAATTGTACCTGCAGGTAGAATTTAAAACAGATAGAGATTTAGTGTATGTCACTTTATTGTATACCTTTTAAGGTTACGTACCCAAAGATTCTACTGTCCATGTGTCTGTCACTAGGCTGTATCTTATGAACCAAAATAAAATTTGCTATGTTGTGCAAGTCAAGATCTATTGTCAAATCGAGGCAAGAAAATTTTATAATTTATTTACAAACTGTGAACGAAAAGGTTTAATCAGAACCCAGTTCTTAAGTTCTTAGTTCTTTAAGTTTTTCAATTTTGCCAATTTTTATTTCGATTTGGCATTACAATCTGACATCACAACATGGCAATCGATCCTATTCTTCATACATACCTTTGTTTATTAAAACAAACATCAAAATGTCCCGTTAACTTTCCTGTAGGTAAAACTTGCGCGAGTAAAGTAATCATAATTCTACATGAATAAAGATAAGTTTCCATATTAGTAATAAAGATGCGGAACCCTTTTCCGAATGCATCGCATATTCCGCTCCTTGCGTGGGAGTGCTACCAAATATTGGAACCCATGGGTTGTAACTTGTAGGAAGTTGAACGAGTGAAGAATTTCGGGACTTAAGTTTAGATAGGTTTTTTTTAATTTAAGTTTAATTCGATTTAAGTTCAGATTGTAGATTGTAAAATGAATGTGCGAATGAGATTTGAGATTTTTGCACGCTACAGTATTTGTATGGTGTGAAAATGTTTGTTAATATTTTTTTTATTTGGCTCAACATCAATTACTGAATACTCGTATACAAGAAAATGAGAATCGTGTAATCGTACGTAACGTCAAAGGTTTTTTTTTATGGTAGGTAAAAATCATTCAATGATGAATTTCGCCCTTGAGAGGAGCGGAAAACAGTGTCAGACTCTTACTGACTAAACAATCTACCCCGTTCCTTCCTTGCCTTGATCCCACGTTATGTTAGACTCCTCTTTCTTATTGGCAGCTTTGAAACCTTTTACTTGACTAAGTCATCAACGTCATCATCATTTTAGCCGAAAGACGTCCACTGTTAGGCATAGGCCTCCCCCAAGCATCGTCACAACAACCCGGACCTGTGAATTTTAACCAGCTCATGATCGATCCTCTTTATGGGGAAGGCCTTCCAACGCTGCGTCTTCCGCGGTCGCCACTTCAAAACCTTTCGGTCCCAACGGCCATCTATGTGATCTTTAAAGTTAGGCGATTCTTCGTGTTATGTCTGCAACCTTGATTCTCTTGTCTTATCTTCATCCCTGATTCGATTACCTACGCAAAAAATCCTTATAGTAAGTAACCACGTTATTAAAAGTGTTACATGCTGTCTTGTTCCACCTTAAAGTGGAAAAAGTGAATTGATGATGTCCTAAAAAGAACTCTCAAAATAAAAACCTCTTTAAATTATAAAAGTTTGTTACTTCTTCACGCTTGACAGCTGAAAAGATTTCAATGACACTTGGTACACGAATAGATAATGTCCTAGAGGCACTGAGGATACTTTTTATCCCTATAGTATGATCTTGGGATAATTTTCCCCTATCATGTGAGCCAAGTCACTAGCAGCAGTTAGTCTAGACAATAAATTATAGGTAATCCTTACCCCGCACAAAATCAATCTTTATTTCTCGTACCAATAATTTCTTACAGTGTACAAAAAATAGGTATTTCTCGCAATGAAACTGATGGAGACGGATAATAACATGTTTCAATCGATTGCAGAAATACCAGATGACGAATGTTCTGAGAAACTGGTAGCTAAGGTAGTTTTAAATCTAAAGAACTAAATTTAGTTTTTAATTAGACGTCAAGCGCGAACTTATAACCAATAAAAAATAAAATATAATAAAAAAAGTGTTCTGTGACTCTCATCATCATCATTACATAGTATAAAACAAAGTTGGTTACCCCTATGTATGCTTAGATCTTTAAAACTACGCACAACGGATTTTGATGGGGTTTTTTTAATAGATAGAGTGATTCAAGAGGATGTTTTATATGTATAATACTATATATTTAATGTCACCATTGCACCCGTGCGAAGCTGGGACGGGTCGTTAGTAATTAAAGTGAGTAATGTAGGAGGACTATATATCAATAGCATACACCTATTGGTAAAAAAGAAAAATTAGATGCGCGCGCATATGTTTACGGATTAAATTTTTTACCGCCATGTTATGCAAAATTTTAATAGGTTTTACTGTCGTAATAATAAATAGCTAAATTATTTTTCTTTTCAAGTGTATTGGAAAACGTCGTATGACACACGGGACTAATAAAAGGTTACCGTTCTTGGCTCTCTTAGACCCTCGCCACGGCTCGGGTTTTCGCGACGGTAACCTCCTACATTACACACTTGTATCATAATGTACTATTACGTAATTAAAGGTTACCTAGGATAAAATAAAGAATAACGAGCAATGAGTAGCTCTCTGTCCAACCGTCTGGTCACCGTCCGGACCAGGCCCAGGTCGTCGTCGGCACGTATCGTTCCACGCGCACCTCAAAGAGTAGCCCAGCCAGTCCAGCTTGGTCGAAGCCTACTGGGGCCATGGGCTATGGAGAAAACGTCACCCGGAGCCCCCGAAAGTTTCTGGACTGACGACCACGTACCGGAAGACGCACCGTTGGAGACTTGGAGAGCCTCACACAAGGTGGACCGATGGCCTGGTGAGGGTTGTGGGAATCCGAGAATACGAAGGCCTTTGTCCAGCAGTGGACGTTTGTTGGCTAAAATGCTAACCACTAGTCGTAATAATTAAAATGCCTACTTCATACCAGCTCTGTTGGCCGATTGCCAGCAAGAAACCACTAGGTCAGCCGGTTCCCTCCGTAAATTGTTATGTCTGAGAATAGGTCTTGCATTTATTCATTGCAAGACAATATAAATGTGTCATTATCACACTCCAGGCTCGTGAGACACAAGGGAGGACATACATCGTTATTTTTATGACCTAGTGTTTTATTGATGGTGCTCAAAAGCCTTAACCACGAGGTTTTAAGAGGGACCTTTCCACTAGAGTGTTGTCAACATCGAGAATGGTTTTAAAGCTTGTTTTATCACCGAACGCAGTTTAACACAATGGCTGATGAAAAGGCAACGCGAAAAAAGCGAGATGACGCCTGAAAACTCTGTTGGTATTTGGTGATTTCGTGATTTACTCGAATACTTGTTCCAGGAAATATGTACGTGGTTTTTAAATACTTAAAAGTTTTTTAGAAAAATTGTCGTCGTTCAGTCTCGATTAAATGTGCAAGGCCATTCTTATAGATTTAATTTTTTTTCAATACACTTACTCGAAAACTGCCTCTTATCGCACTCCTATTAGGTTCAATATAGCATGTATATCACCCAAGTGCTTTTTTAAGTTTATCACAACAAGGGCTTTTTTATTCCCTCTTTATCGTCACGGTCACGGGTGATTATTTTGTTTTACATAGTTTATCGAGTCAGGCGCGAGGCGTCCCCCAGAGTCGCTGGACGACCCCACGAAATTAGAAACTGACCAGAGCAGATTTGAATGCTATACTTATATATTTCTTATATTTCTACTGTATGTTTGAGATACGATTAAAAATTTTTTCTTTCCTTCTTTATTTCACAAGTCGTAAGTGTATTGAAAAACGTCGTTTGACACACGTGCAGATTTGTCATTGCAGCCCTCGGCTCCATAACACACTCGCCTACGGCTCGTGCGAATTTCGCCTCGGTCGCAATGACAAACTTCCTGCACTTGTATCAAAATGTACTATACATTTATAATATATGAGTACATTATGGAGGGTCAAAGTTCACGTTAAAATAGTTGATTTGATTTTCAGAAGTCTTTGCTGGATCAGTATATATACACAAGACATCTGTGTATCCAAAATATCAGGAGAAAGATGTATCATTACTAATACGTAAGGGCGGTTGTATAGTGAGCAATGGCTAGCTAGCCATGCGGTTCGCCATCGCCGGAAGGCTGCTTTTTCCACCAAAAACAAAAGAGCGGTTGTATGAAAATGTACCTTGGTTGGTCGCTTTTAAAGCGATGCATTTGACGACCAAAACTGAACTGTTAGGGCCGGCGCACACTGCGGGTTGTTGGATTGCAGTACCTATCTCTAAATGGCATTGTTTCAGTACATTTCAGTTTTCTCACGATGTTTTGTTCTAGGGCGTTTTATAGCATTGTTAAGGCTCGGTCAGGCGCGAGATACAATGCGACAAAGCAGTGTTCTCAGATCTCATTCTGAACGCCATAAATCAATCTAAATGCGAGCATTTGTCGCGTCTGTCTGTATTGATAAAATCAATTGCAGAAATTAATGTTCATGTTTGAGATGCCTTTGTTTGTCGGGCCTTTGCCTTTTATGTATTTACAGATGTCGGGGAATCGAAGCCGCGATTTGCAGCGCAGCGAAACGTTCATCGACTGCGTCAATCATATTTGTTTGTGTTTTGGATCTATCGTCAAATATCTATTCCTGGTTTGAGTAAAGCTAGAGGGAGTGTCAGAATTTTACTGAATAAAACCCCCCTGTGTTTCTGCAGTTGCCCTTTGCGTTCCAGGATCGCGATGGCCTTTTTGAGGTATGTATACAGCAGCTCATATGTGCCATCTGAGGTTATTTTAAGATAAGGCTCTTGTAATGAAGTTTTGTTTTATTTTCTTAGCATTTTTCAAACTCCCGCCGAAGACGCCACCGATTTTGGGACACACAAGACAACTGCCGTGCACCATAGGCACGGGTTTGCGGACTTTTTTACTTACTACTTTACGCGTGCCTGTAAGGGACTGTGAATTGTTGTTCGTTTTTTTTTTTTTTTTAACACAACGCCATCTAGTCCCAAGCTAAGCAGAGCGCTTGTGTTATGGGTACTAGACAACTGATAAACATACTTATATATTTCTAAATACATACATATTATAGATAAATTACACCCAGACACAGAACAATTACCTACGTACTGTTTGACATATCTACGGTATTGCCGCAGCTTTAAACTAATTTTATGTAATGATTCATGAACCCAACCTAAATGTATGAAACTTACAAAGATATAGTCATTAATGACAAAGCAGTCCACAAAAAATTTTGTTCCCTCAAAGTAAGCAATTTTCTTACCGATAGTTCATCTAGGAGGACAATCATATGTCGGAAATATGTTCCCTTGGGATAATTTTCTACCATCCCACGAGCGATGTAGGGAATCTACGGGGTCAAAGCCTCCAAGGGTCAATGTGAAAGCGTAACACCAGAGCTCTGGGGCTAAGGCAAGGAAGTAACGTAAGAGTCTGACACTGACCTCTCCACCCAAGGGTAGGATTCGTCATTGGATGATTTTTACCTACCATAAAAAAAAAACAATCACATGAGCGAAACTGCTGCACGCTGGTAGCTACTCTTATTAGCAAGTTGTAAATACAATTGCCAAAAATTTAAATTTTCGTAGTTTTTATAGTAGCCTTCTTTATTTTAATTCCAAATTCTTAGTCCACAAAGATTTTATACACACTATAAAAAACCTAACTAAACACTACACACAAGCTCACACTTCTCTGTTTCACTCACTCACCCCCTACACTCACACAGTCCTTATCACTCCACTACACAAACACACACTCCTCAATTTCAAACACAAAATATGCCATGGGTCAATTCTTTATAAGTATATCATTTTTTTATGTATCTGGTTTAGTATATATATCCTTTGTTGATTATATATCTTATTATGTTTGATAAGATGGAAGAGACTGGACTCCACGACACAGGGAATCCTAGTGTGGAGTCCAGAGATCTGTTAAATGATTGTAATTACCCTTATTGAACAATAAACATATTTGTATTAATTTGTATGTAGGTATGGGTATATTAAAAAAAAGACATAAAATAAAATACCATTTAGTTTATTTATTTGGACACACAAAATACTAACTTTTGATACTAGTCACTAAATAAAAAACTTCTACTAAACTAAATATAATACAACTAAAAGCTAAAGGACAGATTATTAGGAAGCAAGGACCGCTGAGAGGCCATAGACAACATTATTGCAGAGATCATAGACTAGATTCTACATGAAAATATACTTATACTAGCTTAATATTATTAGTTTATTTAAAACCACTAGGGGTACTTGGCTTTTTGTTCTGTTTTTTAAGTAGTTAGTAAATATTACCGACTTGCCGGAAATTAGTGACATTTTTAATTCAGGATTAATTTTAGTTTTAGTTTTCAATATTCGGATTTTAAAATTAAGTTATGGACGCAAGAGTCAAGTAATGCAGCTGGACAAAAAATTGCACATTTTGATACATGTGGAGAAAGTTTTTCATTGTGACTAAAACGGCTTGTGTGAGCACTAAAGACTGCAGTGAGAAATTTTCCACGTGTATCAAACGACGTTTTTCAATACACTTACGAAAATAAAAAACCGTGGGTTAACGACGGTTCGAGGCGCGTTCAGTCTGATACCATAATTGTAATATAATTATGGCAGGGCAACCATGCGCACTTTTCCGCACTTGTGCGAAAAATAGTCAATAGCGTTCCTAAAACCGGTGGGATAAGAACGAGTTTTCGAATAAGTGTATTGAAAAAGACATTTTACCAAAGACAACCGCTTATGCGAGTATGACATGTAACATTTTTTTTGCAATAATTTACTGGCTCTAATTTACATTTGTTTTAAAGTATTTAGTACTAAATAACTAAAGTATATTTCAACACTTTCTGATAAAATTACAGATAGAGACCATTTACAGATTTAGGTCTACCTTAACACAAAGTTTAGTCAATTGTGACTAAATGGACATACTTAGGTCTCTTATTATAATATCTTAGAAGGGACCTACGTCTGTCCATTTAGTTATTTAGTATATAAATGTATGTGTACGATACATGCTGTATTGACAACGAAGGTAGGTAGATCTTAAGCTATCTGTAAAAATATCGGGAACAGATGAAAAAAGACTTTTAAAGATGACATAAAAAATGTAATTTGACAGTCAAGAAATTTCTAAATGAGATTTTGAATCAGTCAAGTAAGATGACTGCGTGACATAATTACTAAACCTGCTCGAAACTACACGCGAAGTTGCCTCGACGAAGTACTCATCGAAGTTGATCAAAGTCCGAACTATGTGACTGCACACTCGTGCAACCTCGTGTGGAGCTCTTCGAGTCCTTTGACTCGGGCGCAAAACCGACGACTGGAAGTCGCCCGAAGCGAGGCGAGGTTGCACGAAGCGAAGCGAAGTATCCTTCTACACTAACGTATTCGTTAAACTTCGACCAACTTCGCGAGTAGTGTAGAGTAGGCTTTACACTTGCACCCAGTTTCTGCAAGGTAATTATCAAGATAAGTGATGTGATTGGCTACTAATTTAACCAATCACAGCAATTCAGCATTTGTCACTTTTATTTTACGATAATTTTCTTTAAAAAAACTGGGTCTTTATTTAAAAAAATAAGGGTCAATACATACTCTGCCAGTGCCGATAAGATTTTCGATCTCTCAAAGATACGACTTGTCTTATCGTCTTGACATTAGTGTGAATAGAGCCTTATTTACTTTTCATTTTATACAATCTTGATGAACTATGTTTTGCACCATTTACTACTGAAGACCGATGACTTCGTGAGGGTCGCAGGAATATGATAGATGCGAGACGAATAGAACTATTCGCTATGGCCAAATTTGTCGGAAGCCTTTGTCCATCAGTAGACCGGGCCGTCAAAACGGTAAATATTTTTTTAAAGATTTATAAAAAAAACTATTTATCTATACATAGGTTTACATGAAATTCCTGATGAAGAACGATTATTAGGTACTTACACATTTTCATAAAAAAATATGTAACATAATATTTTTTTATGAATTGTATTTACAAAACTACTTTCATTATTGGTTACTTCAGCTGAGGTTTCCCTTGGAACCTATACTTACAAATACACTTAAAATTATAATTATATTATTTTGTTTAATATATTTTTTCCAAATAATTTTAGCCTCTAATTATCCAAAAGTATTTGACACTTCCAAACGATTACAATTATTTTTTAAATTTAGTTTTATAATAAGATAATTTTGAAAAAAAGTTACAATCATGTGCTACGAAGTCTAAATACATATTTAGGGACATTGGGTACCTAACATGTTTGCTAATTCAATTATTATTTATAGATAAATGTATTGTATTGTATCTTTCCGATTTTCTGGGACCCTAGGACCCCTTGTACATCATAGTATGACGTACAAGGGCCCCCACCTAATTCGTAGGCCCCTTAGACGCATTTCATGAAATGAAGCACCAATTGACAATTACCCCTGTACGCGCTATGCTACATGTTTTCTAATTCGTTATTATTATTATTTATAAATACAAATAAATTTGATATTTATTTAAATAATTTATGAAAACGCATGCTTTTTACATGAGGTTGAACTTTAAGTTGACTAAGCTAAGTTAAAAATTAGTTTAAAAAATATTATTTATAATAACTAAATTGAATATTTAGCTAATTTTCTTTATCGCTGGATGCGCCGTCCGCGTGTTTTCTTAATGTCCAGTAATCTGTAAAAGAAGAAAAAATTACCATTAGAATGTAAAATCTTAGGATATAGTATGATTTACGTTTAGAAAAATGTTTTAACTGTCTTAATTCATTAAGCCCCAAGAGGACACCGGCTGTACAGGATCCCTACAGGATCGAAGCCTGCTGGGCCAAGGGTTGATGCGAAAGCGTAACACCAGGGCCTGGGAATAAGGCAAGGAAAGAATGGGGTAGGCTTTTTACGTCAGTAAGAGTCTGACACTGATTCCCGCTCCTCCCAAGAGCGGGATTCGTCATTCGATGATTTTTACCTAAAATACAAAAGTGGACACCGGTGTCCGCACACCTATTGTCTTTCAATTTTGTCTGTAATTAATACAGTTGAAAAATTAAGGCAATTTTCAAACTCTTTTTTAGGCATCGTTTTTTTGCAATCAAGCATGCCAAGGGCCTCCTCTCCTCCTTAAAAAATAGCCTATAATTTTAGTAACCCACAAGGTACCACGAAAAAAATGGCGTATGTAATATACGCAGGAATTCAAAAAAATATGCGCAAAAGCAGGGTACAGTATCACAAGGCACCGATGGTGACGATTTCGCCTTGTCTCGGAACAATAAAAACGCTTATTTGTGATATTCGCGTTTCTCCTTGTAATACGCATATTGTTTTGTTATGTCGCCGTTTTGTTATAAGAAAGAAAAATGTTGCGTGTATTGAGAAAGATGAGCTTTGACTATTGTGCGCTATGCCAATGGTTTTGTAAATGGAGGTTTGACGGAGCTTTGTTGGTTTTGCCACATTCAAAGTGCTACTGAATGCGTTGACTTTTGCTCTTGCGCAGTCGTTAAAAAACAAATGTTTAAAAAAATAAATGCCATTAGCAAAACAAAGTAAACTCAACGTTCTACGTATGCGCCCCTAAGAAACAAAAATCATGTAAGGTAAGGGCTTGCGGACGGCAAGCAATGGGTAGCTCGCCGTGCGATCGTCCGGTAGGTAACTTCTCCGTTTGGACCAAGCCCAAATCATTGTTCCCGCGCGACTCTATGTCAGCAAATCATAGGGTCCCTGCAGAAGGATCGAAGCCTACTGAAGCCAAGGGTTAAGAAAAGAAGAAATCGCAGGGTCTCTGCATAAGGATCGAATTCTACTGAGGCCGAGGGTTGGCGTCTAAAAAGAAGGCTCGGCCCTGGTATGAAAGGCAACGTAGGAACGGGGTAGTTTTCAGTCGGTAAGAGTCTGACAGAGACACTAACTCCTGCTCCAACCAAGAGTGGTTATGAGATGATTTTTACACACCGAAAAAAAGGAGACGGCAAAATTTTTACAATTCAGAAAAAGCGCAGTAAAATTCTGTAGCTGTAAAATATCTTTAATGCACCATCAAAATTGTTTTATAATATAATCAGATAACAAAACGTTCCTTACCAAATTGCCTCTCAATATAATTATAATCGCTCCACACTTTAATTGAAGAAGTGTGAAGTGACCACTCGAAAATAAACAAAAAAGGATCTAAGAAGCGAGAAAGAGATAGCAGTATTCGCAAATAAAAACTGGTTCTGTCCCACTGCTTCGCCTGACACCGAGATGGAAAAAATAAAGGAAAAAAAAAACACTCTACGGACGTATTTATTGAGCTCAGGCGGACAGCTACCTGGGTTACGCGAACCCAACTTTGTTTGTAGGGTAGCTACACCAATTATTGTCCGGTCGATTATTTATTATTTTGGGTTTTTTTTTTGACTGAAACTCAATATTTTTGTGGGGTTTTTTATTGCGTTACAGTAAGCGGCAAATACTACTAGAGATTTTTGTGGTGTATTTATGGGTGGGAGCTTATCCAGCCGCCTTCTGTAGTGTTTTTTTTTTGGGAATAATTTTGATTTGTGATATTAGTCATTGTTTTCTAAAACTACACGACTCGCCTCAAGGAGTTGTCATTAGACTGTAAAGACCTTGCAGGGTGCAAGGGTCGAAGCCTACTGGGATTAGCGTCTGAAAGGAAGGGTCTGGCCATGGCATACAGGCAACGTAGGAACGGATGGACTGTTTAGTTAGTAAAAGTCTGAAAGGGTGGGATTTGTCATAGGATGATTTTTTCCCATAACAAAAAAGAAATTACACCAATATATTATGCAAAGAAAAAAAACAAAATGTAGGTATACCTATATCGTTTTCTTAAACTGAATAAAATCTTATTATAGTAAGACTTTTCCTCATCGCATCGACTGCTAACAGGTTATTTTACCGTTCGTTTCATTTTTTACGCATGCATTCGTTCAACAATGGCAACCGTGGTATACCAGTGTTATTGTTTATGTTATTTTTATGGAGCCCTCGCACGATTTACATAGAAGGAAGGATTTCTTTATACTTGTACGTAAGTTACATCTCTTAAAAGTGCTGTTTGTCCTATAAAGTAATGTTTTTAAAGAAGGTAGTTTATTTCAAGCAGTGTGTTTTAAATGCACCTACGTTTAATGGGAATTTCATAGAATTCTTTAAAGGTAAGTGAATAAGTATGTCTCAATTCATTTTTTTTTACTCTGATCCCACGAAAACATAAATCACCGAAGATTTATGCTTGCTTTGATCCCACGATCAGAGTTTGGTAAAAGTATAATGATATTGTGTTTGCGATCATATTTTCGAGGCAAGTAAACTTTAAGATTAATACCTAGCACAATTTTTTCTAAACTTAAAACTGTTTACTTATTAAACGTACACATAAAATTGAAAATTTAAAAATCGGTGCATATAAAAAACTTGAGCTGTAAACGTAATTGCAAATCCCAGAGGAAATACTTAAAGATTAAGTTGTAAAAAATCCTGCACTAATTAAAAGTACGCAGGTAATTGGTACAGCTTCCCTGTTTCCGCCGCGTAACAGATAGCTTCAAGATTTTGTGTAATTGTTTATTTCTTGTATTATCACGCGAGCGCTTCTGGGGCAAGCAGGGAACCTACTATAAGTAGTACTGTCAATACATTTTGGTACCTTCGATGTCACATGTAGAACCAGAAATAATTATGAAATCGAAATAGTACATTTTGATACGAGTGGAGAAAGTTCGCCCGAGCTGCAGGCAAGGGTTTTACGGAGCCGAATACTGTAGTGACCCACGTTTTTCAATAAACTTACCGAAGAAATAAATAAACGGGGGTTGACGGGTGACTCGTGGGGGGTGGCTTCTTTGATAAATTATAGGAGCACTTTGTCGAATTTATAAAGATTGCGGGAATCCGAAGGATCAGAGATGCACAGGACCGTTCATTGTAGAAACATTTCGGGGGTTTTTTTTATGGTAGGAAAAATCATCTAGTGACGAAATCAAAGTGGCGTTTGGAGCGTGAGCGCCGTTGCCTTATGCGGTCGGCCTTCTCCTTTGCTAGTATTACTGCTTCGCAGAAGGAGGCGACATTTCGGGGAGGCTTATGTCCAACAGTGGACGTCATTCGGTTGAAATGACGATAATGATGATCTAGATGAAAGATAGACAGGTAGCATATTTTGGAACAGCACATAATGGTATTATACTTTTTGTCTCGGGTTACTTTGGAATAATTTTCTATTTTTACGCAAGAGAATTTGATGGCAGGAGCATTATACATGGTAAGTCATAACCCAGACAAGTTTTATAGGTAAGCAAACATTGCCGCTTCAAGTTAGGCAAAGTAATTTGCTCTTTGCTTACTTTACTTGTCAAATGTCACGTCAAAGTCACTGCTCTCAGACGTGTGAATAAGTTCAAACACACTAGAGTAAATACTCGTCTAGAGACTAAAATTCTAGACACTGACTAAGCAAACTTAGCTTGTGACTAAACAGATAAGTCTTTTCAGGTAGTTGAATACTAAGTTTGTGAAAATATCGCCAATTAGCTACTAAGTGATGAAAATGGTAGTATGTAAATTATTGGATGTAGAACTGAAGGAATCATCATCATCGGCCATTTTAATGTTCCTACTGCTGGGACACAGGCCTCCTCTGTAGGAAAGGGAATGGGCTATAATCCACCACACGGGCCCAGTGCGGGTTGTTTTTTATGGGGGGAAAAATCATCGAATGACGAATCCCGCCCTTCGGCGGAGCAAAAAGTCAAAATATTTTATTTCACATGGACACTTATAAAATGAGCGGTGTCTCCCGCTCATTTTATAAGTGTCCATGTGAAATATTTCTTCTGACTAAACGACCCACCGTTCCTTCCTGCCTTAGTTCAAGGGCCCCGGTGTTCCGCTTTCGCATCAACCCTTGGCCCCAGAACGGCCTACCAACAAGTGAGTAGGCTTCACCTGATGCTGTGTGGGTTGGAGGATGTCACAGTTATCTCTTTAAATTTTTGGTTCTAGGACATGCCAATAACATGTTTCCTCACGATGTTTTGCTTCACCGTTTTAAGGGAAAGCAAAGAAGGAATATAAGTATATTTTAGTCAATAAAGTCTAACACTCCCTGTAGCATCAGTTTCTGCCGATTTCCAATGCAAAAGAATTGCTATTAAGCAAAAATTACAAAAATTCATCCTGACCAAATTTTTGGTCGCGTTGAACAATCTCAACAGAGATTAAATCTTGTATAAGACAATAAGTATCGGATAAGAATTCTTAACGTTAGTCATAAAATTATGCAAGGGCTTGAAAGTGCTGCCAAATGCTTCCTGGAAGGCTACCACACTGTTTTAAAATTTGAAGTATGGCTCTGTGTAAAGGTTCGTGTAAGGCGTTAAACGCTTGATTGGCGATTATAGTGGTGCTGAATTTTTTCAACACATTTGGTACATTTTTGTGGTGGAAACCCACACCGGACTAAGCGTTTTGCCTCGTTGTTTATACCGCGTACATCGAGGGACTGGAACAGTTTGCCAGCTGCAGTCTTTCCGTTCGATTATAATTTAGGTGTCTTCAAGGCTAGAGTGAATAGGCTCTTAATAAACTAGTGCGCCTTACCATTAACGATTGCATCACTGCTTACCATCAGGTGGTATCGCCAACCACTAGTTTATAGCAAATTAAAAAAAAATACTTCTTTCGCTCTGGGTGGAAAAAACAGGTCGTGTCAGACTTCTACTGACAAACTTTTAGCATTTCCGCAGACCTAGAAAAAGCAATGGCCATGCATCCAGCATGGCCAATGCTTTCCCCCTAAGCCCCTAAGCCTCTAAGCCCTTCAATTTTGCTGACATTCCTTTGTGCCACGCGACAGCAAGCTGTCAACTTGAACGATTACACGACTAACTCCAACAATTGCTGGTCAACTACAAGTCCATGTCTACGAATGGCGTGCGGATGCGGTTTACCTCAAAACCAGTTCACACCAAACTTATCAATTGAATATTACGCTTTATCGCAATAAATGAATTATTCACTGAAAATTAATAAACTCTTTTAATTGATATAAGTTGCAGCTTGATTGTGAATCGGTGCCGGTGGTAAGCAGTGATGTTATCGTTCATGGTGAAGCGCACTAGTTATTTAACCTATTCACTTTAACCTTGAAGACACCTAAATTATAATTGGATGGAAAGACCGATGTAGGTAAATTGTCCAAATAATTACAAAACGCTATTTCGTTTTAGTCCATCCTAAGGTTGTCTGTAAGAAATTGCCCTGTGCGATAAGACTGCCTATTGTATACTTAGTTTTATAAATGTTTATCCTGTCCATATTATGAGGTGTACAATAAAGTTTATAATAATTACATAGTATAAAATAAAGTTGCTTATCCCTATGTATGCTTGGATCTTTAAAAGTACGCAACGTATTTTGATGCGACTTTTTTAGTAGATAAAGTGATTCAAGAGGAAGGTTTATATGTATAATATATGCATAATATATTCAATATCAACATTGCACCCAGGCGAAGCTGGGGCGGGTCACTAGCAAATCTTACTAATATTATAATTGCGATAGTTACGATGTTTGGATGTTTGTTACTCAATCACGCCAAAACGGCGACGGATCTGGTTGAAATTTGGCACAGGCATAGGATACACTACGGAATAGGACATAGGCTACTTTTTATCCCGGAAACCCCAACCCCAACCCCAATACCACGGCGAAGCCGCGGGCAAAAGCTGGTAATAAATAAAACGCCCCGTCTCCTTATACAGTAGTAACTCGCTACCGATCATGCAGTATGGACATAACCTTAGTTTCTTCGAAGCGTGCTCAGACACTGATACAAAAGTCGTTTGATATTTAATTTGGGACTATTGGTTATGTGCGCATTGGACATGAGATTATTTAAATCTTTATGATTAGCCTTTTTAAAATTAGCAGAACGGAAGCCCGAAGCTTGTATTATTATATTTACTTGGATCTTGAAATGCTTTATATTGTTAAACTTGTATACCTATATGTTAAGAGTGTATTATTTTATTATCCTTTTATTTAATACTAGCTTTTGCCCGTGGCTTCGCCCGCGTACTTAAAATATAGCCTATGTCACTCAGGAGTAAAGCAGCTTTCTATTGTTGCTAAAATTTTTCCAATCGGACCAGTAGTTCCGGAGATTACCTCCTACAAACAAAAAAATAAAAAAACAAAAAAAACAAACTTTCCCTCTTTATTATATTAGTGTAGATAGTGTAGATGTAGATTTTGACTTTGAGGTGGATTTTCATAAGTATTATCGTTGAGTATTTAAAAGACAACCCCATCGGGTTTCGGGTCGTATGATTCGTTTTGACGAGTTTTAAATATATCAACCTCATAGCTGAAGACGTGGATATATTTTATTGTACTCTGAGTGAATTTACTAAGATCGCACTTTTTTTAAGGTAATAATGAAACCTAAGAAACCGATATCGATTTGGATTAGTCTGTAAGTATATTTCTGGGAATAAATAAATAATAAATAAATATAGGCATATAACGCGCTATGAAAGCTTGCTATGAAAAGAATATTTTTATTGAAAACTGGTTTAGCATATAATAGCTAGTATGGATTAAAATAATCATCATCATCAGCCTTTTTAATGTTCCCACTGCAGGGACACAAGCCTCCTCGCTAAGAGAGGGGAATGGGCCGTAATCCACCACGCGGGCCCAGTGCGGGTTGGTGGATGTCACATGTCTTCGAATTTTTAGTTCTAGGACATGCCGGTTTCCTCACGATGTTTTCCTTCACCGTTTTGAGAGCAGTGGTGATGAAATAAATTACACAAAGTAATGCGCCTGGCTGGGTTTGAACCCGCGACCTACTACACGTAAATCAGGGCCGTTACCACTCGGCCACCACTGCTCTTGGATTAAAAAAATACGTACACGGAATTAATAATACAGCGTTTAAAACGTTCCTCAACAACTTGCTATTTTCCCGAGCCAAGTGAAGGAAAGCTTTACGCCCGAGATTTTCTGTTATGAAAAAGCTATAACTAAGTACCTAGCCCAGTGTTATTGCGAACAGTTCCGCACAACTTGAACGAAAGTAGGTCATTTAGCTACTCAAGCGCAGTAGTAACTTAACGTATTTACTAGCGTAGGTTTTATTAACTTGCAGCTACCATATTAGTGCTTAACGCGCTCCTAACTTGAGCTTGCGACGAGTATTACTGGATTTTGTATTGAGTATTTTTTAAATATTTATTTACAGAGCTTTTTCTCTAATACTAATAGTAATATCTCTTTAAGTGAACAAAACAATGGAATTAAATTTAATGAAAAAGTTAAAAAATTTCAATACAAAAACCTGGTATTAAACCGATTTTTTTAAGTTTCTTTTTTAATTTTTATTTATAGAGCCTCTGCTTTAAAACGAATTATAATATTATATTTCTTTAAGTACCTAAATAAAACATTAAAATTAAATAAAATAAGTGTTTTCATAATAATACATTGAAAATACAAATAGGTTCGGGGTCGGTTTTCGAATCTAACCATATTTCTTATTGGTATTATATTATTTGATTAAATACCGGGTTCGATACGTTTGATTTAAAATTTTAGTGTAATTCTTCCGAACAATCTGTTAGCCCTGGATGTGAAACTTAAGTTTGATATATCATTTAGAAATTCTCCTAGTAAAATATTGATAATCCTCTCTAATAACCCTTCACCTAAACTAAGTTAGATTTAAGCACGTTTTAAGTTACAAAAAAGAAATAAAACCTATTCCAAAAAAAAACATTCTACTTTTAAAACTTCACAGAAAAAGATCTCAATCTTTTTTTTCTACGGCTTAAACTAGTTTTGTCGAGTTTTTAAGCATTGCAAAATTTACCATACATATAATATGCTATCTACATATCTCGGTTGTTCACCCTAGATCCCGTTAGCAGTAAGACACTCGGAGCCGAATGTTAGTAAACAAGGCACAAAATAATATATGTGATTATATTATTTCTTCCAATAATTATTTTTTAAGCAAGAATATTCAAAAGCTTCTGAAAAGTAATGTAAATTGTAATAATTATGGGACTTAAAGTGGATCTGGTTTAGTTTAAACGGGGTTTAATAATCGACTGTAGTGTTTGGCAACTATATGACTAAAAAAAAATATGTGCAAGAGTTTTATTACTTTACAGGATATACCTACATCGTGTAAATGGAATAATACAGAGCAATAAAAACCTTTAATTAGAAAATTTACTTAACCCATCAATTCCCATTGACACCTGTAGGTGACAGACAACTAATGTTTTTTTTTCTATTACACGGAATTTTTATATTGACTTTTTCCACGATTGGAGTAAAGATTAAATAGTACTATCTTTTTATTCTCATGTCACAAATCAAACATCATTTGTTTATTTTATTCACTTTAAGTGTTTTCTTTTAATTACATTTTCATTTTAACTGTATTAAGTAAGTTAATTTGTTCAAAAATAGAAGGATTTTCTACTTATTTGAACATGGAAATAGAAGAGTTAAATACATTCTATAATTTATTGTGTTTTTAGGACCTATAGTCCACGGACTCGTAGTTTCATAGCATATTTGTCATTATACGCCTTTGTCTTTGCCTGCGCAAAGTTTAAACACCACGCAATCGTGTGAAGCCGATAGTTTCATAGTTTTATATGTAAGCTAAGATATATCAGAAGTCTAAAACATGACTAACCGTCTCTAAAAGCAGGAAATAAGCTATTTGCATTTAGTGTCATTAAACTTAATCCGGTTTAACTTAGCTAAGTTTTAATTGGGTATGAAATCGAACAATTTATTGTCTTGTTGGTTGGTCCCCTCTTGAGAATTATGGTTTACTGTTCAATTTTAAAGTTATTATGATGGGTATACATTATAGCCAAATAAAAAGGTAATTGAGGATTATAATTGAGTAAATGGGTTATAATATAATTTAAGCGTTTAAGTACCGTAGTTAGAGACATAATAGAATTCAATGATTTTTCATTTAAATAATAAAAAATAAATAAAAAAAATCAATATTTTTATAGCATGTTTTTTTCATTATTGTGAATACACTTCCTCTAATTCTACCCAGAGTGGAAGGTGTCATGTTACCCTATGTACCTCAACAATGGTCTGGCAAGATAGACCATACTAAACCTACTTTAACTTCAGTAATCTAAAATATGATCTATATAGGGAACCAGCGTGGAGAATCAGTTTAACAAGATGAGGGAACCGTGAGCACGACGAATGTGGAATGTCAGGAACGGAGCCTTTCTTGAGAAGTGGGTCCAAATGCCATGCAACTATAACCTTACTTTGTATTCTGGACAACATGAGGAAGTAAACATTGGGTTTTAGGCAAGAACATGCCAGGTGAAGCCTTGAACAGTTTCCTAAGAATGTGTTTGAATTTTAATAACTAAAGTTAAAAAACATATCTCCAAGATTGCCAAGAGGAACATTAGTAATGATACTCTCGTCGAGTGGAAGCTCTAAAGTTAACTGGCCCGTTGGTCTAGTAGTTAGTAACCCTGACTGCTATACCGGAGGTCGTGGGTTCGGTTCCCACCCAGGACAAGGACAAAGGACAAAGTTTGTGTACCTGATGAGGACAATCATTTATGTCTGGGAGTAATTTATATAAATACTAGTGACCCGTCCCCTACCTATATATATTATGGATGTATTATACACATAAACCTTCCTCTTGAACCACTCTATCTATTAAAAAAAACCATATCAAAATCCGTTGCGTACTTTTAAAGATACAAGCATACATAGGGCATAAGCAACTTTGTTTTATACTATATAATGATAATGATTATACGTACGCATTTAGAAACATATAAGTAGATATGTTTAACAGTTGTCTAGTACTCATAACACAAGCCCTGCTTAGCTTCGGACAAGACGACGTTGTGTGACAGTACTCGAATATCATTGTTATTATTAGAGACCGGATAATATGCAACATAAAAAGCTTGAAATATGCATGCAAATATGCATGAAAAATGCCTAAAATATGCACGAAAACTGACAGAATATGCAACATTAAATGAGTTTTTTTTGTTTTACTTTATTATGTACCTATGTATCTTTTTAATTTATTGTTAATTGATAAAATAAAAAAAAACTATTAAGTTTTATATTTTTTATTAAAAAATCAGAATACATTTATAGAAAACTATCCATTGATAGATGTTAATCGATACAGTAGACATTATTTAATATTTTTGTAAACATTAACAATCAAGTATTGTTCCAAATGTTCAGTGGTAAGATTATGTTTTCGATCATTCAAAATATTTTTATAGGTCGAAAATGATCGATCCACATCTACTGAGGTAACTGGGCAGAATTTGAACTTGGGTGCTATGTTAGCGCTTATATTTTCTGGCAAACCTTCCGTCGGTCCATTAATAAAGCTATCAATTTGACACAGATGTTTAAAGCCTGGATTATTGCGTTTGTCTCTTTCATTTTTTGAGTACCTACCAAAACAAAATACGCGCGGCTGCCGAGTGCGCTACGCTCGAAAAATACCTACCTACTGTAAATTATAGCAATAATATGCATCATCACTAGATATTAGTAAAAATATGCTATTAGCCTTGAAAATCGCTTAAATATGCAAATGCATATGCAAATATGCAAATGCATATTATCCGGTCTCTAGTTATTATTATCAATAAAAGCTATGTGTATGCGCCTACGCATACAGTTAACCCAATAAAAGAACTTTAAATATCATCCGTCCATTCTTCTTCCCGAATTGAAGAGGTAGCTTAAACATTTGTTTCTTTTATTTAAATGAACTTTAAATAAATGCTACCCATACATCTTGTATGAACATTATGTATGTATGTATGGAGGGTGTTTTCTCGCCAAGTCATTGTGTGTTATCGGATAAAGTCAAACAAGGAAGCCAACAGTTATCAGGCCACGAGCGGGCATCGAACCCAGATACCTTTCACCAGCCTGTGTTACATGAACAAGAGGTCATGGCGATATGCCCTTTGGGTATTTTGTCAATAGAGCTTACTTGATATTTTTTTTATTTTGAGACTTTAAGGTAGGTTAAGTAAGAACATGATATTTATATATTCGTAGGTTTTTTTTTTAATTTGCTGTCCGAAGAGGAGAGGAGGAAAGGGGAAGCCTTTGCCCAGCCGTGGGACACAAAGTAGGCTATATAAAATAAAAATAATTCGTTGTCCAGTATCGTATACCAATTAGGAACTTACTATTATACAAATTCGTGTTGTGATTTTATTTTTGGGGTTTATCTAAAAATATAAGTATATGTATAATAAGGAGATAGATATATAGGGTGAGTGGTAATTAGTGACCGTTACTAAAACATGTGATTGTAGTCATGATAACAAAAATCTTTTACTATGAGACCAAATCTGAAATAAGGAAAAAAATCAGCAAGTTCAGTTTTGACTATTTCGGCGACCGACCAGCAGAAGTTTTTCGTGATTTTAAGTTAGGCTGGATAGGTATGGCTTTTAGCTATCCTTATATATTGACCCAAACCGTATAGTCTATATACCTATATTACATTAACCTTCAGCCAGCGGTTTCGCCCGCGTGAAAGTAGGGTTCTCCATACAAACTTTAGACCCCCATTACATCACTTTTGGAGCAGATTTTTGAAAGACCCTTTCTTAGTGTTTGGCTACGTCATAAAAGAAAGCCTTGTCCAAAATTTCACGCTCCTAGGCCCTGTAGTTTTGGCTGTGCGTTGATATGTCAGTCAGTTTCTCCTCTTATATACTCGTTTAAAAATTATATTCTCATTAACTTAAATATTAAAATTGTAGCTCACGTCTCGTTCAGTTACTAGGCTATAAACGGTAGTATAATAATAACCATTTTGACTTCATTATCGATATGCAAAAGATTAAAAAACTGATAGTAACCAGTGCCGTAACTTACTGTTTATAAGACCGGTGCGAGCTTCTATAACTGCGCCCCTTGAAGTTTTAAAGGTTACATATACACGATTTTTGATGATTTAAAATCCAATATCATGTCTAAACGGTTAGTCCGTGTGTTTTAAAAGAAAATATATGTAAAACTGCACTTGCCTTTTAATTTATTTATCTGACTATTATTTTTTTCATTTGCCTTATGATTTTATATACAGTTTTTGTTTTTTTTAAACTTAGTGTCATTTATTTTTAAAGGTAAGTCTAACATAGACGAAAAAGCAAAGATCAGGCAAAAACCATTGGGTGTATTTTTATCAAACATTCAGTAACTAAAAGATAATTTAATTTCCCATCTTTAGATATACGGCTTTTATTCATGTTGTATTTAGTGAAGAACATTCGAAAGAAAAGAAAGAAAAATATAACCAAGAAAGAGAAGGAGGTGCTTAGGAGTGTAGTATTGTTTAGTTGGTGTGTAGTGTTTAGTTAAATAAAATCTGACACGTTAGTAGAAGAACAGGTTAGATTTTAGCGCCCTATAGCCAGAGAAGTCACTGAATGGATTTCCAACTAAACAAAAGGTCCTGGTTTTATCATTTCTGCGCCCCTTCAGAGTCTGCGTCCTTCGCCTAGGCCACCGCTAACACCCCTCCCATTTACGTCACTGATAGTACCTACGCTCATTTTACTATAAACTTGCTTCTTGCTGTTATAAACCTTTTTGTATATTTAAAATAGCTTTTGAATATTCTTGTTGAGTATTTTTATGTTACAATATTTTGTCTTTGGCCTTAGAAGAAAGCAAAAGGCGACTGAAAGAATTCAGGTGGATTTTATCAGTAAAATTTCAACACCATTTCATTCAAGCCCAGGCCACGGCGCGCACTGTTTCCGCGCGTCTCAAGGAGTTGTCAGCAAACCGTAGTGACCTTGCAGAAGGATCGATGCCAACTGGAACCAAGGATTCGCGTCTGAAAGAACGGCTCTGGCCCTGGTATACACCGTTAAATTTTAGTCGTTTTAATCCCGAAGAGGGTCGATCCAGTACATGAAACACTATCGATTTGTGTAGATAAAATAAAAAAATGAAGTACTTTTTTTCTAAATCTCTTATTGATATACGCATTTACGAAATTAATTTCTTTAAGTAAACGAGTCAATGACCTTGTAGGTAGTTGTCGGTCGTTGCGTACTAACTACCTACAGGTCATTGAACTCGCCCAGCTGACGTTTACTTAAACAAATCAATTTAGAACATGTGTAAATTAATTCGAGTTTTAAAAAAAAGTACTTTGTTTTTTCATTCTAACTTTACCAATCGATAGTGTTTCATGTACTGAATCGATCCTCCAAGGGATTAAAACGACTAAAATTTAACGGTGTATAATGCAACGTACGATCGGGGTCGGTTGTTTAGTCATGTAAGAGTTTGACACTGTTTCCTGGTTCGCCCAAGGGCGGGATTCTTCATCGGATTATTTTTATCATTTTTATCCACTATAAAAAAGACGGCAAATGAGGAGTTTTAAATGAGTTTGACCTTCTTCTGTATGGTAGACAAAACATGATAGTGAGAAATCTCACGCGACCGGCATCATTCCTCAAAAATTATCCCTAAGTTCCGGCACACATTATACGATTGGCTCCACTAAATTGTCGTGTCGTGTCGCAAGGAACATTTAGAGTTATTTAAAACCATTTAAAACGCAGTAAAAGGCTATCACGCTATGTCCCGTGTTGGGTTAATCAGATGCAAAAGACTCAGCTAACGCGATGTGTATAACTTCTTTGTGTTCATAAAATCAGGAGTCAGGTCTACTTGATTATAAAGTCTGAATGAGGTAACGGGATTTAATGTGAGGAAATTTAAATGATTTATGTGCATGATCGCGTATCTATATTGGTACAATTTGTTCAGCTACGAGGGACTAGAATTCTTTAAAAAACTGACAGTTCTTTTACCTGATATTGATCACTAAGAACACCTAATACACATTTTTTTTAAAAGTGGTAAGTCATCCAATGTCTTCTTCATAGCCAGGTTAGAAGGAGATGGGAGGTTGCAAACTTTTACTGACTAAAAAACCAGTATACTTTAGTGAAGTATACTGGTTTTTTGCAGCACTTTCCGTTCTAGAACTACATGTTTTTTAATCAAAAAATCCTAAGGTTCTAGCAAGCATCGGCCCTGCTGGGACACGTGAGGGTCAGTAGGGACTGTGGGCTCGGTCTAGTTAATTACTGGACTGCCAGACAGCGAGCTACCTATTACTCAATGTCCGCAAGCCCGCGGCCACTGTGGCTGGTAATCGGAGTCTAAGCGGCTGTGGAGTGACAATGTTCGGTCCCTAACGGTTGCAGCCTGTGTTTGATTAACTGATCACTTTATTTTTAGGAGGGAAAACATCAAATAACCTAATAATAATCTCCTACACTTTGACTAACTAAAATCCATCGTAGTTGTTCCGAACACTAGCAACGTTTAACCTAACCTGCCACTTCAAACATCAGCATTTAGCTTACGATGACATAATACACGATAAACCAGTTCATTGCACTTCTAAAATCTGACGAGACCTGTCTGTCTATCATAATATGCAATGTAATAACTACAACTAGGTTTCAAACTTCAATATTTTGCATCGAACATGAATTATACTGGTAGCCAATTTTAAACTTTGACTTGATAAAAGTAAGATTCAATCTCATTTGAAACGATCTATCTGGTTATTACAAAGTCTAGACAGTAAGATTTTAATATCAGTTTTATTGACTGCTATGTTAATTTTATATTGTAATTTTTGATATATTGGTGATTTATTCTATAATGCTACTATATCGCTTCTGAATACTATTATCAAAGATGTTTTTTAAAGTGAAAATCGATGGTAGGTAATCGATATGACTACACAACAAACACAACACACTAGAGAGAACACAAGAAGACAGAGAGAAGACATCACGAGAAAGAAAAGACTTCATCTGAGTCAACAGAATCATCGAGGAGAGAAGACTTTACACTACCAGATGATATAATTCTAAATATTAAGAACCTAATCGAAATTAACGTAGAACCCAGTACAGAATATACTCGTACATATCTGAATTATTTAACCACACATGATGACGTTGATAGTGATTGTGTGGTCAAAAGAAAAAGAGAGAAAGACAGCAGAGACATTTATTAAAGTCTAAAGGCCTTTGAAGAAAGAATACAACAGAAAAATATTCAAGCTATACTTCTTATGATAGATTGCATCTGATAGCAAACAAAAGCAAATAAGTACTATCAGAGATACACCACTCTTAATTCTCGCAGACGCTTTATTGAAGATAATCGACGGACAGGACCAATGACATCTAACGTTCAAAAAATGCGGGTGTATCCAATTCCAGACACTTCGGATAATAATAGTCCCTAATAATAATAGTATCGTCAAGTGCTCCCATAGGGCACGGTTGGCTGCGTAGGGAAACCGTCACGGATGATGGTGGCCTGTTCTGGTTGAAGTAACCACAGAATTTTAATGCTTCATTCTTATTACTATGAGAAGCTTTTTGAAATTTAACGGCCAAAGAAGGAAGGAATGAACGCTATTGGTTGGTGGGAAAGGAAGGACTGGATGCGGACAGCTGATTGGCTTAACGGTCGTAGAAGTTGTTGGATTTGAAAGTGTTTGATGGACATAGAAGGTTATCCAAGGTTTGATTTAGATTCGTTAGCAAGTGGCTGAGATTTGGGACTCGGAGCATAACAGTTAATTTGTGGAGCATTTTCATTCCTTGAATAATTTTTATCAGGCTATATGTCGTGCCACTTTTTCTCCACGCTTGGTTAAAATAAAAAGTTTGATATTATCACCTGCTAAGTATTCTCTCCAAAGTTTCAAACAAAGTTATGTTAATAAATTCAAAATTATCTGGCAGGAGAACAGGTGCAGTGTTAAAAAAATACACGATCTTCAAAAAATTGGGTTTGACAAAAGAATTTTTTTCTTTTAACATATTCTGTAACATGTTCGAAGCCGTCCAAAATCTGTCTAAAACTAATTTGTACCAAAAGCCGACATGCACGTCCTGATATTGTCCTATTATTAGGATCACTTATTTCTCTAGCGCGTTTTGTATTTCGTGAATTGATAGCATTTGAGCAATCCTACTGTCATATTTTTCGCTCATTAAAATTACAGTGGTAAAAAATTATAATGAAATGTATTGCTAAGATTGGTTTAGTCCACAATCTGAAAATTTATATATTCTAAAGGTTATTTATCAATTATATCGAAATAATTTATTGCATTAAACTTATCAATACCTATTTTAATGCGTTAATGTTTTATATCACAACTTGAACTAAATAGCGATTAATATCAAAAGCTAAATCAAAATACACATTACGAGAAAACTGTTCAAATTGCCATTGAATGTTTCGGCAAAGAAAACTTTGGCTGGTAATATCATTGAAAATTTAACCCCAGTTGCCTTATTCAGTTTAATAAAACATCCTATTATGGCAAACAATACTTTCTTAATAAGGTATTAGTTTTCAAGCAAAGAAATTCCTCAAACATTATTTACATTATTATCGATGACAAAACCGATGATCTAATGAAAGTTTCCTTTTTTGCTCCGTGACTCAGAGCAGAGGTTTGAACTTGTTCGAACAGGTGACTTCGTGAATAATTGCTTTGTCAAAGAATCATTGATATACCTTTTAACGGCTTGAAAAAACGATGACAAAAGCATAGAAGTTTTAAAGCCGAAAAGTTAAAGAGATAGAAGAAAGTAAAAACAAAACCAATTAGGAAATATTTGATCAAACTTGTTGCTTAATAATTTTCTTTGACTTTACCTATAATTTTAGATCACAGATATTCCAGAGTGATTTCATTCGTAATAATGCTTTCACTGCATTCCTAGTAGGCTTGAGTGAAATAACTCCACGCATGAGAAACCACTGACATATACCGTTACGCAAAGCAACGGGAAATCTAGATTCAAAAATATTTTTAAAGGCTTGAATGCTTTTGTAGGTATTCGAGATGATTATTGAAGAAAATGAATTACATATGATAATAATAAAGGTGCGACATTATGTTCATATTGACTCCATTGAAAGTCAAATTTCTAACCAAGGTGTTGTGATATATACTGATACAAAATACTTGCAATTGGCAAACTGGTAAGCGTTTGAGGTCAAGAAGCAGACACACCCAGAGAACGTAACATGTTTATTTGTTTTGGCCATAACTGTACAGGATAAATATTGAATGGAAGGTGTCGCAGAAGGTACACTAGAGTTTAGTGATGACAAAATAACGAAAAGCAGAAGAGAAGCAATTGAATACAAGTACAGTACATAGGTATGCATACGAAAGAATATATTTTGTATAAGCTGCGAAATTTCAAATATATATGATCTGAGAATATTATGAATACTGCGATATTAAAGAAAATACAAAACACAAAGAAACCAATAAATAACTCTCTTCGAAAAAATAATAAAGTACGTTTAATATAAAGATTATTTGAACTTTCTCGTGTACATTTTAAAGCAACCCGTTTAAAAAAAACGAAAATTTCTTTGGTAAATTAATTTCGGAAAAAAATAGCAGCGGATTTTGTATCCAAATATTTATAATAATTTTATTAACCTTTCTTGAAGGTACTTTAAACCTGTAATATGCTTAATGTTTGAGAATACACATATATTCGATCAAGTTTTACCTTTTGCTTTTCTCTGTTTAGTGGTTTAACCTACTATGGAATTTATCAATAGTAAATATTTACATTTTTCTATAAAACTTGACTTATTGCGTTTATCTGATGAGTATTTAGGTTAGCCGATCAGTCATTTTAGTATCTATATGCTGTTTGTTGTGCAGTGTACATTTAGCTTTACTTTTTTTATTTTTATTTGTTGTTTATGTTTTTTTTTTTCAAGGGAAGGAGGTATAGTAAGATGTGTTATTTTCTTCAGCTCCTTATTGGATTCATTTTTTTCTCACATTGACTTTGATTTCCAGTTATTTTTATCAATTTTATTGACTTACTTTATTATAATTATATACGACAATTGTCGTTATATGGTACCAACTTTTGCTGTAGGTAGATTATGTTTTGTTATAGTACTATTAATTTGGAAATGAATAAAGAAAATTTGATGATTTTTATTTTAATGTATATATAATAATTAACTAAGCATAACATTATGAAATCATTTAACTATCAAGATTTAAAACAAAAATCAACTAAAATGAAAATATTACAGTAAAAAATACATTAAACATAAGATTAAGTCCTTAAAACAATTAAATCAAATCATTGAAATTTTCCATATAGGGTTTATTTAATGTTTTACTGATTATAATTCGTTTAACAAACATTGGCAATTTACGACCATTTTATTACTAACTTCAATTGATGTAGTATATAAAATCTTCAATGTCGAATAGTTTCGATGCAAGGTAAAGATAAACACGGCTGTCTAGGAACCTAGACATTTGCATGACTTGTGTCTAGACGAACCGTCTATTGTCGCCTGAGATAGCTAGATAGGTAAGTAGTAAAATTTTAAACGTGCCGTGTTTGTAGCCGGCTTCATATCCGCTGTAGTTCACGTTTATGAAATAATTAAGAATAATAATTGCCTGCTGCGGTCTTTCCATCCGATTATAATTTGGGTGTCTTCAAGGCTAGAGTGAATAGGCTTTTAATAAACTAATGCGCCTCACTATCAACGATTGCATTACTGCTTAACATCAGGTGGGATCGCAGTCAAGCATTACTTTATAGCAAATAAAATAAAAAAATTAAGTAGCACATTGTATGAGTAGACTCGAGAAAATTTTGATATTGACAGCAGTCGTTGCTACGATGCTGTCTAAAAACTGTAACAACTAAGAATAACTTAAAATTATGAGAGAAAAGAAGTTATAGGTATCGATTGCTTGTATCTCACTGAAAAATTACAAAAAAACAAAAAATAGATATTGCCGACCAGCGAGCCGCCCCAGCTTCACACGGTTTGTAGTGATTTATGCAATAAATCTTACGAGAATATGAACTAAATAAATCATGAATATATACTTTGTTAATTTACATTAAAAATTTACAATTTATCCGAGAATAGAAAATTTAGAATTTACAATAATTTTACAAGATTTATCATAAACTAACGGTGTTTACGGTTATCCGGGGACATATTTAAAATTTAAAGCACATGCTCTCTAAATCAATGCACATAACATAAAGAAACCAGCTCGGGCGTCAAACTAAGTTTCCTGTTAAGAAAGATGGCTTCAAAATGATCGATGAACCATAATTTAACAACTTACTTGTTAAATTGCCACTTAAAACCGAAGATGAAGGACTAACAAAAAAGTTCAATTATCTTTTGTAACTCATAACATGGTCTATGGTGCAGGTCATTGGCATGTATATTGCGTAAGAAAGTATTTCTGTTCAAATTGTTGGGCACTCCTCCAAACATTTTTTTAATAGGCTCTGCTTTGTTTCTAAGTTTTTTCTTTGAAAGTAATTGATGTTCCATAAATTTGTTTTTTGTTTTTGTTTTTCAACCTGTATATAATTAATATATGTTTTTTGTTTAAACTTTTGGTACGAGTTAATTTCTTCCGTAGGTTTTGTGTATTAGGTACATATTGTATATAATGTCTAATTTATTTCGTTGATTGTCTGGTAACTGGTCGTTTATTAAATAAAACTATACATACTTTTGTCAAGATGCTGCTTAATATTAAATATTTGTCTACTGCAACGACCAGTATTGTAGCCATATGAGCATCCAATATCAAATGAAACATGCAAATTATCCCTTAATTTTCAATATTTCAAAAACTTACAAAGTTATTATCGACAACAAAAGAAAATACAGCCCAAAAGCTTCAATCATTCCCTTATTGACTTAAGATAAGGTTGAAATTAGTGCAACAAAAGTTTTATTGTAACAAAAAATAATTTTGTCGGATGGTACCACGGGTGAAACAAAAAATGTTGGGCTTAGATGACGTAACGGGTCAATGACCTGAACACCATGAGCTGATCGAATGCCATGACTCGAATGTTTGATCATTGTATAAGATATATTATGTTTTGGATCAACATAGTTGTTCATAGACCCATGGACGAAAAAATTTTTTTTACCTTACTTTATGATCAACATAGCAGTGACGAAAAAATTATCATGGAAGAAAGGATGTGGAATGTGGTTGAAGACTTTGCCCAGCAGTTTAATGATAAACTCAAAAGTGTCAATGATGAGAGAAACTAAATACTCATTATAGAAAAGCTACATATAGGCATGTATTAAGGCACAACTTTCAACTTTGCGAGCCAAATGCTGTCAGATTCTCATATTGCTTGTACATTAGAGGAATATGGATCCAAGATTAGGTGTCTATGTATATGAATTGCTATAACCCGAGCTTAGGGTTTTGCTTTACAGGGCACTTTTAAAATCACAAAATTAATAAAACTTAAGAGTAGTAAATATTCCTACTTAGAGTTATCTTCAGCTTCAACAACCTTTAGAAGATATTCATTAACAAGAACAGGAGTTTCTTCAAGGTAAAACTTAACTCAGTGTATAATAAAACCTTTTGGACTTTCTAATTTAAAAGTTTGAACAGGAAGGGCCATCGTGATTCCTTCGTAATAGCCACTTGGAATACTCCGGAAGAAGCCAGCCGTGACGATTTTTTAAAGTTTCTTTGATGACTTGTACTTCTTTTTTATTTTTAGTCCAGGTACGTATGTGTATTTTGAACTAAGTATTTTGATTGATTGATGATGATTGATGAGTAGTATATATCATCACCCATGATATATGAGTGGTCATGAGTTAACTCATACTGAAGTGAAGTTTTCTATTCTAGCTTTGCCTGGTTATAGAACCAGAAAGAAACTAAAATACATATTAACTAAAATTAATAATGAACCTGCGTAAAAACAAAATACACTCAAAACAAGTGCTTTTTAACATTGCAGTCATCTAAATAGGTGACCAAACGAAGACTGGCAGCATTGCAAGGAAATGCGTTTTTATGATACAGAAATCTGGTCCGTTTTTATTTATTCGCTGAATCCCGCAAAGTATGTTTATCTTACAGAACTTAATTGCCAACAAGAAATGAATACGAACGGAAGCGGAAATGTGAAACAAATTAGGATCAGAGTGAATGTTTATTATGAGAAACCAGTAGAAACGATGCAACACAAAATGCATACTAAAAAAGTATCACTCATTTATTGCATATTAGTGAGATTCTGGAACTATATTTTTTTGGTTATTTTTAAAACGTTTGGACCCATAATCATATCTCTTATAAGCAATAATCCTAAAAGTGTTTCCATTTATGGTTATTTAATTATACTAATCACATCATAATCCACCATAAACCTATGAAATTGTAGAACGTACACCCACTACCGCAGTTAAGGAGCCGGTTATAACTCTGAGTCACAACATAATCATGTAATATGATCCTTTTTTGTTCACGTGCTCATATTTAACTAGTTTTCTCTTAATAAGGGTTAGCAATTTGATTGTAATTATTAATTACCTTAGCTTTTACGTCATGCTTCATCAGCAGATGATAGACAATTTAACGCTTCTTCTGAAACTGTTCGTCTTTATTTTTGTTCAAAACCTTTACGACTACTGGTGTTTTAGTCTTGGTTTATTTTTGTCTGGTATCGAGTTATTTGGATTCTAAATCTTCTCGATAGTACTTATTTGTGTAAAGTTTATCACCTAATGCAATAAATAGCTCGGCTGCGTCCATAAAATAAGCTGGATTATCAAAGTTTGATTGCATAAATTGTTCGATTGTTTCATTATCCTCTAGAATAACTACTGTTTTAGCATTCGGAATATCAAAGTTTCCTTATAAAAAGTTCTAGCTATTTTTTATTTTATACTAAAGCTTTATTCGTTTGATGGATGAGTAATGGAGGAATATGTAAATAAACCTCACGTGTTACCGAAGATAAGTGTTTAGGTAGGTTTTTTAGTCACGTGTGGTGTGACGTGTCCTGTCTGTATAAGGTGATCTGTTTGTACCAAGGAACAATAAGTTTTTTTATATCATTTTCAACTCTCCCTTTATTAGCTAATTCTTCTTTCCTTTTTCTATTTCATGGTCCGCTATATTCATATTTGATGTAAGATTTTTGAAGGAGAATAATACTATAGTTATTTGTGTGAGTAGATGTAGTAGTAGCATCAGCAGATCAAGAGAGGGCATTGACCCTCATTGGAACTCTTATAGAGTATTCATGTTGGGTTATAAGATCAAATTATGTTCTTATGCAGTCATAATTTGGTACCAGAAGTATGAATTAACATAAGGGACTTTTGAAATATAAAAATGTTTTGTATGACGATTGACGTAAGGTATTTTAAGCAAAATGTAAAAATTCTTATAGGCATCGAATTATTATAACCTGAAATACTCTCTTTGGTGTAGCAAAATCTAAAATATGTAGTAATTTCCTACGGAATGTATATGGACGTGTTTGTCATCTGTAATGAGGGCAAATGAATAATAATGTCGGTATAGAATGCAGTTTAAAGGTCAAAATGACAGAACATTAAATGTGACATTTAAGTTTGGGCAAGTTACTTTGTGAAAGTAGCAACACTGCATTTTATGGTGACACAAGTAAATTACTTTCACTTACAATTTAAAACAAAGAGATCGAAAATTATAAATCTGGTGTTCTAAATATTGAGGAAAGAGTAGAAGATAAAATATTCACATATGTAGATTAAATATACTTAGACTGAAGTTAGAAAATGTATTCTGGCACAGAGCCAAGACTACATTAATATGTAACGCAGACCAACAAAATAACTAAGAATTTATTAATATTGCCACAAACGTAGCGCAGAAGCCACTAAAATAATCAATAGCTATCAATATTTAGACAAGTTATTTGAACAATTTCCACGATAACACAAACCTGGCCCATATTTCACAATTATGATTCCCAGTGCAAACATGGCCCCATAAAATAAAAATACAGTGATCAATCCCTTGGCTGGTGCATTATGCAAGACGATGCCTGAATACGAAATGAGTCAGGGAAGATTGACACGAGATTATAAATAACGAAGTGAAAAATTGCCTCAATTGTTGCCTCTGGACAATGTATGTAAGTTTACAGTAGTTTTTGAAACAATAGTCTGTACTGACCTGTCATTTGCAGCTGTCTTCTGGACGCGGGGGTGCGAGGGGTACGCGGGGTACGTGCGGCTCGGGGTGTTCTAGGGGTGCGGGGTGTGCGTGGCGAGCTCGTAGTACTACCAGCACTCCTTCTTGATGGTGACCCCAAGACCCTCAAGTCAGTGGTATTCCCAACACAGGCTAGCGCTTCCGTAGCCATCCTTACAGGACTTTCAGAATTCTCCTTATCCTCTTCGCAAAATTTGACTGGAGAGTCCATTTTTGCGGATTTGTACGTGCATTCTGTTTCAATGTCGAAATTAAATCGTCTGATGAACCGTTTCCTCTCTCTGGCATACTGCTCGGCCATTAGTCGTCTCGTCTCGTCCCGGTCCGGCGCGCCGAACAAGCACTTGCAGCTCCCGCGTCTCCTTCTCGGAGTGTTGGAAGTCCTCAGTGCCATTCCTGCTGACATCTCAAATCTCCTCTGCTTGGGTGTACGTCCTCCGGCAGCCATAACCGTATCGCGCGTCAGGTGAGCACTGACTGGTTAGCGAGAAACATCTGACTAATCTCCCGAGAGAAAACAGCTGTCCGCAGGTAAGGTGCGAGAGGGAAGATAGGTGTGCGCGTGAGTTAGAGCGGGCGAGGATCGCACCTGGCGGGGACGCGCCAATTCTAACCTATAAGCGCGGCGTGGCCGGCGTAAGCGCGCGCACTACTCCCGAGCTCGACTACGACTGACGCTCGATGTTTTCCCGCGCATCGCCGCGTGCGCCGATTTTGGCAGTCACTTGGCGCGCAAACATTAACAATGGAAGCAAGGACGCTTTTTGTACTGGGATACAGGTGGACTCTTAAAGGGGAAGAAAAGAATAGTACAAATATTAGAATTCGCCATTGAAATATGGCCGTTTTAGGAATCGGTGCTGTTTCCCGCGCGATTTATTTTTAGTTGTGCGTGACGTTCTTATCTCTGTCTTGGCGAGATAAAGTGAACATTAGTACCAATTATATTTTTTTGATAATATGTTTTGGTGTAATGGGTTAAGTATTTAACAGGTCTTAGTTTAAATTCAAGGTCGTTTTTTTTATACATTCTGGTTGCTATTTAACCTGCTTGATTTTGGTCGGTCGCCATTGTATTGTAGGTACTAAAATGCCCAGGTAACATCGATCGATTCTCGTTATGTGCATTTTTATGTTAACATTTCGTGTCAAATGCCATGGACGTTAATTGGGTATTTTATGGCACTGGCTGGACTTTGATAAAACGTCAATAATTGGTTTTGGTGAGTGTTGTAACACTTTTACCATACAGAAAGTCCATTGTTGGTACGATTTTATTAATCAGTTGCTTATTTTGAAAAATATGATGAAAGAAAGAGTTCTTTCATTTACAAACTGTTGTCTATTTTTCTTTATGGTGGGCAAAAATCATCCAATGACAAATTCCGCTCTTGGGCGAAGCGGGACACAATATCAGACTCTTATTGACTAAACAACTTACTTCGTTCCTACGTCACCATATATACCAGGGCCAGAGTCTTCCTTTCAGACGCGAACCCTTGGCCCCTGTAGGCTTCAATATTTTTTTTTTTTTTTTTTATGGTAGGTGAAAATCATCCAATGACGAAACCCGCTCTTGGGCGGAGCGGGAGACCAGTGTCAGACTCTTACTGACTAAAAAACCTACCCCGTACCTTCCTTGCCTTATTCCTGGAGTCGAGGTAACAGTTTTCCACCACCCTCTAGACTCCAGGAGGCTTCGACCCTGAGGGGCCCCTGCAGACCCTGAGGGGCCCCTGCAGAGGCTTCAACATAAAGGTGTGAAAATTTTTTGTTATTTAGACCCAAAAAGGTTTGTGATATCGGTTCTACAAAAAACAATGCAAACCATTGGCATTATTTTCTTTTTTCTTTATGTTAGACTAGATTACGAGAAATCAATAGCAAAAAAACCTTGGCGAGTCTGAAATTAGGCTCTTCGAATTTTTACGCCTGATAATTCATAAAAAAATAAATGGTTTAAACAAATAAATGCAATTTGCAATTTATTGTTGTTAAAAACTGTTATTGAATTTTTTTTTAAACTTTTATTTTTGTACGAGCTATCAGAGATTTCTTTTGATAAAATAGATTCAGTCGTTTACACTTGAAAGTTTTTCATCCCTAAATCAGTAGTAATGACTACTAAATCAGTAGTACCTAATGACTATTAAATCAGTAGTACCTAATGACTACTAAATCAGTAGTAATGACTACTGATTTAAGGATGAAAAATTTCAACAAAACTGTCATTGGACAATATAACAAATAACACCATAAATATCGAATTTCTGCCTTTACCTTAAACGCCTATTAAAAAAGCTATAGCAATCTGCTAGCTAAATAGTCGCTAACTTCATTTAGCTACGTTTGGTAGACATAACTTTTTTTTTCTAATTATTTATCATACAGTCCTTTAATCTTTTAAATAGGTACCGTAATTGGGGACATAATAGAAAAAACAATAGGTGTAGGTACGAACGCCAACGTTCGCTTGGCTCAAGAGTTTTATTCATAAAACCCCAAGAGGACACTGGTGTTTGCTTATCTATCGTCTTTTATTTGTGTCTGTAATTGCGTTAGTCGAAAGGTTAAAAAATAGCCTAGGTTTCACTACTGGCGAAAAGAAAAAAATATATATATGCTACCAATATATGGAAAATTTTCATTCCTCTTTTTGAATTACTCGGAATAATCTTCGAGACTTTATTCCGAGTTTACGACTTCAACATGCAGTTTAACAGTATTTTTTATTATGATTTCCGCATTCAATTTCCATCTTAGGATACCTATTGAAAGATAAACTAAATAAATTTATTGGTCACAAGTAAGATTTTGATTTAATGCATTTCTAGACAACTTGTACAACGGTTACAGATTTGCACAAATTTTATTTATTTAAGTAATTGCGGTTTCGTTAGTTTATAAGGGACTATTATGGCTACCAAATAATTTGATAAAAAGATTTGTTTTTGCGGAAGGGCTTGTTAACCACTATCTCGCCTGATCGACGATGGAGCACGCTTGCCTAGAAGTAACTCATGACTTATAGACCCCTAGGTAGTAGCTATCAGGAAACGTACAGACTCTAAAATGCTTTATGGGCCCTACCCATGTCTACCATGTACCGGTGGCTCAAAGCTGTAGCTTATGGTCAGATGATGGAACAGACTTGGCTACAATAAATTTGATATATATGCTAATGCATAAATAATAATTATGATAAGGCAGTACTTCTTGATACGGCTCGCATTGTGAGAAGGTTCCTGTCTCTGGAGGTCTAACCACCGCTAGATTGAACCCTGTTCCCGACACCGGCAGACTACTATCTACACTATATAATAAAGAGGTAAAGTTTGTTTTTTTGTTTGTAGGAGGTAATCTCTGGAACTACTGGTCCGATTGGGAAAATGTTAGCAACAATAGAAAGCTGCTTTACTCCTGAGTGACATAGGCTATATTTTATGTACGCGGGCGAAGCCGCTGACAAAAGCTAGTTTTTTTTATATTTAGAATGTCTTTTTATTCCTTTTATTTACAAATAAAAAAACCGTTTTTTTTTTAAATATTTTTAGAAATAATTAAAAATGTGTATAACGATTAAATAAAAAAAAATATGATAAAATATATCAAATCATTATATTTCAAGATCGTTAAACCACGGCACGTGATTAGCTTATAAAGACAATAAGAAGACCTTGGCCTTTCTACAATATAGTTGGTTATGGAGCTAGAAGGCCAAATAACAATGATAAATGTAACACAACCAATTGTAGCTACGTTACATAGCATCGTATAGCACAGTATAATCAGCCTTATGATATAACCATTGCTGGAGCATTGTAATCCAACACGCGGGCCCAAAGCAAGTTAGTGGATGTCAAATTGAATTTTTGGGTCTAGGGTTTGGCAGGTTTTTTTTATTGAGGGCAAAAATCATCCAATGACGAATCCCGCTCTTGAGCGGAGCGGGAAACAGTGTCAGACTCATACTGACTAAACACCCTACCCCGTTCCTTCTCTGGCCTTCGCACTGGGGCCAAGCCTTTCTTTTAGAAAGAGACCCTGGGCCCCAGTAGGCTTTGACCCTTTTGCAGAGTCCCTACGAGGGTTTGGCAGGGTTAGGTTTTCTTACGATGTTTTCCGTAAGTCGAATTCATTACCAGTGGACCAGCACTGTTAACACATTCCTTGATAAGTGATCAGAAAGCTATGTAGTTTCCTTAAAAACCCCTAATTTGTGTTGGAAAACAAATGAAGTGCTTCTCTGAGATTCGTCGAGTTTTATTGCCTAATCGGTTTGTTTATCAAGTGGGTGTTACGAACATGCATTGGACATGGAAGTGTTTTACAGGTATTTGAAATGGCAGGTAATTCTGACCAGCTCCTCAAGACTGGCTTACTGCGTAGACTCGGACCACTTTATAGTCACTACTGAAAAAAGGGGCCTGTTACTTAAAATTATCAATTGTCCAAACCCATACGAGTAACCTAACCCAGGGTTCGAACCCAAGGTCTCATTCAAAGCAGTAGCTCTTCCAACCACAAGCCTAACTCAGGAGTAATGTCTATAAAATCTTTAAATATGTACCGCCAAACAATAACTGAAAAATCTTGAGCAACCTCAGAAGTGACCGAACTAACCAAAGCTAGCAATTTCATTTATCACCCATTGTATGCAACAGAACATGTTGTTGAACATAAAACTCTAAATAGCACGCTTGCGGTAATACAAGTAGTGATTTTCGTCAGTCATGGGTGTCTGAAAATGTACCTTTAATATATGGGGAAGGTGTGAAATAACGCATTGAGGAAGCCGCTGCATCAAATAATGTAGGGGTGTTCCCTACGAAATTTGTTTCAGGGATAAAAGGTAACGTATGTGCTATTTCTGATCACGGTCTGCCTTCGTGCCAAATTTCATCCAATTCCGACCGTTTGAACGTGAAGAACAAACAAATACATATAATTTATATTGGTTGGATTTGAAACTACAATAACAGTCCTTTTATGGTCAGTTCTTTTTACTAGGACGTCGCTACAACAATATATCTCCTGAAAGACATAACAATTGTGAATCCCGGCAAAATCCTTCGTCAATTCAATTGTTTTAAAAAATAATCAAGGGTTTGTTAAGAAAGTGCTTAATTTTGTGACAACTTTTCAAGGAGGGATGAATAAGGACAATTATAAAGGAGATCCACATACAAATTCAAAGATGAATAAAGCAATATATAAATACAATTGCGCGCAAACATACAAAAGGCGAGAAATACCGAATCACGAGACATAAAATGATGATAATAAACGTATTGGTATCCTTAGCCAAGGTCAATTAAATCTTCAAAAACTAATATAAGTTCAAAACAAAGAAGCTTGCATCAAATATACACCTGGAAGGCAATTTAACCTAACTTTTATTAAATATGGCCTTGCAATTCTCCCGCCAAATCAAGACTAAATGTTTTCCCGCCTACCTTAAAATTCTAACGAACTTTATTATGACTCAGCCACTAAATAAGGCTTCACTCAACAACACACGTTTTAACGAACATTTTTGTACAAATAGAGACTTGATATGATTTATGGAGATATAATAAGTTTTTTTTTGTAAATAGTATTTGTAGTAGGTGTCATTATTCAATAGAAATTGAGTTGTTTATTCAAGTAATTTTGTGGTAGCTTTAGTTATTAGATTTATTTCTTAAGTTTGTCATTGTTTGCAGTTATCACCTTAATCTTAATATTTCTTTGTGAGTTCATGAATATTACTTTGTGTAATTTATTTCATCATCACTGCTCTCAAAACGTTGAAGGAAAATATCGTGACGAAACCAACTTATTCTAGAACCAAAAATTCGAAGACTCTTACAACCACCAACCCACACTGGGTCCGCGTGGTGGATTACGGCCCATCATTTTCCTAAAAAGGAGGCCTAAATTCCAGCAGTGGAACATTATACGGCTGAAGCTATGCTATGCTTAATATTTCTTTAAATTCTTAAGAGAATCCATGGATTCCGGATAATTTCAACTCTTATTACTAAAAGTTGACTATAATGCGTCTTTATATTTTCTATGCTTAATGCATTCAGCGAGATCTCTTTAGTACTAATGGCTTCTTAGATTTATATGTATCAGTTTTTGTACAAAACAACTCGTAAAACATATTATCGACTCCTAGTCTTACGCCGCAGAACCGGTTGCTACTGCTGACAGCGCGGACGGAGTACCTACAGGTAGGTATATCTTTTTTTGTATTTATCTTGACACTGACACTTCTGTGTGCTAAGGTATAGCTAGAATAGTAAAGCAAACACTTTTAAGTAAACAGGTTTGATCATACATTAGGGGTTTCCCAGGGTAGTATGTTGGGTACGCTTTTTTCTGTTAATTTACCCATTTTAGTTTTTGCTAGGGCAATCCCTAGCATGGAAACTAAAATGGGAAAAAAGCCGCCAATAAAAAAAAAAACAAATATATCAATATACAAGTGGTGTATATTTTTTCATTGGCGGCTCGATTTAATAAGAGTATGCAATATGCTCTATGTATTTTTTTTTTCGTAAGATGTTAATCCTAAATTAACGTAATACTATTTTAAATTATATTATATACATACATCTTATCATACATCATCATCATCATCATCATCAGCCTTTTTAATGTTCCCACTGCAGGGACACAGGCCTCCTCTCTAAAAGAGGAAATGGGCCGTAATCCAACACGCGGACCCAGTGCGGGTGGATGTCATATGTCTTCGAATAATATATATATATATAGATATAATCAATAAAAACTCTCTCAATAAAAGGTAAAACCTTTTTGATAATAATAGTACTAATACGTTTATTGCGGTCATCACAGGCAGACACAATGAAAATAACAGCAAAACTTATATTAATTACAATTACGAATACCATTTAACACAAATTAAATTGAATAATTGTTTTTAAGCATTTATTTTGCCTCTAATACTTCTCTAAGTTAAAATGAGGGCAAGGAATGTTTATTTTTGTAATCGAGAACTCATATTTATTCAGTACACACGATATTCGGTACATAGTTGTAAGGTACCTCAATGGGAGTTTCCCAGGGTAGCATATTGGGCCCACTATTTTCTGACTTGTGTTTCAAGTTGAAATTTGATGCCGTACCGACCGTATTGAATTGTGGGACCGAAATAAACAACATCTAATACGGATGTTTTCAGGTAAACCTAGAAATTAATTAAACAATAATTACCTATTTTAATTTTTTGGTGGTGATGTTATTATTGTATAGTACTTAAAATTATAAAATTATGAGTTGAGACAAGTAGTGTTATAATTTGTAGTTCGAGGTTTATCTAAAAACCTATGTATTAGATTTTATTTCGTTTGTTGTTTGGTTTTATTGTGTGTTTGTTAGTGTTGTGGTTTTGTGTTTGTTTTTGGTTTTTTGTGTGTTTGCTTTTGTTTTGTTTTATCTATGTTTTTCATAACAAAATGTTCCTTGTTAAATGGGTCCTATATCATAAAGTTCCTACGCATTCCTTTTTGGTAAAAAGGAATTAGTTTGTGAAAAACAGAACGTATTTTATCTACAACCGACAATCAAACTATAAAACAATGAAATAAATGGCCAATGCAGCCAAGACAGTAGGTGTAATAATACTAGTGGACCAATCAAACGACCTCTAATTATCTCGGACCATAATGACGTAAGTACGGCGGGTGCTAAAGTCAATTATTTGAATTTTATGAGGCGACCACTTAAGGTAGAACTACACTTAGTAAACGTGGGCCACATCTGGTCTACGTTTACAGGATCTTAAATACATTTATAAATACTTCAATTAAAAAATAAAATAGGCTTTTAAAAATATAAAAAAGTGTTCCACCGGTATCGGGAACACGGTCCAGGCTACCGGTGGTTAGAGCTCGAGAGAAAGGAATCTCTTAGCTTTACGAGACGTGTCCAGGAGTAGCGATTTCTGAATCAAATTTCCTAGTAATCAAGAATTCCTTAATCCAGCCGCCTAACGCGGGCCTCCTAAAGTGTTGGTTGAGAGGCTATTAAGCCATTGGCTTACACAACTCTCGGGACAATGATTGTTAAGTCCACATCCCATATATCGGCAACTTCGCGAGCCAAAAATTTGTCATTTATATACTTCATTATTGACAGGCCGCTCTTGACCACAATCACCATGGTAAGCAATGTTGTGGTCGTTGATGGAACACGCTTACCTAAAAGTAATCTATTCAGTCAGCATTTAGTTCTTTATAAATACATCCATTGCTAAGCATCCTCGCACGTCATCTCTGGAGGAAATTTATGAAACGAAATTTATTTGCTATGAATATAGGTACAGAAATATGGTGTTAAGTTAGAGAAGGACCCAATACGTTCTACCGTGAGGCATACAATTTTTTTTTATATTAGATTTCATTTATACACATTCAATTTTTTTTTTAATATAGCCTTATACATCTGAGGGGCTCTTCTATAAGATATTCAGGAATCCACGACAAAATATCACACTGCGCCAAGTAATACCTATTTAAGGACCAAAATGGCTTTTATCACGGCTGATTAAATCAAGAAATGATGTCATAAGACAACCTTCGTGTAATTTGGATACAAATTGCTTGATTATGTTGATCTGGGAAAAAAATTACCTACGGTTTGATGTAGCTTTTAAAGTATTTTATTTTTATTTTAACGCCTTTTATTATCATATACAGCCTTAATTGTCAGTATTGTTATCACTATATGGAGCGCCCGCAGATCACGGAGGAAAATACGGTAGATCTGTTCTGTTTGGGCAGAGTACCGCCGTGTCCTCGTAGGAGTGATCGGTGGCAACAAACTTTTGTGCAGTCGCGCTGGGCTTTGGTACAAACTATAGTCCGGAGCGAAGAGGAATGGCAGGCAACAAAAAAATAGATGCTTTAAACAAATAAATACAATTTGCAGTTGTTATTGCCGTTAAAAACTGTTATTGGGCATTTATTATTTTAAAAACCTTTATTTTTATACGAGTTTTCAAGCACTAAACTTCGCAGAGCCTATCTTCAGACTCGCTAAGATCCGACTGCCGTACTGTACACAATTACAATGGCCACATATGTTTAGGTTAATTCTGTCTACCCCCTACACATGTCACTCCGAAGAGGAATGGCAGGCGGTCGCCTCCTTCTGCGAAGCAGTAATGCTCGTAAAGGAGGAGGCCGACCGCATAAGGCAAAGGCAACGGCGTACTCGCCGTAGCCGTCGCCGCCGCGATCCTGCCGATATCCGGCCACCGTAGACACTGGCTCGCGGACGGTGAGCAATGGGTAGCTCGCCGTCCGATCGTCTGGTAAGACCGAGTCCAAGTCGTCAACGGCGCGCACCGTTCCCGCGCGCCTCAAGGAGTTGTCAGCAAACTGCAGGGGCCCTTCAGGGTCGAAGCCTCCTGGAGCCTAGAGGGTATGTGAAAATTGTAACCTCGACTCCAGAAATAAGGCAAGGAAGGTACGGGGTAGGTTTTTTAGTCAGTAAGAGTCTGACACTGGTCTCCCGCTCCGCCCAAGAGCGGGTTTCGTCATTGGATGATTTTCACCTACCATAAAAAAACCACATGTCACTCACACGCACGTGTCACAACTCTAAAATTAATAAACAATAAGTTTCAACCACCTAATTTGTATCGGAAATCGTTATACAGCGAAAATTAATATTTTGACAACGGGTAGCCATTGATTTGATTCTAGTGCCGTGAAATTAGGGGCCAATGGGTCAGGCAATCTGTTCGGTATATTATTATGACATTTTATTAATGATGGGGAGTAATGACAGTGTATCCGGTTGTTTGTTTATTGTTTTCGTGAGTTATGGCACGCGATTCGTTGTGTAATTAATTGTTTTGTTGCTAGTAATTTTTATGCGTATCAGCAGTGGCGTAATTCATCATCAGCCTTTTTTAATGTTCCCACTGCTGGGACACAGGCCTCCTCTCAAGGAGAGGGAATGGGCCATGATCCACCACGCGGGCCTAGTGCGGGTTGGTGGATGTTACATGTCTTCGAATTTTTGGTACTAGAACATGCCAGTTTCCTCACGATGTTTTCCTTCACCATTTTGAGAGCAGTGGTAATGAAATAAATTACACAAAGTAATGCGCCTGGCTGGGTTCGAACCCGCGACGTACAAACTCGTAAGAGAGGCGTTAACTATAGGGTGGCAAGGCTGGCAAACGCAACGAGCCCGCTATGACGGGTCCTCCAGTCTAAGAAGCCATATGCTCAGTAACAAGTAAGCCAAAATTACAAAATTTATTAGGTAAAATTCAAACGAAATGAGATAATTGTTTTGGGGCCCAATCCAAGACATACGACGTACGGTGGTCGGATCTTGTAATGTTAGATTTGATTGTAAATAGGTGCGTCATCGGTTCGTACTGTTGGAGTATAACATAAAGAAAAATAGCCTCTCCAGCACTATCGTTAAAAATTAAAACATCTCCAAGGCATATTATTTTGTAATGGTGCAGTCAAGTGACTCAAACAAATCTCTAGTATAGTTACAGTTACCGACACAACGTGTTCAATATAATTAAAATCAAATCATAAAATGGGGAACCCAGACAAATAAGGAAATGGGGAACCTAGGGTAACCTGTCATCGGACAACCTACATATTTCCAACATTTAATATTTCTACACTTGCAAAGGTAGTATATGTGATTCCGTCTAATATTAAGATCTTAATGTACCATGTACTCAGAAATAAACGATTCTATTGTATTCTATTCTAACCAGACGAACGGCGAGTATCCTAAATCGAACCTCTTATATCAAAGCACTGGAACAATTTAAGAGCGGCCAACTCGAGGTACATTTTCATACAGCCGCTTTTACGTGAATGTAATAATGCTACACATCTCTCTTCAGATATTTTGGATACACATATATCTTGGATATTATCTAGGCTTCTACGGAAATCAAAACATAAATTTGTGTAAGAGTAATCCAGTAAATGCCTCTGAAAATCTATTTTAAGAAAACCTATTTTAAGTGAACTTTGAATCTCCACAATGTACTTCTATATTAAAAATATAATAAGTACTTCTATAGAAGTGTTGCGCATTTAATCGAGATTCTAAATGATGTCAGTTTTCATTTAAATCCTTAAGGGTTTAATAAAAACACGTATTTCCTGGGACAAGTTTTGTGAAACATTCGAGTAAATTGTAGAATTGCCTACAGAGATTTCAGGTGTTATAAGAAAAAAGACATTTTTTCTTATTACTTTTGCATTAAACATCACGCTAGGTTGCGTTTGAAGCAACAAGCTTTTAAACCATGCGCGACGTTGACTATAGCCGATTGAGGAAGGCCCACTTTAAACTAATTACTTAACATCTGGTGGGTTTGCCGTAAATAAAAAAAAATAAATAATTCAGTGATAATTTTCAGAAATAGGTTACCACCAATTCTCCTGTCAGAATAAAATGGCATAACAAATTCATTCGTTCATTCATTCGTATTGCATTTATCTGTAACATTGGAGGGTACTTGCGTATTTTTTCTAGTTCATTCATCTCGCGAGGGGGCGGATGGCGGAAACGGACACAATGAGTACTCACACCGCTGTGACTTCCGATACAGTCGCGCGGTCAAGCGTTAGCGAGACACCTGCTGCGAACGATATTTTTTCTGTTGAAAGTTTTTGATTTGACTTTTTGATTTGTGGTATTGCATTATTTTATAGGTATAGAATTTCTGGACTGGTCTTTTGAGAGGCAACGGAGCCTTTTCTACGTGCTGATGGTGATGACCGGGGTGTTTAAATTGAGGTAAAAATCCCACACACCCCGGACTTATCCCCAAGGTCTGGGTTGCTTTTGAAGGTTTCCCCTCGACAGCAGAAAAGGTTTAGACTTTAGATTTACTTTGAATTGGAAGGAGAAAGCGGATAACTGTGATCATTGGAAAGGATGGAAGGAGGCCTTTGCTCAGCCGTGGTACATTGCGGGCTAAATGTAGTAAACAATAATAATAGAATTTAATTCAAAACTGAAGTATATCAATAAAACTTAATGCGATACCCACGGGATCGATCATTGTGGCGACACTTGGGATTGATCTATGTCCAACAGTAGACGTCTTTCGGCTGAAATGATGATAATGATGATGCCCCCAATAAATTTGTACTTGCAAGAATAATTTAATTAATTAGCAGAACTTTCGTCTGTGACGTCCCCGCAAGACCATTTACTGTTGTGGTAAAATCAAAAGCCAAAATTACGTAAAATATATTCGAACAGCGCGACAGTTTGCGCGCGACTTAGAAACTCTTATCTATTTGAATGATTTCGATCTCATTAAAGTTAAATCTCTCTCGCTCCATACTTGCACAAACCTCCATCTCTAGTGTAAAACGACAATCATTCCACTACTTTAATACAACGCCATCTAGTCTCAAACTAAACTAAGTAGAGTTTGTACTGTGAGTACTAGATAATTGATAAACATACTTTCCTAAATTTCATCATTACATAGTATAAAACCAAGTCGCTTCCTGCTGTTTGTCCCTATGTATGCTTAAATCTTTAAAACTACGCAACGGATTTTGATGCAGTTTTTTTTTAATAGATAGAATAATTGAAGATGGAGGTTTGTATGTATAATACATGCATAATATATATAATATCACCATTATACTCGGGCGAAGCTGGTCACTAGTATATAGATAAATTATACCTAGATAGAACAAATGATCGTGCTCACAGAAAAAATTGTCTATCAACATTTACTAACCACAAGACCAACAGACTTGTCACTGTGCGTACCTATAATTTAAAAAAAATCACTGGTTCAATAATGTTGATCTATATTTTAAATCCATTCTATAAAACAACATCATGATGAAACTTCAATTTTAACAACGCATGTTCCCCAAAACTTCTGTCGCGACCAGTACTCAAAGTTTTACCTGCAAACATTGTCAGAATCGGAAGTGGTGTTGTATTGTCTCACGGTCTCCGCGCAATGGTGTGCACTTTAATCTTTAATGCCAAGCTAAATGGGACTTTTTTATACCCCATTGTCTCTTTTTCGCAATTTAAAGAGGACTATGTTGGTGCGAGATGAAGGAATCAAGTGGTTCCGGGATGTTGCAATTAGTAATAACAATAAAAATCCCTAAAGGATCGGTTGCTACAGATAAAAAACATTACACTATAGTTCAGTGCAATGTTTTTAACTGTTTTTTTATGGTGAGTAATAATCATCTAATGACGATTGTTGAAACTGAACCTTGGGCGGAGCGGGAAACATAGTGTCAGACTCTTACTGATCAAACCACCTAGCTTCATTCCTACGTTGCCATATATACCAGGGCAAGAGCCTTCCTTTCAGGTCAGAGCCTTCCTTTAAGATCCTTTAGGGTTGTGATTGTTCTTTAGATACGGCCTAAAAAATAACAAGCTACGAAAATATCCTTTAGCTAAGCATATCTTACTAAGAACTTTCGTCTTTTCGTCTTTCGTAATAAATCGGAAAAGTTCGTTTCAATCGTAATCGATTGAAATGAACTTTTTCGATTTATTAAATAATTCTAACGGCTTTATTCATAATTTTCAATGCTTTTTTTTTCTTCATGAGCTGTTGCTTAGTTTAGGACTAATTGAAGTTGTGTGAAAGTTATGAGATATTTATTAATTAATTAAGCCCCAAGAGGACACCGGTGTCCGTAAACATATTGTCTTTTAATTGGGTCTGTGATTATCATGAAGCAGGTCACGGCATTAACATAAATATAAATGCCTTGGCCCCTAAATTAATGGCAGCTGAAATATAGAGACCAGTGTCTTCGCCTGATTTTGTATTTACAGTAAGGCAGAGAGCAACCCAACCATATTAATGAACAAGTTATTTCTAGCTCATTAAAATCATTGGCGCACAAAGGTACGGTATTATACCCATATCCTGGACTGTCCTGTTCTGGTAGAATGGACGGCAGATGTCCATTCCCGGTTTCCTTTACAACCGGTTCAGATAATTAAGTTATTACACTGTCAATAAGCTCATTATATTTATGGATATTGATAGCGGTATTGTGATTCTGTTGACTGTGAAATATACACCGTTAAATATTAGTCGTATTAATCCCTTGGAGGATCGATTCAGTACATGAAACACTATCGATTGGTAAAGTTAGAATGAAAAAACAAAGTACTTTTTTTTAAACTCGAATTAATTTACGCATGTTCTAAATTGATTTCTTTAAGTAAACGTCAGCTGGGCGAGTTCAATGACCTGTAGGTAGTTAGTACGCAACGATCGACAACTACCTACAAGGTTAATGACTCGTTTACTTAAAGAAATTAATTTCGTAAATGCGTATATCAATAAGAGATTTAGAAAAAAAGTACTTTATTTTTTTATTTTATCTACACAAATCGATAGTGTTTCATGTACTGGATCGACCCTCTTCGGGATTAAAACGACTAAAATTTAACGGTGTATTATTATATAAAGATTGTATTTGTCTGAAACTACCGAATGGATTCTGGAAATTCTTTCAACAGTAGTGTGAAAAAGTGACCCGCCCCAGCTTCATACGGTTACTGATATTAAATATGTGTTGCATGTATTATATCCACATATACACCTTCCTCTTGAATCACTCTATCTATTATGAAGCCGTATCAAAATCCGTGGCGTAGTTTAAAAGATTTAAGCATACATAGGGACAGGAAGCTACTTTGTTTCATATTATGTAATGATGATATAATTGTCCTTCAGTGATACACTTTACACTTCATTACCAAAAAGATACATTACTTTGTTGTTGTTGTTTTTTAACCTAAACCTAATATTATATGTACTAAAAAAATTCCAGACCAGAAATGATTTTTTCTAAGCCCAAGGGTGATATACATTGCATTTTGAACCTAATAGTAATGTGATAAGAGTCAGTTTTCGAGAAGTACATTGATAAAAAAAATACAACAGCTGTTTTTGAAGACCCGATGTTGTCTGCAAAAAACTCCAAGCTGTGTTATTTATCCCAAAAGGTTTTGAGGCGGCTTCATTGTATATTAAAGGGAATGGCGGTTAGGAAAATGTTTCCCTAGATACGATATATTGTTCTACAGAGAGCAGTGGTGGCCGAGTGGTATCGGCATCGACTAACGAGTTGTAGGTCGAAAGTTTAAACCCAGCCAGACGTAATACTTTGTTTGTGTATTTTATTTCATCATCACTGCTATCCAAACGATGAAGGAAAACATCGTAAAGAAACTGGCATGTCCAAGAATCAAAAATTCGAAAACATGTAACATCCACCAATCCACACTGGGCCCGCTTGGTGGATAATGACCCATACCCTCTATTAGAGAGGAGGCCTGTGTCCCAGTAGTGGGAACATTAAAAAGGCTGATGATGATGATGATGTTCTACAGAAGAACATTAAAAAAAAATACCTTTTTCAATACATTTACTCGAAAACTGCCTCTTATCGCACTACTATTAGGTTCAATATAGCATGTATATCACCCAAGTGCTTTTTTGAGTTTATCACAACAAGGGCTTTTTTATTTCTTCCTTATCGTCACGGTCACGGGTGATTATTTTGTTTTACTTAGTTTATCGAATCAGGCGCGAGGCGTCCCCCAGAGTCGCTGTACGACCCCACGAAATTAGAAATTGACCAGAGCAGATTTGAATGCTATACTTATACACCGTGAAATTTAAATGGTTGTTTTCCCTCAGCGAAATGGTTGTATCTTGGTAATACAAACGTTTGATAAAGAAATAAAATATTAAAAACAAAAAATGGACCTGTAGAGTGCAAGTTAATTTTGACGTATCACAACGAGCGAGAGCTTATTTTGGTTCAAATATTTAATGAATCGGTTTCCTTTGACGGCGTGCTGCTCATGCGACTCTAGTAGTACCTACAAATTACGTCTAATGTTACTATTGTTTTCGCTTTTTTGAGTTGATGAATATTTTTAATAATTATTTATAAAAAAATAACTTTTTATTTTTTTATTTTTGCTGTATGCTTCAAAAGTACTCCTTATAGCAAGTCATTCTGCCGCGGGAAAACAACCATTTAAATTTCACGGTGTATATTTCTTAAATTTCTACTGTATGTTTGAGATACGATTAAATTTTTTTTCTTTCTTTCTTTATTTCACAAGTCGTAAGTGTATTGAAAAACGACGTTTGACACACGTGCAGATTTGTCATTGCAGCCCTCGGCTCCATAACGCACTCGCCTGAGGCTCGTGCGAATTTCGCCTCGGTCGCAATGACAAACTTCCTGCACTTGTATCAAAATGTACTATTACAAAACTGTTTTGAGGAGACATAGAGTTGAGATTGTTAGATAGGTGCAATCTTATCATTATTGTAGTAAGACAATTAATGATAACACTGGTCACTAACCCGAAAGGCCCGTGTGATGCTGCCCATTCAGTCTTTTAAAGAAGAGCCCAGAAAGTTCCAGCCCTGAGAACATTATAATAAGGCTGTTTAGGTGAGCTATTACCCTATATTACCTACGTTACTGGCCATACTTTTTTTGCCGGTAAGGACGGTGTGTGTACACACACACACCGTCCTTACCGGCAAAAAAAGTCCTGTCAACAACCACATACACACGTACAATCTGTTCCAAATGAGAATAGGATCGATGGCAATGTTGTGACGTCACGTCGAACTGTCAAATCGAAGAAATTAGGTAGAGTGAACAAAAAAAGATGTTTAAAAAAATAGTTTACGTACGAATCGTGAATGAAAAAAGTTTAATCAGAATACAGTTTTTCAATTTTGTTTATCTCTGTTTCACTGTGTGATGTGTCTGAGTAGTGGTAAATAGAAAAAAAGGCGAATTGTTTCTAACAATGAAAATAAGAAAGAAAATAGTTTTTTTTGTAAACTATTTGTGACTTAAAGCAATATATTTGGCAAATTTATATTAAACCCTAACGTTTTTTATTTCAACTAGAATTAACTAAAATTTTGTAATAAAAAGCAAAAGAAAACTTTTTATTGATACCCAAATAAGATTTTTTTGCAAACCGTACTTTTCACTCAAAATATGACAGATCGAGGTTATTGACAGAAGGGCCGGCTTAAACAGTAACTTAATCTAATGGGCCTAAGACTAACTAGGTACGACTATTGTTCCTACGCGCTACATTATAAACCATTTTTACCACGAAACCAACCCAAACCTAGAAAAAAAACTGCGGTACAATTCAGTTTTTCGAGTTATACAAATATTTCATTTGTTTGTACCATTGATTAATTATTCATTGTGATTTCAAGACCTTTCTAACTTAGCGAGTCTGCATTTATTTTTTTAAACCCTTTATTTTTTACAAGTAAACAAGCGCTAAAGTTCGCAAAGCCTAAATTCAGACTCGCCAAGTTACAACAGCCGTACTGTAACAAGGTTGAAAATTGTGAGTACTGCCAATACTATTTATGTATTCTTGTATTATCACTAGCATTTGTCAGCGGCTTCGCCCGCGTACATAAAATATAGCCTATGTCACTCAGGAGTAAAGCAGCTTTCTATTATTGCTTAAATTTTTCAAATCGGACCAGTAGTTCCAGAGATTACCCCCTACAAACAAAAAAACAAACTTTACCTCTTTATTATATTAGTGTAGATATCCATATTGTATGTAAATGACACTTATCTACAATAGATAATAATATTAGAAAGTAGCAGCTGATCTAATCGAATATGATGTAACTTCCGAAAACGTGCCTTCCACTCTATTTCGGCAAATCAATCACTGTTTGGAGTTGGTTCTCAACCTTTTTTTTTGATTGGGGACCAAATCAATTTTTTTGTTGATAGCAGTGACCAGAAGAGAACATATTTTATTAAATATTTATATTTGGATTTAGTATAATTTTTCTTTTTTTTTTATCTAGGCTTTCACTCTTGCTCCCTGTAAAATGCTAAATTTCTAACATTTTTGCCGCGACAGGGTCCTGGTGACCTGTAATCCTAGTCTGTTGTGCATACCATTAGGTACCTACTTACATCAGACACTCCGTCTCACTCCGTCACAAAGCTCAAAATTATACGTTTAGGTACTGTTAAAACATAAGCATTTAAAGAAAATTTTTGTGGTCGGAAAAAGAAATTTAAAAAAATAATATTTTATCATTAAATAATCATAAAAAATTGCAGAACGCTTATTAAAAATAAAAAAATTACGAGCTAGTTTACATCATTATAACTTTTCTGTTAGAAAATTGGGTACATTTTGGATCATCTTTCGGCTCATAGGGACCACCAGTGAACCAAGGACCCATAGGTTTAGAACCTCTGCTTTATAGCCAAATGATTCATTCACCTCTACACTACACATCTGGCTAAAAAAACTTACCCACTACCACAGACCAATAAAATAGGAAGAAGTACTTTGGCAATAGTTCCTTCCGAATCCTGAGTATACAAAAGATTCCATGATTTATGGGGCTAGGCCATGCTATGCGGGCTCTTCAATCTTTAACGGATTATTTACAGATGTTCGAGAACACCTTTGGCTAAGGTGTTTCATTGAGTGGCTGCGGGATATTTGTCTATTTTAAATCTAACCGATTTTTAGGAAAATGTGTGTACTTATTTCAAATGCTTAACGGTCTTTTGTGGGATGATGATTAGGAAATGTGGGTTGTGATTTATGTTATTGAAGTTTCTATAAGACATTCAAATTATGCAATAGTATACTGCGATCGTTTGAGTAACTATTTTGTATAGATGTTACTTCAACTAGTGCTGAGTGCATTAGCTATAATCATAGATATAAGAAAAGAGTGTTTTTTTATATTTCTATGGCTATAATTGTTTATTTTTCTATAAGTAGGTATAGTACGGCCGGTGGATTTGGATTTTAGCGTTTGAAAACTCGTACAAAAATAAATGTTTAAAAAAAATAAATGCCAATAACAGTTTTTAACAGCAATAACAACTACAAATTGCATTTATTTGTTTAAACCATTATTATTTACCTATCATTTGTAATTAAATGTTGCCTCAACTGAGTGCTTAATGCAGTTTGTTACACACACGATCGAAACTCTTACCGCACTTGGCTTTCAGCCTCCCCTGCCTAGCCAAACTTCTATCATTTCGTTAATGTCAAACGCTTGGAATTGGCCTCACCTCCAATTCCTTTGTTCTGACCATGTGACTGAGGGTTGAGATGACAGCAGAAAATTACGTTCGACGTTAACGAAACGATAGTAACTTGGCAAGGGGGCTGATTGGTTAAGAGTTAGCAGCGGGCCAATCGGAGCGCCGAACGTCATAATCGCGTCGATCGTAAAAAAATAGTTTAAACAAATAAATGCAATTTGTAGTTGTTATAACTGTTAAAAACTGTTATTGGCATTTATTTTTTTAAAACCTTATTTTGGTACGAATTTTCAAGCGCTAAAATTCGCAGAGCCTAATTTTAGGCTCGCCAAGATCCGATGGCCGTACTGTAAAATCAACTCGCATAATTGCTAGCTACATGTAAACGGCCCGACACTGTACGACAGCGTCATCCTGCTATCAGTATTGAACAGGCACCAAAGTGTAGCGGATCCAGCTCATTACGATGCAAGGCCTGAAGTTTCCTGCGTGGCCAATGTTGCCAAATATGGCACGAAAACATAACAATAGGCCCACTTGTACTAAAAATAGTAGTTAATTTATGTGTGACATCTTTGTTTGGGTTTTAGAAGGAAGTTGTGTTGTCTTTTTGTTGTTTTGAATATGACAGTGTACCTACCTATGAAGAAAGCTGTTGCTCGTGGATAATTTCCCCAGACCGCTGGCAGGCTAGGGACTCTGCAAAAGGGTCGAAGCCTACTGGGGCCCAGGGTCTCTTTCTGAAAGGAAGGCTAGGTCCCAGTGTGAAGGGCAACGAAGGAACGGGGTGAAGTGTCTAGTCAGTAAAAGTCTGACACTGTTTCCCGCTCCCCCCAAGAGCGGGATTCGTTATTGGATGATTTTGTCCACCATAAAAAAAGACCGCTGGCATTTAATTACCCTTTTTTTTAGGTGGAAAACCTTCCAACTTCTTCTGTACCTACTAAGGCCAAAAGGGCGTATAAGATTTTTATTCATTAAAACCACACCTACCTACTATCCTTCCTTCCTGAAAGAAAAAAAGCAAAAGAAGAGTTTATTTCTGCAAAAGTAGCGCATACTAATTTTTTTGTTAGTCTCTTCTGTCCAGTGGGACAGAGCTAAAGGGCAAAGGCCTCCCTCCATTCCTTCCATCCATCACGGGCCCGCGCTTCCTCTTGCCAGGTCGGGAGAAATCTGTCTAGCTCATCGCGCCATCGCTTTCGTGGTCTGCCGCGACCCCATCGTACGTCGTACCAAATATTTATTAAAAAAATGGTTGCCTGTAAAGTCGGTTTTACGGGCGAAGATTTTACGTGACAACGTCTTTTTCTCGGTAGAATATTTATTGATATGAATATAATTAAATTGCACAATAGGAACAAGGAATTGAATGAAAATAAGAATTGCACAAATTTTAACTATAGAAATATATTTTGTTTGCTGCGCGCGCCGCAGACCGATCATAGTTGAGTGGGAGAGAGACGCAAGGCATTCGGCGGGCCTCTCTCTCGTTCGGTGACTCATCGTAACATTACCGAGCGTTACACTTTTTCATAAGTGACTCCCAGCCGCAACCTAATTTAAGACGTTGTTGTCACGTCAAAATAACTTTTGCCCTTTGTTCTAAATCATGAAGCAATCCAAGTTCTAGGGTCATAATATGCTTACTTTATCGGAAGTTCCTCGTTGATTGATTAGCCATATTATTATGATTTGTAAATTAAAATTGTAGGCACCTATGGTTCCCTAGAATAACAGTTGCTACTAAAATAAAATAGCAAAATAAACAAAGGGTGCCATACCAAAATACATTAAAACACGTGTCACCATTACAAAATCATTAAACCGAAAAATTATATGCTCAAAATCTATACGCGTATCGATGTACATTCGAAAATATACCTTAATTGTAGAGGATAAGTTAGAAAATGCATTGGTTGAGTGTTTTTGTTTAATAAATAAAGAAGAAAATAACCAATCATCGTGATTATATAATATTATTTTGATTATTGGATATTAATGACAAAATGGAGCGCGGCACGCGACCAAACTTCCCATTTTTTTTTTGAGCTTATGACTAGCAGAAGAATGAAAATTTTAAGCTTATTATTCAAACGATATCAGTCTTTGGTCTCAAGCCTTTTGACAATGAATTACTCAATGCGAAAAGGGATTTTAATACATTCATTATTGTAATCTGTTAATCATTTGTTTGCAATCTTTTGTAAAGTTCCTAATCTGTTAATCTAATTTTAGAAAAGAAAGAGAATTAAAACCTTATTTCTATTAAAGCCGGACCAACAAACCGTGAATATAACAAATAACAATATAGGAAGATAATCGATAAATGTTAAGCTCAACATTTTATAATTTAGAAGAATGGATACTAGCCCGCCTCATCTTCGCACGGGTATTACAAATCATGAATATTAAGTATTTATCAATAAATCAAAAACTTTTCTCCATTATTTCTTTTATTTTCTATACTAATATTATAAAGCTGAAGAGTTTGTTTGTTTGTTTGTTTGAACGCGCTAATCTCAGGAACTACAGGTTCGAATTGAAAAATTCTTTTTGTGTTGAATAGATCATTTATCGAGGAAGGCTTTAGGCTATATAACATCACGCTGTGACATATAGGAGCGAAGAAACAATGGAAAATGTGGAAAAAACGGGGAAAAATATTCATTTTTGAGCGCTTTCGTTGCGTGCGCTGCGAAAACGGTAGAAGATATCAAAAAAATATGTATGAAAGAATTATTCCTCTTAAAATGATCTAAAAAAATGTCCGCGACAGTATATGTCTATCTTTTAAGGTTAACTCACTAGAACCGTTTTTATGGAAATCAAATTTGGCCGAAATTATTACCAATTATTTGTTAGAGTTGTATCAACATAGTAATATTAAACTTTATCCAAATAAATGTGTTGTTGTTTAAGAGTATGTAATTGTGAACAAAATTGTCTTTGTAATCACTTATTTTCAATGAACATCTTAGAAGATATTACAATTTTAAAATATTCCGATATAAAATTCACACGCGCCGCATGATGTACAAAATATGACGCTGCGCCTGGCCGGCGGGCGAGGAGAGGGGTTGCTTGCGGGCACCGCGGAGGGGTTTTTTTTATGGTAGGTAAAAATCATCCAATGACGAATCCCGCTCTTGGGCGGAGCGGGAAACAGTGTCAGACTCTTACTGACTAAACAACCGATCCCGTTCCTCCCTTGCCTTATTCCCAGAGCCCCGGTATAACGCTTTCGCACCAACCCTCGGCTGCAGGAGGCTTCGACCCTGAAGAGCCCCACAGCTGGCTGACAACACCTTGAGGCGCGCGGGAGCAGTACAGGCCAACGACGACTTGGTCTCGGTCTGGACTGTTACCAGACAACTGGACGGCGAGCTACCCATTGCTCACCGTCCGCAAGCCAGCGTCTACGGTGGCCAGATATCGGCGGGATCGCGGCGGCGACGGCTACGGCGAGGGCGCTTTTGCCCTTGCCTTATGCGGTTGGCCTCCTCCTTTACGAGCATTACTGCTTCGCAGAAGGAGGCGATCGCTTGCCATTCTTCTTCGCTGCGGGCCATGGCCTGAACCAATGATGGCCTGCCCGGCGTGAGAGGCCACCGCCGCTGATCACCCCCACGAGGACACGGCGATTCTCTTCTCAAGCGGGGCACACCTCCACCGTGTCCTCCGTGCTGGCCACACAGTGGCGACACCCGGGCGTCTCTTCCGCACGAATCCGGCGCAGGAATCTCCTGAACTTCCCGTGTCCGGTGAGAACCTGCGTCATGTCCTGCGTAATGTCTATCCAACCACGCCTCAAAGAGGGCACTTACCGCCGAGATTATGGCGTGCCCAAGTGGAGGGTGTAGCTCTATGAAGTACTTTTAGATAATTATGTTCTTTTAAAAACTAAATTGTTTAAATTAATAACAGAAATTGACACGGGCAAAGTCGTGGGTAATAGCTATAATTTATAAAGCTGAGGTTGTTTGCAAAAATAAATATGATGCCCAAAATAACTATTCCACGCGGACGAAGTCGCGGGCACAGCTAGTTTATTATATTCACCGTTAAATTTTGGTCGTTCTAATCCCGTGGAGGGTCGATTCGGTAAGTACATAAAACACTACCGATTTGTGAATAGAAAATTAAAAAATAAAGTAGTTACTTTTTTTTCTAAAATTGAAATTAATTTACGCGTATACGAAATTCATTTCTTTAAGTAAAGAACAGCTGAGCGGGTTCAATGATCGTAGGTCGCAACGACCGATAACTACCTACGGTCATTTGAACCCGAGGTACCACTTATATATCTAAATTTCACTCAATTCTTATCGGTACCGGTACTCTCCTTGCGTCGTTTATCCTCATTGCTGAGGGTCGTGACCTCGACGAATAACTTTCTAGTGGACTATATCTCGCTTTGTTGACCTATCTTCGGTGATGTAGATAGCGTTGCAGACAGGGGCGCCAGCTTTTAGAAAAGCTCGTGGGTGTTAATACTCATTTGATAACTCGAAAAACTGGCGAAGATTGAGAAAAGAAATGCACAATGATCGACCGACGATCGACCAATGTCTGTCGACTCAATGCCCCAGCACTGTTTACGCAATAATTTTGGCGACGACTAGGTAAATCAGTCCCCACGAACAACGCCGCGAACACTTTGAGTGGTTTTTCCTATTTTTTTAGTGGCTCTCGAGCACCCACAGAGTCGGCGCCCCTGGTCGCAGACTATGGTAAACAGTGTAACACGGATTTGGTTTGATCAACGCATCGGACTTCTGCCCCTAGGTCTTTTACCCTCTACTTCTCCTGTAAGCAGCAACTTTTACAGGTTATCTTATCACCTTTCTTTCTAGGAATGTGGCCAAATAAATCAAAGATTCATCATCATCGGCATATGGTGGTTAGTCTCATGGGTGAGTCTTGAGTTCGACTATTATGGAGTCGTTGGTCCGATGCTTCATCCAGTGGATTCCGAGCATATTCCTTCACATCTCTAAAGCGTCAATTCAGCAACTGTCAGCTTTTTTAAAGGTCCAGGTATCCGCACCATACAGGAAGTTGGAGAATATAACTGACGACCCTCCTAATTTGTGTACTGACATTACCGATAATGGCGATACATTTTGGCAATTCATATTTAAAGACGAGCTTAACTCCACAGTGAGTTTTCTCCCAGCAAACCACATGAGTCTCTGTCACTTTTGAGTGAATCACCATTACCATATATAAATCACTCAGTCTATTAATAAAAATCGCATGAAAATCCGTTCAGTAGTTTTTGAGTTTATCGCGGACAGACAGACACGACCTGGAGGACTTAGTTATTTATATTATATGTAAGGATAAGTAGGTGCATACAAATAATTTTTAGGTGCTGCTTCGTTATATCTTACAGGATCGAACCTTCCTCAAAAATCACAGGACAGTTGCAACCAACAAAGGATCATGCGCAGCAGTTTTGCTGACACATCAATCATGCACATGTCAGGCCCCAATATTTGGCAAAACGGCGTAAAGAGAGCAACCCTTGCATCCTTTGTGATGTCCGTGAATACCTTGATAAGACAGATGCGCTCCGAACTACAGAGTACGACCCACCGGTTATGCGGCGAGCTTTTGTTCAAGATAGAAAAGAGTGGATAGGACTTAATCTTTTTTATATATAAAAGGAAGAACTGACTGACTGACATATCAACGCACAGTCGAAACTGCTGAGACTAGTAGAGAGAAATTTTGCACAAGGCTTCCTTTTATGACGTAGGCGAACACTAAGAAAGGATTTTCCAAAATTCACCCCCTAAAGAGATGAAACGCGTGGCAGAAAGTTAGTCTATAATAAAAGAAAGTCGTATTAGTTACACTAATTATAACTCAAGAACGACTGAACCGATTTGGCTGAAAATTGGTAGGAGGTAGCTAAGTACCAGGAGAAGGACTTAGGATACTAAAAATCTAAAAAAATCTGCTCATTTATTGTCTCTAAGGCGGACCAAAGTTCGCGAGGTCAGTTAGTATAATATAATAATATTCCACAACTATCACACAAAGCCGCCTAGTTTCAAGTAAGCAGACAACTGATAAACATATATATTTAATAATTCTAAATACTTAGGTACATAATATAGGTAAATTAGGTACACCCAGACACAAAACATATGATTGAGCTCATCATACAAACATTTGTCCTAGGTGAGAATCAAACCCACGACCATTTGTAAGTATAAGTGTACTCCATTTTATGCACTAGAGCAAAAAAGTGCACCTGCAGTGCAGGCTGGCACTAGCCATTTTTCATCATAATTTAAAACATCTGATTTAGATACAATTTGAAGTTTTATTAATACCAAGTTTATCAAGTTAGTTTACCAAGTTTTATTAGTTTTATTATTGGTACTTTTCGAGTGTTAAAAAACGTCATTCTATTCATGTATGCTCCAAATCGGCCGAAATTATTTAGGTACCCACCCCACATAGGTAACACTGTCCCGTTTTAGCCGTTATGATGTAGTTATTTATTTTTTAGGCGAAGGCGCATCCATACTACTCTTTAGTTCATTAGATGCGCAGGCGCAACAGGTGTCGGCACAATGGCCGATATTCGCGCCGTGATCCGCCATTATGTTATTATTATTGACTGCATTCTTTTCACTTGTTATTGTGCTTAATTTTAAGATTATATTAGTGTAATTTTTTTTGCAATAAAAACTACTCGCACATTTACCAAGCGGTCGGAGGGCGGAGCGGGAAGCAGTGTCAAACTCTTACTGACTAAACAAACCTATTGCGTTCCTTCCTTGCCTTGATCCCAGAGCTCTGGTTTTACACTTTCGCATCAACCCTTGGCTCCTGGTGTCGATCCTGCAGAGCCCCTGCGGTTTGCTGACAACTCCTTGAGGCGCGCGGGAACAGTGTACGCCGTACTAAGACGAAGGTGGAGATGAACTTGACTCTTACGGGAGAAACTGGCCATTAATGACTAAAGACAACGTTGCGGCAGCCTCTTTGCTCAGTATCGCCATTGACAGCATTAATGAAGGTCGGCTTTATTCTCTGAATACTGTTATTAGAGACAGCGACATAATAGAAATGCCATAGGTGTATGAACGTTGGCGTTGGTGGCGTTCGCTTGGGTATTACGTAAAACCCTATAAAGCAGACTTTTTTTTGAGAACTATCACACAACGCCGTCCAATCCCAAGCAAACCAGAGCTCGTGTTATGGGTACTAGACAACTGATAAACATACTTATATATTTCTAAATACATACATAGGTATTTTAGATAAATTACACCCAGACACAGAACAAATGATCGTGCTCATCACACAAACATTTCTCCTGGGTGGGAATCGAACCCACGACCTCTGGCATAGCAGTCAGGTTCTCCCAACCACTAGACCAACAGACCAATATTTTTTTTTAAGCCTACTACTGTGTAACTGCTGGGCCAATAGGTTTGAAAAACATACCAATAGACAATACCGTCTTCACTTGTGGCCTTTTTTTTTAAATTATAAAGCAAATTCTCCAACTCTGGGACAAGCTTGGTAGCTGCGCGGGCACTCGCGCCCTCACCTACTTTGCTACGTTTTTAGGGTTCCGTAGCCAAAATGGCAAAAACGGAACCCTTATAGTTTCGTCATGTCCGTCTGTCCGTCTGTCCGTCTGTCCGTCTGTCACAGCCGATTTACTCGGAAACTATAAGTACTACAGTGATGAAATTTGATGGGAATATGTGTTGTATGAACCGCTACAAAATTATGACACTAAATAGTAAAAAAAAGAATTGGGGGTGGGGCCCCCCATACATGTAACTGAGGGATGAAAATTTTTTTTTCGATGTACATACCCGTGTGGGGTATCAATGGAAAGGTCTTTTAAAATGATATAAAGTTTTCTAAAAAACATTTTTCTTAAAGTGAACGGTTTTTGAGATATCAGCTCTCAAAGTCGTAAAAAGTATGTCCCCCCCCCCTCTATTTTTATAACTACGGGGTATAAAATTCTAAAAAAAATAGAGGTGATGCATGCTAATTAACTCTTTCAACGATTTTTGGTTTGATCAAAGTATCTCTTATAGTTTTTGAGATAGGTTGATTTAACTGTAATTTTGGTTAAGTTATTGTGCTTACACTGAAAACGATGGCTGAACCTTATAAGATAGATCAAAAAATATACTACAGTATTGTACACCTTTAAAAATCCGCGATGATATAAAATCTTTATAATATATTTGCTGCTACGGAACCCTTTGTGCGCGAGCCCGACTCGCACTTGGCCGGTTTTTTATTTTTTTTTTATGGTAGGTGAAAATCATCCAATGACGAAACCCGCTCTTGGGCGGAGCGGGAGACCATGTCAGACTCTTACTGACTAAAAAACCTACCCCGTACCTTCCTTGCCTTATTCCTGGAGTCAAGGTAACAGTTTTCACCACCCTCTAGGCTCCAGGAGGCTTCGACCCTGAAGGACCCCTGCAGTTTGCTAACAACTCGTTGAGGCGCGCGGGAACGGTGCGCACCGTTGACGACTTGGACTCGGTCTTACCAGACGACCGGACGGCGAGCTACCCATTGCTCACCGTCCGCGAGCCAGTGTCTACGGTGGCCGGATATCGGCAGGATCGCGGCGGCGACGGCTAAGGCGAGGGCGCTGTTGCCTTTGCCTTATGCGGTCGGCCTCCTCCTTTACAAGCATTACTGCTTCGCAGAAGGAGGCGATCGCCTGCCATTCCTCTTCGCTGCGGACCATGGCCTGAACCAGGGCCCGGCGCGAGAGGTCGCCGCCGCCGATCACCCCCACGAGGACACGGCGATGCTCTTCCCAAGCAGGGCACACCTCCACCGTGTGCTCCACCGTGTCCTCCGGGCTCGCCTCACAGTGGCGACACCCGGACGTCTCTTCCGCACGAATCCGGTGCAGGAATGTCCCGAACTTCCCATGTCCGGTGAGAACCTGCGTCATGTGGAAGGTGACACTGGGTGGCGCTGGGTTGCGACAGTCGCTGTTTCCACTTCACCATGAGATCCCGCCGGAGCTCCTTCCGCCACGCCTCGACATGTTCGGGCAGCGGAGTTTCGCCCCGGCGTTGCATCTCCACGCGCTGGTCGTGCATGCGTGCAAGGACTGTTGCCTCCAAATCCCATGGTGGTAGGCCAGCAAGGAGGCTCGCCGCCTCGCGGGACACCGTGCGGTATCCCCGCACCATCCGGATGGCCATGACCCTCTGGCAGGCGTTCAGCTGGGCCGCCGGGCGTTTACGCAGCGTCGTCGCCCACACTGGTGCCCCATAAAGGGCCATGGACCGAACGATGCCGGCGTAGAGCCTCCGGCAGAAGGCGTCTGGACCCCCAAGGTTCGGCAGGAGCCGCTTGAGAGCAGCCCCCGTCCGATTGAGTTTGGGAGCCAGACGTCGGAAGTGCTCCTCGAAATTCCATCGGCTGTCGAGGACAAGTCCCAGGTACTTCATCGTCGATCCGACGCCTATGTGAACTCCTCACCTTTTTCTTTTTCTTCATGGATACGACTACATGCACACTGCTAAAGTTAAATTAGCGATACTGCGCAGGTGTTTTTTCTGGATTCGGTTTCCGTTATAGGGACCGCCGCACACGACATACGCTCATAATCATGAGACGAGAGCCTGCGCGAGCACCCGTGCGTGCTCCCGCTTATCACAGCGTACTGACTGACTGAAACTCTTTTGTGTGTTGTGCTCCTTCAGTGGCGCTTTAAGTTCCAGGGCCGCAGTGACTTTTTCGAATAACCCCGCTGTTTTTTGGTTTAAATGAAACAACAAATAATAAAAAAAAACATTTACTATTAAATGCATCATATATTATTATATTAGGCATATTTATATAATTATATATATATATTATTTTTTGAGATAATCGCCCACAATTCTTCGAGAGATATATTTATTTATTTGATATAATGACATGTATAAGATCACCCTTGATGATTTTTTTAGACCCAAGTTTTGAACAATTACAAAATATTTACTAAGCAAGCAGGTTATGTAACTAATTGGTATAATCGTCAGCACCTAAGTAGAACCATCATTGTGGGTAACTTGAATCATTGTAACAATATTTTAGGATCTCAATCGAAGCGGCCTGTTACCTTAATGGGTTTAACTTATTTGCTGCGTAGGTACTATAGTAGCATAATGGGACTTTCTTTTTTACCTACTATAACTTGGCCTTTCGACTACCGTTATTACAGACACACTTAAAAGACAATTGGTGCGCGAATGCAGGCGTTCGCTTGGGGCTTAAAAGTTTAAAAGGACAGGCGTGCAAGTGAGATAGTAGCTAGACACCCCGTATAGCTCCATACATTTAACAATTAAGTTTCGGTCGTCAAATAGATGGCCTTAAGATTTCGTAGTAGGGCTGAGGCCCAAAAACAAGCAAACCTTTCCGTCAATTCGAATTGCCGGGAGTTCTGCCGTGCAGACACTAAAACGCAGTAAAATAGCGTATTTTACAATACTTTTACTACTTTTTAGTATCTGCACGGCAGAGTTGATGAGTCTACTCCCGGCAATTCGAATTGACGAAAAGGTTTGCTTGTTTTTGATATTCACAGGCTACTTTATGAAGAACTTCTTATTTACTTATTACTATAATATGCGAGGTGCGCATGCTAGAAAACCGTGGAGTAAAATTCCAAATTGAATTCCACGGTTGTCCCGCATGGGTACAAAGGCAAGCTTCATTATATTTCGTAAAGGTTTTGTTTGTAGGAATACAATGAAAGTATCGATCGTTAGCAATTTCATAGTTAGGGCCGAAACGCTCAAATACTCAGTGTCGCCCGTACATTGTACGTACAATATTGTATGAGCGGCACTGCCGATTTCAGCGGAGCGTTGCCGCAACGCGGTTGTGTTGTCATACGGTGATGCAACGCGATTATGTATTTGGCCTTTAGACTAACACTGTTGAGAGTAACGCCCCTGTTCTCATAAGAAAACGCGGTTTTTTTTAACCTTTCGACTACCGTAATTACAGACACAATTAAATGACAATAGGTGTGCGGACACCGATGTCCTCTTGGGGCTTAACAAGTTGAATTATTAACACGTTTTAATTTATATTTCGGTACCTAAATTATTGTTTAAACAATTAGTTACAAAACCTGAACCACCCCTCTCTTTTACATAAACTTTCAAACATCGACGAATAAAATTTGAACCGTACAGATTAGTAACAACATTTTAACATTCAATATCACAAATATAAAGTTTATTGCCAATAGTTATTGTTTTATTAAACAGCGCCTATTTGTAGTATTGGTAGCGCTAACTGGAATGCGTTCTGGATGTATGTAGAACTGTTGCCAGCCTGGAAGAAAATGTGAGAAATTTTAAGTCTTGATTATAAAATACTAGCTTTTGTCAACGGCTTCGCCCGCGTACATTAAATATAGCCTATGTCACTCAGGAGTAAAGCAGTTTTCTGTTGTTGCTGAAATTTTTCCAATCGGACCAGTAGTTCCAGAGATTACCCCCTACAAACAAAAAAACAAACTAACAAAAAAACAAACTTTACCTCTTTATTATATTAGTGTAGATATATATCCTGTGCTATAAAATAATATATAGATAAGGCGGAGTAAAGCGAAACGGGGCTCCCACCTTAGCTTTCTAACCTAACATGTCCGTGTCAGGGTGCCCAAAATATATCGATTCTTCAAGTGAAAAATGTCATCAAAGAAGATTATTATTAGAAACTAAATAATTAAAATGAATTAGAATGTTTTATTGAAGTAAAGAACATGTTTTATAATTTAACGGTCTGGTTGGTCGTTAGTCTGCAGATAACTTAGGAAGTCTCCAGATTATATGGACAGATAAGTTAGATTTTTTTTTCTATTAAGTCAAAGTCAAACACTCATTCTGCTTCTACTGGTTAACAAGTTAATCTGTACTCAAGTAACATACAACATTATTTTTTTACAGATTTTTTATACACCTTTATGCATAAAGTTACTTTATGAAACATAGAAAAAAAAATAGTAATTTTCCAAACATTAAATAATTCGAATATTGAAATCAAAAATGTTTTACCTCTAAAAATATATTAGTGATGTACGTGTTGACTTGTTCTTTATTGTCCGAGGGAAGTGCGTTCAGCTTCTCTGTGAATAGTGTCGCTAACTCACTGATGTGTTTTGTTAGTACCACCGTCATTCTGAAAAATAGAAACAATATTCAGTAACAGTTAATTCCCACCACCAACCCATTAATTTCAACCCATCACTTATTTTTTTCCAGAATCATTATTCTGGAAAAAATTAAGCGATAGTGTTTGTTACATTTAACAAATACTATCGCTAAAGAGACTTTAGCGATAGTGTTTTTACTGGAATAAAGTAACATATTGCCTTAGCGGTAGTACTTTTAGAGTTCCGTACATAAAGGGTAACACTGCCTTATTTGTAAGGCTTCACTGTCCGTCTGATATCTCATGAACTTTTTTTATAGGTTCGCGCTTGACCGCTATCTCACCTGATGGAAAGCGACGATACGGTCGACGATGGAGCGCGCTTGCCTAGAAGTAACCTATTCACTCTTGACTTAAAGATTCCCGGATTGTAGCCATCAGGAAACACAGACTCCGACAAGGAATTCCACTCTTTGGCTGTACGCACAATGAAAGTGTTCCCAGAACGTTTTGACGTATATGAGGGATGTCCACCATGTACCGACCCTGCTGGGCCCCTACAGTTACTGACAATTCCTTGAGGCGCGCGGGAACAATGCGCGCCGTCGATGACGGTGACCGGATGGGCGGACAGCGAGCTACTCATTGCCCGCTGTCCGCAAGCCCCTGCACAAAGCACACTAGTGATTCCAGGATACTTACTGTGTGAGAGCATCCGCTTCGTCGGCGGTGGATCGGCGTGTCTTGACGAGGAGCAACTCAGCTGCCTTGTGGTATTGTTCCACAGAGAGCGCTGTACTTTGAGCTAATGTTGACACTCCGCGCTTGTAGACAGTTTTTACTGGCGTTTCCGAGTCCACAGACGATATGTAGTCGAGGATTTCTTTGTATTGCCTGCAATTAAAGTTTTTTTTATTTAGTCTCTTTCTCGCTCTCTCTTTTTAGTCGACTTAGGAAGGAAGGAGGTTCTATATTCGGCTGTATGTATGTATTTTTGTTTATAATATACTACACGGGTGCAATGCTAATATTGCACATATAAACCTTCCTCTTGAATCACTATATCTATTATAAAAACCGCATCGAATTCCGTTGCTTAGTTTTAAAGATCGAAGCATACATAGGGATAGACAGCGGGAAGCTACTTTGTTTTATACTATATAATAATGATACAGGTTCTCCGATACGACACGAACTTACGAGTTGTAGGTCGCGTGTTCAAACTCAGCCAGGTGCATTACATTGTGTAATTTATTTCATCACCACTGCTCTCAAAACGGTGAACGAAAACATCGTGAGGAAACCGACATGTCCTAGAACCAAAAAGTCGTAGACGTAACATCCACCAATCTGCACGACCTGAGTCGGAAACCCTCATGTCTTAGAACCAAAAATTCGCCACGGTGACATCCACAACCAGCACGGGCCCGTATAGTGGATTACGGTCAATTCCCTCTCCTAGCCTGAGTCCCAGCAGTGGGAACATTATAAAGCTGATGCTATGCTACACCATAAGGTCAGTTTCATTAGTTTTTAACTCACATCTGTGTCAAATACTTACTTGACCAGTGGCTGGAATTGCAGCTTAAGACCCAGGTCTTGTGTGGCGGTTTGCAGCCGTTCGAGGAACGCGTCGGACTTTGACAGGTCTTCGCTTGGAGATTCTTCTTCGTCTTCATCTTCTTCTGGCATTTCACATAGTTCTGTGAATATAAGATTAAAATAAAATTAAAAGATCTGTGCTGTTAGTTTATTTTTTGTTTATAGTGTAGTTTAGGAGTATTGTAAATTAGTGTGTAACAGTGATACATGCTGTCCATATATATAACACAATAGCTTCCGTCGACGGGTTCGCTCCCGTGGAAGGTTTCTCCATACAAGCTTAGGACCCCCATTTCCCCCTTGTGCCGTGAATTAATAAAAACCCATTTTAGCACTCTAACACCAAATCATAAAAGGAAGTCTTGTCCGTAATATTGCATTTTCCTAGACGTAGACGTAGTAGTTGATCCGGCTGACGTTGATATGTCAGTCAGATTTCATTTTCATCGCTGTACCTACAGGTCATTAAACTCGCTCAGCTCTTGTTTACTTAAAGAAAATTTCGCTCATGCATAATATTAATTTCAGTTTTAAAAAAATTATTTGTTTATAATTTTGTCTTTACAAATTGATAGTGTTTCATGGACCGGATCGACTAATTTTTAAGAACAAATTTCTTATTTGGTTAGTTGTAAATAAAGAAATTGCTTTTTCGTGTGTTATAAAAAACGAAAAAGACAGTTCTATGATACGACCAAATAAATAAAGTTCAAGTTGGTATCTTACCAGCTACTTGCTGTAGCGTCTCTTTGATATCCTGTCTCTTATCAGCGTCCACGCTGCGTATGCGTTCCTCTATACGCATGCTCACTTGCTTCGATAACATTTCTAAAGCTTCTAAATGTACTAGGCCTGAAAATGTATAAGGTGGTAAGAAATTAGTTATTTAAGTACTATAGCAGCTTTTACCAAAACTTACTGAAATTTTGTGAATGAGGTCAAAAACTCATTTGCTGAATGAGTTTTTGAAAGAAAAAAAAAATCGTTTATTCGTAGCTCACGTATATAAAAGAAATAAAATAGGTAATATTTTAAGAATTAAAAATATATAGATATACAAAAATATGTATGTATTTGTTGATTCTACATTTAGTTGCTATGTTGCTATTTAGTCTAGTGATTAATACTATGTTGAATAAAGACGTGTGTGAACAAAACGGCCATTTTAGTCATTAAATAAAATTGCCGTTTGGGGTTGAAACTCTCGGATCGTGAGGTCCAAGTGGCCACAAGTTGTTTCTTGAGCTTTGTAAACGACTTGTTGACACTTCGAGTGACCCTAGGGCTGGCTTTTACCTTGGGCACTTTACCAGGCGACAGCAATGCGGAAGTTTTTTGACGCCTTATTAGATTAAGTACTTTTAGTTAGTTCATAAGAGTTTTTTTTTTATGAGTGTAGTTTTAAGGTTACTTCATTATATCATTACGTTTTCAACATTTAAATACAAGTTTTGTTAAAAATACACTTTATTTTTATTTTTTGTTGTATAGAAAGCGAGACTTTGTAAATATAGAAAACTCACCTTCAAAATCATCAAACAGATTCTCATAATGCACCTCCTTGGCTTCCCTCTTTTCTTCTCTCACTCTATCATCCTCCTCTGCCTTAGCCTTAGCTTCCCTCAGGACTTGCGACAGGACTGGTTTGTCACCAGCCCCCAGGCCGAGTAGGGCGCGCTTCTTGGCAAGCCCAGGGTCCCCATCTTGAAGAACTTCCATGGTCTTCTTGCCTATGGTTTCTAGAGTGTCCAGGCCTCCGTGTATTACTTTGGTACCTGAAATGGGTGATCAATCTACTATTAGCAACTGCCAGTGGTTTCACCTGCGTGATGATAGAAAATTGTCCCAAGGAAACATACTCGCGGAATAAAAAGTACCGTATGTGTTGATCTTGGTCTACCTGTGTAAATATAGCATAATCAGCCTTTTAATTTCGCATTGCTGGCACTCAGGCCTCTTCTCTAGGCGAGGGAATGGGCCGTAATACACCACTCGGGACTAGTGCGGGTTGGTGAATGTCACGTTGTGTCAATACCGATTTCCACACGATGTTTTCCGAAAATAGAAACCGTTACTAAATACATTTATTCTATCATTCTGGCCCTTCTCTGAAATTTCTTAAGCTTTCTGGCCCTCTATTAAGAACGTTTGCCCATCCTTTCCCTATAGTTATGAGATGCATAATAACCATGTTGTAAGTTTTTAAGATAAAACATTCCTTACCAGTAGTTTCAACAAACTTAGTAACACCAGAAAACAGACTACCAAACTGGAATGCATCGCCAGCATTGGCTCCATCATTGGAACCAGTATTGGCCCAAGCCTGCTCATCTCCAACTACCGTTAATTTATCATCAGTTGGTGCATTGTCAGGTTTGGTGACCCTGGGTTCTTGTTCTTTAGATGTTCTTCTTGCCAGTTCTTCTGGGTCTGGGGCTCCTATACCGGTTTCTAGAACAGTTGATAGACCCTGGAATAAAATATTCATATATTGTATCATCAATATGGTTTTTAGTGAATATTTGCTGTATGCAACAACTGGCTTCTATCAGGAACTTTGCCTGGCTGAAAGTGGAAATAGTAGAGGGATAAGAATATCTTATACTTATCCAATTTTGGACATAATTTATCTTATGTGTGTGTTGTGTCAAAGTTTATAGATAGTAAAATTGTTGAAAAATAATTATATTTTGCTAAATATAATTTATTAATTATACCTTTTCAAAACCCATGAAACGTGTCACACACTTTTGTTTATTTTTATTATTGATAGGCTCGCACTAAGCCACTATCTTACCTAATGCAAAGTGACAATGAAGCAGGCTTTCCTAGAAGCAACATATTTACTGTCCATCCGTCCGTCTGGGGGAATTCAAGGCCCCTAGATTCTAGCAAGCTATTAGAAACAAATCTCCAGCAGGATATTCAAATGGTTCAAAAAAGAGAAAAGTCTAACTTTAAGATCTTACCTGTGACACCTGGCTAGTGATATTACTAATACCAGCAGTAGCAGAACTAAGTCCAGCAGTGGCAGTACTCAGCAGAGAGTCCACGCTCCAGCCCCAACCCCACCCGCTGCTACCACCTGTGGATGTCGCTGCCAACCTGTCTGTCACTTCTTGGATGTTAGGTTCCGGCTGCCTGGTTATAGGTTTAGACTGGGGTTTTGGTGGGTCAACCTGTAATACATGTATAAGTAGTTATTTTTTAAAACGAAGATTTGCCACTGGGCCATCGGGTGAGGCATGTAAACAGAGTGTATGCAAGACTAAAGAGCATATTTTGTGTACAGACCAAAAATTGGACAAAAACTGTCCTTATGTTCTTAAAACTGTGTAATAATTATTAATAACAGGGTGCTGAAATGGGAATTCTTGGAACAACTGGTTAGTGATAATGGACAATGTAAACATGAATACCATTTTATAATCTGCTAATTATATAAGAAACAATGTTATGTTGATACAATATTGTGTTGTTATGTTGTTGTCCCGAAGGGTTAAGCAGAGATATACTTTTAATAGGGGGTAATTCAATTGTCAGTGATCTGTCACACATCCAAATTTCAGCTGCCACTGAGCATTTCTATATGGACAAAAACTAATAACATTGCTTGACCCAGAAGTCTGTATGACCTTTTTATTTAATAGTGCATGCAGTAACTAGACTAATAAGGCTGGTTTTGACACTTTGACAACATGTTTGGCTCAGTGTTTTGACTCACAGGTTCCATTGCATCAAAGAAAAAATATTCATATGGCCTACACATACAACAGCCACAAGTACAGGTCGGACGACCTTTGCGAGTTGGACTCTGTGAATTTTAGCGCATGAATACTCATATAAAAATAAAAGTTTAGAAAAAATAAATGCCCAGAACAGTTTTTAACAGCAATAACAACTGCAACTTGCATTTATTTGTTTAAACCATTTTTTTTTTTGAGTTTTCAAGCACTACAATTTGCAGAGCCTGACTTCGTACATGCCAAGATCCAACGGCCATACTGTACAATACAGGAGTAATTTAGGAATTACTCCTGTCTCACACTAGGGTATGGAGTTATGTTAAATAAGGCTTATAAGTAATAGAAAAACACAAAACTGTGCAATGCGACATTACATCATAAAATTCTATTCATTCACATGATGCATCACATGTACTTGCAAATTGATTTAGGTTACACATTGTTTATAATCACTGAACCAATGCTTTACGTCATACTAGCTTTTTCCAGCGGTTTCGCCCGCGTACATAAAATATAGCCTATGTCACTCAGGAGTAAAGCAGCTTTCTATTGTTGCTAAAATTTTTCCAATCGGACCAGTAGTTCCAGAGATTACCCCCTACAAACAAAAAAACAAACTTTACCTCTTTATTGCTTTTGCTAGGCCTTGAGGCTTGCGGGAACAGTACGCGCCGTCGATGACTAGGCTTGTTCTGGACGAATACCAGAAGACCGTGGCCGGAAATAGGGATTGGATATTTGATAGCATTGCAGTTTTGTGTGGGAGTCCTGACAAAAATAAAAAGTACCTTCTGAACTTCTGTGGATACTTCTTCCGTTCCCCAATCATCAAACTCATCCCAGCCAGTATCCTGAGACTTTTGACTATCTTTTGCACTAGGCAAATTTTCGGGTTTTGTTCTACTCTTCTCCGTTTTTTTACTGGTTGCAGCTGGTTCGGGGGTTATAGGTTCAGCATCATCTATGTCAAAATCGTCCCAACCATCAGCATCTTTCTAAAACAATGAATGTAAATTAATTAGCTTCTGCCAATGGATTGGTCCGCTTAAAAGTTATTATAAACTAATTAGCTTCTGCCAATGGATTGGTCCGCTTAAAAGTCATTTTACCCCCCTGAGGGGGAATTGGGAATAAAGATTCTTCTTGCCAAATTTTAATTTTGTATGTGTTATAGTTTCTGACATTTCATGATTAATCAGTGAGTGGTGTTTTGCTTTTATAAACTTATTTCTTATATCCGTTTCTTCCAAGTGGTGATTTGGAAGTTGTGTGGTTAGTATTTGTTTCCTCACAATGCTTTCCCTTACGTTTTAGAATGCAGTGTTTATAAGATAAATTATGAAAAGAAAGGCCTGTCAGTAAATATGTCTAAAATTTAAATTTTTGTCTCATTAGTCATAATAATATTACCACTGGGCAACCACTGCTATAATGCAGAAAACTAGTAGCCTATCTAGGTTCTGCTAATACCCAGAAAATATCTGTAGAAATGTTGTTGAGGAAAATAAAATTATTGCTCAATGACATAATAATCTTAAATAACCAAAATAACTTGTAGAATCATTTTAGAATTCATGTATTAGTAATATTAGTATTCATTATAAAACAATAAGCATGAGCAGATTTTTGTTCGAAATAAAGTGATTAGCAAACCAAATGCTGTCACATAAGGTCAGGAAGACATTTAAAAAAATAAGTAATTTGATGTTAAAATTTTATTTTAACCAATCTCATGGTCATAAAAAAGTATTAATTCATGATAAGATACCAAAAGTATCTAATATAGGGATTATGAACCCACTATAAAATATATTATTATACTATATTGCCTTATGTTGGGTGTTGTGGAACCAAGGGAATGGAAGATAAGGCATGTCTAGCAATTAACTGTGTTTCGCCAAATTAATATTTTTTAATTATACATACCACTTTTTCTACGGCCTTTGGAACATTGCTGGAATTTATTCGAGTATTCGAGGGTTTTTGTTCAGTTTCTAAAGCATTGTCGCTATAATTTGAAGAAGACAAACGCTTCTTTCTTTCCTTCTTTTCTGGGCTGCCATGACCTTCATCAGCACTTTCAAAGTCCTCACTGTCACTTGTAGGCATTGTGATATTATTTATTTGTTAGTTGATCAGCTGTTTTAGTTTTTAGAAGAGAAACAAGAAAAGTAGAAATCTTGCGAGTTTATTACGTGTTGACAAAACCTGTGGTCAAAACTGCCAACAACACATGACATTGACATATGGATCGCGTTCCGTAGCATAAGAAACGGGATACATTGCATGATTTCTATCCTGCTTTATCGATGTAAGACAAACAGAGTCAAAGCCACAATATAATGATATTTGTTATATTTGAAACATAATGATGAAATCTTCAGATTTATTAAAATAAATATCACAATGCGTGTGGGCTAATTTTGAAAAGAAATACCGATATTATGATCAAAACTGTTTAAATATTTTATGTTTTTTTACTTAATCAAAATAAAATGATTTTTTTTTGTGTTAGGCTGAATAGACAATACAATTGAGTGTTTATTTTTTGCGAAGAAGAAAAAATGGAAGAAAAACTGAAAAGTAAATTCAAAGCAAAATGGAACTTTAGTAATAAATTCTAATTCCGTTAATGATTTCAATTAATTTACTTGGTCAAAATAATTTAGTAGGTAGTTGTGTTTTGTAGTTCGCATGTTTGCTTTACTAACGTGCTTATTGATACGCTCGTTTTTTGCTAGAAAATTTAAAAACTTAGGTATTTGCTATAGGTACTTGCAGTGCTTCAAAAGCTATTATTTTTGTGTTTTATTTGCATGTTCATTTAACAGTGCTTATTGTGGTCGTAGTGTTGAAAATAAGCCGAAGTTTATCAAGATTTGAAAATCACAGTGAACGAAGTGACAATATCCTATCTGTTTTAACTAAGCAGGCGTTCGTCGATCAACATTCTTCGTGTTATTAATCCAATACCGTTAGTAAGTACCTAGCATAAATACCTACCTACTTAGAAGTGATTTCTTACAAAGTAGCCCACAAAATTCAAACATTCTAACGTTTTTTGCTGCACTGTTTAAAAGTACCTTGGTACCTACATTTCTTTTTTCATTTATAAATTTTGATGAAATAAATAAATAATTAACACTTACCTATTTACAATAGCTACTAATCTAAATTGATATAAAATTAGTTACAAATTGTAGGTATTTTTTATATTCATTTTTTCTTGTAACTATCTAGGTAGGTACCTATTTGAATGCCGTTTCGTGGCGCTTTTAAAATTTAATTTTAAATAAACGAATGGTATTTTTTAACATGGAACCTACCTACGCGAGAGTAGTTGCGATACGGCCGTCAGATCTTACTGAGTCGTTTGGCTCTGCGAATTTTAGCGCTTGAAAACTCGTAAAAATTCGTAGGGCCTAACTTCAAACTCGCCAAGATCCGACGGCCGTACCTACTGTACTATAGAGTAGAGTCAACCACTAAACCGACTTTACCTGCGACAAAGTAAACTTGACTTAGGTTACCTATTTACGAAATCAAGTACCTTAAACAAAGAAATTTTTGTGTGAGTCAACTTATTTACCTACATTGTTGTGTCTTAGGGCTCCCTGAGACGTACGACGCGACTGTAGTAAAACGATGCGACAACGACAACTCGGTTTTCATTTTATTTTTTCTATGAGCCAGAACAATTATCTACTATGTAAATAATTAAGGTATTAAGTCCGCGTCTGTACATTTGTGAATAAAGTTTTCAATAAATAATAAATAAATAAATGCGTGTCGCTGTCGCATGGCCGTCGCGCTGGTCTTGGCGAGTCTTAGGTACCTAACTATAGTTAATGTAGTTTACGTAAATAGGCAACCCTGTATTCCCTGGGGTGTGATAAATAAAAGGGCAACAACCTTTCGCTGTAGTAAAAGTCATGTTTTGGTGGCACCGCGTTTTTAGTAAGGTTTAATTTTGTAGGTAGGTAATTAATAAGTACATAAGTCTAAAGCCTGCTTTACACTACTCGGGAATTTGGTCGAAGTTGAACGAATACGTTAGTGTAGAAGGGTAGGTACTTCGCTTCACTTCGTACAACCTCGCCCACTTCGGGCGACTTCCAGTCGTTGACAAGTGCTCCTTGTGAGGTTGCATGAGTGTGTAGTCACATACTTCGGACTTCGATCAACTTCAATGAGTACTTCGTCGAGGCGACTTCGCGAGTAGTTTAAAGTAGGCTTTAGATTAAATCAAAACAGCGGAAAATAGGTGACGTGTAGATGTCGCCTCTAGAGAATGGACCACTAAAATCAGGACTATATGGCATGATTTCATTCAGTTGCAATCGATGAGTGATATACAACGAGGGTTTTACGAAAAAATATTACTTTTTCGGTTTCGCTCGCACGACAACGCCGGCTCTTATATCTGTCTTTGTCTATCAGTAACTAGGTTTGCGATTGTGACAGTCGCAAATCAATGATACGTTACATCTGTGAAGTAAATAATTTAGCCCAGCCCAGCTTTTCATGGTGTTCTCTTCCATATTTGTGGATTTCCAGAGCTTTAAGTTTAAAATGAGTAGATATTCCTCTTGCTCTCCATCTGAGAGATTTAAATTATCAGAAGAACAGGTTAAAATAAGTAAGGCTAAACTGTACAATACTGGACGCGGAAATTTTGAATTTAAGGGGGAGGGGGAGGAGGGGGGGAAGGCCCCACCTCCTCCAAACCCCCTCCCAAATAAAGAAAACGCATAGTTTTGGAGATATTTAAAATTAAAAATTTTGAGGTTAGGTATCAGAAAATCGTACATTTTATGCATTTTTTGACGAAAATTTATGGGTTTTTGGAGGGAGGGTCACTCTCAACCCCTAGATCCATCCCCCTGTAGTAGCAAATGTATACCTATAGGCATTTAAAAGTAAAAAAAATAATTGTCCGGGAGCGTTCTACATTGTATATAAATATTTGTGCACAGACAAAGTAGCTAAATGATGATTTAGGTTAAGGTTATTTTTTTTTTAAACCACACACACTAAATTTAGGGCACTCCGATTAGGATAGATTTAGGTTAGGGTTATTTTTTTTTTAAACCACCCACACTAAATTTTGGGCACCCCGACTTGGATAGATTTAGGTTAGGGTTATTTTTTTTTAAACCACCCACACAAAATTTAGGGCACCCCGACTCAGATTTAGGTTAGGGTTATTTTTTTTTAAACCACCCACACTAAATTTTGGGCACCCCGACTTGGATAGATTTAGGTTAGGGTTATTTTTTTTTAAACCACCCACACTATATTTAGGGCACCCCGACTCGGATAGATTTAGGTTAGGGTTATTTTTTTTTTAAACCACCCACACTAAATTTAGGGCACCCCGACTCGGATAGATTTAGGTTAGGGTTATTTTTTTTTTTAAACCAACCGCACTAAATTTAGCGCACCTCGACTCGGATAGATTTAGGTTATGGTTATTTTTTTTTAAACCACCCAGGAAACTTTCAATGCACAAATATTTAAATACAATGTAGAACGCTCCCGGAGAATTTTTTCTTTTTACTTTTAAATAACTATAGGTATATATAATATACATTTGCTACTACAGGGGGATAGATCTAGGGGTTGAGAGTGACCCTCTCTCCAAAAACCCACAAATTTTCCTCAAAAAATGCATAAAATGTACGATTTTCTGATACCTAACCTCAAAATTTTTAATTTTAAATATCTCCAAAACTATGCGTTTTCTTTATTTGGGAGGGGGTTTGGGGGAGGAGGGACCTTCCCCCCCCCTCCCCCCCTCCCCCTTAAATTCAAAATTTCCGCGTCCAGTATTGTACAGTTTTACCATAAGTAATGTTTCAACCTGTTCTTCTGATGATTTAAATCTCTTCCAAGTGATGTTAGAAATAGGTCGTCTAAGTTATATATGACTCATAATCTCCTTGTACATGACTCATAATTGAAACACACCTACGTAACGGAAGGACAATATCGCAGCTATTCCTAATGGATTCACCGTAGATTAGCCAGCGGAAATATGTATAATTTCTGTTATTCTTTTATCCCTGAACTTGCAAAGTTGCCGGAAAACAAACGATATAGACCAACAGGGTTTTTATTGTAGAAACTTTTAGGTCGACCTCGAGGGTGTTTAGAAATATTCACACCACCAGCTAGCGCCACTTAGCCGTCAGGTCCTTTACTTTGAAAACTTATATATGACGTTGACGTCTAACGTTTGACGTTGACGTTGATGTCTAGCTAATGTCAGTAACATAAGCGTTTTGACAGGTGCCTGGACCTGACGCCTCAGTGCTGCCACCTGATGAATGACATCATTGAACACCCTCATAATTAGAAAAAAAAATGTAAACGGTACAAAAAAAAAACAATACAATACAAAGTTAACAATTAAAAAAAAACTTTTTCATCTTCATTATTTTGACTTTCGTAAATTTTGTATTTGTATTTTTATCCGACTTCCAAATAGGACGAGGTTTTAACGTCTTCTGATTTTTTTCGTGTCTGGAGTATCCACTATGGAACACTTCAATAAATGATGTATATATTCTTGGTTTGCATATATATTTATTGTTAACACCATTTCATAACATTAACATATCTCGCTCTGAAAGAGTTGCGCAAAAGGTTCACACTGGTATACCCTTCGTTCAAAGATATTCAAATTCTGTGTTATTGTTTTTTTGTAGACAGACCTCGTGTCGTGGGTTCAAACCCAGCCAGACATATTAGTGTGTAATTTATTTAATCTCCCACTGCTCTCAAAACAGTGAAGGAAAACATCGTGAGGGAACCGGCATGTCCAAGAACCAAAAATTCGGAGACATGTGACATCCACCAATCCGCACTGGGCCTGCGTGGTGTATTATGGCTTTTCCCTTTCCCATAGAGGAAGCCTGTGTCCCAGCTGTGAGAATATTAAAAAGGCTGATGATGATGATGAATGATGAGCAATCCCACTACGAACTTTTAAGGCGATTCGTTTGACAATCTAAATTGAGCTGATAAAGGGATAGTAATAACGCTATAGGTTGTATCGCTTCATCTGTTTTTCTCGTTGACACGCTTGAGGGTAAAGCCTCTGTAATTTTATGAAAAACTAGCTTTTGTCAGCGGCTTCGCCCTCGTACATAAAATATAGCCTATGTCACTCAGGAGTAAAGCAGCTTTCTATTGCTGTTAAAATCTTTCCAATCGGACCAGTAGTTCCAGAGATTACCTCCTACAAACAAAAAAAACAAACTTTACTTCTTTATTATATTAGTGTAGATAAGTTATGACATTTTTAGAACGCTGTAACCATAAATACTTTTAAGTTGCGAATTTAATAATCCCTTTCATAAAGGAAGATATTTTTATATCTACCTATTTTTCTAACTCTCCTTTCGCAGGTATGCTGGAAGAATTTTTTTTAAAAATAAGCATACCTCTGTACCTATTTTCTGTTTCCTTCTTCTTTTCTTTTTTTTCTTCGTTTTTTCTTATGTGTGTACATAAATTGTTAAATAAAATAAAAGATAAATTGTCGCTTACGACAATCTTCCTACTAAGGTTCGATATTGTTTGTCTATTCGCATAAGTCATAATTATTAAATACATCAGTAATATTAATACAACTAATTAAATTTCCTATCCACATAATTATAAGACTATTAGATTGCAATTAAAATTAATTATTTAACGTGCATCGTATGATTTTAATCACACCAGTTTGTATTTTAATGGGGTTAGTTAGTTAGGCAATCCCAATAAAGAATATTCATGAAAAAAATATTCATTAACGCTACATTAAAAAAAAAAATGTAAGTAAAAATAGGACAAACTGAAATCAATGTCAAAATAAATTGGTAGAAAAGTAAACTGGATATGATATAACAATTTTGATCGATTGAGTCCCGAAAATCAGTTACTACACATTCAAGGTTGCCCGAACATGTCGAGGCGTGGCGGAAGGAGCTCCGGCGGGATCTCATGGTGAAGTGGAAACAGCGACTGTCGCAACCCAGCGCTGGGCACACCGTAATCTCAGCGGTAGTGCCCCTCTTTGAGGCGTGGCTGGATAGGCCTCACGGCGTCCTCACCTTCCGTATGACGCAGGTTCTCACCGGACATGGGAAGTTCGGGAGATTCGTGCACCGGATTCGTGCGGAAGAGACGTCCGGGTGTCGCCACTGTGAGGCGAGCCCGGAGGACACGGTGGAGCACACGGTGGAGGTGTGCCCTGCTTGGGAAGAGCATCGCCGTGTTCTCGTGGGGGTGATCGGCGGCGGCGACCTCTCGCGCCGGGCCCTGGTTCAGGCCATGGTCCGCAGCGAAGAGGAATGGCAGGCGGTCGCCTCCTTCTGCGAAGCAGTAATGCTCGTAAAGGAGGAGGCCGACCGCATAAGGCAAAGGCAACAGCGCCCTCGCCTTAGCCGTCGCCGCCGCGATCCTGCCGATATCCGGCCACCGTAGACACTGGCTCGCGGACGGTGAGCAATGGGTAGCTCGCCGTCCGGTCGTCTGGTAAGACCGAGTCCAAGTCGTCAACGGCGCGCACCGTTCCCGCGCGCCTCAAGGAGTTGTCAGCAAACTGCAGGGGCCCTCCAGGGTCGAAGCCTCCTGGAGCCTAGAGGGTGGTGGAAAACTGTTACCTTGACTCCAGGAATAAGGCAAGGAAGGTACGGGGTAGGTTTTTTAGTCAGTAAGAGTCTGACACTGGTCTCCCGCTCCGCCCAAGAGCGGGTTTCGTCATTGGATGATTTTCACCTACCATAAAAAAAAAACACATTCAAGGTCCACTGCCATGATGGTTGTTGAACAACAACTTATATGACGAGGAATATAGCCGATTTTCAGATTTTAATCTAAGTAGGGGGCTGAGCGTAATCACAGCAAATGGTTTAACTTATTTGCCACGTAATGTAGTATAGTTTTCTATGGCGGCCATTAGGACGTAATAAATTTTGACGTCAAATTTTATGAAGGATTTCTCTTTCTCAATGGGAGCTTAAAAAACTCTTTCATTTTGGTTTTTGAGTCCAAAATTATTCAATTTAACAAATAAAATAATTTCATGTTGATTCCCTAATGTACGGGGAAATAATAGATAAATACCACAAAATGTATGTAGGTACATTATGATTATTATGACTACTTATCATAAACATTTTTGTGATAACTTATGTACATAGACACAAACAAACAGTTTTACAGGTCGTCAATAAAAAAAACAATAGGTATTTTTATAAGTTGATAAATTGACGTAAACAATTATTGCTAAATTGTAGGTACCTATCTAATCATCATTTCCTGAAATTTTGAATTAAGTAGCTTGAAATATTTGGTTGACCAGATAGGCCAAAACTGAAATCACGTAGAGGTAAAAACTGAGTGTCAAATGTTCATTGTTGGTCGGTTAGTCTATGGGTTTACCGAAGGGGAACAGTAATCGTCTGAAATGCCCTCCCTCTCTCTTTCCCATCAAAAGAAAAGGTGGATGATGGAATTTTTCATGACATTGCCAATTAATAGGGTTAGACGAACGAGTTGTATTGATGATCGTCTTCATCTTCTTTTTTCCCTGGCTCCATTATTTGGGGTTGGGTCTTCTCACTTTCTTGAGCCTAGTGGCTCTACCTTGTGTTGTTAATTTTGGTAATTGGTCTTTCTTGAGGTCTCTATCTTTGATACCAGGTCGATGGCAGGCGGCCTCTACCTCTTTTTTGCGATATTGCGTATTCCGATTGAATTAAAAAGATATGTTATGGTCGCCAATAGTATTTTGATCAATAGCGGACCCCGGGCACCGAGGTGAAAGCCAAGGTGTGCAACCGGGACGGTCGCTAAGATGATGATGATGACAACTGACCTTTGTAAAGTACACAAAGAAAATAAGTAAATTTTAATTTTGCTGTGTACCTTGAAACTTTCATTTTAACTTTTAAACAGCCTAAGTCGCATACATATCCGATAAATATTTTCGCGTTTTAACCATCTGGGTCGCACATCCATGATCTATACTCCATTCTTTCAGCTTTTTTATTTCCTACGGTTATAGAAGAGCCAAGTCTGAAGTTAGGCTCTATGAATTTTAGCGCTTGAAAACTCGTAAAAAAATTAATGGTTAAAACAAATAAATACAATTTGCAGTTGTTATTGCTGTTAAAAACTGTATTGGCATTTGTTTTTTTTTAACTTTATTTGGGTACGAGTTTTCGAGTGCTATAATTCACAGAGCCTAACTTCCGACTTCAGACAGACAAGATTAGACGTACTGTACTCTACTTTGAATAGCTCTTCTCTTACCGTAGGTGGCCGTACTGTACTCAGTCGCAAACAGACTTCTCTGGCGAATAAGACACGAAAAAACTCGACGGACCAATCCGAAGTAGGCAGTTATAGGGTTCAACATAACTGTCTCTACAACCAACTCCTGAACTTATTAAATAATCACAATAAGAATAAAAAGGTAGTCAATTGCCATTGTTAATGCTTTTATGGTTGAAACTAATTGAAGCGAACGTTTACAGCACAAAATTAATCATTTTTATGTTTCTTCAATCCTTCACGTATGCGATCGCTTAAATCGATTGGCTAAACTAATAAAAATCACAAATAAGTCTATTATGAAAGAAGAACGCAGTTGAGATATTTGTGAAAAATAAACAATAACAAGTAATTTTGTAAACCCTGATAAGATAAAAAATGCTTATTATTAGATGTTTAATTTGGTTTAGAGTCATTAGTGCTTTGTTTCTGCAACAAAGGTAAAATTTGTAGACTTAAAATTAACTTATTGTTTTTTCTTAAACGCTTTAAAGAATTTTAATAGTTCTTTAACGCTAAATGCTAAAATATTACTTCCGTCGAATCGAAAGAATGTCAGTAACCCAGTAGTAACCTTGTTTCTAAGTTTTTATGTTAGATCAAAAATTAGTAGGTCACATAAAACTACAAGATAATCAAAACACAACACAGTAAGTTGTAAATAATATGGCAACAATATTATTATAACGACAGATAAACATACTTATGTAGGTACATATCTGTAATTTGTATGTATGCCCGTATATACGTACATACGCTGTGGAATGCGATCTATACGTATACACGGCCGTCTATACATATTTATACAGCGGAATCGTAAATAGATTGAATGGGTATGTACCTACCTACTTTTTGCTTACATTGCCAGTTCGTTTCACAGTCTCCGCACCGTACATAGCATCAGTCAGTCGGCACTAGTAGACCATGTAATGTAAACATTAGATGGTCGAGGAATGCATTTAGACAGTAGGTGCTGGTAGTGAATATTATCATGTGCGGTGATAACGTGGCTGCGAGTCGGCGGGGTTTAGTCGGCGACGCGGGGTCGCGTGGTGCGGTCGCGTGTATCGTTCCTATCGCTCGAGTGACGTACGGAACCGCTTCGTGTGTTCGCGCTCGCGTACGCGCCGCATTCCATCGTGGGGGCCCTTCGCCGCTATTGGCCGATCCCGCGTGACGTCACACCTCGTAATGAGGTATTCAACATGGCCGTGTAGCTAGTTCGCGAGTGTGCTTCGTTACTCGTTTGAATGGATTTAATCAGTGAAATATGCCAAGGAGACGAAACGGTGAGATACCCTTGCCCGACGGATGGGATTACGCGAGGGACTTTGACGGAAAACTGTATTTCATCGATCACAACAGTAGAAAAACGACGTGGATCGACCCGCGAGACAGGTAAGTTTTCCAAAGAGAAGTGTTAACCCGTAAGAGCCCCATGTCAAAACTTTACATTCCAATGCGATTTCTAATGTTTTCTGATTGAATTTGAGTGTTGTGGCCGTAAATATCGGGAGTGCTCGTGATATAGTTGGTTCTGTTGAAGTTACAAGTGTTAAACATAACTTTAAAATCAAATAAATCGTGAAAAACAAACTGTTCCTTCGCCGCGACTCTGCTGCTCTCTGGTGGTAAGAATGCGAGTTAACCTCGATTTCACACGACATTCCACTATTTAGTGACAACAAATGAGCTAAACACAAATTATGGTTATCATTTGTTATCCTTTGGAATGTGTTCTGTGGTCTTGTTTTTATATGGATTCGTATTTGGTGAGCGGAGCAGTCGGTACGCGACTAATGAGGCCACGGAACTGGTTCATAGCAATGTTAGTGGCTGAACTGGCGCAGAAATAATTCGATGAAGCGTTTATGTGTTAAGAATGAATGTGGCATGTTGTCTAGATGGTGGTGCGGTCGGTGGTTTCGTAAGGTGCGCGTGTGTGTATGGTGCCGATGCGTGGAGAACGCGGTGGGAGATGGAATGCAATGCATAGGCAAGTTGCGCGGTGTGAATGACAGGCCGTAGAATGCGGCCCGGGCCTGCGGCGATGGTCGCGCCTTTCTAAAGCGGCGCACTCCCCCTCCCCGCCGCCCCGCGTCTCCCCACACCCCCCTTCACCACCTCAGCAAGCTGCAGGTGCTGCACAACACATCCCTATTAAATACCGATCATGTCTCTAGCCGTATCTATTTACCATAGTTAAACCGACACCTGCACCATTGTTTTAAAAGTTAACCTTAAAAACTGTACACCTGCACTTGAAAATGCATGGTTACAGTTAAAACCAGCCAATTATCACTTTGGTGATGCTAAACGGCGTAACAATTAGCGGTAGTGATGCCTGTACCATTACGAAAATGAGACATCCTAAAAGGCTAAACGTCAGTTTCTAATGGTGTTGTATAACGGGCTAATAAGATTTACTATAAAGTTTGTGGTATAAAAACAAAATACCGTTAAGTGTTTTGCAGATTTATAACATAAAATGCAGTTTAATTGCAAATGAACTTACAACGTCAAGTTGCAAATGGACACTCAACGCAGACTTCTGAAGTTAAAGATTAAAACAGGACGAATTAATACAATTTTGCGTTTCATTTCAGACTTATAGTCGCACAGAGGAATCTCGGTAATATTTAATTTTATAACCGACTTAAGTATTGAACAAATACTGCATAAAATGCGAATGTGGATTAAATTGATTCAAGTTAAGAAGGCACATGAGAATCTGGTCCCGGTACATTGACACCACAATAAAATTCGCTGCTGACACAGGAAACATAAAGTGGTATTTTTATTGAACCTTTTGGCAAACTGCATTCCATACTGTCGTCTTTACAATATGATATTTGAGACGTGGTAACCAACTGGCACTCCAAAACATACGACGATGTGACTTTTCTGTTTGCAGTTCTTCGTTATCATTATTTGCATGATAACCGAACCAACCTACAGTAAAGTAAAAATGAGTAATGGAAAGAACAACATCCAAAAACTTGAATGATTGTTACTGAAAGTTTTGGAGTTAATTGGGGTCAAAGAGCTACTATCGCAAAATTGCTCTTGGAACATTGTTTTGAAAGAATCAAATGGATAGTAAAAGAGCAACGGCAGTCAAAATTGACCTAGAATTTGGTGTGTGGAGCGGAGGTACCGCGGATGTCACTCCAACGTCGACATCTACTTGTGCGAAACGCGCACACAATAAACCGAGCCACTAAGCCAATTTATGAATGCTAAAAATAACCCGGCCACGTCTCGGGCGCATACGACGCTATTAACCTTATACGGAACCTAAACGTTGTACTATGAAAAATGTGCACTCCGTCACTGCCTTTGGCAGAATGCAATTATTTACCTACCATAAGAATGTTGTCAGTTTTGTAGACCTGCTTTTTTACATGCAGATGTAATGGTCTCATTTTGACGACGAGAGATCGCCGTTTATAACGAAAAATATTTGCCCTTGAATTTCAATATATATGGCTGTTTTAACAAGATAAAGATCTTTATGGTGTCGTTGGGCGCTGAGACTATACATTTACGGTAATAAGTGGCTTCTCAAATGCTTCTGTAACGAGACGTTGCGTGCGAATGAGCATTTTGCGGTTTTCGCAGATCTCAAAGGCAAGTGCGATACGTAACTAGATGAGCGGCATAAATAGTTATGAAAAAGCTAAACTACATAGAAGTGTTCGACAGCTACGCATTGTGAACTGAGGAAAAACTACTCATTGTGTCTTTAAGTAAGGAAGCGGTGAAAACAATGATAGCGTCGATTAACAAGCGAATGGGAACTTATACTTGTGTTCGCCGGTGTTTATTACTTTAATTGTATCGGTTGAATGCAGTTTCACTAAGCCAGTACATTGTTCTACTGCATACCAGAGTGTTGCGTTCAGTTGATCGTTAATGCATAATTCTATGTTGCGAGTGAAATCTGCGTTAACTGTCTATGCGTTCTTGCCTAGGTACAGGCAAATTGTATGTGGGAAATACAAGGATGCTCGCGTTGGAATGTTTAAATGCGATTTGCAAGTCTGCGGTTGAGTAGCTGGTGGCAAGATGGCTAATTTTATAATGTAATTGTTCCTTATACGCCCGACTTTGTTGAAGAAACAATGGTTCCTACTTCAAGATACGGCTCTAATCCTTGAATTACAAAAGCTACTGCAATATCTTCTTTAATGTTTCCATGGTTTATAGAAACCTCCATCTCATCTAAACAGTTTTTCTAAAGTGAGATTTAATGTATAAAATCAATCGTGTTTAACGAAGGTATCTTCACAAGATTGTGTAACCCAAGTATGTGCTTCCCACGCACTGCACAAGTTCTGAGCTCCCTCATGCGTAACGACGAAGGGGCTGGGCATTTTACAACGTTTCTTGACTTTAATCGACTGCGTTTTAAATAGGTTTATTGGTTCACTTTTGAACCTATTCAAATTGATTAGGTGCAAGAAATGTATGTATATATTGCAAAGAAGATTTACAAAACATTTGTTCGAGTGTGTACCGCAGGGTGCGGCGCGTGGCGGCGAACGGACGCGAAATAGCGTACAACATTGTTTATTCTACGCATTCCTCTCAGATAAATATGTCCTTGGCGATTTTATACACCCAGACGCGCGTCGACACCGCCGCCGCCGACACCGGCTACACTGCACATTTATTTTGATTCCAACAACTAATAAGACGAATGGTCGTTAAAAAGTCTAGAATCTCGACGCGCCAAACCAATGTAGAGACACTTCTATATCCAATTAATTTATTAACACCTGACATCCAAAGAAATTGTAAAGATATATTTCTAATTATGGAAATATACAATCAATCGTCGACTCTTCGTCCTGATATTGTCTGATGTATTGTAATTTGTTTCGAAGGCGAAGCGAAATCCGTTTAGCAGTTATCGTTATTATAACGAAAATGTGTTTAAAATCACGCTTGTTTAAAAGTTATCTATGTGAGTATGCGATAAAAGCTGTTCTGCTCTCGTTTCTAATCAAAATTGGCATTCCTCTCTTATCTATATTATGCCGTCATAACGCAGTTGTTTACCTACTTGTAACGACTTTTTTCAATGTTGTGCACATCTATTTTAATTTTCGTATCTTCACACTGTTACACCTTTTGTTTAGTTATATCATTGGGAACTTTATAAATGGTTTAACGTGTATTTGTATCGGTCGCCCCATAACTTCATGAAGTTAGCATAAGCAATAATAAACTTGCAAAATATGGTGTGTCGACATAGCGGGCCTCAGAATGGTCGGATGGAATTTCTGCGTGTTTGTCCCTCCATATAGGGAGTGATAAATTGACGATAGTCGTCGCTCATAAAATTGTGTAACTATTTGCTTGATTTGCATAAGAGTGTTTGATTAGCTATCGGAGGACGCCCAGACGTCGTCGGCTTAAGAATGTTGCCTATTTAATATTTCCTCTATAAACTTTTGGGACGAATTAATGTCCACAGTAAAATGTACGATACCAATCTGTCGAATGATGGAACGAAACCGATACTTTACCGCTATTCGACTTAAAAACGTCTAATAAAAATTAATATCGTTATTTACGGGCGTATTCATTAAAGAAAGTCTTTTTTTTATGGGAAAGTAATTAACGACGCACTTAATAAGGTGACTGATGGTGTAGGTATTGATGTTCATCTGTAATTTTTGTTGATGATGGTTCTTATGAGTTTAATTCATATAGTAAGTAATTCCGATATTTAAAATATACTAGATTACGGCGATCGTAAAGTTCACTAACATTCACATTCTCTGCAATAACTGAGATAGATATAAATCAAGGTTTTGATATACTATGATCTAAAACTTATGCAAATTTGAGCAGGTGTTCTTTCGTTTAATTCATTCCAATTTATTTGCTCTCAAATTATATGGTTTATATCTGTACATTTCGTATATCCTATTGCTAAAGTTAATACCGTGAATGGTTTAATTTTTAGGTGTCCATAAATAGAGGCACAGTGAGGCGAACTGGCACAAATCCTTGATTTTGAATAAATTGTTGACGACCCGCCGTTTGGGCGTGGGCGAAATATGCGACAACAGATAAACAATTTTCTCATTCCAATATGTACCTTGTTCCTTAGCAATACTAAGCTGTTTGGGTTTGTGAATTCTAAAATGATCGTAAGCGGTGTGGTATGCGAAAACACCTGTATTTAATAGCGATTAGGTGATAGTGTTGTTTGCGGCGATGGATTGTGTTTACAGTATATTCATTTGGTAACTTTTCCACATTTGTATTTGTAAAAGAAGCTGCTCCTTTGCCTTTACCTTTAATACAGTTTTATTAATTTATTTGATCATGCTTCAAATCCTTTACTAGTGGTTTCCCATAGTCTGCCATGCAAACTGTGAATTATTTTACTGTTTGTCAACGCTTCGTTTCCGCTGTTTTCCATTTGCAATGGATGCTTCTAGTCGCCCTCATGCATTTACAATGCTGAATACATTTTCCTGCTGCATTGTAGTATTACCAACGAAATTGGCAACAGTGTGTAGCAGTAAAAATCGCAAATATTTCCCCGACCCCATTCCACGCGGTCGATCATTCACGAAACAATGGAGCGAGGAATTTTGTTCCTCAACAAACATTCGCAGAAGCCCGGCGCCCCCCATTCATTGGCGATGCGTTCGCGCACATTGATATCTGCTTGTTTGGCCTCTGTTTAATCCATACTTTCCGGTCTTGACACCGCTCTAATAACAACGATATGTGAATGGAGCCGCTTTGGTGCCATTCCTACCTAATGTTTGACTTTCTACCGCTGGGAAAGTATCATTTGTGCAGTCGTGAAGTTGCCGGCAAACATCGTTACAAGCCATTAGCAACATTTCTGCCATACTTCGAGGGCGGTATTCGAAGTTGCAACGAGCAACTGCTTGTGATTGCTTTTCTACATTCTGTAACTATTGCATATTTGCATAATGAGAAGATTTGAATGCCACAGATATCGTCAAAATTGGTGTGTGTGTTGTGTATGTTTTCTCAATATTAGAAATACCCTTCTGCGTTATGTACATATCTGAATATTAAAACCGGTTAGTCAAGTCGATGAATGGGTAGTTTTTATAACATTCGCTTAATTAATTAGCATGCATCGTTAAAAATAACAAAAATACAATAATAAATTACGACGATCATAAAGTTTTGTTCCTGCGAATTAGAGTACTAGCTGATTTACTACGACAATTTTTACAACGTCGTGTCCGAGTTGTGCCGAGATTTATAGCGTTTAATCTCCTTCATCAGACTGTAGGTACTTATTACTCAAACAAGCAGCAGAATGGGAGTGACCACAATGCAATATCAATTAGAAATTCCTGAGTCTCGGCGATATTATAAGCGGGCGGCGGATAATTCGTCATTCTGTATAGACATTATTTAGACTAGGTATCGTATTATCGAATGTTTGTGAGCGGAGTCGTGATACTCATGATATTGTGTCGCACGCGCTGCTTGGCGGCGTGACGAAGGCGGCTGGTATGCGGCGTGATTCAAACGGAAACCCTATATATTCAGTGTTTATGCAACCCGCTGTCCGTCCGTCCGTCACTTCTACAGACAGCATGCAACATTGAATTGTATAAATTACGTTCGATGTGCGAGTTTATTTTGACTATACTTCAAATTATTTCAAATAGTAGACAAAAAATAATAGAAAACAACCTCATAATGACAGCTTTCAACTTCCTTACTTGAAATATTGCTAATGAAGCTCGTTATTCATTAAAATAAGAAGAAGGATTTCGAGATTTCAAAGGCAGTTAGTGTCAAGAGAGCCTTATTATTCAGATCGGAGCACTTAATATGTGTATATTCTCAAGTCTCTCAAGACGAGCATGAGACCTTGGAGGGAATGACGTGACGTGCGTTTCAACAACACAGTTAACACTAGGCGTTGGAATGTCCGTTTGTCAATGATCGAATAACGTATGACGTCATAGCGTCACATTAGCCTGCTGCGTTTACCATCAATACATAATTACCACTTTCGAACGATTGCTGAGGCAATTTGGTGGATAAATTTGGTGATTGGTCGTGACGCAAGATGCGAACAATGTTTATATGTGTGGTTACTTTAATGTATGGTTCGGTTCAGATATAAATTTTATATTCACGCATTGGATCATCCGGTCGGCATGCTTCGACGAATTAATTGCAAGTTGTGTTTAATTCGATTATAACGTAGTACGAATGTGTCAGGCGAACGGAATGCGAGAGGAAATCACGTTGACCCCTAACACGACGCCTTTTTTGGCCATTGGAAGGTTTGTAATCTTCCTGTCCGTGAGTATATTTCAACAGTACATGAGGATTTATTTAAATAAGCACATAGGATACGTGACATCACGTCGTCGGAATTTACTTATAACTTTGTAAGGAACAGGTTATTCACCTAACATTATTATCCTTAGCCGTGTCTACTGACACAGTTTCATATGACAGATTATCTTACGGACTAAAATCTAAGTAGGGCAATGCCCTCTTGGAGTAAAGGAGTAAAAAAATCGAGATTGTTCCGAAGCCCAAGGAATGTGCATTAAACGGGCCATCCGGATTAAAATATTTCCCTGGCGGTATTTATAGAGCATTAGTAGGTGTGCGTGTTCGTCTGTCGGTCGGTCGATATGTGTGAGACAGCATGGCACCGCCTCCCACCAGACGTGCCCCAAGTTTGTCGTAATCCAGGATTTGGTCATTGGACTTTCGAAATGATACTCGGATAACACATGACTAATAGTCTAATCATTTAGATTTACGGTGAGCCTCTTGGTTCTTTGGCGTGTTGGGAAGACATTAACGAGATTTGGCTGATATATTGTTTTGAAATAACGTTTGAATTTTAAGAATATAGGAGCTTGGTAGAGGTTTTACACCTGCATTGGCGTTAAAATCTGCAGGGGCATGTAACTAAATAGTCCAAAGCGGGCAGCAACCTTCGTGTTTCTATTTGTGGCTGCTGAACGGCGGTACATTGGCCTTCTCCCGCGCTATTTTCCAATGAGACTGTGATGCACTGGCATATCGCACGGCATAGCTCGCGGATTTATTCGCATCGATTACGCGATACAGCTGTGTGTGAACTCAATTCTCTTGCGAACTGTATTATATGTGAAAACTTGTACAGAGATTGAGGTAAAGTAGAACAAATTATATAATTGTGAGTCGGACGCGATTGCAAAAAATAGAGGACAATGTTTTTCTTATTCAAAATATTATGTACAATTGTTTATATGCTTTATGCATTCTTACTACAATGTTGTAGCAACTAACTGATGTAAAATTGTAATTTAATAGACCCTAATTGCTTCATCTATTAAAAAGCAAAACAAAACATTTAGAATTTTAATTGCTTCCACATTTGTTGACTGATCGTTATGAAGTTCACTGTAGCGATTAATATACATATATATGTATATCTTTTATACAATTTTTAGGTTAATGTATGTATGTATACACAATGGAATTTAGTAGATATGTTTAAATCTAATCTATATCCAACTGGTCGTCTAGAAGACTAAAAGAGAGAGACATTGAGAGCTTTTGGCTCTTGAAAACCCGAAAGTAAGAATAGGTAGTCATTTTTATTGAATTACTGGTTCTTTAATGACTAGCTTGAACTTAGCGCTCAAGACAGGTAGCCGAATTCTAACACATCTCGATAGATGGCGTGATTTTCAAATATTACTTAAAACTAAGTTTTTGTTTTGCTAAAACTTTTCTTTAGTTATAGTTTTTATATGCTAGGCAATTGCTTCCGATATTGTTGGAATTTCATTCAAGATAATTATGAACTGTGAAATCTTATCTAGGAAGATTGCGTTAATACTTCTATTTCTATCTACAACCTGAATGTAACAATACTATCATTATCTTTGATAAGTTTTTACCAATACTTTCTGAGGAATGCGACCTTATGCTGTGTAATAAAATAGTTGCTTGCTAACCTATCGTATTAAATCTCGGTAAGGTCTTTGCGGATTTTCTGACACAGAACTAGAAACAATTAAATGTTTATCTATTATAGCACCAATAATTCTGTCGCAGAGGTATTTGATTGGAGTCAGTGTTTCGTTTACGTGGGCGCGACGCGTGTGTGTGAAAGTGTGCCTGTGTGTGCGGCTAGGGATTCCGTGACACGGGTCACCGTTTCCGAGAACTCGACTCGTCTTGACGTCCCGCTGACAGGACTGGTTTTGCCGTTCTCCCATAACGCAGCAACATTGTTTCTCTATTTGTCTCGCTCACTTTTACTACTCTTGTATCTCCTTCTTGCTCCCACACCGATGCATTGGATGCGCACACGCACGCGCCCTCTATCCCCTCACCTCGATAAGAGTGATCGTGTTTTGAAATGGACGCCGCATTCGGTAGCTGTGCGGAAGGAGTAACGAATTTCCATTGAAGATTTACCCCTCTCAACTTTGTCTCAACAAATTGTTACAACAAAAATAAAGGATTTAAGTATACTTAGCGTTTTTGTAACGGTTGATTTTTAGACAAATAATTTTAAAATAATATTTTATGCTTTGAGTGTTCATGAATGTTTGTACAAATTAAAATATTTATTAAATTGAGCTGTAAGGTGTTTATTATAATTCCATGTGAATATAACCTTACACGAAGTTATACGCACTCATTAAACAGCCTTTACTTGATTGCTTACTGTAAAACAACCAGCAAACGGTAAAACAGAATCACGCGAACATCGAAAACGTCGATTTCAAAAGTTGCACGTACACCGAACTGGACATAAACGTGGCCAATTAACCGAAGAATCTTATTTAATAACCGACTACCGTATAAACGCCATATTAAAAGTCACGAAAACCGTTAAGTGGGATGCGTATGAGACGCGGCGTTCGGTTGATTTCGTCACTATCGGAAATGCGAGTGTGTCCGCTTTTTGTTGGTGAACTGGTTGTACATGAATCATGATCGAAATTGTAGCAGCAGTGGAGCAGGTCGGCGGCGCCAGCGCACCACGCCCTGCGCGCCAGCTCCCGGGCACCCGCATCGCCCATCATTAATTATTCTCATGCCACAACCTGCCTGTATTATCTGCACGCCTAGGCACAACTTGAATCTAGAAACTTGCACCTGTTTTTTGTTCGATACTATGTTTTATCTATAATTCCATCGCGCTCGTAACATTACATTTTGAATCAGAAAATCTTTAATGTAAAATATATTCTCGCTTTTAATACTCATGGCGATTTCTTCGTCCTATATAATGCAGCAATTCGTAACCTAATTGCCTCTATTTTGAACGATGTGATTGACTAACGAGGTGCTATTTCGACTGGTATAAATCCAATGATATTGACCGCGTCCTCTTGATCCCGTAACTTCTAAATTGATTGAAGGCTAAACGATTTGAACGGTCTGGTGATTAATCTATTTTCGAACTGGTAGCTCTTAAAGACATAAGATATCGGTGTCGAATTTTTGTGAGACGTCTAAAACAAAATTGGTTGGTTTAAAGGAGGCCAGTTGCATGTTTACACACAGAGTAAATACGGAATCGTTCCAACCAGTCCACGTTACCGAATGGCCAGTGAAATTATCCAGTCGAAAGATTCGAAATAATAACTGGAGCTTATTATTATTTTACCTTAATGATAGTTATAGAAGCGCAGTAATAGGCTCGCCCCTGTTCGTGGGAAGAACGCTGATGTAAGGCCTTCTATGGGAAGCTTCTTTTTTTGTTTTGTACTTACTCGACTTTTCATAAGCGTGTTTGAGTTTTAAAATTAAGTTCTGTTTTTAATAAAAGTTAAGTTTTTTAGGTTGATTATTGTTCTAGTTAAGAAGCTTTCGTCAACAACTTGTGTTTAACTCAATTTAATATCAGAACATGATATAGAAGCAACTAATATAACATCAGATTAATTTCTTTGCGCCACAAAAACTACTCGTCAATAATCTATTCCAATATCACAAGAAAACGTTCCTAACTAGCCTCAATTCTAGGATCACAGTACACAAGCGTTTCCTAGACTCAACAAAAAACGTTTATTGTTCCAGATATACTAAGCCACAGACATTCGCGGACTGCATTGGCAATGAGCTGCCTCTTGGATGGGAGGAGGCCTACGATCCACAGATTGGACGTTATTACATCAATCATGTCAATCGTGAGTAACACCTCTTGTTTTATTTGACAGTTTTTCCAACAAAACAGATCCCTAATCTCTTCTCAGTATTCTCTTAAGTAACATGTGTTTTGAATATTGAGATTAATCGCCTATAAGTATAACATGTTAAACTAAAACACCAACTATATTGTTATAAAGTTTTGTCATTTGGGAGAGTTCATTGCATACTAATAAGAAAGTATTTTTAGACATTGACAAAATCTTAAAAACCAGTTGTATTGGTAGCATGTCTATCGAATTTTGGCCCGAGAAATTTACCTATATCAAGATTAGCATACTGAGTAGAAATAGTGAGCCTGTATTAACAATGCAATAATTCATTTTAGCACAATGAATTGTTTGTACCGGTTACAACAGGCTAACTCTTATTTATTATCCCCTGGATTATTCAGTATGTCGAGTGAAAAATATACTACGCGGGGGGCTTATGAAGTACCACGGTGCTTTAGTTATTCCCTATGAATTATTGAACAGGTTGATTCATGTCTAGCCTATAGAATGTTGCGACTGTTGCGGCCACCATCTTGAATTCGATATTTGAAATCGAAATGCGCAAGAGTTTTAACGTCACACTACGAAAAATAGATGGCGTTGCGCGTATGTTGGGATGCACGTCCGTGCAGTCGTGACTCGTGGATATAATATGTTTTTATGTGAATCCTTAGATTATTCTATGGCGGAGCACTAAATAAGTCGTGTTATGAATGGAATGCTTACGTATCGTTTATTTACGCAAATGTATCTTCGTGAGTCGTATTGAATTGATTAGTCGTTGCATAGATATTGCTTTGCTACCGTGTAATCTCAAATGCAGATAAAATAAACGTGTTGTTTTGAATTTTTAATACATTTCTATTAAGCGTAATGCCCAGTATGAATATTATGAATAAAGAGTTCCTGAGAATAAAATTTAAACTACTTAACATAACCCATAGTTACTGTGAATATTTTATACACGAACTTTTCAAAATGCATGAAGTCATGGCCCAAAAACCTTGGCATCTATTGCCAAGGTTCTATAAAAAAATGGCAAAAGTACGTAATATTTCTGCAGATATAACTTTACCATATATCGTTCCGCCTTTTACAGCAATGCTGAGGACATACTAAAACAAGGCTCGGCAATGTCAAACAAATAAGATAGTCAGAGTCACATTTACAACAGTAAATTATTCCTAAAGAAGCAACTTAAATCCAGCTTATAAATGACTTCTAACAGGCTTTATGGCGACTGTCAAAAACTTTCAACACTACAATATAGTTATCTATCTACACGACGCTATAAAAGGTAAAAAGGCAATAATGACTGCGTTCTAAGATGGAAAACGCGCGATATCTGACGACCCGCGAACACCCGATAACGGTCTGCGCAAACGCACACTACATTTTCGCACGACGCTCACGCATTCTTATGCATTATTTATGAAGACCGTAGAACTTTTCCGCCATTTTCTTACTTTTTTTTTGAGACCACCCATCAACTCTTGCTGATCGGATCGGCTTTTGATCGTAGCTTGTTAGTTTTTATGTTTTTTCGGTGTTAATTTCTGAGGAGTCGCCTCACTCGCTGCAATATTCTACAGTAATGGTGGGTAGCGTTGTGAATTTACGAGACGACGAAGAAAGACCGTTTCATTCGCATGAAAAACTCTAAAATGTTATGTCATCTAATTTTCCACGGACGTCAATACTACTCTTACTACGTTAGTCGAGATGAAAGTACGTCATGTGATATTAATCAATGTTATTATGAATTAATAGGTATGAATGCAGCAATTATTGTTTAAGTACAGTCTGCGACGTAACTTATCAACAATGTTTATTCTGATAAGATTACAAATATTTTTGATACGATTCTCCGAATTTTTGTGACTACCTCACGTTTTTTGAAGGAAACAGAATGTCTACAACTCTTTTTTTTATAGACGCATTGTCGCGACTGGATCTGGAAAGCAGAATTTCTTGATAGATTTTACTTTTATGATTAGGTAGCTGATCTGTCTAATTATTTACCCTGAAGGTATATACTACACGACCAACGTTTCCATATTAATTGAATTTCATGTTGATTGGAATAACACAAAGTAACTTTGTCTTACGAGAAACAATATTGACTTTTCGAAAATAAACATTGCACTGAAACCTGCAACAATAAATATTTGCTTTAAAATCTGGGTTTTCGCATCACTGACGCGTACTAAAATTAATCTGAAACATTTGTAGAGTAACAATTTAGAACTGCGTGCTGCCATCTATGTTCTCGATTGTAAAACGTGTGTATATTCCAGCAAATAAATTCACTGGGCTCATTAAAAGTATTTGCTGGGCAATGTTACACGATCTAGAATATTTGTCTTTAGCTAATTTATACATAGGCATTCAGAACAAATTATGCAAAAGAATTCAAATAGGTTTCATTAGTGATCCTATCACAAGAGACAAACAGGCTTGCGCGCTTTTTAAATGAAAAACGATTTGAATAACATTGTACATTTTTGTCATTAGGTACTTAAACTGATTAAAGTTTATATATTTTAATTAAATTTAATAGTGTTTGGAGGAAATTGAATGTTTATTTAGTGTGTTGTGGTATAGGGTGCAGTTCTCATAAGTTATAGCCTACGTGCGTCTGTGCAACTATGCGTCACATTTACTATTATGTCGTTGCAGGGTTGCTATCTTGACGATGTACGAGTATGTTCCATTCATTTTATTGGTTAAACAATTTCTATATACAGTACAAAAATTGCGATGCGTAATGACAATTCAAGTGAAATACCACAGCTTCAGAGATAAGTCAAGGCAATTGAACAGAATTTATTAATATAACAGTTTCAATTATATTTTCCTGTGACTCATATTATAATTTGCACCAGTGAAAACTACAATATTATATTCATGGAATTATTGACTAACTTTTGTGTGAATACTTAGATTTTACTTGACCAAGTAAAAATACAGTCACTACATTCAACTCTCGTGCAAAAATAACTCTAAAAACGCTTTGTATATTCATAAATTCCTGCACAGTAGCCCTACGGTGTCCATTTGCAATATTCAATACAAAATGCAAATGACTCCCAACTCGTTTGTGGTACCTATGGTGTTTTACGCGTGTAGATGGCTTGATAGCTTACCCATACCATCGACGCCATCGCATAAATCCTACTCAATGTTAATTGATAATTAAAAATATTTATTTGATTGTATTTTATTAGGTTCTACTGTGTTACTCATTTTAAGATTCTCTTCTATTGCCTTTTAATGTTTGATTTTAATTATGACGGTTGGTTCGTTTACTGTTTGTGTAATTTCAATGCTATTATTATTTATAGTCTTCAGAATCTTTAAGTCTATATCTATACAATGAACTATCAAAAAGATTATTTCCAGGATGAAATGAATTCTTTGTCGACTTCCATTTATAAATTCATAACATATGTACAGGGTGTAAGAGACAGGTTTCTCCTAACTTTAAGAGCTTGCTGAGTAGACAAAATTGAACAACCTTCCACTAGATGTTTTTGTGGAAATTCTCCATGCTAAAATATAAACTTGATTAAACAGTTTGTATAGAGACACCTATTTTTTTCAATAAAATACTTATTTTGGAACTTCAAATCGAATATTAGGATTTATCAGTTGAACCTCAAACTGCTTTTCATGATCAGCATATCCAAAGGAATTTACCGTACCATTACAGTTTTACAATATATGCCGATCGTAAAGGAATTCCTGATAAAACAGTAACACGTACAGAATTATATCTCCTAGATAGTTAAGCACGTCGCCATAACAGCGAATTACATTGGAAGTAGCGTAGTAAAACGGCTAAATAATGTGGTTAAATTAGATATGAAAATGCGCGACGTTACAAATGTTTCGCCCATCATTTAAAAGCTCATTTCTTGAAGAATGCCTTGCGGATAACATTATTCATCACTAACGTGGACCGTCGTTAGCGTAATAATGAAAATAAAAGCCAATCTACATCGAAGCTCCTCTAGCTATGCATTTTTCGCATTAAATGTATCGTTTAATGATTAAAAAGGTTCACGCTGCCCAGTTCATGTTTCCCAGTATTCAGATGGGAACTTGATGGCTTTCAATCAAATAATACGTCTTCTTTAGTCTTTACTTGCTTCGGATCTAGTGTTTTTTGGACAAACCGTGTCTTGAACATTTCTCCGTGAAATTTCTGCACAAAGCTTTAAGGTTCCTAGTTTATATTTCTAGAACCATATATATTTTGTGCCTGCGCTGTTAGATACTGTATGCGAGTCAATATAAATTCACTGGAATGTTAGAGCTTGCTAGAGAAAATTTCCTACACGCACACCGTATTAAAGCAACTAAATAATCCTGCTGAAGGCATACTGGTAAACAGATAATTCAAATCTTGCATTTAAAAACAAAGTTATTTTAATTTACTGTAAGTAAAGCATTGATTGCAAATAAAAGAGCAAAGCGAATGAGAAATAATTGACATTTAAGTAACATCCATAACCGAGACCGACCAAGATTATCACATGGAGATTATAGCATAAATAAAATAAATATTAACATTCAAAGACAAATTGGCAATGAAATAATCTTACAAGATCAGTAAAACATTGACACACTCATTAACGATCGTATCATAGTTGTCAATAGAAAAGGACAAGCAGAATAATGAAGTTAAAACTTGTTTAAAATGAGCGGTGCAATTAATTTTAATATTTTTCTAGTATTTAAGTCTTTGAACCTGGTGGTTTGCATACCTGTGTAAATATGCATATGTTACTTTGTTAATGCCTCCACCACTTTACATATTTAGTTTACAGCATCCATGTTCTTTATCAAGGTATGCGATCTCCCCCATACCTATTTTCTGCATAAGCCCGCAATATTTATACGCCTCATACCAGCTTTTATTTTACACCGCGCTGTGTTGAGAATTTCATTTGATACTTTGTGCTCGCTTTCTTGGTTAATTGGAATTGAGTAGTAGGGATTCAATTTTGATGCATTTAATATTATTTATACGTTACCACTGTGAGTGGTAGCGTCAGGACTTCATTTAAAATTGTAATTGAATTCCGCGATGTGTATGATAGAATTTTCATTGATTAATTATTTACTAATTATTCAACAATTGTGGCATCGCTTGCATTTGCATGTCTTTTTAGAGGAGTCACATAATTTATTGGTGCGTTAACTTCGTGAGGTTGAATATCAATAGTTTTGGCTGTGTGTGGTCAATTTCTACCGTCAAAAGAATCAAAGTCACGTGCTTCACTTGTTTATGGTCCTTCGGGTTTGATTTAACTTTGATATTGTTTATTATCGGTTTTCGAAAGGAGTTCTATGAATAATTAAGTGCGACGTGACTTTGATTTCTTTGTTCACACCTTAAAATGTTTGTAAATAGTAAAGTTTTCAAGACACGTTTTGTCTGTGTTTTTTCTCGCCAGACATGGAGTCGGATTTTATTAGTGACAGTTTATTTCATGTTTATATTAAAACATTTACGTTTCTATTACGTCTTTCTGCTTTGAGTTTTGATATCTACCAAACAACATTCGAATACTTATGAATAGTTTACTAACTTTAATCCTTATAGATCTGAAAGAATCATTAATCATAAGTTGCTTATTCGTTACCTATTTGATTAACCACTATCACTTAACCTTCATCGCGAACAGTAGCCAAATTACATAGCAATTTCGACGGCATTGTTTCTCTAATCTGATATAAAGTGAGTAACAATCTGCCTGTAGAATCGTTCCGGCCTTGTCGGGTTCAGAATTGAGAATAATAATTGAAAGATCGCCGCATGCGTACTTTGTATGTCACGCGGTCTGCGAATGATGGCGGAATGCAGCTGCCCGATGATGGTTGACTCTATGATTGGTTCCTGTCGCTATGTGCTTTGTGACTAAATGTGGATCATTTGCTTAGTGTAGGTCATTTTATTTGATACAGCTAGTAAGAGTAGTTATGTTTATTAAGATAATTTTATCACTCAAAGCAGATGACTAAAGCTCAGCAGCAAACAGTACCGTGCAACATGTTTGATCTCTGGTTTTTGTGATAAATACGGAATGGCAATAATCTGAAAAAAACTCAGTTATCAATACAGAATTGACTACCAAAAATACAGTCAACTTCGCAATCAGTTTTTCAGATAAACGACCGTGAATTTACAATCACGCCAAGCCTCGTACCAAATGTCACTATCGGCTGTAAAAGCGATCGCTATCAGTGTTTATTGAATGCCACCATTATCAAACACTACCTCGGTCTCGTCATTAATCGGCTGGTAATCGGCAGCCGTATCGCATAGTTTGACGATGAGTAAGAGGACCTTAATCTCGTTCGCATATTGGCTTGCGGTTACTGCTTATTTGTCCCAAGTAATTGAGCACAGAGAAATCAGATTTATTAAAATTTTGTGTTGAGTAAATTCTGATCAATAGGTCGAGATTTTCAAAGTAATAACTGCGTAAGATTAAGAAAAACAATATTGGGTAAGCCATAAAGTTTGACCTTTGGAAGTGTTGAATGACGTGACACAGAAAACGTAGATCTATCGTCAAATGTAGGCGTTCTTAAGAATAGTTAAAAATTAAAATTGTAAGACAGATTGAACGTACGAGTAATTGTATTATAGAAAGCTGATATAATGTTTAAAATTGTTACAGAGGTGACGCAGTTGGAAGACCCAAGGTTAGAATGGCTCAGCATTCAAGAAGCGATGCTGAGGGAGTACCTCCACACAGCACAGGAGGCTCTCGAGGTTAGTACGTTTTAGCATTCATCAGAGGATTATTTATAGCAATATCGATTGTAATGATGACATTTTCAATTGAAACTTCATGAAACATGCATAACTTTATCTAGGCTAAATACTAAATAGGTACATTAGCATAAAACAGCACATTTACCAAAATTTTGTGACAGTCTAGTTTGTCATCAATGTACTACGTGTGTGTATTGTATATACCTTAAAACACAACTTGCAATTCTTCAAATTTATTACCATTTATTCTGGTCTTTACATATTTTTAACTTAATCATACTTTGAGTTGCAAAAAAAAAATTTAACATCACTAGCGTGTGTATTTCCTTCGATAATTTGCCGTCCAGGTCTCAAAGCACTTACTTTGTATCGTATTAATGGTTTATCTTGGTTCATCAATCGATCAGTTTCATTTTAATGTGCTGATACGAAGGCAATGTTGTCGATAATTTCAACTTGACTTCATCGTCTATCGAGGGCAGCTGTTACTTATCGGACATCCATCGATAAACGCTTTAGCTTGTATCATTGGAGCAATGTCATTGGATTTAATTTTAACTCAATTAACTTATGCCGAAGGAAGCGCGGTCTCGCGATAAGTGGAAGGAGTGGCTCTTCATTTGAGCCAGAAGTCGGACAGAATAGGATAGCAAAAAAAAACTGATGACGTTGGTACTAGAAGGCTGAGAAATTGGCTCGCCTTTTTTGCTTTTGATGTAATCTTGGGGCTCACGATCAACGTGTGGTCAGTATACATTATCTGTTAATCGTGAAGATGTATTTAATTTAATTGTAATTATTCAACATCGCGAACTATAAGTGGATTTGTCACTCAGGTTCTCAGTATCTACGAGAAAACTGAATTTAATATGAAAAGCACAGTTGAGTACCATATAGTTCTGCCCACTCGCGGGGGAGGAGTATCTGTACATGAATACAATATATTGACAGCGGTGGGAATAGAAAACAGAATTAGCCTCGTTTTGTGTGTCATTTGGACTTTCTGTAGCGGTACACGACCATCAAGTTCATGGATTTAAATGTCATTTGGCATTACTGTGACCCTTTTTATGTGTATTCACCGTAACTTTACCTACTGTTGTTCGCTAACGCTAAACGCTCAATAACTTCCATCCCGCGTACCTTTTTGACTTTTAATGTAAAACGTAATCTTCGCCTAATATTATAGAGGCAAAAGTTTACATGTTTGATAAGGTAGACTATGTCCTGGAATAGGTACATATAGGATAATTATTATCCAAAGAATGTTTCTTTCGGATAATTTTCTACTTTCAAGTTTTCAATGAACCTTTCAAGAGTACTTTGATTCGAGTGTTTCCTGTAATGAGAGGTTGATGAATATAAAATTATTCAAGCACCGTATTCATGTGAATTTGTTATCTAGAGTGGAAACGTGATAATATCGCTCTACTGTCTATTATGCAAGTTAATAGTTAATGGCAATAAATACAATGTATATTGCCATTGTCAAAGGTTGAAGTCTTATCTCGGTCGAGAGACATATACGAATGCATAATATGTGTATTGAAATATACATTGTTGTTATACGAGTGAGTGTTATTAATTTAGACATAAACGAAAAGCGAATTGACAAGAAAAAAGATGTACCAGAAATGGATAATGTTATAATTGAAGAAATACCTATAGAATCAAAAACAAAGAATAAAAATCCCAAATAAAGGTGAACCTCATAATGAAAATGTGATGAAATTAAATGAAACTGGGCTATCCGTAATTTATGTGCTCAAAGGCATATTAAACACTCGTTTAGTGGCTTCTCCGGCAGATAACGATGGAATGCGATCGTGCGCTGATATAGAGATAAGAGATAAGTGGTTGCGGTATTGTTTCGAATTGAGCACGCAATGAGACGAGACTTGATGGATCAAAGTTCAGTCAGGAAGCGAAGTTGAACGCAATTCAGTGTTAATTTCTCATCGTTTGGGTTAAATAACTACGTGGGGTAAAAATATACTTGTCATTTAAGTTAGTGGAAAGTCAGTTTTTGAAATTTTTGCGCTTTAAAAGTTAACAGTACGTAAACCCAAATTGTGATTTTTGTGTACTGTTTGCTTGAAAGATTACTGAATAGTGAATACCTATCCATCATCCAAAGAAAACTACAATAATAGAATTTAAAAGTACCCAAGTTGACACACATGAAGGCTAAAGTCGTTTGTAGATCTAAGATCAATGATACTTAAATTAATAACGATAATATAAGGGTTTTACAAACAATTGCTAACCTGCACAATATTTATCGCGATTGTAATGACAAGCAAAGGTCAAAAACACTTCCTTACTTACTGATTGTAATTTTGATTATAACAACAAAATATTTTTTCGAGTCGTAATTAGGCTTTATTTATATTTCGCCGTTTAATTTCTGTGTCATTGCAACTGCATTTAAAATTCTTCATTATATGCCTGAATTAATTTCCAAATTATTGTGTGGACTTACATAAAGTTGTCTTGATTCCTATCTGGCATTTAAGGTTAAGAATTTCTGGCTTCAACTTTCTCGGGTTCGGCGTGAAATCAGAGAAAATGATAAAACCATATAGGAGGCCATTTGGAATAGTTTCCTGTTACCTATGAATACTAGGTTATGGTCTTCAAACATCTCACGTCCACATTCGCACTCCGAATACCGTTATCACGTCGAATCTGCATTCGTTTAGCGAGAACATAGGAACATACGTGATTTTAACTTCGCAATGTATTTTTGAGATGTTTATTTAGAATCGTGAGTCTCAAAAAAAAAAACTTAATCTAGAAAATATGTTTTTGGTTATTGCGTTCAGAATTAAATTTTCTAGATTCAAAAGGCGATGTAAATTATGGAGGATTTTGGATAATTAATTCAACTTTAAGAATTAGTTCCAATTAAACCGCGATTTTAAAAGGGACTCGAATATTCCAAATTACTTCATTTGAACTAATTAACAATACTTTAAACCAAATGCTACAACATGAAGGAAATGATATTTAAATTAACACAATTTCAACGAATGAGCCTTGATATTTAGCTCCAATTAGTTTGCTCTCAACTGTCAAAATACTGAGGCTGTTATGTCGAGACATTTCAGAATTTGCTACAACGTAGATAATTATAACTTTAAAAGGTGCGGAATGTTTTGTTTCTGCTATAGAATTCAATATATTTGAATAATTTCGGGTGTGTCCGAGTAAATTTTATATAACGCTCAAACTTCTTTATATAATCTCAATAATTTGTTCTCTGACAGTTTCGTATACGTCAAATACCTACCAATCATCACAGTAATTTCTAATAGGAATGCGACAGACGTCACAGTCGTTAGATAGACTAGCAGCAGTCATCAACGATAACCTTCATTCTGCCAATTGACGTCAATTGATTGATAACTCCGGTGCAAGTAAACAAAAAGATACATTAGAGTGATCAATTACTGTAACCCAAGACCTTAGACCTGCGCAAGCGCAAATTGATGTGGATCTGTTCGAAGTAGGGAGATTATAATGTACTCAGTCATTATTTTCATGTCTGCTAGATGCTTTCTGTCAAAATGTCGTACGGTTAATAGTTTTTCGATTACATACTCGTGTTAGATGAGCGATGTGGAATTTGTGTGCTACTTTTGTTTGGGCTTTGTTGCTTTCATTATTTTCTATTTACGAATGTTATGCTTTAATTTTTAGAGCCATATTTGTTTTGATTCTTTCCTCTTTCAGTTTCAATTCTGCAATTTTCACATGTTACCTAGAAACGATGACATCTGAGCTTCTAACATGACTCAATGTTTTCTAACAATAAAGTTATGTTGTAAAATAGTTTGTAGATATTCTATCTTGCTATAAAGCTCGCATAACACGTTTGCTTAGTCATAATACCAAGAAAATGGCATTCTAGCGTCATTTATGTAATCCCCACGTGTTTTGGTGCTCAAAAATATGTAAACAGTAGATGTCGTAAGATGAGTTGTGTCCGGAAGGGGTGAGCATACCTGAAGTAACGTATAATTGCCTATGGAGGTTGGGTAATTGTAATTTAAATACATCCTAATCTGAGGATATTAGTAATTTTGAAGAAAGGCGTCTCAAAGAGAAAATAATCAATATGAAAGCTTTTGCCATACGACGTACTTGTTAGGTTCTGTTCTACGGTTATGCTACTACATTAATCTCAAGTTTATTCACATTCTCGTAGGCACAGAAAATATCTGCCCAGGAAATTGTAACACACAACGGTATCTTTTCTCATAACTCTTCAAGCTATTAGGTTAAACAACCTGCATGAATCAGATGGTCAAACACGCTGTAAAAGCGAGCCACATCAGGATATAGTGGTCAAGGATTTATGATATTGCCGTCTTGGTCAGAGTTTGCTTAAGATTGTGATATCAACAGCAAAGCTTAGAATTTTTAGTGACTTTGACTGGACTGGAGAGAATGGCATTAACTAAATATAAATTAGTATAGATTTATGTCCCAAATACATTTGGTGTTTTAGGAAGGTACACTCGTTCTGTAACAGACATCAGCCGTTCAAAAAGTATCTAGGTTAACAACAAGTCCCCATAAGAAGAATACACCATAAGTCTGAATTAGGCCAGAAGAATGGAACAGTAAAAACGATAAACTTAATGAAGACCATAAAGATGAATGCTTTGGACCGACCAAACATCTTCTGCAATGGTCAAATATCTTTCTAACACGGTAACCACGAAATTGTAATACACGTTGCGTGCAAACACATCGAAGTGATCGGATATTGCGTTCCGATGCGTGAGTCAATCTTTCGATAGGCGCTCCAATTCTGCGTAGCGAGTTGTTCCGCGAATAGACGCGTGCGCAGGTTTTCACGTCTGTTTTAATTTTGGTGTAAAACATGAGTTTTCTTTTTGGGAATTGTTGGAAGAAATCAAGGTTAAGTTGGTGTATGTTTGAAGCGTAGCAAGCATCACTGAAGTATTAAAAAGATAGTAATAAAATATAATAAATAATGGGAAAGCTAATACCATAAGAGAAGTATAAACAATATTAAAAGATATGCATTTAAAAATATTAAAATTAATTTAAAAAATATAAAGCTGCACCAATAACCGAGAGTCTTTTATGACCTCATAAACGATCGACACATCGTAAATCGGTATCGACACTTGATGCTCCATTTCATACTTTTAAGATAACAAAGACATAAGCAGTAAAGTTGTGCATATTGTACGTTTTACGAGAGTTTTATCATAGCAGATAGCTGAACAGGCCATCAAAGTCACTTAGCTGTAGATAGGACACGTCTAGTCAAGTCGCAAATCGTCTTGGAGCTTTGAACCGATAATGCTAGTGGACTATAGCTTTTTGAAATAGGTTTGTTGTGTTTGTGGATTCCTTCGTATAAGTTTGTATTATGTCATATTCAGACTTGAGTTACAAACCGATCGCGACCTTGTGTGCTTAAACTTTACTTACTGAATTTCTTTTTCCGTTACAATTTCTAAATTATTTTTTAAATTCCTTTTCACAATGAAACAACTATTTTACATCCATCCTTTTTTAACGAAGTAGTTCGATTCTAACATGGCTGAGAGTATGCGAGTGGCATATAAAAATTCACCGACTTATCTCGAGTATAATAGTACAGAAGCCTCGCCACTATAGGGACGTGCAAGCATGTGCACACAATTAAAACAAAACACTTTACTACCAGACAGCATACGGTTCGAGCAAAAATAACCTCTATCAACTGAAGCATAAAGTTAATCTTAAAAAAATCGAACAGAAAGTTTAACTTTGCTCAATCGTATACATGCTCAAGTCTAGTATGGACGCGTTTGCGCAAAGAAGATGTGACTAGCACTACCCAAAGAGTTTAGCAATATGAATAAAATCGTGCTTACTAATTAGCAAATAAACTTTCGTATAGAATTCTAATTGGAACGTCGCCTACGTAACCTAGAAACAAGCTGTGATAATTGTTCTTGTTAAAGGTGATAAATAAAGTAACGGATTAATCTTTGTTATAAGCTTGATCGACGATTGTATTTTGTGCTCGATAAAAGGCCTTAATGAGAGCTAAGTGATGAAATCTACTCAATCGTGTACTGAGAAAGAGAACATTGCTTAGGGCTATGTATATTGCAAAACAACTAAGAAATATGAAGTTACATATTCCAAACTTGGTAGAGTTTTTAAAAACTAAAATTTAGGAAACATTTTAGAGAGCTCCAATTATTTTAGCTACAAAATCTGAAGTTTTCTTTCGAGTCCTGCATTCGCAGTATTTTTGCATACACTCCAGGTATTTCCGTCGTATCGTGCGATTACAGAATTAGATTTGGTCTATAAGACATCAGTCCTTCGCAGAAGCATAAAATTTCTCGTGTCGCTTCCTAGAACCTACTCATGCCACTAATTTTGTAACATGGAATGCGGTTGCGTGTGTTAAGGAAAAATGTATCACTCTTTTGGGAATTAATGTTTTAGGTAAATTACCAGCAGGTAGAATTATGTATATTTTTGCATGTTATTAATCAATTATTTTGATTTGAATTATATTGAGGTTTTACTATGGATATTTTCCGGATGTTTGTTATGTGATCTATCGTCCAACATACAAGGTTAGGTTTTGATTTTTATACTCTATATTTTTCAAAGTGTCGTATTCATTTTATACTACAAGGCAACGATATAGTCTTCAGAATGTCAACTACTTTTCTGCTTCCTTCCTACAATTATAATTATCTTGTCCCACCTAACCCTTTAAGCAGTTAATCTTATAGTAGGTAGCCAAAAATATTTCCGGGAAGGACCAGCCAGATTCGGCATGTTCTTCGAAGTGTGCGCATGCGCCACTGGTCGTGTGCCACTACGCTATCCGATTACAAAGGACTTTAACTTTGCAGGTGCTTATAAGAATTCGTAAGAAGTATTATTCATTGTTTCAAGTCCTATTAATCTAATTGTGACTGTTTGTTTCACTAATCACAAGTTTTCATTCGATTTTGAAGATAAGTAGTTTTTGTTTCTAGATGGGATATCGTCAATTATTTCTCCGGTCCCGCAGTTGGATGTGTATAACTAAAACACTACGTTGGTTTCTTTCAAACGATGGATCGTTTTTAGAAATTTAATAAATTATAAGGGCCTTGCAAAACTTATAGTAAAAACCATATTTACGACAACTTAAAGTCTTCTTGCAAGAAACTGCATGCCTAAAAGCCAGTTCTGATAAGCCTCACATAAAATGCTTCATCAAGATTTCTCAAAGTGAATACTAAAACACGTTTCCATATTAGGAGCTAAAGCATTCCTGTCTATTACAGCATTCCGGCTTAAACCGTAACAGGCCTATTGTTTTCATATCTCCACTTCAGTAATTCGATCATCCAGCGTCACTTTCGGTACCACCGTGATGTCACCTTTGTTTAGTATTACTCCAACAATAGAGCCCATATTTACTTTTTATCTTTGTCATTGTGATCATTGTAATGTATTTTTCTTTTAACCTATAACAGTATCATTAACTGTTGTCCGTTATCTTTTTTAGATGGAATGCCTTTGGTATGTTAATACAACATTGTTTAATTTAATCTTGGTGTGGAATGATGTGTAGATGGATGATATGAATTCCGTCCTATAGAATTTTATAACATATTTGATTGTCACAGAAACAACTGTTTGTTTTACATGTTCAACTTCATTTACAGTTTTGATTTCTTCATCTAGTTGTTCACTTCAATTACTTCGGTTAACATTGCTAAAAATCTTCCCTTTCTTGACGATCTTTATCAGCGAAATCAACATTACGAGTGGGTAGCAAAGTAACTTACTATTCAAAGCCCTTCTAATTGCCTTATTGAATAAAGATTTAGAGCCGAGAACAGCGTGAAGATTTGTCTAATTAATACAATTACATTCTCAAATGCAACTCCACGGATCTTTGTTCCCTATATTTACAAACTTTGCCATTCAACGAAGACTTCTCCTGGCTTCATTGTCAGCAGGCAACTGCAAATTCTGTTTAGCATTGCATTTATTCAAATGCTGAGCAGTAACAGACGCTAATACATATTTAATTGAGCACGCCCTGTACATTTAATGTGCGCCGTAACAATTGGTTATGGGGCTAACAGTTTTGAAATCGAATTTTCAAGAAAGGATTTTAAGCCATTTATTTTGACTGGATTTTGGAAGGTGAAAAGAAGTAACTTAGAAGAATTTTGAGTACTAGTTTTTATTGACTGTGTACTTAAAAATTACACACAAATTTTTATTTAGTTTTCATTAGATACAAAAGTGTGGATGTTTTAACACAAAATACTGCCAATTACTAAAACTGAGAGACTAAAATAATGCCAAAACTCACTTTAAACTCGAATCACGAACAAGAGCAGCAGAAATACAGCTCACCAGTTTTTATACGGAACCCTAAAAAGGGATAAGCATAATTTGTATTATTTTGATTGTGATGGTAGTAAATTGATGGTTGCTGCGAACGGTTATTATTTTTGACCCGGGTCGTTCCTGGAACCAAGGTCGACGTGGACCGAAGCCCCAGGCACCACAGATGAGGGGGAGGGGCAGCTTCCAGATCTTTTTTTTAACCATAGACAAGGTTGTTTTGATGTTTCGGAGGTTGAGAATACAGGTTTATGGTAGCTTTGTTTAATGAACTATAATGATATGGTTTGGAGTTAAAGGCATGTTTGGGTATAGTCTGATGTTGATGCCAGCGTACCAAAACCTGTTTTTCTATGAAATATTTGAGTATTCTAGTGAGTGTAGCTGACTTTTAAACTGAGTTGATAAACTACATAACGCCAATGTTTTTAAAGGAGGAACTCTTTAAATCCAAAACATGCCAATTTCTTGAACCTGCCTCAACGTTTTTGTCAAAAACACACATTACATAAAAGATGTCCGCTTTGCATTCTGTATAAGGCTCTTTCCTGTGCGAGGCACCTCTGTCCACATTCTCGGAAACGCCCGATTACGGTCATTATCATTACAAACTCACAAATGTCAACATACGTGGTTAATCTTGAAAGCAAGGCCCTAAAACAATGTCGGTGTCCTATTTTTTTGGCCTTAAATGTGTCAGAAATGGTTGTAAAGTAATTTTGGACTATTAACCTTTATCCTTTCTAAAAGTTAGAAGTACTCAACATTATGTAGCTTGATATATTTCATGAAATTTGTATGGATGTGTCATATTTAGCCATATGGCCCAACCTACACTTAGATTCCCTAAATAAACAGCTTCATGACTGTATTGGATTATAAACTGAGGATGAGCAACATGAAAAGATAAATGTTATGTAAACACAATACTATTTAACTGCGTAGCCACAGAAATATAAAATAACAGGAAACACTGACATTCCATAGGTACTCATCTTTGTCCAATGAGACAGAGTGGCTGTACATGAACTTTGATAAATTCTCTATTTATAACTTTCCTATTACAAGTCGGTATATGTATGTGTTTGAAGTCAATGATAGCATTAGCAATTAAATTACATATGTGCACTTAAAAGCTTTAGTATAAGAAATGAATCGTCACATCTATGCTTCTGAAAGAGCTGTGTGTGCTTCGCGAGTTTTTTTTTAATAAAAAAGAAACTATTGGGCCAGGGAAACAAATCAAGGCTCACATATATAAAGTCAACATATTTTATATCTTAGCCGGAGGCAGTGCTGCTGTTCAAAACCAAAATCGTAAAAGAAGCAGTAAAAGTTATAGGACCATGTTGAGAGAATACAATTCTATAGAGAAAAGTTACAAAGTTATTTTAACTGTCCAGGGCTGGAGTCTCTAAAGTAAGGGGTCTTAAATTGATATATTCAGTACTGGCTTCTGTCAGCGGCTTTGCCTGTATAAAGGTAGAAAAACATGTCAAGGGAACATTTTCTAGTTTACCCATTTGCCAAAATTATCCATTCAGCCATTTGAGTGTGAAGAAGTAACAAACATCATTCACACACACATAGAATCTTTCGCCTTTATAATGTTAGTGTGATATGATCACAGAAATCTTAATAATAAGGCCTTCTTATTAAGATTTCTGTGGATGTGATATATCTAAAAAATATTGCAAAATGATCCTTGTCTGGTATTCGATTCAAAATGTATGAAATTGCATAGGGCCGGTCGATCTGGTAACCGTTGTTGAAGGGCTAAATCATTAGTCAACGCTTTTCATAAATTAGTGGTAAAGTTGTAATAATTCATTACCCCTGTTTTTTCCAACTAACTTGGGGTTTCCAGTGTAGCCAGATGCGGCTGAATATCCGACTTTTACACGGGGTAACTGCCCACAACCCAGTTATTGGACAAAACAATAATTCATAAACAGCATAACAATAATTATTAGTATTAAAAGTACTTCTTTGTATACATTTTCCTCCAACATAAACGAGAGTACACCAACAAAACCATCACCCAACTCCATACCTGCATAACCGAGACGGGCAACGATTAAACTGAAGTGTGCACGGCAGCGGCCAAGACTCATCATTACACTAAATTTAAAACGAAACAAACCGTCCATAAATAATAGTTATGATACAGCCACCAGGTTACGCTGCAAGCAAAAAGTATGAGAGGAACGATGGAGGGCCGTGTGCGAGGTACACGGGCCGATGTGGCAAGCACTTTATTTTATCAGTCAAATGAAGGAAAATGTTTGTTGGAGATGGGAATTGTGACAAAGACTTTACTGAAGATAGAGAAATGTATTTCAAGACTGATGAATGTGATGATGAAACTAAAGGAAAATTATATTACGTTTATACATATAGAGATGATGAAATGAAGTTAGATATCTGGGATGAATTTTATGATTACAATGATGATTTAAGAAATAATGGACGTGATAAAAAGAAATGCACAAAACATTCGCAGCATGTTATGATGTTAAAATAATTTTAATAATATTGAAGCCACTGCTAAATTTCCTTTAGTTTCCATAAAATTGTCAACATCACAATCGGTATCATAAACAATTTAACCGTTGCGTGTAAGTAAATCACAAAACATTCTTTTGTTTTAAAACCAGAACTTTCGCGTTACCTCAGATTTCGAACGCAGCAGCAACAGATACACATCTTTGCTCCGACAGTTTTTTATTACCCCTACAATGTTGCCGGTGATAAACGACACAGTCGATAATTTATCAGAAGTATTGCTTTCAACCGAGGAATCCCAATCCGCATTCGATTTTGGGTTACGAAATATTTTAATTGAAAAAAGAAAACAGTAATGTTCGAGGTGCCAGGTAGCCATGTATGGTACTTTTGCTTTTTTATATAGTAATTAAAATTTTGATCAGAACAGTTTTTTAGATAAGTTTGTCTACGAAATTTGTTCTGAGGCCTTACCTTGCGAGCAAGAAAGAGGGATAGAGCATTAAAACCTAGATAGCTCCATTCCTTAGCGGGTCAGTTTGGGTCGTCAAATGGATCGCGTTTAGAGCTTGTGGTAGAGACTCTGAAATGTCTATTTTTACGTGATTCGGTTTATAATTGAATATGAAACTACTAGCAAGAAGTTCTCCACTTCTTTAGCACATGTTCCTGGACATAAGTTATGCCATGCCTTGTAAGAAAACTTTGGGTCGTAACTCAGACCTTCGAATGGCAAACAGTCACCAAGCTTGACATTTGATAAAGTTTGTACATCCTGTAAAGAAAACAAGCAGCAAGGCAATATAATACATTAATATGACACATAGGATACTTAATTTACTAAGGGGTAATCAGAGTCCCATGTCGTAACGGTTCGAACATACGATCAACCGGTTATAGGACTCACTACATTGGTCCTAATTGCAGAGTCTATTTCTAGCACAGGCAATTTTAGAGGTTTAAAAAAGAAAATTAGCATCACTACAAGCAATTATATAGCCTTTTTATGAAACATGGTATTATTAGATCCTAACAAATGAGGCTGCATTTTGAACACACGTAATGCAGAGGTTGAGAACAAGAACCAAGATAATTGTAAGGCTTTAGAGCATTTAATAAAAAAACCATTTAAGCAAATCTTAAACATATAAACAGGTCTGAGACATGGGAAAATCTGTAGAAAATCCCCGTCTGTCGTAAAACATTCACTGGAATTCCAATGATTGGAAATACAACAAATTCTAGTTTATCCAGTTTTAGATTTATTTATGAATAGCCAAATACGTATTCCTTGTCGGCAAAGAAAACTTTATTACAGTAATTTCTTTAAATATCAACGCCGTCTGTGTCGTTTTGGATTTTCCATTTATTCTGCCTTATGTATGGGTTATTATAATACCTATGATGAAATGATTGGACGCTAGATAATGTCACCTTTCTTGTGGGATGGCACATAACCTACCCACAACGCGGTAAATGCCAACTACTTGCCTATACATTTGATTAAGCACCCACTTCCTTGTATGAAGGACATAGCTGTAATAATCGCCTTGTTTGACATTACTTCATTTCAATCCTGTAAATCTATTAGATACTGCATTCTTGGATAAATTGTTTGGAATATAACTTTAATTTACTTATTACTTCTTCTCCTTATTATTCTCTTATTATTTCTTCTTCTTTTTTTATTATTATTACTTTTTAGTTGTATTTTTACCTTTCGCAAAACCAGCAGATAATTATGTAGTAAATTATTTTTAATCATGATGATAAAAAGTTAATTGTAACATTAGAAACATGTTTGTGATCTGCAATGACGTTCTTGACTTTAATTTTACGTCAAACAATACAAACAAAAGTATGATGCGATGATGACTAAATGTTCGTGCATCATTGTTCTTTTTGTTATTACTCATGTCGTAATCCTATTCATTAATCTCGTTCAATGACAATTTCTTCTGCGACAATAATTCGCTTTATTGGCTGATCTTCGTCATTAATGTCGTCAATGTGAAAAATTATTGTTACAGTTATATTAATAACATCTCTTGCAGATTATAGAACAAAGTTAAGATGTAAATTGTTATTGTAATTATTCTAGGACAAAGCATTGTCAATGTAGGTTCATACATTGAACAGAATCTACAGTGTAACAATTATATATTATGGCTTCCGCACACAATGCCACTTCGTCTATTGTTCCATTCATAAGCATCTCAGGTCATAAGTCCGACATCTTTGTGCCTCATCGAATAATTTCTCCCACTGACTCATAGTCATAACTTAAAAAAACGTAAATCTAAATCCACGCAATTGGAAACGCTAAGAACAAAGAAATTTTCTCTTCAACATTACTATTATCGTAGCACATTACTATATGCGATAAGCCGTTTTTAGACCACGTCAATCCTCATAAAATATGTTTACGCAATCAGTATTAGGTAATAAAGTAACACATGGGTGGAAAGCTCGTATGGTTCGCGTAAAATGTATGACGCCATGACCCGACGTGGCTGTGGCTGGATTTTAGATTTTGTTTAATATTTTTCTCTCTAAATTATGTACAATCTTTGGTTCTATGAAGTATTTAAGAGTTTTAAAACTTACAATAAGCTATGTGTGCATGACAATGACTGGTCCTACATATTCTAAAAACACAGGTTCTTTAGATATTACGTAACACTAGATCAAAACTATACTCACGATTTAAAATTATTATTTAAAATCATATCTGTAGGCTACGAAAATCCTGTTACTTTTATATAACCGAGCATCCGGCAACCAGCGGCCAATCTATCTATACAATAAAATTTCATGTCATTCGTATACACTCATTTAAATCAGATATTACAGTAATTAGTAATAAATTGGATAATTTTCTCCTTGTGCCCCGTAAATTGATTCTTTCTAACGAGATGTTAGATAAGCTAGTTGGTTGTGTCGATGAATGTAATACTTAAATGAATATTCAAAATGGTAGGCATGGGCAATTAAGTAAGACTTTCATTGTTGACGTACATCACAATACATATCATTAAAGCTGAAATATGTACAACAAAAAAGAGGCAAAAGAGCATGCTGCGTATATTTTATATTGAAAAATGATATACCAATGATATTTATACTGCCTCAATAAAATATGCGAGAAATAACATGTAATACAATTAGTATTTAATATCCATGGGTAATGATAGCAAAACTTGAGCATAAACGGACAAATATGAAGACGATCTATATCTCGACTTGCTCTAAAAAGTCGATCTATATGCGGTCCCGCGACGTAGGTATCGCCCATCCCTAATTGGCAGTAATAACCATGACACAGAAATTGATGTACCTGCTAATTGGATACAGCCGATCTTGGTCTTGTCCATCGGAAATCGTAAAGAAGAACGCTGTCGTAAAGTTGTCAGGTTGACAGGCTGGTCGGTGGTACACATATGTCTGTTGCAGCATCATGCATAAACTTTCTTGAGCGCTATTCCTTACCATGAACCAACGTTTCTTTATACGTATAAGTCAGGGAAGGATTAGCATTTGAGATAGAAGAAGCATTTGGACTAGATAACCAGTTTGTAGTTATAAGTATAGCCATAAAATACGCCAACATTGAAATTAATAATTTAGAAATAAACGACAGCACAGGCAAAACGATAGCTAGACACTAGCTGACCATAAAACAGGTCAACACGTAATTACAGTGGATGTACAATATCGCATAATATTATAATAAAAGGCCGCTGAGTTAGAAACGGGTCGTTTGTTAATGTAATGCAACGTTGGGCTACCGTTCGACTGGCTACCGCCCAGATAATATATTGATTCTAGATGCTGGCTTGATTATGATATATCTGCCGCTCGTATTACACGCCGCCTCGCCCTATACAGCCTTCGGGCTGTAAATTTACGAGGATGCGTGGGTTATTACGCCAATTTCATGGGCCATGGACGAAGAAAATTTGAGTTAACTAATTGCACAGGTCATCTGATAGCTACTAAATTGTACAATCTATCATTCTCAGATTAAACGTAGAAAGTTTAAAAGCATTATTTCAATACGTCCCATAATAAATGGACATTCTCTCTAGCAGTTGGGAACGATACATCTAGATAATATGCAAAGCGATTCTTCCATTTTTCATCGTAAACGCACCCGTGCACTAGAGGAATTGATTAAATCCATTAACATACCGTCGATATAAATCGTCTGGGTCTATGCATTTGTCATAAGAATCCAATGACATGTATTTTAATCTCCATGCAAGCGTAACTTCGCGTCAGTGTAGGCAGATTTGAATATTTGATTATAATCTATACTATGAAAATATTTTACCTGTATTTTTTCATCAATCATTGGAATGATAAGCTAACTTATATTTTCAAGTTTCGTAGTCATAAAATAAATTTGATTACGATTAAAGTTAAAGTGTAATGATCATCTACACTAATATAATAAAGAGGTAAAGTTTGTTTTTTTGTTAGTTTGTTTTTTTGTTAGTTTGTTTTTTTGTTTGTAGGGGGTAATCTCTGGTATTCTATATTATAATAAGTGTTTGTGCAAATTTTTTCCGACTTATTAATATAGGCCTGTGAAATATAAAAGCTCCTAGTCTTATTACGTCACTGTCGACTATATCATCTTTCTACATCGAGTTGACAACCTAACAAAAGACCAACGAACGAATCTCCTTTCATATTCAAATACCATTTTCAATCCTTTGCAGCCATTAAAACACGTGCATCATACAGTCATACCCTTGGAATGTTCAGAATGGGGATCAGTTGTACAATAAAAAGCTCGAAAGTACTATACGATGACAGAGCATCCAGCGGTAAAATTTTTCTTTGGTATTTTTATTGTAACATTTAAGTCTTCAAAGGTTTATTACGTTGATTTAAGATTTCATATTTGTTGCTTGTCTGAAGTGATGGTACGAGTACATAACTATTAAATTAAACGATTAAGTCCTTAATCGATTATTGTATATTTTCTTATTTAGTGCATTATCCAAGCAAGTTTCAAAAGATTGTTTTTAGTACGTCGCTTTATTCTGAATGTCATAACTTTTTCAACGTCAATGTCCCTTAAAAACTGTTCTTTTAAAGATTTTCCGTACCAATTATGCCAATTTTCGACACTATAACTTGTTAAACTTATTTTAACTTTCGTTCCATATTTTTTCCTGCAAACTTAAGTGTCTTGTGCAATCAAATATAAAAGGCTTTTGTTTAAAATCCACAGTTTTATCGTTGCCTCGTATAAAACATGTAACGGCCATAACATTAACGAGTAAAGCCATCGTTATCATGAGAATGTTGGAATTTTAAGAAGTACCTCTCGATACAGTCGCGTGGACCACGATGTTTCACCCGGTAGCGTTTTAAAATTCACCTTATAATCGTGAATGAATATTTTCGGGCCCAAACTTGTGGTAATGGCTTACAAGAGAAATGTGATCGATGCATTCGAGATAAATAAAATATGGGAATCGTATGTTTTATTTTACGAGCTGATTGGACATTTTCGATCGATGTCAAAATTTACCAGAATTTTGGAATTTAATTAGCCTGTTTTGGTTAGTCCTGCTTTAAAAATGAGGACAGTAAAATGACGGATGAAACGTTATTTCGTTCAGCATTCCATAAAGTTAGCTCCTCGTTTTAAAATTCCATTGGCACTTAAGCTTGGTATTAAAAATCCGATTGTCATAAAACGTCTTGTATAAATCTATAAAAATGTTGACAGCGCACGGGTCGTTGGGGTCACGAGTATATCGCATTCCTCTCGACAATTCTTGTAACATACTGTATAATTATAAATTATCTTGGACGAGATCTACTTCGGAGTTTTATGGGAAAATTCCAACATAGTTGATACGTTACGTTTATTGACTGCTGACGTAAGTTGGATTGAGGTTTAAAATTATCTCTAAGATATAATTACAGCGTCGACTACTGCTTATGGAGAAATATTTGAATCTTCCACATTAGGCATTGATTTTCTATCTGGTTTTCTTTGCTTGATTTTTGTAGTAGCTAACATCTCTTCTACAAACCATTACCCAAATCTATTACCTGTTTTTATAGCGTCTTCATTATTTCATAAAATTAAATCAATATCTATGTTTCTATGGAAATTGAATATTAACAAGTGCACAGTTTCCCCTTGCTATTATAGTCCCTCTCTACCTTTGAATTTGAATACAAACTTATAACTACGAAAATGTTTTGTTACATGTTCTACTTTACGACTACACGTGTTAAATATTGCGTGTTTTATGCTCATTCAAGGACTATGGCATGAGTAATACGAGATGGCCAGTAAGAACAAAGTAAAATAATTTATTCTTTTAAACCTTGCTTTCAATGGGACCCATGCAGATGAAACATTATTTCCCATTCATGAAGATTTTAGTTTAATTATGTAGGGTGTACATTGAATTCTCTACCGCCAATACTAAGGATGCATACAATTTCAAGAGGATTCTTAACGTGCAATTTACATGGGCCGGTTTAAATATTTAAAAAATAATTATTACGTACGTGCAGGCTACTGTATATAAATTACGGGTTGTTCTTTTCCCAATAATTGTAGGTTGGGGTATGAACAAAAATGTTGCGCTAATATTATACAGGTTTGGCGCATCTGGTTCGTCTCGTCAAAGATTTAAGAGTCGATTGGAATTTTCTCGGCGTGTTTTGTATTTACCTATACAAGTTGTATTTTAATATTGCTAACATTCATTTTGGGGTTTTGTAACTTATAATCAACAAAGACATTTGATTTCTACGATACATTTTAAAATAGTCCTTCTTTTGTGATATAAATGACAAAAGTTTTATGAAGTCAAAATACTTAAGCTACCCCAAGCTCAGCATTCAAGTCCAACCCTAGTCGTAAACTAAAGAATTCTCTTGATAAACATTCCATACGTTTTATTTTAAACCAGTGACATTACCACACTCTTTTGACCCGATGCGTTCATGCTTCATTATAATTATAGACGCGTTCCTAACTTTAAAGTTTTTTTTTACCGTGCGCATAGGCCGCTGCAGTTAATGACACCATCTGTCAAAGCTGTACGCCGGTAAAGGTCACGCTGATCCATACGATTACTTTGATATTTTCTTCGGTAAGCATAAATAGAAATTAACATTTTACTTATTGAAAATTGTAGAAATTATTTTTGGTTGTCTTTTGATACTCCAAACATGCTAAGCTACGTATTGTTTAGCCTGAGGCCATTGATAATCTGCTACTATAATAAAGTGAAAGTTAAACTTTTTATCTGTTCTTTATTGAACAAAATGTGAAATGGTAATTAATTATGTAACGTTACTATCTCTTAAATTGTGTAATTACGTTGCTTATTAAATATAGATTACCAGAGATGATCTGGCGCCTTCGCATGCTTAGAATAATGGATGGGTACTAAACCTCATTTAGAACGTTGTATTAGTCTCGAATTTGGTATTAGTAGAAACCGCTCAAGATATCTACATACTAATAAAAAAAATAAGAAAGACATCAAACTGATTATCTTATATTTCCAAACAGAATGCAACATTAAAAAAAATATAATCTTCAAATTCCTAATAAGATTACACAGTCAACATCATAAGTTATTGATAGCAACTTACACGATATAGCCATAAAGAATAAAATTTAAGAGCTAGTAGTTTACACAAAGGATCATTTAATATTATCTAATCTCGGCGTAACTCAGTAGTCGAAACACATTGTCCTTTTAAATCTCTGTCATAAAATTTAAACAAGTTTGACTTGGTATGTAGAACCGAGCCCTCTGGTGATGTAAATGAACCAGTAGTTGAAACTATGAAACTTGTCAAGTAAAATATTGGATTTTGAGAGCCCCTAAGTGTTTAGATTGAATTTTTAGTGACTACTTTAAAGGCAAGTGACTTGAAATTGACATATATTATAGCTGAAACTAGAACAAGCACAACTCTAATATACAGACTTTAGTATGAAGGCACATTTGAAGGAATTTACTGTAATTTAAGTGAAATAATTTTGATAGAATGATTAATTCTGAAAATGTTTCTGTATTCCTTTCAAAATCAACGTGACAAACATAATAGATGATATTGTGTATTAACATATTCCACTTCTACATAACATTGAACCCAATATAAAATTGAACGTAAAACGAAAAAATAAATATCCATGTCCTATCTTATTTGTATTCACTCATAAGACATGTCGGTCGTGCATCAACGATGGAATGCGTCCTCCCAATCATAAGCAGATGACATGAGTCCCGGGCGTCGCATTTTTAAGTAACACTCTAAAATGTTTCATCACGAATTGAATTATGGACATTATTCTGTTACGTGACTCTCTTTTGAGTCACAATTTCATTTTGAATTTGAATTACAGTGCTTCTTATGGGTTTTTAATTTTCATTGGCATATGAATTACAATTTTTCTTTCATATGTACTTATGTATATTACATATACCAATGACGTATCTACTGGAATTTGTGTTTTTATGATTTGATGTAGTAAATATCGTGAAACCTCATTTTTCTTTCGAGATCCTACAAATCAAGTTCAAATCTCCTGCAGAGCTGTTTCAATCGGTTTTCAAATGCTGAAACATAAATCCAACTTGAGCCTAAATGTTCAGCTTATGGCTATAGGTCCGTAGCAACACGTACAATAAAGCGGGCAGGGCTGAAGGACGGGGAAGGCTGTCCGGGCCCGTCCTCGACCCGGCGAGCGACCTCAGCGCGTGCGCCCATTGTTTCACCGCCCGGCTAATGTTACACCCGTCGTAAACTTGCGTGCGCGCACCGTGACCAACGCTCCCAGCCAAGGTGGACACATTTTCTCATTTTACGAATTTGCATGCCTGTTTTTCCAGTAATCTGGAGTTATTATACTTGGTTGTCGATCCCGTTTGTTGAGTTAAAGTCTCAGTCTCAGGTCTGCAACATAACTCATGATGCGGTCTTGAACAAGAATGTTTTAAAAACATTTTGTACGTTAGTTCCATTCCCAGCGGCTAGACACAACTATTAAAACAATTACAACGTTGTTTACAGAATACTAATGCATTATCAGTAATCAAACACTTGATAGATCAGATTTGCTCTACGTGTCCCAAGTCATGAATACAGCACATGAAAATATTTTCACGAACGTTATTCCTCCGCATTTTCGGACATACACTTTTTGCACGGGCATATCAATCTGGATGTTAATCGGGCGAGTTCGTGTCGTCCCGTCGTAGGTACTTCGTGCCCACACGAGCTGGCTGCTCGTAACCCGAGATTGTTTTCGAAGCGGGAGACGCGTGCGCGCAGGACGACCTCCGCGCTGGACCTTGGAGTAGGGTTACCAGAGAAATACTTTCTGAAATTTGTAATTTTGGAGACAGGATTTTAACTTGAATACATTAAATATCTTTATCATTTGTGTAAATGAGATGATTCAAGGTTCAGGATATCATTCGCCTTCCGTGCATCCAAGACATAAACAATGCCGTTCATTTTAGAGTATTACAATGGCGTAACCACTTTTGTGCGACTAAAACCCTGAATGCAATTCAGAAACTGGCTTTACTTTCAGGCCGAGTCCTTTGTCTGGTAACCCTACCTTGGAGACTCAGGCACTCGCAATTATGTGTATTCATGCCTTTAACCGCGTTTGCGTTACGCGAGCTATGCGCATGTGGGCAGTATTTAGTACAGCCATATGAATAAGTATAAACTTGAAACGTAACACAAATAATGCCATGAAGAATGTCCTTAATTCTGACTTTACTCGCAGCGTTTTGTAGGTTTTTGCCTCCTACGCTTGCACGTTTGTGTTAAGGTTGCCTTGCTTTACAATTGTCTTTAGAATAATGTTTTTGGATGTCTTACAAATGATTTGGTATGTCTGTTGTCTTTTTGTCAGTCTCACTATACATATAGTTTCATTGATATCGTTCTCTCTACAGTGATAAATTCGAAATAACTCAGTCAATGTTTGTGTCCGTCCTGGATCGGTCTTAGATCTGTCAAAATTGCAGTGGTTGTGGGCAGTAACAAAGGCTCATAAAGGGATGCTTAACGCATTGCCCAGAGGCACAGCATTTGTTCGTCTTCGTGCTTACCTACTATAGGCACACGCGTGATTTACGAGCTTGTTACCCATAGTGTAATTTGCCTGTTCCAAGTAAATTGTAATTTAGTTGATTTTCTATTTTCGTTGAGCAAAATTGATGATCGTGGAAACACTGTTCCAGGAGATCAATCTTTCGAGTACACATACACTTATAATGAACGCTCGCAAAAGATTGAAGATAATGTAGTTCAGGATTCTTAGAAAGAATCTTCTAAGTTTTTTAAACTATGATAAGGAAACCCGACAAAGTGAAACAAAAACTAACCTAGGAATGTTCATCATCTAATTGAAACTCCAGCGGTTTTTTCCTTGCATCTACGTCTCCAGCAGTCATTGGTGCGTTCTTCCACACAACGGCGGTGCCTGTGCTATGAACAAACGTATTTATTGTATGGATGGCACGCGAATTCCTGGAACTCACGATTCCCATCCACGACAAAGGATCTTTGTTTTTTTTTTTTAACCATTTCTCACGAGGGTGTTTGCTCGTTTGTTGTTTTTTCAACAAATTCCAGAAATGTTTACGTTATGAAGGTCGTAGGTAGATCTGCATCCTGGCCGTGTATTTTTGTTTGGTGTGTTTCCCTTTTTACGTTTTTCTTTGTTAAATAAGTGCTAGGTGATTTGTGTTATTATTGTACCGTTTGCTACCCTGTATCTTTACAACTTAAAATTCTTTAAAAGTGTTACTGAGGTAATACCCACGACCTCTTTTTTTGCTTGTGAAACCAATCAATGATTTATTGATCTGAGCTTACTTTGAATTCTCAACATTACATTGAATTCTCACTGATCAAATATCAAGGTGTGAATAATCCAAGACATGTATCAAAAATATTTTAATAAAGATCTTTAGTTGTTAAAATGTTTCCCAACCTTTGTAAGGGCAGTGATGAATGTCATTTCATAAAGTTTAGTGCGTGCAATTACGTGTATCTAGTAATAATAGCTACTTTGCCAGCGGACTGGCATTCCAACCTGATAGGTTGATTACTATAAAAATATTTATGGAATTGATAATAAGCGTATATACTATGAAATGAATTTTGTAATAGGATGCACTGAACTACACAGTGTTATGAGCTACACCATTTTGATTGCTTCGATTGGAAATTATTCCTTGAATTAATTTGCATTCTGTTCCATTATAACTACAGTTTTCATCCAAGAACATGATATTTATATATAGTTATCGAATACAAATCCAGAAATTATACAGAACTTATCAGATAAATATTATTTGTTTAAGTTGATACGCTACCTAGTTACATATTCAGTAAATATCTTATATTTGCATATTGTGTTACTCTTCTCAGGCAGTTTCCATGGATTCTAATTGCTTATCAACACTTTGTACCTCAACCTTAATAATCTACTCAGTAGAGGTATCTACTGAGTCAAACTGAAAATCAAAACTTATAACTAGTATATTGGTAAATAAAATTGTGCCGCGTCTGCGCGAGAGTTGAATCTATGGCGCATTCCACGCCCGTAACACCGGGAGCGGTTGGACCCAATAATAAGAATATGAGTGTAAAAAACGAATACGTCAAACCGCGTGTTTCGTGCGCCCGCGCGCCTCGCCTCCCCCTCCACCGCCTCCTGTCATATTATTTTTTTACCATCGTTTTTTCTTTTCCCCCTGGAAGGATAATCGTGTATAACGCTAGACCGCATTCGACTCGAGTTTATTAATATGAATATTCGGTACATTCTTCTCTTTGTACGTACGTCTGTATGTATGATGGATGAGATTAAACTCGTGTGAATGCGTGTCCTTGATTTTTTTTGTTGTATTGATAGTAACATTACTTTTTTGTACCATGCTCTTACGTTCGCTTTGTATTTTTATTTTTCATCGTGAATTTAATGGTGTCCATTTTATATTTCGTCGTAATAACTTTTACAAGGAATTGCTAATTAAAAAGCCGTAATAATAAGTGTTTGACACTTGATCGATCCATCAAATTAAACTTTGTATTGATTGAAATATTATTGTGTCGAAGTAGGTTTTAGTATACACCATATTAACAGCAATATATTTATAGTTAAACAATTTATATTTATAAGTTGGATGGAATTGTAATAATGTCGAATCTATAGGTAATTTTCGTCAAGTTGTTGATAGCCTACATGGCTGCGTTGTAAAAGCGTCGACTGCGAATCAATAGGTCTCGAGTTCGATCCTGGCATGGTTCCACAGACAGTGTGCTTATGTAGTCACGGTCTTCTAAGAACATGCAATAGAAATATTTGAGTCTCCTAATAAGGTTTCTTCTTCTATAGAAGAATTTCTTAGCGGGGCGCAGATGACATTTTAAGTTTTATATACATGGTCTTCAATATGACTTTTGTTTCTTTATTAGATTTATTAAATTTCTTCATTAGTCACGGTCTTCTAAGAATATGCATTAGACATATTTGTGTCTCCTAATAAAGTTTCTTCTTCTATAGAATAATTTCTTAGCGGGGCTCAGATAACATAGTTTTTATATACATTTTGGTATTTAATATTACTTTTTGTTTCTTTTTTAGTTTTATTAAATATTTTCTTATTTAAAATTCGAAGCCTTATGCAGAAATAATTATTTTAATAAATGACAGTAAAACATTTAGAATGAGTAGGTAAACAAATAAGGAAAATTCATCCATAAATGAACTTAATTTATTACTTACGTAATTAATTATTCATGAACGTCAATTTACATTATTGTCCTTTAGAATATTACTATTACTTTATTATTAGTTCTATATAAAAATATATCATGTTGTTAAAAAAAGTTTTCGTAGTTGTTTCGGTCGCGTCGCACCACAACTTCGTATTATGTTGTAATGGTAATAATTTCTGTAATATGGTAATGCCAGTGCTTGCCCGTGGGCTTGCTTCTTGCAGGAGATTGCTCTCGGAGAGGCCCGTGGCGTGTCTTGCCTTTATAATGTTGAGACAAGACAACATCACATTTATAAACTTTTTATTATTTTATTTTTTTCAACATCTGCTATAACAATAGCCTTTTCATATAGAACAACCTGCTCTAAGACTTACAGCCTTGCGTTTATAAATATTTATAAAAAAACATCAAGTCTATGCTATTCTTTCTCATCTTTATTTAAAACGTAAATAACTACACTGAAGCGTGGCTACAGACACCTGGTCTCCTACCTTGTTTTATAAAAAGGTACATTTTTATCAGAAAATCAGCAATTTGTTAGTACCGAGCAACAATAGCGTAGGAAAGTTACACGGCTTGTCCGGTCTATGGTCATCGAGCGCCCAAGGGAAGGCAGGCGTCAGGTATCTCAGGAATTTTAATCGCATCCAAGCCCCCGGCCGCTCTGGCCGCCATCCGAATGTAATAAAAACAAAACTTGGAACCTCGGACCTGCTTGAATTTTCGGATATAAACAGACATTATCTAGCAAGACCTTCGGCTTTGTTTTAAACGCGTCAAAATGTGCTTCGTGAACAACGAATTTTGTTAAGCGTGTAATTTAGAAGAAAAAACCATGAGCTAATTCAAAATTATGCTTGAGTTAGGATGGATTAAATTAAAATAATTAAGTAGCTATAATAAAAAATAAGGAAATATAATTTTAACTCTGGCTATTTTATGGTTGAGTGCAATAAAATTTACTGTAAATAATTGATGAATATTTGAATAATGCAACATTTTTAAGAGGGAATGAAAACTCGAATGTGTCGGTCGTTTACAGCAGATAGCCAACGAGAAGAAAAAGACGTAAAATTAGTTCCGTAGGCTGCAGGTGTGATAAGGACAGCTCTATAAGAAAACTTGTATAAGAAAGAAAGAGAGGCAAGTATGGCAGAGTGAGTCGAAAAGCAACCGGTCCAAGGGAGGCAGATGCTCTCACTAGAAACCCCCACGGCAAACTTACAGATTCCAACAATAAGAAAATAATTATTAAAAACAATTCCAGTAAAGCCTTTATCCAGATTCTGGCTTTCGCATGGGAAATAAAATTACCTCTCACGAACCTTTCTTATGGAGTTTTATCTCATACATCGAAGGGGATATAGGCATGAGAAATAGGTATGTAAATATATGCAATTAAAAATTAAAGTATGTAGTTACAGATCTTTTAAAAATGTCTTTCATGTTTTGCATCGAAAACATAAACATAAAAGTGTTAGTTCATAAATCTCAGGTTTCTCTTGATTGACTGTAAATAAGTAGACAAAATACCACAAACAATTTCAGGTTTTCTCCGAAAAGAGTTCTTTAATATTATTAACAAAATTAATTTCTGCAACACGAATCCTTTCTATCGTAATTGCATCTAATTTGTTGACTCAGAAATTTTGTACTGCGTTCTTGGATCTTCATTTTTAATGCTTCAGCCAAATTCCGATGGATTTCGACTTCAGCATTAAAACTTGTTATCTTAGATACATTATCCGTGTTATTTTCGTCATTACCTGAAATTTTACCGGTATTTCTTAGCAAAAAACACATGGTGCTATTAGTCGTACATACCGCACGATGGAATGTAGGCACCGTGCCAAATTACCTGCCTGTATACCATCATCTCGTTAACGTCGAGTTTTATGAATTATATTGCCTATTTTGTAGCTCTTGCTGACAGAACACTATACTTAACTGCGGTTTATACTGCACTACATTGAATTTTAATAGCACCGAGACAAAAGGGAATATGTAGATGGAAGTTATGGAAAATCATTTTTTAAATATTTGCATTGTATTCAATTCATAGTATATTCGTATTGTATTTTACATAAAATCGCATTGCAGAACAGAGTGCTCGCGTGTCTATTGTAAAATCAAACATGTGCGCACATGTGTGGCTTTAGAATTATGTGGTTAGTTATCTAGAAAAAATGCGAGCTATTCTATCGAACCAGCGTGAGAATAACTGCAGGCTGCACCGATCGAAAAACACTTTACGTGAATTCACTTGCTTAAATTTTTTTCTTACTTCCGAACTTCGGGTCAATACCAAGGCTCGGAGTCGGGACGGGATTGCAAATGCGTGTAAAGGAATTCCGGAACAAAAATGTGCGCGTCTACCTGCAGCCGGCAGATGCACCCTGAGCCCCCTCCGCGCACCTCTCTCGCATACCGCCATTAAACCATGTAAATTGATTACGTGGAAAATCTGAGAAAATCGCGCGCTAAGTACTGTGAGCGCGTGACCGCTACATGGCCAGTGTCACATGTGAAATTGCTCGGCTTTTTTGCATTCCGTAGCGCTGTTGTCGCCGCGGTCATTCGAGGATTGCTGCGATTACGATTGTTTATCGCCGCCTAGTTAACGAGCCTAAGCCGATTCTGAATAATTAAACAACTGTTACGTTTAGGGTTGCCACTTTATTGCTATTAATATTGCACATTAAGTGTTGAAGTTTTATGATGCAGAAATATGAAATCAAGTAGCGGATGTTTTATTGTTTCTTCTTGACTGTAGTTGCAGTTATCTCTTTATTTATTTATTGTCATTTTATTATTTTTATTAAATTGGCTCTGAACGACAAATTCGGTCTTGATTTGGACCGGTGGTGTACTTTGCCTTTGAACAATGATGAATCTTGAGGTTCTAAAATTAAATTGAATTAAAAATAGAAACACCAAAATTATGTGAATGATTTCGCATGAGGGGGATGAGGTCAGAGATGGTCCGTTAGTACATCGCCGCGCGCCGACACCTCGGCGGGCCGTGCGTTTCGATTCGACGAACTTATTACGACAGATGGCCGCGGCCCGGGAGGCGGGAGCGCCCGCGGACCCCGGCCCTTCGGAGAGATCGACCTCCGAAATGCGCCCGAGATTGCATTCTTTCGGCGGCGCGGGCGCATTCCACTGCGCGCCATCCGAGCTCCGCGCGCCCGCGCCAGTCGACGCGCGCCCTTTTGGGGGTTAAGATGTGTCCGTTGCGGCGAGCGCTCACTATGTGGTCCCAGCCGCCTCCCCCTGAGCCCGAAACGCAGACGATCCGCGGGCGCGCGCACACCTGGTGCCGCGGCTGTTTCGGCAGCCGCCAACTTGCGCGCATGGTCCGGCAGCCGCCCGAATACGGCGTCCGCGTCGACCCTTCGTCCGTCCGTCCCGCCGGCTTGTGCGTGCGCGACGAACCTCAGTACCAGAACATAGACGAGATGCGCAAGCGCCCCGAGTACGCTAACCTCGACGAGATCAGTCGCGAGTTCGGTTACCGGCTCTGCCCTGAAGGTCAGAACCTAGAGGACGAAGCTATTTACGAAAACATACTGTCAGTGCGTCAGATACGTTCCGCGGAAGTGCGTTTAGTGCCTGTGTCCGAAGTGGCTTACTACGAAGGCCAAGGTTACGTGGCCACGCAGGTGCTCAGCAGGAATGGAACCTTCCCGCAGTGTCCACCGCACACCTGGAGTCGGCTGCAGCAAGCATGCAGGCTCAATGGATCGCTGCGACTTTTCACCGTAAATGTCACTTGTTTTTTCCACTCAAAATATGCTCACATTACGCCTAACATTTGACGTCATTCCTTCGAATACAATGCTCATAATTGTTTAATTATGATTTTTTACAGAACAGGATATAACTGTACGATGATTCGAAGGAGTTTTTATACGGATTCCAAACTAAAAAAGTCATTTCCCAACTTATAATACCGTATTTAACGCTGCTGGGAGCAAAAAATGCGTGTTTCGGTATTTTGATCTAATGACTCGTTAATTTTGTAGGTGACTTGATGAATTTCGTATTGACTTGCGATTTTAACCTTATCTTTAAGAATTCTGAGTTCATTATTACGTTATTTTATTATTTTTATGATGCACATATTCTAGCACATGTCTTAAACAAATATTTTCTAACAAATGTTAAGTTGAATAGCAAGATTAACTATGCGAAAAGATTTGAGATTAGCGTTTTGGTTAACACGTAGGCAGCTGAACTAAGTTTATTTTAGCTGGTTACATTATATTTAACGATTTGTTAAATATTGATTGAGCTGTCGAAAGATGACTGGCGGGTAACACTTTTAAGATGTACGTACTTCGAACCGTATACATCTCTAGCGTCAAGAAGTCCAACAATTTTTCACAGTCAATCAAACGTTTTATAGCAATAAAATTTGATGAAAAACATCGTTGAGTACCAGTAGCAAAATAATTAAGTTTTTATATATAGCTTTGTCTCGTAATTCAATCAATTTTTATGTTACCAACAAAAACTTCACTGACCAACTCATCAACATAATTATGTACCCTTTTTAAATCAAATGAGCTCAGTATTTTCCTCTTAAAAAATTATGGATGAAATTGAATTGTTTAAGCGCTTGATTACCTATAGCCTGATTTTGGTTGTTGTTGAAACGTTTATTAAGAAGTCTGTTATGAATTTTACGAAAGCATGGTATCTGGTCATAGCCAGAGTTTAAGTCCACTTTTTGTTTCCTTGATGCAAATCATGCAAATTGAACTGATTTGCAATATTAGTCTGTACGGCAATTTTACATCCGTGTACATAAGTCTTCATAATTTATGTTTCAAATTTGATCGATTGAATGATGGATTGGCCAATATTGCGTTGGTATTCGGTTAGTAGGATATTCAGTTAGTGGGTCAGATTTTAAACCAGGATGTTGTTGTTTATGGGATTTTGGTTATTTCCATTACTTTGACCTCTTAGTATGTGAAGATAGCAAAATTCTTCAGATGAAAATCTTACATCCATACTTCGATCGTACATCTACATTAACAATGTTGAGATAGTTATGCAAAAAACTTGAATCTCAAGTTCCAAATCATTCTTAATATTTATGCCAAGTATATGCTGCATATGACAATGTATTCAGTTATTATAATATGATAATTACTTGTGGGATAACTTGATACAGTACTCACAGCTATGAGGTCCAAAATAAATTATAGGTTTTCTTTTTTTAAGAACTGTTCAAGCAGTAATTTCAACATCCTCTCGTATTTTCAGAAACAAGCAGCTTTATAATCACTATTATTGCACCGTCGAGTGTTATACTTATCTCTGTCTCTTTTTGTCTACAGGCGAAGAAGGAGATGTACGATGTAAAGAAGCAGAGGTTGTGTTTAGCCCAGGATGAGTACAAGCATTTGAACAATGCGCTCTCCACGCTTGCAGCCTCTAGGACTAGTCGTAAGTATACTTAATAAATATAAACCTACTAAACCTCCCGTTACAAGTATGCTAACACATCGTTAACCCTATCAATCGTATGAAATTGTATGTTTGGGTCCTTACTATTTATCTTTTCCAAAAAGGTCTTTTTTTGTGAGAAAAATCATATAGCGGAGCGGGATACAGCTTCAAAATCTTACTGACTAAACGACCCACCCTGTTCCTTCTTAGTCTTCATACCGAGGTCGGACCTTAGGCTTCGCTCCTGCCGTAATTGGGCCGACTCTACATTCCGAAAAGGTCTCATATGTGTAGAACTTATTCGTTATTAATTTCCTACTCAACATTTCAATCTATCTACAGCTATGGCAACAAGAACTGAATAACTTTACTTCAAGGCACTTTATATTAAATTTATTGAAAATACTTTCCGAGAACGTATGCCACTTAACCATCAGGCAAATCGACCGAAGCTCTTATAAATTAATAATATATAGAGCTAAAAAAGCTTGGCATCGTTGTATGCTGATCCAGATAGTAAATTGTAATGAAAACAAGTACTTAATACGTTTGCATTTGCTCAAGTAAGGAATGTGAATAAATTGAAAATAATAATTTTTGCCCCGTTTAGCCTATTCAGGTCCTTTTATTTTATTGGGGATCCGTTGCGACTTACAGTGGTTGGAAATCGAAAGAACTTTATAGAGAAGTGGCTATAGAAGTATCTGTTCTGGGTTGCTTACTTTGTAGGCAATTGACGATTACTATTATCTGCATACTAAGTCCTTTACTTTAACAAAAACTAAAATTGTACGGAACATCCAGAATAAGAATCGATCGGCCACTTTTATTTTTCATGACAGCAATACTAATATTTCTGTCAAATACAATGTCCCTGATGCGTATGTACAAGCGTTTCGATTTAAACTTTTTTCCCCCAATAAAACTTAAGTGTATGAGGGTTTATTTTTATCTGATTCCATAGATAGTGTCCACATTTTATCGCAAAAAACTTGCTTCTTAATGTTTATTCACCGTGTCCGTTTATTGAATGTAATTTTTTATTTTATTATGGTCCAACTGACTGCTTTATTTTATTTGTTCTGCTTTGATGCCTACAATTTGTTAATCAGTTCTTGATGCTCAATTCTTATTTGAAAAGGAATACTTTTTACTGTAACTAAAATACCTAATATTTAAACGATAAACAAGTAATATGATGACTTTTTAATACCAAAAATGATAACTTTTTCATACACTAAAATAATGTAAAGAAAAGTAGATTTCATCTTGACCCTCCGACTAAACCTTTCGGATAAAACCACTATTCCTGAATCCGATCTGCCTTCCACAAATATCTAAACGATCCGTCTCCATCGCAGTGTGTTCATCAACGACGTCGATGACGACGACGTCAACCACGTCCCGGCACGACCCAGAGCTCCTGAGGTCGGAGGTGACGCAAGCCCGCGGCCGGGTGGCCCAACTTCGCAAGGAGCTAAGGCAAGCCCGAGCTGAGGTCGCCAGCGCACGCCGCGGAGTTGATACGCTTGCCGAGTTAGTATGCTTGTGTGCAACTGCTTTAGGTTTTAGTTGGTGAAGCCAAGTGGATAGGACACACTGAAAAGATGCTGAAGAAGATCTTGAAAGGCTGCAAGAATGGTAAGAAATGACAATAGTGATTAAGAACATTTTAGAAATGTGTCGGCGTGATGGTAAGTGTAAAACGGAGCAGTAGCTTTGCATGGCATGACATAGATGAGTGTCAACGGATACTATGGTTTGTAAAGAGAAAATCTAAATATGGAGTTCATAAATCTGCTAATGTTGGTAATAAGAACGTCCATTAATTTAATATTTTTCTATTTCAGAGTTGAGCAAAAAATCAGCGCTCAACAAGGCTGCTACAACATCACTGAAGCACAAGCAATCATGACTGAATTGAAAAACATTCAGAAATCTCTCACATCCGGAGAGAAGGAAAGAGCAGATCTTATGCAGTCTTTAGCTAAACTCAAAGACGATTTAACGAGACTGCAACTTGGGGACGCATCACCAGATCTGTCGACATTATCCCTCCCACAAGAGAAACTAAGTACTGCTTCCCAAACTGACCTCTGTGCCGACTTAGTTCCCATCGGCACGAGATTAGCAGAAATGGCTCGTGTTCGCTTACAATACGATGAAGCGAGGAAGAGAATACAACAGATACAACAACAGCTTGCTGACTTAGAGGACAAAGTCCAACCTGGTCAAGCAGAGTCTGACAAGGACAGACTCCTGCTTTTCCAAGAGAAAGAACAGTTGCTTAGAGAACTCAGGAGTATAACTCCAAGAACTAGATCTAAACAGGAGATGACGGAAATTCAAACAGAATGCAAGAGATTAGAACAAGACTTGAAAAACGCCTTTGAAATGTCGAACAAGTGCATCGCTGATCGACTGAGGTTACACGAAGAAAAGCAATTGTTACTCCAACAGTTGAAAGACGCGTTAACCTCAATGACAACCTTAGAAGGACAGTTGAAGACGCTTTCAGCAAGTACGCTCTCAGTCTCGAGCAGTTCAAGCTTAGGGTCCCTTTCCACGGCCAGTAGTAAAGGCTCACTAAGTTCCGGCATCAGTTTTACCGATATCTATGGTGGACCGCAAATCGCGACGTCATTCTCAACTGACAAGCCTATCGACATGGTCGATTTGCATCGAAGAGTTGAAAGGTGAGTGCAAAATACTTTTCCCTATTCAGACGTCAAAGTAAATTATTATGAACACGTTTGGCGATACATCAAGTGAATTTATGCGTCATCCGAATAGGTTTATGCTAATTTGTCGTTTTTGAACCTTTATAATGTAGGATTATGATTTAAGTTTAAACTTGGTCAATGATAAACTTTCTTGGATTCGATTCTGCTTTCTCAGTCCAAATATTACCTAGCATAACCTTTTAAGGATTGTATAGTGCAATGTTCCTTTCTCCTTGTTACCAAATCATTACATTGCATATCTTCGCTTGTTCCTATGTAAGGTTAACTGATACAAGTCTTGATATACATATTATACTAGCTATTGTTTTTTTTTTTCATATTTTAAAACAAGTAGATGGATTTACGTTTCTAACTTTTTGGTTGGTTATCGATTTTTTAAATTAGATTCTTACTTCGATAATTACTTAATTGCATTTACAAGTTAAAGATATGTGGCTGATAGTCTAGAATGGTTTTTAAAAAAAAAATTATTGGCTTTGTAGAGCGTCATGTTTGTTACTCTTTAAAATTAATAATGTTTTAGGAAGCTTTAAGTCACGACTGAATAAGTTAGTTTTCATCGCTTACTATTAGGTGAAACGCAAGCCTATCGCGATGACGCAATACATTCATTGATATCTAATTTTCATGATTTTCTGGAATCATTACTACAAAGCAATCTTCGTTGATTGCTTGGTCGTAGACTACTCCTATCCAGCCACTATGAAGATCGAACATTATTTTAATCTCTACCCTCTTCCCTAGGTTACTCCGTGGCACAAGTTACAACGCGGAGAGCGCCACTCCTGGAGCCAGCAGTTCTCCTTCTCAACCTTCATTGTCTCCAAGAAGTAGCCTGTCTTCTGCTAGTCCACCTCCGCCACCACCTTCTTATAACCAGGTACGTTTATATTAGTTATTTGTATATCTTAGATTGGGTTTTATTATTTACTAGCTATCGCGCCCCGGCTTTACATGGAAGCAAATTATATACACGGCTAAATTTTTAGCGTTTCAATCCCGTGAAGGATCATTATCAATTTGTTGTTGTTTTTCAAATTCAAATTATTTTACATTAGCTGAGCGAGTCAATAACCTCTAGGTATTTAGTATGCAGCGACTGACAACTACCTATAGGTAATTGACTCCTGGATCAAACCTCCAAGGGATTAAAACGATCAAAATTTATATAGTGTATAAGTCTTCCGAGTTTGTAGCTCCCAAATACCTTATTTGAAAGTTGAAGTGTAGGAAGATGTAATAAAGTTATGAGAATCGTTTAATGTTTCCAGTATTGTGCTATTTGTGGGTACATAGAATTATTGCAAGACAGAAATATTCGAAGTCATGATAGCAACACTGAAGAGATTAAAATGAGATATAAGCAACATTAAAAGCAGTTAATACAGATAATTACAACTGAACGTGAAGTCAAATAATAGGAAATATGACTTATATTAATGTTACCGCATATTAAAAATACTTGTAAGTTTACAGTAAATAGCGCGATATTATAAAATAAACTCTTAACATATTGTAAAGAGATCATTTAATCCCATACAAATGCAACAGTTTACAATGTATGTATATCATTTTGATACAAAAGACTTTTACAATCTCACGCGACTGTTTATAAACTTACGAAGTTTGCAATAACTCAGTATTATAAAATTTCAATAAATAATGAGGTAGGTTAGGAATGATTTATTTGATGTACCTAAAGGTAGACCCAAAGCAAGAATCGTAAGGTAGGTTAGTAAGGTAAACAAAAAAAGGCAAAAAAATTTATAAGTACCTCAAAAAAAAAAAATTTACCTCAAAATTTTTTTTCTTTACCGTATACAACCTTTTCCTAACCTCAAATATGAAAGCGTGTGTGATTGTAATTGACACACAATTGTATACACTTGTCAATATTCGTCACTGTTCAACCATGCTTCTACCGCAGTGTGACCAATGTGTATAAAAGTACACACAGCGTACGCGCATGCTTTGTGACGCTTTTAATCTGTGACGTAAGGTGACTGACTGCAGTGTCACGTTTTGTCTGTCCTTATACTATGTGATAATGCGGCAAAAAAATGCATTTTTATGCAAAAAGACCTTTTGTATTTTTTTTTTTTCGATTCCTATCAATTAATTCCGAGTTCTTAAAACGATGACAATACAAATGTAGTATTCTGTATAAGCCTAAATTTTTGACCCATTCGAACTTGAACGATACTTGATATTATTATAGTTCGATAAGCCAAGCTTTCTGAACAACCATAAAATTGACCGAAAATGTAACCAATAAATACTTATTAAACTATTTAATTATTAGTATGACTGTGCTCTGGAACCCTAAGTGCAAATGTCAGTACTCAGGAGGGTTTTAGACAGTAAAAGTCTTCTTGATACAACTGTCCACATTCACTCCAGAAGTTATTTAATGAATATCAGGTATCAATTTTACTTAGCTGCATTTTGACAAACATTAAAGTTTCAACAATCAAACGACAATATTATCAGATGTCTGCTAAATCATACTAAACGCCCCGGGCTCTCCTGACAATTGCTTTCACTTTACCAACGGTAAATAGAGGAGATTAGAGTTTTATTTGTTGTCATTATAATGTTTGTGTGAGAAAGTATACTTGTATGATGTAACTATCACACTTGTATTAAAAAAAGATATAAATAGAAGACCGGTAGGTACTTACTTACGGTAGAATTCGTCACTGTTATGTTTCCGCACTCAAAGTTGTAGCGAAGACAGAAATATTTATTATAAAATAAAAATTGCAAACGTTTAAGAGTAAGGGATTTAATTTCAAAACCGAAAAATTGGTTGTACAAATTGAGGACCCCAATCATAAATTAAAAACATTTGATGGTTTTGCTGTCTGTACATGAGTGCTCAGATTAATTACGCTAGCTAGGTACTAAACAAAAGTACTTTCGTGAGGGTACAGGGAGTCAATGATAGCTTGACATTGGAAGGGATGAAATGGAAAATAGGGCAGAAAGATTATGAAGTATTAAAATAATTTGTACAATGATCACCCCAGAAAAATGAGATAACGTATTTAAAAAAAGTTGCCCCACACTAGCAACATACACATATAAGACACTAATGCTGCATCGTAGGTGTGCTCATAAACATGTTCGCATACGCTACACACGCAGAACTGAAACCATTATTCATAAGAACAAACAAATATTGAGTTCGTGCCGGAATCAAACTCACGACATGTAGCGTAGTAGCCAGTCACTGCTCCTACCGAACCATCAATAAATTGATATTATAAATTTTAGTAGTATTAGCGTCATCTCAAATTGAACCACATATAGACACAAGTTATTCTTATGGACGGTTAATAATAAGTATGTATTTTTTTCTTTTTTAGGTGGAAAGGCAAAGACGGCAGCAAAGAGAGTTAGAAGAGAAGTTAGCGGAAATGAGGATAGGGGTCGCCACTGGACTCAATGAAGTCACAGGACTTGCAACGAGTAAGTATTATATTCTATATTGACATTTTTTCTTTTTAAACCTTTTTTTGTACGAGTTTTCAAGTGCAAAAAATTCGCAGAGACTAACTTCAGACTCGCTAAGATTCGACGGCCGTACTTTACATATAACCATAATGTGCACCGTTTATACGTAATGCGTAGAAGGTTTCGATTTTATATAGCTGTTCTCCGCAGTTGCACTTATATCTTTGGTAAATTACGTATGTTTATTTATTATTTCTTTGTAAAAAAAACCATGACTCATTCTTGTAAACAGGTAAAAAATAATGCACATTGATTAGGTTAATCATTAACTTTTTATCAATGACATTATCGACAAAAAATTACAAGTATTTTGATTACTTGCGAGTATTTTTACAAAATATGCAAAGTTTTTTCCTGTATTGATCAATCGAATCTGTAGGCCATACAAATATTTGTTTCAAATTCTTAATAGTCTGATGTTAAAATATTACTTCACTGACTCCTCATGGCAGTTACAATCGAAAAAGCTATTTTAGTCTAATATAAATCTATAGATTAAAAAAAAAAAACTAAATAAACGTATAGAGCTATACTTATGCATGAGCAACAAATAAATTATGAACAATCACAAAAAGGTGGATTTGGAGCAATATTTTGACTAAATTCAATAAAACAGATTGTCCAATTTTCGCAAATACTATTTCCTAGACTTTATAATGTTCCTTAACACTAAAAACAAAATTAACGAAATATAATTGAGATCAGCGCCATCTATCGTGAATGGCGGTAACTTTCACCTTATATTCAATAATTGTAACCTTATATTGGTGTTCTTTAGTTCCAGTTCAATTTTCGCAAATACTATTTCCTTGACTTTGTAATGTTCCCAAACACTAAAAACAAAATTAACTAAATAGAATTGAGATCAGCGCCATCTACCGTGAATGACGTTAACTTCCACCTTGTATTCAATAATTGTAACCTTATTTTTGTGTTGTTTAGTTCCAGTACAGCTGCAAGGCCCTGGGCGGCCGTGCGAGCCGTTATCGCCCATATCAGAGACGCCACCACCACCCTCGCCTAGAACTCCCTCGTCTAGTGGTCAGTATTGCCTACTTGTCCCATATTAAATGATAAATCCCCTGATAGGTCCCATTAACATAGATGGAGAAATTTTGACTCAGCGTTCAGTACGTCTAACCAAAGGAATCCAAGAAAAAAAAAACACCGATTAAAATGTTCTTATTTTGACCTAAAATAATAAATGGATGCATTGGGATGGGGCACTCAAGTATTTTTGTAAATATATTAAACCGCTTTTTTCTTATTATTTTTTACATTCTTTTTTTCTGGTCTGAATGTTTTGTAAAATTTTGTCCATATGTTTGAATGGAACTCTATACTTCTTTTGTTTTTAATAATAGCTTTTTAACCTATAATAATATAATAATAATATATTTGGTTCAACTTACAGGAACAAACACTAGATCAGTATCAGCGGCAGTAAGCGACGAATCAGTGGCGGGCGACTCTGGTGTGTTCGAAGCGGCGCAGGCGGCCAACGATCCTTCTAACGCAGGTAAGGCATTATAAATCTTATCATCTATTGAACAGGGTTGAAGTTTAGCTGCATGAAAGGTTCAATTTCGTTTGAATATTTAAGAATGGGCATTAGGTTTTTTTTTGTCAAGAATTTTTCGGTAACACAGGAGATAGGGGTGTTTAAAAGTATTATTTTTATTTTTTTATAATTCATTTATTTCAAGTATCAAAGACTCATTACAGTTTCATTGTAGGTACGGACAATACACAATAAATTATAATATTAGCCGGTCATAAATTGTATTATTTAACTTTTTTTTATTTTTTTAGTTTGCTATAAACTAGTGCTTGACTGCGATCCCACCTGATGGTAAGCAGTAATGCAATCTTTGATGGTGAGGCGCACTAGTTTATTAAGAACTTATTCACTCTAGACTTGAAGGTACCCAAATTATAATGGCAAACTGTTCCAGTCCCTCAATGTACGCGGTATAAACGAGGAGGCAAAACGCTTAGTCCGGACCATAGATTTCTCAACAACGTACAGAATAAAATGTTATTTTTTGAGACGAAAAAGTTTCCCTTTTTCTTTTAGACTAGCTCTATAGTGTTTATGAATATCTATTTTTACTTTTTTTTTACAGTAAACAGTGCCCAAATTGAAATCAAATTGCGCTACTGTGTAGAAGAAAGCGCGTTGGAGATAGGAATCCTGCGTGCGCGCAACCTGCACGCACTGTTCATTGATATCGGCACTCAAGTGTAAGTAATAAACATAATCTTTACTTATCTACATCATTAATATAAGTAAATCATTGAAGACAATAATGTCACACCATTAAAATTTTTGCGTTCAATAGTATGATATATGTTGATAGTCTAAGCTTCTTATATGGGTGCGGTCGAATGATGATTACTAGCTGATTAAAAAAATACCTAGTCAGTGGTCATTGATTGTACTTATAATCTAGCTATATTTATATATATATATGTGTCGAATTTAATCTATCGGAATAGCTGTAGGTACAGGTTAAACCCAGAATGGTATGACCCACTCTCTTAACAAATCATTTTAATAATTATCTTGATTCTTAACTGATCAGTTGACTCTAATCTAGGCGCCTTGATTAATTAAATCATAGCAAATTTAGAAACCGCGTTCACTTTGACTTAGAATCGATATTAATTACTCAATATTAATATTTAAACATACATAAACAATAGTTATAAAAATGCGTTAGGTTAGGTAATAATGGTTTAATTTTTATATCCTAGTATGAATACTTCTGTACATTGCAGTAGTTCTTATGCGTCACTATGTTCTAAATTCATTAAGCCTCATGAGGACTCCGGTGTCCACATACCTATTGTCCTTTAATTGTATCTGTAATTACGTTAGTCGAAAGGTAAGAAGTCACTATGTTCTTAACGCGTATAGAATAAATCAACATTTTCTTAACTCAAATAGGATTTTTTTCTATGGTAGGTAAAAATCATCGAATGAAGGTCCCACTCTTGGGCGGAGCGGGAAACAGTGTTAGACTCTTACTGACTAAAGAACATACCCCGTACCTTCCTTGCCTTATTCCTAGAGCCGCGGTAACAGTTTCACTCCACTCTCGGGTCCAGGAGGCTTCGACCCTGAAGGGCTAATACAGTTTGCTGACAACTCCTTGAGGCGCGCGGGAACGGTGCGCGCCGTTGACGACTTGGACTCGGTCTGGACACGAATAGGCTGAAGTTCGATATCTGATAATGAAGTTGTTCTGTTTGTTTGTACAGCGGAGTGCGTTGCGCGCTGGTGGTGGGCGGCGGCATGGGCGTGGCGTGGGGCGCGTGCGGCGCGGCGTGGCGCGGCGCAGCGCTGGCGTGGCGCCACACGCACAAGGCGCCGCTGGCCGGCACCAGGGCGCTCCGGGCCGCCACGCTGCAGGTCAACCTCACCGCGGGGACCGAGTGCCTGGTGAGTGGCTGGACGAGGGAACTTTTACATTCATCTAAAATAATACTGTAATACAATGATATGATAATAATGACTTTGGAAAATTTATGGACCAAATACGTCTATAATAAAAAGTTTATTTTTTATTTTTAATACATTTATTTTTTATATATAATAATAATATAATAATCACTTAAATACGGCATGAATCTTTGGACGTAGCGATCAAAATATCAGCCGAGCATAGTGGGTTCAAAATATACCCTGTGGTTCTTGTGTGTTATTTGAGATACAAATAGGCCTTAAAGTTAAACTAGATTAACTGCAGAATTACAAATAAAATAGGCCCCATAGCATATATAATTTAGGTAGGTACGGCAAAATCGTCACATTTTATAATAAATGCCGATATAATTTGTTGTCATAACAGATGGTAACATACAATATACTGAACATACTCAAAACTCAAATTGAAGCAAAATCAAAATTAACCCAAAAAATATTAAAATGATGACAACTAGCCAAATTCGAGTATTCGGCTAAAAACCTTGAGTGCCATGTGAAAAACCCACTGGGCGAGAGCGATTACTTTCTGACCGATTTTACTATTTTACCCTTTCCCCTAATTTACCCTAACCCCAAACTAACCCTTACTTTGTTACCCTACAGGGTTGTGCCCAAGTGAGCCTAGCAGACTTTGAGCCGGACTCGGTGTCCCAGAAGTGGTACAACGTGCTCAGCTTCAGGTGCATGAGGAGAGATGAGAGCTCTGATGAGTCTACCGTTATATCGTCGCAGACTTCCACGTTGACTAGAAATAGAGGTGAGGTTCCACTATTTTATTTTTTAAGTAAAACCTGGTTTAGATGTTGAGTTCTTCATCGATTGTAACTGAGTTGTCACGTTCGGCTATGTAACGCTACTTCGGGTAGGATCGGCTCGAGAAGTCCGACTTTACTTGCACGATAATGTATTGTTTTGCTTTTTTCCTTTAATGAAATTTTCATTGCTTTCGCGTGGTATTAAGAGTATATCGTTTTTTTTTCTTTTGACATATTCGGGGCTCTGGGTGTTTATGATGCGTATGGGCCATAGCCAACTCCATGTAACCCTGTTAGTCGACGATTTGTTAGTTCGTTGTTTTAGACTTCTTGAGCATTTTGATATCAAATCTGGACTATAAAATAAAACATAAAATATAATATCGACGATAATACATCAAATCAAAGATATCTGGTAATAATATGGTCTTTGCAAAAATAATGATTCAATGCAGCCTGAACAGACAGAAAATTTAAAACAATATCCTAATACGGTTTGTTCTATTTGCAGGACCAGAAAGTATGACGGGTGCGGAATGCAACGTTGATTGTGGTGACAATTCAGCATCGGAGGACGAAGAGTCTAGAGAACCACTGAATCAGGTAACTGACATATATTTATTTATTTAGCAGTATTCCATGCATTCTCATTCTCGTCTTGTGTCATTGGCCTTGTTCACGTAAGTATCTAATGTCAGCGTCGGCGAACGGCATTGCCGTTGCCGAATACTGAATACTGGGCCCAGGAATTGAAATTAATTTGAAAAACAAGGAAATACTATCGTCACGCTAAGAAAAAATAGTCCCATACTAAAAATTAGCAAAATAATGGAAAATTTTCAACGCATATTGCGCCTTTGTTCGGATTTCTTTCTCAAAATACCCACATAATGTCATGATGTAACAAAAACCAAATTCGTCGGTTTCCTTTCTAATAATATAATATGGAAGTTATATATTTTTCTTTTTTAAGGTGGGCAATAATCATCCAATGACAAATTTCGCACTTGAGCGGAGCGGGAAATAATGTCAGACTATTACTGCCTAAACAATCCCGCCTCCGTTCCTACGTTGCCTTTATACCAGGGCATGTATGAGTGTTCTACAATGAACGAAGTTATAAACGATTTGTTTTCTCTCACAGATAGTGGAAGAGGATTCATTCGAGGACTACATTCCGGAAGAAGACATTGCTTTAGAGGAGGAGTACCTGCAGCCCAGCACGGCCGAGAAGGAAACCAACACCGAGTGTAACTTCTGTCCCGAGGGAGCCAGGCAGCTGCATAGACGGTACGTTACTATAATAGCTCCTGGTGGAAGTAGTAATAACCTGTGTATTGTAAAATAGACCTTAAATAAGTTAGGGTCAATTTTTCTGTATTCAAATCGGCTCAAAATGAGTTAGGGTCAATTTTTCTGTAGTCAAATCGACCCTAAATGAGTTAGGGTCAACTTTTCTTTAGGCAAATTGGCCTTACACAAATTAGGGCCGATTTTACTATTAGTCCTACATTAGTTTATTTTTCTATAGTCTTGTAACTCTATTTTGAAGAATAAAAATCATGGCTTGACGTTGCACAGTGTATTTTTTCCCCAAAAAATCGGACATGCCTTTTTTTTTGTGAAATCTTATACATAAATGTTTTATGAATTAATTAATAGAACACTCGTGCACCTATTTCTCATTATGGAGAAATAAAACCACTTTATTCTTTTTTATAGTGAAATAGTAAATCATCCATAACTTTTGAAATATTTCACAAATTTTCTTCTTGGTTTTTCTGATCCACAATAATCTCAAAACACATAATACTAATTGATTTATATATTTTTTAATTGAGTTTTAAGAGATTTATTTACAATTTAAGCATTTTTTATTTTATTTTTTTATGGTCGTATTTTCAATTATTTGGATTTTATTTTTCTTTAGAATTGTTAATAAAATGTGTTAGAAGCTTAGAAAAAAAAATCAGATCCAAATAATGAAGGATCTCTAACTTAGAGGCTTCTAAAGTTTTCTATGGTAATTATGGTTTTAGGGTTGTCAATATTTCTTTTGAAATTTATTTTCTTTTGAATTAAAAAATGGTGGTTAGGGTAATAATTATTATTCTTCATCCTGATCGGCCGAAAGAATTTCTGTTATGTTGTCGCTATCGGTATGACCTTCAATAATTTCAATTTCATTTTCTGTTGCCGCCTCAAAATCGTCTTCAGCTGAGATTTCATACGGTTTCAGTAACTCCACTACCTTGGATGGTAAAGGCAAAGATTTGAGTTTTTTCAACCTATTCTGAAGCCTAATGTAGGAAATTTCTGGATCTGACGATTCCAGTGCCCTGTGAAATAGGTCCAACATTGTTTTTTCACGGTCGGATTTTCGGCTATGGTGTTCTCTGTCATAACGCCAGAAATTATTCCGCGCTTCACCGGCTTGTTCTGATAATAGACCCACTGGAAGAGCTGAGCTATTAATAATATCTTTGCCGTGAATGAGGATTTTGTGCATAGTTACTGTCATTGGGTACCAACCATATTCTGCCACGTATTTAGATGCTACGGTTTTGCAAAAATCTCCAAACTTATCAGCATCTACAGGTAGACTACAAGATAAGGTGACCAGAATCGTGTGAAGATCGTCCAACAACCACTGACTAAGGCCTAATATTTCTGCAAACACTGCACGATTTTGATCAGATAGAACGGTTCGGGCTGTGTTGCCGTCATTTGTTGTTCCAGCATTGGGTCTCACAACATCAACCAGCACTTTCAGTTCTTTTCGCACTCTCTCTTGCACACGTTTCTTTGTTTCCTCTACAGTGTTTGATTCCAGTGAACATTTGCTTACCCTCCATTTCTTAACAGGAAGCTTGTAGCCCAAATGAAGTAAAAACTCCAATACCCGAATCCATGCATGCAAGGGGCTTATTCCGTATTTGAAAACCGACACATCTATTGGCCGCGAATAAATAATATCTAATTTGTTGAATTGTGTAGAGGTTGCTTTGCAAAACGGACATTTAAGTTGAGAAGAAGTCTCTGTTATTGTATTCAGAACTTTGCCACCTATGCATGTCAAATACAGTTGTGGTTTTGCCCTTATTGTCTTCTTGTTAGATGTCGTTGCTTCTAATGTAGTTAAATCCTTAATTTGGTCATCTATCCACTTCTGTTCATTGAGTATTAAATCTTTCGTCTCTTTTCGATATTGGATATGAATCGGGCGGCAAAACCTGTATGATTGTGGAGTTGGGTTTAACCAAAGAACAAAGTCTTTTTTTGTTTTTATCCGCAATGGAATGAATGTAGTGGCAAATAAACTGTTTTCAGGGTCTTGATTATCAGAAAAATTTTGTTTATACAATGATTGACCCGAACTACCATCAAACCCCCAACTACCTTCAAAAATACAATCTACAGTATCAAGGTTTTTTTGTTCACAATATGCTGATATAATTTCGTCGCATGAGTGTACTAACCTTTGAAGAGTGTGAGAAAGTAAACTAGCTAATGGGACAAAGGCTTCTCTCTCTGTTACTTGAACTGCACTATCCGGATAACATTTTTGTTTTGCGTCGAATACTTTTTTTATATGTAGGAAATGCTGGAAAACCTCTTGATTTTAAATCATGTTGCAAAAAATTGTATGTAGCTACTGTAAATTTTCTGTCTATAAATACTGCTAAAGCTTCCTCTGGAGAATAAGGACGGGGGTCTTCGCGAAGTTTGGTTGCTAGCTTAGTCGGTCGTGTTGGACTTTCAAGACAAGAATTTATAACAAATTGCAAATCTTTTGATGCATTGGTTTTTAATTTTTGACCTTTTGCTTCTAATGCACTAGAAACAGCTTTGATAACTTTTGCCGGTGGTTCACTTTCTAAAGAATACTGGAGTTCTTTGCACACCCTTCGTTTTTGTCTGCCACTAAGTGATTCATAGACCAAACATGAAGAAGTCGAAGGAATGGCATCGATTGTGGGCGACACGGCAATATCAAAAATATTTTGTTCAGGGACTATATGTAAATCTTGAACACTATGATTTGGATCAGTATTGGACTCTGAAATTTGTTGCTGATGATGAGGTGCAAATTCATATCTGTCAAGCGATTGGCTCATAATATTAATTTCAGAGTCAGGAATAACCACAGAGTCGGAAAGTGACGCATCTTGTAAAGTTGGATGTTCGCTAATTAAAAATTTATTCAAATCATTTTGTATCGATTCTTTAAGCCACGTGTTATTCTTCTTTGCAAAAAAGGTCATATTATATTTACAGTTTTTGTAGAGGATTTCACATTTAGACGTGAATTTAGCTATTGCTTCTTTGAATCTTTTCTTATCATTGACATCAGTTTCGGAAAATCCTAAAATATTCAAAATAAGGTTTGACCTTTCTTGTAAAGGCAGGTCAGTAGGGCGAATTTTCAATCCCATTTCTTTTGATTTGGTGATCAACATCTTATAGGCATCGAGCCTACTAATTACGTCTCCTTGTGTACTTGCGAATACTCCCGGAGGATGAAGAGTACCGGCTGTGGCGTTATCCACAACTCCATCAACTGCCACTCGTGGACCAACATGAGGGTTGGCGCCCTCATGCCCTCCTTGCAGTAAGTCAGCCGGTCGGAGCCCGGACAGACATCCCTCAACAGGCCGGGTCAGGTCCCGTTGAGGCAAAGTGGCGCCATGGGTCTTTGACGGCTCCATGGTGCCTCACCCCCGTTCCTCCAGGAAATATGTGTTGGTGCAAGGTTTTAGCCGTAGCCTAACGAGGGCGGACCCCTTCCCTGAACCACATATCACCTTTCATTGGATTTTAAACTGAAGATTTTAAAACTTTATTTAATTACTAGCTTTTGCCCGCGGCTTCGCCCGCGTGGTATTGGGGTTGCCTAATAAGAAGTTGTATATCCCACGGGAACCTTATGTTTTCCAGGATAAAAAGTAACATATGTGCTATTATGAAGTATACGCTATCCTTGGGCCAAATTTCATACAGATTCATCAGGCCGTTTTGGCGTGATTGAGTAACCAAACCAAAATAAGAAGTTATATAAGGTGCTTTTAAAATATATGCCAGGCTTTTTGGGAGGTGTACTGTTGTGTTTATAGATTACAATAGTGAAGAGCTTTCGTGCCCAGGAACAGTTAATCCAGTTTGAGAAAATAAAGTAGTTAAATAAATATTGACTCTATTCTGCACAACGTGGTTCACAAATTACGCGCGATGTTTCTCTTCGTCAATGAAACAGCTGCTATCTCTTTCCATTCGTTCTACGAATGAAAACTAAAATCAGCTGACTAGCTTGTCCCTACCTAATTCACTAGGTACGCAATAATACGTAGGCAAACAAGTGTTTTAAAGTGCAATTACTTACCAGTAGTTACCAGTTACGATGATAAACTTCACATCACACTTAAACAGTTCAGTTTAAGTTAGTTTAAACAATAGGTACTTAGATTAACCTTTCGACTTTTGTAATTACAGACACAATTAAAGAACAAAACGCCGGCGTTCGCTTAGGGCTCAAAAGTGTAATATCAAATAACGATAAATTACAGGAACTTGGCGTATTTAAAAGTTATCCGACACCAACGTATTTAAAAGTTATTTACACACTCCCTACCGATTTTGAAACTGTTGCACAAGTCCATCTCTGCGTTGCACACAAATGGGTTTTCACTTTGTTCAATGTGTCCGTTTTACTGTTCACTTGGCTAAATGTTTTTAATAAAAACGCGCGCGATAATAATAAAACTAAATCCCGTGGCGGGCGGGAGGCGACTGGCAAGCGGGTGGTCGGCCAGCGCGTGCGGCGAACGGGGTAGTGCGCGCGGGGGCGGGAAGGTGGGGGGGGGTTGCTGTGCAGTAACGACCGAGTGGCCGGCGCGCAGGCGGCATTCGTTTGAAATGAATGACAATCGTAGTATGAATGGCGCCGGTGTTTTGCGGCGCGGAGCGGCAACAGCGTATCGTAATATCGTAACACCGGAGGATGGTTTTATACGAAAAAAGAATAACACAAATTATCAACATTTTATCTTTACTATTGTAATCTATAAACATAATACTATACTTCATAAAAAGCCTGGCATATATTTTAAAAGCACCTTATATATCCCACAGGAACCTTGTGTTTTTCCGGGATAAAAAGTTGCCTATGTCCTATTCCGGAGTGTATCCTATGCTTGTGCCAAATTTCATCCAGATCCGTCCAGCCGCTTTGGCGTGATTGAGTAACAAACATCCAAACATCCAAACATTGTAACTTTCGCATTCATAATATTCGTAAGATATATTTTTTTTTTATTGTTGTTGATATGTTTCAATAAGTAAATAAGACCAAGATAATTTATTCAGATAATATTATAAACTGCGTTGGAAAAACTGACATTTAAAAAAATTACTTCAAATATTATGTTTATTAAATTATGAGGCGACAACCCTATCCAGAAAAATCTGAATTTTAACAACTCCGAGATCCTGCATAATTAGGATCCAAGAATTTGTAGGATCATAAGCATAAATAAAAAGAACATTTCGATCCTAGTTACAAATCCAAATATGTAATAATATGGCGGTAAAAAAAAGAAAACATAAATTTACAAAATCAGCCATAAATCTGTTATCTTGAATAAATAAAGCCTAGATGTTTTTTGTTATAGGAGGGATTTTAAGACACTATTTAATGCCGTCAATAGATTCTTAAAAAGAAGTCAAACTTTTAAGTTATAACTGTTTCTATGGTTTTTCTGGAAACCATAGACATTTTTTTCAAGTACTAATTTTCAATATTTTATAGCAAAAGGGCAATCAGGAGTTTTCGTCTCGCATTTATAATCACAAATCCTATGAAATTAGATAGTAAAAATGCCATGTCCGATTTTTTGGGCGAAAAATACACTGTGCGTTGTATGATTCATATTTATTCTTTAGTTAGTAAAATTATTTGACTATTGAAGTATTATCTACATGAATAAATAAAAATTGTAACTAAACTTTGCCTGGTGAAAGTATTGGATAGGCTGTTTCTAAGAGGATTTTTTTGGGTTTTATTAATTTTGGGTTATAGTATCTTTTATAAGGTGTTGGTACTTTGACTAAAATGTATTTTTATAATTTTTATTGTCTTTTTTAGTCGTTAATGGCGTTTTTTTTAAATTGTAAGATTTATTTTTGATATTACCAAACTGGGAAATGTGACAGTTTTTCATAAACCTTGGCTAGTACTTAAATCTTTTACTGGCGTCAAGATATTCGTTCTTTTGTTGAAAACCAAAAGACGATCTTCATAGTGCAAGCTAATTTGAACCTTATTACTACTACCGAAAAAGTCAAAATTCCTTTAAAAATAGGTTTCTTTCGGCTTACTAACCTTGGTGTTGGGCTACAAATGTTCGTTTCCTCCCAGATATATGAAGTTACGTCGCGCCGCAGGAGACGGGCGACCGCAGCGCGCTCTAGCGCCGCTAGACAAATAGTTATAGCTCCTAGTGTACATAGTTGTATATAGGTATGTTTACATTGTGTCGACTGCTTTATATACGGTATAACATGGGTTTTTTTGTCTAATACGGGTGGTTTGCTCAATATTTTTGGGGGGTTCTTAAACGTAACTTAATTTTTGATATCTCTACCGCCAAATTGAAACTAAATTACAAAATCCTGTGTTAGAGTTCTCCATGCAATTGAACGTATACAACAGTCCAAAGTCAACTATTGGATAAGAGCCCGGACCAGACATAAAATCTGTCTGGTTGGTTGTTCTTCCCTTTTCAATAGTGGTTGCGGGACTGTACTGCACAAATGTTAGTCTAACAAAGTTTTTCTTAACCTTATAGTGTTGAGGGAACATTCAATAAAATTGTTTTAACATGGACCATCAAGTTAGTAAATTAGTTTGTAGTTAATCTAAAGTACCTAAATGAAAATACGTTGTATCGAGTAGTTGTCATTATTATCTTGTTTATTAGGATGACTCCGCAGACCACTTGAGATGCTTTCAGGGACCACCAGTGGTCTGCGGACCACCAGTTAAGAATCAGCGGTCCATTCATTGTAATTTTATTCACAGAGGTCAAAATGAGTATACTGATTAAAAAAAAAAACTATATGTAGTCTATTTCTATATGTATGTACTTGCAGTCTCTTCAAGGTTAAAATGGTAAGTGGTGACTAAAACCACTTAGTATATTTTAAAATTAAGTTTCGTTTGAGAATTTAAAGGGGAAAACACTAATAAAATTCATTTATTTCGCAAATAATTAAATTACCAAAAAAAAAGATAAGATAAAGAAGTTCACTGTGTTGTTTAGTATATATGAATGTGTGTGTGATAAATAATAGAAAATATATCAATATAATCATATTAATATATTGGGTATGTCACCCTGCATGTTATATTCAATTGAAATAAGTAAACCAAGTGTTATGTGCATGAACAAGCATGAAATGTGGCACAATGTGAATGTATCTATGTTTTTTAAGCATTATTTCATTCAATTTCATAATTACCAACAAAATCCGTGGGTCTTTTGCGTCAAAACATTTTGAAAATATAAAAAAAAAACGTTGTATTATATAGTTCGTTTTTTTTAATTCTAGACTACGATTTGATAACTCAGAATGTCACACTCTAGAAACATGTTCCCAATTTTCTGGAGTTTGACATTTTAAGTTGTCAAATCGTAGTTTAGGATTCAAAAACGAACTATAAATATTTATAAAAAAAAATTGTACAATAAATATTTTTGGTTTATGAAATTGACTTAAATGAATGCTCAGCACATACTAACCTGCATCTAAACTTGTTATTTCTCTACAATATACCTTTGTATCGTTATAGAAAAAGCCAGCAAGTGAACGCCAGCCTAGCCGAGCCCCTGGCCACCATCAAGAGGTCACAAACATTCTCTCCACAACCACAGAGCATCGCCAAAGCCCAGTACATCTGCAGGTTCGTATTATATGCCTTTACCAATCTGCTGCTAGACACAGACTTCTTCAAACTAAATCTAGGGTACTCCCCCCTCCCCTGGCGTTGGAGTCCAACTCCCAGCCACTGTGAGGGCTTACAGATGGTGAGTAATAGATAGCTCGTTATCCGATAAGAACCAGAAAGCCAGGTCGATGGCGCAATGTTATCACAAGCGCCTCAAAGAGAGATGGAGCCAGTAAAAGCCGAGGGGATTCCTTGTGGCGTATCGTACTACAGAGAGTAGCTTGCTGTCCAGCTAACTGGATCGAGGACGAGTCATGGAAAGCGCACAATGCTCCACGCGCGCCTCATATAGATGCCAGCAAAACCGTAGAGGCCTAACAGGGCCGAAGACTACTGGGGCTATTGTTAAGCTTCTGAAGGGAAAACCTGGGGTCTTGGAATGAAAAGTAAATGAGGAACATGGGAGTGGGTTTCAGTCAATATAAGTCTAAATTATTTTATTTATTACATAATTTAAATACAATAGGTGTTCTATCGGGGCTCATGAATGTAATATGTATTATTTGTCCTCAGATTGAACCGTTCGGAGTCGGACTCGTCGATGGCTGCGTACGCGCGTCGCGTGACGTCACACCCGCCGCCCCCCTCCGGCATCCCCTTCGACCGCAGTGTTCGTGAGAGGCGCTCGCTTAGGTATGTATATGTTATATGATAATAATATGTTAAATAACTGGACATTTCTACGATTTTTTTCTACTTTGCGTGTGAAATCAGTCATTTGCCTGTTTTTTTTTCTTATTATAAAAAGATATTATCATAAATCAATTAAATGAGAGTTTTATCATAATCTGCCTGTAAAGTATACAACAAGGATTTAGACACATTTTTTAGGGTTCCGTAGTAAACAAAGTTAAAGTTTCGCCAAGTCTGTCTGTCTGTCCGTCCGCGGATAATCTCAGCGATCGTTAGCGACAAAGTGCTAAGATAAAAAGTGGAAAAAAAATGTTTTATTAGGGTACCTCCCCTACACGTAAAATGGGGAGTTTTTTTCATGTCTACCCTAACATGTTATATATTGTTAGACTAGCTGTGCCCGCGACTTCGTCCGCGTGGAATAGATATTTTGGGCATCATATTTATTTTTGCAAACAACCTCCTCAGCTTTATAAATTATAGCTGTTACCCACGACTTTGCCCGTGTCAATTTCTGTTATTATTTTAGACAATTTATTTTTTAAAAGAACATAATTATCTAAAAGTACTTCATAGAGCTACACCCTCCCTTGTGCATGCCATAATCTCGGCGGTAAGTCCCCTCTTTGAGGCGTGGTTGGATAGACATCACGGCGTCCTCATCTTCCGCATGACGCAGGTACTCACCGGACATGGGAAATTCAGGAGATTCTTGCACCGGAGTCGTGTGGAAGAGATGCCCGGGTGTCGCCACTGTGTGGACCGCCCGGAGGACACGGTGGAGCACACGGTGGAGGTGTACCCCGCTTGGGAAGAGCATCGCCGTGTTCTCGTGGGGGTGATCGTCGGCGGTGACCTCTTGCGCCGGGCCTTGGTTCAGGCCATGGTCCGCAGCGAAGAAGAATGGCAAGCGGTCGCTTCCTTCTGCGAAGCAGTAATGCTCGTGAAGGAGGAGGCCGACCGCATAAGGCAAGGGCAACAGCACCCTCGCCGTAGCCGTCGCCGCCGCGATCCTGCTGATATCCGGCCACCATAGACGCTGGCTTGCGGACGGTGAGCAATGGGTAGCTCGCCGTCCGGTTGTCTGGTAACAGTCCAGACCCGAGACCAAGTCGTCGACGGCGTGCACTGCTCCCGTGCGCCTCAAGGTGTTGCCAGCAAACTATGGGGCCCTTCAGGGTCAAAGTCTCCTGCAGCCGAGGTTTGGTGCGAAAGCGTTATACCGGGTTAGTAAGAATCTGACACTGTTTCCCGCTCCGCCCAAGAGCGGGATTCGTCATTGAATGACTTTTACCTACCATAAAAAAACCCTCCGTGACGCCCGCAAGCAACCGCTGTTCTCGCCCGCCGGCCAGGCGCAGCGTCATCATGCGGCGCGTGTGAATTTTATATCGGAGTTATTTTAAAATTGTAATATCTTCTAAGATGTTCATTGAAAATAAGTGATGTCAATGACAATTTTGTTCACAATTACATACTCTTAATCAACAACAGTGAGAGCAGTGGTGGCCGAGTGGTAACGGCCCCGACTTGCGTGTAGTAGGTCGCGGGTTCAAACCCAGCCAGGCGCATTACTTTGTGTAATTTATTTCATCACCACTGCTCTCAAAAACGGTGAAGGAAAACATCGTGAGGAAACCGGCATGTCCTAGAACCAAAAATTCGAAGACATGTGACATCCACCAACCCGCACTGGGCCCGCGTGGTGGATTACAGCCCATTCCCTCTCTTAGAGAGGAGGCCTGTGTCCCTGCAGTGGGAACATTAAAAAAAAAGGCTGATGATGATGATGAATCAACAACACATTTATTTGGATATAGTTTAATATTATTATGTTGATACAACTCTAACAAATAATCCATTAATTCGGCCAAATTTGATTCCCATAAAAACGGTTCTAGTGAGTTAATCTTAAAAGATAGACATATACTGTCGCGGACATTTTTTTAGATCATGTTAAGAGGAATAATTCTTTGGTACATATTTTTTTGGTATCTTGAACCGTTTTTGCAGCGCACGCAACGGAAGCCCTCAAAGATGAATAATTTTCCCCGTTTTTTCCACATTTTCCGTTGTTGCTTCGCTTCTATTAGTCGCAGCGTGATGTTATATAGCCTAAAGCCTTCCTCGATAAATGATCTATTCAACACAAAAAGAATTTTTAAATTCGGACCAGTAGTTTCTGAGATTAGCGCGTTCAAACAAACAAACAAACAAACAAACAAACAAACTCTTCAGCTTTATAATATTAGTATAGATAGGTATTAAAATAAAAAATAAAATCTTTATTCAAATTGTAATTTAACCGTATACATAAACAATTTTTTTTTTTGAGGATAACAAAATATGAAAAAAAAATGTAAACCTTTCAAATATAAACCAAAAAAAAAAAGATTAAAATCGGTTCACGCAATCCAAAATTACCACCGGGTACAGCGTCATCTCTCGGGAAATTGAGTTATTAGTTTATTGATGGTCAACTTTGCGCTGTTAAATCGTGGTTTAAGGGTGAACCCTTCTTACATTGTGAGAAAGTGACCCCGGACGGGTAACTACAGAAGCCTACACTGAGTGTAGTCTGACACGCTCTTGGTCGGTTTTTTTTAATATAATTTGCAATGTTTTCCAACCTTTTCAAAATGTTGAGTGATGTGTATGTTTATTTATTTATTATAAAGTTTATGGTGTGTTATTCCAGATGGGGTCGCGGCGGCTCGTGCGCGCGCGCGCGCGGCGGCTGGGCGGCGGCGCGCACGTCGCTGGACCTGGCGCTGGACCTGCGCGCGCAGCACTCGCGCCTGCACCATCTGCGCACCGACATCGCCAACCTCACCGCGCTCAAGAAGAGGTACGTTACACGACACACACACAGGTCGCGGCGGCTGGGCGGCGGCGCGCACGTCGCTGGACCTGGCGCTGGACCTGCGCGCGCAGCACTCGCGCCTGCACCATCTGCGCACCGACATCGCCAACCTCACCGCGCTCAAGAAGAGGTACGTTACACGACACACACACAGGTCGCGGCGGCTGGGCGGCGGCGCGCACGTCGCTGGACCTGGCGCTGGACCTGCGCGCGCAGCACTCGCGCCTGCACCATCTGCGCACCGACATCGCCAACCTCACCGCGCTCAAGAAGAGGTACGTTACACGACACACACACAGGTCGCGGCGGCTGGGCGGCGGCGCGCACGTCGCTGGACCTGGCGCTGGACCTGCGCGCGCAGCACTCGCGCCTGCACCATCTGCGCACCGACATCGCCAACCTCACCGCGCTCAAGAAGAGGTACGTTACACGACACACACACAGGTCGCGGCGGCTGGGCGGCGGCGCGCACGTCGCTGGACCTGGCGCTGGACCTGCGCGCGCAGCACTCGCGCCTGCACCATCTGCGCACCGACATCGCCAACCTCACCGCGCTCAAGAAGAGGTACGCCACGAGACACGCACACACATACACAGAACAATCACACTTTATTCCATGTTACTGAGATCAGTACGAAAGATTTTCTGATTTTTTTTTTTCATTAGTGGTCCTCCATCAAACGACAACAATGTCAACTTTTGGCTGCGACGTCAAAAAACATTCGACAACAAAAAATTTTTGACAGCACAAAAAACATTCTTAGAAGATTTATAAACATAATATGTTTATGTCATGTAGTGGTTATTGTGGCGTACGCAACACACAATACAAATGCAACAGTATATTATAACCTACAACGTTGTTTATGGATATATAAATAAAGTCACTGGAAATCTATGTAATGAAAAGAATAAATTCCCACCATTAGTCTTTTATTAGCCTCCTGCTGTATCGCATCGATTGATACTCAAAATTGTGACTCATCTCAATTTTGGTTCAATTTTTATTTTTTTAATTTATTTTACAATTTATGTACTTACACACATACATTTTTAAAGAAAATACATTAGAAAAGAAATTGTACAAAGATGCTGTTTATTCCACAAAGAAAAACTCTCTTTTATTGATCTCTTAGCGCTTGACCGCTATCTCACCTGATGGAAAGCGACAAGCAATTATTTATATGCCGTGTATTGTAAAGTCCTTGTTCTCAGCAGCTAAGAATCCGTTCCCATTCCAAATTGCAAATCATGAGAGAGCACTGGTACCCATAACACAAGTTCAATCTTACCTTGGGTACCAGAGTTCATTTTATTACTTACAATTTATGTGTTAATATTAAAATTAATAGATTATATCACTAGTATGTAAGTGGAACTGTACAATTTTATCTGGAACAATAAATTATTATTATTAGATTAGAGGAAGCGTGGAGTCGCGGCGACCCCGTGGTGGCGGCGTGGGCGGCCGAGGACGAGACGCTGCGGCGCCTGGTGGCGCGCGGCGCGGCGCCCGAGCGCGCGACCCGCCTGCTGAGCCGCACGTGCCGCGAGATCTACCGCCTGCGCAAGTCGCGCCAGGGCGGCCGCAAGCCCGACCTCGTCACCTTCAAGTGAGTACACTAACACTTCAGCATCTGCCACTATCATCACCATCATCAGCCTTTTTTTAAATATTCCCACTGCAGGGACACAGGCCTCCTAATTCTAGGAGAGGGAATTGGCCATAATCCACCACGCGGGCCCAGTGCGGATTGGTGGATGTCACATGCCTTCGAATTTTTGGTTCTAGGACATCTGCCACTATACTACACGCCAACTAACTTGAAGAGTAGGACAAGATGTCTGGGCTTTAGAACGGACATTTTGTTTTCATGATTTTTTAGTTTGTTTTGATTTCTTTGATATTATAGCTATTATTACTTGACATTGGCAAAATCATCTACGTCTGTCGATGGAGCCATATTATATTTAAAAAAGAAGAAGAACTAACTTGAACCAAAATGGCCGTCGTTATCATGGTTACTCTCTGCTCCCTACCTCGATTGAGACCTGAAAATTGATTACGGCGCGTTCTAGGTCGATCGACATTTTTATTCAACTTCTATTCCACATAATGTAATGCACTGGCCAATTAAAAAATCTGCTATACTTTACTGCCGTGCTTATGACAAATGCAATAAGTCACATAACTCAATATCGACCAAAATGTGACTTATGATAGTGACAGTAAGTCACATAATTCAATATCGACCAAAATGTGACTTATGATAGTGACAGTAAGTCACATAATTCAATATCGACCAAAATGTGACTTATTGCAATTATCATAAGCACGGCAGTTTAGGTATCTTCAGAGCTAGAGTAAACAGGCTTTTAATAAACTACCGCATCGCCATTAATAATTGCACTATTGGGTAGGTTCACAGTCAAATACAACACTAATATACCTAATTTAGAAAAAATCTCAGGCCCAAGTATTGGCTAACTTGGTAGAATGAATCTGACCAAAAATATCAAAGCATTAATTCCAAACAAATCATATAAAGACACTTTTGAATTGTCAAAAAGTCAGTCAGAAAAATTATTGCACATTCCAAACCTTAGATCTCTAAAAAGATTGCAATTTTGCGTAACACTTTTTTTAGACACAATCACAGTGGTTAAAACGACTGTCTGATTTTTTTAATTTTAAAGAGATTAATTGTTGCTTTCTACAACATAACTAACAATTACATTCTTCTCCACAGAGAAAAAATGGCCTTCTTCACTCGCACCAAACCCACAATCCCCCTCCTACCCGGAGAAGATGGCGACGAAATTCTATCAGAGGATGACTGGGAAGAAGATCTTGAGGAACGACGAACTCCTGACGGCCGGTCTTCTAAAACCTCGTACGAGCTACGTAGAGACCTCCCGGCGACTACGCAAGAGGTGGCCGAGGTGGTCGAGTGCAAGAATCCCTGTTTGAACCTCGAGGGACCGACAGAGGTGAAGGATGACACTAAGACTGATGAGGTGAGGTATGACTTTGTGGTTGATAGAGTACTGGGTGTACAGGTTTGAAAGGTGCGCCGTTTTCAACGGTTGGTTGGAGGTCAATTCGAATATGATACGCAGGAGTTGGTACGCGACTTCATTTTGTTTCTGTGGTGGTCATATTTCATACAAAGTCACCACAAATTACTAAGATTTTTTGAGATTCTAATCGATTTGTGTAAAAACTCCTGCGCATGACATTCAGTAATTGTTTAAAAACCAATCGATGCAAAACAGCTCAAGTATGGCCTATGGCAAAATATGGCACCATTAAAAATTTGCAAATAAACAATATTTAAATATAACTGTGATCATTATTGCCTATTGAGATTTTCTGGATCCAAGACTGAGCGAGAACTTATATTTATGTGTTATTGGTTATATTATATATATCCGGACTCTAATACATGTACGTATCTGTGCAAATAGAGTGCCATAAAATTAAGATTACATATTGAATCTTATTCATTTTTTTTAAAACTACTTATTATGTATCGTATTGTATGTACAAAATAAAGAACAAAATTTTTGAATGTTAAGAACTCCTGAAAACAAGTATGATTTGATATAATCCCGTCCATATATAGGTATACTTATGTATTTAAAATTGTATATTATAAACTAGTAATACAAAATGTTATTTGCAACACATTTTCATATTGATATTACAAATGTTGTCGAAAAATATGTTACTTGTAGTTCAGGGGTAAAATTGTGCCTTTTTAATTATTGGTGCCTGATAATGAAGCCTGCGATTGTGCCATATATGGCATGCCTGACGGGGGTGAATAGGTACAAAGTAGTTGTATGAAGAGTCACAAAATGTATGCCAAACATATTTTTTTATTGTAATTAGAACATAATGTGGGGGTTACGGTCACTTTGTAAATAAAAATACGTAAATTTGCGGACCCACCGACTAAGTTCATCTGTAGATAAAATAAAAAAATAAAAATAAAACACAAATAATTTTTGCAAAATTTTAAAATTATTCCTAAATTGTAACTTTTAATTTCACAACAGTTAATTGCAATTTAAATAACTTTGCAATTATGTTATTATTTTTTTTTAATTTTTGCAAAAGTTATATCTGATTAGGGTTCTCTCCACCGAATAAATAGGACTTGAAAGGCCAAAAAGAAAGCTTTGTACATAAGGCTTTAGAAATGTGGAGTACTTGCCCTACACAATGTTTCAAATTTGACCTAGAAATTAATAGAAATTCCAACAAAAAAAAAAAAATACAATTACATTTTCACATACCGTAAAGTGGGGTTATGTTGGCCCTGGGGTAAACTTTTGGACTAGCTAAATAACCTATAGGAACATAATAAACTCTGTTTACTGTGTTTTCTATTGATTGGTAAGCTGTGCCAAAGTTTGCCCAAGGACAAAGTTACCCCAATTTGAATAAGAGGTTGTATTTAATCCCGTGCCTAATACCTACATCTAAGTTATAATTTTCTAGGTCTCTGACGAGCGTACCCGGGCACATTGTCGTTTTAAACGTGCAATATACAACGTAATATCAATAGCTCATAATTCCATGTGTGTTAACAGATCTGAGTTTGTACTGAACATTTTTTGTCTCACTCATTATCATTCTTATGTTTAAACAAAACCATCTTTAATTATAAACGTTGAAACTTTAGGGAATCCTAAATGTAGCCTTTCTGTTTATTTGATACTCAAATATATCAAGCAAAGGACTCTTAAACCAACGTTTATAAGTAAAGACATTACTTTTAGTACTTTGTGAACAAAAATATATCAACTTTTTAATAAATTACATTTTTTGATCAAACATTTAAAAAAAATTACAAAAATTGTTTGGTTTTTTAAATAAGTCGATATATTTTTGTACTCAATATTGATGTTAAGCATTACTTGTACATTTTGTACATATCATATTTAATATTATTATTCTAGTTTAAGAAATCTGTGTAAATAATCTGAATAAAAAAATACGTTTTATAAAAGAATTTGCATATCTGAATTTTGACTCTATGACTATTAATAATTCTAATTAATTATTTAGCAATATTAGTCGATGTTAAGTATTTTTATTACAAGAATACAATAGTCTCCTAGCTGTAATCTTTACGTAATGTTACATTTTTGTAAAAAATGTATATTTTTTATTATAATTATTTACTTGGAGTTTTTATACATAGTGTAATTGTTACTGAGGTGAATTTGGATTTGCCAAATTAATATAAGCCTTGTTTTAATTCTTCCATTAAAATAAAGGGGTCATTATATTTTGTAAAAATGCCAATACAATTCATACAAATGAAAATAAAAATTATAAATTAATTTTTCATTGTTTGATTTTACATTTTTCTCACACGAAAACTAGGATCCAATAAGACGTACCCTTTGTGCTCACACAATCTCCGTCCATATACTACTGCACCGTAGATGCTGGCGTGCAGACGAGAAGCAACGGGTAGTTCGCCGTCCATCAGTTGGGTAAAAGCCGAGTCTAAGTAGTCGACGACACGTAGGTATTGTTCCATGCACGTCACGGGGGCCCAGTAAGGCCGATGCATGTTTGCTCACGAGGAATTTCTGAAAAGCAATCTTGAGATCCTAGAAAGCAAATGGTAACTGAAGGAAATGGCGATTTTAGTCAGTTAAGGTCTGATATACCTTCTCGCTTCAACCTATAGCGGGAGAAGTAATGATTGCCCACCTCGAAATAATCATATAACAACTCAGGCACACACAACACACACTCAAACACTGCAAAAGCCCTCGGTTTATGTAAATTACGAGGTACAATATGTCTGTCAGATCTTGGCGAGTCAGAAGTTAGGCGAATTTTAGCGCTATTAAAACTTGTGCAAAAATAAAGGATAAAAAAATGCTAATTACAGTTTTTAACAGCAATAACAACTGCAATTTGCATTTTCATTACTCATACTCTGAAAGTAGGTGTAAAGTTACCTGCGGAGAGGGCTGAAAAACTACTTTTACTCCCTGGGGAGTTTTATTTTACAACTGACGGTTTTTTTTTTAATATTTAGACAGCAAATATTAAAAAAAACTAGTTCTATTTTGACATTTCTATTGAACCGTGACCCGAATTTCTTTACTGCCAGTACAATTAAAATGACTTAGAGATAGAAATAATTTAAGAATACCTTATTTTAATTTACCTACTTTCAACTATTTCATTAAAAAATATTATATTTGAGAAAAATGTTGACCTGACCAATTTTTACAATGATAAAATGAAAAATATTGACTGAATAGCCAGACGACGACTAAAAAAAAAAATGGCGGGTAAAGTCTCTCTATAATCTGTGGCCGGTTTGGTCTTTCTTGATTTTTTTTCGAGGTGTAGTTTTGTTTACATTTTGCTAAATCTCTGTTATAAGAAATTTGTATTAACACGATAAGTTCATCAGCTTCAGTTATAAATTTAACGTAAGATTCTTTGAGGAGAAAACCACTAGCCTAAATCAAAAGAAATATACCTACCTAAAAACATACGAAGACATTTGACGACGATTCAGGTTTTTATTATTATTTTTATTTTCCTCGTATTCGTAATGAAAAACACAGTGTTTACCTCGGGTTAAAGAGTTATTTAGTCCCTCGAACTATTAGCGACCTCGCTGTCGCTCGGTCGCCAAGAAATTTCTCGGGACTAAATAACTAACTTTCATCCCTCGTATAACAATGTACTATTTATTTTCCTCGTATTCGTATTGAAAAGAACAGTGTTTACCTCGGGTTCAAGAGTTATTTAGTCCCTCGAACTATAAGAAATTTCTCGGGACTAAATAACTAACGTTCATCCCTCGTATAACAATGTACTATTACATATTTGTTTAAACCATTTATTTTCTTACGAGATCTTTTTTTTCAAGTCCTAAAATTCGCGGAGGTTAACTTCAGACTCGCCAAGATTCGACGGCCGTACTGTACACGGTAACTATAAATTTTATTGACACGAGTGAGGGTAGTAAAAAATAGCTACCTACCTACATAATAACGATAAAATCCTTACAAACAAAACCTCGTTAAAAAAGCAGCAAACACAATGAAGCAATACAAACTAAAACATAATCTAAACTTAAATCACACACTTCAAGATCAATCACAGATAGGCGACATACTACAATGTACCGCGCGAACTTTAGCTGCGTTTGCATACAACAATGTGGTACCAGAAAAATGGACTTTGAAGGTGTGTGGAACAGAGAATAAATCTCACAAATCTCCCTTCAAACTGTATTATCCTCCGTCCAGACGGGTGTTTTGTCTGACGGGTAAGTGCTCGATAGATTATTTGTTATTTCAGGTTTTTTCTTTACATCTTCAAACCGTGCGCACTTTTGAAAGCAGTAGTGATGAAATAAATTACACAAAGTAATGCTCCTGGCTGGGTTTGAAACCGCGACCTACAACTCGCAAGTCGGGGTCGTTACCATTCGGCCACTATTGCTCGGTTTTACCACATACCTAATTTCACTAAGATTCTATAATTTGCTGACAGTGCGAATATGCGTGAATAAAATATTTGTTACGAACCACTTTTTAAACAAATGCGACCTACGTTATCACAGCTTCGGACGGGTGTTTTTGGTGGTGGATAAAAATCATCTACTGACATTTCCCGCCGTTGGGCGGAGCGGGAGATGGTGTCAGACTTTTACCGACTTGAAAATCCACCCCGTTACTTCTTAGCTCTTCATAAGGGAATACGGGAGCCACTCCAGTTCTTGGCCCCAATAGCCTTCGGCCCTGCTGGGCCCCTATGGTTTATGCTGGGTCTATAAGATTTATACTGGGCCCTACAGTATGACGGGTTTTACAAATATTTGAAATTCTCAATTAGTCTAACGTATACCTATTAATGTAGGATTTTCCTAATTTATCTACACAGTAACTTCAGATTTCTTACGGAAACATGATTACAGGGATATGATCTCAGCAGCCCGTCTTTACAATATCTTTATTTTAATCATTAAAATAACCACTATTGGGAGATAAAGAAGTTTTTTATTGTTACGTTTGTTAAAGGTACCTTCATTTCATCACAAAGTCTATCGAAAAGCAGCTTATTTTTGTAGCTTAAAGCTAGCCGTTAGACGCTTTATGAAAGGTCAAAGCGGTATTTTTGAAACTTGGACTAAGCTTACCAACCTCATTCGACGTTCTGATCTTGATAAGAATCTCTTAATCCCATAAAGCTCTCAGGAAACATCCAAAAAGAAACCAAAGCTACCCAAAATAGAAAACTCATCAGTCATTTCGTTCACGCAAGCAAAACCACATTAAAACTCCACACAGAAATTAACGACACCGCCGAAATTTCAGAATCACAAATCGTAATAAAAAGGGAAGTTAATTATGTACCTGAAGTAGTGGTAACACTTATACTTACTTGCGTAGGGTCAACCAAATATACATCGTAACAAACTTGACTTTGTAAGCCTGTATTTCGTTGGTATAAGGGTCATTTTTGCAGTTCAAAGGTTAGTAATGACGGGCGGTTGACCGTACGGGTCAGCTCTACACGCAAAGGGCCAATCGTACAATCTTTGCTTACAATCGCTTAGATTACACTTGAAGTTAACGACGGGTTGGCTATACGACCCGAATAGTGCGCTGATTTAGTTTGCTTTGGTTTATTTTTGCTTCCAAAATGTGGATAAATCAAAAGATTCAGCTTCGGTAGATTTTGATACAAGTGAAGAAACTTGGTCAATGCTACCGAGGTAGATTTTGTCCGTGCTGCAAGTTAGGGTGTTATGGAGCTGAATGTAGCAGTGAGATATTTGTAAAACTGTAGGGGCCCAGTATGGCTGAAGCCTCTGGGGACCCCTCCAATGCAAAGCAAGCACACAAGAGAGGGTTTTAGTCAGTAAAAGTCTGACATGCTCTCCCCCTCGCAAGCCATTGATGACTTGCTATCTAAAAGGAACTGGTAGAAAATGCCTTAGGCATTAAGTCCGCCTTTGTACTGTTATGTGCATTAAGTGTTAAATAAATAAATAAGAACCCTGGTATGAAGTGAGAATACCGAAAACCTAATGTATTCCTAATCTATCAAACAACTGTATTTATCGTTGACTTAGTGGTAAAAACTCATTCCAAGGGCGATATCCGACTACCTGACCACGATAAACTCAAAAATTCCTGAACAGATTCTTGTACGGTTTTTATCAATAGACAGATTCATTCATGAGGAAAGTTTAGGTTCATTTACTTATATTATAGTTTTTTTTTGTGGTGGGTAAAAATCATCCGATGACTAATCCTGTTCTTGGGCGGAGCGGTAAACATTGTGTGTCTCTCTGACTAAACAACCCACCCCGTACCTACGTTGCTTTTATACCTGGGCCAGAGCCTTCCTTTCAGACACGAATCATTGCCATCAGGGCTTTGACTCTTCTGCAGGGTCCCTGCGGTACCTACTTATAGTTGAGATAAGCTGAGAATTCTGATTAAACAGAATTCTGATAAAATAACCCACCCCGTTCCTACGTTGCTTTTATACCAGGGCTACAACCTTCCTTTCAGACACGAACCCTTGGCTCCAGTTGACTTTGACTCTGCTGCAAGGTCCCTACGGTACTTATAGTTGAGTAAAGCTGAGAATTCCAAAGATTCCTGTCAGCCTGAAGCTGGGACAGTAGCTAGTTAGAAATAAATAATATACAACTATAAACACAAATAGTTTTTGCGGTGACATTTACCTCAGGTAAGAAAATAAGCCACTTAACCTAGCTGTTATACAATAAAACAGTCAACCACATCTCATTACGGTGATTTAAAATAATATGACAGAACAGAATTATGAGTAACTAGCGTCTACTGGTAATGGATGGTAATTTCAAACGGATAGTTATTATTTTGTGTGTAAGGACTTAGTCGTTGACTGTGTCGTAAATCTTCTTCCTAAGTGAGTATCTCCGGTGACTTACAAGGTAACCAGTTCCCGTAAGTCTGTGAAAATACTGATTGTACGAGTGTTGTAGGAGTGGTAAAGGCCGACATACGAGTTGTACGTCGCGGATTCAAAGCCAGCCAGGCGCATTACTTTGTGTAATTTATTTCATCACTACTGCTCTCAAAACAGTAAAGGAAAACATCGTGAGGAAACCGACATGTCCTAAAACCAAAAATTCGAAGAGATGAGACATCGACCAACACGCGTGGGCTCGCGTGGTAGATTACGGTCAGTTCCCTCCTAGAGAAGACCCAAAAAAAGGAAAATTATAAGGCTGATTATATTAAGCTATGTGCGCATTTTTAAACCGCGGGAATTTTCGAAAGGTGAATCAATTCGTTGTCCTATAACGTAAATTATTAACTGAACATCAGTTAGCATGTACAATTTTGGATACTCCTTGGTGGGTCAATGAAAGATCTAGTCCTAGTTCTGTGCCTAGTTCCGTAGGGCCCCAGCTAGGTTGAAGCCTACTGTGGCTATGGAGCAACGTGAAAACGTGACCTGAGGCCCTGGAGTGAAGGAAAAGAAGAATCAGGAGTGGGTTTTTAGTCAATAAAATATAATTAAATAACAATAATAAATTTAAGTACTGAGATTTTAATTAAACGCTTTTAGGTAGGTAAAATAAAGAAAGAAAAACAAGTTTATTCTGAAAGGAAGGCTCTGGCCCTGGTGTATAAGGCAACGTAGGAACGGGGTGTTGTGAGAGTGATTGTTTAGTAAGAAAGAGTCCGACAATGTGTCCTGTTCCGCCCAAAGGATTCGTCATTGAATGATTTTTAACCACCATAAAAAATTCAAAGAAACATCGCACTCTAATCCCTCGAACAAGTTATATCGAGCGGGCAAACGCACGCACAGCACAGGATACGGTTCATATAACCCAGATTGTTACTTCAAGCTATAAGAATGTATATTTTTTACCACCACCGCCATGGGGTGGAGCTAATTAGGAATTTTCGTCCACTTACAGCCACGTTTTATGCGTAAAAGAACACCATTAATCATAATCATAACTAAGGGTCCTACTGTATTTTGGTTTTCGTAATAGTCTTGGAAGAAAATAATGTAGCGAGTTTTTGGGGTAATAACTCAGTTTCATTCACGCAATTCTGGCATAATAGCTCGCTGTATGAAATTGGGTTTTTTTATATTATTTTCTTTATGATGAGCAAAAATCATCCAATGACGAATCCCGCTCTGTTTGGATGGAGCAGGATACAGTGTCAGACTCTTACTGACTAAACACCCCATCCCGTTTCTTCTCTGCTCTTCGCACTGGGACAAGCTTTCCTTTCAGAAAGACACCCTGGGCCCCAGTAGGCTTCGACCCTTTTGCAGAGTCCCTACGGCTTTGCTGACAACTCCTTCAGGCGCGCGGGAATAGAGCGCGCCATCGACGATTTGACTTGGTCCGTAGTATGTAATTGGGGAAAAAAATTACTTTGATTCGTGATGGTCTAAAGTCATATTAAGTATTAAGTGATATTTTTTTTTTATTTTGCGTACAGTCTCACATTCAGACTGTTAAAAACATTCAGTTCTCTTTCCACTTTTGACTGGCACATCTTGAATTTTAAACCAATTTAATATTTGTACTTGTGTTACCTGTACCAAACGCTAAAACAAAAGAAAAAGTTTCCTTGACTATACTATGCCCTGCACAACTCCCTTTATTGTATTTGACTACTTCACGCTCAAACGGCAGAACGAATTTGAAAGAAATTTGGAATTTGTTTTTTTATTTTTATTTTTTTGAGATAGGAGTCGTTTTGGCCACACACAGATCTTTTTTTAATCTATCAATATTGTTTTCTTTTATTTTTAGTGCAGGTCTAAAATAAATGTTTTTTCTTTCTTCTTCTTCCACACGGATTACCCTAGTAATGAAATAGTACCTATGATATTATTTGTCTCGGGCGTATATTTCCAGGGGATAATTTTCTACTTTCATGCCATTGACAGAAAAAGCTAAACTGTGAAATTTTGCACAGGGCTTCCTTTTATGACGTAAGTGAGCATTAAGAAAGGATTTCCCAAAATTCACCTCCTACGGGTTTGTAAAGGGGAGTCTAAAGTTCGTATGAAGAAACTTACACGCAGTGAAGCCGCTTGCAGAAAGCTAGTCCTATATATAAGACAAACTAAATCGACTGCAAACCCTCTTTAACCTTTATTTGTAAACAATTTCCATGAAACTAAATATGTTTGTCTACATTTATTTTTGTTCTACAGGGGTGGAATCGGGGCATCTACGCGCGTAACCTTTCGCAAGGACATTTCATAAGGGCAGACTGTGTCCTTTTTGGGCCTACCCTCCATCAGGGTACTACGGTAAATGTAAAGCTACTAGCTTCTGCAAGCGACTTCGCCCACGAAAAATAATAAAGGGAACGGATAGATAGGATAAAAATCATCTTGTTCCATGTCCTGGAATTGTCCTGGGTTCTACCTGTGTCCCAAATTTCATCCAAACTCGTTAAACTATAGAGTAAAAACTTAAGACACTCCCAGAAATACATACAAACCTTCATTCATACTCGTAATATTAGTACTAAGTTTTTTGAGCTTGACTGCGATCCCACCAGATGGTAAACCGTGATGGAATCGTTGATGATAACCAAGCGGATATGATCTACTTTTTCTTACTATAGTAAGAAACTATAGTACGTAAGTAAAAATAGATCATACTATGTGAGAACAGTCATCATCATCATCATCATCCTACCCTTATCCCATATTACTTGGGGTCGGCGACCTTCTCACACAATCCATCCATCTCTTCTTAGGCCTCCCTCTTTCTCTCCATCCATCTACGTGTAAATTCAAAACTCTTTTCGTAACATGCGTTTCATCTCTCCTCTTTACATAGCCATACCAAGACAAACGATTACCTTTCAACTTTTCAGTCACTGGCGCCACTTTCAGACTTCCTCTAATATACTCATTTCTTACTTTATCCATTCGCGTCACACCACACATCCATCTCAACATTCTCATCTCCGCTACATGCAGTCTTTTTTCATCCATCTTCTTAACAGCCCAATATTCTGATCCATACAGAATGACAGGTCTTATCACGGATTTGTAAATTTTACCCTTCAACTTCAGGGGCATCCGTGGGTCACAAGTTGTTCCCGTGACCTGTCGCCATTTCATCCATCCTGCGTTGATCCGATGCGTTACGTCTCGGTCTACCTCACCATCGCCTTGGACGAGCGACCCGAGATACCGAAAGTCGGAACAGATTGGTATCGGCGTTCCGGCGAGAGCTAAAGCTACAGGACCGGAGAGACCGCCGAAGTCGCAGAACAAGTACTCCGTTTTAGTTCTACTATGTGAGAACAGTATTTTACAAAAAAAAAAAACTGATAATGATGTTTCCTCATTCAAGTTTGAAAAGCGAATTTGGATATTACTCCTGAGATCGTATGCAATGCAAATGGTTGAAGCCTTCTGGGGCCCGGGGTCCCTTTCTGAAAGGAAGGCCCCGGTGCGACAGGCAAAGAAGGAAAGGTGCCCACACCTTACACACGCTAAACACCCCAGTGTTTAGCCAGTAAGAGTCTGACACTGAGTCCCGCTCCGCCCAAGAGCGGGATTCGTCATTGGATGATTTCTGCCCACAATAAAAAATATCGTATGCAAAATATGCACTTTAGTCGTGGAGTTGCGGACACCAACCCAAAATACCTACAAATACCCTTGAGATCAATGGTATTTGTCGGTGTCATCTTTGATTTATCATTCCATGGCCACAGTAACAAGTGGGAATCCTGCGCATTTCTCAAGAACATAGCGTGAAGTGGAGAAATAAAAGATGTGGAAAAGGGCGTGGAACAAAGGACGAGTTACGTATTATTTCTGGGCGCAAGTTATAAGGGAAAATATTTTGCCTAGAAGTAACCTATTAACTCTTGTCTCAAAATACTCTTAATTAACTTAACGCACAATGTAAGTGTACCCAAAACGATTTATGTCTGTGTCAGGGATTTATTCATTTACTAGCGACCCGCCCCAGCTTCGCACGGATACTGATATTTAATATATCATGCATGTATTTTACACATAAAACTGCCTCTTGAATCACTTTATCTATTAAAAAAAAGCCGCATCAAAATCCGTTGCGTACTTTTAAAGATATAAGCATACATAAGGCATAAGCAACTTTGTTTTATATACTATGTAATGATTAAGAGTATCACTGGTTAAGAAATCTTACGTTACTTTCTACCCCTTCCCAGTAAGGAGCAGGTGTACGGACCCCTTCCGTATTTTGCCACCTGCAATGTGCATCAATTGATGCGGAACTTATTCCAAAGACAACGTTCTAAACTCTCACCTCAAGACCATCAAACCGGAACACGACAATGCTGGCGACTGGAAGATTGCTAGATAGGTAAAACCGTCCTTACTAGGGCCCAGGGTCTCTTTCTGAAAGGAAGGCTTAGCCCCAGTGCGAAGGGCAGAGAAAGAACGGGGTGGGGTGTACGGTCAGAAGGAGTCAGACACTGATTCCCGCTCCGCCAAAGAGCGGGATTCGTCATTGGATGATTTAAAAAAAATATTTCAGACTAATTTCAATGTCCTTATTATGTTAGTGGCTGAAACTTTAAGCTATGTTAGTAAATTTAAATCCATTCAATAAATAAGTCAATCAGTTCATTACAAAAAAATAAAATAATAAGGCAATCAAAAAACACAATAATAATATATGTAATATGTTCACAACTATCACACAACGCCATCTAGTCCCAAACTAAGCAGAGCTTGTGTTATGGGTACTAGACAACTAATAAACATACTTATAGTTCTAAATACATACATATCATGGATAAATTACACCCAGACACAGAACAAATGATCGTGCTCATCACACAAACATTTGTCCTGGGTGGGAATCGAACCCACGACCTCCCGCATAGCAGTCAGTGTCACTAACTACTAGACTAATAATAGAATAATAAATGTCAGTCAGTCTTAATTAAAAATAAATTAAATAGAATGGTTCACAAAACATGGAGTTTAACCCACACTGGTGATTCTGGGCTTTCAGCGATCATCCCTAGGATTCTGTTGCCACTACCCCTAATTCGACGCATGAGTGAGGCCACCATAAAAAAAAAAACTACTATAACCACCAACTATTGCCATGTCATGCCAAGTCTGGTACTATCTCAAGAGTAAGAGTTGTTAGATCATATACAACATTATTTTTAATAATACGAAAAACCAGAATATGATGCAATGTTTAGAATCTGTGCCTAAATTAATTCTAATGTTTTTTAGATTATATTGTATTTTTTTACAAGACTATTTAAAAAAGATCTGAAGTTAGTGTGGTGGATACCACCAACACTATGTACACAGATCACAACTTGCCACAATGAGCATTAGGACCAGCGCACAGTTAGGTGCAGGGTTTAAACAACCCTTCAGACGCTCGGATCGCAACGTGACCATGTATTTATACGGACAAGAAGGTAATAATAATAATATTTTTTTATTTGATAATAATGCAGGTATACAGATCATCATCAGCCTTCTAATGTTCCCACTGCAGGGACACAGGTCTCCTCTCTCTAGAAGAGGGAATGGGCCATAATCTACCACGCGGGCCCAGTGCGGATTGGTGGATGTCACATGTCTTCGAATTTTTGGTTCTAGGACATGCCGGTTTCCTCACGATGTTTTCCTTCACCGTTTTGAGAGCAGTGGTGATGAAATAAATTACACAATGTAATGCGCCTGGCTGGGTTTGAACCCGCGACCTACGACTCGTAAGTCGGGGCCTTTACCACTCGGCCACCACTGCTCTGTATACAGATAAGATGTTGTAATTGTCGATAGTCCCAATACATTTTGCCTCACGGCATCCCTTACCAATAAAAAACTATGACTATTAATTTTAAGAAAAAAAACAAGCTTATCATTTTGTGTTTTTTTTTTCATTATACGGTTTTGAAACTTTGTACGTATATTCTTTACATAATAGTATACTAGACCCATGTTTCAGGTCTCGCATAACCCTAAAGCCGAAAGGGCCATTTCGGCTTTAGGCTTTCACCCTGTTGGGCCCTTACGATATCAACATCACATCAATTCCGCTTTCTCTTTCACCTTGCACCCTCGAAGTGCGTGACCACGGCGTCATGCGCCGCTTCGCCCGGAAGTGGCCGGGGGTAGGCGGAGAGGGAGGGGGAGGCACAATTTATACCGAATTATGGAAATTTCGCAACATTACTGTTGCTACCCTGACCAGCGGCTTATGGCTTCCAGTAATGGCTACTGATTAATGTAGCTAGATATTGTTTTCGTAGGACGTATGTTTTTGGATGTAGGATGTACTAGGTAAAGTACAGTCTTTTTATGATCATCACCAATTGTGCCTTGAGACTAGGCTGCGGATTTTTTTTTGTTATTGGTGATAGGTTCGCGCTTGACCGCTATCTCACTTGATGGAAAGCGACGATGCGGTCGACGATGGAGTGCGCTTACCTAGAAGTAATCAAGATTGTAGCCATCAGGAAACATAGACCCCGGCAAGGAATTCCATTCTTTAGCTGTACGCACAATGAATGTGTTCCTAAAACATGTTGTGCGTATAGGTGGGATGTCCACCATGTATGGAACAGGCTAGGGGGATCAAAGACTTAGGCATACTATCAACAGACGAATAGATTAAAAAAAAAAAACTATGAAAATCTGCAGCCGAAGTGGAGAAGTCGTGCCGTCGCCATCGTGTCGTTGTCGTTTAAGCGTCTATGAAGCTACCTCCGCGTTCGTGATCTGACTTCATCGCGTGTTAGAAACGCAAAGGGCTAGAAACAAAGAAAGAAAGAAAGAAAAAGTGTTTATTTTGCCCAAAACACGTAACGACGCACGTAATATTACAATCTGTTTTATCTGTTGCACCATAGATACTAGGCTGAAAAGCCATATATACCCGTTGCCCAAAATTACTTATTTTATCTATGGCATCTGTCATAAATTACATTATTTTTCTACAACAACAAACAAAAAATAAAACAACGTATATAATACTTAAAACATAAAAGAAACATTACTAAAATAAAAGAAAACAGTTAGGCTACTGCAGGAACACAAGTCAATACTGTAAAACTTTCACTCTTCACTACTGTATTATTTTGTACTTACTTATGAATCCTAGCTAGCCCAGCCTAGCAGCATTACCTCTTAATCAATAGTCATCATCATTAGCCTTTTTATTGTTCCCACTGCTGGGATTCAGAGCTCTAGGTGAAGGAAAAGGCCGAAACCACCAGGCGGGTCCAGTGCGGGTCTATTCTACGCCATGCTGGTTTCCTCATGATGATTTCTTTACCATTTGAAGCAAAATAGAAATGAACTAAATTAGGCACTCATGACGTACAACTAATAAAAGGTCTTTACCACAAGGCATTATAAAAAAAACATTTACTCGGAAAATAATAGAAAATGAAAGAAAAAAAATAATAGAAAATAATATGACATGATAAAAAACTAGTGAAGTTTATACACAACTAGCTTTTGCCCGCGGTTTCGCCTGCGTGATATTGGGGTTGGGGTTGGGGTTTCCGGGATAAAAAGTAGCCTATGTCCTATTCCGTAGTGTATCCTATGCCTGTGCCAAATTTCATCCAGATCCGTCCAGCCGTTTTGGCGTGATTGAGTAACAAACATCCAAACATCGTAACTTTCACATTTATAATATTAGTAAGATAATCCACTTGTAAATCCACTTTTTTAATGCCCTATTCCTAATTCCAGCAACTCTAACACAGGAACATGTAATAACTCCTGATAGGCTAACGGTCGTAAAGAATGGCGCATAGTGGCCAACAATGGCCTAGTCACACAATGGCTGCATCATGTGCCCATGAGGACGGTGTGTCTTGAATGACAATATTGGACGGCGCGGATTGGCGGCGCCTAAGGGTGGGGGCGCAGTGGTAGCGATTTCTTTTTAAAAGTAATATAGTGCTAGTGCTTGACTGTGATCCCACCAGATGGTAACAGTCCAGACCGAGCCCAAGCCGTCGACAGCTTGTTAGCAAACTGTAGGGGCCCTACAGGGTTGAAGCCTCCTGGAGCCGAGGGTTGGTGCGAAAGCATTACACCGGGGCTATGGGAATAAGGCAAGGGAGGAGCGGGGTAGGTTGTTTAGTCAGTAAGAGTCTGACACTGTTTTCCGCTCCGCCCAAGAGCGGGACACGTCATTGGATGATTTTTACCTACCATAAAAAAGAACCTGATGGTAAGTAGAGATGACATCGTTCATGGTAATCAGCATTATTTTATTAAGAGCCTATTCACTCTAACCTTAAAGACACCTTAATTATAATCGGACGGGAAGACCGCAGCAGGCAAACTATTCTAGTCCTTTAATGTACTTACGCGGTATAAACGACGAGGCGTAACGCTTATTCCGGACTGTAGAGGATATTATTAACATATTGCTCCATGCAAAATATTTATACCAGCTCTCAGACAGCCCCCACCCCTTTCGGTAGGAAATCTCACACGCCTCTCATTTTCATTCCCTTCACCGTCTCCTGGCGGCTGTTATCAATAACGCAGCTATTGTATGGTTATTGGACATGTAGTGTAATATACAATTACCTGGAAACTAAATTAAAAGGATATAAATATTGAGAGGTCAGTCTAATCAATATGACACTTAGTGTGTTTGGTAGGGAAGAAGTTGAAACTACTCATCATCTTCCTGCCCTTGTCCCGTTTTATTAGGGGTCGGTGCAATAAGTTTTTTTCTTCCATTCTGTCACGTCACGCTATCGCTAACTCCTCTTTCCTTCATATCACTTCTCACACAATCCATCCATATTTTCTTTGGTCTCCCTCTCCCTCTCCATCCATCCACATTTATACTCATGGCTTTTTTTGTAGCATGCGTTTCATCTCTCCTTTTTAAATGGCCATACTAAGACAAATGTTTCCCTTTCAACTTTTCTGTCACAGGCGCCACATTTCCTACTCATTTCTCACTTTATCTATTCTCCAAGAATTCCATTTCATTCCATTCATTAAGAAGTTGAAACTACTGAATCAACTAAATCTACCTTAAAAAGACCATCTCAGACAAATCTGCATGGTTCTCAAGTGATTTGACCATTAGATATTTATTGTTTGGACTTTAAAAGAGCCTTTAACTTATCTAGGTAGACTGCTAAGAAACATTGGCCTCATCTAGAGTAAACTGTCGAAAAAATAATATATTGACGTTTAAAAGTGTTTTTAAAACCTATTTGCTAAATAAATATTATTTATCAAACAATTTCTCAATCCACACTTGGCGTAGGCTTATACCCTACCCAACAGTAGACGTTCTTCGGCTGAAATGAAATGATGATGATGATGAGGGCTCAGAGCTCATGGTGAACGCCCTGGTCTTCCGACGAGCTCAACCATTTACAAAGGTACTCGTAGCCGGCATAATCGAAGTGATTTGTATTCTAATATTTTAAAACGAGGATAACAACATTATAAATAATATACTGATAAAAACCAAAATATAGTTGAAATAATTAACGATACGCAGATGGATAATAATGATTTAGAAATCAACATATTTTAAGTCAGAAAGACACTACTAAACAGCAGATGAATATTGCAGAATACGATGCCGACGATACGATTATCCTCGAACCTCCTTAGATCGTGACGAAACACATGAATGAAGGCATAAAGAAAAAAAATGGTGCTGAAAGATTTAAATAAAAATGTTGGGATTTGGATTGTTTTCTTTTTTTTCTGTGTGACACAGACCAGGCCAAAATACTTGAATAGCAAACTTCTCCAAAACTAATTCGTGTAACAATGCTGAAACTAGTTAACCGAAGAAAGATTCAGAGCAAGATTAGACTTAAAATAGCTACCACAGTTGAATTCCAAAGGAAAACCGCAAAGAAATTGGATTTTTTCCCGTCTATTTTTAATCCAACTTCGCTATTATAAAGTTACATTTCACTCAACGCTTTTGTTAGGGTTTTTATACGTAGGGTATAGCCGGGATAGTTACCACACTGTTTTAAAATCTTTATACTAACTTTTTACTAACTTTAACTTTATGTACCTTAGTAGTCCTGAGTTGAGCTTTGCGAATACTGACAAAAGCTTGCACTGATTGGATAGACCGTCCATTTAAATCTGTTTGATTCTCTCATCAAAAGACCATCTCAGACACTTAATGCATGGTTTTCATATGATTTGATCATTAACTATTTGCTGTTTGGACTTTAAATCAGGCTGACTCCTGAGTTGATTTCGGTGTTTCTTCTCAGGGTAGTCATCTAGAAAACGCCGGCCTCATCTAGTTTAAACAGACAATAAGTAATACATTTTGATACAAGTGCAGAAAGTTTATCATTGCGACGAAGGCGGAATTCGCACGAGCCGTAGCCTAAACGAGTGTGTTATTGAGCCGAAGGCTGCAGTGACAAGTAAAAAAAAATAAGTGTGTTTAAAAACCTATAACCTGTAATATATTAGTCTTTTAACAAGTTTCATCGAAATTCGTTAACCTGTTCGAACGTGAAGGAGTAACAAACACACACTTTCACAAACCTAATATTATAATAAATATTTTTGTGGTAAATTTATACTCTACTCACAACCTTCTTTAAAAAAAATATTGTGGTAAATCTATACCCTGGGGCATATCTCCCACTTCTCCCCTAATCGTGAAACTGTTTCAGTTTTTCTAATAGTTAGTTTCCAGTTAATACGGTTGTAGTTATAAGTCGGTCAGTAAGAACATTCGTTCGTGATTGAATTGCAAATAAAACAGTAGTAAATTGAATACTGTGTTATAGAAGCTGTAATGTAGGAACAGGTGGCTTGAAGAGTTATTTTATTTTTCAGTTTCCTTTTCTAAATTGATTGTTTTTATTAGAACTCGTTAAAGTTTACCAAATTTCAATATCCACCTTTTTATTTTATTTTTTGTTATTAGTGGAAAGTTTTGTTAGCGGGATATCGGGATCCCGGTAGCTAAGGCATGTGGGCCGTTGCCTCACGCGGCCTCATCCTTTGCTAGCGTTACTGCTTCGCAGAAGGAGGCCACCGTGCCTCCTAGTATTTGATCATTCCACGGTACCAAGGACCTGCGCAAGAGATGGCTGATCTCTTAATTATTTTGAGTTTATTAAGGTTGTCAAGTAGATATTACTGTCAGTGAAGGCCGTTATAACATAATTATGTTCCCATAGAACTAAGTCTATTATTACATTCGTGTTCAATAAAGTTTTTAATTAAATAAAGTTTTAAATACAATTTCATCAAATAAATATACAATAGTTTATCAATAACATAAAATAACAACAATTAATATTTCAAAATTCATTATTTAATTGCAATAAAAGAAGTTTGAAGTGATCAACTGCTAAGATCTGGCCACGACAGCTATATCATTTTTTTTTTAAGCTAAAATGTCATCAAATAACTTTACTCTACTAAAATCCACTTGTATTACTTCAGTTGCGATAGAACTACCAAAATACTAACTTAGTAAACTCTGATAAAAAATCTCAGTAAAATCTACCTTTCATAACTTGTATTATTTTGGTAATTCTTATCTTATTGTTTTTAGTATCTGTAATATAAATTAAATATGGTGCATGAGGTGTTACCTTTTAATTAATTGCTACATTCACTAATATAAGTTTAGTTTTAATATAATATGAATGTACTGTGTAAGCAATTATAGGCTAACCAAATACATAAAACGAACTGCTGTAAGAAAGAATCGCCGATTAGACATTCTTAATTAAGAGATGAGAGCAGTTGTGGCCGAGTGGTAAAGGCACCGACTTACGTGTTGTAGGTCGTAGGTTTAAACCCAGCCAAGTGCATTACTTTGTGTAATTTATTTCTTCACCACTGCTCTCAAAACGGTGAAGGAAAACGTCGTGAGGAAACCGGCATGTCCAAGAACCAAAAATTCGAAGACATGTGACATCCACCAATCCGCGTGGTGGATTATGGAACGTTCCCTCTCCTAGAGAGGAGGCCTATGTCCCAGCCGTGGGAACATTACTTTTAATGTTCAGCCTTTGCTGATGATGATTATGTACTGTGTAAGCAATTGTTGGCTGACCAAATACATAAACAAATAAACCAAACAACTCGCTCTATACTCACAGAAAATAGTCACATAATTTTAGTGAGATAAAACCGGCCAAGTGCGAGTCGGGCTCGCGCACAAAGGGTTCCGTAGCAGCAAATATAATAAACTTATTATGTCAATTTATACACCTGGTGAATGGAGCCTAAACTCTCCCGATATTTTGCCTTGTACTTATAGGTTCAGCCATCGTTTTCAGTGTAAGCACAATAACTTAACCAAAATTACAGTTAAATCAACCTATCTCAAAAACTATAAGAGATACTTTGATCAAACCAAAAATCGTTGAAAGAGTTAATTAGCATGCATCACCTCTATTTTTTTTAGAATTTTATACCCCGTAGTTATAAAAATAGAGGGGGGGGGACATACTTTTTACGACTTTGAGAGCTGATATCTCAAAAACCGTTCACTTTAAGAAAAATGTTTTTTAGAAAACTTTATATCATTTTAAAAGACCTTTCCATTGATACCCCACACGGGTATGTACATCGAAAAAAAAATTTTCATCCCTCAGTTACATGTATGGGGGGCCCCACCCCCAATTCTTTTTTTTACTATTTAGTGTCATAATTTTGTAGCGGTTCATACAACACATATTCCCATCAAATTTCATCACTGTAGTACTTATAGTTTCCGAGTAAATCGGCTGTGACAGACGGACAGACGGACAGACGGACAGACGGACATGACGAAACTATAAGGGTTCCGTTTTTGCCATTTTGGCTACGGAACCCTAAAAACTAAAGCTGTCATACCGGTTACATTTACAGAATAACGTTGCCAAAAGTATGTGTTTTTTAAATTCCTACGTACACATTACCAGCTATTATTTTCTATTTTTGTATATGGCAACTACTATATTCATTTTATGGTCTGGTAGCTGCGTAACACGCAGTCGTTGACAATGTCTATTATTTAGATAATCCAGCAACAGTCATGGCGTTCTTTAGGCATTACCTAAGCGAATACGAATGCAATTAAATCTACATCTACACTAATATAATAAAGAGGTAAAGTTTGTTTTTTTGTTTTTTTATTTTTTTGTTTGTAGGAGGTAATCTCTGGAACTACTGGTCCGATTGAAAAGATTTTAGCTACAATAGAAAGCTGCATTACTCCTGAGTGACATAGGCTTTATTTTACGTACACGGGCGAAGCCGCGGACAAGAGCTAGTTGTAAATATTTTACTGGCCATCCGCTAAATCTCCGGACCGAATTGATTCACGCACGCTTCCACAAGATGTCAGCAAATCGTAGGGGCAAGCAGGGTTGAATCCATTAAGCTTGTATAACTAATGACCCATATATGTGGGCCCTGGAACGAAGGCAAATAAAGGAAAGAAAGGGTTGTTTAGTCAGTAAAAGTCTGACATTATTTCCTGCTCCGCTCAAGGGCGGAAATTGTCATCTACCTTGTTGGGGGCCTTTCAACGCTACGTCTTCTGTTATGTGGTTAACTCTATCAACTATCTGTTCAGCGAGCGATTTGCCTTGCTGCCCGTGGCTTATTTTAAATTTGGCTTCGACTTCCAATCTGCAATTTAACGCAAACGAAACCGATAGCAGAGAATAGTTGACTGGCCTGTTGGTTTAATGGTCAGTTACCCTGACTGAAAAGAAAGAAAGAAAAAAGTTTATTTGTGCTAAGTATGGCGCAAACATAAAAATAAATAATGACAAAAACAAACTAACTACAAAAAATATGCGACACACCCGCACAAAACGGCCGGTCCTCAGCAAAAAGCTGGGGCTCATGTGTGAAACAGAGCCACAGCGCTGATTTTCAGTAACTGCCGAATATGACTGCTATGCCTTAGGTCGTGGGTACGATTCCCACCCAGGACAAATGTTTATGTGATGAGCACGATCATTTGTTCTGTGTCTGGATGTAATTTATCTATTTATAACTAGCGACCCGCCAAAGCTTCGCACGTAAGCAATAGTTATATCTACACTAATATAATAAAGAGGTAAAGTTTGTTTTTTTGTTTCTTTGATTGTAGGAGGTAATCTCTGGAACTACTGGTCCGATTGGAAAAATTTTAGCAACAATAGAAAGCTGCTTTACTCCTGAGTGACATAGGCTATATTTATAGACGATATTTTATATACGCGAGCGAAGCCGCTGACAAAAGCTAGTTAAATATATTATGCTTGTATTATACATATAAACCTTCCTATTTAATCTTTTTATCTATTAAAAAAACCGCACCAAATTCCGATGCGTAGTTTTAAAGATCTAAGCATACGTATGGACAAGCAGCGGGAAGCGACTTTGTTTTATACTATGTAATGATATGTATGTATTTACAAATATATAAGTATGTTTATCAGTTGTTTAGTGCCTATAACACAAGCTTTGCTTAGCTTGGGACTAGACGACGTTGTATGATAGTAAAAAAAAACTAGTATATGATTTTAAACTATACAGAAAACAAAATCAAATCATGGTGCCAGTTCACTCCATGGAACGATTTCACAAAGGGTATTATTGACCAAACCAGTGTGTAATTAATCAAAGTTTGACAAAGAAAATTCCATATAATGGCGTTGGAAAGCAATCCATTTAATATTGTAGTTCCAAACCTTCAATTGTATCTACGTTACAAAGCCGCATCATTTGTTAGGTTGGCCGTAGTTTTCCTGTGACAGAAGTGATTAAGGTTAAAAATTTCCTTGTAATTTTGTGGTTAATATACCGCTATAGAAAATGGGTTTTACTTATTTTCCATAGTGTAAACTAATTGGTTTCTAATAGAGTCTAATGTCAAGATTTCATTTTTGTGGAATTGTTTAGTAATTGCTCTCGCTGTAGGGAAGACGAGCCAGACTTTACTGACTAAAATATAATATATAACACATACATATTATAATACATTCCACAACTATCACACCACATCGTCTAATCCCAAGCTAAGCAGAGCTTGCGTTATGAGTACTAGACAATTGACAAAAACACTTATATATCTCAATACATACATCGTATTAAATTGCACCCAGATACAGAACAAATGATCGTGCTCATCACACAATCATTTGTCTTGGGTGGGAATCGAAGCCACTACTCCAGCATAATAATCAGGGCCTCTAACCACTAGACCAACGGGCCACTCACCAGGTAAAATAAACCATTGTTCCTTAAGTTGCACTATGTTCAAGGACTACGGGTTTCCTTTTAAAAAGTTAGCGACCATTGGTCTTGTTAAGTTTCGGGCCCCAAGCCTGAACAGGGTGTGTTGTTTAGTCAGTAACAGTCTGACAATGTTTCCGCGCAGTCCGAGGGCGGGGTTCGTCATTGGATGGTATTTACCCACCATAAAAATCTATCAGTTTCCCGCAACTCTCACCCCATCATTGTTTCACCTTATACCAGTTCTTCGAACCAGTATCTCTCGGTATGCTGTCGCCACTCCAGATTCATTTGACCTCACCGACCATCAAATTTGTTCTGCGACCCTTTTCTTTTGTTTCTTTTTTTATGGTGGGAAAAAAAACGTCCAATGACAAATCCCGGTCTTGGGCGGAGCGGGAAACAGTGTCAGACTCTTACTGACTAAACACCCTACCCCTTCCTTCTCTGCCCTTCTCACTGGGGCCAAACCGTCCTTTCAGAAAGAGAACCTGGGCTCTAGTAGGCTTCGACCCTGTTTGCAAAGTCCCTACGGCTTTGCTGACAACCACTTAGCCTTGTCTTCTGTTGGCTATTTTTTGGGTTCTCTGCCGTGCTGACACTAAAACGCAGTAACAGGCTTTTTTAGGTATTTGAGTTAAATATTGATTCTGAACCGGCATTTTATAAGGAACATATTCGTCTTACCTAGGTTTTGATTCGATGATTTACTGGGCAGAAAAACGAAATTTACTAATGCAGTAACACAAAATTATATACCAAAATTCATTGTTATACTTACTAAAATGCAGTTAAAGCTGTTACGGCTTAATCGGCCTATCACTTTACCAACTTAAACGCAGTAAATGGCTCTATTACCTCATAAAATCTGTAATCCACAACTAAAGAAATATTATGCAATATAAATTAAAATGCAGTAAGCCCTTTTTGTACCGAAAATAGTAATACTGCATTGATGACGACTGATTGAAAATCAAACTAAATTGCAGTAAGTTGAGTATTTACTGTACTATAGTCTGTATCGTTCTAAAGTTGAAAACAAACTATTTTTTTATTAAATGGCAGTATAAGTCCCATTTACTGCATTATAATTAGTAACTCGAACAAAGCTACTAAGTTTTACTGGTGTCACGATTAGACTATACTGCGTTCTAGTCAGGAATTGTCTCTCAATCAGTCACAGACAGCTTGATCGTGCTTGTCCATAGTCACATAGAAATCAGGGAATCTGTACTAACAGATTAGTCAATTCTTTGGGCTATATCGGTAATCTTGATTGTCTCGTGGATAATCTTCATTTCACTACCAAGATGACGGAAGAAAATTTCCATTGTGTTAGGTGTCTTTAAACCTTCTGATGAAGCCTTACTGGTCATGGACTTTCCTCTTCAGACTTTGTGGCATATTTAACAAGAAATTATGGCACAGCTTCCCAGCCCAGTTGAGCTGGATCCGATGATTGAGTTCATTTTTAAGCTAGACCTTCTGCTCAAATGGACCGTCTGTTCCAGCTAAAATTAATCGTCCAAGACTTTAAGATAAAAATAATTACCTACAAACTATTCATTCGAGATGGCTGTCGTTGATAGTTACAAAATAACATCACGACAAAGCTTTGCAAACAAACGTAAGTTTGCCATCCAAGCTAACCATGGGCTTTACCAGTTATAGTAGCAGTTATAAAATAGTTCAGTTTAGGTCGTAAAACGGATCGTGGTAGGGCCTAAGGTCTGACTTAAGATGGGTAAGCAACGGGAGGAAACATACACATCAAAGTGAACGGCTAGTATTTTATCTTTTGTTTGAAAAAAAATATTACGTAATAATACCTACCTATTTTCCACATTAGAATATCACTTTAAAAGTATTTCTGATATGTATTTTATATAAAAGTCCCTAAATTAAATAAAGAATTAAAAAAAAGTATCATCGCATCCAAAAATTAGTAATAATAGTTTATATAGCATTTTCTGAAGTTAGAATAGGTACATCAAAATATTCCAAGTAAATAGTTTTAATACTGTTCATCAACTCATAGCTTGCACAGATCAACTTTAGAAACGAATTAGTTTTAATTTGCTTTATTGACTGGCATCAACACAATGAAAAAACTAAACAATAATAAGTCCAGCGGAAGGTGAGAACGCTGTGAAGTCTGTGAAGGCTATCCGCCATAATTATGGTCTGGAAAGACTTCACAGCGTCTTCACCTTCTGTATGACCTAGATCTTCACCGGAAATGGTAAATTCAGGAGATAACTGCACCCGATCCGTGCAAAAAAGCCCGAGTATCACCATTGTATGGACCGCCCGGAGAACACGGTGGAGCATACAGTGGAGATGTGCCCCGTGTAAGAGTTGGTACTCCACACGAGTAAGGTGGTCCCGAGTGGAAGATTTGCGGCTTCTTACGCTGGGTCCTAGTCCGGAGTGAGGCGGCGGCTTCCACGTTCAGAACAGTAATCAGGTGGCTGCAAGCGTGTTAATATTACTGAGACTGATGTTAGGACACGACAACATTTATTACCGAGACACAGGTAGTGTTGAAGATTCACACGTTTCGTTAGCAGACAGAAGAGACTTTTAATCTTAAACAATACAATAGCCAATACCATACCACAGCAGATATAGAAGTAATCTTCAATAAAGGATAAAGTAAGACAAAGAAAATCTGCAAATATTGTACAAAAATCAGCAAAAAAGGTAATAAACCAGGCAAGTGCGAGTCGGACTCGCTTACACGACGGTGTTGCACCATTATTTATACAAGATTAGACATTACATGTATGCGGAAAAATCATGTTTGTTGATCATGGGATCCCTTCTTAAATGTTTTTAAGTTAATTAAATTACAGGTTTTTAAAGTAAATATACAGTTATATGTGCTGTAAGCCTTTCAAGCTATGTAGTCTTCGTATTGCCGTAATTAATATCAAGAAAAATGGTAAAATCACGTTTGTTGCATGAGAACACCCACTTAAATATTTATTTTGCTCTGTTTTTAGCATTTTTTTTAAGTTTAAATTAGCAGAAATGGTACAAAAAAAAAAATTTCTACAGAACAAAATACAAACAAAAATGTCTTGTTTTCTTTATAAATGCGTACACGACCTAATTATTTTCAAAATTTGTCACATACTGCATGTACAATTAGTTAAACGTGCTTATTAAAATGCAGTAAAAAATACTTATACTGCAAATTATTCTGTGAAATCGGTTAATACGACTATTAACTGATGAGTTTTTGCAGTATCAAGTTTCAAATTCAAATTCAAATTCATTTATTTTGTCAGAATATGGTACATAATCATGGTCGTAAAAAATAAATAAATAATAGTCTCATCACATTCTGCCACGTGTGGCGTGCAAATGGTTGGTACATAAATTATTGTTTTACAAATATGTTAGTATTGAGTCAGTACGAATAAAATTTACAATTTATAGAATCATCATCAAATTCAAATACCCTAAAATTCAATGTCACATTATTAGAGAGAAATTTCAAAATGTATAATATTCAAATGTCAAATTATTCAGAACACAATGTCAATTTTTTATATTCAATGTCAAATTATTAATTAGAGATACATGTCATAATTTATAATATTCAATATCAAATTATTAGAGCGAAATGTCAAAGTTTATTTAAATTACAATTTAATTATAATAACATAGTATCATTCAAATAGTCGTTTAGATTATAGTAACATTTTTTACATAACAAATCTTTAAGTTCCTTTTTGAATTCATTGAAATTTAAGTCCTTAATTGATTTCGGGATTTTGTTAAACACTTGTGGAGCTATGCAAAATATACTTTTTCTCATTAGAGCGGTTTTGGCTTTACGTCCGCGTAACATATCATTCCGCCTGTTACGTTTCACAGTGTCGGATAAACTAGGAAACAGGTGTGAATTTAATTTGACAAATAAGGCTGTTTCATAAATGTACAAGGACGGTAGTGTCAGAATTTTATATTTTTTGAAAAATGGTTCACAGCTATCTGTAACCTGAAGTTTGAACATGGCTCTAATAGTCCGCTTCTGCGCTTTAAATGCGGTTTCTCTGTTTGTTGAATTGCCCCAGAATATAATACCATATCTTAACACAGATGCTACAAGGCCATGATAAGCTGTTAGTAGTGCGTCTATGGAAACAGTAGGGGCAAGTTTAAACAAAGCATAGGATGAACTGCTAATTTTCTTACATAACGCTTCAACGTGCTCCTTCCAATTAAGTTGTCTGTCTATTATTAAGCCCAAAAATTTTGCACTATCTACATCGTGAATTTTGGTATGTTGATATTGGACATTTATTTTTAATGTAGGTTTTTTGTGGCCAAAGTGCATTATTTGTGTTTTGTCAAGATTAATTCTTAAGTTATTATTATTGAGCCAAGAGATAATTGAATTAACCGCGCTGTTGACCTCAGTTTCATATGATTCTGGTTTATTACATGGTATTGTTACCGTGCTATCGTCAGCAAAGAGTGCTATTGGGAAGTCTAAAGCCTTAGGCAGGTCATTGATGTAAACTAAAAACAGCAGAGGACCTAATACACTGCCTTGTGGTACACCAAAATAAACTGTACGTTCTTTAGACAGGTATGTTACTTCCTCTTTAGTTTTAAAATTTAAGTTTGTAATAGCGGTGAATTGTTTTCTTTCTGATAGGTAAGTGTTTAATAAGTCAAGAACGTTACCTCTTATACCGTAGGCGTCAAGTTTGTTTCTTAAGATACTGTGGTCAACATAGTCAAATGCCTGTGTCATATCACAGTACACAGCGCAAACAGGTGTCTTGTTATCAATATTCGTCATAATTTTATTCAAAAAGTCATAAATAGCCATGTTTATAGTCATATTCTTTCGAAAACCCTTTTGCTCATTACAAAAAATATTTTGTTTTTCTAGGTATGCATATAGTTCGTTATAGATATATTTCTTATATACTTTAGAAAAAATCGGTAATAACGCAATGGGTCTATAATTTTGCATTAGATTTTTGTTACCTTTTTTAAAAATAGGTTTCACTATAGAAACTTTAAGACGCTCCGGAAAAATACCGTGACTGATACATAGATTAAGAATATGACTCAGATGTGTAGAAATTAAGTCAGCTACCTGTTTTATTACTTTAGTGCAAATTTCGTCATATCCTACGCTATTTGTGTTTTTCAGAGATTTTATAATGTTAAACATTTGTACCGGTTGACATGGAGACATAAACATTGATTTTTGTTTACTTGTGATATACGCGCTAGATCTTTTACCTGATCCGGATATTGGAATAATTTTTTCTACAAAATAGTTATTAAAGTGGTCAGCAATTAATTGAGGTTTGTTAATTGTTTTATTGTCAATTTGAATAGTATTTATTGAGTCGCTCGGTAGATTTAATTTAGAGTTCTTTATTATTTTCCATGTCGTTTTACTTTTATTGTCAGAAGTTTTAATGTTATGGTTATTTTGTGATCGTTTAGTCAGATTAATTATTTTTTTTAGAATCTTTGAGTAATTTTTATATCTTATTTTATTTTTTTGTGTAGGTTTAAGTCTAGACGTCCATAATAAATGCCTTTTTTTAAGGCTGCATATTTTAAGACCCCGCGATATCCATTTTGGTTTTAGGTTTGTTGGTATTTTAATACGTCTAAGGGGGAAACACAAGTCATAAAATAATTTAAATTGGTCAATAAACAAGTTAAATGAATTATTTGGGTCATCAGTCTTATATATTTCAGAAAATGTTAGGTTTTCAAGGCAATTTCTAAATTTAATAATATTCTCTGGGCTATAGTCACGTTGAGTTTTATACCAGTATTTTAAAGTACAAGTATGTTTTACTGCATTTAAATCTGTATATCTATACTTTTTCGCATGCAGTAATAGACATGATTTTCGAAAAATCCATTTAATTTTGAATTGAATGGACTAAATAACACGCTTTTTTTCAAAATTCATTCTTTGTAATTGCCTTAATCCTCTAGGCAAAAAAAAATCTACCATAAAACATTATTACTATAAAATATACGACGTCAAAGTGTTTTTTGCGTTTTTCTCGAAACTGCTTTTTTGCTCTTACTGCGTTTTAGGGCATGCAGGGCAGTTCTGTCGGTAACAATGTTTTTCCTGAAGATATCTTAATTTCTGATTCGATCATACAAGAAAACTCCGTATAGTCCTATATAGCCTATGTGTATAGCTCTATTGCCCTCAGGCTATTTCAATGCAAATAGCAATGGAACACAACTACGAGTAAAAAATATCTTCAATTGTTTTTAGGGTCCAGTATCTCAGTCGGCAAAATTGAAACTCTTATATGATAACTTTGTTGGCCATCTGTGAAAACCCCTTTTTGACAGGAATGCGTGAAGGTATTGAGTAAAAATTTACATCAAGTACTTAGGCCTACTACAAACTTGTAGCGTTAAAAAAATCTAACTTCTAAGTCAACGCAAAATATAAACAGCTTTAATCTTAAGATTAAAGATAAGGCCGCTTATATTAAAATTATGGCGTTCATTTTGATACTCACAAGGGAATCAAAACCTATACATAGGGTACTTCCCGTTAACTTAGAATCCTGAAATTTATCAAGCAGGAAGTCACAAGTAAAACAAAAAGTCTGAAAAATGTTTATTAATTTCGCCACAAAAAGATCTTAAGGCCGATTTACGCCGTAAGCAAATACGCCCTTTAGACGTGGATACCAGCTCGATATACTATACTACCTATACTAAGGCCGATTTAAACCGATACAGTATCAGTGGATTGCAATATTGAATCAACACCGATTGATGCGAAAGCATCACCAGGGCACTGGGACTAAGGCAAGGAAGGAATGGGGTAGGTTGTTTAGTCAGTAAGAATCTGATACTGTTTCCCGCCCCGCCCAAGGGCGGGATTCGCCATTCGATGATTTTTCCCACCATAAAAAAATCAGTGTAAACGTGTTTCAATCCAGTTCGACGACTATTTGCATTGGTACAGTGCTGTTCTTTAGATACTCGATTCGGATATAGAACTATTTATTAAATCTAACTTTATACGGAACATTCAGTGCGTAAATCTAACTCACACTTGAGTACTTTTTTATATCTAAATCACGTTATCAATCAGAGGAGTAAAGCACCTCATGGTACGTCCGGTCACGGTCCGGTGGCGCGCCGGACGGACGTCAGCCGGACCGTGTAACGATCGTGTGTGATTAGCGTCAGGCCACAGCGGACACGGTTTGATACCATAGCTATGTTAGTTTTATTACACAAATGAGTTAGGCTGTAAAATGAGCCATCGTGATGTATGGTACTAAATATATTTAATGTTTATTATGAAAAAATTAAATATAATGTAATTTAATCCTAGGTATTCATACAATCGCTCTTACGTGATTATGTTGTTATTGTATGTCTGTCTGTTACGCTTTCCCGCTTAAACCTCTCAAACGATTTTGATGAAATTTGGCACAGACAATCTTTAGACCCTGAGAAAGGACAACCTTTTATTGCGAAAAAAAGACGCAGACGACGTCGCTGGTACCAGCTAGTACCTATAATATAAGAAACAATGCCACTTTTAGTTCTAATTTTATAACTTAAGAACGGGCACACCTATCCAAACCAAATTTTCAGGGTTTGTTTGGACTATTTATTAGATGGTTTATGTGAAGTTTATACAAAATCGGTGGAGTGGTTCTTCATTTATCACATTTTTCTGTTGCCGGGAGCGAAGTCGCGGGGAAAAACTAGTATAGTAAGTAAGTATAAAATAATCTCTGTATATACCTATAACAGAATTAGACAGATCTAAAAATAATGAGTGAGTAAAACTCGTTTGTTTCCGTTAATTAATTAAAATAACGGAAGCACATTAAAATGTTATCGAATAACTATTTCTCACCAGTTTGGCTATGAAAGGTACCTCTATCAACATGAGAGCGGACTACTTGTGGCGGGAACATTTTCTATATCATTTTAAAACTTAGTATTATGCTGCTTGTGTTTTAAATTTTAATGCCTGCGTTTAAGTCATATATAGGTATTTTAGTCATTTATGCATGTTATGATAACAAACAACTTTTAATAAGAGAATTAAGAATTAAGAAAAAAAAACTTAAGAAGTACCAACTGTTTGGCAAGCTCGCTTAACCTAATATAGGAAATGTTTTTTTTATTGATTATAGGTTTGCGCTTGACCGCTATCTCACCTGATGGAAAGCGACGATGCGGTCGACGATGGAGCGCGTTTACCTAAAAGTAACCTATTCACTCTTGACTTAAAGATTCCCGGGTTGTAGCTTGATAGCTACAACCCGGGAATCTCCCGGGAATAGGCCAATTCCTTGCCGGAATCAATGTTTCTTGATAGAAACATTGATTCCGGCAAGGAATTGGCCTATTTTGTCCCACTCCTGGGCAAAGGCCTCCCTCCACTCCTACCATCTATCGCGGGCCCGCGCTTCCTCTTGCCAGTTCTGGAGGAATCTGTCTAGACTCTAGCTCATAGCACCATCTCCTTCGTGGTCTGCCGCGGCTCCATCGCACTATTTCAGGGCACCACCTCATAGGAAATGTTATTTGACAATATTTACTACTAAAAAAAAGTTTTTTGCAATCTGCATTGCAAAAATTATTAATTTTGTAAACACTAGAAATGGATTTAGTTAATAGAGACAAAGTAAAAGGATACAATGGGGCTTATCGTCATCATCATTAGCCTTATTAATCTTCACACTGCTGGGACACAGACCTCCTCTCTAGGAGAGGGAATGGGCTATCACGTCACGGGCCCAGTGCTGATTAGTGAATGTCACATATCTTCGTATTTTTGCTTCTAGGACATGCTGGTTTACTGATGATATTTTCCTTCATCGTTTTGAGAGTAATTTATTTCATCACCACTAATGAAATAAATTACACAAAGTTATGCGCCTGGCGGGGTTTTACAACTCGTAAGTGGGGGCCTTTACCACTTGGCCACTGCTGCTCCCATGATGGGGCATATGTATTTTGATAAATAGGCGTTTTTATTTAATAGAAACAGATAAAAAAAGCATTCATGAATAACATCGTCTCACTTTTAAAAGCAACAAGGGTTCAAGGATAGGTATCGTATCTAAATGGCCGACGGAATTTCATAAAATAATTGCCGTAATAATGATATTGTACACTTGTTGATATTAATGATTCCCGTAAGTAACCTTTGCTGACGGAAGAATGCAGCACTTACGAGATAAGGGCAGGAGCCTGCTAAGTGTAGCATGACCACGTGTCCAAGTCAAAACTGATAGAGAGTTTTAAGAAACTTGCTTTGGCCGCGGGGAAGTATAAAACTCAGAATGCAGATGGGTTTTAAGCTAGTAAATGTCTGACATTCCTCCACGCTGCAACCAGGGTCATCATCATCATCATTTCAGCCGAAAGACGTCCTTAGCTGGACACCGGCCTCCCTCAAGCGCGCCCTATGTCCAGCCTATGTACTGGAAAAGGCGAAAAGATACTGGCGACCAAGATCGGTCGGTTATATTATCGGTCCACCTTGTGGGAGGCCTTCTTTCAGTTTTCCGGTACGCGGTCGCCACTCCAGAACATTTCGGCCCCAGCGGGCCCTTACAGGTTTTCAAGCGCAAAAATTCGCAGAAACTAACTTTAGACTCGTCAAGATTCGACGGCCGTACTGTAAATGCGATTGACCGCTGAAGTAGACAACTTCGCATAGAAATTCAATACGAATATTCGCGAGACAATGATTATGTAGCCACAGAATGTATTGATATCTAATAATTTAATATCTTTTTCTACTCGGTAAGCTTCAACAAACATTCTATTTTAATGACATTATTCTTCTTCTTAGTCGTGCACTCTTGACAGAGTGGTCGTGGTCATGTGTCGGTGGAGTCCTGCTTACCGCCTCTCTCGCGATGCGACGCCATGTATAGTTCGTTTTTTAATTCTAGCCTACGATTTGACAACTCAGAATGTCACTCTCTAGAAATACATATATTCTTGAGTTTGACATTTTAAGTTGTCAAATCGTAGTCTAGGATTAAAAAACTAACTTTAGTTGTGTGTTGACAATCTGACAGTTGACATATTAATGACATTAAAATAAATTACTAATTTGAAATCTTATCTTTTACACACATGATATTATACTAATGATAACTTAAAAATGGTTTTATGATAATCATATTTAAAATAGGCTTCCCCTCATATACGCTCTCCCTAATATTATTAACTGCCCACTGGAGTATTTTACTAAAACAAGTTCTATTCTCACAAAAAAGTCTGATAATGAGTTTCCGCTACATCCCCTGTTTGTGGCAGCCCCTGAACTAAAGGATCTACGCTAGAGCACGCGCCGCGACAGCTGCGCATGTGCACCTGTTGTCTCTATCGCAAGAGGACGCGTTGACGATAGCTTGTTGTGTTCGTTCTAAATAATTTCGTTTTGTAATCCGTAATTTAACTTCTTACTTAGCCTAAGAGAATAAATATGGCTTGAAAACTCTATGCATAGTTCGTTTTTTAATTCTTGACTACGATTTGACAATTCAGAATACTATAGAAGTATGTTCCCAATTCTAAACTATAGAAATAATTATGTTCCCAATTTTCTGGAGTTTGACGTTTTAAGTTGTCAAATCGTAGTCTAGGATTAAAAAACGAACCATGCATAGAGTTTTCAAGCCACATTTATTCTCTTAGGCTAAGTAAGTTAATTTACGGATTTCCGGCCACCGTAGGCACGGGCTTACGGGCGGTGAGTAATGGGTAGCTAGCCGTCCGGTTGTCGGGTAATAGTCCGGATCAAGTCAATCGTCGACGGCGCGCTCTGTTCCCGTGCGCCTCAAGGAGTTGTCAGCAAATGAAGTGGCCCATCTCCAGGGCTGAAGCCTACTGGGGTGCCGGTCTGGCTTCTGAAAGGAACGTCCGACCCTGGAATGAAGGCTAATAAGAAAAGGGGTGGGTCGTTTAGTCAGTAAGAGTCTGACACTGTTTCCCGCCCAAGGGTGGCATTCGGTATTAGATGATGTTTCCCATCATAAAAAACACAAGATCTGAATTTCGTTTTATTGTGTTCCAATAATATATGTAAGGAGGTATTTTATTATTTAATTTTAACAGTACCCTATAAAAGAAGAGGCCACTTTAGCCAGTCTAAATATTAGTTGAACTAATTGGTCCTTAACAGCCAATTGTTAACACTGTAACGACCTAGTTAGGGAAATATAAACTTACTAGCTTTTGCCCGCGGCTTCACTCCCGGCAACAGAAAAATGTGTTAAGTCAGCCTGGCGCATTACTTTGTGTAATTTATTTCATCACCACTGCTCTCAAAACGGTGAGGTAACCGGCATGTCCTAGAATCAAAAATTCGAAGACATATGACATCCACCAATTCGCACCGGGCCCGTGGTGGATTATGGCCCATTCGCTCTTCTAGAGAGGAGGCCTGTGTCCCAGTAGTGGGAACCTTAATAAGGCTGATGACAAACGAACAAACAATTTTATCTCTTTGATGCTGTTTGTTTAGATTGACTTGTAAATATTATGGCAACTGTATGGTTCTATGTGGGATATTGGGTTTTATGGCTTTCAACAGTGATGAGTTATTGGCTGAACTGATTGTATGAACGGTTTTATGAGATTACGGTTGTTTTTCGCAGTTAAAACAGAGAAATTGAAGACTCTGGTTTAAGTACTCAGCTTGGAGTTCCATTTTCCTTAAAACAACATAAATGGCTTTCATTGTGCGTACAGCCAAGGAGTGGAATTCCTTGCCGAAATCTGTGTTTCCTGATGGCTACAACCCGGAAATCTTTAAATCAAGAGTGAATAGGTTACTTCTAGGTAAGCACGCTCCACCGTCGACCGCTTTCCATCAGATGAGATAGCGGTCAAGCGCAAACCTATATATAATCAATAAAAAAAAAAATGCTTTATATGCCGAATAGGTTTTTTTGAGGTGGGATTAAATAACTTCTCACGGTCTAGAGGAATGGTAAAATCTAATGAAAAGTACGTAGAGTAAAAAAATCATTATAAGATTTCAGCAGCATCATCATCATTTCAGCCGAAAGACGTCCACCGTTGAACATAGGCCTCCTCCCGAATTGTCGTTATAATGAACCGTCCAGCATGTCTGCAAGCATGTGCATCTCACAGCCAACGGATACCTGCAACCCTCATCGGTCCACCTTGTTGGTAGCCTTCCAATACTGTGTCTTCCGGTACGCGGTTGCCACTCTATAAACCTTTCGACCCCATTGCAAAAACCGGCCAAGAGCGCCCGACACGCTGTCTGTAGGGTTCCGTAATTTCCTACCTGTCAAAAATTTCTTATAATGTTACAAAACTCTTGAACTACGACTTCAGCACGAAGTAGCCCATGTATAAATTAAGTTTGATCTAATGACTTCCCACTCCAAAAATAAACCCTTTTACTTGATCACCGACCGCATCATTGCTTACCATCAGGCGATATAGTCAAACGCGAGCCTATCTTACTAATATTATAAATGCGACAGTTACGATGTTTGGATGTTTGTTACTCAATCACGCCAAAACGGCTGGACGGGTCTGGATGAAATTTGGCACAGGCATAGGATACACTCCGGAATAGGACATAGGCTACTTTTTATCCCGGAAACCCCAACCCCATTCCCAATACCTCGCGGGCGAAGCCGCGGGCAAAAGCTAGTCAACAATAATAATAAAAAATCAATAATAATAATAAAAAATACTCAATAACACATTACCCATTTCACTCTAACTTTCTCACTGTACTCAATTATCCATAATGACCAGTCATTATCAATTCTCCCCGTCACCGATGTCCACTTAAACGCACATTAGCCTGGTCTGTTTGCACAATGTGTTATAAAGCGGTTAAAGTTGTTACATGGGCAATCTGCGTAATTTATTATCTTAGTAATGTGTTAGCATTTCCCGCGACTTCACTCTCGTGGTTTATTTAATTTTAATACCGTACTTTTATTAAATGACTTCTCACGCTCTGGGTTTTTTTTTTTTTTTTATGGTAGGTGAAAATCATCCAATGACGAAACCCGCTCTTGGGTGGAGCGGGAGACCAGTGTCAGACTCTTACTGACTAAAAAACCTACCCCGTACCTTCCTTGCCTTATTTCTGGAGTCGAGGTTACAATTTTCACATACCCTCTAGGCTCCAGGAGGCTTCGACCCTGAAGGGCCCCTGCAGTTTGCTGACAACTCCTTGAGGCGCGCGGGAACGGTGCGCGCCGTTGACGACTAGGACTCGGTCTTACCAGACGATCGGACGGCGAGCTATCCATTGCTCATCGTCCGCGAGCCAGTGTCTACGGTGGCCGGATATCGGCAGGATCGCGGCGGCGACGGCTACGGCGAGTACGCCGTTGCCTTTGCCTTATGCGGTCGGCCTCCTCCTTTACGAGCATTACTGCTTCGCAGAAGGAGGCGACCGCCTGCCATTCCTCTTCGCTGCGGACCATGGCCTGAACCAGGGCCCGACGCGAGAGGTCGCCGCCGCCGATCACCCCCACGAGGACACGGCGATGCTCTTCCCAAGCAGGGCACACCTCCACCGTGTGCTCCACCGTGTCCTCCGGGCTCGCCTCACAGTGGCGACACCCGGACGTCTTTTCCGCACGAATCCGGTGCAGGAATCTCCCGAACTTCCCATGTCCGGTGAGAACCTGCGTCATGCGGAAAGTGAGGACGCCGTGAGGTCTATCCAGCCACGCCTCAAAGAGGGGCACTACCGCTGAGATTACGGTGTGCCCAGCGCTGGGTTGCGACAGTCGCTGTTTCCACTCCACCATGAGATCTCGCCGGAGCTCCTTCCGCCACGCCTCGACATGTTCGGGCAGCGGGTCTTCGCCCCGGCGTTGCATCTCCACGCGCTGGTCGTGCATGTGTGCAAGGACTGTTGCCTCCAAATCCCATGGTGGTAGGCCAGCAAGGAGGTTTGCCGCCTCGCGGGACACCGTGCGGTATCCCCGCACCATCCGGATGGCCATGACCCTCTGGCAGGCGTTCAGCTGGGCCGCCGGGCGTTTACGCAGCGTCGGCGCCCACACTGGTGCCTCATAAAGGGCCATGGACCGGACGATGCCGGCGTAGAGCCTCCGGCAGAAGGCGTCTGGACCCCCAAGGTTCGGCAGGAGCCGCTTGAGAGCAGCCCCCGTCCGATTGAGTTTGGGGGTCAGACGTCGGAAGTGCTCCTCGAAATTCCATCGGCTGTCGAGGACAAGTCCTAGGTACTTCATCGTCGACCCGACGCCGATGTGAACTCCTTCTACCGTTAGTTGGGAACCCGTTGGTGGCGCGTTCCGAGGGCCGTGAAAGCACATGGCCTCGGACTTGTGCAGTGCCACCTTGAGTCCCAACTGCTGGATCCTCTCAACGACTGTCGCAACCCCACGTGTCGCTAGTTCGACCGCCGCCTGGTACGACCTTCCCTGCGCTAGGACCAGCGTGTCGTCTGCGTAGCAGACCACGCTGACCCCTACGGGGAGGTCGGCGCGCAGCACGTAGTCGTACCCGATGTTCCACAAGGGCGGCCCTAGTACCGATCCCTGTGGGACACCGCACGACATCTCTCGCCGTTTCCAATCTCCTTGGTGACCGGGGTACACTATGTACCTGTTGGACAGGTAGGCCTCGATTGTACGACAGAGGTAGTCGGGCACCCGGTGATACCGGAGTGCCGTCCTAATGCAACTCCAGGGCAGGGAATTAAAGGCGTTGGCAATGTCCAACGACACCGCCAAGACACACCTGCCCCGGGACACCGCATCCCCCGTCGTGAGGGCTCGCACGCGCATGATGGCGTCCACCGTGGAGCGCCTCCTGCGAAACCCGAACTGGTCGTCCGCGAGATCGGGCCCCTTCAGTGTTAGGTGCTTGACGAGGTGGTCTGCAATGACTCTTTCAAAGAGCTTGCCCACCTCGTCAAGCAGCACAATGGGCCGATACGCGGACGGAGAGTCCGCAGGGCGCCCCGGCTTCGCGACGAGGACCAGTTTTCCCGTCTTCCAGGGAAGTGGGAACTGGCCCCTCTCCAAACATGCGCTAAAGAGCCCCCCCAATCGAGACCCGAGAGCCTCCATGGCCAGGACCCAAGCCTTTCCAGGCAAGCCGTCTGGTCCTGGGGCGGTATTCTTCGCACCCATCCTGCGTACCGCCACTCTCATCTCTACCTCGGTCACTTCCGGAGCATTGGTACCGTCGTCGCTGACGTGGTCCACGTCAGACACCGCTGGTGGCGGAGCCATGGGCGGGGGGGAGTGGTCCCCCCGCTCAGGGAACAGAGCGCTCACCACACCCTCCACGATCTGTGGCCGGAGACTCTGCGTCAACGGGGGAGCCCATGGGCGGAGTTTCTCTCGCACCAACTTGTATGGGCGTCCCCACGGATCAGCGTTGAGCGTCCCCAGCCACGCTTTGCAGGCCTCGTCTTTGGCCCGCTTTATCTCCGTTCGGAGGGTGCGCCTTGCCACCCTGTATCCCTCGTACAGCTCCGCCTCTACGGCCTCCGCATCCGGCGGGCGGAAGCGGCGCCTGCGGTGTCTGGTATACCGGTGTCGCGCAGCATTGCATGCGGCGCGCAGCGTCGCAAGCTCTGGCGACCACCAGTACACCTGGCGTCGGGCGCGTCCTGGGCGGAGACGGGGCATTGCCGCGTCGCAGATTTGCGACAAGGCCTCCCGGAACCACTCCGCCTCGGCGTCGATGTCGGCAGGCCTGACCGGTGCTTGCACCCAGGCCTGCACCGCCGCGGCTTCCAGGAAGAGCTCCCGTTCCAGCTGCCTCAGCGCCCAACGCGGACCACATGGGGTCTGTCGGACCGGCGCGGTCGAGGTCTGGGCGGAGACGTCAAACCGGATATACCGGTGGTCCGAGTATGTCTCCACCCCCTCCATGACGCGCCAGTCAACTACACGCGGTGTCAGAGCGGGGCTGGCGAACGAAATGTCCACCACGGACTCACCCTGCACCCGCACACACGTGGGGACAGAACCCCGGTTTAGGACGACCAGGCCTGTTTCCAGAGCCCAGTCCTCCACCAACCGACCCCGCTGGTTCGTGAGCCGGGAACCCCAAGCCATGTTCCAGGCGTTGAAGTCCCCGCAAACGACCACGGGGAGGGTACCATACCCAGCGACGACGGTCTTCAGCTCCCTGAGGGAGTCGTGAAGATCGGCGAGAGTTCTGTTCGGGGACAGGTAGACGCCTACCACTGCAATGTCCCCGAACCGTGCTGCCACGCAACCCCGACCCTTCGTGACGGCCTCGAGGGTCGGGGTACCAGCGGCGGCCGACGAGATAAGGGTCACCGAGCCGCTCAGGTCCTGAACCCAGTCAGCTCTGGGCAAGACAAAGTGCGGCTCGGAGACCACGGCGACGTTTATCGACCACTGCGCCATGCTCTGGAGCAACAGATCCTGAGCTGGGGCGCAGTGGTTGATATTCGCCTGGAGGAGACGTAATGGAGCCGTTATTGGCAGTCCATAGTCTCCTCCCTAGCCCTCTGAGAGGGTGCCGCCACAGTGGTTGCGGCGGCGACGGCAGCAACAGCGGCGGCGGCAGAGGAAGCGGCTGCGGTTGCGGCGGTGTTGCTGGTGGGGGGCCGGCGAAGTTTGGCCTTCACGTTGGCCGGGGGGTCGCAGGACCTGCACCCAGCCCGGTGGTCGGCCTGCTTGCCTGCCGCCGCAAATGCGTAACAATGCGGCGCATTCCGGCACTCAGCAGACCTATGACCGGGCTTACCACACTGGTAGCAGTGGTCGCTGCGATCCACCTCCGCGGCACAGAAGGCCCCCACGTGGTGCCCCACGTGGCAGCGGTAGCACCGCAGAGGTCTGGGCTCCAGCAGTTTTACCTGGGCGGAGACCCAGCCCACAAGAAGCCGTCGGCCCCCACTGGTGATGGCCTTGGCCGCCGGCACGGGGCAGCTTACCGTGACGGCTCGCATGCCCGTGCTGTCAGCGCGGATGGTGCCCGCCCGAACCTGTTCGGGCGTGCAACCGCCCACCCTGACGATGGCGGCCACCACCTCGTCCACCTTGACTGAGTCGTCCAGACCCATGATGCGCATGTCGATGCACTTGGTGGGCCTGGACACTCGGGCCTCCTCCGCACTGAGAGCCACCCTAATCTTGTCGGCCAGGGTGTCAGCGACACTGGCCGAGCCGGGGACCTCCAGAATTCGGGCCCCCGTTAGGGTCTGCCTTATGCAGAAGCCCCCAGGCACTCCGAGCTCTTCAAGGTGGGGCAACACCGCCCGCCTTGCCTTCTCCATGACGGCGTCATAGTTCGAGCCCTTCTTTCCCGCTTCAGGCTGTAGTGTGATCACTACAGCCTCGGATTTCGGGGCGCGAAGTCTCGCCGCCATGGCCCGCTTTCGGCGCTCTTGGCGCTTTGCGCGCTTCTTGGCCGCCCTGCGCGCCTTGCCCGCGCTTTTCTTGGCGCCGACGACCGTCCAGTCGGCGCCAGACGATGGCTCTTGAGGCGGGGGAGGCGGCAGGCGCGGCTGAGTCGCCGTCACCGCAGCACCGGCAGCAGCAGGCGCCACAGCACCCCTCGCGGGAGGAGCGGCTCGCGCCCGACGCTGCCCACCCACCGGGGCCGGCCTCGCAGGCTCCGGCGCTGAGGCCCTGCGCCCGGCTTGCCCCAGCGGGCCCGCCCTGGGCGCAGCAGCCGTGGCCGCAGCGGCAGCGGCATAAGTTGCCGCTTGGCGCTGGCCGGAGGTCGCCAGTGGAGGGCGCAGGACTATGCCCTCCAGCAGGGACAGCTGCCGCTGGATCTGCAGCTGGAACTGTTGCTGCTGCTGCTGCAGCTGCTGCCGGAAGGCAGCCAGCTCCGACTGCACCAGCGTCAGCAGCTGGCTCCCTGCCTCAGGCTGGGGCTGGGGCTGACTTTGCCCCTGCCCCTGCCCGGTACCCCCTCCGACGGCCTCCCGCCGAACGGCTCCAGGGCCCGCAGGCCCGGCCCGAAGCTCCGCTTGAAGCTCGGCCCGCAGTTTCGCCACACTCTTATCCAAGGCCTTGTCGAAAGCCTCGGACAAAGAGGTGGCGTGCTTCAAGACGGTCTTCTCTTTGGAAGACCGTTTTGCGACCCTCTTGCGGCCCATGTCGCGCAGCGCCGCGACCATTAGCTCGCCGAAGGTCCTGCGGGCCTCTTCAGCGGAGTCCGCCCCAGCGTCTGGCGTGCCACCGGACTGACGCGGCGGGCGCTCCCCAGCGCTGACCGCACCAGGGTGACGCCCTTCCGCGGCAAGCCTTGCAGCTCGCTGAGTGGACTCCTGTGGAGTGAGCCCCCTGCCTTTTCCCCGGCTTTGGCCCCCTCCGCGACTGCCGGTGGGGATTTTCGGGGCCGAGCCCTTCCCTTCATCGGAGGACGACTGCCCGTCCCCCGATTTGGTGCGCTTCCGGAAGGAACGCGAGTCCCTTCCGGAGTTGCCCACCAACTCCTCCTCCATCTCCGAGCCTGAGCTCCTTCTGGACGCAGCGTCGGACTCCGACCGCTCGTCACTCTCCGATATTAGGGTGAAAAATTTTGAACTTTGCATTTTGTTCCCACGAGTACATACATTCTGCACTGGCTCAAATTAAGTGGTCCGCACTAGAGACTAATTTAGCTACCCATTAGTCAAGCTAACAACCTCCCTCACGGTGCGCCGCCGCTTGGAGGTTTGGGGTGATTTTTTATAGAGGTTGTCTTCCTCGCGGCCCGGGCGGTTAAGCCAAGGCCCTCGACCCCCATCGAAAGTCAGAAACATGACCTTGGACAATCTTTGGGGCTACGAGTCTAGCGGTGGCAGAAGGAGGAGGAACTCTTCCTCCTGCCTGCCCGATGGCAGGGTGAGTGCACACCGAGCCCGCTCTTACCTCGTCGCTGTGCCCTCTGCTAAATCAGAGGGACACGCGTTGAGGCGATACTCCCAACAGAATATTCGCAAGCCGCCATCGAGCACCCTTAGGCAGGGATTGCCCAAGGGTGGGTCGATGGCGGCCTCCCGGGGTGCACCGTCCCGCAGACTGGTCTTCACTCCGGACGTGTCCGCAAGGGAACTCCAGCCTGCGGGCGCTCGAGGAGGTTTTCTGTCATGGCACCCCTCTCACGCTCTGGGTTGGGTGAAAGGAAGTGTTAGAATTTTACTCACTGACATTTTCCTGTTTCTTTTGCGTTTTAGGACCGCGGAAACACGCTCACTGAAGTCGTCCATTCTGAGTGTATAGATTTCCTTGAATTTTAGAAACAGGGTCCACTTTATACGTCGTAAGGTCCGAAACGAGGAGGAGTGGCACGCAGACACCCACTTCTGCGAAGCAGTAATGCTAGCAAAGCAAGAGGCAGCATGTATGAGACAACGGTCTTTACGCTCCAGCCACCGTAGGGATCCCGATCCCGGTATCCAGCCACCGTAGGCGCGGGCTTGCGGGTAGTGAGCTACCCATTGCTCGCCATCCATCCGTCCGATAACCGAGCCCAAGTCTACGGTGCGTATCGTTCCACGCGCGCCTCAAGGAGTTGTCAGCATATACCATAGAGGTGCAGCTGGGTCGAAGCCTACTGCTGCCAAAGGTAAGGCAAAGAAGGAACAGGGGTGGCGTTTTTGGTCAGTAAAAGTCTGATAATATATTATCTTCTCACCCAGGAGCACGGAGGTATCATTGGTTAATTCCTCACCTAACACCTAAAATAAAGTATAACCTCCTACATACAAATACACAAACAAATTTTACCTCTTTGATGATATTTGTTTAGATTGACTTGTAAATATTATGGCAACTGTATGGTTTTAAGTGGGATATTGGGTTTTATGGGTTTTAACAGAGATGAATTATTGGTAGAACTGATTGTATACTGGCTTTATGATATTACGGTAGATTTTAGCAGTTAAAAGAGGAGTTATTATTTAAAGACTCTGGTTTAAGTTGTTCTTGGAGTTCCATTTTCTTTATTAATTGGGAATTTATTTTTAGAAAACTTTTTCTATAAAATTAATTATGTCAATTAATCAATACGAGTAAGGGCGGTTCCGAGTTGAGGCTGAGGGTTCCGTACAAATTTTTCTACGAAAATATGACCTCTAACGGCTCGGTCTTGACTACTGCGCTGAGGGTCGCGGGCAAATATTTGGATAGCTTACAGACAGGTGTTAAGAGTCTGGGTATCTTGTGTATGTGACTTTACATGTTTGTGAACGCACCCACGATACAGGAGTTATTCCTAGTATGGGCCAACGCTTATGTTAAAAAAAAAGCAGTTATATTCCCGAATCGAGATTCGAAGATTTTTCCGAACTGAACCGAACAAAAAAATATTATTTTGTGATGTAACTACAAATTTATAGTTTTCAGATTTATTCTACTTCATGCCAAATTTCGGGATTCTAGATCAAAGGGAATGAATTTTGATTCATTGAGGGGTCGAAATATATTATGTTTTTGCGACGTACGTAATCTTTTTTTTGTTTTTGTTAACTTGGAAGTTTGATTTTTTCACAGCTTCAAGAAACCACAAACCTGAGTATATGGTTTAAATTTCAATTCGATACATCCACGCGTTCCCGAGATAAAGAGCCTTGCCAGATAAACAGACAGACAAGAAAGTGGTTCTATAAGGGTTCCTTTTTTTGTGGCAAGGAACCCTAAAGACTTATTAAACCAGAAAACTTAATAAATCTAAATTAATTTAATCGACCCGTCTTGCCAATCTTAGATTAATGCAAATAAAAATAAATAAATTCAGAAACAGCAGCTAATTAGGTTTAATTTAATGTTATTTGATCAAATATGCAAATATTATGATTATTTTGCATATGATTTATTTTTAGGAAAACTAGCTACGTTGTTGAAATTTCTACTATCCGGACTACGCGTTTCACCTCAACATTAATACCGCTTACATCGAAGGACTAAAAAATTAACCTGCTGCGGTCTTTCTAAAATGAGAGTGAATAGGCTCTTAAGAGGCCGGCGTTCGGGACGATTTATCCATACAAACGTAATACCAAAATCATTTGCGAGTCGAGCATATTTCAACAGATTTCAACCATATTATGGTGATATTTGGATTTAGACAATATTTATCTAGGTTCCCAGATCTTTCTTTAAAGCTTTAAAGCTTTTTTTTTGTTTAAAGCTTTTTTAAAAAAGAAAGATGGTTGAAATATGCTCGACTTGCAAATGATTTTGGTATTACGTTTGTATGGATAAATCGTCCCGAACCGGCCTCTTAATAAACGATTGCGCTTCACTAGCAACGATTACAACACTGCTTACCTTATTGTTTTTTTTTTGTTAGGTAAAAATCATCCAATGACGAATCTAGGAAACAGTGTCAGACTCTTACTGACTAAATAACCTACTCCGTTCCTTCCCTGCCTTAGTTCCAGAATCCCGAAATCAAGCTTTCGCATCGACACTTGGCCACAGGAGGCTTCGGCCCTGTAGTTCGTACCCTACGGTGCTTACCTGATGGTGGGATCGCAGTCAAGCACTAGAAAAAAATACTTCTCGCGCCCAGGTTGGAGCGGGTGTCCTCTAATGAGGCTAATCAATCATCTAAACAGTCGACCGTTCACATTTAAATAACTATTAGGATAAATTAAAATTAAACGCAACTTATAATATTTGTAAGTCTAATTCAATACATTGTATTTGGAGATTTAGTCATTATTTTTAATTGCTGTCTATAAACTTGTCTAGACAGAACCAAAAAAGTGTAATCCCGTATTCATAGAGACAAAATGAAACTTAGGTATTTTTTAAGAGGAAAATTTGGTAACTGCTTAAGTATTGAAACTTAATTATAGATTAAAATAAAAAGACAAATTAGTCGTAGGGGATTTTATAAGGATTTCGTAAATCAAAAAGAAAATATGGAATCTCAGGATCACTTTGTTGTTCGTCTGTCTGTTTTTATGTATGTCAACAATACCCTTTATCTCAGGAACAAGTGGAGGTATCGAGTTGAAATTAATACAGTACACTTTCCCGTCTGCGGTCCCTTGGTGTTGAGTTAAAGGAAAAAAAAGATATGGAAGTTTTTCGTATCCGTTTCGATCCCTCAAAGGAATCAAAATTTATAGGGTACTTCTCGTTGACCTAGAATCTAAAAGTTGGCCGGAAGCAAGGTTTTATTAACACAAATGTAGGAAAACGTCGAAGATATGTGACATCCATACATTCGGTATGGGCTGATGTGGTGAATTGTAACCCATTCCCTCTACTAAAGAGTAGGCTTGAGTCCAGCAGTGGAAACAATGCCGCAGCCGTTGCCACCGCGATCTGGATCCCGATTTCGACGGCGGGCAATGAGTAGCCAGCCATCGGGTCGTCTGGTAACAGTTAGGGCCGAGCCCACCGAGTCATCGACCACGCGTATTCTTCCCGCGCGCCTCAAGGAGTTGATAGCAACTCTTTTACCGTTCATACCGGGGTCAAAGCATTCTTTCGGAAAACGAACTTTGGCCACAGTAGGCTTCGACCCTGCTGAGCCCTTTCGGTTAGCTGACAATTCCTTGAGGCCCGCGTGGAACTATACGCTCTGTCGCCAACTTTGACTCGGTTTGGACGGTTACCAGGTGGTTGAACGGCAAGCTATACATTCTAAGAGCTTGTTTACGAAGACGCTGCGCGTAGGGTGATGCGGCCCGTTGCTGTAATGTACGACGAACGCCCAAAAAAGAAAGAAAGAAAAACAGTAAACGCAACGCGTCACCTTAGTAGCTAAGAAAATTCACCGTTTACTTGACAAAGAAAAACCTTATCTTTCATTAGAAATCTTGCTTACTACTACTTTATATAAAAAGTGCAGTATAGTGGTATCACATATATTATAAAGATGGAAGTTTGTACGTGTGTATGTTTGTTACACTTTCACACTTAAACGGCTGACCAGATTTGGATGTTTCATAACTATCTGGAGGTCATACAAATCTACTGCGCTAACCATACTGTCAATTTGGCATACGGGTAGGTCATTTCTTAGAATAGATCTCGTTTATTCTAAAACTGCCTATTATTAGCATAGGAAAATATAACATCAGCTTTACGAGTATAATGTTCGCATTGCTAGGACTCAGGCCTCCTCTCTAGGAATGGGAATGGGCCGTAATCCCACCACGCGGGCAAAGTGCAAATTGGTGAATGTCACATGTCATCGAATTTTTGGTTCTAGGACATGCCGGTTTCCTCACGATGTATTCCTACACCGTTCTGAAAGCAGTGGTGATGAAATAAGTTACACTAAGTATGCACCTGGCTGGGTTTGAAGTTCTTTAAGTCAAAAGCGAATAAGTTACTTCTAGGATCATCGCATGACCAGACGTACAGCGTTGCGCCACTGGTACATGGTGGAGTGGTGGACCCATACGTACAAAGCGTTTTGGGAGCACATTCATTATGCGTGCAGCTAAGGAGTGGAATTTCCTGCCGGTGTTTGTATTTCCTGATAGGTACAACCTAGGGGTCTTTAAGTCAAGAGTGAATAAGTTACTTCTATGTATGCAAGTGTGCTCTATCGTCAGCCACATCATAGCTTACCATCAAACGAGATAGTCGTCAAACGCGAGCCTATCAACAGTAAACAAAAAACCTTCACAAGAGCAAAGCCGCTGTCAGAAGCTAGTTCAACTTCACATAATTATAATTTAATTAAGTACTATAGTAGATTACGAGTAAAAAATGTTGCTTATCATCGTACTTTATCTTAATATACCGGTAATCATTGCTTAACATTACTTGGACTTAAGACCACACGTGAAGTTACTGAGAAATTACTTAGTCTCAACTTAGTTGTAGCATAATGTTCTGGAATGTTTTTGCTTAGCAGTTTGAAGATAAAATCTATACATGTAAAAGGAGAAACTGACAAACTGACATATCAACGCACAGTCGGAACTACTGGGACTAGAAGTGTGAAACTTTGCACAAGGCTTCCTTTTATGACGTAGGTCAACACTAAGAAAGGGTTTTTCAAAATTCAGCTCCTAAAGGGATGTAATAGGGTGCTAAAGTTTGTATGGAGAACTCTACTTTCACGCGGGTGAAGGCGCTGGCAGAAGGCTAGTTATACATATATATGGCTTTGTGTGATAGTTAAAAAAAACGTCTATCACGAGCAAAGCCGCTAGCAGTAACTCATCATCAGTCTTATTAATGTTCCTACTGCTGGGAGTCAGGCCTCATCTCTAGGAGAGTAATCTACCACGCAAGCCCAGTGCGAATTGGTAGAAGTCACATATCTTCGAATTTTTGGTTCTAGGACATGTCGGTTTCCACACGATGTTTTCCTTCACCGTTTTGAGAGCAATGGTGATGAAATAAATTACACAAAGTAATGCTCCTGCACAAAGCAACTAATAAAATATCTAACTGCCTATCTTTCTATTTCTTTAACTATAATAATAATATAATAATATTCGACTACCATCACACAACGTCGTCTAGTCTCAAGCTAAGCAGAGCTTGTGTTATGAGTACTAGACAACAAGTTGGTACTAATAATTACGAGTATAATGAGCTGTTCTTCTCAATCATAAAAATATATTTAAATAATAATATTACATATTTATCTTATTAATATAAATGTATGATGTCATTTCGAAGAACGAAACACATCAATTAAAAATATTAAGGGTCATAAAAAAACATCATAATATTTAAAATATATTTCAAAACCTATTTAGAATAATAATGATTAGAAAACAGACACAAATGTTTAGAAACACAATAGATTAAATGTTCACACTATAAAATTACACAATAACTTAAGTAAAACAGCTGTTTTGCCTACAAATATTTGAATAACGACGCATTATGTATAAAATTATATAAAAAATATACAAACTTTTAACTTCATAAAAAAGCGGCTAAATCGTTTGTATGTTTATGTATTTTTAAAAGGAAATATCTAGAAATTGCAAATATTTGCACAACAATAATTTATTATTTATTTTTGATTTAGAATTTATTAATGAGATATAAACTTTAAAACAAAAAATATTAAAAGATATAAAGTTCATAATTATGTTTGTATGTTTTTAATTTTTTTCAATTTAGCACTAATAGACTACTCACCATCAACGATTGCATCACTGCTTACCATCAGGTAGGATCGCAGTCAAGCACTAGTTTATAGCAATTTAAAAAAAATAGAAAATGCTATACTATTGCAGTGTGTACTCCCTGTATATGTGTAATCGTTGTCCAGTATGTAATCCCACAAAAAACGCTAAACTATGTCAGTGTATTCGCCTTATGTATGTATAATCCCACAAAAAACGCAACACTACTGCAGTGTGTAATCCTTTTCTATGTGTAATCCTGGCCCATTATGTAATCAGACAGAAAACGCTAAACTATTGTATTCCTTGTGTACAGTACGGCTGTCGGATTTTGGCAAGTGTGAAGTTAGGCTCTATGACTATATTCAGACTCGCCAAGATCCGACGACCGTACTGTATATATAATCCCATAGAAAATACTATACTATTGCAGTATATAGTCTTTGTGTTTGTGTAAACCTTGGGGCTTAGACAAAGTCACATTCTCACTAACGGTAACGAAATTCGAAACTCCGAAATGTATGGAACTGACATATGCCTTCGAAAAGTCACGTGGTCAAACGTTTTCGATTCGCTAATTGTTATTAGTTGTTTATACGTCAAATTGGACGTTTTAATTCGATAACCATAGCCAAGAAGTTGTTATTTTATCGAACCAACACTTCGACTTATCGATATGTTAGTCGATGTCACTTTGTCTACCATTTTGTGGTCGACATCGTTAAGGCGGAATCGAACTTAGAAATGGATTCGACACGGAGCGATTGCCACTTGTCTAGGGCCCCTTGTCCGGTATGTAATCCAACAGAAAACGGGGAGTGAAGCCACTGGGAAAAAATAGCTGTTAATAATTTAGTTATAACGAACACATCATATTCAAATATAAATATTTAAACGCGTGCAATTTGCATCAAATATTCTGATTAACTTTTTATTAATAGACCTGTAGTATATATTTTTCGTAAATGATATAGATTATTTATTTATAGTTGCTGTTAAATTAGTTTTTAGTTGGACTAAAGTTAGTTTATGTTCTGTTGGCCTGTTTTTGACAGGCTTTTGAAACTAATAGGTGTTGGAAGTATTTACCTACCAGAAAATCATGTCATTAACTCGGTGATGGACATAACTGTGTGTTTTAGAAATATGAGACTTATTAATGAAATGCAAATTTGTGAGTAATAATTCTAGTTTGTCGCCAGGGTCAGGAATTCATTCATTCTTTTGTCTACGTTTTTTTTCATCTGTAGTTTTTTGTTTCTTCAATGGAAATGTTTTCGAATGAAGCTTTTTTTAGTTGTAGTTCATTGGGATTAGATTCAGGGATTGTAGGTTTGTTCGAAAGAATTGTCATGGCTCTGGAACGTAAAAGGCAACTGAAATAACACGGGTAGGTTATATTTATTTAAACAAACACCAAACAACCACAACCTACCACAGTGTTATCTTTTTTAACCCAAAGCTTGACTGGTAGAGAATGCCTTGTTGCATTAAGTCAACCTACGTACCACCATTGGACACGAAGTTTAAATAAATAAAAAATAATCGTTTTATTTCAGGCGTATTTGTTCCATACATTTTCCAAAAACTCTCTTTGGCTTCATCCTCCTTTGTTCTTCAATTACCTTTTGTTTTCAAGAACCAGGGTATGTCTTTTCAAAATTGTTTGTGGTTCGAGCGGGTATAGGCTCTATTGCTGGCTTGGAACGAAGATCGGTGGCGTTGGCGGAGCTCGCCGTCCGCTCAACCTGTAAGGACCGAACCCGAGTTATCGACGGCACGTACAGTACGGCTGTCGAATCTTGGCGATTCTGAAGTTAGGCTTTGCAAAATTTAGAGCTGGAAAACTCGTACAAATAGTAAAGGACTTAAAAAAAAAAAATGGTTGCCTGTAAAGTCGGTTTTACGGGCGAAGATTTTACGTGACAACGTCCTAATTCTCTAGTGCTGCGCGCGCGGCAGACCGATCATAGTTGAGTGGGAGAGAGACGCAAGGCATTCGGCGGGCCTCTCTCTCGTTCGGTGACTCATCGTAACGTTACCGAGCGTTACACTTTTTCATAAGTGACTCCCAGCCGCAACCTAATTTAAGACGTTGTCACGTCAAAATAAATGCCATTACAGTTTTTAACAGCAATAACAATTGCACATTGCATTTATTTTTTGACGAGTTTTGAAACGCTAGAATTCGCAGAGCCTGACTTCACTCACCGAGATCCGACGGCCGCACAGTTATGTTCCACGCGTGCCTCAAAAAGATGTCAGAAAAAAGTAGTTGACCCAGCAAGGCCAGGAAAAACTTCTAAAAACGAAACTTTTGGTCCTAGAATGCAAAAGGAAATTAAAGACATATAGTATTCTAAATACTATTTCTACCTCCGTTTGGTCCCATTTTTTTATTACTAATATTTCTTCATAGTTAACGACCAAAGAAGTCTTATGTTCAATTCTTTTCGACATATTTCAAAGTCTGACCCAAAATGTCATCATTTTTTATGACCCCAAAGGTCAAAAAACAATAAAACATACACGCCATGTTTAAAGTCAAACCACATTTTAATGGTTATGTTAGGGGTCCGTATCCAAAAATGAAAAACGGGACCCTTTTACGAGGACTCCTACTATTCTCTGTCTGTCTGTTACCAGGTATCTCATGAATTGTAATAGCTAGACAGTTGAAATTTTTACTGATAATACTCTCTGTTGCCGCTATAACAACCTAAAAACAACAAAACCAAATTTAAGTCGAGCTCCTATACACTAACTACAAACGAGATTTTTTGCCTTTTTTTTACAAGGTAGAAATATTCACAGAATACTTAGTTGTATATTCATTTTAAAAATGAATAATTAAATTAAAATAAACATTTAAGGGATCAACCTCACATTATTCGTAACTGGCGGTGATATTAAATATATTATACATATAAACCTTCCTTTTGAATCATTCTATCTATTAAAAAAAAAAACGCATAAAAATCCATTGCGTAGTTTTAAAGATCTAAGCATACATAGGGACAGTGGGAAGCGACTTTGTTTTATACTATGTAATGATGATGAATTCTATTCGGGCATTATAAACATAATTATTACCTGAGTGTTATTTTTTTCATCCAACAAATGTGACATTTTTTGCTCGGTATTAATATTGTATATACGGAACCCTTCATATACGAGTCCGACTTCAGTTTTTTTTTTTTAAAGTAAGTTACAAATGGTCTATGTTTAAGTGTCTTTTGGAGTCATTAACCATTTGAGTGGCAGAGCGAGACTACCATTGTGTTGTCAGTCAAGTTACACGTAGACTCACTTGGATTTATGTTTTAACTTTAAGTAATTACTTAACTAGTTTGTCTGAGAGAGGTGTTAGTTTCGGTAATAGGAAAGAGTTATTTTGGGAGCACCTCTGACATTTTTAAATGCCGTGAGCCGTCACGGCATTAAACATTATTTTTAGTAATAATAAACTTCTGACGCAATGTGGTACGAGTTCTCTTTTATTTATTAACAAAAAACTGTGTAAAAATAATGTTTTATTTATATAAATAAAACATTATTTTTACACAGTTTTTAGTATAATCAAGCGCAAACCTATAAACAATAAAAAAAATATACTATCGACCCGACCCAGCTTCGCACGGGTACTGATATTGAATATATTATGTTTGTGTTATACACATATACCTTCCTCTTGAATCACTCTATCTATTAAAAAAACCCGCATCAAAATCCGTTGCGTACTTCTCTTAGAAGAGGATCTAAGAGTACATAAGGACAGCGGTAAGCAACTTTGTTTTATACTCTGTAACTATGTAGGTACTGATTTTTTCAACCAAATTAAAAAAAAAAATGGTTAAAAAATTCCTACTTCTGCAAAAAATAACATTGTCATTTCTGAAATCATTTGAATTCATTTATTTGGTTTGACACGACTTGGTACGGAATCACATACAAAGGGAAATCTATTTTATAGATATACAGTGTGTTTGGAAAGAATTCACTTTTGTAGACGCATAAACATTAACACTAATATATTTACACAAACACGTCAAATGACGATGCAGAGCAGAGGCCGAGTGGTAAACGCCCCGACTTACGAGTTGTAGATCGCGGGTTCAAACCCAGCCAGGCGCATTACTTTGTGTAATTTATTTCATCACCACGGCTCTCAAAACGGTGAAGGAAAACATCGTGAGGAAGCCGGCATGTCCTATTACCAAAAATTCGCAGACATGTGACATCCACCAATCCGCACTGGGCCCGCGTGGTGGATTATGGCCCGGTTTCTCTTCTAGAGAGGCCTGTGTCCCAGCTGTAGGAACATTAAAAAGGCTGACGATGATGATGCTAAATAGTGTAGTTAATATATTTATCGTTATGTGTATAGATAGATATAAATTTGTTGATAAATAAATGTATACAGTATAATGTAATGTGTAATAATAAATGTATTTTTGAGACACCCTGTATATGTATATATATACACAGGATGTCACAAAAAATAATTCACTTTTGTAGATACGTCAATGTTAACTCTAATATACGAGTATTTGTATAAATACTTTAAATTACAAGTCCAGAAAATAGATATGGGAAAATTACATTATTCAAATATCGTCCTCCGCGGCTCCGGCACTCTTCAAAGTGATCTTTAACATACAAGAAAACGCGCCAGAGGTTGCATAGGAATGTTGTTGTTTTTGTTGTTTCATGTTTTTCTACTTCGCCCACGTAGCAAAGCATCAGCCTTATAATAAATAATAATAATTCATATATTTCAAGTACCAAAGTTGAAATGAGTCTTTGGTACTTGAAATATATGAATATATGAAAGTACTGCTGGGACTCAAAAGTTTGATTTTTTTTTTCAGCTTCAAGGGTCTGCAGACTTGAGTGTAATGTTTAAATTTCAACTTGATACCTCCTTGCGATCCCGAGATCAATGGTCTTGATAGTCAGACAGACAAAAAAGTGATCCCATAAGGGTACCGTATTTTCTTTTTGAGGAATCCTAAAAACAAGAAATTTACTTTTGAATCCGAAGAGTAGTTTACACAGAGCTTACAAGAACTTAAAACACTTATCTTCAACCTTAAGTTTATTTACTTAAATCCCTTTCTACTACAGTTAGGAAGAAATACGGTATCCTATCATTACCTTCACACCACTAACGTAAAATATATGCAAAAAGTGACTCTATCGACAATCCAGGTTATTAAGAAGCCGTGGGGAACCTAGTCCTGATAATTTATGCTTAGATGACAGGTGTTATGGTACGTAATGGAGGTTTTATTCATTACAAATGTTAAGAGCTGCTGTAAAACGCTTAGGAGATGATTTAACAAGTTGACAAAAGTTATATGATATACTAGCCTTCTGCCAGCGGCTTTGCCTGCGTAAAAGTAGGGTTCTCTATATAAACTTTAGGCCCTCATTACATCCATTTAGGAGCAGAATTTTGAAAAACCCTTTTTTAGTGTTCGCCTACGTCATAAAAAGAAGCCTTGGGAAAAATTTCACGCTTCTAGGCCTAGTAGTTTTGGCTGTGCGTTGATAAGTCAGTCAGTTTCTTCTTTTATATATATAGATAGCTATTAGATTCTAGGGTATCTAACAATGGGTATGACCAGGACATAAAAAGACGTATTGGAATGGCAAAGAGCGCTATGTCACAGCAGACAGAAACATCTCGCATAAGACCAAGAGAAAGCTCGTTACCACCCTCATATTCTCCATCTGTATGGTGCAGAGACCTGGACCCTCAAAAAAGCTGACCGTTGCTGGATTGACGCCTTTGAAATGTGGGTTTGGAGGAAAATGCTCGGAATCCATTGGACGGAGTATCGGACCAATAGTTGCCGAACTCGAGTCATCAATGAGACTCACCACCATATGCACATATGAATTTTTGATTTCTTTGGCTACATTGCCAGGAAGAGAGGTAGTAACCTGGAAAAGTTGCTGCTTACAGGAAAAGTAGATGGGAAAAGATCAAGGGGCAGGGGTCTGATACGTTGGTCAGACCAAATCCGTACTACATTGGAGACTACAGTCTGCGACGCTGTCCACATCGCCGAAGACAGAGCAATATGACAAAATATAGTCCATCAAAAAGTTATTCGTCGAAGTCACGACCCTCAGCATTGAGGATAAACGACGCAAGGAGGAAGTTGGACCTGGTGTCGAAATGGTTGCGTAGACAGGCAGCACAGCAGGTGACGCAAGTCCTGTGTAGCCGCTCTACAGTGACGTTGGTTTGAGGTGAATCGAGGAAGACCTACTTGACTAAATTGTTTGTACAAACGTGGGACCGGAGTCGTTTAAGAGAATACCAGATTGGCCATTGCATTTTGCATTTAGAGGAAAATATTCTGATGCGGTGGTGATGTGTGTTGCCTGATAATTGTGGGTCAGGAGAAGAAGGAAGAAAAATGCGTATTGTATGATCAGAAAGACATCTTGAGGACAAGGAAAAGGACCCGAAACGTGTTGGAAGGTTTAGTTAGTAATTTTATAAGTAAAGTGAGACGCGAAAGAGAAGCTTTTCTGTTAAAAACATCGCTGATAAGGAAGTAGATAATATTCAATCTGCCTAGCTTCCACAATTATGTTGGGTTTAGCTTCCAGTTTGATAGACCTCTACAACCCAGTCATGGCGTAACGCGATAGCCCTTGGCAAGATGGGTGTCAAACCTAGCTTCTAACTATTCTCTTTTCAAATGACAACTGGGACCAACGGTTTAACATTCTCTGAGTCATGGAGGAATCTCAGTTTATTAAGATGGTCACCCATCCATAGACTGGCCTCGACAAGTGTTGCTTAACTTTGAAAATTTACTCATTCGGCTGCTATTATTTTAGCTTGTAGAGGAGTCTAAATAGTAGTATATAACATGATGCATTCTTAAAACACGTTTCCTTACAACCTCCAACAAATGACCTACTCAATATTATTATTGAACTATGCACTCTATAAGGCTATACTCTATAGCCTTACCTCCATGCTACTATGTTTATTGTTTGCCATTGTTTTTTAGTGAGACAGGTGCGCGCCACACCGCTCTTGCCAGTCTCTATCCAACGTGCGCGGGAGTCGGTCGCGCGCCGCCGCAGCCAACCAATCACGTGAACGTATTTTTGAAAAACACATTTTTTAAAGTGTCTGTGCCTGTGTGTTACATACATAAAATTGGAAAATACAGTGTGTGTGTCTGTGTTTGTGTTACATCAATTTTTTGGATATTTCGACTGATTCAATTAAAAATCTCGGATCATTTTCGGTAAGTTATTATTTTAGGCTAGTTTTAATTGGGTGTGCTTTATTGTTATGGCATCGTCACGACGTGAACACTATTCAATGCTTGAATTATAGGTAATTTGGGTATTGTGGACCGACCGCGGTCCCAATTTCCATTTATTAAAATACAGTTTTTTCTTAACTGTGCTTTAGCTGCCTTTTTGTTTATGGTCCCAAAATAATACAAAAAATTTAAAAATGGAATTAAGGACCGCGGTCCTGGTCCAAAATACCCCACGACTCTTTTAATAATAATAGTAAGAACTTGTTTTTCTTGGCTCTAGGTACCTCAGTCGTGTCGTGTCTATTATAAGGAAAATATTTTTTCCTACGGTATAATTACTGGTATAATTGTCTTTGCCATAAATAGGCTATGTCAATTATTATTTATTATGATGTCAGCATTGTCCTCGCGATATAAAAGCCGAGGCTAATCCTATGAATGGTGTTTTATAACCGTATTGCGAAACGTAAACAATTAAGTCACACTTTCACAATCAAGTTTTGAATATAAACTGAACGTAAACTGAGCGATGTTTTTGATAATTACGATAGATTCTAAACTATTGTGAGTAATAGATGAATTGTTTTACAGTTTATAATAGCTTAATACTGTTAAATGATAATCGATATTTCAAATGTAGTGTTTTTTTTTTTAACTCTTAGCCCTGTGTCCTAATTTGAGGTTGAGGTTTAACTCTAATGACGTCACAGGGTAGATACTCTACACTCGCATTTATGAACGCAAACGTCAAGTTCTATTGTCAATGGCTTACTCCAACATATCCTGCTCCAAGTTGTAGTCACTTGGGTTAACTCTAGGGTAGCTACTCGAGTCATAAAAGAACGACCCTGGGTTACAACTCTACACTACTCGTTATTTTTTAATACAACCATTCGCTCACCTTTTTTTATTATCTTTATATTATGTCACTAATTATGGCATTCATCGAAGGTGCTAAATCATCTAAGCTTCCCCCGTTTTAAGTTTGAGTGGGAGGGAGTGTCAGAATTATTCTGGCTAAAATCATATAGGAGAGGTATCTTTGCCTTATGCGGTACACCACCATGGGTTTCTCTTACATCAGTAAACCTATAGTTTGCTAGGTTTTTTTTAATCAAGAAATCATCTAATGCAATCTCTTGGGAAAGAACGGAGCGGGAGGATCTGATACATCCTCCCGCTCCGCCCTTTTTTAAAATTATACCTGTGTTCCTTCTTTGCCTTTTGCGTTACAAGTCCATGGGATTTCCATTTGGAAGTAAAGCTATGCCCCTAACAGGCCTTAAAGGTGTGAAATGGAATAACACTTTTCTACATGCTCCTAACTGAATAAGAAACAAACTATATTGAATTTCAAGAGTCGTATCAAAGTTTTGGCTCACAATCAGTGTTTTCAGGATGTACTTAACTAAATGAAATACTTTTCAAATTTTAACAATAATACTTTTTTTTTTGTACCAAAAAGTTTTAACTTAGTAGGTGATTGGAACCTCCTTTTCAATAATGTCTATATGAGACTGGGACTAGGAGCGTGAAATTTTGCACAAGACTTCCTTTTATGACGTAGGGGAACACTAAGAAAGGGTTTTTCAAAACTCAGCTCCTAAAGGGATGAAATTGGGGTCTAAAATTTGTATGGAGGACCTAATTTCACGCGGGCAAAGCCACTGGCAGATGGCTAGTAATAAATAATTGCTTGAGAAAATAATAAAACAATTACAATTGTTACATGGTTATGAACTTATGACTCAAGGGTAGTCAAAGGGCATATCGATCAAAGTTCAACATGAATACGTTAATGTTAGTACCTTCTCCACAATAATTATAAATGCTAATTAATTCTACATGGTTCGATGCTTTGAAAGCGTAAGTCTTTGAAAAATATGAATTTGTACTTGATTAAATTATTGTATGGTTTTCTAAGTCTGATATATGTCAGTCTTTGTTATACTCACTCAAATGTCTCGCTGATAGTGACACGTATAATTGAGTCATTTAGCTCCCTTCAAAATGGTGGAGCTGATGCACGTGTCATGCTCGTGAACGGGCGCTGTCAGTTGAGAATAATAAAAATATAATATTGGACTACCATCACACAACGCCGTCTAGTCCCAAGCTAAGCAGAGCTTGTGTTATGAGCACTAGACAACTGATACTTATATATTTCTAAATACATACATATTATAGATAAATTACACCCACACAGAACAAATGATCGTGCTCATCACACAAACATTTGTCCAGTGTGGGAATCGAACCCACGACCTCCGCCATAGCAGTCAGGGTCACTAACCACTAGACCAACAGGCTAGTCTTTCAAGTCAAATCAGTCTTTGTTATACTTACTGATATGTATCACAGATGGTGTCACGTGTAAATGGGCCATTTAGCTCCCTTCAAAATGGTTGAGCCGTGTGGAACTGATGAACGTGTCATGCTCGTGAACGGGCGCTGTCAGTTGAGACTTTGAGACTGGTATTTTCTTAATCCATTAAACTGCGTGCGAGCGCCGGCGTTCGCACACATATTGTTCTTTAATTGTGTATGTAATTAACAAAGTCAAAAGGTTTAACAGCTAGAGGTTTATTTCAATTGTTTTAATTCGTTTATTTTTCTTTTATTATTTTATCTACAGAGAAACTTTGTAAGGAAAAACGAAGCGACGAGCGAAGCCATTGGAAGAAGCTAGTATACGACAGTTATTATGTTCTTTATTTAACTATTCGGTTTGTCTGTCGATTTCAACAAATAAACTAACAATGCTTTCCATTTCATCATTGTCAAAAAATAATCTCAAATAATAATCTCAAAAAAAATAATCAAAAAATAAAAATACTAAACGATTAGAAAATAGAATAGATTTTAGAAAAGATTTTGATAAATAAAAACATATCAAAATCAGGATCCAAATTACTCGAACCTGCACCACCACGTAGTAAATCTCCGATCCGCCGTCTATGCGTCACCGACACTCAACATTAAACAACAAACTAGTAATTTATATTTTTCCTATAATTCTCGAAACAAGAGCAGAGAACCAGAAACGTGATTACAGTACAAAATTCCATTTTAGGGTTCCGTGCTCAAAGGTTGTAAACAAGACCTCATAAGACTTTTTTGGCCGTCCGTCCGTCTGTCACCAGGCTTTATCTCATGAACGATAATAACTAGACAGTTGAAATTTCCACAGATGATATATTTCTGTTGTTGTTATAATAACAAATACAAAAAACAGCATATATTTATGCAAGTGGATTTAATATTTACTCTTTTTTTTTAAACTATTTAAATAATTTAAAAACCACTTTTTATTTGCAGGCATCGGTCAATTCCTGCTATGACAATTACTTTGCTTTGCCTACAACAGGTGAATTTTTGAATTTTCTAGCGCTCCTCCCACACAAAAAATTAGAATTATTTGCCGTTTTTTGCTACTCACGGTACGGAACCCTTCGAGCACGAGTCCGACTCGCCCTTGGCTGGTTATTTCTACACGGATCTATAGGGTCGTTTATTTGTTCCCTTTGGTCTAAATGGGGGTAATTTGAGACAATTATGACGGATGCCCACTGACTCACCGTGATGTGTGACGACCTTGTGCTCGGTACAAAAATAGTAAGCAGTTTTAGTATTCAGTTAATTGCTGTAGTTCTGTGTCCTTCACCGTCCGGTTGCTACGTGATTTAAAATTGTAGTAAGATACGTGTTTTGGAATAATGTCTTATTTTTATGAAATCATGTAGCGTAATTATAATAAGTATTTCTCTTTTTTTTTTCAAAATATCTTAATAATTTTAACTGGCAGTTTAATCCTTGTGTCGTTTTTTTATGGTGGGCAAAAATCATTCAATGACTAATCCCGCTCTTAGGCGGAGCAGGAAACAGAGTCAGAATTTTACTGAGTAAACACCCCACCCCGTTCCTTTCAGAAAGAGACCTCGGTTAGAAGTGACAATCAGAAGTGTCAAAATTTTACTGAGCCAAAATTCAAAGCCACCATGTTCTTTTGATTGTCCTTTTTTAGGGAGCGCTATAATAACTCTTTCGAAAATCCGCCTTAACTGCCCCCGTTTTTTTAAATGGTAGGTAAAAATCATCCATTGACAAATCTCGCCGTTGGGCGGAGTGGAGAACAATCTCAGACTCTTACTGACTAAACAACCTACCCCGTTTCCAAATATTATGTACCAGGGCCCCAGCCTTGCTTTCAGACGCGAACGACTGCCCCCGTCAATTTTACTGACATCTTTGGGGGCACATGGAAGATAACGCACCATCAACTAGGCCTTGGTCTTTTGGACAGCCGGAAGGCGATCTACCTATGGCTCTAGAAGTTGTGCACCTACAGTGGCGGTTAATCATCCTGTGATTTCTGAAGCCTGGGCAGCTGGGGTATCTGGGCATGAGACTTTCGCTATCAATCATTCTAACACTATTATTATTATTTCTAGCCCATACTGTCCCACTGCTGGGCAAAAGCCTCCCTCCATTCTTTCCAGTGTTCTCGGTTTTATGCCACTTCTTGCCAATTCCCAAGAAAAGCATCTAAGTCGTCTCGCCATCTCCTTCTTGGTCTGGCGCGACCCTTTCGTGCGATTTCAGGGCTCACAACACTAAAGGGTCTAAAATGATCAATGTGAAATAAGAAATAAATCCTTCGTTATTTCTGTTTGTAAATAGCAATATTTCAAGTCAATTATACTAGTAATAACTTGTTAGATTCGACTGATAATGTTGGTTTTGCATACCTATAATATTTACTAGTGTTTGTACATAATTAAAATGATATAATAGTCTTGCAATCCGCGGTGAATAATGACTGTGGGTAGATATTTGCAGAAAGGATTCTTGATGATTATGTTAAATGAACTGCAGATTTTATTTTTTCCAAATGGATTTTCATTTGGCGGGCCTGTAGGTCCAGTGATTAGTGACCTATATCTACCTACTATACCGGAGGTCGTGGGTTCGTTTCCCACCCAGGGCCAATGTTTGTGTGATGAGCTCAATAATTTGTTCTGTCTCTGGGTGTCTATAACATGCATGTATTTAGAAATATGCAAGTAATGTTTATCAGTTGTCTAGTACTCATAACACAAGCTCTGCTTAGCTTGGGAGTAGATGACATTGTCTGTGATAATTGTGGAATATATTATACATACAAACTCCAACATAAATACCTACAATTCAATCAACAAATAACAAACTTCAAGGTGAAAATATATCAAGAAAACCCGCGCATTTGAAATTATAATTCTAGACTTAGACCATAATGCTTTCAGTGCACTGAGAGTGCTAGCCGTCAGACTAGATTTAACTATTGGCTGAACATAGCTACTACCTGTGCCAAACGTTTTACGGAAAGATTTATGGTATCGGTTTAGAATCTATGGTTTTCTGTCGCTTTCTTTGTCGTTGGTTAACTTATCTTTGATTTCTTATCAGCATTTTAGCTGTAAGATGTCCACTGCTGGACATAGGCATCCTCCAAGTGTCGCCTCAATAGTTATTGAGGACAGGACTAGTTAATCCTGTCGTCGTCGGGGTTTGTTAGTGATTTTATATTAATTCACTATTATATAATAATAATAAATATATATAATATATTCCACAATTATTACACAACGCCATCTAGTCTCAAGCAGTGCTTGTGTGATGTGTACTAGACAACTGATGAACTTACTTGTACATTTCTAATTACATACATTTATTATAGGTTAAAAAAATCCAACCACATAAAATAAAATATAATCTTTGTTTTTGTATTGTATGTAGGTATATAGTTAGGTTTAGTGTAAAAGTTTTTAATAGTTATGTATAAAAGTTCATATATTTTATTTAGCAATATTCCATATTGCACTTTATCGTAGGATTTGTTCATGTCTAGGAGTGTACCAACTGCGTATTATATACTATTTATTATATTATGAGCTTCCTGTATAAATTTGTTAACAGCAAAAAAAATCTTCAGTATGATTCATGCTGTATTAGAGGATAGGATGTCAGTTGGTAAGTTTCCCTATCACAGTCTCATCTATGATATGTCGATGGAAAGAGTTACTAAAGGAACACGCGTGAGTTAAGAGTGGGAAAAGCTATTTGATGATTTCCCACCACAAAACGCACTAAAATCTATTCACATTAAATCGTTATGTATGAAGAAATACCTAACCGATAAAGCCTTTTGAAATGATTTAACAGAATTGTAAAAAATCATTGATTTAATCTTTGCGTGAAGGTTATGTTTCTAGGTTAATGGGTTTTAGTTAATTATCTAATTGTTTCGTTTATATAACATCTAGTTTTATTGCCTGTTATACTAGAAATAAGTGTAAACTAATTGTATAATGTTGATAAAACCTCCTGTTTCAAGGTTTTAAAGTGATTGTTCGTATAAGGGTTTTTTATGGTATGTAAAAAATCATCCAATGACGAGTCCCGCTCGTGGGCGAAGCGGGAATCAGTGTCAGACTCTTACTGACTAAAGAACCTACCCCGTTCATCCCTTGCCTCATTTCCGGAGCCCCGGTAAAATACTTTTGCACCAACCCTCGGCTCCAGGAGGCTTCGACCCTGAAGGGCCCCCCTACAGTTTGCTGACGTTCGTATGAGGGTACTAAAACATGTTGAGATTTTTTGCTTTGTTTTTAATTCTAGATAGGTTCGCGTTTGGCCACAATCTTACGTGATGGTAAGCCAAGGTGTGGTCGATGATGGAGCACGCTTGCCTAGAAGTAACCTATTCACTCTTGAATTAAAGACCTCTAAGTTGTAGTTATCAGGAAACACAGACTCCGGCAGGGAATTCCACTCCTTAGCTGTACGCATAATGAATTTGAGCTTATTTTAAAATAATAATGAGTGCTTGACTGCGAACCCACCTGATGGTAAGCAGTGATGCAATCGTTGATGGTGAGGCATATTAGTTTATTAAAAGCCTATGATATAGCCTAGCCTGTTTTTAAAATATTCCCTTATAGTCGAAGTTGGCAATAGTCAATAAACATTATGCTGATACCAGAGGAAGATAATAATACCTAAGGCATTACAATTCTACGGGAAAGGAAACCAAAATGTCTAGTTCTAGATCTGCAATCAAATTAGGCTTTGCCTTTAGTCACCGAGTTAGGTATGCAGCCATTAGGCAATGCCACCTTTTTTGGGGCAAGCCTATATCTTGCAGGGTTATAGCTTCTGATAGGCACTTATAGGCGTCAATTAAATGCAATGAAGCATAATCTGACGGTGGGATTACATGGTTTAGTTATGCGTTTCAATTTTGTTGAAGCAACAAAATTGGAAACTGCAATTGCTCATAAATATAAATCTTTCAATGTCTGCGCCTTACCATGTGGCAACAATCTTAGCTTACGGATTGTGGCCCTTACGGAACCCAGCCATGCGCGTTACTTTGTGTAATTTATTTCATCACCACTACTCTCAAAACTGTGAAGGATCACATCGTGATGAAACCGGTATCTCCTAGAACTAAAAATTCGAAGACATGTGACATCCACCAAATCGCACTGGACCCGCGAGTTGGATTACGGCCCATTCTCTCTTCCAGAGAGGAGTGTGATCATGCTATGCTATGCTGTGCCATGCGCTTGAGGCAATCTTCTTTATAATGCTGTACCTATTTTATAACTAGTTGGTCATAAAATGAAAACTATGGCAGCATTTTGTTGGCTGCCAGCAACTTTGCGTGAAATTACAAATTTGTCATAAGGGAACGTACTCCCGGGATAAAAAATATTCTAAGTGCTATTCCAAAACCTGATCTATCTGTATGCTGAATTTTATGCGAATCCGTCCAACCGTTCTAGCGTGACGAAGTAACAAACAATGCACACAAGTTTTCGCTTTGACGTGCTTTGACGTATTGACGCGATTTTCAGAAAGTAATTTATTTTTAGTACAAAATATTGTACAAAAGCAAGTATACACGCTTGAGTGAGGTCCAAAGCAAACTCAAGAACACTACCTTTTAAAAACATGGCTCATATGCCATCATATAATCTATTTACGACTACTCTACTAACATTTATAACAAGTTTACTCTACGTTATAATTTTTTACGATAGTTTCTTACATTCTGACTCATTACTTGATGTTTTACTAGAACTAGGGTTGCCATTCGTCCGGGTTTCTCCGGATTTGTCCTAGTTTAGAGGGCATCCGGGGAGCGTCCGGGGAAGGTTTCATTTATAGATCGAGTTTAAAAAATAAATTAATTAAAAAAATAGTTTTGTTAAAATAATGAATGAATAAAAAAGGTGATTTTTGACATTTTCAACTGTTTTTTATAACATTGAATATGTTTAAAAGATCTTGTTGATATGTCCGGCTTTCGGGATCTAAAATCCGGGGTTTTCACGCGTCTTGTCCTGTTTCCCAAAGTTTAGAGATGGCAACCCTAACTAGAACTAGCCAGACCTGTAATACGCACCTGTTACTATGAGCTTGTAATGAGAGTGCATTGTCAATAGTCGTGACTGTAATGACATAGTTTGGAGATGAAAGGGTGATTGTTATGGAAGCTTTGGTACGGGGTTAGTGACTTGTGGAACATTTTGGTTTTTGACCGAGATTCCTGTTTTGTATCGTGGTTAAAGTAAAAAAAACTGTGAAGGCAACTAGCGAATTAGATCGATAAACTAAATTGTGATAAATATCTTGACTAGTAGCATAGACCAGTCTTACAATATTTCTGATTCCTATGGGTGGGAATCAGGCCTCTTCTAGAAGAAGGTATATGCCGTAATCCGCTACGTGGGCCCATTTGGCGTGGAATTTGTGTCAGGTTTTTTTAGGTGCAAAATCCAATAAAATTTCCCGTTTGAGAACAAAACTGGAGTGTGTCAGACATTTACAAAGTAAAACCCACTCCTGTGAGAACATAAAAATGGGTTCTACAATTGCAAGAAACGCCTTCTGGAGCCGAGGGTTGATGCGAAAGCGTTATACCGGGGCTCTGGGACTAAGACAAGGAAGGAACGGTGTTTATTCAGTAAGAGCCTGACACTGTTTCCCGCTCCGCCCAAGGGCGGGATTTATCATTCAATGATTTTTACCTGCCATAAAAAAAAATTACCCGTACATCGAAGAACAGTTTGCCAGCTGCGGTCTTTCCGTCCGATCATAATTTAGATGTCTTCAAGGCTAGAGTGAATAGGCTCTTAATAAACTAATGCGTCTTACCATCAACGATTACATCACTGCTTACCATCAGGTGGGATCGCAGTCAAGCACTAGTTTATTATAGCAATTAAAAAAATATATGTATACTGTTTAATTTAAAGAATATATGTATTATTTTTGCATCTCAGGTTATTTTTAAGTGCAAAATCATCCAATAACATTTCCCGCTCCAGGACGAAGCTGGAGTGTGTCATACTTTTACTGACTAAAACCCACTCCTGTGAGAAAATAAAAGTATAATCCCACAGTCCATTCAGTAAAATTACCAACATAATCTTTAACTTCAAGCTCATTGATAAAACAGTCATCTCATTCTACATCGTAATATACTGTAGAATCCTCTCGCCTACGTAATAAAATAAATTATAATCTGCATATTGCAAATCCAATATTTCTATACATTTTATTACATTGCGAAATCGTTTTCAAATAAACGTATAATTTTGTTATTAACAGATGGTGGTTCTTTATGATTTTACCCGAGGCTAAACTGTATAGATTATTATACCTACAGTTTAGAAGACTTACGACTAGGTCAAAAATCTTTAACATTGTAATTTTTACGTGGGCGTCATTTTTGCTGTCGATTTTATAAAATATGTTATTGTTCTTTGTTAGGTTCGTCGAAAATTATATCGACGTATCGATGTGTTGAGATTTTTTTACACTTATCTCTGTACTAGCTTCTGTCAGTGGCTTCGCTTGCGTGAAAGTACGGAGGTCGGTACGGGTACAGGTACGGATGTCTACACGCTATAAAGAACCTATTTGCCAAATTTTAAGTTTATAAGTGGAGTTTCTGAGATTTCGTGATTAGTCAGTGAGTGGTATTTCGGTTTTATATACCTATGTATAGAAGATATGGTGATATTTCATTTTCCAATAGTAATAATCTTTATTACGAGTAACAAAGTGAGTCTAATTGACTCACTTTGGCCTAAAGGCCAATTAGGTTTTATCCAATGACAGATTATAGACAATTTATACATTTTGAAAAAGTAGACCTAATAACTTATTAAGAACTCTTTCGTAAAAAAAAACAAATTATTGTACGTAAAAAATAAATATCGATTAATTATCTTTTGGAATACATCGATAGCTAAAGCTATACTAAAAGTCTGTGATTTTTAAAGTGTCAATATGTGATATTGAATAACCAATTATCGAAATATTTATTCAGACTAAATACCTTTGTCGATACTTTTCAACATTTCCTACATCACTATTATTTATATAGAGGTGTGAATGGTATAACAAGTCGTGGTGATCACCATTAGGCTTAGCCAATCTTCGGCACAATAGCTTTGTAATAATTTCTTGTTATATCGCTGCTGGCTATGGGCCTGTCCAAAAAAGGTGTCGTTGCACTGGTTTTGTAGAACAGCACCCGAATTGCGCTGACTCTCGAATTTAACAGAGTCGAGTTTTCTAGAAGTAACATAAAACATTGCTGATTTTTTTTCATATTGTTAATAGGTTTTTTTTTCTTATAGCCTACTTTTTGTCAAACAGCTGGGCAAAGGCCTCCCCTCTCTCCTTACAAACTTCTTTGTCTTGTGCGATCTCCGACCAAGTTTGCCCCGCGCACGTGATTAGATCATCACACCACCTTCGCCGTGGTCGACCTCGACGGCGTCTTTTTTATGGTAGGTAAAAATCATCCAATGACGAATCCCGCCTTTGGGCGGAACGGGAGACAGTGTCAGATTCTTACTGACTAAACAATCTACCCCGTTCCTACGTCGCCATATATACCAGGACTAGAGCCTTCCTTTCAGAGACGAACCCTTGGCCCTAGTTGGCTTCGACCCTCCTGCAGGGTTTACGCTACGGTTTGCTGACAACTCCTTGAGGCACGCGGGAACAGTGCGTGCCGTCGACGACTAGACTTGGATATTGTTATTAGATTTGCGCTTGACTGCTATCTCACCTGATGGAAAGTGATGGTGCGGTCGACGATGGAGCGCGCTTACCTAGAAGTAACCTATTCACTCTAGACTTAAAGATTCTCAGTTTGTAGGCTTCAGGAAACACAGACACCAGCAGGGAGTTCAATTCCTTAAATTAATGTTATATACGCGCCTCTGTCTATCGGCCCTTTGTTTTTTTTTAAAATTGCTAAGTATAAACTAATGCTTGATTGCGATCCCACCTGATGGTAAGCAGTGATGCAATCTTTGATAGTGAGGCGCATCAGTTTATTAGGAGCCTATTCACTTTAGCCTTGAAGAAATCCAAATTATAATCGGACGGAAAGACCGCAGCTGGCAAACTATTCCAGTCCCTTGATGTACGCGGTATATAACGACGAGGCAAAGAGATTAGTCCGGATTATACATGCCTTCACAAAATAAGGGTGGATATTTGCCGTACCGGGTTGTCCGATGGTAAAATTGAGATGGCGAAATCAAATCGTGCAATTCTCGCGCATATTCTTCAAAATGCGTCCTATAGAAAACCGAAAGGCTGACTAACCTGTGCTCGGGGCTTTGAAGATTGGTATAATTATATTGTTTTATTTTCAAATATAATTAAACAAGGCTTACATGACTCTTCCAGATAATAACTGTCAGCCTGTATATTATCAAAAGGTGACATTTGTTTGACATTTTAAGAAACGACAATATTATAATTCTAGCAACCCGTTCCAACTTCGCACGGGTGCACTGGTGATATTAAACAAATTGTGTTATATACATAAACCTTCCTCTTGAATTACTCTATCTATTAAAAAAACCGCATAAAAATCCGTTGCGTACTTTTAAAGATCTAGGCATACATAAGGACCTAGCAACTTTGTTTTATACTATGTAATGATATAATTCGAACATGACTCTTCAAGGTATGAACTGTTAGCCTGTATGTTATAAAAAGATTTTTTTTTGACATTTTAAGAAACGACAATATCATAATTTACTAGCTTCTGCCCGCGACTTCGTCCGCGGAAAATTTGTGAGACAAAAGTTGTGATAGCTCGGTTAATACCCATGTTATATAAATAATTTATAGCCTATGTCACTCAGGAGTAAAGCAGCTTTCTATTATAGCTTCAATTTTTCCAATCGAACTATGAGTTCCAGAGATTACGTCCTACAAACAAAAAAATAAAAAAACAAACTTTAACTCTTTATTATATTAGTGTAGATTTAGAAAATAAAGTATTTTTTAACCCTAGTACCGATTCTTTTTTAAATATTGTTTAGTTTAAATTGATGAAATCAATTAGAAGTACTCCCGCTACCTCCGCCTATGTAGGTAGCACTTTGCCGACTAGGTTCAATGACCTTTAATTCGTTATGTACTATTTTTGGCTTTCAATATGTGTGGGTGTGTCTCACTACGTATTGTGGTTTATTATTGATTTAATTAACACTTATGTAAGGAGTTTTTATGTGAGAGCCAACTTCTGGTTTTCCTTGATAATGTCATAGCCGTTTGTGCAATTTCTCCGCCTTCAGAGGAATTAAAGGCGAATATAAGGAACCCCGGGGTCAGGACCCATCTAGTTCCAGGGAACGCAAGGTAAAGAAGGAAAATAGGTGTGGGTTTTAGTCAATAAAACTCTGACATGCCTTCCAGCTCCAACCTGAAGCGAGATAAGTTATTGAATGATATCCTACCTAAAAAAGAGGTTTTTTATGGTGGGTGAAAATCATCCAATGACGAAACCCGCTCTTGGGCGGAGCGGGAGACAGACTGAAATTGGATACACGTAGCCCGCGAAATTCAAAATAATTGAGATTGATTTTGTACATTAGATTTAAGCTACATTAAATGGTGAATGTATACGCATTTTTTTTCAGAATTGTAACAAATTATCAATACAACACTACTCTATAGAATGGCTATTTCACAAAATAGCCATACGATAGGCTAAGACAATCTAAAAGGCTCACCCTATCGCTTTCACCTTTACAATAATTTTACCACGACTTGGAATCGATATCACGATCTCCAATTCGACAATCCATACTTTAACCACCGAGCTATTACCACATAAACGTTAAAATTGCTTCCAGTAAAGACAGTAGAAATCACTAATCACAAATCAAAGTATAATGACACAATAGTAATGACTTTTCGTAACACACGAACATTTCAAACGTTTCAAGTAGTTATTACGGTTATTTGAACATTTATCCATCGATATTATATACTAGCTTCTGTCAGCGGCTTCGCCCGCGTACATAAAATATAGCCTATGTCACTCAGGAGTAAAGCAGCTTTCTATTGTTGCTAAAATCTTTCCAATCGGACCAGTAGTTCCAGAGATTACCTCCTACAAACAAAAAAAAAAAAAAACAAAAAAACAAACTTTACCTCTTTATTATATTAGTGTGGAAGTGTAGATTGTTTAGAACTCGATTGTATTGTTATGATATATTGTGACAAGAGAAGTAAAAGTAGATTTTCTTGTAGTATTGTTAAGTTTTAGAGAACTGAATCTGGGTTTTGCACTACCGCACAGGGACCTGTTCTTACTTACGAAAATCCTGGAAAATATAATAATATATGCCACAACTATCACACAAGGTTGTTTAGTCGCAAGCTAAGTAGAGCTTATGTTATGGGTACTAGACAACTAATAAACATATTTATTTCTAATTGTTATAATTACTATTGTATGCATTGAAATTAATAGCATAGATACTAGCGTCAATCTGCTTTTACTTGTACTACATGTAATATGTTATCTGTGGTGATAAAAATAAAGTTAGTCTGTGTCAAACACTTCCTGCGTATATTATTAGGTTATGGGTACACATTATAGATAAATTACACCCAGACATAGAACAAATGATTAAGCTCATCACACAAATACTTGTCCTGGGTGGGAATCGAACCCACAACCTCCAGCATAGCAGTCAGGGCACTAACCACTAGACCAAAAGGCCAGTCACATGTAAAGTTATATGTTTTTTTTCATCTACCATCAAAAGATTAATGGCTGTAAAGTATAATATGGAATATAATGAGCGTATAATTAAGTATTTATGTGTGTATTAACGTAAATTCGGTGTTAATGTTTATTGTTATTGTTTGTTATCGTTGTTATTTGTAAAATTTTCCGTCGTAATTAATAAATTGTTCACATGTTTCTTTGTACTCACCTGCCATTATACATTAGTTCTGTAATTTCTTCTATTCTGTTATCGACGCCAAAATGTCACTCGCTAGGTGGTTGCTGAAAATCAGTTCCGTAGATCGTTGGCACTGTCCATCGTTCACGGTGTAAGCTGAGCAACGACCCATTTTCGCCCAGATGCGACGCACAACACGGTTTATATTTTGTAACTGTTTTCTTTTATTTTAGTAATGTTTCTTTTATGTTCTAAGTATAATACACGTTGTTTTGTTTTTTGTTTGTTGTTGTAGAAAAATAATGCAATTTATGACAGATGCCATAGATAAAATATGTAATTTTGGGCAACTGGTATATATGGCTTTTCAGCCTAGTATCTATGGTGCAAAAGATAAAACAGATTATAATATTACGTGTGTCGTTACGTGTTTTGGGCAAAATAAACACTTTTTCTTTCTTTCTTCTTTCTTTCTATATGTATTTAAAGCCTTGATTAAGTACCTACTTTTTACCACTATCTTATCTGATGGTAAGTGATAATATGAAAGACGATGGAGTACGCTTACCTAGAAGTAACTTATTAACTCTTCAAAATTTTGAGCCCCAAGTGACGCCGGCGTTCGCGACACCTATTGTCTTTCTATTATATCTCTAATACCGGTATTAAAAAGGTTAAAATAAAAAAAAACATACTGAAATTTATTTTCTTGCTAGCTTTTGCCCGCGGCTTCGCCCGCGTGGTATTGGGGTTGGGGTTGGGGTTTCCGGAATAAAAAGTAGCCTATAATTAATTTAATTCTTTATTGTACACAACAACTTAATATAAATACAATGATATGACAGTTCATGTACAAAGGCGAGCTTAACTCAACAATGAGTTTTCTGCCAGCAAACCTTGAAGTAACAGAGAGAGATTATATACGAGGGTAGAAACCAGTGTACAATCTAAATCTACATAAATACGTCTAATATATACATACATACATAAATATGTAGATATAATATACATACTAATATTATGTCAATTGAGAAAGGAAGTGCTCTTTAATTTTCCTCTTAAAGATTTCCAGAGAAGGGCTGTCGCGAAGGGAATGTGGAAGAGAGTTCCAAAGAAGAACTGTGCCTATGCCTATGTCCTATTTCGGAGTGTATCCTATGTCTGTGCCAAATTTCATCCAGATCTATCCATTATAATATTAGTAAGATAGAGTTTTAATACTTTGAAGGAATTCCACATACTTATCCAAGTACATTCTCTCCGTGATTAAGTATCTGTGAGATTTACTTGTCATAAACGACAATATACTTGGAGGATACTGTTATCTGTACTTAATGCTTATTGCAACAACATTCCTGTCATTAGTAGTATTCGTACTAATTACTATCTATATTTAATACTAAGTTTTGTCTGCGGCTTCGCCCGCCTGATGTTAGCAATATACAAGCTTCCAGCGGCTTTACCCGCGTATGTGGTTACTGCTCCGCACGCATAAAACATAGCGTGATGTTATATAGCCTCGAAAAATGGACTATCCAACACAACAATATTTTTTCAATTCGAAATTGTAGTTCCAGAGATTACCCTCTACAAACAAACTTGATAATTTTACCTTGTTATAATATTAATCTTACTAATATCATACTAATATTATAAATGCGAAAGTTACGATGTTTGTTACTCAATCACGCCAAAACGGCCGGACGGATCTGGATGAAATTTGGCACAGGCAAAGGATACACTCCGGAATAGGACATAGGCTACTTTTTATCCCGGAAACCCCAACCCCAATACCAAGCGGGCGAAGCCGCGGGCAAAAGCTAGTATTTAGTACTAGCTTTTATCTGCGGCTTTTGCCCGCCTGATGTTAGCAATATATAGGCTTCCAGCGGCTTTACCCGCGGCTGTGGTTACTGTTTCGCACCCATAGGTCATAGCGTGATGTTATATAGCCTATAACCTTCCTCGAGAAATGGACTATCCAACATAAAACAGAATTTTTCAATTCGAAACTGTAGTTCCAGAGATTACCTCCTTCAAACAAACTTGAAAATTTTACCTTGTTATAATATTAATCTTACTTAATATTATAAATGCGAATGTTTGGATGTTTGTTATTCAATTACGCCAATTGAAACGGCTGGACGGATCTGGATGAAATTTGGCACAGGCATAGGATACACTCCGGAATAGGACATAGGCTACTTTTTATCCCGGAAACCCCAACCCCAACCCATTCGATTCAACCCAGGGTATTGACCACGCGGGCGAAGCCGCGGGCAAAAGCTAGTAGACTATAAATATGAAGTTGGTTTGTTTGTTTGAACGCGTTAATCTTTCGAATGACACGTTCGTATTGTAATACTTATTTAATGTTAGATAGTATTTTTATTGAAAAAGGTTTTTTTATGGTAGGTAAAAATCATCCAATGACGAATCCCGCCCTCGGATGGAGCGGGAAATAATGTCAGATTTTTACTGACTAAACTATCTCGTTCCTACGTCGCCTTATATATCAGGGCTATAGCCTTCCTTTCAGACACGAACCCTTGGCCCCAGTTGGCTTCCACCCTTCTGCAAGGTCCCTACTGTTTGCTGACAGTTCCTTGAGGCACGCGGGAACAGTGCACGCCGTCAACGGGCTTGGTCCGGATAGTTACCAGATGATTGGACGGCGAGCTGCCCATTGCTGGCTATCCATGAGACCGCGCCTACGGTGGTCGGAAATCGGGATCGGAATCCAGGCGGCGTCTGGGGCGTGTGCGCCGTTGCCTTACGCGGTCGGCCTCCTCCTTAGCTAGCACTACTGCTTCGTAGAAGGAGGCGACCGCCTACCAACCCTCCTCACTCCGAACCATGGCCTTCACCAAGACCTGGCGCGAGAGATCACCGCAAGATTTAACCATCCGAATACCGTAACTAGAGACATAATGGAAAAATAATAGGTGTGCGAACGCCGGTGTTTGCTTGGCTCAAGAGTTTAAATTTATAATACAAGTCATCATCATCAGCCTTTTTAATCTTCCCACTGCAGGGACACAGGCCTCCACTCTAAGAGAGGGGAATGGGCCGTAATCCACCATGCGGGCCCAGTGCGGGTTGGTGGATGTCACATGTCTTCGAATTTTTGGTTCTAGGACATGCCGGTTTCCTCACGATGTTTTCCTTCACCGTTTTGAGAGCAGTGGTGATGAAATAGATTACACAAAGTAATGCGCCTGGCTGGATTTGAACCCGCAACCTACTACACGCAAGTCGGGGCCGTTACCACTCGGCCACCACTGCTCTTAATACAAGTATGTTATAAAAAATAAAAGCCTTGAATACCAATTATTTGTATCACACGTGCGAAGCATGGGCAGGTTGTACAAAATAAGAGCTCGTAGGCTAGTCAAAAGCCTAATACATAATATTCAAATGAAATAAATTAAGATAACATATATTTAAATGGACATTATATTTGACTAGGTGTCAAATAAATAAAGATAAACATAATAATATGACAGGTATAATAAGCTTGTTTTGTTGTGTGATTGACAATCGACTGTTGTCACAATGGTTTTGATTAAAATTGTGGTTTATCTAGTTGAATGCATAAGAAATTAAATTATGATAGGTACAGTTAACAAAACGGATAAGTATCCAGGATTGATAGATATAGTTTTTTTTTAAGATAAGAAATCGTCCAATGACTTTTCCCACTCTAAGATGGAGAGAGAGAACATGTTAGACTTTTACTGGCTAAAACTACACCTATCTTCTTTGAGTTGTACTTTATGTCCGCTTACCACGGGTGACCCTTTTAGAAGTCGAACCATAGCCTTAGTAGGCTTTGACCCTGCTGGGTCTTCACAGTTTTGCTGGCATCTCCTTGAAGTGCACATAGATTCGGATTCAGGCTCAGTCCGGACGGTTACTGGACAGTGGGACGGCGAGCTACCCATTGTGCGCCGGTGATGTTATGTCGAAAAAATTAAACATGAGTACAAAATATCACATCATCTCGTTGATGTCTTTTCTTAGTAACACTCGTAAAGATTAATTTTCATCTCATTTAACACTGCAAGCTAGCTATGTACTCGTAACTATAATATATTATAAAGACGAATGTCTGTGAGTGTACGTTTGTTACATCTTCACGCTCGAACGGCTGAACGGATTTGGATGGAATTTAGCATATGAGTAGCCCATGTCCTGGAAGAGCACAAATTATACTTTTCATAGCGGATACACGGATCCGGATATAGAGATATTGGCGGATAATATACTTTAAACTTAGGTATTCCTTTTTTTAAATTGTGAATAATGTTTTGGTAATTAAAGGGAAAATCATCTAATGATTGAACTGAATGATTTTTTTTTTGGGTGGACCAGGAGATAGTGCCAGTCATTTACTGAGTAAAAAACCCATTCCTGTTCCTTCTTTACCTCGTTCCAGGGCTCTGGATGTACCGTTTGCACATTGTCCAATGGCAAAACTATTAACATTGTTGTGACTTTTTGTTTTGCTTTGTTTAATTTTATATTGTTATGTTTTAAAATTATTTCTAATATTTGGATTGTAATATGGGTCTCAGCACAAAGAGAACAAATGTAATAAATAAATATTAAGACCGTCCAAGAATAAACTTCCATTAAAAAAAACCGCTTACAATGGCCACTAAGCAAAATTATTTCTTCGAAAATATTTGTAATCCCACCGCTGGACAAACTGGAAGGTACATGTTTGCGTCATTACACGGTACAAACGTGCTACAATTTGGGAATTCCATCGTCAGTTGCTACCACACCAGTTTTGTTTGAGTTATCTATTTTGGGTACTCGCTACACAGACAGAGTGAGGCGATAATGTTTATAGCTTCGAAGTAGTTTGTTTAATAGACCGTATTAAGAAGCTAGTAAAGAAAAGACAATCCATTCGGATTGTGTGAGCAATGATATGAAAGCAAGAAGTATCGCGAACAAGACAAAATGGAAGAAAAAAATCATGTTGCGTCGACTCCAAATAACAAGGAAGGAAGATGACGATTTTTTAGACTGGAATTATTTATGATGATGATGATGATAATCGAGTCACGATTGTTTTAAAAGAAAAGAAAGAAAACATGTTTCTTTGGCACTCCATGAAGCATCATTACATAGTATAAAACAAAGTCGCGCGTCCCTATGTATGCTTATATCTTTAAAAGTTCTCAACGGATTTTCATGCAGTTTTTTTAAATAGATAGAGTGATTCAAGAGGAAAGTTTATGTGTATAATACATGTACAATATCTTCAATATCAGTACCCGTGCGAAGCTGGAATGAGTCGCTAGTTAACAATAAAATAAATTATTACAATGTTAATATGACATTAAAAAAATAGAAAGAAAAATAAAAAGAAATAAAATAAACAATATAAATAAAAAAAATAAAACAAAAAAAATATTTCTAAAATCATGCTTTCCATAAATTCATCAAACAGTATAGAGGTAGTCTTTAAGCTAATAAAGCTTTTTGGCTGAGCAATATTTGTGGCCAAGCAATATAGCACCGCATAGCTTCCTATGTGCACCTACCACTATCACCAGCGAGGGGGTGCCGCGCGTGAGTGACGGGGAGGAGGAGGGCGGGGGGGTGACGGCGTCCAGCGCGTGCGCAGAATGTTTATGAGCCATGCACCGTGCTCTATGACTTGATATGATGCTTGTAACTTTATTGTATACTAGAATAAGTCGTTTTCTGTACAGGTAGCTAACTTGCTATAATTTTGTGTCTATGTTTTTTTTTATGGTGGGTAAAAATCATCCAGTGACGAATCCCGCTTTTGGCTGGAACGGGTAACAATGTCAGACTATATTACTGTCACTGGGACCCAAGCTTCCTTTCAGAAAGCGACCCTGGGCCTCAGTAGGTTTCGACTCTTTTGCAGAGTCCCTACGGTTTTATGTCTATGTTGTGATTTGTGACTTTTTAACTTGAATAAATAACGTGTATTCAAGTCAGTTTTATTAACGGTGTTTACTAGCTTACTGCTTTAAGAGAGAATCCAAAAACAAAGTCAAAGTCCAAAATTTATTTTAAAGTCACAAATAATTGTTTTACACCACTATCTAATCAATTTCTTTATGGCGGGACGTCATCTATACTAATATTATAAAGCTGAAGAGTTTGTTTGTTTGTTTGTTTGTTTGTTTGTTTGTTTGTTTGTTTGTTTGTTTGTTTGAACGCGCTAATCTCAGGAACTACTGGTTCGAATTGAAAAATTCTTTTTGTGTTAAATAGATCATTTATCGAGGAAGGCTTTAGGCTATATAACATCACGCTGCAACTTATAGGAGCGAAGAAACAATGGAAAATGTGGAAAAAACGGGGAAAAATATTCATCTTTGAGGGCTTCCGTTGCGTGCACTGCGAAAACGGTAGAAGATACCAAAAAAATATGTATGAAAGAATTATTCCTCTTAAAATGATCTAAAAAAATGTCCGCGACAGTATATGTCTATCTTTTAAGGTTAACTCACTAGAACCGTTTTTATGGGAATCAAATTTGACCGAAATTAATGCATTATTACCAATTATTTGTTAGAATTGTATCAACATAGTAATATTAAACTTTATCCAAATAAATGTGTTGTTGATTAAGAGTATGTAATTGTAAACAAAATTGTCTTTGACATCACTTATTTTCAATGAACATCTTAGAAGATATTACAGTTTTAAAATAACTCCGAAAAAAATTCACACGCGCCGCATGATGTGCAAAATATGACGCTGCGCCTGGCCGGCGGGCGAGAGGAGAGGTTGCTTGCGGGCGGCGCGGAGGGATTTTTTTTTATGGTAGGTAAAAATCATCCAATGACGAATCCCGCTCTTGGGCGGAGCGGGAAACAGTGGCAGACTCTTACCGACTAAACAGCCTATCCCGTTCCTCCCTTGCCTTATTCCTAGAGCCCCAGTATAACGCTTTCGCACCAACCTTCGGCTGCAGGAGGCTTCGACCCTGAAGGGCCCCACAGTTTGCTGACAACACCTTGAGGCGCGCGGGGGCAGTGTACACCGTCGATGACTTGGTCTCGGTCTGGGCTATTACCAGAAAACCGGACGGCGAGCTACCCATTGCCCATCGTCCGCAAGCCAGCGTCTACAGTGGCCGGATATCGGCGGGATCGCGGCGGCGACGGATACGGTGAGGGCGCTGTTGCCCTTGCTTTATGCGGTCGGCCTTCTCCTTTACGAGCATTACTGCTTCGCAGAAGAAGGCGACCGCCTGCCATTCTTCTTCGCTGCGGACCATGGCCTGAACTAAGGCCCAGCGCGAGAGGTCGCCGCCGCCGATCACCACTTGAGCTTGAGCATCGCCGTGTCCACGAGGACACGGCGATGCTCAAGCTCAAGGTTTCCAAGCAGGGCACACTTCCACCGGGCTCGCCTCACAGTGGCGACACCCGGACGTCTCTTCCGCACGAATCTGGCGCAGGAATCTCCTGAACTTCCCACGTCCGGTGAGAACCTGCGTCATGCGGAAGGTGAGGACGCCGTGATGTCTATCAAACCACGCCTCAAAGAGGGGACTTACTGCCGAGATTATGGCGTGCCCAAGGGGGGGTGTAGCTCTATGAAGTGCTTTTAGATAATTATGTTCTTTTAAAAACTAAATTGTCTGAAATAATAACAGAAATTGACACGGGCAAAGTCGTGGGAAACAGCTATAATTTATAAAGCCGAGGTTGTTTGCAAAAATAAATATGATGCCCAAAATAACTATTCCACGCGGACGAAGTCGCGGGCACAGCTAGTCAAATAGATATTGCTGCTTTGGTTGTGAAAGGAGAAAGAGGTGAGAGAAAGTCATCATCATCATCAGCCTTTTAATGTTCCCATTGCTGGGATATAGGCCAGGCTGGGTTGAGAGGGAGTGTCTGTCATTTATTAACTATAATCTTCCCCCTTCCAAAGTGAAAATTTTTTGTGTATGTCATAAATTTAAACATTACTTGCGCATTTGTTACAAGTGGTACCTGTTAGTTGTGTAACCAAGATTATATGTAAGTCATAATATTATTTAAAAGAGAGAATACAATTTCTTGCACGTTCTTCTTCATGGAGATATACTCTTTGGAACATGCAATTATCTTCACTTTTTTTTTGACTGACCTATTTTTTGGCTACTCAAAAGAGCCTGTAAATGACCTATTTAAAATAAAAGATTTGAGTTTGGGTTTGTGTTGTGTAAATATTAATGTATAGGCCTGTATAGCAACTTGTTGGTTCTACTGTACCTACCTGTAGTTGTGAGATAAGACGGGTTCAAGTTAACAAGTTTAATGCATGTTTGTAACAGGTACCTATGTCTATGGGGTTTTTGTATAATATTCCGTTTGTTTAGAGGTTGCTTTATCTACACTAATATAATAAAGAGGTAAAGTTTGTTTTTTTGTTTTTTTGTTTTTTTGTTTGTAGGGGGTAATCTCTGGAAATACTGGACCGATTGGAAAAATTTAAGCAACAATAGAAAGCTGCTTTACTCCTGAGTGACATAGGCTATATTTTATGTACGCGGGCGAAGCTGCGGGCAAAAGCTAGTAACTTATAACTGTGGTGTGTTTGACAAGTGACTTACATGTATCATGACATTTGATACAAAAATTTTGTGATTACACTTTTAAATTTTTTACAAAATATACAATACTTTACCGTACTGCGGACTTTTCTGAGTTTTTTGTAGATATTACCACACTCTATGAATAAAGGTAGAACTACATTTTGCACTCGCCGATCTGGGTGCGTTGGTCTCCATACATTAGACATGAAAACTAGACTTGTAGAGCTACACTTGATTTACGCCACGCGGAATCAGACAAGTTGCTAAGTTTTTATCCCGAGCGCCTGTGAGGGATTTATATCATTAACTCCCGAGTATTGCAAGGGGATAATGTGTGTGTGTCTGTCGGAGAGAGGTAGCATACAATATGTAATAATAAGTTTATTTGGACAAAATGATATGTAGCCTAATACAAAATATCTGCTTAAAAACTAAACACACGTTAATAAAATAATAATTAGGCAGCTTATCTATATGAAGTCCTAACTTCCAAACTAGGTAAAACCTGTATCTCAGAAATTAGTGCTCTTCCATAGAATGTTAAATACAAAAGCTGAACAATGAACATTGACGTATTAGAACGTTGCCGACATTAATAAAATTATTACATAAGACCAAAAAGGGTGTTTAATATTAAATATTTTGACACTACATATTTTCTTCTTATTTTTAAGTTTATTCTTTGATATTATGTAGGTAATTTAGGAACATGAATAAAATAAGGAAATTAAAAATTGAGTAGGCATTGAATTTGACAAGTGAGTATAAGTGTGTGAGAGAGTGTAAGGGTGTGGGTGAGTGTGAAAGTGTATGTGTAGATGTATGTCTGGTCGTGTTAGTGGTATATGTGAGATTAAGTGGTGCGATTCGGAGATTAGTTTATATTTTTGAATATTAAGGACTTCTTCAGTACTGGCATAGTCAAGACTTAGGAGCCATTCAGTAACTACTTTTTTGCATTTTTGTTTAGTCAGCGGATATATATTTAGCTTTTGGTTGATTTTGTTGTACATATGACCACCTATGAAATTGAAAAATTTTTGAGCAAATCGCGTGTGGCATGCCTTATATACGCAAATTGCATGCTTTCTGCGTTTGTGTAGAAAAAATGTAGGATTATACTTGAGGAGACCATGCATTTTTAAAATAGTGTGGAGTGTAAATAGCTGTCTCACTGTTAATACTTCATAGGTTTGATAGAGCTGGGTAGTGGGATGCAGGAATGGGAGAAAAGCACTAACTTTTAGCAGCGCTCTTTGAGCACGCTCCGGTTTTAATAATGTGGTTTTGCAGGAACCACCCCAGCATGTTATGCAATAGACTAAAAGCGATTGGCATAATGCGGAATAAATTCTTTTTAATAATTCACGATTTGCTATATGTCTGAAGTTTTTAAAAATAAACATTAGCTTACGAATCCTCGATGAAACCAGGTCTATGTGTGGAGCAAAACTAAGTCTACTGTCAATTAGGACGCCCAGGTACTTGATGACGGCAGTTTCCTCTAGCGAAGGACAGTTACAAGATGTAGCACAAGAGCAATTATTGGAGTGTGCAATAATGGTATGCGAATTGGTGAAGGTTTGTGGGACATTTTGAAGAGAAAATTTGTTTTGTCCACATTTAGTGTAAGTAGGTTACATCTTAACTCCCGGAGCTGAGGGTTGATGCGAAAGCGTTACACCGGGGCTCTGGGAATAAGGCAAGGAAGGCACGGGGTAGGTTCTTTAGTCAGTAAGAGTCTGACACTGTTTCCCGCTCCGCCCAAGAGTGGGATTCGTCATTCGATGATTTTTACCTACCATAAAAAAAAAAAAAAAAAAAAAAAAAAAAGGTTACATCTTAACCACTGATTGACAGCATCGAAGCCACTCTGAGCATGTTGAAACGTTTTGTTCCATGCGCTGTCCTTAAAAATCAGAGCCGTGTTATCAGCGAATATAACGATTTTTCCATTTCGAAGTTTTTATATGTGAGTGATGTTGAAGAGTGAAGTGAATAAAAAATGAAGTGGTTTTGATCGAGAGTGAGAGAGAGTGAGAGTGCGAGCAGAGAGAAGACTCTCTGCTCGCACTCTACAAAAACATAGTCAGTATACCATCTAAAACGAATAATTCTACTAGCTTTTTGCTTGTTTTAACTTTTTTCTTTCTTTCTTTTCTTTCTTTTGCCCGCGGCTTCACCCGCGTGGTATTGGGGTAGGGGTTTCCGGGATAAAAAGTAGCCTATGTCCTTTTCCGGAGTGTATCCTATGCGTGTGCCAAATTTCATCCCGATCCGTCCAGCCGTTTTGGCGTTTTGATTGAATAACAAACATCCAAACATCGTAACTTTCGCATTTATAATAGTATGTACTAAAAACGACTGACGTCCATAAATCACTTGAATACGGTACCCATCTGTCCACTCTGCCGTCTGAGCTCACGACAATGGTTGATGTTCTCTTCCGTTATACGACACGACACGACAAGACGCGACAATCGACACGCGAATACGATAACTGTTCGACAAACATACTGAGATTATTGAATTTACTCGTTTGGATACTTGACACTTGGGGGACATACGGAATGAGAGAATGGACAACTTATCAAGATATAGAGGGACCATTGGTTGGCTTTTTGAAAGGGAATCTCGTCGGCCTGAAATACAAAGCAAACGACACACATAGCAGCACATAGGAGTGGTTTTAAGTTAGTAAAAATCTGTCACGAAGGGAGGGTCCCTTTCCACCCTAGGATATAAGAAGTCATTGGATGATTTCCTACCTTAAAAAAATCAAGGTAGAAAAAGTGAGTTGTTGTTGTTATGCAAGACGCACAGGACTGGACGTTGTGGGGTTGCTTGGAGGAGACCTATGTCCAACAGTGGATGTCGGCTGAAATGATGATGATTCTTTAGGGTTATTAAATCAAACGATTTATGGTATGCGATGGATAAGTCGAACCATTTACTGTGGTTTCGACGGGGATATGAAAATCGGTTACTACGCTTTTGGTTCATGGTTCAATTTATTTGACGGGGATTATAAATGATTTTAGAATCTACTACCTTAACTACAACCCTAACTATAGTGCTTAACACACAAACTGTTGTTTTGTACGCAAAATGATGTTATATCTAGCTAATCTCGATTAGACGCTCAAACTGTGTTTCGTTTTCAACAATCGCACCTCACCATCAACGATTGCATCGCTGCTTACCATCAGGCGGGATCGCAAACAAGCAATAGTTTATAGCTATTAATAAATCGCGATTAGTGTCATTGGTGAGTTTGGCCCTAAGATTAGTACCCTGTACTTAAACCAAAGTTAAGTTTGACGTTCTCTATCCCCGTGTGTCACAGCAAAGAGGTCATGCATGTGAAACTCTAATGTAGCCATAGTAACACCGCGATGCACGTCACAAACATCACAAAAGAGTGTAAAATGTATGAAAACACAGTAATCTTATGACAGTCAAGTTCTATGTCACTGTCATTTTTAGGGTTCCGTAGTCAACAAGGAACCCTTATAGTGTCGTCGACGGCGCGCTCCGTTCCCGCGCGCCTCAAGGAGTTGTCAGGATATGAAGAGGTCCAACTGCAGGACCGAAGCCTACTGGGGCCCCGGTCCGGCTTCTGATAGGAAGGTCCGACCCTGATATGAAGGCTAAGAAGGAAAGGGGTGGGTCGTTTAGTCAGTAAGAGTCTGACACTGTTTTCCGGCTCGGCCCAAGGGCGGGATTCGACATTAGATGATTTTTCTCACCATAAAAAAAAACCCTTATAGTGTCGCCAATTCTGTCTGTCTGTCCGTGGATAATCTCAGCGACCGTCAACACTAGAAAGCTGAAATTTGCTGTCAATATGTATGTCAATCATGCCGACAAAGTGCAAAAACAAAAAGTGGGGAGCGATATTTTTTTTTAATTTCTACCATAACGTGTGATATATTATTGGATAAGTATTTAAAAAAATACAATCGAATTGATAACCTCCTCCTTTTTTTGAAGTCTGTTAAAAATGATTAGGGATCCCGTAAAATATTTTTTTGATAATGTTAATATTTTTTAGGAAATAATCGCTTCTAGGAAAACTATTTTGAACTTGATACGACAAACAGTTTTAGAAAAATTTAAAAAAATATTTTTCGAACTAAAATTGTAATTTAACTGTACATTATAAGCATTTTTTTAACTTTTTTACATATTTTATTATCCTGACCGTATATTCTTTCAAATAAAAATATTAAAATCGGTTCACGCAATCCTAAATTACCACCTTTCGGGAAATAACTAATTTATACATGGGCTAATGGGTTCTGTTACATTTTGAGAAATTTGCGACGGACGGGAAACTACAGAACCCTACACTGAGCGTAGCCCAACACGCTCTTGGCTGGTTTTTAAAACTAAGCTGTGAACGTTATAATACGAAAACGGTAATGTTTTATTTTTAGAATTTTAAGTGGAGTTATAAATTATATTGGTTGCATGTGGTAGTTTTATAGCACGCAGTCTTAATGTCTCTGTATCGTATTTCTGAGTTTATTTGTTTTGATTATGAAGAATTATTACTTTTGTCTAGTTATTTGCATAATATAAGCGGATTGGCTACTGTCTGGCATTTGTATAGATATTGATGCAGTAAGGTGTCAAAATGGTTTTTCATGAAACTAACTCGAAAGCTTGCTCCTACTGCTACTGCTTTTAGGTACGCAATTTGCTGTTTTTTCGCACTAGTAGATAAAAGTACCCCTGATACGGGGAATGTATCAGGCCCCTAGCAAAGTAACGATCGTTTCGTTAACGTCGAACGCTTGGAATTGGCCACGCCTTCAATAAAATTCCTATGTTCTGAACACGGGACTGAGCGTTGTGATGATGTCAGTCAAGCTGTACCCCACGAGTAGTCCACTGCTCCCCGTTTAATTATTTTTTTGTTTATTTTTTTAGTATTTCTAGGTATTTTTCATGAAACCGTACCGAGTAGACGTAGTCTACTCGTCGAATCTCGTGGTGGATTACGGCCCATACTCTCTCCTAAAGAGGAAAAGGTCTGAGTCCCAGTAGTAGGAACATTATTAGGCTGATAATATGCTTTCATGAGATAAACTGAACAGATACATACTGTACAGATTTTATTAGAATTAGAAAGCGAAACGTGAACTCTCTAAGGAGTGGATCAGAAAAGACTTTTTTTTAATTAAATTAAGCACATAACCGCATCACAGTTTTTTTAACAATATCATATAACCAAAAGGGCATATCTCCATCACCATAAAGCTCTCGACAAAAGAGGCTTGGCAGTGGGCGTAGTGAATCATAGACCGCAAGAGAAAGTCACTTTCCATTTTCTAATTGTTTAGTATTGTGTGCTAAACGAATTTAATTAGTTGTTAGTCTTTAGCTTCGTGGTAATTTTAATTTGTAATTACTCGGTATTCTAAAGCTGAAGTTTTTGATTACGGCTTGCCTTGTGATGTAAAACTCAACTTTGCATTCGAGCTTTTCAATTGTTTAAGTAACTGTAAAGGTTTAAATGAAATAGACAGTGAGGTTGTTGGACAGATTAACCGTTACCCTGGTTTTTCTACTTCCTACCCTCATCCTGTATACGATCAACCAATTATCATAGGCAATTTGTACAAAATGTCAAACAATTAAAATTATCTTACTAATATTATAAATGCGAAAGTTACGATGTTTGGATGTTTAGATGTTTGTTACTCAATCACGCCAAAACGGCTGGACGGATCTGGATGAAATTTGGCACAGGCATAGGATACACTTCGGAATAGGCTACTTTTTATCCCGGAAACCCCAACCCCAATAAAATGCGGGCGAAGCCGCGGGCAAAAGCTAATATGACATAAAAATAAAATAAGATTGGTAAATAAAAAAGATTTCACTGATTTTACATTAAATGCGCATTTTACATTGTTATGTAAGCATATTTATTTATTTTATTTATTGTGGTAACACCTAAGTTTGACCTTATTTTTACGTAGTACCAAATACGGTACACTTCATAACAGCTAAATTGAACCTTATTGCGTAAAGTTAAGGTTTAAAGTAGCTGGTACCGAGTTGTACCGAATTTGGTACACCTTGGTTGTAGACAGGTGATCTGCAAAATGCATATTGTTGACCAATTTGGTTGAATAAACGGAATTTGGCAAGTAAACAACGAGGTAACGATGACTATCACTAACTGATGATGCAGATTCATAAGTAGCATACATTTTAACAGTAGCCTCTACTATGTAGTTGGTCAGAAGTTCAATGCTCCAATTGTGCTCATTTTTCAAATGAATCACGCACGTAATATTGTAAGAGATGAATATTTGTATGTCTGTGTTTGTTGCTCCTTCACTTTCAAAAGGCTAAACAGAGTTTGATTAAATTTGGCACACGGGTAGACCATGTCTTGGATTAAGGAAGGATTTTTGTACTAAATATAATGTATTTTCCCTTAGGATAATTTTATATGTTTAAATGTTCCAGGAGCTTCGATGCCAAGACTGAGAGAAAACATGATCGTATATTTCACGAAACGAGAACTCAGGTTAGGTTGAAAACCAGGATCAGGCACTAGTTGCCTAGCATTCCTGCTGAACTGGACCTATTTTGTCTGTGCAGTGGAAGACTTTTGTTCCGGTCGGACAACGTTTGTCACGACCGCTGTATATCTTACTAGCTTCTGCTAGTAGCTTTGCCCGCGTAAAATTGCGTTTTTCCACAAACCGTTTGACCCCCGTTTCGTTCCGTTCGTTCCTTTCGTCCCTTAAACTCCACCCAATTTCGTAAAATTCTCAATGTATATCAACATCCTATAAAGAACCAACCTGTCAAAATTTAAGTTTGTAGGTATTATAATTTCTATGGTTTCGTGATTAATTCGCATGCACACCTATTGTCTTTCTATTAAGTCTTTAATTCAATAGGTTAATCCGTGTGGTATTTCGCTTTTTATATATATTTATTATTCGAAGCTATAATGTGGACAAACTTTACTTCAGCCTAGAGACTGGTAGCGGACACAGTTATGTATTTATGCAACAATATTCTCTCGGATGTTACTTCACGCGGTTATCAACATACTTGGCATAACTCACGGTGGATACATGAGTACTTTACGCCTTGTCGTTATGTTTTGCTTAGCCAGATTACAAACGTCTTGCTGACCGTTATTTTTGGTTTAAACTTGACATTCTTGTAGTAAGGTCGTCGGATTAGACGCTTTCTTTAAAACCTGGGTAATTATTGCACCTGCACCAGTTTATTTTTTTCCGGTGGTAAAGCAATCAATGATTTTTTCCCGCTCTAAAGCGCAGTGTAGAGACCGTGGCCAGAAGGTGCCCTAGGCGTCTATGAAGCTCATCATCATCATCCTAGCGTTCGTCCCGGTAGCAACCTTGGCTTTCGCCTCGGTGCCCGGGGTCCGCTTTCCTGCAAGCACGCCTCCACTTCGCTCGGTCTTTTGCGTCCTTTGCCTTAAGCCCATTAGCACGCATGTCGTCCCTTACGACGTCGTTGTTGTGTTACAGGCCAAGTACTCGGTCTTCGCCGCATTAATCTTCAGACCGCCGTTTTCCAGCGATTCCTTCCACGCTGCCACACGTCGAACCAAGCGCCCACTGTCCGAGTCCGCCAACGCGATGTCGTCTGCATACATGAGCAGCCATGGCGGCTGCTCATGTAAGTCCCTGATGTTGGAGGACAGCACGTCCAGCACCGTAGGCGTCTATGAAGCTAAGCGTTTATAAAGCTAGGAGTCTAAGGAGCTAGGCCTCTGTGATGCTAAGGCCACGTCCGCCCTAGCGGTTTGCATCCTGGCTATTGAGGTGGTTTGCGTGGTAGGTCGCAAGGCACCTTGGGCATTTGCTTGTCGACACGTTGATGAGATGTCACTTTCAAATCATTACATAGTATAAAACAAAGTTGCTGCCCCCTATGTATGCTTTAATCTTTAAAACTCCGCAACGGTTTTTGATGGGTTTTTTTTAATAGATAGAGTGATTCAAGAGGAAGGTTTATGTGTATATATATCACCATTGCACCTGTGCGAAGCTGGGGCGGATCGCTAGTAATATAATAAAGTGTAGTGCTTCTAAATCCGATAATTAGTTGCAGGAAAGTCGTAAGCTAGTCTTTCCATCTATCAATATTATTTAAATTATTAACGCGCCTAATAAACAAAAAAAAAAACTCAAAAAAGAAGAATCAGAATCTGAAAATCATCACAAACATCAGTTTGAAGAATTGGGACATGCTTTGTGGGTGGTTGTCTACCGTTCATAAAAAAACGGTGTTATTCGAACCGCTCAATAAATCACAGCAGCAATTGAACCTTCCAGTCCTCACAACATATGGAGAGCCCGAAGGAGTAATTTGGAAGTTTTGATTATATTATTAACAAATACCTCAAAAATTTACATTCTGGGTCAACAATACCTAATAGTTCCCTCAAGGAACATTCTTGAATGACAAACATACTAAAGAAAAAGACATTTGCTTCGTTCCCCGAATATTCTTCTTCGCCTCTAGCGAATTTCTCCACCATTCGCAGTTCAGTTATACGTATAGTCGAGTCCAATCAATTCTGGCGCAGTAATTGTCGAGGAAAAATTTACATATGCCGCAAGCAACGGCGCCTTTCATCGCAAGTTACAATGTTCGTGTGTTAATATGCGTTGGGAGATAAATCGTGAGTTTCCTAAAGATTGGGATGCCCAAGGCGAGTCGTGGGCGTATCCACTTCCCGCTGCTAATAATGGCTGATTGGGGCTTGGGTTCTAAAGACAGGAATGTCTTTTGATTGCTTGTAGAACGAGTATTCTGCCTATAGCAAGATTTTTTATTCTTTATCGGGTCTTTACTCGGTTCTGCACGAATGGGTATAGATTTTAAGTTCCAGGGTTTGTTGGAAAGAATCGTAGTGATCTTGGAAGGTCATCACGGTTGGCTTCTGGAAAGTAAAAATCTCATGTTTTATAGCCTCGTCCAGAGGGAAGAATTTATTTGATAATTCCTCGCCTGATGTCTAAAAAACAGGGTGGTATGAATTTTAACAAACATGGTTTTTAAGAGACATAAAACAGCCAATGGGAAGGGATGTAGCGATCAAGGATGGATAAAATACCTCCTCCACAATAAAATCATGATGACATTATTGTATGTCTTGGTTGTATGAAGTCAAAGAATAATCGACATTATATTCGCTAGACGGTAATAGTAATATACTTAAGTTTTGTTTAGTACATACAAGGAAGTACAACAAAAGAAAATTATTGATGAATAAATGATGATTGTCTTACATAATAACGATAAGAAATTGGTGTCTAATATCATTTCGCTTGTGAGTATTTTAGACGATGCGATGTTATTGTATTTTATGTATATTGTATTTATACTAATCATAGTTAGTATTATAAAGGAGAGAGCTTGGGAGTATGTGAATGTGTATCTATATATTTATTAAACCTGAAGAGGACACCGGAATTTACGTGTATTCAAAATTCATTTGCGATTGCGTACAACTTACGATAATTGAAACCGTTCAGCTGTTATTTATTTAAAGAAATGAATTTCGTATATATGTAAATTAATTTAATTTTTAGATATTTTTTATTTTTTCATTTTATTTTTACAAATCGATAGAGTTACATATACCAGATTGACCCTCCACGGGATTAAAACGACAAAAATTAAACGGTGTATAATATTAGTACGGATTAAACATATAGGCAATGGTTTTAATACTGATAAGTAAACAAAACATAAGTAAAATCTTTCTTATCCCTAAACTAAAACAAAACTACTCTCAACAAAACACGAAAAAGCGCTTATCAAAAGAAATCAATAATAAAATTCACAGCTACCCGTCAATTATAATTTACACAATGAGGCCATAAAATACTGTAACTTAGCAATTAGTAGCGCCCACGGTAGCCGCCGAGTTATAAAACTATAGTGTACTGGTATCAAGTACGAATTGACGTCAGAAACACCAAGGCCCTTAGGGGTTTGTTTCTTTTTTATATATCGTGCGGATTTCATCACGCATGCGGGACTTCTCAGCAAGCGTAGCCTCGCAAATGTACATTTCATACTCATCTTCGTCAAATGGATGATGCAAATTAGCTTCAATTTTGACATTTCAAAAGTGCCTGTAAATGGTCTATTTGAAATAAATGATTTTGAGTTTGAGTTTGAGTTTGGATGATATTTAGGGCTTGTCGTAAGATGAGTAGAGTAGATGGTAGCTCTCCAGGGGCCCAAGTCTGCTATTTTCAAAACTATCGTCATTCCATTGTCATTCCAACACGATCCCATTGTCATTTTGCTAGAAGTTCGTAATCTGTTAATTCATAATGGCTGATCATTGGTCGGTCAGCGGTCTCGTAAAAGAATTGTGGTACGAGCTGTCAGGTAACGAATTAAAAAAGTCACAGAATAAAGGAACTGTCACTATATTAGTAATTTACCGCATATGTCAACATTAATTTGTACGAGATTATCATTGTAAAAAAAAACTTTCAATGAAGTGTTAGTGGTTGATGATTGGAAAGTCATAATGATGCCATTATATTAGTAGATTACCAAATTTGTCAAAATCAACAGTTATAAAATCAATGATCGACTATTCTGACACTATTGTAATAGCAGACTTGAGGCCCTGGTGCCTTATTATGTCGTGAAAATTACAAGCCTGCGAGTGAAAAATTAATACAGATTCTAGCAAATAAACATTTCGATTTGATTCATCCCTTTAACAGTTCAATTTAGGTACTTATATATTTGATCTTAGGCACATATTGGAACCAAAAGTTTCCGCAGATAATTACGATGGGATAGTGCCCAGCGGACAGTTGATGGAGTGGTTAAATGTTTGGCGGCAGCGCTTCGTATCATAGGTTCGATTCCCTCACAGAATAAATATTTGTATCAACTAAAGATTGTTTGTTCCAAGGCATGTATTCACGCATCCAGTTTGGGGTAAAGTTTTGTACCACACGCCAAACATACGCACAATAATTTTGTATAAAAAAATCTACGGAACAATTTGCCTCATAGTTTTTTTAAGGTAGGCAATAATCATCCAATGACGAATCCCGCCCTTGGGCGGAGCAGAGAACAGAGTCAGACTCTTATTGACTAAACCACCTACCCCGTTTCTACATTGCCATACATACTAGGGCTAGAGCCTTCCTTTCAGACACGAACCCTTGGCCTCAGTTGGCTTCGACCTTTTTATATGTCCCTACGGTTGCTAACAACTCCTTGAGGCACGCGGGAACAGTGCGCGCCGTTGACGACTGGGTAATTTCATAGGTAAAGATCTAGTACGTCGTATCTGTCACACATTTTCATATTTTCTCGCTTGACAAGTTTCTATGTTCCCAAGTACTTATCATACCATAAAAGGTAGAAATTAAGTAGCACAGTTTTCTGCCTTAGTGTACACCTGTGGTAAGCATAAACTTGCGTAATGCGTAACTGTGTACTTCACAAATTAGCGAGTCTATAAAAAACTTGCCAAGTTTGAGTCGGACTCGTACACGAAGGGTTCTGAACTGTAATATTAACATCGAGTATAAATGGGCAACAAAATTACGTTCCTTGTGTAGAAACTCTCTTTGATTTATATGATGTTATTATTTTTTATCGTAGTAGCATTAGATGTTAAACATTCTGTGTACAATGCGATCCAAATGAGAATAGGATCGATTGCCATGTTGTGACGTCACGATTTACTGTCAAATCGAGGCAAGACATTTTTTAAATTCAGTTTGTTGACGAAAAAATTTACTTTATTTACGAACTGTGAACGAAAAAAGTTTAATTAGAATTTCTTATTTGGAACGTTTAGTAAATTTTAAGATTTCTTTTTTGTGTAGTTTTTTTTTATTTACCCGGATGGTTTAGTGGATACAGCTCGCTGACAGATGGACGGACAGTGTCGGTATAGAAATGGAGCGCCCTTCTTCGACGGAACTCTAAAAAGCAGTGTTTGTGTAGGCAGAAAACTAATATGTGTTTCATTACCTACTCTTTGACTGGTCACTAGGTCACAATATGGCGCAGTAAAGCCTATTTCAGACCCACCAACGTTCAAAAGCATGGAATAGTTATGTTCCAAACAATTGTAAATCTTATTCTTTGGACAAAAGGGTTGAGATTTGAATACAGTGAACGTTGTGGTTGAATATTTTTACATTTTTGGCAAATTATGGTAACTTTATTCTGAGTTGGGTTTTGCTGCATTGCCTTTATATACATTGCTATAAACTGGTGCTTGTTTGCGATCCCATCTGATGGTAAGCAGTGATGCAATCGTTGATGGTGAGGCGCACTAATTTATTAAGAGCTTATTCACTCCAGCCTTGAAGATACCCAAATTATAATCGGACGGAAAGACTGCAGGCGGCAAACAATAATAACATAATGCTAGATGTAGGTATTTAAATTATTATTTTGAAAAATTAAACCCATTTTTATGATGGGCAAGAGTCCACCCAGAAAATGTTTTGAGAACACATTCATTGTGCGTACAACTAAGGAGTGGAATTCCCTGCCGGAGTCTGTGTTTTCTGATAGATACAACCAAGGGATATTTAAGACAAGAGTGAATAGGTTGCATCTAGGTAAGTGTGCTCCATCATTGATCAGATCGTCGTCCTGGGTGGAGTTAGAGACTTTTACTGACTAAAACCAAGTCCAAAGTCAAAGTCAAAGTCAAAATCTTTTCATTTCACATAGGCCTACATGGGCACTTGTAAAACGAAACCCGAGTCCTGTTCCTTTGCCTTCATTCCAGGGTTCTAAGGTTCACTTTCACATAGTCCATGGCCCCAGTGTAACACTACTTACCTGTGTTCTTACGGTTGCCCTTTGCGTTCCAGAGCCGCGTGTTTCTTCCAAATATGTTCTATAACTTGGTTACTCCATCACTCCAAAAAGTCGGTATGGATGACGAGTGAATAGGTTTCTTCTAGGTAAGCATGGTCGCTTTCAATCTGCCCCCCTAACCAAGATACAATCGATTCGTAATTGTCGAACGCTTTGACCCCTTTCCTATATTTAGACGTCGTCTCAACGCTCAGCGAGGGTAATTCCAAGCATTTGACGCTAAAGAAACGATAGAAACTTGGCTAGGGGGACAAGTGAATGATGGTCAAGCATGAGCTACTCTACCAACAATAAAAAAAGCGAGCCATATTTTTGACTACAGCTTTAAATGCCTCAAGGATCTGTCAGCAAAACCGTAGGGACTCTGTAAAACGGTTGAAGTCTACTGGGGCTCAGGGACTTTTTCTGAAAGAAAGGCTTGGCTTACGTAGTAACTATTTAGTAATCTGTGGCTTGGCCCCAGTGCGAAGGGCAAACAAGGAACGGGGTGGGGAGTTCAGTCAGTAAGAGTCTGACACTGTTGCCCGCTCTGCCCAAGAACGGGATTCGTCATTGGATGATTTTTGCCCACCATAAAAAAAACTTAAACTTTTGATGATGTTCTCATACGAAATGCACTTGGGTATCCTATGAAACCCCCCTTATGGTCTGTCCATACATTATTGTATAACGTGTGTGGTATCGCTTCGACGAGATCTCGATGCCGAGCTGCAATCGATCGATACCTCACGCAGGGGTGGAGGACCTTTTATTCATTATTATTTTTTTATTTTTATTTTTTATGTAGCTTTTTATGAGGTCATGGTTTTGTTAGCACGCTTTGGTTTTTTGGTTAATGGAAAGGGTTTATTAGAGGGAAATGAGTAAAAATATTTCTCGTTTGTTCATTATAGGCTTTGAAAACATCCATCAGTGTGCCCGAAATTGGCTACATTAGAAACGTGTAAAGATGGTTTCAGACAATTTTAAATTATGCACTGGCACAAAAAAGATATATCGCAAAACTTTTGCCCTAACAAGATAATCGAAAGGTTTTTCTTTTATTACCACAGTGGCATAGTCTAGCCATCGGCTGGGTAGTTAAATACGAGTATATCATTACATAGTAAAAAAACAAAGTCGCTTCCCCCTGTCCCTATGTATTCTTAGATCTATAAAACTAAACAACGGATTTCGATGCGGTTTTTTTTATTAGACAGAGTAATTCAAGAAGGTTTATAATTACAATACATGCATAATATCAACATTGTACCCGTGCGAAGCTGGGACGGGTCGCTAGTAGTCGTAAATATCACGAAAACTCAGAAACTATAACACCTACATACTTGAAATTTAAGCAGATGGGTCCTTGTGGGGTGTAGACATCTGTTAAAAAAGGATTTTACGAAATTCCACTCCTAAGGGATAAAACAGGGGTTGGAAGTTTGTAAGGAGTAACCGACTTGCACGTCTTACATATCTATTACTAGCTTGTGTCAGCGGCTTCGCCCGCGTACATAAAATATGCCTATAGCCTATATCACTCACGAGTAAAGCAGCTTTCTATTGTTGCTAAATTATTTCCAATCGAACCAGTAGTTCCATAGATTACCTCCTACAAACAAAAAAAAACAAACTTTACCTCTTTATTATATTAGTGTAGAAGAGTGGATAAGTCATAATTCGTAATAACTCTAGTTAAGTACGCCCAAAAAATCTAATTTTATGTGTATTTCATGTAATAATATACCCTGCTAGTTGACGACCCCTGACCGCCAACAAAGTTGCCAGGTCCGACCCGCGAACATATAATTGTATGTCGATTACGTCATAGTTTTTTAAAATGAATGTCCAGTTCATTTGCATACAAAAAAGTTTGGTCTACTGAACAACTATTTACATAGAAAAGAACATTAGTTTTTGTTGTAATAGGTAGTAAAAAATATAGAGCTAGAATATTAATATTATAATGGCGAAAGTATGTATGTGTGTACGTTAGTTACTTCTTCATGCATAAGAGAAGATATCTTATATAAGATATCTTTTTTATCGCAAGGTAAATATCTTAAGAGGACTATAGTACTTATCTAAAGCGTGGTCACTCTCAGATTGCAAAGAAAAAAAAAGAGATTCACAGAGACACTGTCATCATCTTCATTACAGTAAAAAGACGTCCACTGCTGGACATAGGAGTCGTCATAACGATCGGTCATATGCGTCTCTCATCCATCGGATTCCCTTGACCCCCACCAGGTTATCGGTCCACCTTGTGGGAGGCCTTCCAACGCTGCTTCTTCATCTATTCAACGTGCAATGAGCCAGTGACACTTACTTAAGTTTGGTGATTATTCGAGCTATGTCGGTAATCAGCATAAAAGCATAAAAGAATTGGGGGCCTGACCAACTTAAAGTGTTCGACGTTAACGAAATGATCCTAGTTTGGTTAGGGGGGTTGTGGATCATGATACTACATTAGAAAATACGCAATTTCCTCTTTTTTAAAACTATTATTATTAAGATTAATGAACGTTTTAAAAAAAGCGTGCCGATAAATTGCAGATTTTATATGTGAATTTAGAAAAAAATCTTTTAATTAACGGAGATTAAGATGAATAAAAAATTTACTAGGCTTTAACTCGACGTTAGAGCCTTTTATAAATTACTAGCCTTCTACCAGCGGCCTCGCTCGCGTAAAAGTAGGATTCTCCATACAAACTTTAGACCCCCATTACATCCCTTTAGGAGCTGAATTTTGAAAAACCCTTTCTTAGTCGCCTACGTCATAAAAGGAAGCCCAGTGCAGAATTTTACGCTCCTAGGCCCAGTAGTTTTGGCTGTGCGTTGATATGTCAGTCAGTCAGTTTTTCCTTTTACGAGTATATATCGATTATTACAATCAAAGGTAGTTTAACCCAGTTATAGGCCTCTTAAATACAAATAATTATATAACAATTTCAAATCGAACTAATGAACAATTTTTTAATCCATATAACAATAATACAATGAGCTACCGTTTGCTAAACCCGTTATCCACTGGGGCGTAACTTATAATAATACACTAGCGAGCTAATAAAAAGGTGAAGAATTATGAATGGCCTGCGTGTATGTTCTGGACGATACAATAATAATAATGGTGGTACGTCTCAGTGGGTTGAGGCATTAATTTGTCTTTGTCGGTTCTGAATTATGTGGGTACTTAGATTAATAGAATTATTTTGTGTTACATGATTGGGTTCCTTCGAAATTTTAAAGGAAAAGTTTTCTAACTAGCATACTTTCGTTTTTGTTTTGTAATAAATTCCATTCCATGTGCCTAGCAGGGTTTGAACAAACTCGTAAGTCCCTTACCACTCGGCTACCACTGCTCACTGAAGGTTTTTACTAAAAATATAAACGGGTTTCAGAAAGTAGACACCGCAATGTAACTTTATGATCTCATAAACTTATTACACACAGGGACTGCTGTTTTAAGGAAAAGTGTTTTTGGTATAGCACCGGCTATTTTTAACCATATTCCTAATTCCATAAAAGAGGAATCAGTAACAATTTTCAAAAAGAAACTAACTGCACCTCTATTATATAAATGTTGTTATTTCTTTTCGGATTTTCTAGCTGATAAATAGTTGTGTATCAATGTTAGATCACCGTGATAGAGCAAACCACTGTCAGACTGACAGTGATTAAGAAACCTACCCCATCCTTGCCTCATTCCCAGGGTCCTGGTGTTACGCTTTCGCATCAACTCTTGGCCCAGGAGGCTTCGACCCTACAGTTTACTGACAAATCCTTGAATGCCAAAATGGTAGACTGTATAAGAACACTTTAATATTATTTTTATCACCTCATTGTAATTACCTGCATTTTGAACCAATAAATCAATGTTCTATTCTAAAGAAATAACAGGTGAATGATCGTTAAACAAATCTTTACAGACAAAGGATCTCTAAAAACGGTTCTTTTCTAAGAGGAGATTAATCTCAATTAATGAGAATTTGTTTAAGCTCAAACAATAGTTAATTTGACGCTCAGAAATATTACGATGGTAATAGCTGCTATTTTACGTTTATTAAAATACATGGAATTTTATTACTGGTTGAGTTGTTCATTTGTAGAAATAATGGCAATTTTAATTGAGATACTTCTTATGAAGAGGCTGACTTGTTAGAGCTAGCGCGCACTGGTTTTTTATGGTAGGTAAAAATCATCCAATGACAAATCCCGCCCTTTGGTGAAGCGGAAAACAGTGTCAGACTCTTACTGACTCAACAACCTACCCTATTCCTATGTACAGTCCGACCGAGCCCAAGTCGTCGACAGCGCGCACTGTTCCCGCGCGCCTCAAGGAGCTGTCAGCAAACTGTAGGGGCACTACAAGGTCGAAGCCGAGGGTTGATGCGAAAGCGTTACACCGTTTCCCGCTCCGCCCAAGGGCGGGATTCTTCATTCGATGATTTTAACCTACCATAAAAAAACGTATTCCTACGTTGCCATATATACCAGGGCCAGAGCCTTCCTTTCAGACACGAACCCTTGGCCCCAGTTGGCTTTGACCCTTCTGCAGGGTCCCGGTGTGCTGACAACTCCTTGGACTTTTGTCAGGGTGATTATCATTTTTATTGTCATTTTTTAAACTAACAGTCACGTATTCAAGTGCGTACTACATTTTGGATCATAAGCACGCTGACTTTTTGCCGAAAGTCACGGTGACAAAAGTCACCAGTGCGCGCTAGTTCTTAAGAGCGGCCAACCTGTCGTACATTTTCATACAACCGCTGTTGTTTTTTTTTTTGTTACGATTATGATGTTATTACACGTCTTTCTTCAGATATTTTTATTTATTTTATTATTATCTAGACTTCTATACAATTAAAAACACAAATTTGTGGAAGAGTAATTCAGTAAATAACTCTGGAAATTTGCTATTTTACGTGAAGTTTGACTCTCCATAATGTACTCCTATATTAAAAATATAAAAAAGTACTTTTATAAAATTTTAGAATCTCGATTAAATGTGTAAGACTTATGATGTATTTTTTTTTTCAATAATCGTTAAATCTTTAATAAAGACACGTATTTCCTGGAACAAATTTTGTGAAACATTCGAGTAAATCGTAGAATTATCAAATGCCAACTGGGTTTTCATATGTTGACTCTCTTTTTCCGAATTACGTTTAATTGGTAAATTAAACGCGATCTAAATGTAATTCCGGGACTATTACTAGGATTACAAATTAAACCTGGTAATGATCCCGGAACTATTTTAGATCGTGTTCTGGATAAGGTGTATTGAGTTTTATTCTTGTTGAAGATACAACTCAGATAGTCTAGCCATTAGTAGAGCCAATTTTAAAGGTGCTCCCTCACCAGGAGCATTCGCGTGTAATGTAACATTATTAGATTCGATTTTGAGCATTACATTACAATACTACCTCCCTGACCGACCAGCGTTCGCGTGTAATGTATAGGTGCTCCCTCACCGGGAGCATTCACTTGTAATGTAACATTATAGATTCGACTTTGAGCATTACATTACAATACAGGTAGTATGACAAGTTGTATCAAAATGTTACAAGCTGTATCAAAATATTACACATTGTATCATTACAAGGTGCGCATTGTAATGTTTGGTTCTCCTCCTTCACTGATGTAACATCGTTTTGTATCATTATAGTTTGCGTACTGTAATACTCAGTTCTCTTCCCTCACTGGTGTAATGCTCGATTCTGTAACGTTACATTGCACGCGAATACTCCCGGTGAGGGAGCACCTTTAACTCCAATACAGAAGCACAACAAAAAATCAACAGGATACAATCTATCAGAACAATACTAGAATCTAACACCTCGGACGATCAATCTAGTCCACATAGATAAAGGTACGGGAAACATGCGCGTACGCATATTAATATATCGTTGTTAGCACGCGCGAGGTCAGGGTTCCGTTGACCTCTGAGTCACCGCGGCCGCCTCACATGGTATGAAGTTACTGACTTATTCAAGTCAGTTTCCTATTCAGGAAACATCATTTTGTGACTATTGTTTGAGGAATAGTTTGTTTTTAGGTATCTTTATTTTTAGTTAGCCCTTGATAGTTAGTTCTCAGCTAATATATCACAGTGTTTAATTGTACTTGATTTTAATTCAGACATGTGATATCCACGAGTGCGCACAGGGCCTGCGTGGGATTATGGCCCATTCCCTCTCTTAGAGAGGAGGCCTGTATCCTAGCAGTGGAACATTAAAAAAAGGCTGATGATGATGTACAAGGCTACTACCCTCATCTATCAAGAACGGAGACTCAACACTCAAAAGTGTAGATGACTACGTTTACCCTGCTGCTAGGTCTAACTTCAAGAAAGGGGTCAATCGTCGAATCTCGCCTGGGCAGCGTGCCTCAAGACAAAAGTCTATGAACAGCAAGTGTTGCTAGTTCGAATCCCGCCCACCATTGAAATCCGTTCAGAAGTTTTTGAGTTTTTGCAGACGGACAGATGAACACGGTGGGGACTTAGTTTAATAATGTGTAAGGATTTGATCACAAAAAGTGACAGTAGCCATATCTACTTTGATACAAGAATAAGACATGTTTCTAGGTGTTAAAAAGGAAAAGAATCCTATTAAGGATCTGTTACAAATATGGTATATAATAACTGCTAGGCGCTACTGAAGTTAACACCTAAATGACGTCAAGTTAACATCGAAGGGAGTAGGGGTTCCATAAGATACTCCAAAAAATAAGGACACGTAAAAGGTGTCAGTGGACAATTTTATTTTTTATGGTGAAAATCAATCTAAAAAAATCATGTAATGACGAATCTCGCCTTTGGGCGACGCGGGAAACACTGTCAGACTTTTACTGATTAAACGAGTCACCCTATTCCTTCTTAGTCGTCATACCGGGGTCGGACCTTCTTTTCAGAAACCGGACCGAAGCCCCAGTAGGCTTCGGCCTTGCAGTTGGGCATCTACATTTGCTGACAACTCCTTGAAGCGCGCGGGAAAAGAGCGCGAAAGTCTAGACCGTTACCAGACGACCGAATGGCGAGCTATCCATTGCTCACGCCTAGATCCACCGTGATAGTCTCAAGCCATGATGGTGCTAATCAAATGATTCTTTATTTAATTTTGTAAGTGACTTATGTTTGTCTACTAACAGTTATTTTTTTTTAAGAATTGTCAATTTTTGGGCCTAGTTACCAAATTCATCATCATCATCAGCCAGTTTTGATTTTTATAGAAGCCTAGATAATATCCACAAGATATCTGTGTATCCAAAATATTTGGAGAAAGATGTGTAACAACATCATAGTTACATAAGAGTAGTTGTATGAAATCTGTATCTCGGGTTGGCCGTCCTTAAATCTGACTTTATTGGTGCTAAGGAATATTGTGTCAGTCAGTACAGTACTGTAACTGGGTTATGAAGAAAGTAGACAAAACCTTCTCAAGACAACTCAACGCCAAAAATAGGTATTAACTATTGACTGATTTTGGTATTTTATCTGAAAGGAAGTTGGTGTATTAACTATGCAAGATAAATGAGGATTGATTTCTCCTTTTAGATAAAATATTTTAGTCCATTCTTGGACCAACGTGGGCGAACAACAATAAACTTTTTTTATATCGACGTCGCGACGTTTATGTATTTCTAAAGGATATAAAATCGTTTGTCAAACATTAAAATTTATGCAAAAAGAAACTTTAATATTGATCTTAACATTTTTATGGTTTAATTACTGTCTATTAATTTATATTCTCCAGCCTTTAGATTTAAATATACAATACGTTCTAGCTCATATTATTATAGAGATAAGCTTTACATATATTTGCTTGTTATAAAATTTAATTACGGCTATAAACCTATAATGAAAACGAAAATTATAGAGTTCATTCATTCATTTATTATTTCATACATTTTGACTTAGCAAACACTTATATTATAAATAGTTAAAAAAAAACAACGTATCTTAGGAGATCAATTTATTAATTGCGAGATTATTTTAAAGAGTTGCCGCAACTCTCAAATGAAAAGGGCAACTGAGGGATTAGAGGTGAGTTTTAGTCAGTAAAAGTCTGACATGACCTTCCAATCCACTCACAGCAGGAAATTTATGTAAAGTTTTTTTTTTCAGTTAGAAAATGATCCGACGAATTAATTTTCCCGTTCTTTGATAGACCGGGAGGGCACAGACTTTTACTGACAAAAATCCACTCATAAGCTCCTTCTTTGTCTTGCGTGGGAAAACCAACGTCAAAAAATAAAATTACATTAGCCTTTCGAACACCGTAATTAGAGACATTTGAGCAGTGGTGGCCGAGTGGTAACGGCCCCGACTTACGAGTCGTAGGTCGCGGGTTCAAACCCAGCCAGGCGCATTACTTTGTGTAACTTATTTCATCACCAATGCTCTCAAAACGGTGAAGGAAAACATCGTGAGGAAACCGGCATGTCTTAGAACCAAAAATTCGAAGACATGTGAATTGTGACATCTACCAACCCGCATTGGACCCGCGTGGTGGATTATGGCCCATTACCTCTCCTAGAGAGAGGAGGTCTGTGTCCCTGCAGTGGGAACATTAAAAGGCTGATGATGAATTAGAGACATAATAGAAAGACAATAGGTATGCGAACGCCTGTTTGATCGAGGCTCAAGAGTTTAACCAGGATTTATCCCGGCAAAACCTAAAACCATGGTCACCCTATAGCTGTATGATTTTATTATTATCTAAGCTCAGCGTGTGAAGTTGTGTGTTTGTTCGTCTGTTTGTTAGACTAAGCAAACAGAGGCATACCTTGCTTCATAAGCTTATTAACCTTTCCGTAGTGGCGTTGATTTAAGAGTGGGGTTAATTAGTGATAAGCAGTGTAAAGTAACTAATGGTCTTCGTGCAGTGGGTCAACGTTTTTGATGTTGTATACTGTATTTTGGTTCATCATCATCAGCCTTTTAATGTTCCCACTGCTGGGACACAGGCCTCCTCTCTCTAGGAGAGGGAATGGGCCATAATCCACCACGTGGGCCCAGTGCTGATTGGTGGATGTCACATGTCTTCGAATTTTTGGTTCTAGGACATGCCGGTTTCCTCACGATGTTTTCCTTCACCGTTTTGAGAGCAGTGGTGATGAAATAAATTACACAAAGTAATGCGCCTGGCTGAGTTTGAACACGCGACCTACAACTCGTAAGTCGGGGCCGTTACTACTCGGCCACCACTGCTCTTTTTTGGTTACAATAAGTTAAACTACTGGGTGGTAGTGTAGTAGCCTGTGATGTATTTTTATTTTATTTATTTACTAGCTATCTGTCAGCGGGATCACACGCTTGTAAGGAGGGTTCTCCTTACAAACTTTTGACCCCCGTTTTATACCCTTAGGAGATGAATTTCGGGAAATGCTTTCTTAGTGCTCGCTTACCCTATATAAGGAATTGACCTTGGGCAAAATTTCACGCTCCTAGTCCCAGTAGTTTCGGCTCTGCGTTGATATGTCCGTCAGTCAGTTTCTCCTTTTATTTATACACCGTTAAATTTTGATCGTTGTAATCCCTTGAAGGGTCGATCCGGTACATGAAACACTATCGATTTGTAAAGTTAAAATAAAAAAATAAGCAGTTTTTTTTTAAATTCGTATTCATTTATGCACTTTCGAAATTTATTTTTAAAGCAAATATCAGCTGGGCCAGTTCAATGACCTGTAGGTAGTTAGTACGCAACACCCGAAGACTACCTACACGGTCATTGACTCGTTTACTTAAAGAAATGATTTTTTTAATGCGTATATAGTGATATAGGTACGCATTAAAAAAATCGAGACGACGACGAGATTTCGAAAAAAAATTACTCTATTTTTTTATTTTATCTACATAAATCGATAGTGTTTCATGTACCCGATCGACCCTCCACGGGATTAAAACGATCAAAATTTAACGGTGTATAGATATATACTTAATTGCACACCAAGATAATTTAAAAAAATTTTAGCCTTAAAAATGGGTGTACAATGGGTGGCCTTATCGCATTCTGCGATCTCTTCCAGGCAACTTGGGATGGAAAGAGATAGCCTGGACATAAAGTGAGGTTGCACTCGGTGCATAACATGTCAAAAAATGTGGTGAAAAATATAAGTACATATAGTTTAACACTAAATAGATACATAAATACAGACATACCAAAATATAAGCAAGAAAACAAGTGACGACTACAAATAAATCTATAATATAAAAGGAGAAACTTACTGACTGACATATCAACACACTGCCGAAACTGGGTGTACTACGCCAAATCGAATAACAAATACTCGAATATCATTTGATCGACCACTATAAATCGAACGTCTAAATACTCGAACGTTCATAATATCGAATGGCTATTAAATCGAACATTCAATACATCGCACACTTAATACATCGAGTGTTCAAAATATCGAATGTTTGTTTGATCGAGCGTTCAACGCATCATCTTTTGCCTCTTTTTTGTGGAGTAGGTCTTCCCAATCCCGCGTTTACCTTATCAATTCTCCTATTTGTTATAGCTTGCTCCTTAACTAAAAATTCTATGGTAGCACAAACAGTAGGGACTCTGTAATCTCAATTTATTGAAAGCATCTGGTATTTCTTCTTGGGGTAAATAAGCAAGTGCGATAATTATTTATTATTCCCTACTGTTGTGAAGTGTGAATTTTTAGTTAAGGAGCAAGCTATAACAAATAGGAGAATTGATAAGGTAAACGCGGGATTGGGAAGACCTACTCCACAAAAAAGAGGCAAAAGATGATGCGTTGAACGCTCGATCAAACAAACATTCGATATTTTGAACACTCGATGTATTAAGTGTGCGATGTATTGAATGTTCGATTTAATAGCCATTCGATATTATGAACGTTCGAGTATTTAGACGTTCGATTTATAGTGGTCGATCAAATGATATTCGAGTATTTGTTATTCGATTTGGCGTAGTACACCCGCCGAAACTACTGGGTTTAGGAGCGGGAAATTTTGCTTAAGGTTTCCTTTTATGGCGTAGGCAAACACTAAGAAAGGGTTTTTCAAAATTCAGCTTCTAAAGGGATAAAATGGCGTTCTAAAGTTTGTATGCAGAACCTTATTTTAACGCGGGCGAACCCGCTGGCAGAAGGCTAGTACCCATAGAAGTACCATATAGAAAAGAAACATAATTACAAGCATAAGTAATATTCCTTCGTTTTCGCTTGCGAATGAACTAGCTCCCACTATTTATTTTGCTCACATGGAATTAATACTTTTCAGTTTTCCCTATTCTAAATTACAAGCTACTGCCAACAGTTTCACCCGTGGGAAAGTAGAAAATTGTCCCAAGGAGACATACTTCCTGCCTTAAGGCATTAAGTTCTGTACTTTAATATTTATTTTAATTTCTAGCAAATTATAAAGCTATGGGAACCTCAAGAAGATATAACACACACACACACGTTTTTAACTATGTTACTATTTTGTTTTTTTTTTTGTGCTTTTCAGATGTTATTACCTAATATTATTGCAAAGTTTCAACCAAATCTGTTTTGACGTTTTAGCGAGAAAAAGAACAAACATACACATAAACGATTGCCTTAATAATATTAGTTTTGATATCTATAAATAAGGAATGGCGTGAGTTGAGCCCATTAAATAGAACGCTGTCTTTTTTTTAAATTTTATGAAAAACATATATGCTTTTATAAAACGCAACAAATAGTTATAAAAATACATCTAATCTAATAATATAAAAATCACGTGTCACAATGTTTGGTATTAAATAATGAAATATAAATTATAATAAAAATGAAAAAACTTAATTTATATGAACATGCTTGTCTATTGCTAGGATATACCTAAGTCGTTGTCGATATAAGTCACAATGTTTGCCCCATCGACTTCCGACCTTCTCCTAGAGAGGTGGTCTGAGTCCCAGCAGTGGGAACTAATGTTCCCAGCCAACCCTAGCCTAAACCTATGTAACCTATGCTATGCTTTGCTAGGCCTTTTGTAACTCAATTGAGGAAGAGCGAGGTTTATCCCAACACAAGTATCTTCGGATTGCTTTCTGGGAAGCCCCGGCAACTAAATTGTATAGATTTAATTTAATTAATAAACACATTTTAATTTTTTTATTTTTTTTCTTTTTTTTTTTACTTTGTCCAAAGACAATGTACCAGTATGTATACATAAGTAATAACTTGTAATTGTAATAATATAATAATAAATAATGTAATTTACAAATATATTTTTTTAACTATAGGTACAATATCATTGTTACTTAAGCAGTTACTTGTTCTTAAATAATTAGTTTTACTTATAAATACGAGTGTAAATGATTCCAAAACTTTCTTAATCATGTTTCTTCTTTAAATACAAGAAAAAATCTACATAAATGTGTTCACGATTCCATATAATATAAAACAAAAGAATGAAGTTGGAATCATTGTCAAAATATTCATTTAATTTATAGTGGTGTTAGAATTTTTTAGTGTCATCAATAAAATTAACAGAGATTTGCAAACATAATGAACTTTCCTGTTGTGTGGGAGTTGACTGCTATTGTTATAGTTTGTGGTTAAGCTTGGGTTTGCACGCGGTGTCGCTTGTGAAGTGTTATTTAATTATTTAGAATTTTAGGCGTGGGTTTAGTTTTGAGAACTTTGTTATTTTTTTCTTTGGAGATTTGAAGAAGGTGTCATACCAATGATATTGCATATTATTATACTAAAATATCATTACATTCTGTTTATTTATTTTGATGTACATTTTGTTTTACATTTTTAAATATTTCTTAAAAAAATAACAATAAAAAAATCATTCAAAAATATTATTCATTATCATTCCATTTATTTATTTTTAAACACATAATTTATTTATTTAATCTTCATGTACAGTAGTGGTACATAGGCGGACTTAATGCTACAAGGCATTCTCTACCAGTCAACCTTTGGGTTAAAAAAGACAACACGGTGGTAAGTGTGCACAATAAATAAATAACAGATATTTTAAATACATTATAATATAAATTAAGTGACTAATAATAATAAAATACACATATATGCCGATATTATAAACTAATAAATACTATGAACAATATCAAATAATTTTAATTAACAGAACTTAAAATATGACAATTATTATGACGAAGACTTAAACTAAGGTTGAGAGGGCTTTAAGTAGTAGGTAGTTAATTTAGATTACTTTTACAAAGCGCTAAGACTAAGATAATCTATATAACCGTCATATACAAACTAAAGCATTTTAAATACCTAAATAAATCTGTCTTAGATCTAATAGGCATTATAATTATTTATAATACTGGATTTACTACCGGTCTAATGCTTTTAGAGATTATATTTTTAATCCGTGGTGAGCTCTCAGAGAACAGGGACGGATTTAGACGAAATATTGTGTTTGGGTGTTTTTTGATGTCGGTTTAGCCATCACTTCATAATTGGCTTGAATTTTTAAATTTATAATCTTTTTTATTTGTTGCTCAAAAGTGCTGCTATAAAAGGCATTTTTTGTAACGCTAGATTGTCTAAGCATTATTTAATGTTGAGTATTTGATCGAATAAAGTTTTTATTATTAATATTCTGTTTATTAATTAAATTACACATAAAATATATTTTTAAACTTTAAATAAAAAAAAATTAATAAACATTTAAAAATGTAAAAAATAGTGTCCCACCGGTATCGGGAACACGTTCCAAGCGGTTAGGGCTCCAGAGAAAGGAACCTCCTGACTTAATAATTATTATGACAAAAGTTTTTTTTATTCCCGGATCGAATTTGGATTTTTCAACCTGGAATTTTTCAGTAAAAGCCTGGAGTTTGAAATTTAGCCCTGATTAATGCATTTCCATTGACTTTTTCTAAATCTTTTATTTTATTTACTTTACATATTTATCCACGAAACGGTAATCGAATCACAGGTTTTCCCAATTTCTATGGAAATTAATAATGTTCAAATATTACGTACCATTAATCAGCCATCAATAAATTCTCGGCTCTGTTTAACTCAGAAACATGTAGGCGTTATACAAATATAATAAAATATTTAATGGTATTGAGTATATTTGATTAAGCTAGTGTAATTCCATCAAGTTGGTTACTGCTTGTTTTGACAAAAAGCCTTCGTGAATGTGTTAACTAGCTTTTCTTTCGGCTACGTTCCTGTAGCTTATCCCTCAGTACTCTTGTATTTTTTTTAAATAAAAAGAAAAAAATTCAAAGAAAGAGGTTCAAAGAAAGAAGTTCAAAGAAAGAAGTTCAAAGAAAGAGTTTCAAAGAAAGAGTTCCAAAGAAATAGTTTTAAAGATTGTTATATCTCAATATGGTGGGTTGTTCTTGGACATGTTTGTAGAATCCATTTTCGTGAAATAGAACTAGTGTATTACAATAACCAAACATGTAGATAGTATACAAATCGAAAGAAAAATACTATTAGAAATTGGGTCACTACTTTCAGACATTTTGCCTGCACACAAACAAACAATTTTAAATGATAGAGAATAGGTGTCTCGATGAATATTCAACGTAAAATCGAGTAAAAACAAATACATAGAATAAATATTTAATAATATTCAATTTATGCGTAAATTACACGTCTCGGAAACATGGTAATACGTGATACGATGAGATTTAGCTAAGCGGTTAATTTAGAAGCTTCTGTCAACAAAGACAGTTAAATGATCTCCTAATTTATTCCAAACTAGTTTCTGCCTGCGGCTTTGTTCGAGTGAAAGTAGGTTTCTTCATACAAACTTTGGAACCCCGTTTCAACTACTAAGGGGGTGAATTTTGGAATTAAAATCCTATCTTAGTGTTTGTCTTTGTCATGTAGTCTTGCGTAAATTTTACGCTTCAAGGCTCTGTAGTTTCGGCTGTGTTAATAGGTCAGTCAGGATCTCCTTTGCAGTAAATTCAGTACATTTTGACCAGTCAAGCAAATATAAACGTACTGACCAGCTGATTTTGTTTCTGATTTCAGTTTTCGTCAAGTAGTAAAAATTGCTTGTTATTATGACTACAATGAAGTGTTTAAGTATCGGTCACTAATTACTAGTCACCCTATATAACTAGGTAAAATGTATTTTTTTAATACTTGACCTCAATATTTACTTGCAAAACATTACCTATTATAATTATGCCTGAAGTAAAAAAAAATGGTTTTATTAGCACCCATGTTCAAGTACGTCCCTGCATGCTAAGCCGCGATTAGCGATCACACCATAATGGCAGCCATCCAAAAATAATATAAAAACAATTAATTAATTTGTACATTAACATTTTTATTGATTACATGTATATTTACTTTATATATGCGTCACGCGACGTTTTAAGCCCCCTGTGGCGATAAGATTTTCGGTAAGTCGATATTAGATTTGATATTTTATTTTTATAATGGCCTAAGTCACACTTCGTAATTTGTTTAAATAATAAGGTACTACACCAGCAAAATACAAGAGCTGATAAAAGACTTAAATCAATAATAATTTGAAGCTTTTCTTGCAATAGTTGATGGTGAGGCGCACTAGCTTATAAGTAGCTTTCACTGTAGCCTTGAAGTCAGTTAGATTATAATCGGACGAGAAGAACGCTGTAGGCAAATTAATTGTCAAAATGTGGATATCGGATTGACTTCGCTATCGAAACGTTAAGTAGGTAGTTGCTAACATTTTTGACATTAATTTGATTTTAAAGCAATGGTGGCCGAGTTGTAGGTGGCGGGTTCAAACCCAGGCAGACGCATTACTTTGTGTAATTAATTTAATCGTGTCTACTCTCAAAATGGTAAAGGAAAACATCGTTAAGAAACTGGCATGTCTTAGAACCAAAACTTTGTAGGCATGTGATATTCGACCAAAAATGGTCGGTTAATGGTTCTTAGTGTTAGATAGTCTGTATGTTTTGGCTTGTGGTGATAAATAAACGTTATTATTATATTATTTTTAGTATCCACCGACCCGCACTGGACTTGCAAGGTAGACAACGGTGGACCGTACCCTCTCCGGAGGCTTGAGTGCTAGCAGACGGAACATAACAACGCTGATACTATGCTATAATAATAAAATCTATACAAAACACATAGTTTCAAAGAGCTATCAGTACAATTAACAGGTCCTTACTTAGTGCCTACCGAGGCTCTGAAACTTTTCGAAAGAGTTATCAACTGAAGGAACATGGATCACAGATCGGGAAGCACTGGTTCTACTCCATATTTTTGCCTATAACTGTTCTATATCTTGCTAAATTATCAAGCCAAATTCTTTACCCAAGATAGAATAATTTAAAGAAACAAACGAATTCTTGTTTAAAAAAAATGGCCTAAAAATCGTGTCATTAATTCTAGATTAACATAAGTGATTGGATTGATAAACGATGTGTGTTTTATTGTATAATTAAACTCTAGTCGAACATTAATGAGCTAGATACGATTTATTGGCATTTTCTATATTCATTGACTATTATTTTAAGCTCTAGTTTTTATTCTTTATCTAAAGAATTAAACTAGTTTTGCCAGTGGTCTGTGTATTTGCAGAATCCAATAGAACATTGCATTTTATGATCAAAATCTAGAACGTTTCTCTTGACTTCTATTAACAACTAACTTAAAATACACCAAAGGTGTTATGACACTACAAATATGTTACTTACTTAAGTGCCTAACTTAAGCACGACCCAAACTAACTTAACTCACACTTAAACTTTAAGATTTATGCTAGTAATGGAGCTCGAAATACTGATATTGGTGGATAAGTGACACTTAGGTGAGTAAGCAGTTATGTACTTAATCAATATGAATGTTTTTAACCAAAGTGGGTGTAAATGACGAAAACATGTGCTTGAAATGTTGGGTAAGTTAGTGTTAAGTTTGTTTTAAGTTGAACTTTCGTATTCAAGAAGAACAGGTAAGTAACAAAAATTCAAACATAGTAGTATTTCATTACTCATTCTTTTTTTTGGCGGTTAATTATTCGATGACGTGGAGGCCTTTTTTATGGTGGGCAAAAATCATCCAATGACGAATTCCGCTCTTGGGCGGAGCGGGTAACAGTGTCAGACTCTTACTGACTAAACACCCCACCCTGTTCCGTGTTCGTTCTTCGAATCGGGGCCAAGCCTTTCATTCAGAAAGAGACCCTGGGCCTCAGTTGGCTTCGACCCTTTTGCAGAGTACGTTTTGTTGACAATTCCTAGAGGCGGGGAACAGAGTGCGCCATCGACGACATGGGATGGGTCCGGACTGTTAACTGACAACCGGACGACGAGCTACCCAAAAAAATAGCAACAATAGAAAGCTGCTTTACTCCTGAGTGACATAGGCTATATTTTATGTACGCGGGCGAAGCCGCGGACAAAAGCAAGTATGGTATAATTATTTTTACAGCAAAATTGAAGTCCTATCCTAACTGTTGAGTAACGTACAAACTTGTGTTATAGAAGTTAGTGCCTTCTTCCATTAGTGTTATTTAAATTTCAAAGTCGAAATGACTCATTTTTAAATATAAACCACAAACAACCAGAAAAAAAAACAATGGAAAACATTCTTGAAATAAAAATAACAATACTCAAAAGAGAATAACAAAATAAAATCAAAATGGTTTTTTTTTATGGTAGATAAAAATCATCCAATGACGAATCCCGCTAGTGGGCGGAGCTGAAAACAGTGTCAGACTCTTACTGACTAAAGAACCTACCCTGTTCCTCCCTTGCCTTATTCCCTAAGCCCCGGTATAACGCTTTCGCACCAACCCTCGGCTCCAGGAGGCTTCGGGCCCCTACAAAAATCAAAATGGTGTGTTCGCGTTTTTGAGTGTGAATTTAATGTATTTGCTCTAAGAGTTTTTTTTTAACACGTATAGTTTAGTGTTTGGAGCAATAATTTTATTATTTTATTACTGCATTAAGTCAACTCATAATATATTACGGTGGCACACTGAAAACTTTAATTATTCAACGAAAAAACCTACCATTAGAAAGCCCGTATAACAGAAACTCATTAAAGTGGCTATCGCTGCTCAAAATCTTCGTTCCTAAGTACCTTAACCATTAAAATGTATTTTTACCATAAATTGTTGGAACGATGGACGGCCGCTCGATATGTAAGGGAAATAACATGCATATTTCATGAGGTTTCCACTAAATTTGGTCTAAAATAAACAGGGGCCTTACTATGAACTGTTAGAATGGTTAAGCGATCGAGCGAGAAAGATTAAAGGGCCTTACATCCTTTCATCGAACTAGGGGTCTTTAAGTCAAGAGTAAATTGGTTACTTTTAGGCAAGCGTGCGCCATCGTCGACCACATCATTGCTTACCATCAGGTGAGATTGTGGTCAAACGCGAGCCTAACTAGAATTTAGTGGTTAGGACTGCTATAAAGGAGATCGTGAGTTCGATTTCCACCCAGGACAAATGTTTATGTGACGAGCATGCTCATTTGTTCTGTGTCTGGGTGTAATTTATCTGTAATATGTCATTGTCATCATTTCAACCCCAAAGACGTCCACTTTTGAACATAGGCCAAATAACCGATTATTGTAGCCATAATATGTATGTATTTAGAAATATCAGTTGTCTAGTACTCATAACACAAGCTCTGCTTATCTTGGGACTAGACAACGTTGTGAGATAGTTGTGGAATATTATTACTATATTTTTTAGGTCGTAAAATAATTCGTGTTATGAAGTCGTGGTAGGGCCACCGGTTAAGTAATTTCGTGGAGTGTTAGTTGTGGGATGCCGTTGTTAAGGGTCGGTTTTGGTGTGAGAATTGGGTCAGATTTTAATGATGGATGGCCGAAGAATCGATTATTTCTTTATTTTGTACTAGCTTTTGCCCGCGGCTTCGCCCGCGTGGTATTGGGGTGGGGGTTGGGGTTTCCGGGATAAAAAGTAGCCTATGTCCTATTCCGGAGTGTATCCTATGCCTGTGCCAAATTTCATCCAGATCCGTCCAGTCGTTTTGGCGTGATTGAGTAACAAACATCCAAACATCGTAACTTTCGCATTTATAATATTAGTAAGAGTCCAGCTTACGTAGGCTTGTCAGTTATAAGGAAAACAGATATGGGCACTTAGGGATGATTCTCATTAGAGCGGGCCGTGCCAGGGCCGGGGCGTGGACGAGCCGGGGCCCGTCCGTGCTATGCAATTTATTTTCGGACGCAGCACGAAAAATGTTCTGATTACGATGGGACGTGGAGGGAACGGGGCGGGACCGTGCAACAAACGTGGCATTGAAGTGCGTCGAGCGGGCCCGGACGGGACACGGATAATGCACTGTGTAATATAAATTGATTCATACAAAATATATGAAACAGATTAAAACCGTGCCCCGTCCGGGCCCCGTCCGGGCCCCGTCCCGGGCACAGCACGTTCTAATGAGAATCATCCCTTATACACCGTTAAATTTTGATCGTTTTAATCCCTTGAAGGGTCGATCCGGCACATGAAACACTATCGATTTGTAAAGTTAAAATAAAAAAATAAGCACTTTTTTTTTAAATTCGAATTCATTTATGCACTTTCGAAATTGATTTTTTAAAGTAAATATCAGCTGGGCCAGTTCAATGACCTGTAGGTAGTTAGTACGCAACACCCGAAGACTACCTACGCGGTCATTGACTCGTTTACTTAGAGAAATGATTTTTTTAATGCGTATATCACTACGAGATTTCGAAAAAAAATTACTCTATTTTTTTATTTTATCTACATAAATCGATAGTGTTTCATGTACCCGATCGACCCTCCACGGGATTAAAACGATCAAAATTTAACAGTGTATAATTAGAATATGACATATAGGGTAAGATGAAAGCAGTGGTGGTCGAATGGTAAAGGCCCCGACTTAAAGAGTTCTAGGTCGCGGGTTCAAATCCAGCCAGGCACATTACTTTGTGTGATTTATTTCATATCACCACTACTCTCAAAACGGTGAAGGAAAACATCGTGAGGAAACTAATGTAATGAAATCGTAATGTATCTCCAAAACACTTTGTACGTATGGGTGGGATCTCCACCATGTACCGGTGGCGTTGCGCTGTGCGTCTGGTCGTCCGATGATGGAAGGGACTAGGCAGAATCAATTGAAATTATAAGACTGATGCTATTTTCTGCTAAAGCAGCTTGCGTTGGAGATCAAAGGTGAATATATACAGCTTCATCTCGACAATTAAGATACAATACTAAAACTATAACCATCAAATAACAATAAAGTAAGCCTATAAAGATAGTAATGTCCATTTTCATTACTTAATTGAACATTGAGAAGGTATCGTAAATTGTTTACTATGTTAGATGTGCTAAGCGAATATGAAGTATTCACTTATAGCGTGTTTTTCAAAGTTAGGGCCTGTGTTGATGACGGCGGTGTTCTATCGCTCCCTGCCCTTTTCTATGGTAGGTAAAAATCATCGAACGACGAATCCTACTCTTGGGCGGAGCGGGAAACAGTGTCAGACTCTTATTGACTAAAGAACCTACCCCGTACCTTCCTTGCCTTATTCCTAGAGTCGCGGTAACAGTTTCACACCACCCTAGGCTCCAGGAGGCTTCGACCCTGAAGGGCCCCTACAGTTTGCGGTGCGCGCCGTTGACGACTTGGACTCGGTCTGAACAGTTACCAGACGACCGGACGGCGAGCTACCCATTGCTCACCGTCCGCGAGCCAGTGTCTACGGTGGCCGGATATCGACAGGATCGCGGCGGCAACGGCTACGGCGAGGGCGCCGTTGCCTTTGCCTTATGCGGTCGGCCTCCTCCTTTACGAGCATTACTGCTTCGCAGAAGGAGGTGACCGCCTGCCATTCCTCTTCGCTGCGGACCATGGCCTGAACCAAGGCCCGGCGCGAGATCAAATTTGAGGTTGGAGTTAACTCTAATGACGTCACGGGGTAGATACCCGACACTCGCATTTTTGAACGCAAGACGTCAAGATCTATTGTCAATGGCTTACTCCAACTGACCCTGCTCGAAGTTAGAGTCACTTGGGTTAACTCTAGGTTAGCTACTCGAGTCATAAAAGAACGACTCTGGGCTACAACTCTACATTACTCTGGTCATTTTCGAACACAGCCCTGAGTGCCTACGAGTTGCTTGTCAATCCCTATTTATTTATTTCTTCGTAATTGTATTGAAATCTATCGTTTGATAGTCATGGTTTATCTCTGCATCTATTGGCCCTATAAAACCCTCACCTGCGTCTCGGGTGAATTTCGCCTCGGTCGCAATTACAAACTTTCTCCATTTGTATCAAAATGTGTTTGTTATTGTCAAATCAAATTTTTTATGGTGGGTAAAATCATCCAATAACGAATCCCGACCTTGGGCGGAGTGGGAAACAGTGTCAGACTCTTACTGACTAAACAGCCCGACCTATTCCTTCATTGCCTTTCACAATGCGCCAAATTTCCTTTCAGAGACCCTGGGCCCCAGTTGCCTTCGACCCTTTTGCAGAGTCCCTACAGTTTTTCCGTAAATTCACCCACCACCACCCGACTTCGTTCAACCCCGGGAACATCTGCCACTTGGATATGAGCTGCGGTGGCTTGCATTAAAAGCAATCAATAGACTGCGCACCCAAGTAGGCCGCTGCAAACACAACCTGGAAAATAGGGGATTATAGATCTCTGTGACACACAGTGCAAGTGCGGTGTTTCTGATCAAACAATGGCCCACCTGTTAGAGTGCCCAAAATGCACGCTGGAGGACCTTAAAAATGCCACTGAACCTGCTATAAATGTGGCAACTTACTGGGCCCAAAAACTTTGAGGGAAGCGGAATTTATCGATTCGAGAAGAAGAAGAACAAGAAATAAATTCTAAGTCCAGTATACTTTGGGACTGCTACAGTTCGAACCAAGCTTCAGTACTCAAATGCTTCTATCGCGATTGTCCTATATAACCCCGCCCTTTCCATCGGCCATGACAAACACATCTGATACAAATGCATGAGGCGGCTTAGCTCTTGTATAACCTAGGCTATCGTATATGTTACCTAGATTTGTACTGTAATATGTTTTTATTGAATCCATTATTGGGTTAAGGTCTGTGTGTGCATTATTTGTGTTGAATGTATTGGTGGTGTTATTTCACCTGGTTTAAGAAGTAAATACTATACCAACCATTCTTTTTTTTTTGTTTATTTAGCATATATTTGACTTTTTTTGGCAGGCCTGTTAATCTAGTAGTTAGTGGCCCTGACTGCTATGCCAGAAGTCGTGGGTTCGATTCCCACCCAGGACAAATGATTGTGTGATGAGCACGATCATTTTGTCTGGGTGTAATTTATCTATAATTATGTATGTATTTAGAAATATAATAAGTATGTTTATCAGTTGTCTAGTACTCATAACACAAGCTCTGCTTATCATGAACTAATTTTTGTCAGAAAATTTTGAAATAAAATAAAAAATAAAATTTGGATAGTGTTGATACAATGTTTATTTTTATAACAGATTATAAACCATTTTCTTCTCTTTTCAGGTCGCAATTGCAGCTCTCAAAGCGATCTTAGTACCCGTGATAACGCAATTGTTACGGGGATGTATTGAGAAAAGGTATGTTTCCTATCTATATATATATAATAGGAAAAATTGACTGACTGACATATCAACGTATAGCATAGAATACTAGACCTAGGAGCGTGTAATTTTGAACAATACTTCCTTTTATGACGTGTTCGCCTACGTCACTAAGAAAGGGTTTTTCAAAATTCGGCTCCCAAAGGGATGTAGTGGGGGTCTAAACTTTGTATGGAGAACCCTACTTTCACGCGAGCGAAGCCGCTGGCAGATAGCTAGATATAGTATGAAATTAGGAGCACTTGAGTCTTGAACTGTACTTAGACTTGAGATTACGTTTATTTTAGTACATAGTTGCCCCAATTACGATTATTCCTGTATTTTCGCCTGCGTTTTTGCATTATGTGTGTGGAGTTTCGTAAAATCCGTTCTTAGCAGATGTCTACATCTAAAGAACCTATTTGTTAAGTTTTAAGTTTGTAAGTGTTATAGTTTCTGAGATTTCACGATTAATTAGTGAGTATTATTATAGATGGATGCCTTCCTTAGGAATTGGCTCAAGACCGAGAACACTGGAAGGAATGGAGGGAGGCCTTTGCCCATCAGTGGGACAGTATGGGCTAGAAATAATAATAATATTTTTTTTTTAATAATAATAATATATATATATATTTTATTATTATTATACAAGGTGTTTTGTCCAGAGTTTTTTGCCCACGGTGACTTTTTGTAGCAACTCTGTCGCGCTTACGAAACGCGCGACAATATCGCTACTAACGCACGTTAGCCACATTTGCAATGCCTTATAGAAAAGATACGAACACGCTGCAGCATCGAGGCTATCGATATGAATGCGTTACAGCATTGCTACAAAATGTCGCTTTTAATCCTTAGTGTTCTTAATTTATGAAATACCTAGGATCTTAGTTGCTTTCCTGACTCTTGTCAATCACGACTTAACCTTTATTAAATAAACAGTTAAAAAAATAACGGTATAAGAAAATTTCCCGTTCACTTGCATTCAAAATGTTAGGAGATAAAGACGGATCACACGGACGTAGAGGTGCAATGCGTACAATGTATGACGTTATATGGCAGGTGCACACGAACGGCTGACGAGGCATTATAACGTATGTTTGTGAGGCACATGTTAAACGTCCGTATTTTCAGGTTTGTGTGTTTATGGCCTTAAGTTATGGGGGGCTGTTACTAAGAAAATTGTTTACAGTTTTAGGTTATTAACATTATTTTAGTCTTTTGTTTACAAAGTATTATGTAGGCTTATGGTGTTGACGGTACACGTGGTTTTTTAGGGTTCCGTAGTCAACAAGGAACCCTTATAGTTTCGCCAAGGCTGAATTGTGAGAAATTTGTGACGGACGGGAAACTACGGAATCCTACACTGAGCGTGGCCCGACATGCTTTTGGCCGATTTTTATTTTATAATCTGGATTTGTAATAAGGTAATAATAATAATAGTATCTACGTTTTCCTGTCGCAATTAAAATCAAAATCAAAAATTATCACCAACTGTTCACAAATTGTTTTTCACCAACCGGGAGTTACCCTTGGGTACACTAGCATAGCGCGTACCTACTTGTAATAATCGTCGGTTGGTATAATAAAATTATTTAAAGGGCCTCTGCGAGTTTTTAATTAATGGGGGTCTAAAGTTTGTATGTAGATCCCTACTTTCACGCAGGCGAAGCCGCTGGCAGAAAGCTAGTAAATAAATAAAACTATCATTAGTTGGGCGCCCTTAAGCTACCGTTAGAGTTGTTCTAAAGATTCTATAAGAATATATTAACAAAACTATTTGTGCAACATAATCCCAATGCCTTTTTCCTGACGCCTCACAAGTGTGTTCTCAGTTCTAAACAGGCCCAACTAGTCGCTAAATGCTAGATTCATATTTGATAGGCATGTTAACATATAGATAATTGTTATTAGTAAGATCGTTTACATCACAGAAATAGCTGAAATGAGAAGTTTTATAGTAAAAGGTGCATACATTTTTGCATATTTTATTATACGCAAAAATGTAAGCACCTTCTTAAAACCGTAGGGACCCGCAGAAGGGTCGAAGCCAACTGGGGCCAAGGGTTCGTATCTGAAAGGAAGGCTCTGGCCCTGATGTAGATGATTTTTACCTACCATAAAAAAGCACCTTCTTAAAAACAAATTAAATATTGATTTACTGTGTGTTTTTCAGACTGTATGTATGATGACAATTGAGTAAGCTGGCCTAGTCGTTTCTGGACGCCAGAAGGAAGTTGACGACGGGGAAGGTGTTTTTTTTTTTAATTGATGGTATGATGAATCCCGCCCTTGGGCGGAGCGGAAAACAGTGTCATACTCTTACTGACTAAACAACCTACCCCGTTCCTACGTTGCTATACATATAATGGCAAATGATAATACATATTTAGAAAGAAATCGAAATTCATAGGGTACTTCCCGCTAACACAAGCAATTTGGTACTAAGCGAGGTCATAAATACAGGGACAAATCTGAAAACAGTCAATTTGTTGTTACGTTACAAAAAAAAAAACCTTTTTTGAAAGGCCGCCGGCCCTGCCGCCGGGCATGTATGGGAAATATAATAAACTTAAAGATTATATTATTATATCCTGTATAGATTTTTGCATAAAATACATAACATATGGACTTCTGACCAAAAATAGAAGTAGTGTAGTAATAGGAGTTTTAGAATGTTGTTCACAGTAAAACTACTATTCTTGTTTCTTTATGGTCAGACATTCTACACATAAAACCAGGAGGTCTATGATTTCAAACGTTATGTAAATCTTAAGAAGCTTGAATGGTTCCGTCGACATTAAATTATGCATTAATGTGTATTAGTAGTATAATCTTAAATTAAGGACCCGTATATGGCGTTGTGTTGTGCGAAATTTATAGGTCATATATATGTTAAGATTTGCTGCAATAAATAGTCGCAAAAGGAAAAATATAAGCAATGGAATGATATTTTATCGTTTCCTTATAGTATTTTTCTTGTTAAGTATTAAATATATTTCATTATATTGCTGTTAGCAATGATTTTTGTTAATGGGGCTCGAATTGGAAACTTCTGTTTTAAGTTTTCGTTCTAAAGTAATGCATACAAAATCAAGACGGAGATCCAAAGACTTATAATATTTTTAGGCATCGTGGTTAGTGGGTTAGATGACGAGTAATGGGTAGCTCGCCGTCCAGCCATCGCATTTGAACTGAGAGGTTACAACCATTAAGGCCCACTAGGGTATGTGACTACGAGGTTTCCTGAAAGATTTAGGCAAGGGGCAACCGAAAGACATGTGGGTTTTAGTCAGTACAAGTGGTGCAAGTCTGACAGGCACTCTCGCTTCATCCCAAAGCTGACGAAAACATTAGTCGTTTCCCCTCTAAAAAGAGACTGAATGTGTGAGAGATACATACACAAACCAACAAACTGAAAGTAAAAACTATCTTTCTTTTTTTTTCTTTTGTCTTTTTAAGGCCTGTGCATTTAGCCAGTATCAAGATTAGAAAGTATTTAGTTATTTGTATTGTTGGTCGGTTTGCCGGCTGCGGTTTTTTTTTACCCGATTATAATTTAGGTATCTTCAAGGCTAGAGTGAATAGGCTTTTAATAGACTTATGCGCGTCACCATCAAGGATTGCATCACTGCTTACCATCAGGTGAGATCGCAGACAAACACTACTTCATACTATAGCAATTAAAAAAATAAACAAAAAAATAACGGCATTGTCAGTTTTTTCTTTTTTCACGCCTGTATCAATGATTGCACATTTTTTTATGTTGTGTTGTGTTTTGTGTATATAAACACTAGGAACATTGATATTTTATCATTGACACAAAATTAAATACGAAACCATTTTCACCATGAAAATATTAAGTTACCTACTTCAAGAAAATATCACACAACGCCGTCTAGTCCCAAGCTAAGCTGAGCTTGTGTTAGGAGGACTAGACAAATAATAAACATACTTACATTTCTAAATACATATAAATTGTAGATAAATTACAACCAGCCACAGAACAAATGATCGTGCTCTTGCCATAAACGTTTGTCCTAGCTGGGAATCGAACTCACGACCTCAGGCATAGCAGTCAGGGTCACTAAATATACACTTAGGCACGTAAAATCACGTAGCCAAAGCACAGAGGTGATGTAGCCACCCATATCGCCTCTTTGCTTTGACAACTCACTTGATAATATCAAGGATTGTATGTACCCATAACATCCTCAATAACATTACTGAATTTATCTCGTAGTCGGAGCGAAGAGACGGTATAATTCCGTGGCGTAAACTGCCGTAAGATGGTGGTCTGAACTTTGGTTTGTTAGGTTTAAAGAAACATTATCTACACTAATATAATAAAGAGGTAAAGTTTTTTTTTGTTTCTTTGTTTTTTTGTTTGTAGGAGATAATCTTTGGTGCTACTGGGCCGATTGTAAAATTTTTAGCAACAATAGAAAGCTGCTTTACTCCTGAATGACATAGGCTATTTTATGTACGCGGGCGAAGCCACTGACAAAAAACATAACATGTCATTTGCTTGAGAACAATAATTTTAACTTAAATAATATGGTTTTTTTTCTGAAAAAAAAAAACATTATTATTATTAAACACTAATTTAGGTTCGACAACATCCGTCTCAAAACTTATTTTTAATACTATCTGAAACTGGACTCACCTACTAATATAAAATAATTAAAAAAAATAGACACAAACAATGGTATTTATTTATTGCATCGACTTATATCATAGCTATAGACAAGCACGTTCATAGAAACTGTTTGTCAAAATACTGAAAAGTTTATACAAAACTCACAGCACTTCATTGGCATTATGTCATTCAACTAAACTTGTAGCACTTTTACACTACGTGAACGTCAAAACTGCACTAGTGTCATCAATGTATGTATGTATGAGTGGGACCCGCAGATCACCTAAGTCAAGTACGTGCCTGTCTGGTAAGCCTAATCCAGTGCGCAGGACATTATATCAAAGATATATTGTGTAGAAGAAATCAAGTCATACAGTCAACTCCGTCATCTAAAAATCCTCTTTAAAAGATGCGTCAGAAAGATCAGTAACATTACCAACAGGAAACAAACATGTTATCTCCATCAGCTTCTAAACGTCTCCACAGACCCCCGTTAGAACAGTCCCAATCATATTTTATGTCACACATAAACTATCATAGCATTACTATTCAAGAGGTCAGGACTGTAGTATCCGTAATAAACGGATGTACAGCCTCATCACTCATAATGACCCTAGTTAAAACAGGTTTTGAACCAAACTACAAGATTATTATTAACTATTACTGCTCAGATTCCAGTTATATTACAACTAGTTATTTGGTAAACTGTCAACTGCAATTCCCCATAACTTCTTACATTTTACACGGTTCAAAATTATCTCTGACGCAGAATATAAGGAGACTTGGCTAAATGTAAATATGTTTACTATCTGTGCTTAGAATCGGATATTTTAAGGTCTAGGGTGGATAAAAAGACGTACAGTATTGCTTAGGTTTCTCATCTACGACTTATTTTGTAGCGATGCTGTTGCGCGTTCGCATCGATGCAGTCGCGTTACTGTTTGTATCGATAGACTAGCGTTTGTATCGATAGACTAGCGATACTGTAGCGCGTTCGTATCGATACAGTCGCGATGCTGTAGCGCGTTTGTATCGATACTGTCGCGATGCTGTAGCGCGTTCGCATCGATACAGTCGCGATGCTGTAGCGCATTCGCATCGATACAGTCGCGATGCTGTAGCGCATTTGCATCGATACAGTCGCGATGCTGTAGCGCGTTCGCATCGATACAGTCGCGATGCTGTAGCGCTTTCGCATCGATACTGTCGCGTTGCTGTAGCGCGTTTGTATCGATACTGTCGCGATGCTGTAGTGCGTTTGTATCGATACTGTCGCGATGCTGTAGTGCGTTTGTATCGATACTGTCGCGATGCTGTAGCGCGTTCGATCGATACAGTCGCGATGCTGTAGCGCGTTCGCATCGATACAGTCGCGATGCTGTAGCGCTTTCGCATCGATACTGTCGCGTTGCTGTAGCGCGTTTGTATCGATACTGTCGCGATGCTGTAGCGCGTTCGCATCGATACAGTCGCAATGCTGTAGCGAGCTCGTATCGATACAGTCGCGATGCTGTAGCGCGTTCGTATCGATACAGTCGCGATGATGTAGCGCGCTCGCATCGATACAGTCGCTATGCTGTAGCGTGTTTGCATCGATACAGTCGCAATGATGTAGCGCGCTCGCATCGATACAGTCGCAATGATGTAGCGCGCTCGCATCGATACAGTCGCAATGATGTAGCGCGCTCGCATCGATACAGTCGCAATTATGTAGCGCGTTAGTAGGGCATTGGCATCTTTTCTATACCGCATTGCAAAAGCGAATAACACGCGTTATTATTTATGCCTTATTTTATTTTTTATTAAACTCTTGAGCCTACACCGAGCAGACACCTATTGTATTTCTATTATGTCTCTAATTATGCTATTCGGAGGGTTAATTATTAGGAGTTTTATCACTTAGTGACTTAGCGATGCTGTCGCGCAATTCGTAAGCGCACGACAGCTTCGCTATAAAAAGTTGCCGTGTGCGAGAACCCTTAGTTCTATATTATTGGGTGAATCTGCCCACGAGTGGTCGGTGTGCATTTGTTTACAATTTTATTCAAGGAAATGTATGTACCGTTGGAGATAACATATGTTTACTATGCTGCTCCTATGAAAATATCTTTGGGACATGTTACAGGTAGATACAGTTGGCGCGAATGTGTTAAAGAGTAGAGACTTAATTTTTTTTTTGTATCAGAATTATAATAAAATTAAATTAAAAATATTTTTTGGTTTACTATAAACTAATGTTTGACTGCGATCCCACCTGATGGTAAGCAGTGATGCAATCGTGCTTAGTTGCAATTTAAAGAACACACAGGAACACAGTTCTCTCCTCTCCAACCAGAGAAGAAAATGGTTTTAGATGTTATCCCCAACCAAAAAAGAGCGAGATTTTTCAAAGACCAAAGATTTGGTGAATGTCCCCGGAATCCGATAGAAGCTAGACGCATAGTGTTGCTATATACTACATTTAGGGGAGGCGTATGCATTGGCTGAAATGATAATGAAAGGCCATCAATTCTTATGACAAAAAATGATACTCAATGACACAATTGATTTTCATGGATAATTCTGATAGACCTGACTAAGTGACAGCCAGAAGTCGGTGGCCTGTTCATAATTATCTCTAAGATACAATATGCAATATTGAAATAAGGTATACTTATTATTGTTGAAGGCAGTGGGCGGACGGACCTTATCCTATAGTATTATATACTTGCGGATTCAGCCGCTAGATATCTTAGAACCATAATATTGTTTACGCTTCCAGCTAGTCTGTACAGATTTCCTTTCAATGAGTTGTTTTTGTTCAAAACCGCGGCTTTTCTCTAGAAGGCGCTTTCTAGACAACTGGGCAATGGCTGTCTTTAAAATTACATTAGGCTATAATTTGTTGAGGGAAACTATCAAACGAGATTTATTAGCAGCTAGTGTTTGCCTAGGAGTTCGTCTGTGTATATATCGGTTAAGAGAGTCAAAGCCTGATAAAAATTATATGAGTCTTTTCCCCACTAGAAGCAAATGCTGTTCATGTTCATGATTTCGATCTTCGACAGATTCTCAGATTTTCTTCGATAAGTTTCTGTAAAATTGTTACTTTTTTGGTGTACAATAAAGTATTATTTTATTCTATTCTATCATGAACAACAGCTCGAAAAAGAACATAATATATGTAGGTAGCGAAACTTGTTGACACTTCACGTGACCCAAGGGTTGGCTTTAACCTTGGGCAGAGAATGAGCATTGCCATGCTTTGTGACAATGCTGCCAGCCTTCTAGGCACACCAGTCGACAGCAATGTGGACGAATTTTTTGAGGCCTTATTAGATTAGGTAGTTTTAGTTTGTTCATAAGAGCTTTTTTTAATTTATGTATGTATATAGTTTTAAAGTTACTTTATTATAAGTATCATACGTTTTTTAGACAAATTAAATAGAGAGGTCATATAATATCCAAGGGTACATCTTGGCCCAAGTAGTTTCCTCAGACATAGTAAAATAAAGCAAAAACAATAACGCCGAACAAAAAATCCTTGAAAGAACTTCTGGTCCATGAAAGAGCTATTTAAAGGGACTTTGCCCGTGTCACTGAAGGATGTGTAGTCCCCATCCTGACTTACGAATTACGATGCCTTGGTCCAAAAATCCAAGCTCCATCTCAAAATTTTCCAGCGTGATATGAATGTTGCCTCATTTCTTGGCTTTTTTTCCAAAAAATATCAAAGAATTGATTAAATTCAACTTCTAAGATTGCTCGAGATCCTTAGGTTCATCAACAGCCTATATTTTGAAAGGGCATCTCAGTATCTCGTCAATGTCTGCCATATGACTATGAATAATCTCATTCCCACACCGGAATTTGATCCGCTACCTCACAAGACGGAACTCAAGTAAGTACCTAGCTAAGTACCCTGAGCGTTAAGGGGGATTCTCCAGGATGGCCCGCTAAATGAATTTTCTCAAGTTATTATTTTGCGGAATGTAATGTAATCTAAGTTCTTTGTAATATGATACCGTAACAAATATGGTTTTACTACGTTACAATAAACTAAACCATCAATACACCCTACCAGTTCAAAAAACAATATTGATGACTTTTTTATGAACTACCAAATGAGTTTTTAAATAAGAAATATTACTGTTTATATATCTTTATTTGAGACTAAAAATACTGTTTCCCAGTAATGGTCACGTATTAGAGAGTGTACATTAAAGATGTCATATAGATTATACTACCATATCAGTACTCGACTCAGCTGGGTCGAATTCCACTGGGGCCATGGGATATTGTTAAAACATCACCCAGGGCCCTGCAACGAAGACAAAGAAGGAGCAGGAATGGGTTTCTTAGACGGCAAAAGTCTGACTCTATAGCCAGCCCCAGCCCGAGCGCGGAGATATCATTGGATATTTTTTATCCTCCTAAATAAAATAAAGTTAAGCACAGACTTTATGAGGTGCAGTCTTTCAATAGAGTTGGACGAATTAAAGGGGTGTATTGATAATTTTTATGGTTGCAGTTCCGTAAATATACGTGTTACGGTCACAAATCTAATTTTAATCAACTTGCAATTTGACTCTAAGCTACAATATGCAAAACAAATATTAAGAGAATTTGAATGACGCGAGTTGATGCATCCACCTTAACACAGTAATTCAAGGTATACCTCAAGTAGTTGCTAAGTTGCTCCTGCTAAGGCTACTAATTGAGGATGCGACCGTTAGCAATGGTGGAGGAAAATAACAACATATTTGCTTAAGTAGGCTTGTTCTACACGAATAGATAATTATGTAGCGGTGTAATCAACCTTATAATGTTTCCACTGCTGAAAGAAAGAAAGAAAGAAGAAAGAAAATAAATTTATTCTGCCACAGAGGAGGGCACACGAAAATCACAGTCATAAAGCAACAAATAAAGAATCAAAATAAAAAGTAGAATGAAAACAAAAAATAAAAAGTACTTAAAATGACTAAAAAAAAGTAATAATAAAATAAAATACGAAAATACAGCTATTGTGTGCCTCACAGCTGCGCCAAAAAAGGTTCAGTTGATCACTTTCAGTTGCTGGGACTCAGGTCTCTTCTCTGGGAGAGCAAATGGGCCGTTATCCACCACGCGGGCCCAGCGCGGGTTAGTAAATATCATGTGTCTTCGAATGCAAGCAATGGGTAGCTCGCCGTCCAATCGTCTGGTAACCGTCCGGACCAAGCTCAGTCATGGATGGCGCGTACTGTTCCCGCGCGCCTCAAGGATTTGTCAGCGAATCGTCGGGACCCTGCAGAAGGGTCGAAGCCTACTGGGGCCTAGGGTTCGCGTCTAAAAGAAAGGCTCTGAGCCTGGTATATATGGCAACGTAGGAAAGGGTTAGTTTGTTTAGTCAGTAAGAGTCTGACACTGTTTCCCACTCCGCTTAAGGGCGGGATTCGTCATTGGATGATTTTTACCTACCATAAAAAAAAAATATATGTTTTCGAATTAATGGACATGCCGGTTACCCTTTCTTTCAGCGTTTTTGAGAGCAGTGGTGATGAAATAAATTACACAGAGTATTGTTCCTGGCTGGGTTTGTACTGGCAACCTACAACTTGTAAGCTTACCACTCGACCACCACTGCACCACTGCTTGCATCAGCTTTCTTCTAGTGATTCGATAACGGAATGGGCTTGATGGAATTAAATTATGCAATTCTACCGCACACTTCCCGGAATTTTTGACTGGCTTGTTGGTCTAGTGGTTAGTGGCGCTAACTGCTATGCTGGAGGTCGTGGGTTCGATTCCCACTCAGGACAAATGTTTGTGTGATGAGCGCGATCATTTGTTCTGTGTTTGGGTGTAATTTATCTATAATATGTATGTATTTAGAAATATGTATGTTTATTAGTTGTCTAGTACCTATAACACAAGCTCTGCTTAGCTTGAGACGAAACGACGTTGTTTGATTTCAGTATCCCGGTACTTCCGTATCCCAGTATTTTGGTACCTCGGTATCCCATTCTCAAGTCGTACGTATGTGATAACAACAATATAGTATTGTACTACAAGCTTTACGCAAGTGGGTTAGCGAGTACCATTCAGAATTATTTACAAGATTATATTAATGTTCATGTTTATCTTTATTCGGTTTACACGTATGTTACATGGTTTTAAGCGGATTCACAGGTAATACACAGTAACTGGGACTACTTTTAACTAATAAGTTCTTGTTGGTGTTTAAAAATTTAAATTTAATTTAAAACAAAGTATAACTTTGTTTTTATTATATTTTATTTTATTTACATCGGAAAACAAACAGTATTAACAGCTAACTAAAACACAATTTACGCAACTATTTAACCAATTACATGTTTTCGCATTTCGTTATCTATGAAGAACACGCTTGAAAGAGAAAAAATAAATAAAAAGGTAAATATGAATTATGGTAAGTACAATAATAATTAATTCTTGCAGTGCTAAATGGAACAGCTATCGAACCAATGTTTTGTAAGTAATCGATTGAATACATGAGGCATAGTAACGAATAAGTCAAGTTCAGAAAAGTCGACCAGATTATTATTATTTTTGTTAGCACTACTGGTAGAAATGAGATTTTATAGACCCGTCAGCAGTATGTGAATGCTGTGTCCCTGTTCAGTATATGAACAATGCGTTAGTGTCCTTAGATATGCACTTTGACGGATTTTGTGACTGCCACCAATCCTGCAATTAATGTATTTTAGGTATGATATAAAATAAGGGAAGTTAGGTTACGCTATAGCATCGCAGCAATCACAAAACTTGAACTCGAAACACACACATCTACGATCAGTTTAATCACAGTTATAAACTTAAAGTCACTGATGAGGACAGAGATAAGAGCCGGTGTTGTCATGCGAGCATGCTAGCCATCCCGGTCAGTCTTGAGCTTCGGGTTTCATTTCGCTCCAGCCTCCCTAGCCCAGTTACAATCGTTTCGTTTAGAGTTAGCGATTGTAGTTGGCCATGGCTCCGATTCCCTTATTTGGACGTCATCTAAACAAAGGACTTGGGGACGTGGCCAACTTTAAGCGCTAGCTCTAAACGAAACGATTGTAACTTGGCTAGAGGGGCTGATCTTCTTCGCCTTTGCGATGACTGTTCGTCACTAGGTCTGCTTAGGGTTTTCATGGAAATCCTATGTTAATCTTAAATTTGGAACGAATTACAACGATTTTGATGTATAACGCAGGAAAACGAATCATAGTTTTTTATTGGCCAATCCATGTTGTGATGTCTTGTGACGAATTCTCATAAGTTAGTTAAGATTATACAATTTTCGATTGTACAAACAAATATAGACTCTACAGCTATTTAGTTAAGTGCAATAATGTTCTGGCGTAAAGCTGGCGTAGACAAAAAGTTTTTTATTCCTTTTGAGAGCCTACAATGGTGTTAGAATCCGGTTAACAATGGGTTCTAGTTAGCATTTTGTGATTTTTTACTGAATTCGCGCACGCACTTTTTTCGTCAAGGACAACGGGCTGTGATTCACTCTATAGTGTAATAGTCGTTTACGAGAATGGCCAAAAATGTTTCAATTTTCTGCTATTTTTTAGGTTTAGGTTATTTTTCAGATAAATGAGACTTGAAAATCGTTTTATTGAAGTTGACATTGAGTCATAACTTCGTCAGCTTGGGTTTGCGGATGATGAGCAATGGGTAGTTCTCTGGTCGCCCGTCTGGTAACCATCCGGGGCGAACCCAAGTCGTCGACGGCGCGCACTGTTCCCGCGCGCCTCAATGAGGTGTCAGCAACTTCGGCCCAGCTGGGTCAAAACCTTCTTGGGCCAACAGTTGAAACGAAAGCGGAGCACAGGGGCCCTGGAACTAAGGCAAAAAGGAACGGTGGGTCGTTTAATCAATAGAATTCGAATTAAAAAAAACCAGGTGATCGGTCAACCTAGTTGGAGACCTTCAAAAGCTGTGTCTTCCGGTACGCGCTTGCCATTCAAGAACAGTTCGTAGCACAATTTCCAAGAAAACTGCTTTCTGATCTGTCTACAAGAGCTTTAAGCTAAAATCCTTCCCCATATTTCACCATGCACTAAACTATATACTTTTAAAACTGAAAGTAAACACCAGCAATGGTTGGCTCAGCTCGCAAGTACTCACGACTCACTGTTATATTACGATCTAGACACGAAGTCTGTAGTTTGCTAGCCGAGCAGTTAGTCTGATAAGTGGTTGTAGGACTTTAATATGTACAGTCCACAAAATAGATGGGTATATGGATATAATAGATAAGCTGAAAAGAATACAATAATACTTTATTGTACACCAAAAAAGTTTTTTTTTTTTTTTATTGACTGTTTCACTGCGATCCTGATGGTAAGCAGTAAGGCAATCGTTTATGGTTAGGCGCACTAGTTTATTAAGAGACTGAATAGTCTAGCCTTGAAGACACCTAAATTATAATCGGACGGAAATACTGCAGCTTACTTTCACAGAAACTTATATGAATGGGTACAAAGGCGGCCTTATCGCTCACAGCGATATCTGGAGTATAAGAACTTGGAATAAATAATAATCAATATTTACTAATATTACTCCATCCCTTTAACATTTTCTGGATTGGCTTGTTGGTCTAGTGGTTAGTGGGCCTGACTGCTATGCCGAAGGTCGTGGATTCGATTTCAACCTAGGACTGTTTGTGTGATGAGCACGATCATTTGTTCAGAAATCTATAAGTAGGTATGTTTATCAGTTGTCTAGTATTCATAATATAAAATGAGAATGTACTAGGGACAGACGGACATTGGAGTGATTGCATATGGGTCCTGTTTTTATTATTTGGGTACGGAACCCCAAAAAATAACGAGCAATGGGTAGCTCGCCACTCGGTTTTCTGGTCACGGTCCAGACCAAGCCCGGTCGTCGACGACGTGATCTGTTCCTGCGCGCCTCAAGGAGTTGTCAGCAAATGTAGAGGCCCAACTGCAAAGCCTACTGGGCTCCGGTCCGGTTTTTGAAAGGAAGATCCGACCCCGGTATGAGGACTAAGAAGAAATGGGGTCAGTCGTGGTTTCCTGTTCGTCATTAGATGATTTTTCCCACCATAAAAAAAAAACCAAAAGGAAGAAAAATACAAAAGACGAGAAGAGTAATATTGTTGACTAGGAATAGCTTAGCAGTACAGTGTAAACAGTAATAACTTTACTCAGTTACTATGCAGTTATTGCCTGTATACAAAATTATTTTGTCGACAGTACCCACAATTACTTATGACGTAATGTGAGAAGCTAGAAGTTGCAAGAAATACGGTTTATAGGAATTAATGATGAGAAAATCGGTTCTGGCATTTGAAAACAAGTGTTACTGAATTTTTGAAAGCCTTCGATCTGTTGCTATTTTAGGAACCTTTAAAATAGAAACGTCGCACCCTCCAGAGTTCAAGAAGGTCAACTAGCAATTATTTCTGTACCTATCATCATCATCAGCTGCTGGGACGTAGGCCTCCTCTCTAAAATCACTAGAGGGATTGGGCAGTAATCCACCACGCGGGCCCAGTGCGGGTTGGTGGATGTCACATGTCTTCGAATTTTTGGTTCTAGGATATGCCGGTTTCCTCACGATGTTTTCCTTCACCGTTTTGAGAACAGTGGTGATGAAATAAATTACACAAAGTAATGCTGGTCTGGCTGGGTTTGAGCCCTCAAACTACAACTCATAAGTTTGGGCCGTTACCACTCGGCTACCACTGCTCTTACCTGTACTTATCCTGTTTTTTTTTTTTTGGTGGGGCAAAATCGTCTAACAACATCTCCCGTCCTTTGGCGGAGGTAGAAATAGTGTCATACTTTTACTGACTAAAAACCCACACCGTTTCTTCGTTTCCCTCGTTCCAGGGCTCTGGTTTTCACTTTCATACTTTGACGGGTGTGTTGTTCTATCTTATCAGTTGTCTAGTACCCATAACGCAAGCTTTGCTTAGCTTGGGACTAGACGATGATGCGTGACAGTAGCAAAAAAAAAAATTACTCATGGCCCCAGTAGATAGTAATATGCAAACATTATATACACTACTACCTTTTAAAAGCCTTATAAATTACCGGTTTTTCTCTATAGGAAACGACCAATTAAAGCTATGCACTGGCTTCTGACGTTTTATAAGTGTTAATATAGGCTTGAACTGATGGACAAAATTCATGATGAGTCCCACAATTAAATACCTCCACAAATCCCATGAGAATTAAGCCCACCCAAACCCAGGAACCATACCTTTTAAATAAAATACCAAAAGTATATTTCTTTGAACCCATTGCGTGTTAGGATTATTGTACTCAGTTCCGTTGAAATACCCGGCGTTGCTAAAAGGAACGAATTGTTAAATATTTTACCATTATGTTGTATATGTCGGCGTGACATATCAATTTTTGTATGAGATGGTGCATAACATGATGGAGAAGCATTTAATTAGCGAAATGATTCGGTTTAATTGAGTTTTGTAATGGCGCCGATGGGGTGTGGAAGATTGGTTACGTTTGTGGGGTTTACATGGGAAACCATGTCTTTAATTAATCGGCAGTTGCCTTCTTTTGCGAAGCAGTAATGTTGGCGGAGGTGGCAGCCGTATGCCTGAAGAAAAGGTCTTTGACACGCCACAGTCATCGGATCCCCCGACCTCGATTCCAGCCACTATGTGCGTGCGAAACACGATGGAGCACACGGTAGAGATACCGTCGCCGTGTCCTCGTGGGAGAGATTGGCGGCGGCGTCCTCTCGTTTCGGGCCTTGGTTTAGGCCATGGTCCGCAGCAAGCAGAAGTGGCAGGTGGTCGGCTTCTTCTGCGAGGCAGTAATGCTAGCAAAGGAGGAGGCTGACCGCATCAGGCAAAGGCAACGGCGTTCTCGCCGCAGCCGCTGCCGCCGCGATTCTGTAGATGCGGGCTTCGCTGGATGTGAGCAATAGATATCCCGCCGTCTGGTAGTCTGGTAACAATCCGGAGCGAACCCAAGTCGTTGATGGCGCGCACTGTTTCCACGCACCTCAAGGAGTTGTCAGCAAACTGTAGGAGCCTAGCATGGTCGAAACCTCCTGGGACCAAGGGTTGATGCGAAAGCGTATTAGAAGCCGGGGGCGGGGCCGGGGCCCTGAAATCAAGGCAAGGAAGGAACGGAGTAGGTTATTTATGAGTAAGAGTGTGACACTGTTTCTCGCTTCGCCCGAGGGCAGGATTCGTCATTCAATGATTTTCTTTATTGATTTTTACCTGCCATAAAAAAACCTCTGTATAGGATTAGTACTCATATAAATAGTTTATAGCTGACTTTATTGTATACATCACAGTATACATAGATGTCCATATAATATTGTAAATAAATTAAATCAATCATAAATTTATTAATGAGTTGCAAACAAAATCCATATTGCTTCACAGAAAGATTCTAGGAGAAGTGCTAAGAATGATCTGTGCAACAATTGAAAAATATAAATTACGATAAGATACCACTGCCTGGAATTGCTAAAGAATTTTCAACCTTATGTTTTGGAGTTAAGGTTAGTTTAATATTGATAATATTTTCAAACTATACGTTGATAGAATTCATTGTCATGTTAATTTATTTCTGCGTAGAATTAGTAAGTACAATTCTAGTGATGTCTCGATTCAGTGATAAACCCAACTAGGAATTCATTACGGCTCATTCGAAGCTTTGAATTATTTAATGTAACGATACTATTTTGCAAAGTTTTATAACGAAACTTTCTATACAAATAGAGAGGTTCGCAGGAGAAACAAGTTACCGACATGGCCTTTTTATCGTAGATAAAAATCATCCAAAAACGAAACAGTGTACTCTTACTGACTAAACATCCTACCCCGTTTTTACATTGCCATACATACTAGAGCCAAAGCCTTCCTTTCAGACACGAACCCGCGCTGAAAGGCTTAGGAAGGCGTTCTCGCGCGCCTCAAGGAGTTGTCAGCAAACTGTAGGAGCCCAGCAGCTGCTGGGTAATACGCTTTTGCACTAACCCCCACGGGTATTACCGGTGCTCTGGGATCAAGGCAAGGAAGAAACAGGGTAGGTTGTTTAATCAGTATGAGTCTGTATTGTTACCTGCCATAAAAAAAATACTCTGGTGTTAAATATCCCAAATTCGTGATGCTGTACCAACATACCTAATTTCTATGCAAATTAACAGCCACTGTTGAGTTTGGCGACCCAACAACGACAACTATACTACATCTATATATAAAAATAAAAAGGGGAAACTGATTGAATGACATATCAACGCACAGCCGAAACTACTGGGACTAGGAGAGTAAAATTTTGCACAGGGCTTCCTTTTATGACGTAGGTGAACACTTAGAAAGAGTTTTTCGAAATTCAGCTCCTAAAGAGATATAATGGGGGTCTAAAGTTTGTATGGACAACCCTACTTTCACGCGAGCGATGCCGCTCGCATAAAGCTAGTCTATACCTATAAAAGGAGAAACTGATTGACTGACATATCACAGCCGAAACTACTGGTACTAGGAGAGTGAAATTTTGCACAGGGCTTCCTTTTATGACGTAGGCGAACACTAAGAAAGGATTTTCCAAAATTCATCCCATAAAAGGGTGAAACGCGTGTCTAAAGTTTGTGCGAAAACCTATTATCACACGGGCGAAGCCGCTGGCAGAAAACTAGTAGTTCTATATTGCCTGACGTTCGTGCTACATAGGTACAATTTATCTACAATATACATTCGGTTCCTATCGTCCATTACTGCCGCTACTGAGAACATGTCGTGCAGTTGGTAATGACTTCCTCTAACCAAAGCAAACCCTGGAAATATGCCAGGAATAACGTTAATAAAGTATTATAATATAAACTAGCGGCTGCCAGCGGCTTTGTCCGCGTGAGAGCAGAAAATTATCCCATAGGAATGCACTCCCGGACTGAAAGCTACCATCATCATCATTACAGCCAAAAGACGTTCACTGTTGGACATAGGCCTCGCCCAATTGCCATCATAATGAACGGTCCTGTGCGTCTCGCATCCACCCGTTTCACGCCACCCTCGCCAGGTCATTGGTCCACCTTGTAGAAGGCCTTCACCTTCCAGAACATTTTGGCTCCACCGGCCATCTGTTCTGCAAGCAATGTGCCCTGCCCATTGCCACTAAAGTTTTTCGATCTTTCGTGCTTGTTTAAACCTTAGTCCTCCTACGGATTTCTTCATAAAAGGTTTACCCGTGTACCAAGTTTTATCTAAATCCATTACGTAGTTTTTGCGTGAGAAACTAACAAACATCCATACATACAAACTTTTACGTTTTTATTATTAGATGGGAAATATGGCTTTTAAATACGGCTAGCTTACAACATAAGGCTGTAAATTCGAAGCCTGTATGCTCGTAAGTTACTGAACTTTTTTCGTTAAGTCTCAAACTTTACCTCTTGATTTTCATAGCCCTGTTATGAAACATACTCATGAATCTATGAAGATTCATGAATATGTTCATATATTATTACTGTGAGTTATATTGGCCGAGTTAGAAAGACAGAAATTTAAAAAATATCATGCTTTTATGCCCGGTAGTTCCAGCTGTGCGTTGATATGTTTATCAGTTTCTCGTTTTGTATATGTCGTGGCCATCTGAGTAAATTAGCCATCCAATTGGACGCATAGGGCGTTCGTTAGACGTCGGCATCCAATTGGATGCCTAAGCCGATAGTTGTTTGAACTGAAATCACTCAATGTTTAACAGCTTGGCACATGCACATATCATCATTATCATTATTTTCAACCTTTTATAATGTTCCCACTGCTGGGACACAGGCAAAAATATGTATATCCTCTCTTGGAGAGGATATACATATTTTTATATAGATATACTAGCGACTCACCCCGGTTTCGTACTGGTGCAGTGGTGATAGTAAATATATTATTCATGTATTATGCACACGAACCTTACTCTTCAATCACATCATTTATTAAAAAAACCCCATCAAAATCCGTTGCGTACTTTTCAAGATCTAAGCATACATAGGGACAGTGGTAAACAACTTTGTTTTTACTATGTAATGATTATAAGATAGGTCAGAAATCGCATAAAAACTTAGTCAGTACGCAATATGGTAACCCTACCTGCCAATGACGGCTCATTATGGCGACCGGAAGTCGGCAGGGGGGACCGGAAGTGACGTAGCATGCGCGTGCGCTCAACCGCGCAGCCCCGCGCCCGCGCAACTGACGCCATGATTATTTTTATCAATTTATCACTTTGTAACGGTTTTTAGAACTTTTTAATAACTGGTTCTGTTTTTAAAATTGGTTTTTGTTAAGTAAGGTGTGTGAATTTTTTATTGAAATGAGTTTTTGGTCAATTATTTTAATGCATTTCGAATTTTGATACGAAAAATACTAATTTATATGTACTGTATATGATAATAAGTAGTAATTTCACTCACAATTAATTTCTCAGCTCGTTTAGTCGAGAATACAGTGGTAAGTAACAGACTTTTTATCAGATCAACTGTAAACCGTCATAACATTGTTTTCTCATTAGCATTTAACGGGAGTGAACAAATATGAACCCGACAGGCAGACATCTTACTAGCAAAAATCATTGTTAGGAACCAATTAACCTTTTGAAAACCATAATTAGAGACAATAGGTGTCCGAGCACCGGCGTTCCAGAGAGCTCAGTAGTTTAAGTTGACAGCGCCGGTTTCTAAAAGGAATATTCGACTTTGTATGAAATGCAACGAAGGACGACGACTTGGACTTGGGTCTGGAAGTTTACCGGACGGTCGGGCGGCGAGCTAACCTTTGCTCGCCATCCTCCAAACGCCGTATAGTTCTCAAATTGGCCGTGCCTTTTAAATTTATATAACACGACTTTATTTTTATTTTTAAAAGATATAGGTTTAGGCAATGACAGAGACATTAATGAAGTACTTGAAAAAGAATAATAAAAACATTTAACTGATTAAAACTAATATAGACATTAAAGAAAATAACTCCCTCGCTAAAATATGGCGTCGTAAAACTCCTCCGCATCGCTGTCGATACAATCGTCTGCCCAAAAGGCTGGCGGCATTGCCATGTTGTATGGCAATGTTTTAAATCTCTGACCGAGGTAAAAGCCAGCTTTTGGGGCACGCGAAATGTCAACTAAAATAAATTATAAATAAGTAGCACATTTTTTTTTTACTGTACGCTCTAGAGGCAAAACATAGCACCCCCAATGTATTTAATAAGATCTAGATAATGTACCTATGTTTTACAATTAACCTTTCGACCTTGTAATTACATACACAATTAAAGAACAATAGGATTTAATAAATGAATCTTGAATCTTTAAACGGAGTCAGAGTGACAAAATTCTTCAAAAACGGGTTTAACTAGTAAAATTCCGACCTGCATTTCACCTCGCAAACATTCGAGCCAATTAAAACAATGGTATCATAAATCGTGTAATCTCTTTATCGGTACCATCACTAATGGTTCAGCTTTCCCTCGACCCAAAGCCTGGAGGGATCTGATTGTGGTCGGTCGAGATCCCGTAAATGCCTGCGGGACCTAACATTCTGGGACGTATGATGCTGGATTGCTAGCAGATTCTACGGTGTTTGAAATCTAGGTTAGATTATGATGATTTTTTTTTTTTTTTTTTATGGTAGGTGAAAATCATCCAATGACGAAACCCGCTCTTGGGCGGAGCGGGAGACTAGTGTCAGACTCTTACTGACTAAAAAACCTACCCCGAACCTTCCTTGCCCTATTCCTGGAGTCGAGGTAACAGTTTCCCACCACCCTCTAGACTCCAGGAGGCTTCGACCCTGAAGGGCCCCTGCAGTTTGCTGACAACTCCTTGAGGCGCGCGGGAACGGTGCGCGCCGTAGATTATGATGATAAAGACTGATTTTGCGACATTACTGTAATGTGCTTAGTTACTTATAGACTATGCATGATTTTTATCTTATCTGTCCCCGCTGCATTATTGTACGCGGAAAATAAGTTGAACTAAAATGGCTGCCGCTGTTATCTTTACGTACTGCCCCCGCTGTAACCTAAAAATTTGTTACTGCGCATAGAATGTTAAGGTTCGATTGACGTGTCGCGAATACTCGTAATACTGTTTTTTATAGGTTAACAAATAACTTTTCTCGCTCGGGGAGAAGGTGGAAGGTGTGTCAGACTTTTACTGACTTAAAGCCCACAGTGAATTTTATCAAAAGATCACCGGTTAGTTCGATTTATTTTAAAAATAATTGTACGTATTGAAAGACATACCGCGGACCTGAAACGCAAAGGGCATCTGAAAGAACACGGCTGGGCTTGAGCTGGTAAAATGCTGATACTCCCTGTCACACCACCCAGAGCAGGACAAGTTATTTGAGGGTTTCTCGCCAGAATAAAGGTAGTGTTGCTAGGGACCGGGCCGATATTCTACCGAGGACCGATATTCTAACAGTCCTTCAGTTTTTTTTTTTATGGTAGGTAAAAATCATCGAATGACGAATCCCACTCTTGGGCGGAGCGGGTAACAGTATCAGACTCTTACTGACTAAATAACCTACCCCGTGCCTTCCTTGCCTTATTCCCAGAGCCCCGGTGTAACGCTTTCGCAACAACCCTCAGCTCCGGGAGGCTTCGACCCTGTAGGGCCCCTACGGTTTGCTGAAAACTCCTTAAGGCGCGCGGGAACGGAGCGCGCCGTCGACGACTTGGGCTCGGTCTGGACTGCTACCAGATGACCGGACGGCGAGCTACCCATTGCAAAAAAAAAAAACAGTCCTTCAGTTGTACTTACATTAATAATGTGGCATACAATGTAACATTATGTTATAATTTATTCCTCGAAACCTATGACTTGACCTATTATAACAGTACCAATGGGTTATTACATACTATTATTGTCATAGACATTTCGCTGGTAACATTATAATAATGCAATAAGCATGTCATTACATGGCACACATACCTCTACATACATAAATAGGTACATATGTATAATTATGTATCCGTAATATTCATCATTCATTCTATGCAGTATGAGCAGTGGTAGCCAAGTGGTAAGGGCCCCGACTTACGAGTTGTAGGTCGCGAGTTCAAATCCAGGTGCATTACTTTGTGTAATTTATTTTATCACTACTGCTGTCAAAATGGTGGAGGAAAACATCGTGAGGAAACCGACATGTCCTATAACATATATGAAAGGAAAAAGGAGGCCTTATTGCCTGGCAGTAGGACACAATAGCCCCACAAAATGAAAAAAAAAACACGAGCGCAGCCGGTGGTAAAAGCTAGTATTTTAGATTCACACAATACTAGCGAACACAATGAAATTACATATGACGTAATATACTCATTATGGCTATATTTTGTAATAATTCATTGTAGTGTGAAAATCTTGTGATTGTTGGATTTTTCTTTTGTGTGGTGTTTTTTGAATAATACTTGATTGAGCTTTGTAAAACATGTATTTTTGTTGGACAATGATGGCCCAGTGGTAACGACTCCGACTTACGAGTTTACAGTTACGAGTTTTTTTTTGTGGTGGGCAAAAATCATCCAATGACGAATCCCGCTCTTAGGCGGAGCGGGAAACAGTGTCAGACTCTAACTGACTAAACACCCCACCCCGTCCCTTCTTTGCCCTTCGCACTGGGTCCAAGCCTTCCTTTCAGAAAGAGACCCTGGGCCCCAGTAGGCTTCAACCCTTTTGCAAAGTCCCTACGGATGAGTTTACGGTTATGGGTTACGGTTGTCAAATGGAAGACAGGAAATGACGAAATCAAGTCATGCAATTCCCGAGCACACTCTCTAAAATGCATCCAATAAAATACCAAATTGCTGGTTACCCTACGCCTGTACTCCAGTCCAGGGTTTGCAGATTGAACTCAACCAAATCCGAATCATCAATTAGTCTCTTCGCACGCCTTTCCTCGGAGTCCAAAGCTGCTAGAAGGCATTTTGCAGTACTACCGTGTGACTTTAATACACTTTATACTCCTACAAGTTTTTTTTATTGCTATAAACTAGTGCTTGCCTGCCATCCCACCTGATGGTAAGCAGTGATGCAATCGTTGATGGTGAGGCGGACTAGTTTATTAAGAGCCTATTCACTCTAGCCTTGAAGACATCTAAATTGACCAGTTGACGATTGGACTAATGTTTTGTATGTTTATAGTTGTAAAAAGAAATTACATGAACGATAACCATTTTATTTATTTATTTATAAAAACTTTATACACATAATATGTATAAAGGCGGACTTAATGCTATAGGCATTTTCTACCACTCGACCTTAGAGTGGTGCAGAAACAAAACACGGTAGGTGCAACTTAAAGAAAGCATTGCATGCATTGTGCATTTTATTTCAAAGTTGATTAAAACTTTTTCGATGTTACAAAATCTTATGTGGCAAGTTTTACAGCGGGCGAGCACCGACAATAAAGAAGATGTTGCAAACTACACCATTCAGTAGGTTTTCACTTGAGCGATCCAGCAATGGCGGGTTACGGTGTGTGACCACACCTTGGTCATGTGGTGCAACCGTTTTGACCATACCACAATGGAATTACAAAAGCGAAAGTTTGTATGTCTGGCGTTTGAATGGATTATGATGAACATCGGCATACTGATAGACTAAGTCCTGAGGTAGTACTTACACAGGACAACTTTTATGTCGGATTTTGAAATTGGGATAATTGTCTAATGCCACGCGAGCGAAGCCACTGGCTGAAGCTAGTATACTAATAAAGGCTTGTTGTTTTTCCCTTTCCTTACCTTAGTAGTCAGTACTATTAAATAATTTAATATCTATTTACGATCTCATTTATTCTATTTCTAACTAGCGACCCGCCCCAGCATCGCTCGGGTACTAATATTGAATTTATTATGCATGTTTTATAGCCATAAACCTTCCTCTTGAATCACACTATCTAACCGAAGTAAGAACCATGAAGTTTTAAAGATCTAAGCATACATAGGGACTAAGCAACTTTGTTTTATAAGTACTATGTAATGATTATTAGTCATCTGTTGGTCTAGTGGTTATATTAACCCTGACTACAATACTGGAGGCGTATTGCATCATATACCTACCTATATGTTCAATTCCTCCCTCAGAAAATCTGGAAGGCCTTCTTGTTTCACCATAGACTATTTTTGTCTACCCAATTGAATTGATTCGAATTGCAGTCAGCCACCATACGAGTACCAACTCAAGTAACTCGAGTTTTCGAAAATGTGAGTGGCTTAACGCTACGGCTCAATCACATAACCTGCTCCTCGATTCGTATTCCTCATTATTTAGGGGCATGAAGTTCCCGCTGCATTAGATTCCTATTAACGAAGTCTCACCTTCCGCGACGGTTCTTGGCGTCAAGACAGTCACATTCAATATTCATAAAATAAAGTCATCGGTCATCGCTCCTTAAGAAATACGTCAATAATAAGAAACGCATAAACACGCCAGGAACTGACTTCCACGTAACAGGTCATCGATCGATTCTTATAATGGAAACATCCTGGGAATCAGCAGGTGACAGCTGGTGTCATGCTGTCATTTGCCGTCAGCTTGAAGAGTTCAGGACATGAATAATTTACTCATAATAATATTATGAACGAGCAGAAAAAATTGCAGCATGTTAAGCTCCCACTGGTGGTTAAAGAATTACTTACCTTAGGAGTGGCTATTGATGATCACCTCGTTAACTATGTGTCAGGAGTCCAGTGCCGTAATTCACGTAAAATTAAACAATCCCAATTCCATTGTTGTTCGATCGGAGTCCTATCCAAAATCGGTATTTTAACCACAATATTTGACGTTTAGCCGTTCACGTCCTATCCGACAACGATCTGCAGGGGCCCTTCAGGGTCGAAGCCTCCTAGAGCCTAGAGGGTGGTGAAAACTGTTACCTCAACTCCAGGATTATTCCTGGAGTCGAGGTAACTTGCCTTATGGCAAGGAAGGTACGGGGTAGGTTTTTTAGTCAGTAAGAGTCTGACACTGGTCTCCCGCTCCGCCCAAGAGCGGGTTTCGTCATTGGATGATTTTCACCTACCATAAAAAAAATAAAAAAAAATCCGAGAACGATTGAAAGACGATTGAAATAGCTGAATACGCTTCAACGACTCTCGAACGAGTTTAAAATCGGTGTCGTTCAAACTCGATTAATGGATGTGAATACGAAAATGTCAAAGTCGCTACGATATCGCTACGGTTTTGATTACGAGAATTAGGCTACTGTTGGTGATTGCTTCAAAACTCAATACTTTAATGCATTCCTTATTATGTTGTACACTGATAGTATAAAATTACACAAGACCAATATGGACCCGGTCGGGCACAGCAAAATTGGGAGAGAGGAGTAATAATATTATTGAAAATATTAAAATTAAATGTTAAATGTCATGAAAACAAAATTTTAAATGTCACGGAATAGTAATAAAAATAAGGCAAATAATTAAATGTCGTTTATTTTAAACTACCGACCCGCCCCAGCTTCGCATGGGTACTGATATTGAATATATTATGCATGTATTATACACATAAACCTTCCTCTTAAATCACTCTATCTATTAAAAAAACCGCATCAAAATCCGTTACGTATTTTTAAAGATCTAAGCATACATAGGGACAGCAGTAAGCGACTTTGTTTAGTTTGTTTTATACTATGTAATGATGTTATTATTTATGTAGAAATCAATCAGTCAATCATTTCTTCTTAGGGCAGAGGCTTTTTCTTACAAAGAAGCAACACATTGTGTGCTATGCTAGACCATAATACCAGCAGAATAATGACTTTGGCGCTATAGGACATTTATCCTTTTGACTATTGTCACACAGAGAAGATATGAGCATTGAATACATGTTCACTTAATGCAGATTGGTTATCACTGATTTCTTTTATCTTACAACGTTCTGCCAACGGTTTCGCCTGCGTAAAACTCGACATCACTTGAGAACATACTCGCAATATTAAAAACATCCTTTTTTACAAGGAAAATCAGCAAATTACAACACAGATTTCTGTAAACTGCATTGATACCTGTTTTTTTTTTTTATATGGTAGCTAAGAATCATAGGTATGTCAAACAGCTAAGATTCATCCAATGACGAATCCCGCTCTTGGGCGAAGCAAGAAACAGTGTTAGAGTCTTACTGACTAAATAATCTACCCCGTTCCTTCCTTGCCTTGACCCCAGGGCCCCGGTAATACGCTTTCGCATCGACCCTTGATTCCAGGAGGTTTCGACCCTGTTGGGCTCCTACAGTTTGCAAAACCATGAGGCGCGCGGGAACAGTACGCGCTGTCGACAACTTGGAATCGGTCTGAACTGTTACCTGGCGACCGGCTGGCGGGCTACCCATTGCTCGCCGTCTGCAAGCCCGCGCCTATGGTGGCCGGAAATCGAGATTCGAATAGTGGCGACGTCGGCTACGGCTTGAAACTTGTGAACCAAATTACAACCCAATTGAGTTTATAAGAGTGACAAACATACAAATTATATCCTTCATAATATTAGTGTAATCATAAACTTAGTATAAATTACTCAAAAACCTAGTTGGTTATTATAAATTGCTCTTTTTGTCTTCCTTTTTCCCTTATGAGTACAGGGATGGGTACCTCCCATCTCCCCAAGGATGGGCATCACCTTAAAATACCCTAAACACATAAAGGTCAGTGCATATATGACGTCATTTGATTGCGACACGGGTTAGGGCGAGCCCTAAAGTGGGTCATGGGGTATACATACATATGTAATATGTAGGTTGTTTACGCCTCATTTAACTTGTAGTCGAAAGGCCGAGGAATAAATGAATGTCCTGCGAGTTTTGATGATAGGAAAAAAAAATGCAAAATGTTGTCAGTTTTTGGGGTACCGTACTAAAAGGGTAAAACGGGCTATTACTACAGGCCAAATTAAAAAACAAAACTAATTGCAATGATTCAAAATAAAAGAGTCTAATCAAGATTATAGCTTCATTTTGCGTTCAAAATAAAACATAGATAGTTAATGTTTTGTTTTCAATAACCAGGATTAACTAGTTTTAGAGAGCAATGGTGGCCAAGTGGTAACGGCCCCGACTTACGAGTTGTAGGTCGTAGGTTCAAACCCAGCCAGATGCATTACTTTGTGTAATTTATGTCATCACCGCTGCTCTTAAAACGGTGAAGGAAAACATGATGAGAGAGACAAACATCGGAACCCTTTGTATGTACCTAACTCCATCATCATCATCATCAGCCTTTTTTAATGTTCCCACTGCAGGGACACAGGCCTCCTCTCTCTAGAAGAGGGAATGGGCCATAATCCACCACGCGGGCCCAGTGCGGATTGGTGGATGTCACATGTCTTCGAATTTTTGGTTCTAGGACATGCCGGTTTCCTCACGATGTTTTCCTTCACCGTTTTGAGAGCAGTGGTGATGAAATAAATTACACAAAGTAATGCGCCTGGCTGGGTTTGAACCCGCGACCTACGATTCGTAAGTCGGGGCCGTTACCACTCGGCCACCACTGCTCTTTAAACCTAACTCCAAGGTGCACTTAACTGGTTTTTGTAAGATGTAATGTCTCAACTTCTCTCAATTTAGCTGGATATGAGTTTAGGATATTACACGAATCTTTTTGATTTCTTTGGTAAAGCAAGTACAAAAATATAACGGCTTGAGTCACGCGATATTTCGCCTAGTCTTGGAACAGAACGGAAATCATATTCATGAATTAATCACGCGCAATATGAATATAAATAACGTAACATCAAAATGTGCCTTTGTTACCTAACCAGCGACCTGCCCCAGGTTCGCACGGGTACAATGTTGATATTAAAAGTATTAAGCGTATATTATACATATAATAATCTCGAATCACTCTATCTATTAAAAAAACCGCAATAAAAACCGTTGCGTAGTTTTAAAAATCGAACTCGCGCACGAACGGTTCCGTACCGTTTGTAACAAAAAAAAATATTGTTGTATTAGAGTCCCCTTAAACATGTATGTCATTTTATTCTTTAGTATTTTTTGTTATAGCGGCAACTGAAATACACGATCTGTGAAAATTACAACAGTCTAAGTATCACGGTTAATGAGATACACCCTAGTGACAAACGGATGGACGGTGGAGTCTAAAAATTCACCAATAAAACTAGTTAATTTAATTAAGTTAGTTAATTTAGTTAGTTTAATTTTATGTATGTCAAATATTTTTTTATTTTGTTTATTAGTTTATTTATATATATATTTTTTATTTATCATTTATACAAATATTACAGGGGATTACTTATGTTAAATAGCAACCAAAAAACCACTAAGGTTTAAACTTGTGCTATCATGAATCTATCTCGAATCGAAACAAATTTAGTTACAGTTTTATATGTGTACGTTATTGTCGAAATTAATTTATACAATCTTTGCGTAAATCAGTAGGAGAAAACATTCTTAATATTTATAAGTTACGTAGCCGAGCAGTGTCTACCGTCGAATTCGGCTGGAGCTGAAAATCAGCGCTGTGGCTCTGTTTTACACATGAGCCCCAGCTTTTGCTGAGCACCAGCCGTTTTGTGCGGGTGTGTCGCATTATTATTATTTTTTTTATTACCTATTTAGTTGTTTTTGTTTTTTATTGTGTGCGCCATACTCTCGCGCAAATAAACGTTTTTTCTTTCTTTCTAGTTTATTATCATCATCATCAACCTTTTAATGATCCCACTGCTGCCACTCAGGCCTCCTCTCTAGGAGAGAAATGCGCCGTAATCTACCGCGGCAAAATGCGTGTTAGCGGATATTACATGTCTTCAAATTTCTGGTTGTAGGACATGCCGATTTCCTCACGATGTTTTCCTTCACCGTTTTGAGAGCAGTAGTGATTAAATAAATAACACTAAGTAACGCGCGTGGCTGGGTTTGAACCGCGACCTACAACTCGCAAGCCTTTATCACTCGCCTACCATTTCTCTAAAAAAAAAAAAAAACTACCTACCATCGAAAAATTCCTATAATCACAGGATTGGGCTACGAAACGTGGCGGAAACGACTAATTGACGCGGGTTTCGTGGCCACGCTGCGGTGAAGCCATAATGCTCGTCGGCCAATCATAGCGAGCATTGAGCGTGGCGATGAGAGCGTATCTGATGGATGCAGAAAAGTGCTTTTTGATATTACGTAAATTGTTACTGTGTTATTTCTTTTCTTGTTTTTCAATTGAGCGAGAGATAGTGGTAAAATGCCTATAGAAATGATTTTTTTTATTTTTATTCGACAACTATCACACAACGCAGTCTAGTCTCTAAGCAGAGCTTGTATTATGAGTACTAGACAACTGATAAACATACTTATATCTTTCTAAATATATAAATATTACAGATAAATTACACCTAGACACAGAAAAAACTATCGTGCTCATCACACAAACATTTATCCTGGGTGAGAATCGAACCCATAGCAGTCAGGGTCACTAACTACCAGAGTTTTTTTCAAGGTCTCGAATTATATGTTTCTATTGTATTCTTATTCTTCACATATAACGCTTTATATTTTTTCATTCGATTCTTCATCAAAACTATTGCAATTCATTCATGAAAATATAACAGATTACACATATTTAATCTTATCGACTATGACTTGGCAATTGGTCCTATCTTATTCCTTTTTTTTTGTTTCTTTTTTATTTATCTTCATACTGTAAAGTTGTCCAAATTGAGACAGTACTAGTTGCCAGTTCACAGTCGTTATGTAATCTTAGAATCCTTGTACGGTTTCCCACCGTCCATCGAACGGTAAATCTTAGTCAGTTCCGTCCGCAAATTAAGCGCAAAAAGTTCAAGTTTAAAAACACAAATTGTGCATCCTTTAACACCGACTAACTTCAACTTCCTTAACAGCTGTTAAAAAAGTAAAATAAAAAAAAACCGGTGTGTGCAAATTGGACTAACGTAAGAAGGGTTCCGTACGACCATTGTAAAAAAAATGCCAAATAAAACCTGTATGGTCGAAGCCTCCTGGAGCCAAGGGTTGATGCGAAAGCGTAACACCAGGGTTCTGAGATTAAGGCAAGCAAGGAACGGGGTAGGTTGTTTAGTCAGTAAGAGTCTGATATTGTGTCGCGCTCCGCTCAAGGGCGGGATTCGTCATTGAATGTTTTTTTCCTACCATAAAAAAAAGTTTGTTCGATGGGAACTTCACTTATTTTTTTTCCATTTTTAATTTGTGAGTGTTACAGCGGCAACAGAAATATATCATCTGTGAATATTTCAACTATCCAGCTATAACGGTTCATGAGATACAGTCTGTTTTTTTTTTATGGTGGGCAAAAATCATCCAATGACGAATCCCGCCCTTGGGCGAAGCGGGAAACAGTGTCAGACTTTTACTGACTAAACACCCCACCCGTTCATTCTTTGCCCTATGCACTGGGGCCAAGCCATCTATTCAGAAAGAGACCCTGGACCCCAGCAGGCTTCGATCCAGATACAGTTTGGTTACAGACAGATGGTCAGCGGATTCGTAACAATCCAGTTTTTACCATTTTGGATACAGAACCCTAAAAACAAAGTCTACGTAAATAAAACCCTAAAATATCGTCCTTTGTAGCCTTAAAGAGTCAATCACGGATGTAACAGATGGTCACCGCTGTTCTCATGGCCACGCCGCGGTAGGGCCATAATGCGCGGCAATTTTCTCGTGCAGTAAGCGTGAACTACCAATGCGTCTATGGTTGTTTTATGTATGTTTTTATATCGTGAAAATAAAATCGTTGGTTTTGTAATATAATTTATTTAATTTTGTTTTATTATACATTATGATTCATCATCATCTTCCTGCCCTTGTCCCGTTTTATTTGGGGTCGGCGCAATATGTTTTTTTCTTCCATTCTGTCCTGTCACCCGTCACGCTATCACTAACTCCTCTGTTTTCCATATCATTTCTCACACAATCCATCCATATCTTCTTTGGTCTCCCTCTCCCTCTCCATCCATCCACATTCATACTCATGGCTTTCTTTGTAACATGCGTTTCATCCCTCCTTTTTACATGGCCATACCAAGACAAACGGTTCCCTCTCAACTTTTCAGTCACTGGCGCCACACAGCACATTATACATTATGATTGTAAACATAGATAAATTATAAATTAAACATTTGGAGGATAATGATACAATTGGAGTCATAAAAAAGTGGCTACATTTTAATTTAAATACAGACCTTTGTTTATTATTCGATTTTTTAATGGTATAAACTAGTGCTTGAATACATTCCCAAAAAAAACCTGATGGTAAGCAGTAATGCAATCGTTGATGGTGAAGTGCACTACTTTATTAAGATCCTATTCCTACAGTATTGAATACACTTTTATAATATTAACAAAGAAGATAAATCATTTTATTATTGTGGGGTCTGTCTAGGCAATATGTTTGTATGATGTTTTGTAACGTCAGCGGAGCAGTTAGGAGCAGTCGCTCGGTAACCACCCTATGTGTTAGTCGGTAATATATATTATACACCGTGAAATTTAAATGGTTGTTTTCCCTCAGCGAAATGGTTGTATCTTGGTAATACAAACGTTTGATAAAGAAATAAAATATTAAAAACATTAAATGGACCTGTAGAGTGCAAGCTAATTATGACGTATCACAACGTGCGAGAGCTTATTTTAGTTTAAATATTTAATGAATCGGTTTCCTTTGACGGCGGGCTGCTCATGCGACTCTAGTAGTACCTACAAATTACGTCTAATGTTACTATTGTTTTCGCTTTTTTGAGTTGATAAATATTTTTAATAATTATTTATAAAAAAAAAACACTTTTTATTTTTTTTATTTTTTCTGTATGCTTCAAAAGTACTCCTTATGGCAAGTCATTCTGCCGCGGGAAAACAACCATTTAAATTTCACGGTGTATAACGTAGCCTCCGTGATTTCATTTACTAGTCCACAGAGTACCTAAACTATTTTGGTGTACCTAAAGTAATAAAGTTAAATTACTCGGGAAATTGGGTTACTAATTTATACATGGGCTACTTTGCGCTGTTAAGTCGTATTTTAAGGGTTTAGTTACATTGTAAGTTTGTGAGGGACAAGAATCTAGGAACCCTACACTGAGCGTGGCCCGAAACGCTCTTGGCTGGTTTTTTTTTCTGTTTCTTTTCTTTTATTGGAAAGTATGTATATTTTTTTAAATAAATAAATAAAATTTATTCTATGTCTATTCTACTCTCATTAGTCAACGTTCCAAACTATTGAACACAAACAAAAATAGTACAGCGGAAATGACAGATGGTAACCGCTATTTTAATGGCCACACTGGCGTACCATAATGTACCAATCATCTGGTGCACCATCCGTGATGATGAAGATCATGGACTATTACATGAAGTACTGGAGAATAGTTATTTGAATGTAGTTTTTTTTTATGTTGCCCCATTGGTGTAGTGGTTACAGGTCTGCGGGGTCCGAGGTTTGAATCACGGGTTAGGCAATGTTCTGTTGATAACTGTGCTGTTTTTTTGAGGTGAGCAGAAAAATAGGTACTTTCGCTCTGAGTAAAGTGACAGTGACCTCCAGAGTTAAATGGTTTACGTGGCTAATTTATGGAAACAGACTAGCCACCTCTTGGGATACACACATACTCGTAGCTGGCGACACATCGAAAAAGGTCATTTTAGCCTAAACCTTCAATGTCAACCTTTGGGTTAAAAAAAGACAACAATGTGGTAGGTGTGCTCAATAAATAAATACTAGATAATATTTAAAACGTAAAGAATGTATAATGATAAAATACGTATATAAGCCATGTTACGTTTCTGCACCACCCTAAGGTCGACTGGTAGAAAATGCCTAAGGCATTAAGTCCGCCTTTGTACATTGTTATGTGCATAAAGTTTTAATAAATAAATAAGCTAATATTATAAACTAAAAAATAAGATAAATATCAAATCAGTATAATAATAATTAAAGGAACTTAAAATATGACAATTTACAGTGACAAATGTAACACAATTGACAGTGTAACCTAAGGAAGGAAATAAGAATTCCTTTTTAGTTTTATAAGTATTAAAAGAAAAATAAAAAAAAAAACTCCACAAATCTCACTAAAGTTCTCAAGTTCAACCATAACCCAGCGAGCCTTAAAAACAACAATACGAACGATAGAGTTGCGCGTGAGTCGATCACAATTCACCAGGTCACTGACCCCTACTAATATGGCTAACGACTTATGAATGGGTTCCCTACCTACATACTCTGTATTTTAGACGCGTTTTTTTATTTGAACTCTGTTTATGGTCCGTCTTGTGTGACTAATATGAGTTTTATGACCATTGTTGACAAAATTTTGAGGAGTTCATTCGGTTTTGGGAGTTAATATGACAGTAGCTGTGTTTTTTATTCTAAATTAGCTTTTACCCGCGGTTTTACCCGCATCTTTCATCGGTTTCATTCGCGTTTTTATTTTATCTAAGTTATATTAGCTAGGATATATTCATATCATCTTTATAATAAATAAATGATTCTAAATGATAAAAAAAAAATTATTTTCTTAAATTCTTTATTGTACACAAAAACTTAACAAAGATACAATGATTTGACATTTTTTTTTAAATATTTTTAATTAATTTAAACAGAACCACTGAAACAAATTACGTAGATACATAAAATACATAACAATAAAATTCAGGTTAAAAAATAAAGCAATACAAAACAACAATAATAAATTAAAATAAGACATAAATAGTTGTTTTATTTCTGGATACTTATTTTATAACCATAATAAATTCATCTCAATCTTCCGCAAATATATATCAAAGCTGTTTTTGTCCAGGAAAGTATTAGGCGTGATAAATTGAACATACTATAGTAATGCAAAGCTTCATTTTTATCGTTTTAATGATGCTCATCTATGGTAACGATATAAAACATAATAAATCTTTTGGTTCTTCAGTAAGATTATTTCTAGTAGACCCCCATTAGGGACCAACTTCTTTTAACATTTTTGGAAAAAGAGATAACGCATGGCGTATGTATATTGTTAATTAAACTTAGACTAAATCAAGATAGATGACTGCTTAAATTATGACAATTGTCACAATTTCGCATCGGTCGCGAGGGGGTTGATGCGAAAGCTTTACACCGGGGCTCTGTGAATAAGGCAAGGGAGGAACGGGGTAGGTTGTTTAGTCAGTAACAATCTGACATTGTTTCCCGCTCCGCCCAAGAGCGAGATTCGTCATTGGATGATTAATTTTTTTTTCGCGAGGGACAGACAGTTTACAGATCAAAACGCTATTTTGCTCCCAGGACAGCGCCGGCTCTTATCTCTGTCCTTGTCTATCAGTGACTACAGTTGGTGTGGATGTGTGAGTTTCGAGTCCAAGTTTTCTGATTGCAACGTTCGTACGTAACCTATCTTCTCTTATATATATCATTGCCATAGAATACGCTGATAAAAAGAACTAAACAGATGGAGACGTTATTAGCACGGAAAAAAAAATTACTTGAAGTTACATTTTCTCCAAAATCACAGAGTAGGGACGATGCCCGCCAAGGAATTAGAGAATTTCTGAAAAGGAAACCCATGGTTCCAGAAGGCAAATGAAGGACACAGGTATTGTTTTAATCAGTCAAAGCCCTAAAAATAAGCCGTTTCCGCAAAAAAATTTCATGCATATTTTTGCTTTAGCAAATCGTCTAAGTTAAACAGTGGGGGGTTGTGTCTTCACTTCTAGGTAAGCACGCTCCATCGTCGTCTGCTTCGTAGCTTTCCATCAGGTGAGATAGCGGTCAAGCGAGAGCCTATAATAAAAAAAAAAAAACAATGACGTCATTCGGAATTTCAACTATCTTCACAACAGTCACCACGCACTTTTAAGCCTTATTTTTTGCTAACGTGACAAAAGATCGAAATCGTGTCCAAGTTTTTTTGATAAATTATAATCTGACGAGCCAAATGTTTTTATAGAAATCTATCCTATTATGTGCTTAGTATAAATCCCAGTGAGTTCCTATCGACTAGTAGAACTTTTTTGTGGTAGGTGGTAGGATAGACTGGCGTTTGACCGCTGTCTCACCTGATGGTATGCGACGATGTGGTCAACAATGGCGAACTTGGCTAGAAATAAATTATTTATTTATTTAAACATCATGTACAGTAGTGGTACATAGGCGAACTTAATGCTACAAGGCATTTTCTACCAGTCAACCTTTGGGTTAAAAAAGACAACACTGTGGTAGGTGTGCAGATTAAATAAATACGGATATTTAAAAAAAAAATATTTACTAGAGTGAATAATTTATTATAGACACCTAAATTATAATCGTACGGGAAGACAGTAGCAGGCAAATTATTCCAGTAGCCTAATTCTCGTAATCAAAATGTCAAAGTCGCTACGATATCGTAGCGACTTTGACATTTTCGTATTCACATCCATTAATCGAGTTTGAACGACACCGATTTTAAACTCGTTCGAGAGTCGTTGAAGCGTATTCAGCTATTTCAATCGTCTTTCAATCGTTGTCGGATAGGACGTCAACGGCTAAACGTCAAATATTGTGGTTCAAATATCGTGAATACCGATTTTGGATAGGACTACGATCGAACGGCAATGGAATTGGGATTATTTAATTTTACGTGAATTAGGGCACAGTACTTCGATGTACGCGGTATAAACCACAAGGCAAAGCGCCATACGGTTGTCTGATGGTAGAATTGAGATGGCGGAATCAAGTCATCACACTTCACTTGATTTTCTTTCATCCATATTTTTTTGGCTAGCATATTTTTCATTAGTCACCTCAATTCCACCTATATCATCGTATACACATTGCATCCATTGTATCTTTTTCATGCCCAACCTTCGCCACTTGTCTAAAAATACATCCAGCATATGATGTGTCCATTGATTCTGCATACATTTGTATGTTTTGTAAGATAATATTGTCATTGTTAACAGTGGGAAGTCGAATGCTCAGACCATGAATAATGCTATGAGTAATAGTCAAGATGTACCTAAGGTACTACAACCGTCAAATCAAGCTATTACTTCTAGTATAAGTAGACCTGTATTTATACGAAAAGCTTCTGCAGCACGGGGTCAGTTTATACTGGAAATTTTGGTATGGTAAGTCAAAATCAAGTTGTGGTGGCTCTCAGTGTACAGTGCCGAGTTTTTCAAATGGAAAATTATTTGTTACTCGTTTAAGCTAATGAGTGTATAATTGATTTTCTTTTGTTTATTGATTACTAGTTTTTGTTTGGCATTTGTTTTGTTATGATAGTTTTAATAATAACAATAATAATTAAAATTATTGACCCGGCAAACTTCATACTAAGTGTCTAAAGGTGTCTGCACACATCGGGCGCGGCGCGGCGGGACCGGGCGGCGACGCGACGCTGAGCAGTTGTTATGTACTAGATAGTTCGGACGACGCCACACAGAGCCGTCCCGCTCGGCGCGACGGTAACCTCGGATCTGTATGGCGTCGTCGCGTCGCCGGCCGGTCCCGCCGCGCCGCGCCCGCGCCGTGCAGAGACCTTTATAATCTATGAATGTTGTGAAACCTATTAGCTAATAGCTAAACTGCAATATAGATGCAGATATCAGGCATCCCTCTTCAGCCTTTTTAATGTTACTTTTTAGGAAAGGTTCAGCCATAATCTACCACGCGCGTGGATGTCACGTCTTCGAATTTTTGGTTCTAGGACATGCCGCTTTCTTCACAATGTTTATTTTTTTAATTAATTAATTATATTATATATATTATATTATTATTATTTAATATAGTAATTAAAAAGCTATTAGAGATATCAATAAATAAATGTAGATATGAGAAAATATGGGGAAAACAACTTTTCTATTGAAATATGCACATTAGCTCTTATACTCATTGATACTTAAGTAGATTGCGTTAACTTAGAAGTTCGATTTTCGTTGCTGCTCCAAAAGAGTAGCTCCACGCGTTATTGAAAAAAAGACTTGACCGACAAACAGATTAAAGATTGGCAACAAAGTGATCCTATAAGAAGGGTTCCTTAGAATGCTATTGCTGACAGAGATACAGTACCCTAAAAAGCAAGAAAAATAAGAAACTCAGTCATAATTACTTTTTGCAGTACCTACAGATTTTCTTGCACAGCGAGAGTCTCAAATTAAATGTAGCGTAAAATCTGAACCTACATTTTTAAACTTCTTCACTTGTTTTCTTATCTAAAAACTTGCATTTACCGACTTTTTTTCGTCGTAAACAAAGTAATTTCACGGTGCTTTATACGTCCGCGGCTCGACGAACAATTTTTTTTTCTTAAGGGGGAGATATACGACTGATGATATAAATCCAACATTACTTCTATACGACTAGTCGGTATGTTTTGAAAAAAAAAAATGTTAAACTAGACTATTTCCCTAACAATTTGATATATGAATATTTACATTTTTTTTCCTATTGTACTTGGTGTAATTTATTTTCAAAGTTATGTCTAACACAGACCAAAAGCGAAGGCCAGGCAAAAATCATTGAGTGTATTTTTATGGAACTTTCACAAACTAAAAGATAGCTTAACTACCAATCTTTTGTTAAACGGTTTTTATTCATATTGTGTTTAATAAATGAAGAACAAATTATTATTCGAATAATCATGATGCGCGAGAACTGACGCTAGCTTTTCTTTTGTTCGCTCAAGGTCACTGGCATAGATCTACCACTTAAATTTATTTTTTAACTGTAACTGAACAGCATTAAATTGATTACTCTCGCTTAAAATGTTAATGAGGCCAAACAATTAAGTGTTTTCGTGACATTGTTTAATTTTAATTACCTGGCATTTGTTTTAATGATTCGGTTGGGTAATTTGAACGGTGATTTTCTATTTTATTAGAATAATTAAATTATTGATATTTAGGTCGAATCAAATACGATTTGGGTTGGGTATACCTGCTTTTTGTGTGGTTATTAGGTCTAGTACCATTTGACTTTTTATAGCGATCCTACCTGATGGTAAGCAGTGATGCAATCGTTGTTAGTGAGGCGCACTAGTTTATTAAGAGCTTATTTACTCTAGTCTTGAATATAGCTAAATAGATAATAATCAGACGGATAAACAGCAGTAAGTAAATTGTTCCAGTATTTCTTATGGGGCCAAGGGTTGATGCGAAAGCAGATCACCCTGGAACTAAGGCTGGAAGGAACGGTGGGTCGTTTAGTCAGTAGAAGTCTGACACTGTCTCCCGCTCTGGCGCTCCGGCGGGATTCCTCATTCGATGATTTTTCCCACCATAAAAAAAATTGTTCCAGTATTTTCTTTGACTAGGTATTAGCAAAGACCGGTCGTCTCGCATTCATCGGATGCCTGCGACCCTAGGTCGCAGTCCACCTTGGTAATATATAGCAACACTTGGATAGGCCCCAAGTGTTAACATGGAACTCCTTATGTCTGGAATGATGATGATGATGATAAGTAAAGCCGTTTGTTTATAGAGCTTTTTCTTTAGAGCGAATATGATACTCTGTAGGTAAACATATTACCTAAATGAAAAATATATACACCGTGAAATTTTAATGGTTCTTTTCCCTCAGCGAAATGGTTGTGTCTTGGTAATACAAACGTTTGACAAAAAAATTAAATATTGAAAATAAAAAATGGACCTGTAGAGTACAAGCTAATTATGACGTATCACAATGTGCGAGAGATTATTTTGGTTTATATATTTAATTGATCGGTTTCCTTTGAAAGCGTGTTGCGCATGCGACTTTAGTAGTACCTACAAATTACGTCTAATGTTGTAACCTAAAAATTACGATTAATATTTTTAATAATATTTTTTTTAAATAAACTTTTTATTTTTTTATTTATACTATATGCTTCAAAAGTACTCCTTATGGCAAGTCATTCTGCCGCGGGAAAACAACCATTTAAATTTCACGGTGTATATAAATAGACAAAATCAGTATATCCCAGCACCCATAATTTTGAAGACACGTGGCACCCAACAACTGACCGACTGGTGGATTATGGCCCTTTACCTTTAAAAAGAGGAGGATTTAGTTCCAGCAATGGGTATATTATAAAATTTACCTATTTTTATGTCAAAAACATACGAGTTTATAACTTAAAGGTTTTCGATACTTGAATGATATTTGTTAATATTTATTTACAACGGGATTTTAGTCTATTCATAAAGTAACTGCCGCCACATTGCATACACATCTTTGAGCGACGCCGACGCCCATTACCTTATTCCGTTTAGGAAAAGAGCCATAAGTACCTTAATATATTTCTAAATGTTTACAATGCGCATTGTTTAGCCGCCTAAGCTAGTAAACGACCATAGAGTATATGACCTATTTCTCATTGAATTTTAAGGCGTAAATACCCTTGAAAATCTGACCAGAATTTAGGCCAGGTTCTACACATTTTGATATTTTTTGTATCTCTGGAAATCCTCAAATACCTTTAAGAGAGAAAGCATAAAAATTACTTTATATAAAAAGTAGCGCAACAATACAAGGTGTCATTGACATGTTAACGCAAACGAATACCATTGATCCAGTACATGATTCTGGACACCCTAGCGGTGGAATTTTTCGTCGGTTTTGTTTCAAAATTTTGAAAAAAAAGTTTTGATTTTTTATTTTTTACTTGTATAAAATCGTTATTCTAACCAACCCCAATGATATTTTTAGAAAAAAAAAGAAAAAAAATTTTTTTTTTCAAAAATAATTAATAAAAATGTCACCGAGGCAAATAAAGTCGTTATTCTTGTCAAACCCGACGACATTATTAATTTAGAATGTAATTCACTCATTTTTTTCGCTAAAAATGTTAAAATGACGTTTTTATACAGTTTAATTTAAAAAACGTAAAAAATTAAAAAAAAAATAAGAAAAGACCGACAAAAAATTCCACCACTGGGGGGTCTAGAATCATGTATTGGATTTATGGTTTTCGTTTGCGTTAACATGTCAATGACACCCTGTATAAATTTGTGGCGAATCTGATCCTAACTTAAGATCTCAAACGTGTATACAGAATACATCACAGCAATATTGGATACTAGCTTCTGCCCGCGACTTCGTCCGCGGAAAATTTGTGAGACAAAAGTTGTGATAGCTGGGTTAATATCCATGTTATATAAATAATTTATACCCTATGTCACTCTGGAGTAAAGCAGCTTTCTATTATAGCTTCAATTTTTCCAATCGAACCATTAGTTCCAGAGATTACCTCCTACAAACAAAAAAATAAAAAAAACAAACTTTACCTCTTTATTATATTAGTGTAGATGTAGATTATATTTGAAAAATAATCAGTCGTGCGAAAAAATCATACGTTGATAATTTTGTACATCTTATGATTTGGTATACTTATTTACTCAGCCCAAGGTTCTTTTTGCGAAGCAATAATGCTAGCAAAGGAGGAGGCCGATCGCATAAGGCACGGAGGCAAGGATTCCGATCCCGATTTCCGGCTACCGTAGGCGCGGGCTTGCGGACGGTGAGCAATGGGTAGCTCTCTGTCCGCTTGTCTGGTAATAGTCCGGACAAGCCAGCCGTCGATGGCGCGCTCTGTTCCCGCACCCCTCTAGGAGTTGTCGGCAAATGGAGAGGCCCAACTGCAGGGCTGAAGTCCACTGGAGCCCCGGTCGGGTTTCTGAAAGGAAAGTCCGACCCTGGTATGTAGGCTAAGAAGGAATGGGGTGGGTCGTTTAGTCAGTAAGTGTCTGACACTGTTTCCTGCTCCGCCCAAGGGTGGGATTCGTCATTAGATTATTTTTCCACCATAATAAAACCTTAGGCTTTTATTATGGTTTTTTTAGAAAGTCACTGTTTTATGACATGTCTCGGGAACTGGAGCCTTAAAGACAAAACGGGTGTTTTGAAGTTGTAATGTTATAGCGCCATTCTGCAACGGTTTAAGCCGGTGTCAATTTAAATAAAAAACTGTTGAACTTATTTTTACTTCAAAGAAAAAGTAAGGTATATCCGCTACTTTTAATTTCGCGGTTATTAAGTGATTGAGATATCCGTCATAACTTTAGATTGTAATGTCTTTATTATAAGTGATTTCCGGAAGAAACTTGTTAACAAACTTTATTTATTGATTTTAATATAACTGCTTGCTATTAAGATAGTATGACTTAGTAGTGTTACTGTCTAGACGAACTGTAGAATGATTCAATATAGTGGCGTAGCTACTCTTAAAGAAGTTTTCGTATCAAGAATCCCACGGGGGCCCCGTATAAAACAATGGTGTTTTTTTGTGTTTTTTACAAATACTTGGTTTACCCTATGAGACGGTCGTGGATACCATGTTGCAAACTTTTGCCTGCTTTGAGGTCCCTGTTACGTGGGGGCCCCGTATCATTGGCAGGTACGGCTATAGCGACCCAACCAGCAAAAACTATGCCTAAAACAATCTCAAGACTACTTTTTTTTGCTCTTACATCACTCCTATATAATTATATAAGCCTGGGTTTGGGCACCATTATAAGCATATTTAGTTTAATATCGTTCTAATATCCATCTAATTGAATGCTGTTTGCACTTACTAAAATCTAGCCAAAATTAATATAAGCCGACTTAGGCTAATATTGCTATTACGTCAGTATCTTGTAAGCCTGCCTAGGCGTATAATAGTCTAAGGTTAGAATATTTTGAGATTTTTACGTCAGATCCAATTTAAAAGTTCATGTGAGTTTTGGTTTGAAATTAAATAAAAACAAAATAAAGTTACGTGAAGTTAATGTTGTATGAGTAGTTATGTAAAATAGAAGTATGTGTTAAAGTAGTTTTACGGTAAGGAATCGTATTGGGATTTATTATTTACTGTTAATTATACCTCGTTTTACACTTCAAAATTCATGCGCCTTGTTTAATAAGGTATTTTCTGATCTCGTTTAATTATTTTATTTGTTAATTTTTATTGATAGTGTCGCCATTGGTATAGCTGCATTTTACAAGCGCACTATTAGACTGATTTAAGATTGTTTAGTCTAATTTTAGCATTCTCGGTATACTAAAGATAACTCCATATTGGAATAAATTAGGGTTTCTCGCAATTTTACATAAAACCTTAAATCGACAGGGACAAAAAAATCACGAAGTCGGCGCGCGCGGCGTGGATGGCTCTACTTCTTAACAACTTTCTTCCTGATGCCACTAGTTTTCTAATTTTTTCTAGTTTTTGTAATCTATTATTATTATTAAATTTAAAATATAATATGATTAGCAAAATTACTTTTAAAACGATTAAAATTAGTTATTCCCAAAATCGATTTAAGATCAAACGCTTTTATATGGGTCTTATTTTTTGTATTGTAAATATGATACACAATCACTCTCATATCATACTTATCCAGTACTATTGATCTTATATTAGTTTCAAATAAGATAAAAAGTGCACGTACTCACAGTACTCTTATGCAACGCTGATATTAGTCTGACATCTTACAATAGTATTTAGCAAGTCTAATATAAAATCAAACGAGCTTAGAAAATACCCATATAGGAGCAAGTTTTTTTCAAGTGCAACTAGTCTTAATACATGCTCTTATATACATATGTGAGATTTGGTTATGAGATTGAGTGATCTTGAGGTCATACCGGCTTGTCTAAAGGTAATATAGGATCGATGTATGTTCTAAAACAAATATAAGAGCGCTTTAAGCCTATCACTCTTGAAAAGTGCGAGTTCTGAGACTGTTTTGCTGGTTGGGGACGCTTCTGTTTCAAAAAGTTCTAGAACGCAAATAACAACTGAAGGTAAACATTTGACTAACCTGTCAGTCTAGTAGTTAGTAACCCTGACTGCTATGCGGGAGGTCGTGGGTTCGATTCCCACCCAGGACAAATGTTTGTGTGATGAGCACGATCATTTGTTCTGTGTCTGGGTGTAATTTATCTATAATATGTACGTATTTAGAAATATATAAGTATGTTTATCAGTTGTCTAGTACTCATAACACAAGCTCTGCTTAGCTTGGTACTAGATGGCGTTGTGTGATACTTGTGGACATATTATATTATATATATATTATATAAACAAATGGGTTTTTCTCAGTAAAAGTCTGCCACTCCCTCTTGCTCAGGTCCCCTATTTTTTTGCGAAACTTGAAACTTCCATCAGTGCTTTATTGGTGCGTTGTAACGTTTATGCGAAAAACCATACAGCAGTTGCTCAATATCATTCGATAGTAAGTATATTGGTTCAAAACGCCTACCATTCCGTGACATTTAATACTAATAAATTAATAACCTTATTACACAAATCCAAAATGGCGTATGTCATAGTCAAAATTCATTTTCTGTGCAAATTGGACCATATACAATGGACCACTTGAGTGCCTTAGGCCTAGAGAGACAAATACTTTAGAATTGAATTGTCTACAGACGGAACAAGACCATGGTATTGATAAACAAACTCAACCTACCCTCTTAAACTATTTCTAGAGCGGCTTCAGGATTATTTGTATTTGGAAAGCAAACCTATTAAGCAATGAAGTGCAAATTCAATATATACCAGTTGATTTAAAATAAATGTCCATCCTTAATTTGTTGAGACATCTACAGTCCGGACTAAGCGTTTTGCCTCGAGCCGGCTGCAGTTTTTCCGTCCGATTATAATTTAGGTGTCTTTAAGGCAAGTAAATAAAAAGAGTGAATAGGATCTTAATAATCTAGTGCGCTTCACCATCAACGATTGCATCACCGCTTACTATCAGGTGGGATCGCAGTCAAGGATTAGTTTATAACTAATAACAAAAAGTAATAAAAAAAACTGCCCAGCTCTGCAAAACTTCAGAATTCTAGCTTAACCCTCGTTTTAATTTCCTGGCGAGTCAAAGAGACTTAAATGGAACATAAACGACCTTATCTTTAGAATTAGTTTACTTGTTGAAAAATGTGATTTTTCAAGTGATGTAAGGCGCATCAGTTCATTAAAAGCCTATTCACTCTAACCTTAGACACCCAAATTATAATCGGATGGGAAGACCACAGCAGCTAATTTGTTCCAGTCCTTCGATGTGCGCAGAATGAAAGATGAAACGAAATGCTTCCGAACCATAGAGGTCTAAACAACGTAAGGATGGAGTTGCCCGAGAGCTGACTTTGGGCTGTTGCATGTACTCTAATTGTGTGATGCAGGATCAAAAGCAAAGTGCCATCGTTGCGCGAATCCGAATCGCACTTGACTGCTTTTTAGGGTTCCGTAGTCAACAAGGAACCCTTATTCGCCAAGTCTGTCTGTCTATCTGTATAAAAATACAAAAATGTCTGTATATCTCTATAAAAATACAAAAAGATTAAAATCGGTTCACGAAATCCAAATTACCACCGAGTACATGCCATCTCTCGGGAAATTTGGTTACTAATTTTTACATGGGCTATTGGGTTCTGTTAAATTGTGAGTTTGTGACGGACGGAAAACTACGGAACCCTACACTGAGCGTGACCCAATACGCTCTTGGCCGATTTTATTTATACTAAACATTGTTTATGGGAAGGCCTCACAACACGATGATGTGCAAGACTCGTCTTCATAACTGTGTAAGACGTTTTTCTGGTTACAAGTCCAGTCAATCCAGTTAGAGAACTTCTGGATCAAAATAAACATTGCTATTTCAAGGGCAATTTTTTATATTAATTGGTTTTACAACTAAGCTTTCGAATTAGAAATCTGCATTGGTTAACTTGTAAAGCAGGAAATGGTTACAAATTAACTTCATAATTCTGTTACTTTGTGAGTATAAGAAGCTAATTGATGTAATTTTCTGTAATTAAAACGGTAGGGATACAGTATATGTAAATTGGCTATAAAATTGTCAATGTGACTATATCTGTTTGCGGACAACAAGTAATAGCTAGCTCGCTATCCGGCTGTCGGGTAAAAACTGATCCAGGATCATCGATACCACATAGTGCTTGTTTATAGAGATGCTGCGCATTGGGCGGTCGTCGTACATTAACATCGCATGCGTAAACCCAAATATATGGCAATACAGTAATATATATCTTGAAAAACTTGATGAGCGCTCAGACCCCATAGTCCTTGTGTTTCAACCCCAAACGTCTCAAACATATAACTACCGATAAGCTTATTATATTTACGCCGTTTGAGGTTTTCTGCACCTGCATCAGCCACTCCGTCTGGACTTAACTTTTCAGCCAGTAATTTGGGATAGTATTTCAATCAATCAATTATTCCGGCTGATAGACGTCCACTGCTGAACAAAGGCCTCCCCCAATTGTCGCCATAATTAACGGTTCTGTGCGTCTCGCATCCATCGGATACCTACAACCCTTGCAAGAACATCGGTCCACCTTGTAGGAGGCCTTCCAACACTGCGTCTTCCGGTACACCGTCGCCACTCCAGAACCTTTCGACCCTCACGGCCATCCGTTGCGTGCGTCTGTGGATAGTAGGTACTTCATCATCATCAGCCTTTTTAATGTTTGCCACTGCTGGGACACAGGCCTCTTTCTAGGAGAGGGAATGGGCCATAATCCACCACGCGGGCCCAGTGCGGATTGGTGGATGTCACATGTCTTCGAATTTTTGGTTCTAGGACATGCCGGTTTCCTCACGATGTTCTCCTTCATCGTTTTGAGAGCAGTGGGGATGAAATAAATTACACAAAGTAATGCGCCGGTCTGAGCTTGAACCCGTGACTTACAGCTCGTAAGTCGGGGCCTCTCAGTAGGTACCTAAAATAAGTAAATTTAAAAAACGGGGTTTAAATTTATCTCCGTTTAAATTACACTACTATCCCTGTTAAAGACCTAAACATAGAACAAGGCATAAAAATAGCACACTTTTTTTATCACTAATGCCAATTTAGTACAACCCGTTTGGTACAAAAACACAACGGATTCGAGTCCGCAATTCCCATCAAACGAGTGGCTACCGGATAATAGCCGATACTAGTCTCTGATCTAAATAAAGAAAAAGTTAACGGGTCCTGTTCACTCGTACTGTATGACGGATAACTTATTTATAGGGCTTTTATGATGGGAAAAAAGATTTTGAAGTGGTGTTTATAAAAATTGTGACTTTAGATTTTATTTGACAGTTTAGTACCTAAAATGATGGATCACCTAATGACTCTAATTCAAATGACTCTATAATTTATGTTTTGTAGTATTAAGTTGTTGTGCACATGGATGGATTATCCTCATGTTTTAAATTAATTTATGTTTGTATAAGGTTTGCTGGAAGAAAACCCAACTATGGGTTAAGCTCGCCTGTGTACATCACCTGTTCTTTTATTTTTTAATTTTAATTATTAGTGTACAATAAAGAATATAAGACTCTGTAGAGGTATGTGGAAAGGGGTGTAAAGTCCCACTTAGCATAGGAGTTTTCAATGAAAATATATTTTTTTATATCAAGCTTTTATAGCGCGATATATCCTAACTAATATTATAAATGCGAAAGTAACTCTGTCTGTCTGTCTGTCTGCTACTCTTTCACGCCAAAACTACTGAACGGATTTGAATGAAATTTGGTATACAGATATTTTAGACCCCGAGATAAAACATAGGCTACTTTTTATCGCGAAAAAGGGGTTGTAAGGGGTTAAAAGGGGGGGGGGGAAGTTGTATGGGATTTCATAATTTTCAAAGATACTATTCCACGCGGACGAAGTCGCGGGTAACAGCTAGTACCTATATATTTAGAAGTCGTCAAGACGAATCACACGAGCCAAAACTCGATGGGGTTGTGTCGTTTAATTACAGAGTTCCTATGACCACATTTCGGTTCCATCATCAGATCAACTCAAATCGCATACTAAATTAATTTACAAGATTTGATCACAAACATCGGGACAGGTGAAACTGAATAAAAGTTTGTAATTCTTTTGTTTTTACAGATTAGTATCTAAATCTTCGAATGAGGGTTTTCTAAGATGTCATTCACCAGGTGGCAGCACTGAGGCGTCAGGTCCAGGCACCTGTCAAAACGCTTATGTTACTGACATTAGCTAGACATCAACGTCAACGTCAAACGTTAGACGTCAGCGTCATGTATAAGTTTTCAAAGGAAAAGACCTGACGGCGAAGTGGCGCTAACTGGTGGTGTGAAAATTCCTAAACACCCTCATTACTCTTTTGTGGTACGCGGAAAAGGGTGTAAAGTCCCATATAGCATAGCATCAGCTTAATAATATTCCCACTTCTGGGACTCTGGTCTTATCTCTAGGAGATGGGAATGGGATGGGGGTGTTGATTTGTAGGAATAAAATTATAAAATAAACTAGTTTTTTTAAGTTATTTTTTTTTTAATTTCTTTAAGTGAACGCCAGCTGTGCGAGTTCAATTACCAGTAGGTAGTTATTACGCAACTATCGGTCACTACCTACAAAGTAAAATTTAACGTAATATGATTAATAACTTCAAATTCATTATCTAACACTTTTTTAGCTTCCTGTACCTAACAAGACCACTGATACAATGTAGCTTATTGAATTAAGTTATAAATCAATCTATATGAGCACATGTGACCTTAATAGGTATTTATGTAATGTATTTAGAACATACGGCGAAGCCTAATGTTGCCTATATATAGTGATATGTGCGTGCCCAATAGGCCTACTTTCGTTTGGTAGTTATTCGAGAATGCTTTGATCAGAATTTAGGTTACGTGGAATTAAGTTTGATTGATTTTAATGTTATAGCATCTAAGTGTCTAAACACACTATGCCGAGGATACGCGACGGAAGTTCGGCATGATTACGTCTACAATGCTATTTGAATTACTGGCGACACATTATGCCGTAATTACTTTGCGTTATAGCGTACAGCCGAACTTCAGTCGGGCGTAAGTTCAGCGGAAATGCGGCGGCAACGTATTCTGTAGAACACACATTATACGCGACCGAAGTTCGGAGTTTTATTTTGCATTTGTCTGTCTGGCTGTTTAGATAACACGACACGACGCCACGACAGCGCTCGAAACACTGAATATACTTACACACAAAATTGCGCAACTGAATTTCTGTCGCGTAAGTTCGGCACTTTTGGTGTGTCATATCAGCCGAATACGTTGGAACGTAAAATCAGCCGCGGAACTTCGGTCGCGTACGTTCGGCATAGTGTGTTTAGACACTAAGTTAAGGCTTATTGAGCACAGTTAAGAATAATTTTTCTATATTTAAAGGGTTTCATACCGTACTATGAGCGTACCGGCTCACTCTCATTGTGGGGTTCCGTAGTTTCCCGTGCGTGCATTAAAAATTTTTCACATTGTAACAGAACATTTTGTACCCATAGATTTAAGTTTTTGTATAAGTTCTGTAACTTTTTGGTTTACAATAAAGTTTAATCTATCATCTATCTAACCCTTAAACTACAACTTAACAGCGCGAAGTGACCCATTTATAAATTAGTAACCGAATTTCCCGAGCGATATCGCTGTACTTGTGTGTTATTTTTGGTTGTAAATGATAATTTATCGATTTCAAGAACTGTCAAGTTAACGTTTTTGAGCAAGCGTTATTCGAGCTAACGTCAATCGATTGCAAATAGGAAATCGCACTTAGACACAAATTAGTGTTAGTCAGGTAGTTTAAAACATTTAAAATCTTTTGAAATCCATCCACTTTACGCTAGTAAAGTTAAAGCTAATAAAATCTATCAGAAACACAAGTAAAATCTTATTTCCTCCTGTCACAATAATCCACATACCTACCTACGTGCCCAGTAAAACAGCGTCGCTTCATTCACTACAACGTTAGTAATCGTAGCACGTCCAACTTGCCGTGGCGTTGAGTCGTCTATCTGTCAAGAATCAACCATTGTCCCCTGCTTAACTTGTCTGGCCTGGATTATTGTACGTTTATGAGGAATAAAATGTAAGACGAGGGTATAGATGTTGAGCTTGTTTGAGAAAGTCTTCTGGACTTTTAGTTTTGGGTACTGAATTATCAATAATTTTGGGTTCTTCAGCTCTCGGTGGAGCTGGAAGGAGTGACAGACTTTTGCTTTGTTCCTTCAGTTCTCTTAGGCATTCCAGAGCTGCGATGACGGGTTGTTTCAGCCTGTCACTACGATACGGCGGTGGGGTGGGGCAGATTTCCACCATATTTTCCATAAAATCCGTAAATGAATGAAAAAAAATGTTGACCCACACTAGGAATAATAACTCCTGTATCGTGGGTGCGATCACAAACATGTTAAGCCACATGCAAAAGATACCCAGACCCGGAACACCTACCTGTAGGCCAAACAAATACTTGTTCCGTGCGGGAATCAAACCCGCGACCCTCATCGCAGCAGTCAATCGCTCAACTACTGCGCCAGCCGAGCCGTCAATTTATTATTTCTTGTCGGTATGACTCAAATATTGTCCAATCAATATTTAGTCAGCTGTTTTTATTACCAAGTTCGATGAATTTCATCGAAGTTACTAAGACATTAAGACCAAAAAAGTTTTTTCGATTACTTTACAATATTATTTTCTTTTTGCAGGTAAGACGATCTGCAAGCGGTACCAGCAGGTATTATATTAAAGTCTTTATTTTATTTTAGTTTTTTTTCGATTTTGTAGAAATTTTTGCCTTGACTAACGTTTAGTGATTTTATTTAATACATTTTTATTGCGTTCCACTTCATTACTTTTGACGTCTAGTGGATTTAACTTATCTGTAAAGCTTTTGTGTACTTTCACTCATTTTTTCTGATCCTGAAAATTTCAGTTATATTTGTATTACAATGCAAGAAAAAAATGCCAACACTTATTTGACAACGATAAAAATTCTGAATTCTTTATTGTACACAAAAACAAACTTCCAGTAAAACAATTCCGAAAAAATCCTTCATTCATACTTTTGTTTATGCGTTGCGTTTCTGTTCATTCTTTTGACTGTACCTTTTCTGAGAGGAAAAGTGTAAATCTTCATATCTATTTTTTATATTATGATACTATAGGTATGGATTATATCAGAAATAGCACAATCTATATTTTGTCAAATTGAAAAATCCCATCTGACAAGGTTTTTCTAACCAGTGATTAAACTAATTTGCCTTAAAGACGTCAGGCGAAGACGTAATGTATCTACGGTCCAGACTAAGCGTTTACCCTTTTCGTTTATACCGCGAACATCGAGAGACTGGAGCAGTTTGCCAGCTGCGGTCTTTCCGTCCGATTATAATTTTCTTCAAGGCTAGAGTGAATAGGCTCTTAATAAACTAGTGTGCCTCACTCAGTCAACGATTGCATCACTGCTTACTATCAGGTGGGATCGCAGTCAAGCACTAGTTTATAGCAATAAAAAGCATAACCCGTTTTTTCTTAGAAGATATCTTTTAACTCCCCTCCTGTGCCTACATTCACATTAAAATTCGTACACTATAGTTATGAAGTCGTTAAATAAGGAATTTCAGAAAACCTGAAAATAAAATTAATGTTATGGAGCCGAGTGTTGTAGCGACCATTTTCTTCGTGTATCAATCGACGTACCTAAAATTTTTCAATACACTTACAAAGATTAAAATAAACAGTGGTTGTTTACAGTTTGAGACCATAAAAGTGATCATTTTTAAGAGCGGGCAAGCTCGTGCACTTTTCCGCAGTAGTGCGAAAAACGGAAAATTGCAGCCCTAAGCGGTAGGGATAGGAACAGGATTTCGAGTAAGTATGTTAAAAAATCATTCGTCTAAAACTGCTGATTGTCATAGCTGATGCCTATTCCTCAGCATAAACTCTACGTTGTAATACCTAAGTTGTCACTTTAGTGTTAGTCATTGAAGGTGACATCGATATTATCGTTTCCCAACACTTGTTGCCTAGCAACGTGCCGCTATGTACACGCAAGGACGTGATTGTAGGCGAGGCACAGTGGAGATAGTTCAGTAAGTCAAGAATACAAAATTACGAGTTTAAACTACAATTAATAAACTATAACGCCAATAAATACAATATCATCATCATCATCCTAGCAACAGTCCCAGTTGCTAACCTTGGCTTTCACCTCGGTGCCCGGGGTCCGCTTTCCTGCTTAGACGCCTCCACTTCGCTCGGTCTTTTGCGTCCTTTGCCTTAAGCCCATTAGCACGCATATCGTCCCTTCTTCGTTTTCCGGATCCCGGCGGAGGTGACATGGCAAGTGATCTGTTACCCAGGTAGTCTGCAGGTTTTCGTAAAACGTGGCCATACTAGCGTAAGCGACCCAATAAATACAATATATTTTACAGTAAAAGAGTGACATGCGTACCAAAAATTGAAGTGGTTAATTCCAAAATATGTTATAATTATGACGGGCTTTTAATAATCATTTTCATTCAGAAAATGTCTGTATTGTTTTAGATTCTTACAGTCTATCCTAAGAAGTTCTACAAGATTACGTTGTTAGGAATAAGATATCATTGGATCTGAATGTGAAAGATGAAGATGTCAAGAAGATAACATCACTGGGTTATAGTGAAGGTGGCGTCTAAAAGAATACGGTCGAAACGTAGTTGCAACAATTTGATTAGGGTTGCCGTTAAAACAGCGCTTATTCTGAAATAAAACATCATAATAAACACGTATCGTAGAAGAGGAATATGATTAACTAAATAAACTTGTGCGTCTCACCAGTAAATATTGCATTTAATATTGCATCACTGCTTATCATCAGGTGGGGTCACAGGTTGTTTATAATTGTATTTTTGTCAAGCACTATATAGTCTATATAGTGTTTGACTGTGATCTCACCTGATGGTAAGCAGTGATTTATATAAATTAAAACTAAAAGCTCAACAAATTTCAAGTGCAACATTGACTTATCCTACTCATTTTATTTCACTATTTCTTGGCTACCGTCGGCGTGTGAATTAGTTTTGGTGAAAAAAAAAAACTGTTTAAGTCGTCGCCAAACGGAATTGATGATTTTGTTCAATACGTTTTTGTACAGAGGCAATGGTTGTCAAAAGAAACAGCAATCGTTTTTAGAATCTTAATGACTTGTGTGAATAGTTAAGCGAAATATTTAGACGAATTCTTTGTACTTTGGTATTTCTATGGAGATTTTAAAAATTGGTTTGTTTGCAGTTTCTGCCGTTAGTGGAATGTGTGGAGGAAAAGAAGAAAATCATCATTTTAAACTAAAATATTATATTAATATTATACTTGTATTTAAACTGTGAATTGATTTTATGATTAAGTGTGATGAACTTTTGCATTTTTGTCATGATGCATAACTCTTACATGGTGCGAGCGAGTAAAGATTTTAATGTTCTCTGTAAAGAATTCTCATTTGACCCATTTATCACTAAAACACATACTGCGCGCACTCAGCTGAATGCGGACTTTTTTAAACGTGCTGATTGTAATAAGTGATATTTTATTGTATTCTTTTTTATCGTGCTTGTTAGTGATCCTAAATTTTCTGCTACTTTTTCTGTTTCTACCCGTGAGAACCTGTAATTGGCTCAATGGTTCTTATACAACTGTTATTGTTTAGTTATAGCTGTTGGTTCTCCTTCGAATAAATAAATAAATAAGTCATAAGGTTTGATAATTATTTTTTTTGTTTAGTTTTAAATAACCAAAAGTTAGTAGTACTAATATTTTAATGGTGAAGGTTTATGAATGTGTGTTTGTTTCTTCTTTACTCTTGAACGGCTGAATTCAGATGCAAACAGAGCGCAAGTGCATTCTCTGATTTTTTTTAACCACATTAAAAATATTTTAGGTAGGTAATGATAATTTAAATAATAACTATACGTATACTTTTGACAGTATATTTGGTTTGACACAAGTTTTTACGAGGCCACATACAAATTTGGCCAATCTTAATTAGTACACAGGTAAACCATTCATTTTTATACCGGGAGTTTATCCCCTTTGATATCTTTTAACTGTAACCAAAACTACTGCCAGAGGTAAGTAAACTTTTTTATAAAAATTTTATTATATATTTCATACTGTATTAAACCTTATACTGCAACCTTATACTGGATCATTCGGTTCCCTTCATAATGGTTGAGCTGAGTGGTGCTGATATACGCGTCATGTCCGTGAACGGGCGCTGTCAGTTGGGACTGGTCATCTCTTAGCTGCCAGTGGTTTATTTTAATTTGTTTAGAACATACTTTACGTACTTTTTTATTATTTTAGTTACATTGTTCTCGCATCATAGCAGCGACAAAAATATGTAACCTATATATTTGTAAAACACAACATGATTAAAAAGAGTGTCCATGGAGTTTCTTGCACATTCTTCTCCATTGAGACCTACTTTTTGGAATGTGCAATTAGGGTCATTTTTTTTCTGACAGACCGACTTTATGACTTTTCAAAAGTGCCTGTATAGGTTTATTTGAAATAAACGCTTTGAATTTTTTTTTTTTGACTACTTTTTAGTCCATTGAACTTATATATTACATGTTATATGAATGTTACGTGTAACATATGACCAGAAACAATTCGGATTACGCAAGCTAACTTTAAATGGAATTCTAATTCATAGTGAAAGTTGAAACGTTCCAAATATTTATTTCCAGTTAGGTAAATCGTAAAACGTTACATAAAATTCCTTTTAGTTACAATTTATTGAAGTAATTAATTTATTCAGTATTTAACTTTAACTAGCTATAATTCGTGGCTTTATGTGAATGATCGCAGTGTTTATTTTTATTTTGAACTAAAGACCTACCCCAGGTTTGCACGAGTGCAAAGGTGATATTAAATGTAGCATTCCTCTTGAATAATTCTATCTATTAAAAAAAGCATCAAAATTTTTGAATTTCTAAGCATATATAGGGACAGACAGACCAAAGCGACTTTGTTTTAGACTATGTAATAATAACACTTAACGAATGTGTGCCACTTTGGTAAGTGCAACTGAATATTCCTTAGCAGATCAAAGCCTCCTTTGCGACCACGGGGGAATATCTCAAAAGGAAACCCTAGGTCCTAAAATGCAAAATTAACCTGCTCTCAAATTGCTATTTAATTGTCATTAAATTATCCTCTCGCTCCTCCCTAAAGCGAAGTCAGTACATGATTTCCCACCGAACAAAAACAAGACTTCTAGCTTTTCATTGGGTGATACGATTTTTAAAGACAATCCAACAATTTTACTTATATATTATAACATAAATATTACTTATCTAAGTTATTTATTAAAATTATTCCAGTATTGTGTAAACTAACGTACCACCTATCTCAAACTCAAACTCAAAATCATTTATTTCAAATAGACCATTTACAGGCACTTTTGAAATGTCAAAATTGAAGCTAATTTGCACGTTATGTACCTGCAAAAGACACCAAAAAACTACCTGTAGGCCATACATTATATTTGTTTTGTGCAAGAATAGAACCCGCAACACACAGCGCAGCAGTCAATTACTTAACCAATGCGCAATGTTAGTTTAAAAGGTAGTCACTTATGTGTCTACCATTTAACTACTAAGCTCTGCAAAGCTAGCATTTCCAAACACCAATGGAAATACGATAAAATGAAAATAGTCACACGTTTTAAGGCAATCAATCGTAACTGGTATGGAAAGTAGCCTGAAGGCAATATTTGTAGAATAAAATAAAACCCTAAAACCCTATTTAGTACGGTAATACCAAATTTAGACCACAGTAAATCTTTGCCTTAAAGGAACATATATTTTGTATGAAAAATCGAGATATTTATTGGTTTGACCTGAGAATGGATTATACTTCAAAAATACGTAACTTAATTTATATTACATTTATATGTACCTATATTACAACGTCCGCCTATGTACTACTACTGCACATGAAGATTAAATAAATAAATAAATTACAGTTGAATAAGAAAAAAAAAATCGAAATCTAAAAAATTCTTCCACATTGCTGTCGATTGGTGATGTACGCAGGAATTTTATTACTTTATTTTTTTATTATTTTAAAGTGAAGAAGAAAACAGAAAGTTATGGGTAGTGATATTGAGCATAATATTATACACATAAACCTTCCTCTTCAATGACGCTCGTTTTATGATATGTAATAATTATATCTCTTCAGCAAGCAATCATACAACAATTCCTAGCCGCAATAAATCTCCTCTGGGTGTCAAGGGTTGATGTGAACGCGTAACACCAGAGCTCTGGGATTAAGGCAAGGTAGAAACGGGATAGTACCTATGTTAAGTCAGTAAGAGTCTGACACTGTTTCCCGCTCCGCCCAATTTCAGGATTCGTCATTGGATGATTTTTACCTACCATAAAAAAGTCACAATAATCTAAAAGCTACCTACAAACACCACTCATACAAAATCACTTAGACCTAATTAAACCCATACAAAAATGACCTTGCCAGTTCCATTCAAAAAGACAATTGGCCGGACAACTATGGGAATACGGCCCCGTCGAACACAATACTCCGTCGGCTGTATGGTGGTGCCTTCATGAATATTCAGACAGACATACCGACGTAACTTCACGCGCTTGTATGGTGGGTGGCGGGCAGAATTCCAAATGGTTTAGATTTGGATAAGGAGGGATCTATCCTTTCTTACTAGTTTATAGTTTTGTGGAGCTCTGGCAGGGAAGACAGTAGCAAAGACCAAGAGCCCAAGAGCCTAAATACTGCTAATTGCGAAAAACTTCAGAAACATAAATAGAATTTCACAAGTTACTCTAGAATTCTAGTTGAAGCATATACTCGTACTATTCAGGAAGTTATAAAACGATACCGATTGAGTTTAAAAGTTTATGCGAATTTAGATACATTTTAAGTTGTAGCCGACAGCGATGCAGAAGAGTTATTTAGATTAGGTATTTTTAGTTATGTTCATAAGGGTTTTTTTTTTAATTTATGACCTATATGTAGTTTTAAGGTTACTTTATTATTATTTTGTAGTCCAAAAATAATGTTTGTTCGTTGACTTCATTTTGACGAAACTGATTAAAGTATTTATGGAACGGCCGAGTGAGGCCAAACAATGATGGATTGTATGAGGAGCGATATGACGTCGAACAGGACAAACGTCGTAGGTTTAAACCCAGATTGATTTTTTAATTTATTTTACTAACACAGCTCTTAAAAGCGGCGGAGGAAAACATCGTGAAGAAACCAGCATGTTCTAATACTATTAAAACTAAGTGACATCCACCAAACAGCAATTATACCCTCCTATAGAGTGGAGACCATTATTCGATTAATTATTTATTACTGATTAACCCAGTTTGTAGAACCATTTACCCGACCATAGATCAGTATAATTAATTATACATGTCGTGTAATCTGACTTATACAGTATAGTATCAGTTTGATTAGAACAATCTCTGTTCCAACTATCATAAGTCAAGAATTTAAGTATTGTAGATTAAACTATTGCTAAAAACATAAACTATTATTTAGTGTTTTAAGGCGCCATCACGTTTATGTTTTTGAAAACAGATGGCCAGAGAGGTATAAAAATGTACACAGCACACTTAATAAAGCCAGTTTTGTTCAAAAGTATTACTGCGGTCCAGGAAAACACCCTCTCGCTCTAAGAGTTATTTTATGATTTCCCACCAAAAAAAAAATGTGTTTTTACATTATTGTGCTACCTCAATTTAAATTAAAAAAGAATCCAGTTAATTTCTGGCTTGACACGGATGCAAATGTGTTTTTTTTTTAAATATATTTGCAAAATAAATGTCATTTATTATTTTAGCTGGCACTAACTCGACAAATGATATAAAGGATGTTTATTTTGCAAATAGGTTTAAAAAGTGTTTCTTTAACTCAATATTTTTTTTCGGTTGGGAAATTTTACCCCTGAATAAGAGAAAAATGGGGCCAAAAAATTTTATGAATAAACCTACTTTTACGCAGACGAAACCATTGGCAGCTAGTTCAATATAAAACACTAACTTATATTTTCTTAGTAGAAATACAGATTCAACCATAGATTCAACGAATATTTGTAAGAAATTTTAATGTAACCCTGTGGGAAATGGACCTGGTGTCTTTAACACAGGTTACTATGTAACCTAGCTAAGATGCCAGTTGTGATTGTATATTGTGTCGATACCAAATTTTTTAATGTATCTAAGATACTTTTGTAAAGTTACTACTGGATCTCTCTGTGTCAATAAAGTATTATTATTATTATTTATTCGTTGAATCTATGCTTAGAATATTTATTCTATAAAACCATTGTATCCGGAATTAAATTTGCTTCTCCTAAAACCTCTGTAACCTATAGCTATTGTCTATTATAATGGGGACGATAACTCACACGCAGTTTCACTCTTGATTTCCAAGTTAGTACCATTAATTAGTAAGCGTTAAGTTGGTAGACACTTCAATGGTGGCCATAAGACAGGAGAAACTGGAAATGTAATGTTCTTTGACGTTTGTTTTGTTATAAAGTTGGTACTTAATTTGCGCTGTGTTGGTATTTGGTTAAAGAAAAGATGGATGACTTGTGTGAGGAATTCTGTGGGTAAGTTACGTAGACAACCAGGCAAGCAAATATAAAATTAAAGAATTAAATTGTGTAGAAGAAAAACCAGTTTATATTTAAGGGAGCAGCATCAGGAACAGATCTGGAGAAAATAACCAAAGATTAGTGTTAATATACATAGTACTTTAAAAGTATCTTGATAAAGTCTAAATTTATCAGCAATAATGACGGTTAAAAACAGGATTGAAAGTCAAAATAGTCATCATCATCGCCATTTCAGCTCAAAAGACGTCCACTGTGCACTGTTAGACATACTCATAGGCCTTTCTCATACCTATGTCACCATAACAATCGGTCCAGCGCAAGTTGCACACAACAAAATCCTGCGACTACCTTAGTTTCGCGGACGGTGAGCAATGGGTAGCTCACCGTCCGGTCGTCTGGTAGCAGTCCAGACCGAGCCCAAGTCGTCGACGGCGCGCTCCGTTCCCGCGCGCCTCAAGGAGTTGTCAGCACACCGTAGGGGCCCAACAGGGTCGAAGCCTCCCGGAGCTGAGGGTTGATGCGAAAGCGTTACACCGGGGCTCTGGGAATAAGGCAAGGAAGGCACGGGGTAAGTTCTTTAGTCAGTAAGAGTCTGACACTGTTTCCCGCTCCGCCCAAGAGTGGGATTCGTCATTCGATGATTTTTACCTACCATAAAAAAAACCTTAGTTTCAATGTCGTACGTGTTTTTAAACCATTAAAACTACTTACCGAGTATAAGTATAGTAATAATTTGTATTCTACAATTTATAGTTAAGAAAAAGTGAAATTTGAAATGAAGATTTCTAACCTCAAGTAACGATTTAATAAGAAAACAACTTAGCAACAAGTAATTACTTCTATATAAATATAGGTATTAATGCAGTAAGATATTATCAGCGTACTCGGACTATTGCAGTCCCCTGCTGGGATTTTGAATAAATAATTTTGTCCTAGTTATAAATAATTATAATGTAATCCTCAATTCATCTCGCCTGTGCCTTCCGTGTTATTCTCTCCTAGATAGCATTTGATTGCCTACTTTTATATGTATGTAGGTTTTATCTATTTCCTTGCCTGTTTGGTGTAAACTTAATTGGGCAATGGACTTAATTTTATTAACTACGAGTATTTGTATCAAGAAGTAATTTTTCCGATTTCACTCATCCTCATGCCAATATGCCAATTTTTAAAATAAACGTAACGCTTATTTTGCACCGTAGAGGTCTCAAGAACTTAAGGATGGGTGCTCGCCGTGCGTCGGATTCTCCAATAATAGAAAGGTACTGAACGTGTAAAAAAAATATTTTCATATTTATAAATATATTTTACAAATATATATTTATATATTTAGTTCACCAGAATTATTATTACATCACACATATACAAATTGACTGTTTCAAAAATAAATTTGTAACAATGGAATATTCTAGACCTATAATCATACTCACACTACATACAGCCATTTAGCCATTCATCTTCTAGCCCCAATTACATATTTCCCACTGTAAACATAATTAAATCAACTAGACACTACATGAACCATCTGCATTGTTAAAAATGTAGTTATTTCGAATAATTCTTCGTATAGTGTTACTAATTATTCGGATACCATCTACATGTGTGTTCGCACCTTTACGTGAAAGGTATGTGGGAACTATCTATTGTTTTACATAAGTAATATGTACATTAGGTATTAATATATTCGTGTACGAAAATGGGTTGTTTGAATTTGTGTGACTCAAGAGATGTGAGTCAGAAACGTCTGTGTTTGTGATTTGTTACCGTTTGATTTATTGTACTTTTACTACGTTGCATTTTATAAGGCTTTTTTTTTTGTTTTATTGTACTCAAGGAGATGTCATGTCATCAACTACTAAGTATACTGTTATCTACAAACGATATTCTTAACATTAATATAACTTTCGTGCTGGACTACTCAACAAACACAATAATTGTAAGATCAAAATATTGTAATTAATGTTGGACCCAAAATAGCTACCTGCGGCACACGTCTGACCAAATTCTAGAAATTTCAAAGCGACTGCACGCGAATTACAGTAAATCATACATTTCAATACTATATCTTTCCCTTTCATCGTCATGAAAACACAATTATAACGCTAACATTCACTAAATCACTCATAATTATAACAAGAGCACGATCAAACGCTACAGATAGGCCACGTCCAGGGTGAATAGTTGGTGACAAAGGCGGTAGCGAGCGCGGTAACGGATATAACTAGATTGTTTTAGGGAGATACGGCACCACGATTTGTTGTACTGAGTGAGCGATAGCGGACAGATGTATATAGAGTATAAAAATAGATGATTCCCTGCTATCTAGGTTTCTCATACCCGTTTTCACCGACATTTTGCGACAAGATATTTCATCAACCATAAAGTCAGAATAAATTATAAACAACTCAAGTTAAAAAAAAAAAACAGGTTGCTTGGTAAGTAAATTTTACGCACGCCAAATACATCTTAGGAAACCATTGACGAATGCCAAAAATAATGATAACGAAGCTTCCGAGTTTCTTCTTATTTCGACTAGTGATTTTTAAAAACAGGCGTTCGGTTGGAGCTATACTTAAGTCAAAGTCAAAGCATTTATTTGTATAAAATGTGGTACAGGAGATGGTAACATATAATTATGTTATTAGCGCAAAGATAATTATTTTGTCATTTGGCATTTTGCCATTATCTGGCATACAAATATTAAAATATGATATGAGATGCTTAGTAAGCAAAACTCATCAAACGGAAAATTAACACAAAATTTTCTTGTACGAAAAATATTTGAAAACTTTCTGAACTTAGAACCATATTGGTGATTAATGCTCTTTAACTATGGACGCAAACACCCACGCTAGCTCCTGACTGCATAACACCTAAGGTACGTTTCCCGATGAACGAACACATTTTACTCTATCACGAATCTGGTTACTTCATTTAGTATCATGGCGTGGCGTGCTGACATGGCCCGCAATTAACTGGATTTTGTTACACCGTAGCGTATCAAATTATATGTTTGTAGTTGAGAAGGAATCACTAAAATATGAGTATTATACTTTAAGTTCATATTTTATAAGATTGAAATGTGCTACAGATATGTAAAATTTTAGATTATGAAAATAGTCATTTCTGATAGAATGTGAACATAATCATGAGCCTCCAATTTAATATTGAACTTTCGCATTCGGTAAATATATTTTAAACATGTTAGATAAGAAACCACAAAGATGTGTCAAAACATTTTGACACGATGCTTCGGAGTTGCTTTAGAAAATACTTACTCTGGTCAGTGATTTGTGAAAATAGGGTTCGGTTGGAACTGGGGTTAATCATATGGCTAGGTGACTACTGTATTTTATTTAACAGCCATTTGGCTAAGTGAAAAATTATTTGGTAAAGCTCTTCAAATGAAAACCGCTCGAAAAATAATAAGGTCAAAGAACCAGGTCCCATAAGATCAGATATCTAAAAATAAATAGGTTTCTTCAAACACACGTGTACAACGTGCCACAATGTTTCGGATATGCTTTCAACGTACACCGAAAAATTTGTCGTTTTCTTGTAATTAACATTCAAAAGGTGCACTCTTTCGTTCATAGCTGCATACTTAATGAGTGATTTGTTTGTTATTTTATTCGTGATAAATATTTATTAGCAATTTAGTGTACGCTACACGCTTTTAGACACGTCGTAAAGCAATGTGGCCTGTCGTACAGTGTCTGTATTTTTTTTATGCTCTTTTTTATTATTGATAAACTCGTGTTCACAATTTCACCAATAATGTCATCGAAAATGGATCATGCTTGCTTAACCAATTGCCAATTTAATCTTAAAAATCTTTACACTAACTCGGGTAAAGCATGCTATACCTTAGCTATACTTCTAATGAAAGTGTTCACAGTCATGACATAAATGAAATACTCGTAATTAAATATGTTGAAGAAGACGTATGAAATGGCGATCTGAGTGTTTGAATAGATTTATGGCATTACGAAGTACATAAAGTTATAATTAGGTTTGAAATTGCGTAATACCCTGGTAGCTTTGTTTTGTGGGCTTATCTACACTAATATAATAAAGAGGTAAAGTTTGTTTTTTTTGTTTTTTTGTTTGTAGGGGGTAATCTCTGGAACTACTGGTCCGATTGGAAAAAAATAGCAACAATAGAAAGCTGCTTTACTCATGAGTGACATAGGCTATATTTTATGTACGCGGGCGAAGTCGCTGACAAAAGCTAGTTATGGATAAAGCTAAACGCATTTGGCTCCAAAAAATGATTTCGCATTAAAGAAGAAAACGACCACACTCAAATATTTCATAGAAAAAGAGAAAGAAGTCGATGATGTTACAAAACCCAAACGGAATCTAAATGCTGATAAAATATTTAGTATTTTCATCGTAACCTCACGGTGTGAGTAAAAGTCTCACATTTCATAGTTCACATTACAGAATGCTCGCACAATATTACAATATCCAATGTGATGTCCGCTGCGGCTGCGCAACACGAAGCTAATATTCAAATGATTTGTGGCTTAGAAAGTTAGCCATCATATTTACGCAATTTTCTACTGCTGGTTAAATACCATTGGTTTAAAGCAAACGATAAGTGATCGTTAATATTTTAATTGTCTATTTAAATGTTTCGTTTAATACTTCATTAGCTACTCTATGTTATATTCCATCTTCATATACTTTATTTATAATAGTACTATTAAGTAACTTGAGGTTCCTTATTTCATCGTTGATAGCTTTGCTTGATAGACAGATGAAGTTTTGATGGTCTAAGTCATTACAGTTCTCACACTTCATCAAAGTTTTTATTATACGAGTACTCAATCTGTGAAATCGCATGTTTGTAAAAACGTTAGGTGCTTACTCGTATTTATCATTTTCTTTTTTTAGTGTTTGGTAATTATTATCGACTTTTTAGCCAAAAGGTATCTACTATGAGTTTATATATTTATTTTAGGTTTACCAACAGTAGTTACAAATATAATACAGATAGGAACTTAAAAGTATTGGTGTCTTATATCTAACTATACCACCAATTACAGGTAAACACCACATGCAAAATGACTTTAGTATCAACATCTTACAACTATTCAATAATTTAATAACTTATTTCTACGTACTAAAAATCAAGATAATATATTTTTTTTCGTTTTTTTTTTAATTTCGCTATACATCAATTTTTCCATGTTTGACATTTCTAACAAATGCTGACATTGAATCTAAGCGGACGACAGCCAGGTAACTGGATTCGTTGTGATAAGTTTGCACATGGGAGTATAGGCGAATTAATATTAAACACTGTATGGCGAGGAGGTGGTACTATGGGTGTTATAGGTTTGCGAGTTGGTCTACGGAGTACTCTGAAACTGAATTTCTTTATCTGTTAAATAAAGGCCTCCCAAATTCTTATTATCTTTTTTGTATTTTTCTTCATATTTGCTAAATAATTTCAGGAGCCACATTTTTGTTCAATCACCGCACATATTCGTGAAAATATTTACAAATATCCACAACATTACGATCAAAGCAGGCACATTACACAATTGCCACATAGTTCTCAGTGATAGATGGGCGAAGCGCATGCTCATTGATGTGCGGTAGACCGTGAGTGATGACGTCAGCAATGACGCTGTGCCGGAGTCGCGCTTTGAGCATGAAAGCGATAATGATGGCGGAATTAGTGTTGAATGTTAACTTTGTATCATAAGAGTAATATAATGTAGTAGTTATAATGTTGTTTCAAAAACTTCATTTGTTAATTTTGGTCAGGTGATACGAGTGCATATTACCGCAGTCCCTGTGGCGATTCATGGTGAAGTCGTTGTCTAGCAGCGGATGTCTTTCGGCTGAAAAGATGATGTTGAGAAGTGGTGTGAAGGAGAAGACTTGGTTTGGATTGTATAGCTCTAGACAAAAGAGTTTTTTCTTCCACTTTCCCGGTCTTCGGCAATATCATGAACTAAAAGTGACACCTAGAAGTGACACCTAGAAATGGTATATGTATTGCCTTGCTTCTAAAAAATATTGTAATATATGTAATTCCTGATAGAATCTACCATTATATGATAGCCTCGAGAGTTTCTGTTAAACCCTTTTTTTAATGTCTATTTTGAAAATATAAGGCTTTGAAAGCAAGCTCCGGAGTATTTTTCAATTCCTAATTGAAAAAAAATCTCAAGTAAGTAATCATATCGTCCTGTATGACGATATGATTACTTACTTGAGATTTTTTTTCTCCGTCAATTGATAAATTTATGGATATAAAAATATAACCTAAATATTACTCATCGTCGTTTACTGTATCCATGTCGCAGTAAGATAGATAAAGCCGTAATATAGTTATATCCCTAGGGATATAATTATATACCGGAACATAGTGATACGAAAGCGACTCATTACTATCTCACTAGGCATATAGTTATAAAACGGAACAAGTTTAGTGATATACTTATATTACTAGATTAAGTTCAGTGTTATAAGTATATTAGGGTTTGTCTCAAAAAAGTCATATTGTTTCATATTATATTAAAGCTTATTTATTCTTAAACATTTTTGAAAAAATTAAAAGATTCCAAAAGTGTGAGACTTTTTTGAGACAGACCTATTACTTGATTAAGCTTAGTGAAATAGAAATTTACTATAGGTATATAATTAAATATTTTTTTTATTGGTTTTATCTTTATTAATAAATCAACTTTATATATCTTGACTAACTTTACAATACTTTGTGACATTAACACGTGTTAAAATAATTATATTTTTTGGAATTTAAACATTAACGATACAATTAAAACTAATCAAACATGAAAAATCTTTTAAAGCCAAACAATTTTGAGATATCTTTATTTCTTATCACCAAGTTGAGATCTTGGTATTTTTTTAATATTTTTAATTTTTGTTCAGACAAGAAGAGGAATCATGACATCTAGAATTACATAGCACTGATTGCTTCTTACAGGCAGATCTTTTAGTAGAACACTGTACACTGCGGGGGAGGCGGCGCGTCGCCTGCGCTGCACACTCCGAAAGCTATTTCACTAAACTTAATCTAGTAATATAAGTATATCACTAAACTTGGTCCGTTTTATAACTATATCCCTAGTGAGATAGTAATGAATCGCTTTCGTATCACTATGTTCCGGTATATAATTATATCCCTAGGGATATAACTATATTACGGCTATATCTATCTTACTGCGACATCCATATTGGCAAAACAAACAACAAAACACTTTACCATATCTGATTGTTTGTAACTTAGTCCAGTGTAGTAGTTAACTACCTCCAAATTAATCAGAGGGTTTGATAGTTTAATATTGTTTGTGATGTTTAATATTTGGTACACCATCTTTTATTTTGATGATTCTACAATAAATAGTGTATTGCTTACGAGCAGTACAATTTTAGGCATATGCTTAAGAATTTCTTTAAAAATTCAGAAGACTGTTATGGTATGTCACGTCGCCACAAAACCGTCAATATCAATTAAAACCACTAATTAATGTATTTAGAAATCTAGGAAAAACTTATTTGAAATGCAATAGAGAATGAAAAGTACCTGATTGCATAAAACTACCTCAGTAACAGGTTGTCAAGCAATGGACAGTAATTATTTCCGACTCTCGACTTTTATTGAGATAAACTGATCGTATAGATACTTGATAAAGATAGTTTAAATATAGTTTCTTAAGGTAATAAAAGTAGTTGGTGCAGAATTGCTTCATAGATTTCTAAGTCCGACTTTTATATTCGTAAAATCAATTAATCAATATAACGATAAAGTACTTTCAGCCTTTTGTAATCTGTTCACCAAGATATTGGTGCACAGACTAAACCAGTGCCTAAATCTACCCATACTTGCTAAAATTCACATTGAATAGAACTTGTGGTATGTCAAAATACGTAAATAAAATCATTACAGTCAATAGGCAAAACAAGGTTAATATAACCAAGATTTTTACTTATTACTAATGTTTGTAATTAAAAAAAATACTTAAAAAAAAACTAGATAAACCCTCTCTCGGCACAATATGCGCAGTTTATATATCATACATTAAACATTCATCATATCTAAAAATTTTGCAACCTACAGCAAAATATCAAGTGACATTTGAAAAAAATATTAGTTACAAATTACAATACCAAAATAAACATTATGTAACTCATTCCTCCCTAAAAACACTCAAATTACAAAGCAATAAATTAAATACAGTAAGTACCTCTTTATATTCAAAGACCGATCTGCAAAAATCTCAGGGTCACCTTTTCCGAGAAGGTATGAGAAAGAATACCATTGATCAGCCAGCGATGGGAACGTGGGATCTGATTTACATATTCATACTGTTACAAGAATTGATGTAGGCAGAACCGAAGGAGGACAGGATGTCGAAAATATTGAATTAAGATTAGTTATTGGGACTGAGAATTTAGTTAACGTTCATAGTAAAAGGATTGAGCCTTGTTTTGTAATGATCAATCGTGTATGATTGGAGGTGTATTCTATAATGGTCAAAGTCAATTCGTTAGAGCTGGGTGGTTGTCCGAAAGAGAAAAGAAAGAAAGAAAAGAGTTTATTTGCGCAAAAGTACGGCATACCATAAATAAGTATTAAAACAGAAACAACCAACAAACAGCAAAATATGCGACACATCTCCGAAAAACGGAAGTGCTCAGCAAAAATCTTTGGCTCATGTGTTAAACAGAGCCACAGCGCTGATTTTCAGCACCAGCCGTTCGAGAGAGCTTTGATAGCCCTGGGACGCAAAGAGCAACTAAAAGAAAAACAGTTGAATTATAGTCAGCTAAAATCCGAAACTCAGTCGCCACACTTAGAGCAAGACAAGTTAATTGATGTTTTGCCATCTAAAAAAATATACCCAAAGAAGAGTGACGTCAAATAAACAAACGAAGAACAAGAGCTATTCGACGAAAAACATAAAATTTCTCAAAAGCGAGCATTTCATAGGAAGGTAATGGTAGAAAAATAGTATCATTAGGTTAGGAAACAAAGTTGAGTTGAAATATATTACTTACCTTAACATAAAGAAACAGAAACAATAATAAGTAACACCACTACTTACAAACCACTTTTATTAGAAGATAGTTAAATTGGTTGGAAGGAAAATTTTCCACAAACAAATTAACAAAGTTGGTCAATACATTTCAAATACGCTCAACAAGCCTGTTCTACGTTAGGTCAATCATAAAATCAATAATGCTATTACACTACCCAATGACTTATAATAACATTATAATTTTATCAATTTACTAAATTGGATGAAACCATATATTTGTAATGTTTCAGTCAAATAAAACATAGGGATTCTTAACTAAGAAAGTTTTGTTTGCATGCGTATAAAATGTCACGTGATTAACTCTAACCATTTTGACCTTCAGTTAAAGGTTTTTTCAACTTTTTCAAGACTCCAATGTCGTGATATTCTATGTAATGATCTAAAAAGTTCTTTAAGTGTAGAATAAGTTTGAATCAAACTGCAGAAGAGTTTTAATAGAAACCTATCGAACAGGAGCATCTAAGAGCACCCTTTTGACCTTTACTGACTAAATTACCTTGTTCTTTGTTGTCCTTCTTCATTTGGTCTTTGTACTCTAGGGTCGAAGTAACTCGTTTGGACAGTCCTACAGCCCTGACGCCTCTACGCCACGTATTCCACACAGGCCTCAAAGAAATATCTGCAAAACCGTAGATCTATAGGGCCAAAGCTTGCTAGAGTCACGGGGTACTTCTGAACGGGATACCCAGGTTCTGAAATGCAAGAGGTACTTGAAGGACACTGGTGTATTTTAGTCGATAAAAGACTAATATGATAGAACAAAAAAAAAAGTCATATGACGACGTCACAAATCAAAGAAATAAGTCCTGGCGCTCATAAGTACACTCTTGAGTTATAGTCATCATCGGACACTCATAATGCCTCCTGATTTCAGATAACAATAATCACTAAATAATGTATGGAACCAATCGTATAGTAGTCAATCGTCCTTGTAATATTAATCAGTGTTTACACAAAGGCTCCTCCGATCAATATTGTTAATGGAACTGTAATGGACTATACGAAGTGCTGGTGGTAGGCTCTGAGTGATATGCAAATGATGATTATAAGGAATAGTGACTACCAGAAATCCTTTATGTATTTAAATTATGTTTGATAGACTTGGTTTGAGTGTTAAAATATTGTTACCAACATTAGGCTTTAAGACTGTCGGCAATTTAACAACCTAGCTTAACTTCTAAAATTGCACCTCATTTATGTGAATTCTCAGCATTTATTACGTTCATGATATTGATCTACAATACGTCTTTCTTTACAAATTTTATTGGTACTATGATGTATTAATCTACCCAAAGATTGGTCCCTGCCGGCTGAACAGCCAAACAGCTTCAGAAAAAAAATCTCTTCAGATTCTTTTTTATTGATATGTGAAATTATCAAATGATCTTTCTCGACAGTCTAAATGTCTTAAGCTCAAATTGCATTGGCATCATCATCATCTGTCTGGAACTCTGTTTTATGATCGAAATCCTTTTTTTTTTACTTGCAATAAAGTAGTGCTTGACTGCGATCCCACCTGATGGTAAGCAGTGATGCAACCTTTGGATCTTCATTTGTGTAATAAACCTCATATCATTTATGAGCAGTTGCCTATCCGACAATCCGAACATTGAAAATCCAATATACTCTTATTTTGTGCGGATTATAAGTCTTTAAGTAACTGATGGGAACAGCGTCTCGCTTATATCAAGTTACTGGCTAATACCTGTACACAATGAAAGTCTAATGAGTTCATTGCAAACATACATTATTATAAGGTTCAATAGAAACTCTTGAGTCTATCAAATAATGGTAAATTCTATCAGGAATTACATGTACGACAATACTTTTTAGAAGCAAGGTAATGTATAGGTACTATTTCTCTTGTAGTTATCGCTTTTATTTCTAAAATCATAGTTATAATCTTCTTTACAAGTTGAACCATTATGACGGTCGAGTTTGAATACGCAGTAAGAGATTTTTGGGTCTCAACCGAAAAGGGGGGCTACGTGTGTAACTATAGGAAATGGTTGATATAAGTACTAAACACCTCCTATTAGGGCCCAGGGTCTCTTTCTGAAAGGAAGGCTTGGCCCCAGCGCGAAAGGTGAAAAAGGGTTTTTAGTCAGTAAGAGTCTGAAACTGTTTTCTGCTCCACCCAAGAGCAGGATTCGTCATCGGATGATTTTTGCCCACCATAAAAAAGTACTAAACACCTAAAAACTCATTAATACCACAATGTAACATATTTATCGCTGATCGAAAATATACGACATTTTATGATATTAAACGTTTTCAAATATTTCCTTATATTAAAGTTTACGATGCGTTACGTTCGCTGTCAGCGGCGTAAGTACGATTTTCACAAGATACTAAAATTGAACACGCATTTTGTTGTTACATGTTGTATTTTATTGTTAGTGGTTCCGAATGACAGGTTTTTACGTGCGAGGAAATTAGTTTTTTCGATTATGAAGTATGAGGAAAACATGTTAGTGGCATAATTTGTATTTTTATTAAAGAAAATTTTTGTGGAATAAACGCGTAATAATAATGAATCTAAAGCTAGAACTACTATATTTTAAACCGACTCACACGTGGACCTCACCTGATTTGTACGAAAACCGACGTGAAGTGACGAGATTACGACGAGACCCGAAAATAATAAATAATTAGGATATTTATTTTTGAAAATACGTTTTAAAAAACTTTAAAAGGAAGGTTTAACAAAAACAAAATTTGATGCATGGCGATCTTGAATAAGTTTGATCACCGTGATGTTTCAACTTGTGTAAAGAGGTCGTTATACTCGTTATAGGGTCTTAATCGAGATGTAGAGGGACTAAAAACCCCCTCCCGTCCATTTGTTGCCTTTCATACCAGGGTCGAACCTTCATTAAAGAAAACGATGCTTGCACCCAGTAGGCTTCGACCCTGCTTACTTCCGTTGTCCAAACATAGATAGATAGATTAAACTTTATTACACACCAAAAAGTAACAGAACTCATACAAAACTTAAATCTATGGGTACAATGGGGGTCTTATCGCTGACAGCGATATCTACCAGACAACCTTAGGATTTTTTTTTATGGTAGGTAAAAATCATCAATGACGAATCCCAATCTTGGGCGGAGCGGGGGACAGTGTCAGACTCTTACTGACTAAAAAACCTACCCCATTCCTTCCTTGTCTTATTCCCAGGCCCTGGTGTTACGCTTTCGCACCTACCCTTGGCCCGGGAGGCTTCGACCCTGCAGGACCCCTACAGTAGGACAACCTTAGGATGGATCGTAAGAACTAAAAATAATACAGGGATTAGTCTGTGTACTACTAAACATAGTTAAGAAAATGCTAGACAGTTTAAATGATTTCCATTTAAACCACATTAAGCCCCAAGTATATACTTATAAGTCCTTCACTAGGTAAAGTTAAGCAACTCCCTAACTAGGTCAGTCATTAGATGGGTGACCAATGCACCGGATGACAGCTATATTTTAAAGACTCGTGCACTTATCTTGACCAATATCGTTAGTTTTATCTGGCAGATAATGTTGGAAGCTGTAAACGACGGTAATATAATAGGACCACAGTAGCTCTTGGCGTTTTCTTAGTTCTATACCTATTTTATTGACGTTAATACTAGACATTTAAAGAAAACTTTTATACATCTATTTATTTATATTCCATAGGAATAAGGTTTTTTTATGGTAGGTGAAAATCATCGAATGACGAAACCCGCTCTTGGGCGGAGCGGGAGACAGTGTCAGACTCTTACTGACTAAAAAACCTACCCCATTCCTTCCTTGCCTTATTCCCAGAGCCGCGATAACACTTTCGCCAACCTTCGGCTCCAGAAGGCATAGGAATAAGGATGGTATACAAAACGTTTTGGGAACACATTCATTGTGCGTACATCTCGATTGTGCCAAAGAGTGGAATTCCTTGCCGGAGTCAGTGTTTCCTGATGGCTACAATCCGGTAATCTTTAAGTCAAGAGTGAATAGGTCACTTCTAGGTAAGCGCGCTCCATCGTCAACCGCATCGTCGCTTTCCATCAGGTGAGATAGCGGTCAAGCGCGAACCTACAATCAATAAAAAAAAAATGTCATTTAAGAAAACCTATGAAGAAAATGAACTGGACAAACACAGGTGAGTTTTTGAGTGGGAGGGTAGGGAAGAAACCATTTAATGATATCCCACAAATGAAAAAGATTGCGGTGGGACATTTTTTTTTTTATGGTAGGTGAAAATCATCGAATGACGAAACCCGCTCTTGGGCGGAGCGGGAGACCAGTGTCAGACTCTTACTGACTAAACAACCTACCCCGTACCTTCCTTGCCTTATTCCTAGAGTCGAGGTAACAGTTTGCACCACCCTAGGCTCCAGGAGGCTTCGACCCTGAAGGGCCCCTACAGTTTGCTGACAACTCCTTGAGGCGCGCGGGAACGGTGCGCGCCGTCGACGACTTGGACTCGGTCTGGACAGTTACCAGACGGTCTTCTTATCCGTTAGTGTTATAATGTTTAGCATTAATTGCAATAGTTGCAACAGACTTCTTAAACGCGTTTATTAACATGAGTATTTCACCATCATCATCGGCTGATGAAAAAAGGTTTTTTTTAATTTTCCCACTGCTGGGACACAGGCCTCTTCTGTAGAAAAGGGCCATAATCCACCACGCGGGCCCAGTGTTGATTGGTGGATGTCACATGTCTTCAAATTTTTGGTTCTAGGACATGCCGGTTTCCTCACGATGTTTTCCTTCACCGTTTTGAGAGCAATGGTAATTAAATAAATTACACAAAGTAATGCGCCTGAATGGGCTTGAAACCGCGACCTACAACTCGTAAGTGGGGGCCGATAAATCTCAGCCACCACTGCTCTCGAGCATTTCACCAAGTACATGTTATTTCCATTACGGAATAATAGTTCAATTTTTCAAAAAATCCCAGCGAAGAAATAACTTTCAAAGATCGAACAAATCATCATCATTACAAAAGTCCATTGCATAACCAACTCTATCTTTAAGTAATAAGGATTGATATTGCAAATCTCGACATCGCACGCGCCAATGCGTAAGCGCATCTCGGCAACACATCTACGTTTTTCGCAACGACATACAGTCGTTACGGTCGGGTGCTATAGAATACGTTGCATAGAAATTGGATTTCAATTCTAATGTTTTACGAAACCCTATTCATTATTAGTACATGGTTAAAATAGTATGTACCAGTATGTATATAATAATTTGTATTTGCGTATATGAGAAGTGATTGCATGGAAATGGATGGCGGTTTTTGAATACTATCATTATACTTGTGGCGTCACGTATGTACTTTAGATTTTGCTATCATCTCATCTTCTGAATCTTTACGCCCCGCTTATAAAGAGCTGCGAGGTGCCCTCGTGGAGGCAATCGTCAATCAAGACCCACCGAGCCTTGATTCAGGCCATGGTCCAAAGCTAGGAGGATTGGCAGATGGTTGCCTCTGTCTGCGAAGCAGTAATGCTAGCAAAGGAGGAGGCCGCACGCTTGTGGGAACGGCCCTCACGTCCCAGCCGCCGCAGGGATCCCGATCACGATCTCTGGCCACCATAGGTGCAAGCTTGCGGACTGCTAACCGTTCGGACCGGACCCAAGACGCCGACATCGCGTTCTTTACCAATACTGTTAACAGCATGTTGGATTTTTACTTTCGATTCCAATAATTACGTCGCGTGACACTTAAATTAAGACATGCAAAATGGTGAGACTGTGTTATACGTATCTACCATATATATGAGCAGAATATCTGGCACTTACGACCCTTTACGACCGATTGATCAAAATGTAACAAACAGGCGTGATGATATATGTGATTTACAAAAGAACTCCTTTCCGTCCTTTGCTAAGGGCCGAACGCATAAGGCTTCCAGCGCTATTAATTTGTTTAGTCAGTGTGTCACTGCGCATATCCCTAGTTAAACAATAACTAAAAAATGCAGGTGTACACCTCAAACATTCATGCTAGCTTACTAACTGCAGAGAACACAAGCATTTGATAGGCATGTGCAATTATATCGCACACAATGCCGTCGCCTACGCAACATCCTCCCAGCGCTATCCATTCGTTCCGCCAGTGTGTCACCACGTATTTCACAAGTTTGTCACGCGGTTCTGCCATGTGGAGCGAACTCAACGTTTCCGCCCATTGTTACCAACGACCGAGGATTTAATGAATTACTGCGTGTAAATTACTTTTACTATCAAACGTAGTGCTGAGTGATGGGGAGTTTTACAGTGTTCTGTTGACGATGGTTCTTTGTCTTCACAATTTTATTGTAGACTGTAGATTTAAAAAAATACGTTGGGGAAACGTATTTTTTTACTATTACTACTACGACTAGGAAATACTCCTGTGTGGTGAGTGCATTCACAAACAGGCAGACAAGCAGGCAGATTCCTTATGGTGCATCCACACATGCCGCCGGCTTATGTCACCGGGTTTGCCGCCGGCTTTCAGAGAGCCTTTAAAATCCAGCGAAGAAGAGATGCATGTGCTGGCGAAATGGCCGGCGGTCTGGCCGTCAGGTTGGCCGCCGGCCGTGCCGCCGGGCCTGTGTGGATGTACCATTATAAAGTCTCGACATCCACTAAGAATGGATTTCCATGAAACTGTAGAGTTTCATCTCTTAGGGGTAGCCCCAAGAGGGTAAACCGTGGGTTGTAAGTGTGTATGGGGAAATTGACTTTCTATCAATCAATATAATTATATAAAAATCAACGCCACTTTTAGCTGTAATTTTGAAACTGAAGAACGGGCTCATCTATCCAAACCAAATGTTTAGGCTTCGTTCGGACTATTTAGTTTTTGTGAAGTTTGCACAAAATCGGTCGAGTGGTTCTTCATTTATCACATTTTTCTGTTGCTGGGAGCGAAACCTCGGGCAAAAGCTAGTATAATATAAAATGTTTTTTTTTTATCACTTCTTCTAGTAAGATTACAAGTAGTTATATTACTTTTACCTAACCAGCAAACCGTTTACCATTGTGACCATCAGTGGAGAAAGTTAGGTCACTGTACATGGGAATTTCCTTCGCTTACGTACAACGTGTGTGGTTGGAAAAGTCTACGAGTATGTATGAAGAAAGCTCATTAGTACTTAAGTACTGTAGGTATTCTTTTGTTAAGAACTGAACTTTTTATTGTAGTAATTAGGCCCTAGACATAAGAACCGCGATTCAGTTCAATTGCAGTCGGCGGTTTAGTGAAATCGTGTAAACTGCACACCAACTGAAATCGAACTGAACCGTGGTTTCCAGTTCTATTGCAGTCGTGTCAACTGCATTCAAACTGCATCCGAACTGCAATTTGCAGTTGGATTGCAGTTGAAATGCAGTACGTCTGTCTAGAGCCTTAGTGTTATCCACAAAATAATCTTGCCGTGTACAAGAAAGGCTTGCGTCCATGATACAGTTGTAATAACGATCATATTTTTTCGGAGGTTATTTTTGCCGATGGGGAACAATCGTGATCATATTCTCCCGATCTAGAGTAGAGCAAGAAGGCGTGTCAGAATTTTACTGACTAAAACCACAAATTCCTCTCGATAGAGAGCGAGAGAGCGTGGCAGAATTTTTCTGACTAAAACCACAAATTTCTCTCGATAGAGAGCGAGAGAGCGTGGCAGAATTTTTCTGACTAAAACCACAAATATGAAAATTTCTTCCGTTGCTCCTTGCGTTTTAGGAATACAGGTTTTATTTTTGAATCAGAATCAGAATCAGAATGTCTTTATTGTGGGCATAGGTTACATACAGATGAGAAATTCTGCCTCCTAAAATTTGCAAAATCCTTTTTTATTCTTAACTAGCCTTCTTCCAGCGGCTTCGTCCGTGTGAAAGTAGGGTTCTCCATGCAAACTTTAGACCCTATTACCCTTTAGGAGCTGAATTTTAAAAAACCCTTTCTTAGTGTTCGCCTACGTCATAAAATGAAGCTTTGTGCAAAATTTCACGCTCCTAGTCCCAGTAGTTTTGGCTGTGCGTTGATATGTCAGTCAGTCAGTTTCTCCTTTTATATTATAGATTATCATTCCTCACACAATCTTTTCTTTTTCCTCCCTCTCCCTCACCATCTTTCCACATGTGAACCCGCCCTCACAGACAAACAGTTGACCCAAAAACCATGGTAATAGTAAGTACTTAACAGTTTCGTAAGCGGAAACGCGTCAAGTTCCGCGAATTAGTTACCAACCAGCGAGCCTACTTTAAATTCATCTGGCTGTAAACAATGCTAGTTGTGTTTCCTGTCTTTTCTTAGATGGCCGTATTGTGTTAGGAGAGTACTTATACCTTTTTAAATCGTAAGAAAGTTTTGGGGTCAATGTCTCGCCTTTTTCTTTGCTTGAACTGTCAGACGGCCATCTTTGAAAAAGTGACATATGTATTTTTTTTATCTGTGACCATAGACAATGAAGTTTTGGATTTCATTGTCGAAAAAAATAGTAATATACTAGAAGTTTGTGTGTATATCTTACTAATATTATAAATGCGAAAGTTACGATGTTTGGATGTTTGTTACTCACGCCAAAACGGCTGGACGGATCTGGATGAATTTGGCACAGGCATAGGATACACTTCGGAATAGGACATAGGCTACTTTTTACCCCGGAAACCCCAACCCCAACCCCAATACCAAGCGGGGGAAGCCGCGGGCAAAAGCTAGTAATGAATAATTTAAGGTCCACACTATGAAAATTCTATTGGCCTTCATCTGTCTTTTATTTGAGATACTACGGCTACTACGCGCCTTCAAATTTGGCCTGATTACCAGACGAGTGGACGACGAACTACCCATTGCTCATTGTCAGCAAGCTAGTGCAGATGGCCGGAAATTGCACACTGACCAGTGTTGATATTTCATTAAGTAGGTATATGGAAAACTATTGTAGTTATTTCTTGGTACATGTTTGATTGATAGGCCTCCATTGTTAAGTGATCTCATAGATTTCACTGCAGATTCTATTAGTAAATAAAATAGAGAAGGGTTCATAATAGCCTTGTATGTGGCTACATGTTGTGGTGGTTCGATGGTTCAGTACAAAATATCCTATCTACACTAATATAATAAAGAGGTAAAGTTTGTTTTTTTATTTTTTTGTTTGTAGGAGGTAATCTCTGGAACTACTGGTCCGATTGGAAAAATTTTAGCAACGATAGAAAGCTGCTTTACTCCTGAGTGACATAGGCTATATTTTATGTACGCGGGCGAAGCCGCTGACAAAATCTAGTTTGTTAATAAGCGTGTTTAAAGGGCTTCCCTTCAATCTTTAACCCCCTTAATAGACAAGAAGTTGGCAGCAAACCGTAGGTATCCTGCAGAAGGGTCGAAATATGTATATTGGGGCCAAGGTTCGCGTTCGAAAGCAAGGCTCGGTGCTGGTATAAATGCAACGTAGGAACACCGAAGACCGACCGACTGACTTGGTCCAGGCTATTACCATACAACCGGACGGCGAGCTACCCAGTGCTCACCGTCCGCAAGCCCGCGCCTACGGTGGCCGGATTAGAATGGCTCTGAAGCAGCTGAAAACATCAAGGAGTCGGGTGAGGATGGAATTAAATAAACGTTTTTTTTGCGACCTTATCTTTTTTCCGTTAAGTTAAAAGTTCGATTTTGCAAAGGTTCAAGGGACCGCAGACCTGAGATCCTCAGTTCAATTTTCAACTCGATACCTCAATGATAAAGGGTCCCAAGATAAATGGTCCTGTTAGAGAGACCGACAGACGGACAAAAATGATGAAATGATCCTATACTGAACCTTAAAAAATCACGCGATCAATGTCGAGGTTGTATAATACTGTATAGCACACATAAGGTACTGTATAGTACCTTATATGTATACCTATATAATCTCATCTATGTGTGCAGGTCACATACCTATGAAGAAACATGTGTGTGTCGTAATCCAGATTAACTAACGCCACATTACTTGACTATTCACACCCATATCGAGAACGAGCTTAAACGAACAAATTACCCAAGTTTATGAAGTGCAAGACACAAATAACACATGTATTAATTAAAATACATTATTGATACACGATATTGATATCAAAACAGGTCGCCACAACCAGTAGCCGATTGCAATAAACTCTGTCGATATTAAAACCCAGCTAATGACATAATGTTAATCAAAATGATTCCATTTAAATGAATTTCCTATCAAATATTGCTTGCTCTGTCATTCTGTCGATAGCTCCCTAGTGCGGAGACAGATTCTGCATTAATAAATTCTAGTTCCAAGAATAAATTTTAATTATTTATCAGTGGTATAGAAAATGTTTTGTGTATGAATTATTTAGTTTTATTGAGAGGCTAAGTGATATCTTGAGTTGTTGGTAATATATTTTATTATTTGATTTGTTGTATCTATTGGTTTAATCTTAAATTATGGTAGGATAACAACACTCAAGGTGACTTGACTATTGTACTTATTGAAATGTAAATTATTTAAATTCATTATCTACTTCTACTTACCTCAAAAATAGTAATACTTTATTAAAATTAATTTAGTTTTTTCGTATTTTGGAAAACACCATCAGGCTTATAGATGTGAGGCGTGCCCATACCCAAACATTTTCGACTTTTACACAAAATGGTAAAGGAACATTACCATTTTTTTTATGGTCAACAAAAATCATCCAATGACGAATCCCGCTTTTGGGCGGAGCAGAAAGTGTCAGATTCTTACTGACTACCCACCCTGTACCTTCCTTGCCTTTCGCACTGGGGCCAAGCCTTCTTTTCGGAAAGAGATCCTGGGCCCCAGTAGGCTTCAACCCTTTTGCAGAGTCCCTACGGTTATGGTAAAGGAACATTACTTATTCATATTTATTAGTTTATTATTTGGTAATGTATTGCATATGTAGAGGTACCTATATGTTTTAATTTTATTATTTACGTGGTTGCACACTGAGAACCCTAAATAATTTCCTTTCGTTTACTCCATCCAAAGGTTGTTTGGTAGAAATTGCCAACTGCAATAAGTCCGCCTATTGTACACTTACTTTTAATGATGATCAGCTAAGGTGTGCAATAACAAATAAGGTAGCATGTTTGATTCCTTCCATTCAATCCCTGTTTCGCTTTGCTAATACCACACATAAAACAGCGAATTCAATTTATATGTAAATATAAAATATTACGTAAAAGTTCTTTCCACACTTCGTAGCAGTGTACATTAAAAGCGCATAATACGAGATTGCTACCAAACACTCACATGAATGGACGCCTGTCCGAAATAATTAAGATCCCACTGAGAAACTGTGCAGCCACCGTCCGGTGCAGAGACCGGACACGCTTGGCCTCGGCACAGTTTTTAGTATCGGCTTAATATATGATACCAACTCGACTAACTTTTAATTAGAAACCAAACTAGTTTATTCGATTGTTTGAATAAACAAAATAACTTTACAATAAATCAATTGAAAATCAATGTGATTTATCGAACGAGAATCCATGTTATGGTTGTTTTAACTTATTCAAACATTCTTTTGTATTTCTAACTGTATTTATATTGATTTACAAAAGCAATGTTCCATAACTTTTAGTGTTTTAAAAGCAGATAACTGTATATTTACGCACGTACTGTAGTTTTAATCTTTCGCATAAAAGAGTTCAAAAGGAAATGGTTTAGTATGTTCGTAAATATAATCAGTGGTAAAACCATGATTATTATGACGGTGTTTGAAAAATAAAAAAGGGTTTTACTGTGACTACGGGTCAATGAACTATTCGAAGCGGAGACGTTTTCACTATTTTTCTTTTATAGATCCGGGTTACTTTATTTATTTAATATTCATGCAACCAAAAAGGTTCAAAGGGGACATAATGCCTTAGACATTCTCTACCAGTCAATTTGGGGAGGTAGAGAGAATATGGCAGGTGCATAAAAAAAATAGGAATAACACATAATAATTTTAAAAACATAATAATAATTTTCATGTTTTAAGTTCTATTAATTATATTTGATATTCATCATAGTATTTATTAGTTTATAATATAAACAATATACGTATTTTAATATTACAAGTCACTTAATTTATATTGCAATCTGTTTAAAATATCTGTCATTTATTTATTGTGCACACCTACCACAGTGTTGTCTTTTTAACCCAAAGGTTGACTGGTAGAGAATGTCTTGTAGCATTAAGTCCGCCTATGTACCACTACTGTACATGAAGTTTAAATAAAAAAATAGTATTAAAAAAATACCACTTTATTTTTTTTTTAACTTGGTATCGGTTTCAACTTTGGTCTCTGTCGAAACCAAAAGGCGTCGCTTCCCCTCACTACTTTATGATCAAATTAAAGTCAAGTTGGCATATAATTACCTATTCGTTTATTTTGCATAATTATTGCTAACTAGATTTAATAGTTTTAGGTGTAACGTAATGAATAACAAGTGAGGACTAGTGTTTCAATTTGTTTCATTTTGTTTTTAACCAGTAGCCTACAGTTTTAATGAATTTTTGATCAATATAGAAATGATCTCACTTTATTTGTTCATAGGTTTTGGTACTAAAGTATTGTGGCTTTTTTATGGTGGAAAAAGTAACCGGATGACAAATCCAGCCCTTGGGCGGAGCGGGAGACAGTGTCAGACTTTTACTGACTAGACGACCCATCGTTCCTTCTTTCCTTAGTTCCTTGGCCTCAGAAGGCTTCGAACCTGCTGGACTCCTACAGTTACTGACAACTCCTTGAGGCGCTCGGGAACAGAGCGCACCGTCGACGACTTGGCTCGGTCCGGGCTGTTATCAAACGACCGGAAGACGAGCTACCCATTGCTCGCCGTCCGCAAGCCCACGCCTACGTTGGCCGGACATCGGCCGCCAATTTGTTCAACTTCCTGACTATCAATTGAGCTGAAATTTTGCATGCATGTCTAAATCAGATGACAATGGAAAATTATTATGTGGAGTTGTTTTGATGATGGAAGGGGAAGATGGCCATATGGAACTCTGTAATTAAACAACGCAACCCTATCGAGTTTAGGCTCGTGAGATTCGTCTTGACGAGTTTAATTATATAGGCTTAAACTGCGCTATAAAAGCTTTCTATAAAAAATATATTTTAATTGAAAACTTGTTCCTGCAGATAATCTTCATTTCTGATGCGATAACTTAATGAAACTCCTAGCATAGCCCTTGCTTTGATATATGATGATGGTTCGCTTAACAAAATCAAGAGACAGTTAACATCACAGTTTTATTAATTCATATGCGACAAATTCATTAAGAGCCGGATACATGGCAATGAATACATTTATGGTTTAGCATTCTCTTATGAATTATGAGACGACTGTGGGAATTCATTAGGATTCATATTACGTTGTGACTTGAAGTGAGATTCAATTAGAATTGCATTTATAAGCGGCTGTTTAGCTTTGAGCTTTGTTTTTTGTCGTTATTCTGTTTAATTGAATTGGACTTCGTTGTGGTTGTAGGTAAATTAATTTAGTTTGGTATTTATTTTCGATTCTTAATGGGTTATAAAATGGGTGGTCGTAACGGAAATATTAGTAGTCAAGCCAGCCTTAATTGTTCTGTTTGCTTCTTTTCTGGTGACAGAGAAATAAATGTTCCTATTTAGTTGCGAATGAACGATAAATGAAATGAATTCTGTTAAATAAGTAAGGATTTTTAGTTTATATGTGCATTTTATAATCTTTCGGAATCCAAAAAAAATAATTGAAAAAACTTACTTACTGTTAACTTAGTTAAGTTAGCTAAGTCGCATTCAGCTATCAAGAATTTCACTCCTAAGCTGTACGACCATGAGAGATCATTTTGAGATCATTTCAAAAAGGTTTTTTGCGTATGGGTGTGATGTCCATCATGTACCGGTGGTAGTCCTGTGGTTTGATGATGAGACGGGCTTGGCTGAATTAAGTATCGAAGAAAAGTGGCAGGCATCATTTGTAGATAAATCTGAAACGGTCGAAAAAAAAACATGCTCTCGTCATTGTGAATTTTAAAGTTCCTCTGTTTATTTTATTTTTGGTGTTCAATAAAGAGCATATCTATTTGGAATATTCTTCATTTGACACCCATGGTTTCGGCACCAAAGCAATTCCTCTCGGCACCAGTAGTATTTTAGCATGAATGCACAAGGAAGGCGGCCATCAGAGAGGAGAAGCAGCGTGTTGTGAAGCTTGCCACAAATACCTGAAGTGCTGACCACGACCACTTTGTCAAGAGTGATACCAACAAAGTAGAAATATTTTAGCTTGGTGCGATATATGTGGAAAAAAATAAAATATCAAACCTACTGGAGCCAAAAGTGGAATAGCTTGGAAACAGAATGAGGGATACTACATCTATCTATCTCTTTATATTGAGCTCCAGTAATTTGAATAACGACACCTAGGTATCCCACCTAAACATTACGAAAACAATAGCAAGCGCTCAACCTTGTAAATAGATCTGACATTCACGAACCCTCACTCTTAACGTATTCCAATTTATATGATAACAATATATCACCTTTGGCATTTCAATCAACGATAAATCTCCAAAAGATAAGGATCGGAATAAGCCGTTATTTCATCTTACAATCTCGATACCCACTCATACAAGAATTGTGCAGATAAGCAACCTAAATCCTAGTAATTTGGTCCCATTCAGCCCTCCAATTCGCATACAAAATACATACATTTCGATCAAAACTGGCTAACAGAGTAAATTAAAGCAACTCGGTTGCAAAATGTTAATTTACTGAGATTTATTAAGATAAATAACGTGAATAAATTGCTTTAGCAAAAAGTTTAATGTAATGACGCTGTGTGGCTGAATGGAAATTGTAATATTAAGGCTAATATTGTACTGATATGTAACTATGAAGTAATAATATATTTATTCTTCGTTTCCATGGTCAACGAATCCATACTAATATTATAAATGCGAAAGTAACTCTGTCTGTCTTTACACTTTCCCGCTTAAACCTCTCAAACAATTTTGATAAAATTTGGCACAGACAATCTTTAAACTCTGAGAAAGGTCATAGGCTATCTTTTATTGCGAAAAAAAGGAAGCAGACGAAGTCGCGGGTACCAGCTAGTAAAATATATATTACGCTTAGTTGACACGAAATCCCAGTGGCGACAATGGCGAGAACACCGTTGCCTCATGCGATCGGCCTCCCTCTTTGTTAGCTTTACTACTTCACAGAAGGAGGCGACCGCTTGCCACTCCTCTTCGCTACGAAGTATGGTCTGTACTAAGGCCCGGTGCGAGAGATCGTCGCCACCAATTGCCCCCATGATGACACGGTGTTGCTCTGCTCAACCAGAGCACACCTCGAGGGTATGCTCCACCGTGGTCTCCAGTCGGTCCACACAGTGGTGACACCCGGGCGTCACTTCCACTCAAATCCGGCGAAACAAAAACCTAAGGGAGGCCGCTAGAAGACCTTATAAACTAAAAAAGTACTTGTATTTACTTACTGATGAAAGAAGTAATTTAGTAACAAAACTTTTGACCTTTTTCTTTAAACTAGCTTAATTGTAACTTAGATCGAACTTAATAATAACTTAGATCGAACTTTAACATTTAAAGGTTTACGTTTTTACTGCAGCCATTTGAAAACTTATTCGGTATCATTTTACTGAAGTTACAACCTTACTAAAGTAGATAAAACATCAAATAAACTAACTTGCACTTTAATTAATTTGCTATAAATGTTAGTTAGGTTCTTTGTTTTATTTTATTGACTAAAAATATTCAAAAGTTTCCATCAAAACTATTTGAAAATGAATTTCGTTTTGTTAGCTAGCACGGGGCAGAGCATTTTCTTTAAAAAAAATGGTACAGGTACAAAATTTTCAAAAATAGATAAATAACAAAATAATTTAGGTATATTCAAGACTAGAGTGAATAAGCTTTTAATAAATTAGTGCTCTTCACAATCAACGATTACATCTCTGCTTAAAAAAAACACGAATTCGAGTTATATGAAAACGAAAAAAAAATTAGTCCATTATAGTTATAGTGGACAAAGGGTCCTTCGACATTTCCGGAAATCTAAACTAAAGAACAATTTGTATTTTTGTCTGCAGGTAAGTATTCTACGCGGCGAGTAAGTTGAACTCGGCCTTAGAGCAGGAGTGGGTTTTAGTCAGTACCTAAGTCTGACACGCGTGTCTTGCACTCCAGAGAACTCATGGGAGCCATTTGTTTGCTAGCGTGATTCAAGGAGTCACAAACACCCCACGCTTGGTACACCACGCGTTGTCGACGACTTGGAATCGGTCCAGACGATTACTGAACGGTCGGAGGGCGAGCTACCGTCTACGGTGCAGCGGTGGTTGGAAATTGGGATTGCGGTCTCGGCTTTATCACCTTCGCTAATATAATCAGTTAAAACATTTAAGAAATTATTTTCTGAACGATGATATCATCGAAACAGTTTTTATTAGATAATTATATTCTTTATATAAACATAGCTACTGGTTTTTAAACATCGTGACTCACAATGGAGTAACATTTTGCACAAAGTGACTTTTTGCAACAAGATTTAGATTAGAATAGATTTACTTTCGAGATCTTTGATCTTTAACTGGAAACTGATGATTCGGTCTACAAAATAACTAGGTTTAAAAAGTGGCATTTACTCCGTCTGCGACAAAGATTATCTTGAAGTTAATGCTTCTGGGTAGTCCGTTAAAATCAAATATTTTAAAGTTTTTTGTAATTTGTAGCTTAGGATCGGATAGTATGCTAAAATAGTAGATTATGTGACTTGGATATAAAGCAGTGTCTTTAGGTTGAGAACGGCATGTTAAATTGGAATATTGCTAGGTTTCAATCCCGAACGCAGGTGAGGGTATCAAAAAATTGACTCCCGAGCTTTGTGAAGAAGTTATTATAAAAACCTTAGTTAGAGAGAGAGTAGCTCAATTCACTCAGTCCAGTCAAGTTACGATAGTTTCGTTAACGTCAAATGCTTGAAATAGGCTACCACTTCAATTCCTTTGTTCTGATCCCGTGACCGAGCGTTAAGATGACGTCAAAATGTTTGACGTTAACGAAACGATCGTAACTTGGCTGGAAGGCTGCTCTTTAATTATTTATTTTGTCGAGACTCGTCAGTAAGCAAGATTTTTCGTTAAAACTTGTTTGATGCACAGACTGTTTGACATATCTATGGATGCACGTATTAATAACATACTAGCGACCAGCCCCAGCTTCGCACGGGTACTGATATTGAATATAATCATTATGCATGTATTATACACATAAACGTCCCTCTTGAATCATTCTAGGTATCTGTTAAAAAAAGCCGCATCAAAATCCGTTGCGTAATTTTTAAGATTTAAGCATACATAGGGATAGGAAGCGACTTTGTTTTATACTATGTAATGATAAAAGGGCACTATCAACTAGGGAGTGTAAAAATGTGATATAACTGCGGTAATCACACGTTTTTATTTACAAAATTATATATTAAGGCAAAACAATACCAAGAGGTTCTAGACAAGTGATATATCCACACCTTATTTCTATAAAAGGCCTACACATTAATGAACCAGTGACAAGTTTTTAATTAGTTTGTCATGGTTTAAAACAATGCCGCCAATGCACTAATTGTTTCTCGGTATATCGATTACATTTAATGAAGATTGAAACCTCATTATGATCTTTCACTTATGGGTCTGAAATTGGCAACACGTAGTATCTTAGTGAGGTGACGAACTTCTGTTTACATGGGCAAGTTTGTAGACCAAAGAGTAAAGTCCCGCAAACCTCCGTTGAAAAGGGAGGATCCTCCGACCAGACAGGTGTTATGGTCTGGTGGGCTACTGCCCGATAGTTGACTTTGGGCATGGTATATGTTCTAATCGCGCGGAGAACTTCTATTGCGCGATGTAACCATGCCCAAAGTCAACTATCGTTGTTGATGATGTAAGATTCATGTAGTTCTTATGTGACGCCATAGACGCCGCTACAAGTTAACTCTGGAAGTTTGAAGCCCGAAAAAAGCCAGGGCTAACTTCCAGCCTTTAGCCCTGACTTTTTTTAAACGATTATAAATATCTATTATGCGCACAGCTAAGGAGTGGCATTCCTATTAACACAGGTATTCTATGCCAATTTCGGGCACCAGTCTCTCACAAATTTCAACTTTTATTGTATTGGAGTAAGTACCTATATAAATATTCATTGAACAATTGTGATAAGATAAATATTATTATTATTCCCTACCGGAATCTGTTTCCTGATAGCTAAAACCTAGGGGTCTTTAAATCAAGAGTGAATAGGTTATTTCTAGGCATGCGTGCTCCATCATCGGCCACATCGTCGCTTGCCATCAGGTGAGATTGTGGTCAAACGCGGGCCTAGCTAGAATTAAAAAAAAACTAAGTGGAGAGAGAGGAGTTAACGTCAAACGGTTCGAGTTGATCACGTCCCCAATTCTTTTGTTCTGACGTCATCTTAAACGAAACCAAGGAATTGAAGGCGTGGCCAATTCTAAGCGTTTGACGTTAACGAAACGATCGTAACTTGGCTAGGGGGGCAGATGGACTTCAGTCGGTAGTTTGTTACTTCCTCTCTACCAGAGTATCAATTTCATTAAAATCTATTCAGCCATTTTAACTTGATGCAGTTACACGCTCAATAACACAACTTTCGCATTAATACACTCCTATGTTTTTTCTTTGCCTTCGTTCCAGAATTCTGAGGTTTTCTTTCGCACAACCCTGTAGGCTTCAACCCTGCTGGTCCCCTTCGGTTTACAACCGTAAACCTAGAAACCCAGAAGGGTTGAAGCCTTACCATATCCCTGAGGCGCGCGTGGAACACTACACGACGTCGATGACTTGGGCTTGGCACGGATTTATAATAAGAGACCAATTTATTTTCCTTACATTTTACCATCAAAGTAACAAAAATATTCCAATAAACATTTATTCCCCTTTTAAACCACCTCCTCTCTTCAGTTATTCCATTTAAAAACTTCTTGGAGGAACAAAAACGAAATTAGCGATTCATTAAATAGTGATACTTAATCGGGGATTATTTAAATGTATTTAATTAAAGGTGCGCGTACACTGATGGCAGGTGCTGTACTTGTACGGAAGCTTGATTCTTATGAGGTAAGGTATGTAGGTGGAGTGAAGGAATTGTTGCATGTTTTGATGGGATTTTGTTTTTTTTAAGTTACGTGTAAAGATGTGAGGCGTAAAACTTAATCGGATAGGTAATTGGGAATTATAATTAAAACAATGATTTACTAAACGGAATGCTATACTAGTACACTCTGTAGGGGCCCTTCAGGGTCGAAGTCTCCTGGAGCCTAGAGGGTGGTGCAAACTGTTACCTCGACTCCAGGAATAAGGCAAGGAAGGTACGGGGTAGGTTGTTTAGTCAGTAAGAGTCTGACACTGGTCTCCCGCTCCGCCCAAGAGCGGGTTTCGTCATTGGATGATTTTCATCTACCATAAAAAAAAAAATACTAGTACACTAGATCTGATATGTTTTTTATGATGTAACGATGTAAAAAATCAGCTTCTAAGCTTTTTTGAAAAAATGGCTTTTAGAGTAAGCATTTTATTCTTTAGACATAATTTAATTTATTTACAGTAAAATGAATTTGACCGTAATTTATAATGATTTTTTTATTTATGATGATTTGACTTCATTTTTTTTTTACTTTAAGGTAACCTTTTAATATCTTGTAAGAATCCCTTAACAATAAAATACTATAACATTTTTTGTAAAATTACCGGTATGTTTCATTGGTTTGAATTTTAAGATAGTATCAATAATTGCTGAGGTTTAGATTAGTATTCCCATTATACCATTTAATAGCTATTGAAAATCAGATTGAATTCCTGACGATTTCTTTAAAGTTGATTTGGCCATTCAACGTGGCAATGCTGCCGTTGGCAGCAAACATTCTCGGCATATTTTCTGATGACAGTGATGTGGATGTACTTTGGACACCCGAGATAAATCAATAAATACGATTGCAATAATTTGAAGTAAGGAAACATGTCGAATCCATATTTCATGCATCTCTACTCACAAATTACTCAGCAAATAATATCGTGTTTCTTAAATTTCTGGTCAAATTAAGATTACAAGAAAAGCTTACAAAGTATTTATTACTTTAATGCTTACGTTACGCGACTGTTACACATCAGTGAATCGACACCCTAACGTACTCATTCTTCACTGCTTATATTTAACTGCACATCAAAAAGCGCCGCCTGTTTAAAAATCAATAGTTAACTTTACAATGACAATTAGTATGCTTAAAGCAAAAAAATAAACCGTCAAGTACGTACGTTTAATGTTACATAATTGTAGAATTATTCTTCAGAATGCTCAAGTTTAAAAAAAAAGAAAATTCCTGTGTGTAAAGGTTTTGAAAAGATAAAATTTAAATTAATAAAAAAAACTTTCGTTAGCGTAAATTTCGTAGCGATATCGTAGCGACTTTGACATTTTTATATTTCCATCCATCAATCGAGTTTGAACGGCACCGATTTTGAACTCGTTCGATCGAAGAGAGGTCGTTTAGAAGTCGTTCGATTGTCGTTCTATCGAATCCCCATCAAGGAACACGTGAATACCGATTTTGGATAGGACTACGATCGAACTACAATGGAATTGGGATTGTTTGATTTTACGTGAATTAGTTTTGACTAGCAATAAGATATAAACACTAGGATACACCGTTTAATTTTGGTCGTTTTAATCCCGTGAAGGGTCGATCCGGTACATAAAACATAAATCACTATCGATTTGTAAAGATAAAATTTAAAAATAAAGAACTTTTTTTTTCAAACTCGAATTAATTTATGTAAAGAAGAATTTATTTTCTTTAAGGAAACGTCAGCTGGGTGAGTTCAATGACCATAGATTGTACGTAACACCGACAACTACCTACAATGTCATTGACTCGTTTACTTAAAGAAATGAATTTCGTATATGCGTATATTCGACGTTTAAAAAAAAGTACGTTATTTTTTTTTTATTTTACCTTTACAAATCGATAGTGTTTCATATATCGGATCAACTCTCCACTGGATTAATAATTATGACCGAAATTTAACGATGTATTCATTCAGTATTTTAATTCTTCGTAATTCTATTACATTTATTTAGGCAGGTAAATCAACTACCCTATTCAATCAATATCAAAGAAACTTCTATTACATATAACATTTATCCTTACAAACAATCAACCTTGACCAATACCTATCACAAACGCCACAAATTATACAAAATTAAGTTATACAATCGCCAATAACTAGAAAAAATGTATAACCGACCTATAATAACTGTACTTGGGTATACAATTACGCTATGTTTTCTAGGAACGGGTACAATCCTCTAGCCCCTGTGCCGCATTGCGCTTGCCAACCACAAATAGGAATAGAAACTTTAAAACTATATAATTTTAAGTCTAGATAAGTTAAAATTGACACGAAATGGTTTACGTGGAAAAAAAGTAGTTTTAAATGGATTATTTTTAACGAAAATGTAGTTTTTAATAGTTTATTACTAACTAATCATCAGCAGGACGAGTGCGAGTTGTTTTTACGTTAATGTGTTCGAGACGTTTAGCGCGTTCGGCTCTCTTATTGGTAACTAGTTTTCTGCCAGCGGCTTCGCCCGCATGGTAATAGGTTTTCGCACGAACTTTAGCATCATTTTCTACCGTTGACTTAGAAGTTTTATTTTCTCACAGCTTCCAAGGACCACAGACTTGAGAATACGCTTTTAATTTGAAGTCTATACTTCTACGCGTTTCCGAGATAAAGGATCTTGACAGGCAGACTGACGGACATAGTGATCATATAAGTGGTTTTTTTTCGGTGTCTCAAAAAAGCAATGACATCTCCTGCCCTTAGGCGAAGCAGGATAATAGCGTCAGACTATTACTGACTAAAAATCCCCACCTTGTTAATTTTCGGATTCCGTTTTATTTTCCTTTTGATTTACGCAACCCTAAAAAACGGATCGTCAGATCTATATTTGTTACGTAACACACGTAATTACGTACTAGGTGGAATCACCAAGCACAGTTCAGTCTAGATGCTAGATAAACCAACAAACTTCCTGTTCTAGGTCTGAAACTGACTTTGATAGATAGATGCTAAATTCGCAGTTACTGCGTAGTCTAGTAGCTTAAGTTATGCTGCTTAGGAAAGCTATATGTAAACTTTATGCATTCATAAGCTTCTTTATTGCTATTCTTCTTCTTGTCCTGTGGGAAAGTGAAAAATATTCCAAAGGAAATCTTCGCAATCTTATCTTAAAGTTGTTTTAAGTTCTGCCTGTGTTGAATGCTCGTACAGTTCCCGCATGCCTCAAGGAATTGTCAGCAACAGCAGGGTCGAAGCCAACTGAGGCCAAAGGCTGATGCGAAAGCGGAACACATGTATGTGGACTAACGCAAAAAGGAACGGTAGGTCGTTGAGTCAGTAGAAGTTTCACACTGTCTCCCACCACAAAAAAACCTGTGTTGAGTGCCGTGCCGTAAAAGCTTCGACTTTCGAGGTCACGGGTTTAAACCCAGCCAGATACATTACTCTGTGTTATTTATTTCATCTACTGTACCTAATCAAAACGGTGAAGAAAAACATGGTAAGAAAACCAGCATATATTAGAACCAAAAGTTCGAAGACATGTAACAACCACCAATCTGCACTGGCCGCGTGGTGGATTACGGCCCATTCCCTGCCCAAGAGAGGAGGCCTGAGTCCCAGCTGTGGGAACATTATAAAGCTGAAGCTATGCTATGCTAGAAAACTAACTACACAATCAGTAACGAAGCTACAAAACTAACTACCCAATCAGTAACGAAGCTACAAAACTAACTACCCAATCAGTAACGCAGCTACAAAACTAACTACCCAATCAGTAACGAAGCTACAAAACTAACTACCCAATCAGTAATGAAGCTACAAAACTAACTACCCAATCAGTAACGCAGCTACAAAACTAACTACCCAATCAGTAACGAAGCTACAAAACTAACTACCCAATCAGTAATGAAGCTACAAAATTAACTACCCAATCAGTAAAGAAATTAACTACTAAATCGTTCCACTTCATTGTCAAATATTCTCTCAACCTTCCGAGTACCGTAATTACAGACACAATTAAAGAACAATAGGGGTACAAACGGCGACGTTCGCATGGGGCTCAAAAGTTTAAGATATTTTTCTATTTTGACTCAGGCGAAGTCGCTAGCAGAAGGCAGTTTTATAAACAAAATGCGTCAAGTTTTCCATCGATTAAACCTCACATGGGCATCGCAGGTAGTTTCGTAGTAAATAGGCGTCGGACTGGCGACCTGTATCGACAGGCGCTTTATATAATATAGCAGTATATGTCACTGCATGCAACCATTTTACATAACTACTTAGTGTTCTGATGAGGGTCAGTGCAATGAAGGTTTGATATTTTAGTATTGGGTCCGCGGATTTTAGTGAGGTCTAATTTTTATGATTTATTAAAGGGACAGAAACTCTAGGAGTGAGAATGGACCGTAAACCACTACGCGGGCCCAGTGCGGGTTGGTGGATGTCACATGTCTTCGAATTTTTGGTTCTAAGACATGCCGATTTCCTCACGATGTTTACATCGCCATTTAACCTAACCTAACCTAACCTAACCTAACCTAATCAAAACGGTGAAGAAAAACATGGTAAGAAAACCAGCATATATTAGAACCAAAAGTTCGAAGACATGTAACAACCACCAATCTGCACTGGCCGCGTGGTGGATTACGGCCCATTCCCTGCCCAAGAGAGGAGGCCTGAGTCCCAGCTGTGGGAACATTATAAAGCTGAAGCTATGCTATGCTAGAAAACTAACTACACAATCAGTAACGAAGCTACAAAACTAACTACCCAATCAGTAACGAAGCTACAAAACTAACTACCCAATCAGTAACGCAGCTACAAAACTAACTACCCAATCAGTAACGAAGCTACAAAACTAACTACCCAATCAGTAACGAAGCTACAAAACTAACTACCCAATCAGTAACGAAGCTACAAAACTAACTACCCAATCAGTAACGAAGCTACAAAACTAACTACCCAATCAGTAACGAAGCTACAAAACTAACTACCCAATCAGTAATGAAGCTACAAAATTAACTACCCAATCAGTAAAGAAATTAACTACTAAATCGTTCCACTTCATTGTCAAATATTCTCTCAACCTTCCGAGTACCGTAATTACAGACACAATTGAAGAACAATAGGGGTACAAACGCAGGCGTTCGCATGGGGCTCAAATGTTTAAGATACTTTTCTATTTTGACTCAGGCGAAGTCGCTAGCAGAAGGCAGTTTTATAAACAAAATGCGTCAAGTTTTCCATCGATTAAACCTCACATGGGCATCGCAGGTAGTTTCGTAGTAAATAGGCGTCGGACTGGCGACCTGTATCGACAGGCGCTTTATATAATATAGCAGTATATGTCACTGCATGCAACCATTTTACATAACTACCTAGTGTTCTGATGAGGGTCAGTGCAATGAAGGTTTGATATTTTAGTATTGGGTCCGCGTGGTAAAAGGTTTAATTTTTATTAAGATTTATTAAAGGAAGAGAGACTCTAGGAGTGAAAATGTGCCGTACGCGGGGACAGTACGGATTGGTGGATGTCACATGTTTTAGAATTTTTGGTTCTAGTATATGCCGGTTTTCTCACGATGTTTACATCGCCGTTTTGGGTGCAGTGGTAATTAAACCTTTTGAATATCGTAATAGAGACATAATAAAAAGACTATAGGTGTCTCAAGAGTTTAAATAAATTTTACAGAGATACTAAAACTCTTCAGTTTGGCAGGTTACCACTCGGCCACTACTGCTCCATTCGGTCGTACAATCTAATACCAAAAAATAAATAATCACTTGTATTTATTTGAAATCATACTTATTTTATATTACGACAAATGCCAACAATTTCAGTGGGTATAATGAGCTCAGTCAAATCGCTGACAGAAGTTAGTAAAATATTATAGTACATGTACCTATATATAAATTCGTCATGTTGATCGATATAACATTATACCAAAAGCAATTAATATTAGTAACTTCTAAAAGCTTTTCCACCCATTAAAAACCCCGTTCATTGTTACCCTTTTCCATCAAACTTTCTTTAAAAGCGTTAGTATATTAAAAATCCTTTTACACCCAAAAACTATTTAGTAAATGAATGCCCAAAGAAAAATACAATCTAAGCGCCACATTATCGATTCCTGTCACTCACTCGATTCAAAGACTCGATACTTAGAAATGTTCCACAATTCTTTCGAACGCAAACTTCAGGACAATCCCTATCAATCATTCTATGTACTACATAATTAATAGTACAGCTCAGAAATCACCACCCACTGGCAATTTGTCTACCTCGCCGTGAATACAGCTTTTATCAGTTCATCATGAAAATAGGGGTTGAAATAATCAATAGAGTCCAGCCCCACCCCTTAAAGCGCATGCGTGGTGGTATTCACCTGGTGGTGGTGGTATCACCCCATGGGATCGCTCATGCCGTGGTATTAACCCACTGCTCATTCTTGTAAAAGATGGCAGGGGAGCAAGACTTGTCCGTGTTTGAGGGCAGCCATTTTGGAAAATGGTCTTCTGAACCACCATGTAAGTTCTTATTTCAAATTTTAAATCATTCTTTTTTTAAATGTGACGTAATCACATTTTTTTTATTTTAGTGTTTTTTTTTAATTTGTCTGTAAGACCAGCCTTTAAGGCGATTAAATTTACTATTATAAAAATTTAAATAATTACTTTTTGGAAGTAATAGGTGTGTGCGCAGTTTTTCCGTTTAACTTGCTTTACGTTAGTGCCGCCATTTTGAAATTTGCTCGTGGTCCCAGCGGCCCAAATTAAAATAAATGGCCGCTGAATATTCATTTTGTGAATAAATTTAACATTTTTACGATAGTTTTTTTAGTCTAATTACCTGTTTAGATGATTATCTAATATTAATAGATAGATGATTTTTATTTTATACATGTAAAAAAATTTTTTTTTCTTTTAAAATATATAAGTGGTGCATATAGAAAATTTAACCTTAATAAATAATTCATTTCAACATGTCCATTAAATACAAAAATATTATAGGTACTGAAAAAATATTTAAATACTAACAAAAATTCCATTCAAATTCTCGTCCCAAAGACTTTCATCTTTAACCAAACTCCAATAGTAACAGATTTCAATTGTTTTCACAGAAACCCACCGAACCCTGACCATGGAAAGCGGTAAGATGTGTTTAGAGATAGTTTCCATTGCGACGACTTTGCGACACGAATATATCTATCTATCTATCTATCTTACCGTTCAATACTCCCGAATGTCGTGCGCAATGACGTAAAGTAGACTTAGATTAAAATGCTTCATTTGATTAATTTTATATTTATTTTATGCACTTATTTTATTGTTAAATAACTACACTTGTTACGTGTATAAACACTGTTTATTATAATTTAAATAAACATGCTTCACAAACACACGCAATTTATTTTGCCTCACCTATCCGTAACATTTAAGGGGTGGTTTCATTGAAGCGATTATTGCAGGCTTTTTATAGTTTTTGAAATACAACCCCAGATAGTAGAGGTATCCATTTAGGGTTGGCCACCCTTTTATGGGGACGATAATTAAAATGACTATGACTTATCAAACATTGTAACTTGGGGTTGTAGGTATGCACTTACGTAGCATTACTTATATTGATCTGTCTGTCTTTTTATACGTCGAAATCATTTTTTTTAAACTTTGTAACATTGTCTATTATATTGTGTTTAAAATTTTGAACCACATAAGCATATACATAACGGCATTATCAAAAATATGAGCTTACAATGTAGCTAATACCTGCCAGCGGCTTCCTTCGCGTGATAGTAGAAAATAATTTGAGGAGTGACTTTTCAAAATGGCTTATTTCTGTATGGTCATTTTTTTCAGGACCAAGAAAAATACGAAAACTTTTCATATATGAATATTTTTAGTAACAAACTTCTATGTACATAATCTAGGTACGTTAATAGATCGTTTCACAGTGTATATATTTTTTTAATACTCTAAATTATGAGTTATTATCATATGATTTAAGGAAATAAGCCATTTAGTCGCAAACTCCAAGAAATAAGATGTTTTGTTTCAGCACTCCTAAGAAATAAGCCATTTTGTCCTGATTTCCTTTTTCTGGTGCCTGAATTTAACTCCTCCACGGTCTTATCTGCCATTATGCACCGTTATTTACTCAGAATTATTCGAATTAGCAACAAAAACACCAACGAGCAACGATACAAGAATAGTACATTTTGATACAAGTGCAGGAAGTTTGTCATTGCGACCGAGGCGAAATTCGCACGAGCCGTAGGCGAGTGTGTTATGGAGCCGAGGGCTGCAATGACAAATCTGCACGTGTGTCAAACGACGTTTTTCAATACACTTACGACTTGTGAAATAAAGAAAGAAAGAAAAAAAATATTAATCGTATCTCAAACATACAGTAGAAATTTAAGAAATATATAAGTATAGTATTCAAATCTGTTCTGGTCAATTTCTAATTTCGTGGGGTCGTCCAGCGACTCTGGGGGACGCCTCGCGCCTGATTCGATAAACTAAGTAAAACAAAATAAACACCCGTGACCGTGACGGTAAGGAAGGAATAAAAAAGCCCTTGTTGTGATAAACTCAAAAAAGCACTTGGGTGATATACATGCTATATTGAACCTAATAGGAGTGCGATAAGAGGCAGTTTTCGAGTAAGTGTATTGAAAAATATTTTTCATTACTCATACTCTGAAAGTAGGTGTAAAGTTGCCTGCGGACAGGGCTGGAAGAAGTACTTTTACTCCCTAGGGAGTTTTACTTTACAACTGACAGTAGTTTTTTTTAATATTTAGACAGCAAATATTTAAAAAAAAAAACTAGTTCTATTTTGACATTTCTACTGAACCGTGACCCGAAACTTTATAGGTACCGAATTAAAATGACATAGAAATAGAAATAATTTAAGAATACTTTTTTTTAATTACTTTATTTTAATTTACTTTCAATTATTTCATTAAAACTAATATATATTTGAGAAAAATGTTGACCAGACCCATTTTTACAATGACAATGAAAACTATTTACTGAAAAGCCAGGGAGCCGAACTCTGAAAAAAAGAATTGGCGGGTAAATGGTAGACTCTCTATAATCTGTGGCCGATTTGATCTTCCTTTTTTTTTCGAGATGTATAGTTTTGTTTACATTTTGCTAAATCTCTGTTACAAGAAATTTTTATTAACACGATAAGTTCATCAGCTTCAGTTATAAATTTAACGCAAGATTCTTTGAGGAGAAAACCGCTTACCGCCTAAATCAAAAGAAATATACCTACCTAAGAACGTACGAAGACATTTGACGACGACTCAGGTTTTTATTATTATTTTATTTTCCTCGTATTCGTAATGAAAAGCACAGTGTTTACCTCGGGTTCAAGAGTTATTTAGCCCCTCGAACTATTAGCGACCTCGCTGTCGCTCGGTCGCCAAGAAATTTCTCGGGACTAAATAACTAACTTTCATCCCTCGTATAACAATGTACTATTTCACCTTGACACTCAGCCTTGACATGAAAGTATTGAGAAGTTGACAGCAAGGTGACACATGACGTTTAATATTTTTTTAATGTGTTGCCAATGTATAAAAATATATTTGCGGATCCACTTCCAGATATTAAAGCTATCTTTCAACCCTCCAAAATAACCTGTGATACCAGATTAGAAATAAGCCATTTTGATACGTATTGAAAAAATTTCCATACAAAATGTTCTAGAAATGAGCTATTTTGAAAAAACTCCTATCACAATTAGTAGGGCCGAGAATTAACGTGAATTAAGCTATTTTGTTGCGGAAAGCATTTTCTATGGCCATTTTTCTTCGAGATTAAAGTACTTTAGAACCGGACACTTCACGTCATATAATGTGAGTGTACATAAAGTCCCGATTGGCATTAAAAAAATAAGTAAAATTGGGAACCCGAAATAAGCCGTTTTGAAAAGTCACTCCTCATTTATCGTAACGGAACTTATTTTCGGGGTATAAAGTACCCTGTATAATATTTCAGGACATGGTTGTGTACTTGAATCATTTGAGCATAAAGGATCCAAACATATATATACACTCGAAAAATTTTAATATTAATACTTATAAACTTTTGTTACATTTTGAACCGAAAAAAAAATGGGTTAGTTTGTCGAAGCCTACTGAGGCCAAGGGTCCGATTATGAAAGAAAGGTTCGGCCTTAGTATGAGAGGTAACGATGGAACGGGGGGTTTATTTTATTAGTCAGTCAGTAAAAGTTTGACACTATCTTCTGCAACGCCCAAGAGCGGGAGATCTCATTGGATCATTTTTGAAAAAAAAAACCCTAGTACAAGCGTATGAACTACCAAGAACTACACTAAAAAAACACACTGTATTTACTATAGTTTTTACTAGCTTCTGCCCGCGACTTCGTCCGCGGAAAATTTGTGAGACAAAAGTTGTGATAGCTCGGTTAATATCCATGTTATATAAATAATTTATAGCCTATGTCACTCAGGAGTAAAGCAGCTTTCTATTACAGCTTAAATTTTTCCAATCGGACCAGTAGTTCCAGAGATTACCCCCTACAAACAAAAAAACAAAAAAACAAACTTTACCTCTTTATTATATTAGTGTAGATTAGTTTACGAACTTGGACCAAAGTTAAGCTGACATTACAGTACCTAAGCGCGTTAACTAGAAGTTAATTTTTATCTTAACTATGGGTCTCATCATCATCATCCTACCCTTATCCCATTTTACTTGGGGTCGGTGCAAAATGTTTTTTCTTCCACTCTGTCTTTATCGTAACTATGGGTCTCTTAGGAAATTAATGTCTTAATGCAAAAAAAACATGCTTTGTAATTTCAAGTAAATAAATATAAATAACAAAGTCCAGTTTCACTGTTGGGCTATGTGCGGCATTAACTCTGATTTCGCAAAATAAATCTAATAAAATTACGAGTAATAGACTAAAATGTAATAAAATTAATTACTGAATGCAACCTAAACAAGTCGGTCTGCAACTTAATGGTTAATTTTAATGTTATAAATGTCCACTACTAACAAATCGATTCATTAAGTAAAACCACTCTATATATATAAAAGGGACTCACTGACTGACATAATATGTTGATATGTCAGTGTACTGACTGATATATAAATTCACAGGAGTCCCTTATCGTTTCATCATCAGCCTTTTTAATGTTCTCACTGCTGGGACACAGGCCTCCTCTCTATGAGAAGGAATAGGCCATAATCCACCACGCGGGCTCAGTGCGGATTGGTGGATGTCACATGTCTTCGAATTTTTGGTTCTAAGACATTCCGGTTTCCTCACCATGTTTTCCTTCACCGTTTTGAGAGCAGTGGTGATGAAATAAATTACACAATCCCTTATCGTTTGCACAAACAAAACTACTGGGGCTATGAGCGTAAATAAAAGAAAGCATGGCTTGTGCAATTACAAGCCAAGCTTTTGACATAGACGATAACTAAAAAGGATTCTTCAAAATTCAATTCCTTTTTTAAGGTATGTAAAAATCCACTGTCATACAATGACGAATCCCGCTCTTGAGCGTCGCGGGAAACAGTGTCAGATTCTTACTGACTAAACAATCTACCACGTTCCTTCCTTGTATTGATACCAGGATTATATACCCTTTCGCATCAATCCTCGGTCCCAGGAGAAAATTCAATTCCTGAGGGAATGAAATGGAGATGTCAGCAAACCTTTGAGATACAGCAGGGTTGAAGCTTTTTGGGGTTATGGTTTCGCTTTTGAAATGAAAACCCAGAGCCCTGGACTACAAGGCAAAGAAACATTGTTTTTCAATTGATATAAAGTAGTGCTTGACTGCGATCCTACCTAATGGTAAAGAGTAATGCAATCGTTGGAACGCACTAGTTTTTTAATACAGGAGCGAGCTTTAGTTAGTAAAATTCTGACTCGCTCCCCTACTTTTCCCAAGATTGAGAAAAGTCTTTGGTTGAGTTTCAATATAAAAAACAGGATTAAATGAAGCTTACAGAAACATTATATTCACGCAAGTAAAACTGCTGTCACAAATTAGTTTTATTTATATCTAAACTAAGTATTAGCAAAGGTAACTAGAACACAGTTTTAGTACCTGAATTAATTAAAATGTTTACGATCAAAACCAAGGTTTGTTTTGGTAATATTCACTTGTAGAGGTGAAGGAAAACATGGTGAAGAAACCGGCATGTCCTAGAACCAAAAATTTGAAATGATGTGACATCCACCAATGCGCACTGGGGCCGCCTGGTGGAGGAGGCCTGTGTCCCAGGAGTGGGAATATTATAAGGGCTGATGATGACATGTAGAAGCAAAATGAGTTTTGCACTTAACTATTTTTCCATTTAAAAAAATCATATGAGGAATTAATCCTATATCATGAGTTTTTTTTTATGATCATAAAAATCATCCAATGACGAATCCCGCCCTTGGGTTCCTTAAAATTAACGTGATAAGAAGCAAAATGTAAGTTAGATACAGATTAAGTGTTTATTTTGTTATTTTTATTTGTCCTGTGTGAGTCCAAATAAATGTTTTTCATTCTTTCTTTCAAAATGAAGAGTAAATATATAGCTAGGATAGCCATCAAGACAAAGTACTATTATTGGATAGGTATTTAAAAATGTGTAGGAGTCCGGTAAAATATTTTTTTTTATATTGTTAATATTTTTGGAAATAATCACTCCAAAAGTAAAAAACAATGTGTGTCCCCTCTAACTTTTGAATCATAAGTTTAGAAAATATGAAAAAAATCTCAAAAGTAGAACTTTATAAAGCCTTTAGTTCTGTGGATATATTATAATACACTCGTATAATGATTATGATCTCATAATAACATTATTATTATTTTTTTTAACATTTTTTGACTTTGTCCTCTAATATACAACATCCGGTGTATATTAAATACAAGAAGTACTTAATATCAACCGGATGTTGTATATTTAGAGTACATTATTGCTTAGTTTATAATGTACAAAATATTTGCTTTATGACCAATTATTTGCATGATATTTTCTAAAGGCTGTATTAAATTATATATTTTAGTATTAGTATTAAAATCCGTACAGTATTAATGATTTATAAACATAATACATACAATAAACTTTAGCATTGGTACATATTTAAGTTAAGCAGTGTTAGATGTTAAAATATACACCGCCTAATTTTGATCGTTTTAATCCTGTGAAGTACAAAACGACCAACAACCTACAGGTCATTGAACTCATAAGTTTATGTTTACTTAAAGAAATTAATTTCATACATGTCTATTTTAATAATTCGAGTTTTGGAAAAAAGTACTTTATTTTTATTTATTTCATCTTTACTAATCGATAGTGTTTCATGTACCGGATTGACCCTCAACGGGATTAAATCTATCAAAATTTAGCGTTGTATAACACTGCTTCACCTAAATATGAACTCACATTTATAAAAAAATATTTGATTGATTGATTGACAAAAGTAAGACATAAAATCTAAAAAGATCATCCATTTCTAAGATATTCAATTAAAACTTATAAAAACCTTCAACAAATTTTACGATATTCTATCAAAACGACGTAATATTATGATATTTATAGAAAGAAAAGTTATGTACGAACAATTCAACACAGTTAATTTATATAGTGATTTATGTTACGGGTGGGCGCGTGCCACACATGCGGTATTTTATTGCCATTTTGATTAACGCCTCTACGAGACTTCGTGTAGTGTGTCACGGGTAGGGCATACTATTCGAATATTCGTTTTAATAAACTATTCGAATATTTTAATATTTGAATTGTACTAGCAAAGGCTTACTTTAATTTTTTTTTTTAAATATAGCTGTTGAATTTTCCTGAATAGTTTTTATTTGTTATACTATTTATTGTACGTCTTATAAAAAACATAGGCCAGACATTACTGTTTGTTACCTGAGTTACCGCGGCCCTAGATAGCAAATGGTAACTAGTAGTATACTAGTGAGTTTTTAGTCAGTAGAAGTATTACACTCTGTCGCTGGGTCAAGTTGAAGAGAAGATATTTGAAGAACTCCTACCTCAAAATATAATAAGGTATTTAACGCAGAGGTTTTCAAACTTAATATTTTGTCTGGTTATATATAAAGGAGCATTTTAATAGAAAAAAAAAACATAAACACTAGAAATTTATTTTGTTCGTTAAGCTATCTAGATGTCTTAATTTACTTATGAATGAGTAAACACATTTTTTTTAATGGAATAAAAATATTCGAATAGTAAAAAAAAATACTTGAAATATTCGAATAGTTGTAAAATTATTCGAATAGTACAATTGAGCGAACATTTTCATGCCCTAGCTACGGGTCACATACTCGTATAATGGCGTGATTTAACCTTTTACAACAAAAAATGCCAATTAATTAGACTGACGTTAATTGATGCTTTCACTTAAAGATTTTTCTTTGCTTTCTCGCTTACATCATATTTTTTTGTTGTAGTTTTGTTTACGTAATGGCTTGTTATTCTAACAATGATTGTAAATTGATAATCCGATGGATGCAAGATGCATAGTACCATTTATTGTAGCGACAGTTAGGGGATGCCTAAGTCCAACAGTGGACGTCTGAACGGCTGAAATGATGATGATGATGATGAGCTAGATTGTGGTGATGGCATGGTTGCCGCTGCGCGGGTCCGCTTTCCGAACGAAACAAACATGTACCTATTTGATTCAGGTCTAAGTGTAATGTTTTTTTTATTTATTTTTTTATTGGACCCATCGATTTTGAAAAGCATACTCGTGTATTAGAACACATAAGGCATCTGAAGTCTGACTTTGTGTCAGAATTGGAAGAACTCATAGAATGATTTCTTATCTCATAAAATAAGCTCTACGATATTTCGTCGAAGTAATTACTCTAGTCGGATTAGCTTCTAGTCTTCTTCTTCTTCTTTTCGTGTCGATTTGACTCAAATTTTGTCCGACCAATATTTAGCCACCTGGACAGCTCTCTCGTTGGCCTCGTACAAGTCATTAAAGGTGCAGGTGGTAGTGCAAGCTGAGCAAGAAAGGAGATGACGCATATCCTGTGAAGGGGCTCCACACTGGCACTGTACTTGCGATGGGTCAAGGAAGCCCCATTTGGCCAGATTATCTCTGCAGCGACCAACTTGAACCCGCAGTCGGTTCAGGGATTTCCAGATTGGCCACTGCAGTTCGTGTCCCGGTGACAGGTGTTCTGCCGGGGGAATGAAGTTAAGAGGAGTGGGATATCGTTCCCTCCACAGTTCGCGTCTCTGGTCCGAGCCGCCACTCTCCGAAGACCTCGTAAATCTTAGAAAGCTTTTACGACTTTTCAAGCGCGCACGTGGGAGTACGTGGGAGTTGATGGCCGTAAAGGGGGTGGCGGCTATCTTGCTCCTGCTTAGATTTTTCAGTTCGGCTGGCTAGTTCACGGCGAACCTCTGGTGGAGCTATACCCGCCAATGGATACAGCATTGCTAGTGGGGTTGGTTTTAAGCATCCCGTTATGATGCGACAGGAATCGTTTAGCGCTGTGTCTACCTCCCTAGCATGAGTGGAACGATGCCACAATGGACATGCAAACTCCACCGCAGAAAAAGAGAGACACAGGCCGGTTGTACGCAATACCTGTGGCGATGCTCCCCAGCTGGTGGATGTCAGACGGCGAACGATATCGTTTCTAGTCCCGATTGCTTCTAGTGTGAAGCAATGTTCAATTAGTATCATAAAAAAAATGAGTCACTAAAAACAATAGTTTAATTTTATGCTCATCACTTAGGCCACTAATAAACTAGGTACATATGTAAGATTTTCCCATTAATTTTCTTTTGTACTGTAGGAATAAACAAACTTATAATGCTTTTTTTAATGGTGGGCAAAATTCATCCAATGACGAATCCCGCTCTTGGGCAAAGCGGGAGACAGTGTCAGACTCTTACTAACTATAAACCCCACACCGTTGCTTCTCAGCCCTTCGCATTGGGGCCAAGGCTTCCTTTCGTAAAAAGACCCTGGGCTCCAGTAGGCTTCGACCCTTTTGCAGAGATCCTTTTCCCTACGAAACTTATATTGTTAATAATCCCAATTACATTATATTAATTTAAAATAATTCATACTAAACAAACTGACCGCTACACTTCAAAACCGGCCTCTCATTAAAATTAAACAGTCAACCTGTCATAGATTACAAACCATAGCGTGAGAAACAATAAACGACAAAGATATAATAATAAACCAATCCACTAGATACGGCACTCGCTAATCTATGTCAAGGGTGGCCTACGTCCATAATTTATAATCCTATCTCACGCAATCTTGGTGCCTTTTAGCGACTAATTATCAACACTTCCAGTAGCCTAAGTACATGTAATATTAAAAAAAATAACCAATGGTTGTAGACCTCTGCACAGAGAAACACAACATTTCTCCAAATGTCAAATTAAACTGGGTACATTTTGACGTATGTTTGACATTTGTAGGACAAAGATTAAAGATTGGAGAATAGACAATTAAGTGACAATGTTGCTTGACGTTGATTTATTGGTGTCGTAAAATCACATAACAACATCGAAGTTATTTGATTTCTATTATTAGTCCTAAATAAGAATTTTATAGCTCACGAGACGATTTTATTGTATTTCTTGCCTTTTATGCGCTGGATGTTTTTGTATACAATTTCGGATTATAGGATTTTTTGTCATTATAACTTGGTTTGAAAATGTAACTGTTAAATGAAAATATTTTAGAAATGATAATGGATAGGAATTTAAAAGAGAGGAAGAGATTTTAAAAGGAAGGTATAATAATGAGAATAAAATTTTTGTTACAGGAATTTTTTAATGACACAATTTTGAATTGGGTCGTTTTTACGAGTCGTTTAGGGCTGTTACGGCATAATATTATGTATAAATATATCTGCAAACGGTTATTTTATACGTCTTAGAAGTCCTTAATTTTACTAGATTCTACCACTTTTGGCAAATAAAACTGCGCCTAAGATCAAAACCAAGGCAACCGTGTTCTGCCTAGTGTCTATGGTGCAACACAGAAATACCCGGTTCACACTTGGCCGACAGCTTGTTTTATTTTGTGCATCTATTTTGGGCAAAATATTTTTTTTCTCTCTTTTCAAATAAATTCTCAAATATCAATAAAATTTACCATCAGCACGGTGCTGCAGGGTCGAAGCCTCCTGGGGCCGATGGTTGATGCGAAAGCGTTACACTGGGGCTCTGGGACTAAGGCAAGGAAGGACTGGGGTAGGTTGTTTAGTCAGTAAGAGTCTGACACTATTTCCCGCTGCGCCCAAGGGTGGGATTCGTCATTCAATGATTTTTACCTACCATATAAAAAAAACATTAGTCTTACGCAAGAAAAGCTCTCAACACCACACAAAACTTTGATTCAGATAAAGTACAATATTAATTTCAAATCCCGAGTAATTTAATAACATAAAACGTTTACACAGTCCGATTATAATCGAGCAGCAGCCACCGTGGTTACGCAATCGAATGAAACTCTATATCGATTCTAAGGGCTTGAACACACGCGCTTATTTAATCGATTGTAAAAAAGGTGTTTTTAATTCGAAGGGTAAAAATCATCCCTAGATAATTCTCACCATCGATCTCGGGCCCATCGATCGAGACTTATGTAATCACTGGCAAAACACACTAGTTATAAACTTTTGTCCGAGCCCTTGTTTAATTTTATATCATTATTTTTTTACTGTCAAAAACATGTCATTTAAAATTAGGTGACCTAATCTAACCCTTTTTGCCTTGTTTTATTATTAGATTCATAATCTCATGTTTGTACTGGTAAATATAATGTAAGTCTAGCAAAACATAGGTAAGTATTCTTCTTTTTATTTATTTAAATATTTATGTACAGACATAAAAATAAAAGAGAAAAAGAAGGAAAAAATAGGTACAGAGGTGATGCTTATTTGTTAAGAAATCTCTTCCAGCATAGTTGTGAAAGGAGACTTAGAAAAATAGATTTGTAGACACGTCTGTAACAGTAAAAGAAAAATTAGTACACACAATAATTGACAATGAAATAGGTAATTAACTTTTTGTCATATTTATTTATTTCATCTCCATGTGCAGTAATGGTACATAGGCGGACTTAATGCAATAAGGCATTGTCTACTTTTTGGGTTAAAAAAGACCACACTGTTTCAATGACGAGTCCCGCTTTTGGGCGGAGCGGGAAACGATGTCAGACTCTTACTGACTAAACAACCTACCCCGTTCCTACATCGCCATACATACCAGGGCCAGAGCCTTCCTTTCAGACACAAACCCTTGGCCCTAATTGGCTTCGACCCTTCTGCAGGGTCCCTACGAAGACCACACTGTGGGTATATTCCCTGTCGACAAAACTTACCCCATGTGTCCACGCCCTTAATCGATATAAATTCGAGTAGGATCGAGTAATGAGCGTGTCGCCGAGGAATCCGAGACCTATTTACTGTGAGCTGGCGTAATCTTTATTAATTAGTTTAATTCTGACGGAAAAAATGAAGTATGTCAACATCGCACGAGACTAGAGTAGTGGTAGCAAAACAATAAAACCTTTTTGAGGTGGGATATCATCATATTAAAAAATATAAAATAAATTACACAAAGTAATGCGCCTGGCTGGGTTTGAACCCGCAACCGACAACTCGTAAGTCGGGGCTGTTATCACTCGGCCATAACTGCTCACTGCTCTTCAGGAGCTACTAGTTCGAATTTGACAGGCCTGTTGGTCTAGTGGTTAGTGGCCCTGGCTGCTATGCCGGAGGTCGTGCGTTCGATTCCCACCCAGGACAAATGTTTTGTGTGGTGAGCTTAATCATTTGTTCTGGGTCTGGGTGTAATTTATCTATAATATTTATGTATTTAGAAATATATAAGTATGTTTATCAGTTGTCTAGTACTCATAACACAAGCTCCGCTTAGCTTGAGACTAGACGACCGACGTTGTGTGAGAGTTGAGGAGTCTACATCTAAAAGCAGGAACTGACTGACTGACATATCAACGCACAGCCTAAACTACTGGGTCTAACAGAGTGAAATTTTGCACAAGGCTTCCTTTTATGACGTAGGCGGACACTAAGAGACGTTTTTTTTTTTAATTTTGCAACATTAGACAGCTGCTTTACTCCTGAGTGATGGCTATATTTTATGTACGCGGGCGAAGCCGCTGACAAAAGCTAGTATATTACATTAAAAAAACCCTGTGCATGTTGGACAGCCCATTTATCGAGAAAGACTGTTATACCACGCTAGTAAACAAAAACGAAGGGACAGCTAGTTAATCTATAACTAACACAGAACATTTTTACGGCACAGTTCATAGGTGCTGTCTGTACGTCTCGTTTAGACCTGCAGTATGTAGGCTATGCCCTTACATCGCTGGACGAGACTGGCGGATATTGCTGCAGGATTCAAATTAGATGTCGGTACAGTATGACAGTTTGGAATGGACTCGGTTAGTACTGTGTTATGTACTTATGATGTAAGCAGCTAGAACGTCATAAGTTAGAAGTGAGAAGCTTATTTTATGGTGGGAAAATCATCGAATGACGTATGAGCGGGAGACTTTGTCAGATTTCTACTGACTAAACGACCACCACCGTTCTGTCTTGTTTTAGTTCCAGGGCCCCGCAGTTTCGCTTTTGCATCAGCCCTTAGCCTCAGAAGGTTTCGACTCTGTTAGGTCCCTACAGTTGCTGACTACTCCTTGAGGCGCGCGGAAACAGTGCACGCCGTCGATGACTTGGGCTCGGTCCGAACAGTTACCGGAAGGGCGGACAGCGAGCTACCCGTTGCTCGCCGGCCGCAAGCCCGCGCTTGTGGTGACCGGAAATCAGAATCTAGAGACACGGCAGCGGCGGCTGCGGCGCGCTGCGTGAGCGCCGTTTCCTTTGCCCGATGCGGTCGGCCTCCTGTTTTGCTAGCATTACTGCTTCGCAGAAGGAGGCGACCGCCTGGCACTCTTCCTCGCTCCGTACCATGGTCTCTACCAATAATACTATCTACACCGTTAAATTTTGGTCGTTTTAATCCCTTGTAGGGTCGATCCGGTACATGAAACACTATCGATTTGTAAAAATAAAAATCTACACTAATATAATAAAGAGGTAAAGTTTGTTTTTTTTTTGTTTGTAGGAGGTAATCTATAAATAAATCCGATTGAAAAAAATTAGCAACAATAAAAAGCTGCTTTACTTCTGAGTCACATAGGCTATATTTTATGTACGCGGGCGAAGCCGCTGAAAAAAGCCAGTTAAAAATAAAGTAGTAAACTCGCTCAGCTGTTCTTTACTTACAGGTATGAATTTCTTATACGCGTAAGTTAATTTTAGTTTTAGAAAAAAAAGTACTTTATTTTTTAAGTCGAACTTCCACGGAATTAGAACGACCAAAAAACAGTGTAGATAGTGCTATACCATAATACCACCTTCTACCTACTATTAGTACTTTAATTACATCAAGCCCTACTTTCCTCAGCACCTAATTTATGACTCCCGCTTTACAGTTAACTAACAATCACAAAAACATTAATCTAATAAATCGTTTAATTCAATTGAACGCGATGTTATCAATTTAATTGGAAAATCTTTAATATGTCACCATTTCCGCTAGTACTGACAGGTGAACGGAAAAATTGATATTTGCTTTGCAAATGGAGGTCGTAAGATTTATTGATCATAAAATATCAGTTAACACTCAATAACTTTATTAGTTTTTGTGATTAAAATGAAGGCAATGGTTGGTTACAACTAGTGATTTCTTACGCGTAGGCTTGTGGATTGTAAGCAATCGGTAGCTTACCGTCCGATCGTCTCATAGCCGTCCGTACCAAACCCAGTAATCCACGGGGCGCGCACTGTTTCTGCTCGTCTCAAGGAGGTGCCATCAAAACCGTCGACTCTGCAAAAAGATCGAAGCCTACTGGGGCCAAAGGTTTTTTCCTGAAAGGAAGACTATTTAGTCAGTAAGAATCTGACACTGTTTCCCGCTCCGCCAGAATGCGGGATTCATCTTTGGATGATTTTTTTTTACCCACCACAAAAAAAAAATCTAGAATTTTTCTTTTATTATGAGTTGTCATGTTATGTAGATTACCATTTGCTACGTTTTAAACTGAAGTCATTAAATACTTACTCAAAATGCGATCTGAAGTATTTCCGAGACATTTACTAAGTTTGATACCAAATAAACCCAGTAATAGTCCCAGAATTAGTCAGATTTCGTTTAATTGGTACTAGCTTCGCTAGTGAGAGTGAAAGTAGGTTTCTCCATACAAACTTCCAGCTCCCGTTTCATCCCCTTAGGGGTGAAGCTACGTAAAATCAGTTCTAAGCGAATGTCTTCACCCTATAAGGAACCAACCTGCTAAATTTAAAATTTGTAAATGTTATAGATTCTGAGATTTCGTGATTAACCTAAGAGTGGTATTTATAGTTGGTATTAGTCCCGGGACTACATTTAGTTCGCCTGTTAGAATATGTTGGATAGTGTTTTGTAGTATTTTGTTTGCAACAATACCTTTTATTGGTGGGAAAACTTTAAAAAACTCGTCCCACTCAGGGTGGGACGAGAGAGAGAGTCAAGCTTTTACTGACTAGAACCCACCTCTGTTCTTTTTGTTAGCCTTTGTGTTCTCAAACCGTGGTAACTCATCATCATCAGCCTTTTTAATGTTCTCACTGCAGGGACACAGGTCTCCTTCTCTAAGAGAGGGAATGGGCCGTAATCCACCATGCGGGTCCAGTGTGGGTTGGTGGATGTCACATATCTTCGAATTTTTGGTTCTAGGACAGACCGGTTTCCTCACGATGTTTTCCTTCACCGTTTTGAGAACAGTGGTGATGAAATAAATTACACAAAGTACTGCCCCTGGCTGGGTTTGAACCCGTGACCTACAACACGTAAGTCGGAGCCGTTACCACTTGGCCACCACTGCTCTCCAACTCATAACTCATCATAACTCTCGTGTGCACTTGCCATGTTAAAAAATAAACTTATTTGTAAATAATTACAACAGCTTTTTTCTTGTTCACAGATTACTCTTGATAGAGCCACCGAAAATGTCCCCGTAACCGAGCCCAGTGAGTCCAGGTAAGTCAACAATTTGGATTTAAAAATTTGTTGATTAACATCCGGTTTTAACTAGGTATGAGTATATTTATTGCGACCCCTCCCAGCTTCGCACCCGTGCAATGTTATCCCTATGTTTGCTTATATCTTTAAAAGTAAACAACGGATTTTGATGCGGTCTTTATTAATAAATAGAGTGATTCAAGAGGATAGTTTATGGGCTGTTTATGGGGATATAATACATGCAAAATATATTCAATATCAGTACCCGTGCGAAGCTGGGGCGGATCGCTAGTTAAATATATTGTATTATACATATTTTAGTTACCAGTGCATTCTTCATTTTAATGTAAAATGAATCGTTGCAAAAACTTTAAGTAAACAACAAGCTGCAGGTTTTAGCCAAATTCCGAAATAACAAGTTAATTTTTATTTTATTTTCCTAAAACCTTGATTCAGGTAAACACGGGGATCAAAAATAAACACATTTATTGACATTTAACCGATAAAGATTTGGTATCGACTAAGTTTTTTTTTTTTATTTGCAATACCCAATATCAATATTTTACCTCATCGTCAGAAAGGGTTCGTAAAATTACAATAAGTAAAAAAACTTTGAATCTAATTAATATCACACTAATTTTGTAAAAATGTTTGTATTTGCGTGTTTGTGTGTTCTTCTTTTTTATTTTTATTTTTTTAAGTGCGATACTTACCATCGATATTTTACCTCATCGTCAAAAAAGGTTCGTAAAATTATAATAAGTAAAAAATACTTTATACCTAATTAATATCACACTAATTTTATAAAGGCGAAATAATTATATGTGCATGTGAGTGTCTTCGTGGGAGCTGTAGGTCGCAAGTTCAAACTCAGCCAGGCGCATAACTTTGTGTAATTTATTTCATCACCACTGCTCTCAAAACGGTGAAGGAAAACATCATGAGGAAACCGGCATGTCCTAGAACCAAAATTTCGAAGACATGTAACATCCACCAATGCGCACTGGGCCCGCGTGTTGGATTATGACCATTCTCTAAAAAGGAGGCCTGTGTCCCAGCAGTAGGAACTTTATAAGGCTGACGTTCGAACTTCTCAACGAATTTAGATAAAAAGCATAAGTATTAGTAGATTATGTTCTGGATCCTGGGGCCAAGTTTGATGCGAAAGCGGAACACCAGGGCCGTGGAACTAAGGCTGGATGGAACGGTGGGTCGTTTAGGCAGTAGAATTCCGACACTGTCTCCCGAGAGTATGTTCTCTTAGGAAGTTAGGATACAATCTAAATGAATTGTATTTCCAAGACTATTAATTGGCTTAATACCAATTAAACCGAGTAATACTCGTAGTCTTGGAATTATTTTAGTTCGCATTTTGGAATCAGACGGTAAAGTTTATGATTTCCAAGCGAGTGTCAAAATATTTTCCCCTAAAGGAGGATAAAGAGCCATAACTTTAGATTGCGTTAACTTAGAAGTTTCGTTTTTTCTCTGCTCCGAGAATTTCCTAACTTGATTATTTGACATTTATTAAATTAAATTGAATACCTTCACGCATTCGTGAGAAAAAGACATAGCTTTTTAAAATTATTTTTTTATTTGGCAACTGCCACACAACGTCATCTAGTCCAAAGCTAGCAGAGCTTGTGTTATGGGTACTAGACAACTGATAAACATATTTATATTTCTAAATACTTACATATTAAAGACAAATTACACCCAGACAGAACAAATGATTGAGCTCATCACACAAAATTTGTCCTGAGTGGGAATCCAATCCACGACCTCCGGCATAGCTGTCAGGGTCACTAACTACTAGACTGACAGGTCATTGTGATCCTGTAAGTGAACCCTAAAAATTAAAAGAACAGTAAGAAAATTAAAACGAAACTAGTTTAAAACAGTTAAAAATCCCGTTACCAATAACAACAACAAAATAAAAACAAAACAAAGGGTTATGTATCTAGATCAAGTTGCCCACTGTGCAAACCGGCATAGCGTGGACAAAAAAATGTTTATTTATATTTACTCTGGTCAAGTATACAACAACGTGCTTCAAGTTAGGCCAGGGGGCCTATTACAACCTCTTAATTCCAGTCAATTTACGCCTTAAAATGAACTGCCTTGCTTATACGTATTATGACATCTTATTGCCAGCCAGTCAGCAGTCACGTGACACTTGACCGACATCTGCACGGATATTGGCTGGGAAACACGTATTATGACCGTCAAACTGACAGTTCTTAGCTTGCTTAAGTGTCAAAAATTGCCTCTAACAAGCCAGTCAGTTTACGCCGGGTTCGAGTAACTTTTTGTGAATTGTTTTGTCTTTTTATTACATTTTAATCTATTTGGACAGTAATTAAAGCATTTAGTATTTATTATGAGTTAATAATCTTCGAATTTCTTGAACGTAATGCGTTATAAGAGAACAACGAAACAAAAATTCAAAGGTCTTCGAGATATTTATACGTAAATATATAGGTAATTTAATAAAATGGTATATTTAGAATTTCAAATAAAGAGCAACAATTAATTTGGTAATTATTATGAATAATTTAGGTAATACTTACGCCATCATTACCTAATTAGTAGATAATATTTATAAACAAGACTTTAACAGGATTCTTATTGAAAAATCAGATTGCTTATTCAAGTAAAACGATTTCCTATTAAGTAATATAGTATTTTATTAAAATAAAAGAATACAACTGACGACACGAATCACACAACTCTTTCGAAATCAATCTATTCCTAACCTGTTACGAACTATGTCGAATTACACGGCTATCTTAAGAAAGAGTTCCAAGCGAAAGAACGCCGGCGTTTGCACACCTATTGTATTTCTATTGTGTCTTTAATGAAGGTATTCAATTAAACACTGCACTAATAATGTTTTATATTTTTGTGATCACTGGTTACGTTCCATTCCCTTCGAGCACAGAGGTTATCGGATGTTTACGTCTGAACTTAGGGTTTCGCGGCCCAAGCACTTGAACACCGTCGCCAACGACCATCCTGTCGATTGCGTGACGTCACGCAGCACTCCACGGCGTCGCTTACTGTGATACCAATCGACAATCACATACACATCACATAAATATATTCTTGTTAAAATGCTTTGTTTACACACACTTGACACTCTTAATTTTGTTTTTGCCGGGTCAGCAGTTATCGCAGTACCTAGGTACGTTCAGAAATGAAGTGTGTGTCAGAAATGTGTGTTGTGAGATGTGCTGTATTTTCAAATTTAGGACATTGTACTTATGGATATAATACATAATTCGTTTTTAAACTCGTTGTTAATCTCAGATTCTGTTACAAAATTACATTAAGTTCCTCAATAAACAATATTACATTCAATATTTAAAAACCGTAAATATCGGTAACCTTTGTTTGATGTTTTCGAACGCCATCTTTCGAAGCAGTGCAAAACAGCCACAGACAATCATCCAGGATGATTCCAGTCAGAGTAACGTACGTCATAATACGAAAAATAACCAGGCAGTTTACGGCCGTAAACTGACTTGCCTGGAAACAGACTGGATTTTAAAAAGGTCGTAATACGTCCCCAGGTCAAAACTGGCCGACTATGACAGTGGATCATGGATCTGCTGTGGGAAAGAGATAGCGATATTAGTGTAGGTATAGCTCTGTCTCTCTCCCACAACGGAGTCCAGAATTGTGTCCATAAAAACTAGACAAGCAGCGCTTTGAGATGCATACAGTGTGTTGTCTGTTAATATTTTTGCGTAAACACACCAAAAATGTGTTTTTTTTTTTAGTTTTTGTTGTGTTAGGGTCAACGCAAAAAAACCACCGACTCCGACTATCGGCGACTGTTGCGAAATACCATCGCGTATATCTACACTAATATAATAAAGAGGTAAAGTTTGTTTTTTTGTTTTTTTATTTTTTTGTTTTTTTGTTTGTAGGAGGTAATCTCTGGAACTAATGGTTCGATTGGAAAAATTGAAGCTATAATAGAAAGTTGCTTTACTCCTGAGTGACATAGGCTATAAATTATTTATATAACATGGATTTTAACCGAGCTATCACAACTTTTGTCTCACAAATTTTCCGCGGACGAAGTCGCGGGCAGAAGCTAGTACAAAATATATGAATAAGTGTATTTCTCCATACAAACTTCCAACCCCCGTTTTACCTCCTTATGGGTAGAGTTTTGTTTAATCCGTTCTAAGCAGATGTCTAAACACTATAAGCTTAGATTATAAAACATTTTGTTTTATAATCTAAGACTATAAGGAACCCACCTGCCAAATTTTAAGTTTGTAGGTATTATAGTTTCTGAGATTTCGTGATTTATCAGTGAGTAGTAAGTATTTCGCTTTTATAAACAGGTTTTGATAATCCACAATGCAATCATGGCTTTATGTAGATAAACTGTATAATTTCGGTGTCAATTTTTTTTTTATATAAACGGCACCACGAGCTAGGTTTAATTTTATTTTTAGGGTTCCATCTGTCAAAAGGAAAAAACGGTTTGTCACAAGACCTTATAGAAAGGTTATATCTCGGGAATGCGTAAAAGTATCGATCTAAAATCTTAACTGTATACTCAAATCTACGGTTTTTTTCAGCATTAAACTTGTTTTCTTCGTAATCGTTAATTGAAAAATAGTTACGGTTTCAATGGCAAAAAGAAATAAAAATGCATAATGTACCTCCTGCTGTAGAACCCTGACATTTTATATGGAGTAAGGTCTTTGAAGAGAAGGATATACGAATAAAACTGAAAATTGTAGCTACGTCAAAAAAAAAAATCGATTCGGAACATCTTTGAGAGTCGAGGATTGAACTATTTACACAAGTTAGTTTGTATGGAGCCCTCCGTGTGGGAATCCGTCTCGTACTTGCCCGGTATTTTTATAAACAGCCTGTATCTGTTGATTGAGAGGTCGTCACGTCTAGTGAACTACTGGTTGGCGCAAATTACCCGAAGCTGAACAACTTGGGCTGTTGCGATCAAAATGTACAGTTAGCACATCAGACTATACAAATTTGTCAGGTTTCTCCAATATATTTTGAACCTTGTTATGTTACGGTTAAGAGTTGAAAATCTTTTGCAGAATTTTGACAGTTTGTTGTAGGATGATGATGGATGATGTGCTGCTGACTGTACACAATATCTTTTATCTTTTGCGGTCCTCAGGACTCGATTGACTACGTAATTGGCTTGAAAATGAGCTCCTTTGTTTCGTAGTTAAGACGTACGGTGTCTTTGATGTTGCGTTCGATCGTTTATTAAACTTTAAGATGCGTTCTTATCAGTAATTATTGGTATCTTATGTGGGTATTCTTTTGTGGGTGGGTAATCACTCTTTTATGTAGGCTTGCGGACGGCGAGTTATGGGTAGCTCGTCGTGCTGCCTTCTGGTAACCGTTTGGACGGCGACTCGAGTAGTCGATGACGCGTTGTGTTTCTTTCGCACCTCAAAGAGATGTCAACATACTGTGGGATGAAGGTAAAGAAGGAACAGAAGGGGTTTATTTTTCTTCGCCTCAACGATGACCGTTCGTCACCAAGTCTGCTTAGAGCGACCACGATTTCACTTTGCTTGAGGATCCAAGCGGGACCAAAAAGGACAAGCCCTAGGGCTTGCCTAGGTTTAAGTATGTTCAGGATCCCTTCGGACCGTGTGGCCGATTTAGTTCTCGTTCGAACTACATTAAAGATTTTATCAGGCCAGTAAATACCTAGAATACGGCCCACCGACCTAAATAATACAAATTAAAACAGTAAATTCAAGGAGAATTCGCATTACTTAGCAACGGTATGAATCAAAGAGAGGTCGTGGTACTAGCAATTAAGAAAATAATCGACTAATCGTCGCTAATTAGTGATTTATTGCAATGTTGCCAGTAATTACTGAGACCATAGACCATTCAATGACTTTCAATTGTCCTGTCTTTAGTAGAAGGTTCTATGCAAGCTTGGATTGTATTTGTTTTTTTAACTATGAATAGAACAATTTTGCGGCCAGTATTGGTCTGAAATTAACATAATTATATATATACGTGTATATACATATATATTTCACAACTGTCACACATCATCGTCAAGTCCCAAGTTAGGCAGAGCTTGTGTTATGGGTACTAGACAACTGATAAATACATACATATTATACTTGTAGATAAATAACATCCAGACACAGAACAAATGATCGTGTTCATCACACAAATATTTGTCCTGGGTGGAAATCGAACCCACTAACCACTATACCAACAGTCCAGCCTTTATTTCAATTATGCATTTATTAATAACTATCTCTCCCAGCAAAATTCGTAACACCGACTTTTTCGGTCTCACAATTAAAAGCCTTCCCTGAAATATTACGAATATTTCAAGATCAAAATTAGCCAAATCGGTTCAGCCGCTGTTGAGTTTTAGCGAGACTAACGAACAGCTAATCTTTTTATTATATAGAAGACTTGCTACTCCGACAAACTTCGTACTACCTAATTTTTGTTTTCCGTTAAAACTGTTAAAACCTTCCATGAACTTTAGCAAATATTCCAGCCAAATTGGTCCAGCAGTTCTCAAGTTTTTCATTTTATGTATATGAAGAATGAAGAAGAAAAGGAAAAATATCCTCGGTAGCCAAAACTCAAAGTACGCAGGAGTATTACAGTACACACATTGAGAGCGTAAATAGAGATGCACTTTTGATGCTTTACTCTACCACTGAGAGATCAGGCACATTCCGAGAAAATATAAATTTTTGATGTAAAAAAATATCAAATATCTTCTCACATTCAGAGTTGATCAAGAGAAAGTTACGGACTCCTACTGACTAAAATGCATTCATCAATTCATGTTCCTTTAGTTCATAGATCGTCTCAACCGAAACCTCGAGCTCCTGAGGCAAAGGCGAAAGGCAACAAAAAGAACATAGCAGTGGTTTTTTTTTTAAGGTAGGTAAAAATCAACAATGACGAAACCCGCCCTTGGGCGGAGCGGGAAACATTGTCAGACTCTTACTGACTAAAACAACTTAGCCCATTCCTACGTTGCCATATATACCAGGGCCAGAGACTTCCTTTCAGACTCGAACCCTTGGCTTCAGCATAGGCGTAGTTACACTCTTCCTCGTCTTCAAAAAGTGACTAAATCTTTTGATTCAGAATTGACAAATAAATTGGCTCGTATGTAGCCAACTCCAATATTGACCCAATACCAACAAAATGAGCCAGTGGCTCAAATATAGCCAACACCAATATTGGCCCAATACAGGAGCAACGACCAATACATCTTGTTCCAACATGCCTTTAGTACTGACAACAAAATTAACAATACAAGACACCCAGCTGTTTGTACCACTTATATTAATAGCTTGAACATAATTGATCTAGTTATCGACACCTGCAAGTATTGAGCTGTTGGCCTGAAGGTTATTAGGTGGTGTCTGTCTGTGTAACATGGCTTAAGGCTGAAGGCTGATTGGGTACAAGTCTTACCAGTTGTGGTTGAAAAAAACCTAAGTAAAGGTAGTAATCGTTTCTTTTTTGTCATAGGTTCGCCTTTGATCACAACCCGACTAGGTAATGATGTGGCTGAGGATGGAACGTTTGCCTAGAAGTAATTTGTTCTAGCTTGACTTAACCTAGGGGAGGTTGTCGCTATCAGGGAGCGTGGACTTCGGTAGGAATTCTATTCTGCCGTACCTACGTATAAAAATCATTCAGATACGTCCAGCTTTTTAAGGGTGAAGTAGTAATAAACTTGCATATAAAGACACTGTAGGGCCTATGCCCTAGACTCTATAGTCTAAGACATTATTTCCAACACGAAAGCATTTCTTTCCTAAACTGATAAAATGACGAATCACGCCCTTGGGCGGAGTGGGAAACAGTGTCAGACTATTTCTGATTAAACAACCTACCCCATCCCTACGTTGCCATATATACCAGGACCAGAACTTTCCTTTGAGATGCGAACCTTTGGCCCCACTTGGTTTCCACCCTTTTGCAGGGTCCCTACGTTTTGTTATCACCACAAGCCCGCACTTCGGTGGCCGGAAATCGAGATCGGAAAACCATGAAAGCCTGATCACTGATCTTTCTGCTTGTTCACGATTTCTTGTTTTGTTTTTTTATTATAGCTTTAAACAAGTGCTTGACTGCGATCCCACCTGATGGTAAGCAGTGATGCAATCGTTGATGGTGAGGCGCACTAGTTTATTAAGAGCCTGTTCACTGTAGCCTTGAAGACACAAAGCAAAAAGCAAAGATCAGAAGAGCATTTGCTTGATAGCAAAAAGCATGCTTTATTTTAATTTTTGTATCAGTACCTAGACAAAGTCTCGTTAAAATTAAATAGCCATATGCTATGATTTTACTACAGTAATATAATTTTATATGGTGATATTTCAAAGCATTTAATTTGGACAAAATGTCCTTAGCATAAACACTTAGGTGTCACATAATTCTTGTTATGTCCAAACGCGACGATTAGTATTTAGACCAATTTAATTTCGAGTTTCCCGCTACTTTGTTTCTTGGTTTAAGGCGAATACATCAAAAACCGTTTTTCATTGATCTCATATTTTTTTTGTTTTGGTTCGAAACCCACCAAAAATCCTATAGTGCAGGCGGTCGCCTCCTTCAAAATAATGTTAGCAAAGGAGGAGGCGGACCGCATAAGGCAACGGCGTTTGCGCCCCAGACGCCGCCGGGATTCCGATTCTGACTTCCGGCCACCGTAGGCGCGGGCTTGCGGACGGTGAGCATTGGGTAGCTCGCCGTCCGGTCGTCTGGTAATCGTCCGGACCAAGCCAGTCGTCGCCGGCGCGCACTGTTCCCGCGCGCCTCAAGGAGTTGTTGGCAACCGTAGGGACCCTGCAGAAGGGTCGAAGCCAATCAGGGCCACGGGTTTGCGTCTGAAAAGGAAGGCTCTGGCCCTGTTATGTATGGCGATGTAGGAACGGGGTAGGTTGTTTAGTCAGTAAGAGTCTGACACTTGTTTTCCGCTCCACCCAAGAGCGGGACTCATCATTGGATGATTTTTACCTACCATAAAAAAAAACCTTCCCATAGTTGTCAGCAAACTGAAGAGCCCAACAGGGTCGAAGTCCCTAAGGGCCATGGGTTGACGCGAAAGCGTAACACCAGGGCTCTCGAATTAAGGCAAGGAAGGAACGGGATAGGTTGTTTAGTCATTAAGTTTGAAACCCACCTATGTATTATTTCGACGTTGAGCTACCCATTGCTCACCGTCCGCACGCCTACGCCGGAGCGACTTCAACGGAGTCACTAGCAAAGCAATATACTACTTGCATATTCGCACATCGTTACCTCATGGGAACTAACACTTGATACCTATTATACCATCAGCCTTATAATTTTCCCACAGCTGGGATTTAGGCCTCCTCTCTAGGAGAGGTTTGATGAAATAAAATATTAAAATTTTAACGACAGGAGTAAAATAATGAAGCATTGATACCATGTTTTAAACGATCAATAAGTAATAAAAAGTTTAATGTTCCCTGCCGATGTTTTACGACTGATATCTTGTTTTCAAGTGTGATTTTTATTTGCTGTCGTAAATGTTGTTCAATGTTACATTGAAATGTTTCATTAAAATTTTTAATTTCTTAAGGTCCTTAAAGTTTCTTAAGGGTTAGAGGAAACGGGTAAGTCTTGTGGCAATTTCTACCTGCAATTCTATAATCTATTGCAGCAATTTGGTGATAAAGCCAAGATATTTTAAACGAACGAAGGAACAAAATTCGTCAGCAATTCAATTGCAGATTTTTGCTGGGCTATATTCTGAAATATATTGCTATATTGATCAATATTGCGCAATAAAAATTACCAACAAATTGCAATTTTTTTAGCCCGTTTTTTATGGTCCTAGAACGCGCGGTAATGAGGGTGTTCTAAGATGTCATTCACTAGGTGGCAGCACTGAGGCGTCAGGTCCAGGCACCTGTCAAAACGCTTATGTTACTGACATTAGCTAGACATCAACGTCAACGTCAAACGTTAGACGTCAACGTCATATATAAGTTTTCAAAGTAAAAGACCTGACGGCTAAGTGGCGCTAGCTGGTGGTGTGAATATTTCTAAACACCCTCATTCTTTCAAATAATCTTGCATCCAAAAAGAAAAAGAAAAGAACGAGAAAATAGGAAACATAGTAAACCTCTGTTTTCCAAAAAATCAATATGAATAATGTAGACGGCAATTAAGTTGAACAAAAATGACCGACGTGGCTATGGTTACGTCCACTTTGAAAATTCAAGGTCATGATTCAAGTTACGTGACGCGAATGGTACATCAGGCCTAATTATAGGAAATGAATGTTGCAACACTCCATTTAGTATAGTAGCATATACAACTGACTACATATAATAATTACATCTGACTGCACCGATGCACAAGAAATAAATCATTTTTACTATTTTACTAACATGCATCGATCAATCATGATTCCGACTTTCCTTTACTTTTTAATGGTAGGTTTCCGTGTTGTAACATAATAGCGTGATGACATGTGTTGGTTCCGTAGTAGCCATTTTGAAATGTGGCGGCCATATTGTTTTTTCGATTGTATTGCAGTTTTCCTGCATGCGTTTTGATTTGTAGATTAGGTACGTTGTTAACTGTCAAAAGTCGTTTAGTTATTCCATATTACATTCATACGTACATAATTATAAATTACTGACATTCTACTTGACAGTTCATGACTTTAATTAGTTAAAGTAATGCGTTGTACACGCACGGAAAGAAGTCAGGATTAGGTGGATTTTTAGGCAATAATTTAGCTATGTACAATTAATTAGGATGTCTGAATTTAGCATATACTTTTTTCTTGACTTAATAATAGTCCCGCAGCTATAAAATCCATAGTAATATTATAAATGTGAAAGTAACTGTGTCTGTTTGTTTGTCCCTCTTTCACGGCAAAACAGAGCGACGAATTGACATGATTTTTTAAATGAAGATAGTTGAAGGGATGGAGGGTGACATAGGCTACTTTTAGTGTTTCAGTAGGGGGTGGTACCTAGTTTGTATGGAACATTTCGCAGTTTTCAAGGCAGGAAGCTAAAAATCGGTGCACATACTCTTTGTTAACAACGGAAAATACGTGCCATACTTTTTTTAATCTTCAACCAACCCCTAAAATAGGGGATAAAAAATTAGACAACGTTGATAACATCCTGTTCCGTGTTCTAAATCAGGAAAGGGGTACCGTGTTACCCCGAATTTAATGTTCTGTCTATGCCGTAAGCGAAAACTAAGAAAGGATTTTCCAAAATTCAGCCCCTAACGGGAAGAAGTGGAGTTTTAAATACTGTACGAAGAAACCTACTTTTACACGAGCAATTCCACTGGTAGAAGCTAGTAAATAACGTAATCAAAAACAAGTAAAAGAAAAAAATTGAGTTCAGCGCCATCTATTGACAACTTAATGAACACTCATCCAGGATAAAGCAAAACAAACAAATACCGCCAACGGAAACGAAATAAACCGTATTTCTCTTTATTCTCCTTAAACACAGCGCTATTACGTGTCCACGTAAGATAATTAAGAGTGGTTTATTATTATTGACAGGATACTAAATTATCGATAGGAAACACATGTCAGCTGAGTGCTGCGCCTTAAATTATACGGTGCACTAGCGCACGAGTTGTGACACAGTGCAGATGTAAAGCAGTAGGCTAACAACATTTTTTTCATAAAACATTTTTTGTTTGCTTTTCACAGCTATCACACAACGCCGTCTAGTCTTAAGCAGAGCTTGTGTTATGACTGTTATGAGTACTAAACAACTGATAAAAATACTTAAATATATTTCTAAATACATAATATGAAAGATAAATTACACCCAGACACAGAACAAATTAATGATTATGCTCATCACACAAACATTTGTCCTGGGTGGGAATCGAACCCAAAACCTGCAGCATAGCAGTCAGGGTCACCAACAACTAGACTGGCAGGTCAGTTAAAAATTACAGCAATAGTCATAAGTTTGGGATTGTTTGAAAGATTCACTGTGGCCTTGGAAAACAAAGGGCGACTAAAGGAACTGAGTGGATCTTAGTCAGGAAAATTCTGTCATCTCTTGCTTCACCCAGAGCGACTAAGTTATTTAAAGACTAATTTCCAGCTTGAAAAAGATCAGATTCAGATTCCTTTATTTGTTCAAACATGAGTGTACATACAATCATTATGGAAAACAATGCATGCAAGTCATTACAATGATATGGAGTTGTGCTGTTGTGTTGTGTATCAAACCCATGTGTTTTGAAAATCATTTCAGAAGGTAACAAATAAATTGACTTGATTTTGTGGTAAGTGAAGCTCCCACCACTCACAATTCCATACATTTTTATATTCTCGAGCTTTTGCTGGCTGCTGTACCTAGCAAGGTACTACCAAGCAAGCTGGTTACTAGCAAGTAAAACATCAAATGTGTTTTTTATGACTTGCGTTTGACCAATATCTCACTTCATGGTAAGCGATGATGTAGCCGACGACGGAGTATGCTTGCTTAGAAAATTACTGCATGAAGAAACTTGTACTACTGCGTTTTTTCCACAGTAACCTTACGGTCTTTTATTGAGTACTTAAGGTTTGTTGAAGTAAATACTATCAATATATTTATTTCTGCATCGATGGCGGTCCCAGTAAGTAGAACTTTGCCACTATTTGCTATAAGATCAAGGATGTGACTGCCATAAACGATTAGATATGAAAGATAATCATTATATCCACGATGGTGATACAAGCTGTTAAAAGATAGGTCCGCTAACAGTCCGGACCGAAAACACGTCGCCGATGGCGCGTAATGTTCCAGCGCACCTCAAGGAGTTGTCAGCAATCGTCTCTACGTTTTTGTAGGCCTCTGCCAAGCTGGGCTAAAGCCTACTAGAGCCAGTTACCAATTTCTAAAAAGAAGGTCCGACCGCGATGAAGACTAAGAAGAAACGTGGTGGTTTGTTTAGTCAGCAACAGTCTGACTCTATTTCCCGCTAAGCCCAAGGGTGAGATTTGTCACTCGATGGTATCCCATCATAAAAAAAATAACCGTCGAATTCAAGATGGCGACGAAAGCTGTCAAATGTTAACTGTCAAATAGGAGAGTTTTGGCGGGATTTCTTCGAGTAAAGTACAGCGACTGTTTTAATTATTCAAGCTAGGAATGAGTCCTAGTCGTTAATGTAGATGTGGTAGATGTAGATTTGAACCTCAAGTATGTACAAAATTATACTATAACTAGCGACGACCCGCCCCAGCTTCGCACGGGGGCAATGCTGATATTTAATCATATTCAAATAAATAAAAAAAAAAATATAATAAATAATATATAATATTTAATAATTTAAATATATTATGCATGTATTATACCTTCCTCTTAAATCACTCCATCTATTAAAAAAACCTCAAAATTTATTGCGTAGTTTTAAACATTTAAGCATACTTAGGGACGGAGCTACTTTGTTTTATACTATGTAATGATATGTGGAATCATTGAAACACCTCAACGAAACTATCCGAGAGAGCTGACTTCGATATTTTTGCTGCCAAATACTGCAAAAACTTTGAATTTGTTACATTAGTAATCTAGTTCTACTAAAAAACATTGTCTGTTCCAATCATGCTGTACAATATTTCGCCACAAATTCTGTAGATATCAATCATTTAAGATTTCTGTAACACAACCTACTTGTCAGTTATACACAGGATGTGTAAAGGTAGGTCTACACTTAACTAGTAGAGCCGAGCAAGAACCAAGCACGAACAGCGCGCGAACAGAGCACGAGTTCCTGTAGTGTGAACTGACTTAAAAGCCTTGATAGAATAAGCTTCGAGCACTATGCTCAGCCTATTGCCCAATTTTAGGGTCCCGTACTAAAACGGTAAAACAAAACACTGTTACCAAGACTCCCCTCCCCTGTCCATCTATCTGTCTGTCACCAGACTATATATAATATCTCTTAGACCGAGAGAGATAGATAAAAACAGAATAAATGTTTAAGTAGACTTTCATAATAATAAACGTGATTTTTCATACGCGAGCCCGACTTGCATTTGGTCGGGTTTTTGACGCACATAACGGATACTCACTGTACATTGTACATTCCACAATGTTCCTCGTCGTTTATACCACCTAAATCGAGGGAATGGAACAGTTTGCCAGCTGCAGTGTTTCCATCCGATTATAATTTAGGTATCAAGGCTAGTGCGCCTCACCATCAACAATTGTATTACTGCTTACCATCAGGTGGGATCGCAGCCAAGCAATAAAAAAAAATACTAGAGGCTTCTGCACAGTTTGAGCTCGGTACATCTAGTGTATACCCACCTTTGTATAATCGATATACTTAGATACATGGCAATATATTTCCCGTACTTGTAACTTGCAGCTAATTGCACCTAACGGTACAAAGTCTTCATTAAATACTTTAATAATCTGATTGGAACTTATGGGCAGGAAGTTCCTATCTAAATTAAATGTACTATTTACCGCTATGTACTAGTAGCTAGTACTGGTTCATAGTATCTACGGATAGTAGTATTTCATAATTAGTAATTAGGAAGTCATCCAAAGGATTATGGAGAGGATTATGCTCGGAGATTCATTCATGATTGAATTAGACCTGTTGGTCTAGTGGTAAGTGACACTGGCTGCTATGCCGGATGTCGTGGGTTTGATTCCCACCCAGGACAAATGTTTGTGCGATGAGCACGACCATTTGTTAAACATTGAGGTAAACTGAATGTTAGACATATTATGAGGGTACTAAAATTGTGACAGTTCCTTTAATCAGTGACTTACGATTAGAATGTTATTGTGCAGTTTATAGTTTTTAATTCGTTACCAGACAGCTCGTAGCAAAATTCTATTACGAGGCTATTGACCGACCTATGAGCAGCTAATTGATTACCAACTTTTAGCAAAATAACAATAGGATCGTGTTGTAATGACAGTGGAATCTCAATACTTCGAAAATAGCAGACTTGGGCCCCAGTAATGATGACATCATCATCATCATCATCCTACCCTTATCCCATGTTACTTGGGGTCAGTGCAACATGTTTTTTTTCTTCCACTCTGTCCTGTCACCCGTCACACTATCGCTAACTCCCTTTTCTTTCATATTACTCCTCACACAATCCATCCATCTCTTCTTCGGCCTCCCTCTTCCTCTCCATCCATCCACGTGTAAACTCAGAACTCTTTTTGTGACATGCGTTTCATCTTTCAGTAATGATGACATCATGAGCCCTAAAATCCGTCTTCATCTTTTTAACATTAAGTTTATCGTGTACGGTGGCATTTTAATTTATAACGTACACCAACAATGGGTAGGTTCAGATGACAAGCGCTCAACGCGCGTTTTGATAACGCGCGTTTACAACTACATACATTTTATTCAGGCCGTACACATGCTAACGCGCGTTTTAGTAACGCGCGCGTTCAACGCTGCGCTAGCGCTCGACTGTTGTCAGCGCGCGTCAACGCCGCTTTGAGATCATTGGTTTTCTATGTTTCCGTTCAGTTGAGCGCGCGCTTTCGACGCGGATAGTCGTATTTTAGGGTTCGTCAAGTTCGTCCGAAAATCGTCCGAAATGGAAACCGAAGCTTTTAATACGGAATTATTAATTGATGAAATAGAGAAACGTCCTGCGATATGGGACATGACAAGTAGCGATTATTCAGATAAGAATTTGAGAAGACGGGCTTGGGAAGAACTCGTCCTTATATTTTGTGAAGGACATCTCCGTCTTCTGTTGTGTCGTTTCTGCCGTCTGTATAAAATCACCGATAAAACTGTTTCTACGTCCATCTTCGACAAATGTAGAACTCAAACTGGCCGCAACAACGCGCGTTTAACGCCTGACAAGCGCGCACCATGTGAACACTATACAAAAATTCAACGCGCGTTCCACGCGCGCTGAACGCTTGTCATCTGAACTTACCCTAAAGTTTTCCAAACCGTTAAGGTTTTATTTTTATGGTCCAGTTTATTGGAGGAATACCTAACAATGTATTTTGATAATATAATTTGCGTGTGTCAAACTTTATATGTTTTTTATGACTTAATTATGTTTGATTTAAAGATAAAACTCCCATTGAAACGACCTGAACTGGATCTGTATCAATTTTTATAAAAAAATCGGCCAGAGCGTGCGGGGCCAACCTCAGTGTAGGGTTCTGTAGTTTCTTTAAATTCCCTAATCCCTTTTTTTAAAATTGGGTTACTAATTTTTACATGGGTTACTGGGTTCCGTTACATTGTGATAAATTTATGACGGATGGGAAACTTCGGCACCCTACACTGAGCGTGGCCCGACACGCTCTTGGCCGATTTATTCATTTTATTCATATAGGTAGATTAACGAAATACCAGAATTCAGAAGCTCGAACAGCTGTCTTACCAAATAGCTTACAAAATAATAAAAAAAAACAACGGTTAAAAACACTCTTAACTAAATGTTACTTGTCCGCAGATGATCTGTAGTAACCATGTCACAGGAATTTCACATAACCAGTTTAAATACTAAATTTCTCCAGAATTATTCCAAGAAACATCTGTTTTCTTGTAAAACGTAATACGCTTAATGTAAATTACTTATTTCGGCTTTTGACGGAGCAGCTGTTGTTTTTAATACATAAAAAGATACCTATGTACGAGACGAGAACATTCCTAGATATATTTAATGTAAATACTGAGACATTTTTTTTACCTTGATATAAATATAAATATTTTTAGTATCAGTTCAGAGATAACTTATCAAATTAATTAATTCAGATAATACACGACTGTGATTTTATTTAAAATGGCCGATCAATCGATATTGATCGATCATTTTGACACATTGATTATCGCCGAAATAGCTCAGTTGGGAGAGCGTTAGACTGAAGATCTAAAGGTCCCTGGTTCAATCCCTGGTTTCGGCAAGAACTCTTTTTGCATTTTTTTAATTTCTTAATTAGTTTTATACGACTTCACTGCTGTAGTTATTAAGAGCGCCTTCAAACTAGCGTCCGCGCGTCATTTATTTATATGAAAAAACAAAGCAGTGTGACAGCCGCGCTGCTACCGCGCTGCTACCGCGCTGCTGCCGCGCTGCTGTCGCGCGGCACGATGCGGCTAATTAGAGTGAGTGTAAGGATTTTATTGATCGAATTTGCATATTATTTCCAGAGTTTACTTTAAAAATAAACATACAACCTACGTAAGGACTCTGCAAAAGGGTTGAAGCCTACTGGGGCCCAGGGTCTCTTTCTGAAAGGAAGGCTTGGCCCCAGTGCAAAAGGCAAAGAAGGAACGGCCCTACCCTGTTTAGTCAGTCTGTCACTGTTTCCCGCTCCGCCCAAGAGCGGGATTCGTCATTGGATGATTCTACCATAAAAAAAACATACAATCTAAATTACTTCTTATTTACTTGATACTACTAATTTTCTAAAGCTGCGTTTAATCTCCTTGACATAAAACACGTAATTATTTATTACTCCACTTAAGTCCTTATTTAAATTAATTGCCCTACTGATAAGTGAAGGCAAAAAAACTGAGCAAGCGTGAGTCATAATGGCACTGAGGAGGGTTCCTCACCAATTTACTATGTAAATACTTAGTTCTATTCCGATCGTTTTTTTTTTCCTAATCAGAAAATAAAAAGATAAAAGATATTTTGTAACGTAACAACACTACTGTTTTCAGATTTATTGCGTTATACCTACCATATTTAAGAATTTTGGGTCCTAATGAATTTTGAGACCTTTGAGAGTGTAAAAATACAAAAATACACGTTTTTTAACAACATAGATAGCCACTTTTTCACAGAATTAAAAAATTGCAGACCTGATAGACAAACATATAACAAAGTCAAGTCAAAGTCAAAACATTTATTGCGAACTAAGTGTACAAAGTGATCGTATAAAAGTTTCGATTATTCCATTTGAAGTACTGAACCCTAATAACATTTCCCATAATTACCATGAACCGTTGATCGTTCCCACAGTAATAACACCCACCCTTTGAGTAATTATAAATAAAATACCCTTGTCACACGCGCGTAACGATCAGGTATACTTATTATGCAAGTTATAACTATATCATCATCATTATCAGCCTTTTTAATGTTCCCGCTGCTGGGACACAGGCCTCCTCTCTCTAGGAGAGGGGATGGGCCATAATCCACCACGCGGGCCCAGTGCGGATTGGTAGATGTCACATATCTTCGAATTTATGGTTCTAGGACATGCTGGTTTCCTCACGATGTTTTCGTTCACCGTTTTACTAACTACTAAATACAACGTTAAATTGTGGTCGATCCGGTACATAAAATACTATCGATTTGTAAAGATAAAATTAAAAAATAAAGTCAATTTTTTCTAAAACTAGAATTAAAATACGAAATTTATATTTTTATAAATAAAGAGCAGCTGAGCGGGTTCAATGACGGTAGTTGTCGGTTTTATGTACCGGATCGACCTTTCAAGGGATTAAAACAACCAAAATTTAACGGTGTATTAGGTTTATACAATATGGATGTTCTAACTTGGTGAGTCTGAAGTTAGGGTCTGAGAACTTTACCGCTTGTGCACTCGTAAAAATAATTAAGACCAACACACCACACACAAGTCACAACACACCACACACACAAGTCACAACACACCACACACACACAAGTCACAACACACATCATCATCATCATCAACCTAGCGTCCGTCCCGGTTGCTACCTTGGCTTTCAACTCGGTGCCCGGGGTCCGCTTTCCTTCCTAGACGCCTCCACTTCGCTCGGTCTTTTGCGTCCCTTGCCTTAAGCCCATTAGCACGCATGTCGTCCCTTATGACGTCGATCCAACGCTTCTTAGGCTTACCTCATTTTCCGGGTCCCGGCGGAGACACACAAGTCACAACACACAACATTTACCAATTGATGGTTCTTTTTAAACTAGACTACTAGTATAGTCTACCGATATCTACTACAGTTTAAATAGACCCATCCTGCTTAACCTTTTAAAAAAGCCCGTAAAAATCAGACGTCATGTAAAAAACCCATTAAAACTTACATTTATTTCAATTATTTCTTTAAACACATCACTACTAATGTCAAGCAAAGGTTAACGGTGTTGCCATAAAAATAAATTAACCTAAATCACGACAAATGTTTTTTTAATAACGCAACGATGTTTGGGGTGGATGGGTGACCTACAAGTCACCCGGTGGTGTTAGGGGGTGGTCACTACTTCCTGTGATTTTGAACACGCGATGTTTTCTGTTGTATTTAGTAGAAAAGCTTGGGACATGATTGATGGAAAATCGTAAAGAAAATCACACCTAAATTAAGTATCACTACATTGTATAAAAACAAAGTCGCTTCCCGCTGTCTGTCCCTATAATAATTTTTAGGCCTGATTTTCTAATAGGTAGTCTAATAACTGTTATCTGAAGAATAATTAAGTAAGGAAAAATGAAACATTTTTTTTTCGGGAACTGACGCAATCTAACTAGCTGACATAACAACAGGTTTGGCACATTGTCTTCAAAAATAAAATAGATGCAAAAATAAAATAAAGAACCATTTTTCAATAGCCCTAAAAAAAAAATTGCCCCATATGTAAATTTTTCTAGTACATTACATAACGAGCATAAGTACGTTAAATCCAAATCAGATGTTCTCGTGGTTTGAAATTAGTAAGGTTCATCATCAGCCTTTTAATGATCCCACTGCAGGGACACAGGCCTCCTCTCACTAGGAGAGGGAATGGGCTATAATCCACCACGCGGGCCCAGTGCGGATTGGTGGATGTCACATGTCTTCGAATTTTTGGTTCTAGGACATGCCGGTTTCCTCACGATGTTTTCCTTTACCGTTTTGAGAGTAGTGGTGATGAAATAAATTACACAAAGTAATGCGCCTGGCTGGGTTTGAACCCGCGACCTACGACTCGTAAGTCGGGGCCATTACCACTCGGCCACCACTGCTCTCAATGACAATTTCAAAACTAACAAGCTGAAACAATTTTTGCCTTCCTCTGAAATAAAAACATGGTCTTTTCTAGCCTAATTAAACGTAAGTTAAGTTTTCTAGCGTAATTCCTATAAGAAACCACAAAGAGGTCGCCTCTTTGAGGTTTTGAAAGAAAATATCATTTTTTTTTTTTTTTAACTTGCAATAAACTAGTGCTTGACTGCGATCCCACCTGATGGTAAGCAGTGATGCAATCGTTGATGGTAAGGCGCACTAGTTTATTAAGAGCCTATTCACTCTAGTCTTGAAGACACCCAAATTATATTCGGACGGAAAGACTGCAGTCGGTAAACTGTTCCAATCCCTCGATGTACGCGGTATAAATGACGAGGCAAAACGCTTAGTCCGGGCCGCAGGTGTCTCAACAACGTAAGGGTGGATACTTGCCGTACGCCGGGATGTCCGAAGGTGAAATTGGGAACTTTAAATTCCCAACACCATAATGCTAAGTACATAGCATTGCATAACATCAGCATTATAGTGTTCCCACTGCTGGGACACAGGCCTCCTCTCTAGGAGAATGAATAGACCGTAATCCACCACGCAAGCTCAGCACAGGTTGATGAATGCCACATGTCTTCGAATTTTTGGTTCTAGGACAATACATGTCGGTTGCCTCACGATGGTTTTCCTTTGCCGTATTGTGAGCAGTGGTGGTGTAATGAATTACACAAAGTAATACGCCTGGCTGGATTTGAACCCGCATCCTACAACTCGTAAGTCGAGCCTGTTACCACTCGGCCATTTTCTTTCCTTCTACTTCTACTAAGTACATAATGTCGACTGCAGTATAAAATGTTTTTATCAACCATCAGCCTTGTCAAATAGTCGGAAAATCTTATAAAAACCACTGAATTTCAAAGCAAGGCAAGCAGAATAAACACAAGCAACGACCTGATTCATAACTTGTTTTTTTTACGGTCGGTTGCCATGGCAACACGTTGACAACAATACCATATACCTCACATAGACTTAGGTTAACTTAAAATGAGCTTTATGTTAGTGCAACAAGGTAGATTTTCGTTTGGGAGTTAGAATTTTAATAAGTAATTGCTTCCCGAACAATGCGCGTGCCTGAATATTTTATAACTGATAATAGTAATTGATGGAATGTATCGTAACGTGAAAGGTTTTCTTGTTATTAAGTCATAAATAATTTCCTTTGACTTGACTTAAATGTTATGCTTTTGAAACCATTCATTTCTCTGCATCGACTTTGTATCCTAGCGATAGACAAGCACATTCTTCAGTGGCGTAGCAAAGGGGGGCGGCGGGGGCGGGTGTCACTTTTTTGGGGTGACACCAACCCGGTCTCTCAACTTTAAGAATAGTGTATAAACAAAAAAAAAAATCACTAGCGCAGAAATTTCTGTTTCGGGGATTCCTCTTATAGCAGTAACTCAGGTCTATGTATAATTCGGGGATTTCCGCAAAAAAAGCCTGACGCTACCCTTGTCCTTATCCTCCTGATCCATGTCCTTTATCATATAAAATTTATTGCTTTTTACTTTCGATGGGGTGACACCGAAGGTAGCTACGCCACTGACGTTCGTCGAAACTATTAATTTATTAAAATACTGAATATTTAACATAAAATTCCGCTGCGTTGCTACGAGTATCAAAGCCTTTTTTTTTGCCGTCTATCGAAACTCTTCATACAGCGCTGATACGTCAAAACTGTACTAATGTCATCAATGTAAAAATGTATGGCATGCAGATCACTTAAGTGAAGCACAGTGAATGTACGGTACGCCTCATCATCATCAGCCTTTTTAATGATCCCACTGCTGGGACACAGGCCTCTTCTCTAGGAGAGAGAATGAATTGGTGGATGTCACATGTCTTCGAATTTTTGGTTCTAGGACATGCCGGTTTCCTCACAATGTTTTCCTTCACCGTTTTGAGAGCAGTGGTGATGAAATATAATACACAAAGTATTGCCCCAGGATGGCTTTGAATATCGGAGCCGTTACCACTCAGCCACCACTGCTCTCCTGGTACGCCTAATCTATAATAAAAAAATATCTCTCTTAAATTATATCTCTTAGGTATCTTATCTTGTTTATCGATTATCTATTTATCTGTTTAAGTAAAATGAGCCTGATATATCTTCTTTTTTAAGTTTCCTCTGATCAATCATCATCATCATCCTCATTTCAGCCGAAAAACGCCCACTGTTGGACATAGGCCTCCCCCAAATATCGCCACAATTAACGATCCTGTGTAGCCAGCATTTAGCAAGACTCACAGATATATATGCAAACTTTTTTTTTTATTGCAATAAACTAGTGCTTGACAGCGATCCCACATGATGGTAAGCAGTGATGCAGTCGGCTAAAAAAGTAACACAAACAACGTCCAAAATATGGCATAGAATGGATTTGTATCATTAATACATCGGTCGCCATCCAAATCCATTTTTTTTTAAATATCTATGTTGAAAAGAGCATTATCACAAAAAGAGTGTTCTGCCGAAACCAGGGATTGAACCAGGGACCTTTAGATCTTCAGTCTAACGCTCTCCCAACTGAGCTATTTCGGCTGTGAAATACCGCGTAAAATAATCGATCTACATTTTTTAACGATCATGAAATTTTAGATTATTTACAATCATCATCATTACATAGTATAAAACAAAGTCGCCTCTTCCTATGTATGCTTAGATCTTTAAAAGTACACATCGGATTTTGATGCGGTTTCAATAGATAGAATGATTCAAAAGGAATGTTTATCTGTATAATACATGCCCCCGTGCGAAGCTGGGGCGGGTCGCTAGTATAAAAATAAAACGTTGACATAATTATCATACTAACCCAAAAGAATTTCTTTTACATGAGAAATCTTCTAATGATCTCCCGCTCTAGGTCAAAGCGGTATCAGACTTTCCCTGGCTACAAGCTATATGTTCCTACTGTTGCCCTTTACGTTCTAGGTTCACGGGTTTCCCTTTCATAAGTTGTTTTTACGTACCTAACCCAAGTAGGCTTCGACCCAGCTGGGCCCCTACGGGTTTACTGACATCTCTTTGTATCACAAGTCTTGCGCGACTGCATGTATCGGGCCTGGGGGCTTAGACAAAGTCACATTCTCATTAACGATAACGAAATTCGCAACTCCGAAATGTATGGAACTGACATATGCCTTCTAAAAGTCACGTGGTCAAACGTTTTCGATTCGCTAATTGTTATTAGTTGTTTATACGTCAAATTGGACGTTTTAATTCGATAATCATAGCCAAGAAGTTGTTATTTTATCGAACCAACACTTCGACTTATCGATATGTTAGTCGATGTCACTTTGTCTACCATTTTGTGGTCGACATCGTTAAGGCGAAATCGAACTTAGAAATGGATTCGACACGGAGCGATTGCCACTTGTCTAGGGCCCCAGGTCTGGTCGGTTACCGGACGGTCGAACGACGAGAGTCTTTCGGCTGAAACGATGATACAATTATCATAATAAAAAACGAACTATAAGTCAGTCTAACGTCAATACGTTAGACTGAACTATAAGTCAGACTCAGTCTATAATTCGTTTTTTAATCCTAGACTACGATTTGACAACTTAAAATGTCAAACTCCAGAAAATTGGGAACATACCTATTTCTAGAGTGTGACATTCTGAGTTGTCAAATCGTAGTTTAGAATTTAAAAACGAACTATAGACTTAAGTAACCTTGAAGTACCAAAGCGTGTAGATCTTAATAAATTATTTACTTCCATAAACCTTACAAGCACGTCCTTGTATGTAATTTTCCTACATAACAACACCTAAAAATAACAAACGTCGATCACTAAAAGAAAAACACCCTATATTTGACGTACGTCATTAGTCATTCTATACAATAGTGCCTGTACACAATGAACAACCCCCTACCCCCCACTCTCACGTAATTTGATGGCAGGATGACGCATGAATTTTATAAGAGGGAGCTTTCACGTAACTATGTTTATTTATATACCAATTGTTTGTATATATCTTCATGAAATTGAAGGTGGATCCAATGATAAGTCTCTTTGGCTTGTTGTGTTGTGGGTGGATTTTGAAAACTTTCTAGATAGCATAGCATCATCATCATCATCATCATCAGCCTTTTCAATGTTTCCACTGGGCCTGCGTTATGACCCATTCCTATTCTTAGAGAGGAGGCCTGTGTCTCAGCAGTGGGAACATTGAAAAGGCTGATGATGATGATGATGACGATGCTATGCTATCTGCTATATCTATGCACTGGGCCTGCGTGGTTACGCAGGCCCAGTGCGGATTGGTGGATATCACATGCCTTGTCTTCGATTTTTTGGCCCTAGGACATGCCGGTAATGTTGTGGATGAATTTTGAAAACTTACTGTATTGCATAGCATCAGATTTATAATATTCCCAATGCTGGGACTCAGACCGCCTCTCCAAGGCTCTCAGAATACACCTATACGTACCTAATTCGGTTTTTTCTTTATTATTAACTGTGAACATCCTTACATATTATAAAACAAAGTAACCCATCCATAAACCCATCGCATCTGTTTGTTGGTGTGTCATTCTGCCGTGCTTATGATAATTGCAATAAGTCACATTTTGGTCGATATTGAATTATGTGACTTACTGCCATTATCATAAGTCACATTTTGGTCGATATTGAGTTATGTGACTTCTTGCAATTATCATAAGCACGGCAGCATTATAAACGTGATAAACTTAAAATCTATTGAATAGATTTTTCTGTTTGACAGTTCGGCTACGGAACTTTACAAACGTTTCTATCGAACCGACAACCGCCATATTGTAACACAGGGTTTGTCCCCTTCCCATCGACATGTCCTTTACAAGAAATTATACAGCGCAGTCAAACTACTATTATACAAATATGAATAGTTCAAGATATACAAACGAGTACATATAATTTGACACTAATGACTACGTAAACATGTCTCATACATATTTATGTGGGAAACTCATAAATTATATTGATAACGCGGTTGCTTGTCAAGTAAATACGGTTATTTTGGATATAATTGCTGCTGGGTAGTGGAATATATTGGTCGGTGTTTGTTTTTGAAGAAATGGGTATGGACTTACTATTTCCATACTTCGAGGCAGTGTTGCCAGACCTCTTGACATTTTTATCTTTGACGCGATGTGGATTTTTCTTTTAGTCTATTAAGTTTTTTTTTATATGTATCATTTTCATTATTATTATTTTGCAGCAACTGTAATCTTCTTAATGTTAAAAAAAAAAATATTAATATAATCGGATTATAATCAAATAAATTAATTAATGAATTTTTAAAAAATCAATATAATATGTAACATTATTTTTTAATTAAATCAATTTATTAAAAAAATAAAAATTTGAATGTATATATCTCCCTCCGCGTCTGTCTACTTGTACGTGCGTGAGAACATCAAAATCTACCGACTGTATTTTCATGCACTTATCACCATAATATTAAATTTTGATTAAATTAATGAGAAAGGTTTAGGTAGGTATAATAAATGCATATTGCAGAAGAGAAAAATTGAGAATTTCAGACGGAAATGATTATTATTATTATTATTATAGGCATGTAGAATCACAATCAACAACATCTATTTAGTTATTATTATTATTCAGTTTAATAATAAATATGTTTCTTTTGTTTCAGATCGAAACACAAACATAAAGCAGTAACGTATGAGGTAAGCTTATTTAAAATATGATTACAATCAATCAATTTTTTTTTTATTTTTATTTTATTTTATTTTTTATCTATGTAACGTGTTTATTTTGTTTTTTATTTATTTTTAAAGAAATGTTGTTTTGCTAAAGTAGTACACCATAGACTACCCCCTTTTTTAGTTCAAGCTCTTATACTCCATCCTAAGGTTGTCTGGTAGATATCGCTGTCAGCGATAAGACCGCCTTTGTACCCATTCATATAAGTTTCTGTAAAATTGTTGCTTTTTTTTGGTGTACAATAAAGTATTATTCTATTCTATTCTATTCTATCAATCTAAATATATGTATAATAATCAATAGTACAGTACGGCCGTCGGATCTTGGCGAGTCTGAAGTTAGGCTCTGCGAATTTCAGCGTTTGATACACCTCGTAATAAAACAAATGGTTTAAAGAAATACATGCAATTTGCAGTTTTTATTGCTGTTAAAAACTGTTACTGTTACTTCAGACTCGCCAAGATCCGACGGCCGTACTGTAATTGTTTTTTTTTTTTGTATTTCTATGGTTAAACACCAAGCCTTAGAACACTACCTCTTGACGCGATTTATTTGACGACTTTTGGTCGTCCTGAACTGTTAAAGGGATGGAGCTATATAAGATGAATAGCTTCATCCCTCTTTCTCGCTCGAACGCCTTACATTTTAACACGTCATGGTAAGGCCGCGAAGCCCTGATATGAGACAGGCAACATATGATAGTACTATCATGTCGATATAAGTTGGATCTTTATAACAGTCATCTCATATTATTTTGCGCCGGGTCTTGGTAAGGGCCATTGTCTGGAGCGAGGAGAACGGGCAGGCCGTTGCCTCGTTCTGCGAAGCAATAATGCTAGCAAAGGAGGAAGCTGACCACATAAGGCAACGGCATTCACACCCCAGACGCCGCTCGGATTCCGATCCCGATTTCCGGCCACCGTAGGCGCGGGCTTGCGGACGGAGATCAATGGGTAGCTCGTCGTTTAAATGTAAACGACTGGAACAAGCCATGTCGTCGATAGTGCGCTGAGCAAATGTAGAGGCCCAACTGCAGGGCCGAAGCCTACTGGGGCCTTGGTCCGGTTTTTGAAAGGAAGATCCGAAGGTATGAAAGCTAAAAAGGAACGGGGTGGATCGTTTAGTCAGTAAGAGACCGATACTGTTTCTCGTTCCGCCCAAGGGCGGGATTCGTCATTACTTAATTTTGCCACCATAAAAAAAATAGCAACTAGTTCAACTTATTTGCCTCGTATCTTTTGACAGTTAACTTTACATTCATCTAAATTGATTTCAATTTATAATAACGGAGTATTTCATCGTTGTCAACCAACCGCGGCCATGACAGGCGCTTCCATAATGGCACAATATCGGTGCTCCAATTGTGCTTGCCGCCGATGATACGGAAATTTGCGGTTAACCACTGAATAACCGTAAATGATTACCGAAAGTGTCACGGGCAAATGTATTAGGTACCTACCTTTTGGCTTTGAAAATATTTTGTGCTGAAACCGCAAATTCAGGAAAAAGAACTTTGTCATTAGCACGACAATTTTACAAGAATTTCACTTCTCTTAATTTTTTTTTTTTGTAAAATAAAATCTTAACATTGACTTCTTTTTTTATTGGAACCCAAATGAACTCTCGAAATAAAAAAGTATTTTATTTGCTGTTCCAGCAATTATGGTCTATCATTATACCGAATTTTAATCAATGCCGTTTCCACCATATTCCAAAACGCGATTCAAAATATTTAGATCGCGTTTAATTGGTAGTAAACCAAGTAATAGTCCCGAAAACTACGTTTAAATCGTGTTTAATTGATATTAAAACTAACAATAGTCCTAGAACTATGTATTTTAGTTCGCGTTTTAGAATAATGCGGTACGAGTTTAAAGGAGTAAAAATATTAGTGTGCAATAGCCACTGCACTGCACAGCACTGTCCATATTATATTAGTTGTTTTCTATGGAGAAGAACTGGCAAGAAATTCAATGGTTGCTTTTATAAAAAAGTGGTGTATCTTACAATATTTGCTTAATACAGTAATAATAGATATTATGTAAGGACAGATAGACAAGTCAATATTGTTCCCAAAATATATTGAAGTCCTAGTACCGTTATATCGTTAAATCGAGAAGCTTTTGACATGAAGAGACGATTAAAGATATGTACAAGAAGACAGAAGAGAAGAAGACCAGATCTCGTTGTGCCTTGGCACTGGGAGAATTCACAGGAGTTTGTAATATACCCGTGAATTTCCTGATGCCTCAGCGCAATGCGGTCTATTGCAACACAGAAGAAACCAGGGATGAAGACATGAAGAACTATGAAGAAACCTGTTTACATAACGTTCGTGGGAAGACGTTTTTCATTTGACTATGTTACTTTCTGACATAGGATTGTATATATAACAAAATGTTCTTAAAGTACCACAATATTGCATTCCTCAGTTGGTAAAAAACAATGAATTGTGCATTCACATGACATCCATAATTTTATTGATTTGTTGTATTCAGTCTAAACGGTGAAGGGAAACATCGTGAGGAAACCGGCATGTCCTAGAACCAAAAATTCATGAATTCTTTCAAGACAATGTGACACCAACCTGCATTGGGCCCGCGTGGCGGATAACGGGCCTTTCTCTCCTAGAGAGTAGACTTGAGTCCTAGCAGTGGCAAGATTATATTGGCTGATGCTAAGCTATGCTATTGTATTCAGTAAGATTTAACTTTTTTTTTTCACTTGCAATAAACTAGTGCTTGACTGCGATCCCACCTGAAGGTAAGCAGTGATGCAATCGTTGATGGTAAGGCGCACTAGTTTATTAAGAGCCTATTCACTTTAGCCTTGAAGACACCTAAATTATATTCGGACGGAAAGACTGCAGCCGGCAAACTGTTCCAATCCCTCGATGTACGCGGTATAAATGACGAGGCAAAACGCTTAGTCCGGGCCGCAACTTTAAGGAAAAACATATTTAGGGTGTAAAACAAGAGTTAAATCATAGCTACATGACCGGTTCCACCGCCTTCTAAACTTTAGTTAACTTAACCATCAGAAAAAGAAAACAAAATTCCATTCCATGTTTGAATAAAACAAGCCCAACGACATCATAGTTTAAAAACATTCTTCAATTAGTTTTTAGTCGCAGTAAACATAATTTAATTAGTAAGGTAGTGTAATTAATTTACTCGCAACATTAATGGGCGGGAGATAATGCGAAGTAATTAAAATGAAAAATGTTAAATTTTTTTCTAAGAACGTGGAAAATGATAAAAAGTACATAGTGAATGTTAATTATTATTAATGAGTTTGACGCATTGTAAAGTTGTATGATGAATATATTTTCCAATGTTTTCTTAATATAGTTCAAGGAAAAATGTCGATTTTTTTTTTGTTTCTATGGTATTTGCTTCGCTATTTGCTAAAATTTGTTTGTTACCTACATCATATGTTGTTTACAATGCCTGTTTTGTAATAATACTTGCCAAATAAAAATATTAAACAAAGCTTTTGCCCGCGGCTTCGCCCGCGTGGTATTGGGATTGGGGTTTCCGGGATAAAAAGTAGCCTATGTCTTATTCCGGAGTGTATCCTATGCCTGTGCCAAATTTCATTCAGATCCGTCCAACCGTTTTGGCGTGATTGAGTAACAAACATCCAAACATCGTAACTTTCGCATTTATAATATTAGTAACATAATTATTTACAGTATCCAATTCACTTATATGATTCATTAGCTTCTGGCAGCGGCTTATGTGAAAGTAATAAAATGTCCAAAGAAACATATTTTTAAGATTGGAAGTGTCCTATGTGTCATAGGAGGAGAAAAAAAAACATCCAGACTTTCGTTTTTATAATATATGTTATTGCGCTTAAGAATAAAACTATCACGCTATAAATTACTTAGCCATGATACGTTTATGGCGAAAATCTTCACACATATATCGCATATACTTAATTATAATTAATAGCTTATTAGTAACATAGTTCATCCCACACGAGCATTGTTTCCGTGATTACTAATAAAACCAGTAAATGTCATACAAATTGGTTTCCATTGACAACCCGTGCGAACGTGTGTAGCATATTGTCTTTTTACGGAGACTTCCTCACTAGTTCTGTTCCGATGGAGATGTTTTTTCTTTGCGACCAAGTCATAAGCTAAAGGAAATTTTATTCTATTATTACATTATCAAAAACTCCAACAAATTAGGTTAGCTATGCTATAACTTTGACGCTCATAAATAAAAACATAATTTGAATGAATTTTTTGGTTTAATCAGATAAAAATTAAGGGTGGTCTGTTTAGGACATACGTGTTTTGTGTATGCAAAAAAAAAACTAAAATAATTCAATAATCTTCGTTAGATTTATAAAGACTCACTATCAATTCTTATTGAATTTAAAATATAAACTGCAGTATTCCAAATCTATAAAGAAGTTTTGAAATCTATGTTTGTTTTTTTATTTTAACAAAGTATTTAAATGTATATTGAAATAAAGGAAGAATAGAAATAAAAACATTGTTCAAAAGTTCTTCCCTAAGTCAAATCAGACAATATACTTAAAATTTATATAGTTACTGACTTTGTTGTACAAAAATTGTTGAAGAAAACTTCGTAAAAAAGAATAAAGACTCCCTACGCAGTCCTACGCAGTTGAAGTCCACTGGGGCCCAGGGTCTTTTTTTGAAAGGAAGGCTTGGCCTCAGTGCGAAGGGCAAAAAGGAACGTGTAGAGGCTATTTAGTTAGTAAGAGACTGACACTGTTTCCTGTTCCACCTAAAAGCGAGATTCGTCATCGGATGATTTTCGCTCACCAGAAAAAAAACCTTTACATACGAAAAACTCGCTTCTTCTCCTAACTTGAACAGCACAAACCAATAGATGTTACAGTTACTCACGAGCCGATTGTTACCCTATTCAAAGTTAATCGTCGGTTAGCTCCTGTAATCCATATGTAACAGATGATCTAACGTTACTGCTAACGGTCGGTTATTGTCTCCGTTTTTGTGTGGTGTCGACCGCCCGGAAATGTGCGGTGTTTACAAGTTTGTATTATCATAAAGTTCTCATCTTCGGTAATTAAACGTTGGGTACTTTGATTTGCTTCTCTTTTTTTTGTTTTATTTTATTATTTTTATTGTTTTCAAAAACTTTAATTTTTAAATTAAAGTTAACAGTTTACGGTTATTCTTGTTTTTTTTTACAGTTGTTGCTTTAGTTTTAAAAATACAGTTTGTTGTGGGGGGCCTGATAATCAGTTTGATAGGTTTTTTTTCGTGTAAAAGTCCAGAAGAGAAATAAATAAATATGTATGAAAAACAAAATATTTATCATGGAGGACTTGCAAAGACAGTTTCTGGGGATTTTTTCAACAAATTTCTATGCCATTTCTATGTCTTTAAATTATTACGTAAGTACTTGAGATCTGTCAAATCATATAAGTTGAACTCAAATGGCGATTGACCTACAATGCTAGTAACAGATTTTTGAGTCTCAATTGAAATGCGGCACCGCAGGGGTCTGCCCGTAACCAGCATAGCAACGAAAACAATAATTTTAATTATTTTTTATAGTCTTAAACTTAGGAACCAAATAACCAATCATTCACAGAGGTGGTCTAACTTCGGGTTTTTCTAAACATTATTTTTTATAAAATCGAATATTTAAAATGCAATTAACAAAACCAGATATTCCCATAAAAATCGACTAATGTTTTAATTAAACACAAAAACTAGTGAAACGTACAAAACGAAAACGTTTTGCAGTTTTACGATGATTTATGGCGGATGCAATCATTTTTAATTATTTAATCGACGACATCTAAGTAAGCTATAATCTTAGTTTTTTTGATAAATATACGTCGCAGACAAAATTATGTGCACGAGGACAAACTAATATATTGTAATCGAACAAGATAATGGTCGCTTATAATAAGCCTCATAAGAAGACTCAAAGTCACCCAAAGGATATATTTACATTACATAGTATAAAACAAAGTCGTTTCATGCTGTCTGTCCCTATGTATGATTATGATTATGAAAACTACGCAACGTATTTTGATACTTTTTTTTCTGTCCGTCACTCTGTCGTAGTTTGACACTCTCTCTCACTACGTCCAGAGTCCGAGGAATTATTTGATGGTTTCCCACCAAAAAAAAGAGACCAATTATTATACTTTCGGTCTTCTATTTGATACCTACGTCAAAGATCTACGAATGACAGTTGTGTTGTTGGGAACAATCAGGTCGATGATTCCTTACAAAGGTAAGGCTATATCCACAGATATAGATATACCTAGATAACGCAAGAATCACGATCTATACAAACCAAGCATGCCATTTTTGACTACCTATTATGGCGTCACAAGCACTATTTGTGATGGGAAAATTAAAACGATTCAAAGACACCGCCGCGTACGGCGCGCGGTATCCCCCTCGCACCAATCCTGCCTTGCCAACATAATTAACCATTTTTATATTTTTAACTGATGTCTTACTAGCGCTGTACACCGATGAGAGACTGACCGCGAAAGTGACCACTTACGATTTTTGTACGTAAGTTACGCACGCGAAGTAGTTGCTCTTGCGTTATCCAGGTATATCTATATCCGTGGTTACATCCCTGGTATAATATTTCTAAGTAATAGAGCTCATAAAGATAGGGAAGTGAAACATAGTATCGATGAACGCTACGTCAACGAAAAACGGAGTCATCAGTTGATTGATAGGCGTGTGGCTATGAAATAAGCGGAGTGTAATAAGATATCGTTTTTGTTTACTACCTATTGTTATCCAGTGTGGTATTTTTAAGTTGATGAGTTCAGTAGTGTCCTTATGTTATTTTGGAGCTTATTATATATTTACAGGGTATCCCTGTTTCATTCAGTCCTCTTAAATCGCTAATCGCTTCTGAAAAAGGCAATCCTTTTCCCGGATTACTTATAGTATGATTATATTCGATAGTGTTGTCAAAATTACTTTAGTATTTTTGCTGCAGCTGGATACGAAAGTAGCCGCTACGTAGATCATCATGTTTGATAGGATAACTCATCTTAGTTATCCTAAAAAGAAATCAAATGAAATCTTATTTATCATAAAAATTACGATTGGATCAAATAGAGTCTATTAAACAGATCGATGCCTCCCACGTAAGTTGTTGTAACCCCAAAAATGCAATTTTACAGGAGAGCGTTTTAAAGATACTTTTTGCGATACAAGCCACATTTTTCAAAGAATCTTTTTGAAATTCGGTATGAGATTATAGTTTTTAATATGCTATCGTTTACTACATGTCATTACTTTATCATTTTAACGGTTTCTTGAATTTAGTTGTTACAACTGTTTACCGCGACATGAGGTCCTTGCAAAATGTTATAACTATCACTTACGTTATTATACACGGGAGTTCAAGAGCCAATTTTGATCATATATGATACTTACATCATGTTATAACTTACTTTTACATATCTAGCATCGACGTAAAATGTTGTATATATCACTTAACACAAAATATTTAAAAAATCAGCAACGTAAATTGTTGTATAGGATCAATACCACATTTTAAACGGTTATCATGTCAGTTAAAGATAAGATTGAACGGAATAGTAATTACTAGAATATTAAATTAACGACATAAAAATTGCATGAGAGGTGCGACCGGCAACAAATTCCAGCGTAATCTGTGATATATGTCACATACAACTGGCGCGCGTGCGCTTTTTCCCGTTGTAAACCATTGCAAGTAATAAATACTACAGTCTACGCCGGAATCGTTCGAAACATACAACATTATACGTTTCAAAAGTACCTTAAATAATAGGTTTTTTTGACTTTTTATTTTTTTGTAGGATAGTATACATAAAATTAGACACTTTTACATAAAAAACCCAAAATCGCCATTTTGTGGGTTACAACAACTTACGTGGGAGGCATCGAGATATACCTATTATGAGCGCGCAATCGTATAAACTTAAATAGGTCCTAGTCGTGAGTCAGGATCTTTTTAGGATAATTGGTGACTAGAATTAATGTTTGTTTACATTCACTCGTAATTAATAACAACAGCTGTTTCTTTTATTCTTAAAAGTATGTGTGTGTGTTTGTGCTGCCGCGCGGAACACCTTCGTTGGTTTGATGAGTGCATAAAAATAGATGTTTATTAGAACATCATTGAATTGGATATACTAGTGACAGCGTTTTATAATTTCAAAATCTCTCCCGCCTACTTCAAGGCCAAACGCGCAACCTTTTTGTAAGTGATCGCTAGACGGATGGGAGTCAGTTTAGTACACAATGCTGTGACTTCCTGATATCTTTGTATCAAAGCGGTTAAGTACAGTTGGGAGCTGAGATAAGGCCCTAATGACGATGTAATAAGAATTCGTGGGAAAAGGTCGATATCGGTAAAAAAGTGTCGTGTCACATCACTGTGAGAGAGGTTGATTTTAGGAAATCTTTCATTCATACTTGCAAGTATGAATGAAAGATTTAGAGGCGTGGCTCATTCCAAGCGTACGATAGATATTTACGATTAATATTAACGAAACGATAGTAACTTGGCTGAGGAAGGCACGAAGGAATGGGACTATGTTTCCTTGACAAAATAGTTAGCAGAAATAATTGAGTAATTCAGACGGACAGATAATAATATAAAAATCCACAACTATCACACAACGTCGTCTAGCCGAACGACGTTTACTTATATATTCTAAATACACACAATATTATAGATAAATAATAATAATAATTCTCCTCCATAGTCTAAAATTACTAAATCTAAAAGATACACTTTATATACCTCTACAAAAAGCTGCTATCTTAAATACATGTCGCATTGTAAGAAAGTTCTTACAAATGGATGAACATGAAATAAACCCGCCGCATAACGCAACCTAGACATACTCACCACACGCTACATTTACTTGGCTTGTCCCGTAAATGTAGTTAAATACCAGCCTAAGAGCTGAGAAGAAAAAACAGAAACAAAAATAATAATAATATGTCCACAACTACCACACAACGCCATCTAGTCCCAAGCTAAGCAGAGCTTGTGTTATGGGTACTAGACAACTGATAAACATACTTATATATTTCTAAATACATACATATTATACATAAATTACACCCAGACATAGAACAAATGATCGTGCTCATCACACAAACATTTGTCCTGGGTGGGAATCGAACCCACGACCTCTGGCGTAGCAGTCAGGACCACTAACCACTAGACCAACAGGCCATTCAGATGTAATTAGTTTAGGCAAGCATCAAGCCTCAGGTAATCTTAAAAAGAAAAAGAACTAACTACCCAATCAGTGAAGTAGTTAACTTCTAAATCGTTCCAGTTCTTAGAAGTTTAGCAAGTGAGGATAATTTGGCTCGTGCCACCTAACACGTATTTACGTAAATTGATACCAGTTCTCAGAAAACGTATATTAAAACGAGGAGGAGGTAAATTAAGTGAGGTTTTTGTTGAGGGTCTTTAGGTGAAAAGTGAATGGGTTACTTCTGGCAAGCGTCCTCCGTTGTGGATCATATCATCGCTTGCATTTGAGAAGTACGAGCTTGCCAGTATTAAAAAAATGTAACTATAACATTTTGACAAGATAAAATTGGCTGATAGCTCCTTCTCTGTAACTGCAGTGCGTCTCTGGAACTCTCTCCCTCTCACGTGACAGTCCTTTTCAGGAGGTGTTCAAGAGGAAGATTAAGGAGCATTTTCTTTCGCAATGACATAGTATTTATATAAACCACTAGCTTTTGTCAGCGGCTTCGCCCGCGTTCATACAATATAGCCTATGTCACTCAGGAGTAAAGCAGCTTTCTATTGTTGCTATTTTTTTTCCAATCGGACCAGTAGTTCCAGAGATTACCTCCTACAAACAAAAAAAAACAAACTTTACCTCATTATTATATTGGTGTAGATTTATTTTTTACGAGTTGTCAAGCGCAAAGCCTTACTTCAGAATCGAGAAGATCTGACGGCCGTATTATACTATTATTAAAATGCAAAGTTAGTGAGTTTGTGCTTTTGTATATTAGTTACTAGCTTTTGCCCGCGGCTTCGCCCGCGTACAAAAAATATAGCCTATGTCACTCAGGAGCAAAGCAGCTTTCTATTGTTGCTAAATTTTTTCCAATCGGACCAGTAGTTCCAGAGATTACCTCCTACAAACAAAAAAACAAAAAAACAAACTTTACCTCTTTATTATATTAGTGTAGATGTAGATTTCTTCACGCTTGAACGGCCGAACAGATTACCATGAAACTTAGTACCAGGTTAGGGGTCCATTCTAAAATAGCACATAGGATACTTTTTTATTTCAGAGGTAGGTTCCATTAGGATAAATTTTCGAGTATCACGCAGGCAAAACCATTGGTAGCAGCAGCTAGTTGAATTTTATTATTCCTAAGTAAAATTTTTTAATTCATTAAGCCCCAAGAGAACACCGGTGTAAACACACCTACTGTCTTTTAATTGTGTCTGTAATTACGATAATCGAAAGGTTAAATAGGTTTTCGCCTCTGATAGAAAAGATGAACATCGCCAATAACAAAATTTTTAGGAACATAAAACCTATAGGATGCGTCTAACAACTTAAAGTCGAGTTTTTGCCTCATTTTAAAGAAATTAAAGGGTGTGTTTTAACACAGGATGCATCTGCTACCGATTCCGCAAATTGTGCATTTACTCTTGAAGATTATAAACTCATATGCCTTTGTTTACAATACTTATTTTGTTGTGGACTATACCTACGGTTTTCAAGTTGATCAAGCAAGAGAGACAATAAACAAGTTGAAATAACGTAAAGTTAAAAAACTCGATTTAAGCAAGACATATTATTTTATTTATTCTTCATGCAACATAAGGTATAAAGGCGGACTTAAACTTTAGCCTTAGGCATTCTAATATCTACATATTTCGTATTGTCATGAAGACATAGTAGATAAATAATAACTATATTATCACTAGCTGACCTGGCAACGCTGAAACTTTTTTCAACCACATAAATTTTAATTAAGGAAATCGAACCTAAGTACAAGTCGTAACAAAAATATTAAAATCCCGATTACAATTTGAGAAGTGGATGGTCAAATTTTCTTTAAGTACACCGTATTTCATATCCAACATTTCAAAATATATAATTAAAATCGGCCCAGCCGTTTTGGAGGTATACAGTACACATGCACGCAGACACGAGATATTTATATATTACTAGCTGGTACCCGCGACTTCGTCTGCGTCCTCGCAATAAAAGGTAGCCTATGTCCTTTCTCAGGGTCTAAAGATTGTCTGTGCCAAATTTCATCAAAATCGTTTGAGAGGTTTAAGCGGGAAAGCGTAACAGACAGACAGACAGAGTTACTTTCGCATTTATAATATTAGTATGGATGTAGGTGTAGACAAAATTAAATGACTGTCGCATAATTATGTAGCTCATTCTCTGAGTCAGATGGAGTTATCATACATAAATTCATACCACTCAACAATTAATGCTTTCATAATCGAATTTTTGACTTAGAAATTATAAACGAGTAGTCTAAGTATATTGACAAACAACACACCCCTTACGCAATTATTAATAGCCATTAAGGCTGTCAATTAAGTTAATTGGTAACCGCATAGGAACCCCAAACTACGTATCAAATTCTTACCGTGAAACTGTCGTGGCGCATGACGAATTTTTCCCTTTAAGTCGAACTTTTTATTGAAAAGAGAGTAGAAATACGAATAAACAGTTTGAGGACTTCATAATTTCCATTATTTAAATAACTTTTTAAATTTATAAAGCTTTCTATATGATTTAGGTCTCTACAATTCTATAAATGACTAGCTTTTGCTTTGGCTTTGCTCCAGGCAAAAAAGAACTGTGATAAGTGAAGAACAACTCGACCGATTTTGTGCAAACTTCAAATAAACCATCTACTAAATAGTCCAAAACAATGCCTAAACATTTGCTTTGGATAGGTGAGCCCGTTCTTGAATTCTGAAATTACAACAAAAATATATGTATAACATATTTATTTATTAAAATTAATTATTATTATTATATATATTTTACATAATTCTCTTGACTAAATTCGAAGCGTTTTCTCTGTAATCATTGTTGTAGGTATATGACTATTTCATCTTCAACATCTGAATAAATACATCATATGCCCACAATCATAGAGCGGAGAACCGATGGCCGTTAGGGTGGAAAGGTTCTCGAATGGCGACCGCGTAACGGACGACGCTCCGTGGGCAGGCTCCCTACAAGGTGGAACGACGATCTGGTGAAGGTCGCGGGAAGCCGCTGGATGCGGACAGCACAGGACCGATCGTTGTGGAGATCCTTGGGCCTATGCCCACACTGGGCGTCGCTCGGCTGACATGATGATGATGATGCCCACAATAAAGCCACTCCGATTCTGAAATATTATTTACCTACATAAAAAAACACATCGTTGTTATTGGTATTTTATTTAATTATTTGGCAACTGAAGAAACACGGGTTGTAAAAATCTTCTTGCTCCACCCCGAGCAGGAGTCTTTTGATGATTTACCAGTTCAAATAAAAATATATATATTAAAGGTATTGTTGACCGAACTAGGAGTCTGTATGTAGCACATAATTCAGTTCGTCCTTGCGTGTAGGAGCGGCGTTCGCTCTGTTATTACGACGAGCAAGGACTTACGATAATTTGCGCACTAGTGATGGCCAGTGTCGATAAATTAATATATAACGATTTCATTAACTTTGTATTTATTTGAGATACAGATACTTTTCATCAATGAATCAGATTCGATGTGAGTATATGCAGCCCCGGATCTAGGGGGGGGCAAGCCGGGGCCCATGCCCCGGGCGGCAAATTCAGGGGGCGGCAAAATCAGGGGTTGGCCAAATTCACACTTCACAGACCAATGGACAACTCATCATTTATTTAACTTTGACCACGGAATAAATAATAGCACAAGTACAGCAATTTTGTGGCCATATCAACTTGACCGATACCCTGAGCGCGGAGTGAGATATGCTGTACGACTGCACAAACATTTATTATTCGCGAGGCGCGTAGGCATAGTTCAAAATACGCGCCCGGCTCCCGCTCGCCTGCAGAAATCGCAGATCGCTGCAGGCGTCTGGTTACAGTGAGTGCGAAAGAGATAGAGCTATATTCAAAAACTTCCTGGTCGATCTCTCTCCACGACAGTGTTTTGTTTCAAGGCCAGACTCCGTCGGCCCGCCACCACCACCGCCACCGCCGCAGCCGCTGTCGCCGCCGCCGCAAACACTGCGGCAGTGCCCCCATAGTGGGCTCGCGAGGAGACAATGAAATGCCAATTACGACGCCGTTTCGTCTCCTCCAGGCGAATGTCAACCACTGCGCCCCCGCTCAGGATCTGTTACTCCAGAGCATGGCGCGGTGGTCGATAAACGTCACCGTGGTCTCCAAGCCATACTTTGTCCTGCCCAGAGCTGACTGGGTTCAGGACCTGAGCGGCTCGGTGATCCTTATCTCGTCGGCCGCCGCCGGTACCCCAACCCTTGATGGTCATGGCCGTCCGGATTGTGCGGGGATACCGCACGGTGTCCCGCGAGGCGGCGAGCCTCCTTGCTGGTCTACCACCATAGGATTTGGAGGAAACAGTCCTTGCACGCATGCATCATCTGCGCGTGGAGATGCAACGCCAGGGCGAAACTCCGCTGCCTGAACATGTCGAGGCGTGGCGGAAAGAGCTCCGGTGGGATCTCATGGTGAAGTGGAAACAGCCACTGTCGCAACCCAGGCCATAAACTCGGCGGTAAGTTCCCTCTTTGAGGCGTGGCTGGGTAGACCTCACGGCGTCCTCAGTTCCTCACCTTCCGCATGACGCAGGTTCTCACCGGACATGGGAAGTTCGGGAGATTCCTGCACCGGATTCGTGCGGAAGAGACGCCCGGGTGTCGCCACTGTATGGCAAGCCCGGAGGACACGGTGGAGGTGTGCCCTGCTTGGGAAGAGCATCGTCGTGTCCTCGTGAGGGTGATCGGCGGCGGCGACCTCTCGCGCCGGGCCTTGGTTCAGTCCATGGTCTGCAGCGAAGAGGAATGGCAGGCGGTCGCCTCCTTCTGCGAAGCAGTTATGCTTGTAAAGCAGGAGGCCGACCGCATAAGGCAAAGGCAACAGCGCCCTCGCCGTAGCCGTCGCCGCCGCGATCCCGCCGATATCCGGCCACCGTAGACACTGACTCGCGGACAGTGAGCAATGGGTAGCTCGGCGTCCGGTCGTCTGGTAACTGTCCAGACCGAGTCCAAGTCGTCAACGGCGCGCACTGTTCCCACGCGCCTCAAGGAGCTGTCAGCAAACTGTAGGGGCCCTTCATGGTCGAAGCCTTCTGGAGCCGAGGGTTGGTGCGAAAGTGTTACCGCGGCTCTGGGAATAAGGCAAGGAAGGAATGGGGTAGGTTTTTTAGTCAGTAAGAGTCTGACACTGTCTCCCGCTCCGCCCAAGAGTGTTTGAATTCGTCATTGGGTGATTTTCACCTAGCATAAAAAAAAACATATTGATAGCTGAAATTATATGGATGATCAAGGTGAAAATAAACATAAGTAGGTAGGTGGGGCGGCATTTTTCAGTTTTTGCCCCGCCTAAAAAAAATTGAAGATCCGGGGCTGAGTATATGGATATTAAGAATATACACGCTGGGAGCAGTGGTAACGACCCCAATTTACGAATTATAGGGCTTGCGTTCAAACCTAGCGAGGCGCATTGCCTGGTTTGTATGATTTATTCCCTCACTACTCCTCTAATAACGGTGATGGTACTGTAATGTACTAGAAATAAATATTCGAAGACATGTGACATCCACCAAACTGCACTGTATCCGCGTAGATTATGGTTAATTAAAGACATTTACTGTTTAAAACCTATGTTTTTTCTTTGCCTAGCATTCCAGGACCGCATGTTCAGTTTTATTTTGGAAGTCAATTCATAGCCCCAGAAGGGTTTGGCCTTGCTAAGCCCTCGAGGAGAACGTGGAATGCTACGCACTATCGACGACTTGGGCTGCTTCCATATAGTTACCAGACGACTGGGCGGCTACCCATTGCCTGACGCAAGTCCACGCCTATGGTAGTTGTAAAAAAACCCACATATTTTATTCAGTAAAACTCTCTGGCACTCCTTGCTCTAATCAGAGCGGTAGAAGTCTGTTGATGTTTTCCTACGGAAGAATAGTAACGTCGATATCGATGTGGTCGTTTATCGACATGGTCGTTTATCAACATAGGGTCAACACTTGACTTACAGGTAATAGGTAGCTCGAAGGGCGTTCTATGTTCATTGCGGCTGGATTGGTTCGCTTCGTCTAAACTTATCATTATTTGATAAGATACAGTAGCGGTTATTAGCTGTTAATATCATTAATTACGAATTATTATTGTTGTAGCAACATTGGACTTACTGTATTCATAGTACTTACAGTAGTCGCAAAAATATCATAATAACAATATACTTCACAAAGATTTTCTTAACTATATTTTTATATGAGTCATTATCATTTCAGACGAAAGATATCCGATGTTAGACGTATGCGTTTCGCATCGTTGGCATTCGCAAATTACGTGATTTAACCCTTTGACTACCGTAATTATAGACACAATTAAAATACAATAGGTGTGCGGACACTGGTGTCCTCTTGGGATGCATTAAGTACTCGAATATTTGACAAAACTTGTTCTAGGAAAAACGTGTTTTTAGAAACCTTTGAGGTTTTAATAATAATTGACATTTAAATCTCGACATATCTATACAAGTACTCTTTTATATGTGTGCATTATGGAGGGCCAAAGATCATATAAATTGATTTACAGAGGTCTTTACTGCATTAGTTTTGCACAAAATAATATCACAATCACATAAGAGCGGTTGTATGAAAACGTACCTCGTGTTGGCCAGCCTTAAGTCGTCATGATCGCCGAAGGGCCTTACCATGACGTGTTAAAAATATCAGGCGTGCAAGTGAGAAAGAGAGATGGAGGTATAGACCTTATGTAGCTTAGTTTCCACTAGCGACCCGCCCCAGCTTCGCACGGATGCAATGCCGTACCTACTGTTATACAATAAAAAAAATTATTATTTTTGCATTTTGAAATGATTTTGTTTGAAAAAATATTTAAAATATAATTTATACATATATATTATAACACAAAGCAAATAATAGATAATAATGACTACACCCCTTTAACAGTTTAGGTCGTCAAATGCATCGTCCTAGAGCTTGTGGTAAGGCTTTTTCGTGTAGTTCCTCTCTTGTAATATTAAACTTCCACAAAACTGTCAACACACCCATATCAAGCCAGCAAAGTATCTTTCTAAAGTTTTCTACCAACATTATAAACCAACGCGGCGCCAAAAATGCAGACACCCCATAGGAAAATATTTAACATAAAAACAGCGGGCATCGTCCTAAATGGGGTTGGAAAATAGGGGCGGCATGGGGTGGCGGAAACTCCTAATGGTAGTTTGTCACGAACCACCCCAAATTACCACCCCAGAGTTTCTAGAAATATATGGAAGTATATGGTTTTTTTTTGTCAGTAGCCATAATGTTTAGTGTTGGTTGGTTTAAGCTGTTTTGACACGCTATTCGTGATTTAGGTTACAATATCTGAAATGCCTGTAAAAGGTGGGTTGGTTCGTGGTTTTTTTTAATAATATGTAGGTATATGGGAATGGTTTGGTCAGTAATGGGCGATAAACTATTGCATTTTTGTTAGGTAAAGAGTTTTTTTTTTATTGATATAAACTAGTACCTACTTGATTGCTATCACACCTTATGGGTTCTAGTTTATTAAAAGCCTACTCACTTTAGTCTTGAAGACAGCTAAACCTCGCCTGATGACCGATGGAATTGGAATGACTGACTCTAGTCATGCAGTTTCTCACTCTCCAAAATGCATCCTATCAAATACAGAAAGGCTGGCTACTCTACGCCTGTGCTCAGGGCCAAGTAGATTGGACTTGAATCCAAAGCTGCTAGATAGCATTTTACAGCACCAGCCCATAAGTAGCTCCAGTACTCCATACATGATCGGACCTGTGCTTTATATAACATTAAAAGAAATTTCAAGGAGTGGGTACTTATTACTCATAGTACAGTCAGCACCAAAAATCGATGAACAGAATCAACATAACAAAACACATGTTCACAATAAAATGCCATAAGTTATAGTCGCAACTAGGAAACAAAATAGCCTGTACACCAGAAAGTTACGAAAGTCATTAAACACGAGTATTTCAAAAGTATCTGTGCTCTAGTATTCCTAAAGTCGCTGTACACCATCAATCCAAATGTCCCTGAACATCATTGTATCAAAATCGAGACTAAGATTGCTGTAATTAATTATAAGATTGCTGTAATTAATTGATAAGTATGGGTTCTGATAAGTCTGAAGTTAGGCTCTTCGAACCATAGCGAAAAGCCTAACTTCAGACTCATCAAGTTAGATCGCCCATACTGTACCTATGTATAACTCATTTAAATCTACAAGAAATAGAACTGCAAAGAACATTTTTCGACTTTTATGCAAGGTTATGTTATACTATACCCAATACAGCTGTTACAAAATTCACAAAAATACTTTTACTGCACGCGACTTGCAATACAAAACACGATTCTCTTGTCGATAAAAACCAAATCGTCTAGACCTGCAGCCATGCCAAAATATCCCTCCCCTACCCACTTATTATGTAAATACGTTTCCGAAATCTAATCGACATTCATTTTGCGAGTGCATTACATGCAGAACCGTCCAATAGAGCCGGTAATAGCTGGTTTCCTGGCGAAGCCACCCTTGCCAGACTTGCCACCCTTGCCAGACTTGCCACGGGCTGGCACCGAAATTGTGCAAACTTATGCAACGTTCCGTGCTTCGTTCGAAAAGTTTGCCAAGCCATTATGTTGTTGGCTCGAAGATTTTCCGTGGAAACCGTACCTGTGGGTGACGACCCCTAGTTTAGTAGTGCTTTTGTTTTATTTTATAGGTATTGTAAAATTGGTTTATTGGCAGATTGCTGGAAGTTTCTAGGGTTCGGTTTTACTGCGGGTTTTTTTATGGTGGGAAAAATCATCTAATGACGAATCCTGATGTCATCAATCAAATGTCAGACTCTTACTAACTAGACGGCCCGCCCCAATTCTTCTTAGCCTTTATACCAGGGAAGGACCTTCCTGATATGAGCTCTTAATGCGATCCTATTAAAGACCTAACTGAACTGTAAAAGGGATAGAGTTATAAAGGCTATAAACAAGTTTAGTCTAGAGGAAGATTGATTTTCAATCTTCCAAACTGTGTGTCATTAGACACAGTAAGCAAAACACCTAATCATATTTAGGCATTTCTTTTTGCGGTTATCCTAATATAAACATAAGATAACGAGTAGATAATTCGACGCTTGAAAGGCAAAAATGACTATGCGACATTGAATAAACTTTACAGAAGAGTGATTTAAAACAATATTTTTTTTATTAAATTGTCAGAAATGACGAAATAGTTAGGTTTATACATTATTAACATCATGATAATTGTATCTGCATTCGATTTTACTAAACTAACAATTAAAAAAAAAATTAGCACTTAGGTATGTAAAAAAAACTCAATGTCGCTTAGTCATTTTTGCCTTTTAAGCGTAGAAATAAATAATAAATATCAGACAAATATTAAATAACAAAAATAGAATAAAGTTTTCCATACTGGTTTAAATTACCGATATTGGTTTCCAAATCAATTTAATGTATACTTTAATAAAGAATAACAACTAAGTACTTACGTATAACTATCGCAGTCATTTCTGCCTCATCTCTAAAAAAAAAGTTCCTTGGATCCGGAGGCGCAGCGCTAAACCAAACCTCTGAAGTTTGTTTTTCGAATGCAAGCAAATATGAGCTTAACGATGGTCAAGCGAAAGTGTATTCAATGGTACCTAAATATAAAGCAAAAGCTGCAGCAAACCCTCACATTGCGAAACCTAAAACTCGAAGCCTTATTTCCTGTTGAAAAAAAAAACATTTTCATCCATTTCAGGCTTTAACCATGGAAGGTTCATCATCAGACTACAGCGATGAGGAGGTTGGGGTTCTGGCGCGAGGTCAGAAGCTGTGGGTCCGAGGAGTCAGGTCCCACACCACTTGTGCAGACATCGTGAGGGCCTTACAGGACGCTCCCGAAGGTAAGGACTGGACATTTTTTCAGAATAAAAACCTTTACCAGAATGCCTTTAGAAACAATGTTTATTTTTTCTACCAAAATCTAACGAAGTTTTTTTTATATAAGTACCTATGTATATTTTTATTTGCTTATTGAAAAAATTGCTGTCGAGGTAGGCCTAGAAAGAGGTGACGAGATGAACAAGACGCGTACCGAGACAACTGGTTTGAGACGGCGCGGTAAAAGAAGGTTTGGAAGGACTTGGGGGAGGCCTTTGCCCAGCAGTGGGACAGTTAGGGGTATTTAAAAGAAAAATTAAAAAAATTATAACATGTTTACAGACGCATCCAAGGAGGATATTCTTATAATATTTAATTATGATTATGTATTATTACATAATCATAATTAAATATTTTGAAGTCCGGACACTTACCAATATCTGAGCCGCTTGTACAAATTATATTTATCAGACAAATTCAATAACAAATAGATAAGAAACATACGAATGAAACCTATTATGACCTATTTATTGAATGTCTACATCTTTCCCATATTCGTTTTTAAAATCTGTACCTATCTACTGTTTTTTTATTAACATTAATTAAATTTTTATTTATTTATGAGTAACCTTATCATGTAGGTATGTGTTATCACACTGCTGTGACCGACAGGGTCCATGTGCACTTGTACTACTATTTTTAAAATCCTATAACATGCATGTGATATAGCAATAAAGGCTTCGGCACACCAAACGCAGTTGCGGCGCGGTAGCAGTTAGAAAACTATGTAGTTATATGAGGGATGACACACTGCACAAACACGGGCCCGCTGCGCCTACCTGCTCCGCTACCGCGCCGCGCACGCACTGCTCTTCTACAAAACTTGTGAGCGGGAGCAGCGCAGGCGCGGGGCAGCCGCAGTCCGTACGCGTTGTATATGTACGTCCGTCATACTGACATGTCACACCAAAGCAGTTGAGCGGGACAGACGCAGCGCAGTTCGTAAACGGTTGTGATTTTTTACAACTTTATCATGGAAACGAATGAAAAATTGATTGAATTGGTGAGGAAATATTAATGTTTATATGATCTTCTTCTCTTATTTACATCGTGAACCCATTTTTTTAACAATAGCTCCTCTTGGTCAGAGTCAGAATCGTTCAACATCTTGAAGTGTTGCTATCGACACGACACACATAACGCAGTTATAAAGCAGGCCCGCTTTTAAACTGCTTTCTGACTGCTCACGTTTCTGGTGTGACATCAACCATAGCGCAACCGCCTCGCTCCGCTCAGGTGCTGCGCCTGTCCCGCTTTTGGTGTGCCGAAGCCTTTAAGAATTGAATTGAAATGAACTTGCTTACATAACTGTTTCAGCTGAGCACCATTTTACTATCTCGTAATGAAAGTCTGTGCAAAATTGCAGTACCTAAGTTTAGTTGTAGGTATGAGTTCTATGTCCAAGGGTTTGGATCGAACATTCATGAGACTGTCTTCTTCTTAGCATGTCGATGGCAAAACCAGTTAAATTCCTTGCCTGGTCCAGTATTACGCCCAGGACAATGAAACTGTGAGTAAATAATTATATTAATATGTTCGTTTATTAATAGGAGGTGGAGTAAGCGAGCATGGAGAGTGGGTGCTGGCAGAGAGATGGCGAGGAGTCGAGAGACCACTACCACCAGATGTACCGGTTCTGCACGTGCTTGCGGCTTGGGGAGACGCCAGGCATGAGGTACCTATGCTATGGAAAACTAATAATATGGATGCTGGTGCTAGGGTATCTTATATTTATGGACCACCAAGGTAAAACCAGACTAAATTTTGATTTTGGTAATGTTTGTGACCAAAAAAAAAAATTAAAAAGTAATAAATCAGAGGAAGCAAACTAAAAATAAATCCTCAGAATCATCTTCAACTTAATTTTAATTCCTGATATTTTTTAAACTTGGACAAATCCATGGATGAAGCAAACTGCTTTTTGCTAAATAAAATAAATTCTCATCGAGGTTATTTCTGCAACTAACCAATGTTGGTAGGTCATTAGCAAAGAGAATAATTAAAGTCATTAGAAACCTGCTGATGTCAAGCTGAGAAAGTTGTGGAATTGTCCAAAAGTCACTGCGGCCTTAGATCACAAAAGGCAATTTAAGGAAATCTTTGCCATAAAAGTATGGTTGATATGTTCACTTACTCCATTCAAAGCAGAAGTTAGGTTTTTGAAGATTTACAACCCAAAAATAAAAGGAACTGACAACAGCTTCTCTCACACCTTCTTTCAATTTCTTCCAGGTTCGCCTCGCCCTTCGTCGAGTTTCAAGTGGTGGAGAGGACGATTCAGGTCGAGATAGTGATGGAGGAAGTAGAGGGGGAGCACGTCGGCGGAGGAGACGAGGGCTGAGGGCGGCTACCCCACCACCCAGGGCCAGGAGCGAGGACCCGGCTGCCAGGCTCGTCTCTGTCATACACCATCAGACCAGGACCATACATCAGCAACTTGATAAGTTAAGGTACCTAGAGATTCTTTTTTGTACTTATATAATCGTCTTTGTAGCATTATGGCTTTGTGGATTCCAGATTCGAAATAATAAGAAATATCAAGTTTCTTTTAATACGAGTTTAATATTTTAAAAACTGAAAACTTTTATTAAAATCAAATTTACTTTTGTTAAAATCAAATTAAATACTTTATAACAAAATTCATATTTTACTTACACAGAGAACAAGAAAAACTTATTGACCACCTAGAAGATCAGACCCACAAGAATCGCATGGAGAAACATGGCACCAACTACCTTCTCGAATCTTACCTCCGAGACCTGGGCAGGTGTAGCGAAATCAACGACAGCCAGGCAGGAAACAGCGACAGCGGAGTTGGAGTAGGAAGCGGCACCCCACCCAGACGACATACCAAACACAAATCCAGAAGAGAAAGACACCTCATGAGAGAACACTACTTCACTAAAGAACTTACGGACATATGCCAAGTGAACTCCGAAAGGCTAATGCAAACACAAAACGATACAGATTCCGAAGCGTCAGCCGATGAACTATCCAGGATACGAGAAGAAATAGAAATGCTGGAGAAATTAGCAATAGTGAACAAAAGACTACATCGAGAAGAAGAGCTGGTTGTAAGACTAACAGCTAAAGTCAAAAGATACATGGACGAGAACAAAGCGAATAGCTGCGAAAATGCATCTCAAGTGACGATGCTGTTGGACAAAATTGACCAAGAACTAGTGAATACCGCAAAAGAGATGCAAGAGAACGCTATAGAGTTAGCAAAAGCAGACAGTGAAATAGAAAGTAGAATGAAACTCCTTGATGAATTGACGCTAGAGTTAGAGGAAGAAGAACTGCAGAACACAGTTTTAGAGAGGCAACTCAACGAAGCGTCCAGTCGTCAACCTATCCTTCTACAAGACAGCTATGTACCTGTTTTAGACCAAACTAACTTAAACCAGACGTTTAATTATGGAAACCCCGGTTATGTCCTCGACACGTTAGTATGACATAGGCTTAAAATCGGAATTATTGTCCCAAAGATGTTATTTTCAAATTACCATATCGTAAGTAGCAGTAAGTTGAATCATGGAATATACCTTAACGTAAAATGAAACAATCAAATTTGAGAAGAAAATGAGAGGCATAAAATATCAATATTTAGATATTATGGCTATCAAAGAAACGTTTTCCTTTATGAAACTAAATGATACGGTCAATGTAATGGTAAAAAATAAGGTAGGTACTATATAAAATTGTAGCTATCTGCTAGATTCGAAAGCACAATTATTGGGATCTCGTAGATAACTTAAGAACAAAATACTCCCTCCAATTTTACCTGCAGAAAAGGATTAAGGTTATGTAAGAATTTCTAGATTATATAAACATTATTTACACGCATGTATCTGAAATTTTATTTTAATCTTACTTAAGTAACAATGACAATACATCGGTGCTAAGACTTACCTAATGTAACCAAAATTAGGAATCGTTAGGTTATAAGAACTTTAATAGAAGTAGATAATTTTTATTTCTGTCTCCGTCTGAAAGTATGTTTAATAATGAAACGTATATTTAATTTGAATACCAAATATGTATAAAAACCACCAATCACAGTACATATTAAGCCTAGTCAAATTATCTTCCGACAGCGATAAATCTACATAAATAATAACAATGTTTGATATTTTTTTTTACAACTGAGCTATAAGGTGCCTTGATGTGCTAATACCGTCAGGAAGGTAAGCAAAGAGGTACAGTAACACCAACTTTCTTAGGTCTTAATCTGTGGCAACCAAAATTCTATTGGAGATACATAGTTGTACATGGCCAATAGAATTATCTCCTTCTTACAAGGAAATTTTGATGGCATTAGCGCGTCATGGTACAAAACGAACTTGGTACAAAAGAAAGATTTCCTTGTAACGTATTTTCACAAAATGTACCATAAAATCAGGCATTACTTTGAAGAGAATTTTTGTACACTCTCAATGATCAGCTCGCAGCAGATCAAATTATAATAATTTTCTCAGTAAATCATCCCAAATTAGTTAATAAAAATTATATAATTATTAATTATGTTTATGTAAGTGTACATAATTCAAATATACAACGATTATAAAAAAAAAATGTGATTTTATTTAAAAATATACCTTCCTGCGTAATGAAGTCATGATATATAATACATTCAATATTAATTGGGCCTAGACATTTTATAAGCTGCTTTCTTGAAGTCAGCAAAGTAGATTTAGGTACCTTTATTTAGATAAGAAGATTTAAATAGGTATTTTAAGGTCTTAAATCCACGTTGCTGACTGTTACAACACCAGGGTGTCCTAGTGTGCGAGATTATTCCAAAAGACTCACCGTGGACTTGAAACGTATATTGAAGGAATACAGGTTCATTCGAGCCAGTAAAATTTTAACAGTCCGATATTTCTCCACCTAGCGCAAGAGCAGATATTTGACGGTTTCCCATATGATGATTTTAAATAAAAAACCAAACCTGCAAAACCTTTGTATCAAGGTCTGATAGTTCGCCTAAGGATGGGTAGATCTTGCATGCCAGGGCCTGACATCCATTTATAATATAGACGTCGAGCCAAACCGTAGGGCCGCTTCGGATATTTGCCAAGATTAGAATCATCGATCCGTCGCTTACGAGTAACTTGTTTAGGATGTTCATTTTTAAAATCAACATTTAGATATTTTTGCCATCCAGGTCTATAGTAATAGGAAACCATCTCAGACCACTGTTTATTAGCATAATCATTTAATTCCCCGTTAGGTCCCCACAAAGTTATCTGATTCCAAGCGTTGTATTCAAACAAATCAGCTTCGTTGCTGTTATTTCCTGCTGCTCTAGCCTTGCCAAACCAATTAGTAGCGCGAAAATTACCGTCCGCAGCCAAAATTAATGCCATATCGTCAAACGCCTTAAGAAACGTGTAAACCGTAACCTCAAAATCAGTTGTGTTCCTGTCATCCACTAGTTGGACGAACAATTGCTCGATTTTGTATTGTAAGAACTGACGCGTTACATCCACTACATCATAGCGATATCCTTGAGAATCACATTTCCTATTATCGACAAAAATTAGACTCCTGAATGCCTCAATTAAATCAGAACTGCTGTACCAAGCCCAAGGACTGTATTTAAAGCTTGGTGTACGAGTTACAATGTATAAACCGTCCACTTTACCAAAACCATCATAACTGTACACACTTTTGAGCAAATATTTCCAAGCTACAGCAGTAGTCTTACATCCGTATCTTCTTTCCGCATAATCAGCGACCCATACCTCAAGATTCCTCACCGGAATTTTCCGCCAGCCTGATTCCAACATCAAATCGTACACCACATAATTTTGGTTGATACCTTCAGGAGTGAGGCCGATGCCAATCATAGTACAGTTATCGCAAGACCTGACTTCATACACATCTCTGTTAATGGCCACCATGTCACCATGCATACCCAGAGTCCCACCAAAGTTATGCAGCATGCACCATATGAAAGGGTGACCATAATACATCTCATATTTATCGTATCTTGGGTATCTTTCAGCGTACATGTCAAGTACTAGAAGCCTTCCGTGGGGCACTTCACGCAAAAATGCTTCGACCATTGAGTTTGGCCACTTTTTCGAACTGCTGATAAGCATCCAATTTGGTAGTACCCATACTGCTTGATCATCAAACATCGTAACAGTCTCAAATATACTGCGTGCCGTGTTGGCTACAAACTTCTCATTGAACTTAGACAAATCTACTTCATTAAAAGGATCGGCTATGTAGATATGACAGCCGGGTATTTTACCCATTTCCAACAAGAACCTAGTTCCAATTTCTTTGAACAGAACATCAATTGGCCTAACAAATAAGCCGCAACAGTAGTCGAGACCAAAATCATTCCATGGTCCTGTCTCGAAGAACGAGATATTAGAAAATAATCTTGAAAACGCCACCGGTACATGACCGTTAAACGTCGGTAGTACAGGAACAATTCCGAGGTTGAGCAAGCCATTGATAACTGCAAATTGTATACGAAATTGCGATTCCTGCCATGCTTTTGGCAAAGGACCTCCCCAACCGCGAACGTTACCCGTTCGTAGCCACGATAAGAAAGCTGGTCCAGTGAAGTGTTTGTCTATTTCTTCTTGCGTCATGCCAAGTCTGCGGTAAACCCTCGCCCACAGAGCTTCTTGAGCAACAGGAGCCAATGTTAAGTTGATCCCATTGAGCGCCATCCATTCTATGTGTTTCATCCAGTCTTGAACGTTCCACCAGACGAAACTGTACGAGAAGGTAACAGTGTTCTGGTAGTATCTAAATCTGTCACTAGCTACTACTTTCTCTTTGACGTAAGGAAGAATATTAGGTATGTTGACGTTCTCAGTCTGCCATTCAATTTGGCTCTTGCAATATTTTTTTAGATAATAGTTGAAACCCCACACTGCTGCGACTCCTGTGCTCGCTTTAATCTGCAAGACACCACCTTTTGTTTTTAAACGAAAGAAATCTTTATGGAAACGGAACCAATCATGGTCAACTTCGACTGTCACTAGTTTGGAATATCGTCGTATGATTTGTAAAGCTGCGTGTTCTTGAACCCTCGCTGGCGTCACAGTTTGTAACTTTGTTGGATCTAAATAGTTCAGATTCAGAGCTAATATTGGAACTGTTCCGAAAAACAACAATTTTGAAACAAAAGACGGCCACATTGTAATGCCCGCTACATACTGAGATGTAGTGTGCTTGGCCATCCATTGTATCTTTGGTATGTTTGTTTATTCTATTCATGAGAACAATAACATGACATTGCAGGTGTATTTGATGACAAATTACTGCTGGCTTCATTGAAATTTATAAATGTCACAATAGTGCTGATAGATAATCATCAACGTGTATACCTACCGTAAAGGCAAAATGGCACAGAGTAACAGATTGCAAGAGTATGCGAACGTCAAGCCTGCAATATTTTTTAAATATGTGTGCTAATTAATAGAGAAAAGTGACCAAATATGGAATACCATTTTGATTTTCAGGCATAATTTGCACAAAAGAAAAATTATAATTAAAAAAGTTCCAAAAAAAAAAGTTTAAAAGTTCAAAAGGTAATTCAAAATCAAAATTAAAAATAATATATATGCACTTAAGTTTGTAACAATTTTAGGTACCCGTATATGGAATAGGTACCCCAAATATGGAATACCTACTATAAACACTATCAAAAATTAACCTTGACTTCTATGAGACTCTTAAAACTTTGGTACCTATATATATATATATATATAGAGAAAAAAAAAGGTTTAAAAAAAAATGCCAATAAGTTTTTAACAGCAATAACATCTGCAAATTGCATTTATTTGTTTATACCATTTATTTTTTTCAATACACTTACTCGAAAACTGCCTCTTATCGCACCCCTATTAGGTTCAATATAGCATGTATTCACCCAAGTGCTTTTTTGAGTTTATCACAACAAGGGCTTTTTTATTCCTTCCTTATCGTCACGGTCACGGGTGTTTATTTTGTTTTACTTAGTTTATCGAATCAGGCGCGAGGCGTCCCCTAGAGTCGCTGGACGACCCCACGAAATTAGAAACAGACCACAGCAGATTTGAATTCCATACTTATATATTTCTTATATTTCTACTGTATGTTTGAGATACGATTAAATTTTTTTTCTTTCTTTCTTTATTTCACAAGTCGTAAGTGTATTGAAAAACGTCGTTTGACACACGTGCAGATTTGTCATTGCAGCCCTCGGCTCCATAACACACTCGCCTACGGCTCGTGCGAATTTCGCCTCGGTCGCAATGACAAACTTCCTGCACTTGTATCAAAATGTACTTTTACGAGTTTTCAAGCGCTAAAATTCGCAGAGCCTAACTCTCCCAAGATTAGATCACTAACTGAGAATCTCCAAGATTAGACGACCACACCGTACTCGTGAACGGGAGTAGAAAGTGACAGAATATCACTGTTTATTGCGTGGGGAAGTTAGCACTTGAGAGAAATGTTGGCATTCTATATTAGTGACTAGCTTCGTCCGCAGAAAATTTCTTGTAGTGATAGCTCGCTTAACATCCATGTTATATAAATAATTTATAGCCTATGTCACTCAGGAGTAAAGCAGCTTTCTATTGTTGCTAATTTTTTTCCAATCGAACCATTACTTCCAGAGATAAACACCTAAGTATATCCCATATTTGGTTACTTTCTTCAATAAATGCTAATTATATTAGTGATTATCGACGTTGAGAGCAGTGGTGGCCGAATGGTTTCGGCCTCGACTTGCGAATTGTAGGTCGCGGGTTCAAACCCAACCAGGCGCATTACTTTGTGTAATTTATTTCATCACCACTGCTATCAAAACAGTGAAGGAAAACATCATGAGGAAACCGGCATGTCCTAGAACCAAAAATTCGAAGACATGTGACATCCACCAATCCGAACTGGGCCCGCGTGGTAGATTATGGCCTTTTCCCTCTCCTAGAGAGGAGGCCTGTGTCCCAGCAGAGGGAACATTGGTAAGGCTGATGATGATCGAAGTCCGCCCAGACTTGCCACTACAGGCGACAGCCCTAAATGCCGCGCTACAACTGCACGTCTTTTATTTATATGTAAAATATGAAAAAACAAAGCAGCGCGACGGCCATACTGCAGCTACGCTACTGTCGCGTGGCACGTAGCGGCCAATTTGTAGGCGCTTTTACTGTTTAACAATTTAATCAATTTGTTACTAGTACTAGTTCGTAAGCTCGCATTGTGTAAATAAGGATCTAGTCGCAAGATGAATCTGAAATAAACAATGTATTATTGTGTCCTGTGCCGGTGTTCACGAAGTCAAACTCTCGATTTTTAGAAGTACGTAAGATTAGGAACCTCCTTAAAAAATCTTCAGAGTACTAGAGTATTACTAAACTGGCGTGCAAATAACTCGTAAGTAAAATCGAATATCAGACTATCTGTTCCTAGTTACGATGGTTTCGTTAACGTCGAACACTTTGAATTGTTTGTTCTGACCACGTGACAGCGTTGAAATGACGGCAGGACAAAGGAATTGGGGCGTGGCCTATTTCAAGCGTTCGACGTTACCGAAACGATAGTAACTTAGCTAGGGGGTCTGGAATATTAGCGACTATAACCAGGATATAAAAATAAAATAATAATAATAAAGCAAAAGGTTTATTGAAGATATAAATTGAAAAATAATAATAAAATGCGACATTATAATTTCTTGTGCCTTGGCCAGTGTTTAGGAAAATTACTTAGGAAGATGTTGCTAAGAATACTTTTATATAAAAGGAAAAACTGACTGACTGACATATCAATGCACAGCCAAAACTACTGGGCCTAGGAGCGTGAAATTTTACACAAGGGTTTCTTTCATGACGTAAGTGAGCACTAAGAAGGATTTTTCAAAATTCAGCTCCTAAAGGGATGTAATGGAAGTTTGTATGGATGATCCTACATTCACGCGGGCGAATAAGTAATTTTATATTATTACTTCAGAGCCTTAAGTTTCCTTCTCCAAAAGAGGCCTGAGTCCCAGCAGTGGGAACATCATAAGGTTAATGCTATGCCATGCTAAAGCTATGTTACCAAGATGAAAATTTATGTCAAATACGTTTTTATAAACGTAAGTTTAGCAACATGCACCTAATCTCGAACTAATCCTAAACACTGGCCAAGGCAGACCTTTAAGAAAGCCACGGGAAGGTAGATGCTGAAAAACAGCATCTCTACAAAGATGCTGAAAAACAGCATCTCTACAAGCGAGACTGATGTTTCCATGACAACGCGGAATATCGTTGATAGATCCGTCATCCATGGTTACGTCAGCATCGCCAGAAACCTGAAGACGCTCTTCGTTTACTCCGTGTCCATCGCCACCTGGAAAAATAGAGAAATTCAGTTTAGAATCGTGTTTTGTGAACAGGGAACGGGATCGGTGTAAAAATTGGGGTGCCAGTTTTCGTTGGAACAAGTATTTTCAGTTAAAAACTCATTAAACCCTGCAAATTTTTAAAATTTTGTCAGATTTTAATGTAAAAAAAAACTTTATTTTTTAATTCGTCTAGATTTAAAAAAAAAAACTGCAACTGTCTTTATGTAGGTAGACAGTCATTTGGGGTGGCGATCTCATGCTCTTGGGCGGAACGCGAGATCGTCATGCAAAATTATTATGTCGTGGAATTGATCTGATGGCGAAAAGGGGGCAGGTATCTATAGGAACTCTGTAATTAAACGACACAACCCTATTGAATTTGGGCTCGTGTGATTCGTCTTGACGGGTTTTGATTATATAGATGTATACCGCCCTAAAAATCTTGCTATAAAAAAAACTATTTTCATTGAAAACTTGTTTTTGCTTGATATATTAGATGAACTGATAAATAGATAGATATATAGACTCAAAAAAAAAGAAAGCAGTGGTGGCCGAGTGGTAACGGTCCAAACTCAGCCAGGCTCATTACTTTGTGTTATTTATTTAATCACCACTGCTCTCAAAACGGTAAAGGAAAACATCGTGAGGAAACCGGCATGTCCTAGAACCAAAAATTTGAAGACATGTGACATCCACCAATCCGCACTGGGCCCGCGTGGTGGATTATGGCGTTTCCCACTTATAGAAAGGAGACCTGTGTCGACATTAAAAAGGCTAATGACGAAGATGATGAGATATAAAAAAAAATGTGCAATTCGTAAATTGTTTCTCTTTTTATGATTCAGTACCTTCACCAATGTGGCATAACAATCTACAAGCAAAAAAAACCTCGTTAGATTTCATCTATCACGTATAGGTGGTCTACATGATAGTAAATACACTACCGTCTAGCAACGCGTCATTACAGTGACTTAGTCATTTTCGAAATAGTAGTTTTAGTTGCTTTTTGCGGTCGGGGTATTTGTTTTTTTTGGCGTAGTTTAATAGTCTCTTTTATTTAAAAACAAAAAAATAACTATACTCATTTATACTAATATTATAAAAGTTGAATAGTTTGGTTGAACGTGCTAATCTCAGAAAAAAATATTTATGTGTTAAATAATAGCCCAAGGCTATATAACATTACGTCACAATCTACGGGAGCAGGGCATTTACTAAAGATGCGGTTGCAACGGCAAGGACATCTAGTAATTCATAAAAATGCAAGCCAAGAATCGAGATTGCTAATTTTTTTCCCACTCACAAAATCCGATTGCAATGTTGATTGTTGCTCATTTTTTACATACTCATAAAATCCGGTCGATCAAAAACGAAAAATAATTAAACTGTTACTAAATTTGCTGTGAGTAAACTTTAAAAAAATATAACTATGAGACTCACAATCAAAGTTCTGCTGCAGTATCGTAACTAATTCACCGGTGTAGTAGATATCATGTTGACTATAGGCGGTTCAGCCGATTCATCACTTCCAGGGTCTACATCCGCCATAGTTGTCCTTTTAGAATTATCGGCCTTAATAATTATGACCGGTAAGTCTTCAACATCTGGTGCAGACGCCCATTTCCTGTACATGTCCTTGGCTACAGTTAGAGGTGAAGAATAAGACGGCGTTGAATAGTTTTCTACAGTTCGACTGGTAACAAATGGTATTTCAACATTAGCAGTCACAACACGCCTTGTATCTCTCTCATTAAATTCTTCACCAGCTTGCTTCGCTTTCAAAGTGGCCGACAAGAACGTTGACCACCTAGGATAATAATAGTATCTGAACATTTCAGCCCATTGCTTACAAGCGTAATCAGAAATCTCCCCATTCGGGCCCCATAGAGTGATCTGATTTCGGGCATTAAACTCGTATAAATCAGCTTCGTCAGGATCACCCCCTAAAAACCTTGCTTTTTTAAACCATGCAGATGCAGAAAAATATGGGCTTTCATACAATATCAAACTGATATCGTTCAGTGCGTCCAGAAAACGTTTAATGGACGCGTCAAAAACGAAAGTATTCGATGAAATATCGTTGACGACGTTCAAGTAAAGCTGTTCAGCTCTGTACTGCAGGGCCTGGCGCGTCACATCCACCACGTCGTAATTATAACCTTCCGTGTCTGTACATCCATCAACGTTGAGGAAGACAAGCTTCCTAAACGCCGCAAATAAGTCATAACTCTTATACCAAGCCCAAGGCTTTATTTTCAAACTAGGTCTTCGAGTTGTTGCATATTTGCCTCTCACTCTATTCAAGCCATTGAAGCTATAAACACTTTTAAGCAAATACTTCCAAGCTTCTGCGGTGGCGTTACAACTGTATCTCCTCTCGGCATAGTCAGCGACCCACGCTTCGAGATCCTGCACCGGAGATTTTCGCCAGGCAGACTCCAACATCAAATCATACACAACATAGTTCTGGTTGATACCTTCAGGAGTAAGGCCGATGCCAATCATAGTGCTGTTGGCGCGAGATCTGACTTCGTACACATCTTTGCTTATGGTCACCATGTTACCAAACATGCCGAGTGTTCCACCGAAGTTGTGCAGCATACACCAGATGAAAGGCTGTCCAAAATACATCTGATAAAGGTCATATTGAGGCCACTGCTCCGACTGCAGGTCGAGTATGAGCATTCTGCCATTCGGTACTGTATTTATAAAGCTTTTCACCTTACTGACGGACCACGTAAGAGGAGAGTCTACAAACATCCAGTTTTGAATAAGCCACACTGAATCTTTGTCGAAATCTGCTAGTGTGAGAAATATTTTTTTAGCTGTTTCTTGAACAAACGGCGTGGAAAGTAACGTCATACGAACTTCATTGAAAGGATCCGCAGTATATATGTGACTCACAGGCGCTTGAATTGTAACTTCGTCGAGAAACATTTTCCCAATGACAGAAAACAATGGGTCAAACGGATCCAAGAAAAGGCCACAGCAGTACTCGCTCCCAAATTTATTCCATTGATCCACTTTATGAAACGTAGTGTTGGGGAATAACCTCGCAAATGATACCGGTACGTGTCCATTAAAAGCGGGCAATACATGAACCATGCCGAGATTGCGCATTCTGTTGATAATATTGTTTTGGATGTCGGTTTGTAAGTTGTGCCAGGACTTTGGCAAGGGTCCTCCCCAGCCGTGGACGTTACCCATTCGTAGCCACGATAAGAAAGCTGGTCCTGTGAAATGTCTATCTATTTCGTCTTGCGTCATGCCTAGCTGGCGGTAGACTTGGGCCCAAGCTGCTTCCTGAGCTACCGGTGCAAGCGCCAAGTTGATGCCATTGAGCGCCATCCATTCTATATGTTTATTCCAGTCTTGTAGGTTCCACCAGACGAAGCTATACGACGCGGTACATACGTTTTGGTAATACCGGAATCTGTCGTTGGCAACGACTATTTCATCAACTTCTGGTAGTGGAGAAGGTATTCTTACATTCTTGGTCTGCCACTCAATTTGACTCTTGCAATATTTCTTGAGATAGTAGTTGAAGCCCCACACCGCCGCTACCCCTGAGCTGGCCTTGATGCTTAGCACTCCGTTATGTGTTTTTAAGCAGAAAGTGTCTTTATTATTTCTGAATAAGAAAGGATCAATTTCGACCACTGCGTTATTATAGTATTGGGTAATGATTTCTAATGCTGAACGTTTTTGTATATCAGGTGATACCACGGTTTGTAGTTTTGTGGGGTCTAAATATTCTAAGTTGATTGCCGACGCGAGAGCTCCTAAGAGGAGCGTTGATACGATGGACCGCCACATGACGCAGGCGCAGTCTCACTGCCGACCGGCAACAAAAGTAAGCATAATTTAATTTTATTGAATAAGCCGCAGTTTGAATATGAAATTGGTAAAATCGCCAACTAACTGGATAATGGAATGACAGTATTAAAACTGATATAAGTTGTCGACACATATGATATATCATAAATCAACTAAAGCCCCCCTAACCAAGTTACGATCGTTTCGTTAACGTCGAACGCTTTAAGACCACTCACTCCCCTAATTCTTTTGTTTCGACGTCATATCAATAATATTGCTACGTAAATTGAATGACAAATTAGCAAAATAATATTTTTTGAAAAATTTCGCAAAAGTCAAAAAAGTCTAGAAAGTATTACAGGATAACTGGAATCAAACTACTAAACGTAGATAAATGTTTCTACTGATACAATTATCGCGTTTATAATTATTATAAGACTGTGTGGTAAATTATTGTGTTTTGTTTGTCAGGTAGTAGGTAATATAATACATCCTACACTTCAAAAGAAACTAGACAATTATTAAATTACCAAGAAGACCAATCATAGACTAGAAACACGGACACAAATTGATTCTTTGCGTGTGTGCGAAAGTCAATAATTTAAGTTTTCTTTTGGGAATCTACACAAATATAATAGAGAGGTAGTTTTGTTTTTTTTTTGGTTGTAGGAGGTAATGTCTAGAACTACTGGTCCTTTTTTCTGGAATTAAACTCTTAAACATAGAGAGAGTACCTATTGTATTTCTATTATGTCTCTAATTACGATACTCGAAAGGTACTGACTGGTCATGGCGGCTTGCGGACGGCGAGCTACCGTTGCTTACCGTCCATAACTCCCACCCAAGGGCGAGAGTTGTCATTGGATGTTTTTTATCCATTGAAAAAAAAGACTGGTCATCGTGAAATAGTACTTTTTACGAACTAACTAGTTTTTTAGTTTAACGGTAACATCTGCTTGTTTAAATTGACCCCGTCTCAAGTCACCCGATAACAAACGGTTAAGTGATATATTCAGAGTATCTCTTATCGCTTTCTTATTATATTTACAAGCTAATGTGCCGGATGCGCCTGTATTGTTGGTATAATATTTGATAATAGCCAGCCGCCCCGTCTTCGCACGGGTGCAATGGCGATATTAATATATTATGTACATAAACCTTCCTCTTGAATCACTCTATCTATTAAAAATTCCGTTGTGTAGTTTTAAAGATTTGAGCATACATTTGTACCTACTGATGATAGGAAATCTGTTTTAACTGAGTATCGCGCCATACGTTTGTTATGAAAAAATATTTACGATAAACTTATTTTTTGCCCAATTAATTAGCACGTTGGCTCTCGATAAAGAGTAATTATGTTTTATTTTTATATATTTATAACCTTACTAATATAAACGTGGAAGTTTGTATATGTATGTTACTTTTTCACGTAAAAACTTGGGCGGAGCGAGAAACAGTGTCAAACTCTTACTGACTAAACGACCCACACTTTTTCTTCTTAGCCTTCCTACCGGGGTCGAACATTCCTTTTAGAAACAAGACCAGCGCCCCAGTAGGCTTCGGCCCTGGAGTTGGGCCATTTGCTGATAACTCCTTGAGGCACGCGGCAACAGAACGCGCCGTCGACGACATGGCTTGGTCTGGACTGTTACCAGACAACTGGACGACGAGCTACCCGTTGCTCACCGTCAGCATGCCCGACGGGGGTAGACCATGTTTTTTTATTAAAGAGCATGGTCTTCAGCAATAGCACTTAAGTGATACTGGCACACAAGGCGCCAGAAACTTAACGAGGTGACCTTAATCCAGAGTTCACATCAGATAAAGTGTGTATTCACCTTTTATTTTGATTAGCCAGTTCTATATACCAGACAGGCAATAAGGGGAACCACCGTTTAAAGCTAGAAACAAAGTGTAAGAGGCGACTGACAGTCGTAGGCAGAACTGACAGTATTGACTGATGTTTTTTTTATAAGTATGTTATTTTTTAACGTGTGTTGTGTTTTGTAACTGTTGTGCTGTGTCTGTATCGAATAAATTTATTTCTATTCTTATTCTATTCTTTTTGTAATACATATTAGTTTACTTATCTTATGTGTCTTTATTTTAAAATTCATATACAATAGTGGTACTGGTACATATTAAGTAGACTTAATATACACCGTTTTATTCTGCTAATAATTCTAGAGAGCCGTGGTGGCCGAGTGGTAACGGCCCTGTTTTACTTGTCGCGGGTTCAAACCCAGCCAGGAACATTACTTTGTGTACTTATTTCATCACCAAACTCTCGACAGTGAAGCAAATTCAAAGATAAGTGACATGCACCAATCCGCGCTGGGCTCGCGGGGTGGATTGTGGACCATTTCGTCTTCTAGAGAGGAGGCCTGGGTCCTAGCAGTGGGAACATTAAAAAGGCTGATGATGAATAATACTAGCCCTCGCTATACACGTTGTCCCAGCTAAAAACTGGGTATTTGTCCAGAAAAACCAAATTGAGAAGCTTGACTGATCATAAAGCATCAGTCAATACTGTCAGATCTGACTACGACTGTCAGTTGAGTCATACAGTTTGTTTCTAGCTTTAAAAGGTGGTTCCCCTTATTGTCTGCTTGGTATATAGAACAGGCTAATAAGAATAAAAGGTTAATAAACACTTTATCAGACGCGAACTTTGACTTAGTTTCTTATATGATACTAGCGACCCGTCCCAGCTTCGCACGGGCGCAATGTTGATATTAAATATATTGCATTACTAGCTTTAGCCCGTGGCTTCGCCCGCGTGGTATTGGGGTTGGGGTTGGGGCTTTCGGGACAAAAAGTAGCCTATGTCCTATTCCTGAGTGTATCCTATGCCTGTGCCAAATTTCATCCAGATCCGTCCTGCCGTTTTGGCTTGATTAAGTAACAAACATCCAAACATCGTAACTTTCGCATTTATAATATTAGTAAAATACACATAAAGCTTCCTCTTGAATTACTCTAGCTATTAAAAAAAACGCATTAAAATCCGTTGCGTAATTTTAAAGATCTAAGCATACATAGGGAAGAAGCGACTTTATTTTATACTATGTAATGAAGATTTTGTCGATATATGTACCACTGGTATGCATTAACTTTAAATCTATACAATAAAGTAATCTTATAACTACATAGTACATAATTATATACATAAACTAAAAAAAAAACCTTTGGAACTAATTAAAACTACTTAATTGAATAAGGCGATCTACACCGTTAAATTTTAGTCGTTTTAATCCCGAAGAGGGTCGATCCAGTACATGAAACACTATCGATTTGTGTAGATAAAATAAAAAAATAACGTACTTTTTTTCTTAATCTCTTATTGATATACGCATTTACGAAATTAATTTCTTTAAGTAAACGAGTCATTGACCTTGTAGGTAGTTGTCGGTCGTTGCGTACTAACTACCTACAGGTCATTGAACTCGCCCAGCTGACGTTTACTTAAAGAAATCAATTTAGAACATGCCTAAATTAATTCGAGTTTTTAAAAAAGTACTTTGTTTTTTTATTCTAACTTTACCAATCGATAGTGTTTCATGTACTGAATCGATCCTCCAAGGGATTAAAACGATCAAGATTTAACGGTGTATTTCAACAAACTAGATTAAACTCTTGAGCCTGAGCAAACGCCGGCGTTCGTATACCTAATGTGTTTCTATTATGTTTCTAATTACGATACTCGAAAGGTTAAATAAATTGTTTGACATGTAATTGTATATAAAAAACTATAATAATAATAGCTAGCGAACGCGGCTTTACCCGCGTGATAGTAGAACAAGAACATAACCAAAAGAACAAAGAAGAACAACATATACCAAGAACACAGAAGAACACAAGAAACAACAAACAGAACACAAGAACACAACATAACAAAACATAAACAACACCAAACAAAACTAAGAGAACATTTACCAAAATATAATATATCTTATGTGCTATTTCAGGACAAAGTCTACCGATGTAACTAGTTTCATCGAAATAAATTCAGTAGTTTTTGCGTGAAAGAATAACAAACCTCCTTTTCGAAGTTGATTTTAAAATACTCATTTGCACAAATCAGTTCTTTTTTAATTGCTATTATTAAACTAGTGCTTGACTGCGATCCCACCCGATGGTAAGCAGTGTTGCAATCGTTGATGGTGAGGCGCACTAGTCTATTAAGAGCCTTATTCACTCTAGCCTTGAAGACACCTAAATTATAATCGGACGGAAAGACTGCAGCCGGCAGCGGTTTGGCCGTACGGATCGTATTTACGAAGCACGTTGGCAGGTAACTTGACTCTTTGTTATGTATGGTTTAATACGTGGTTCAACTGTCACATTTTACGAGGAAGTGGATGCGAATAATCTTCTGTATTAAGAGTCCCGCAGACAGTGCAGTTAAGTGTTCAAGCCAGTTTCAAATAGCTAATCAACTCATTCGTACTAATATTATAAATGCGAAAGTTACGATGTTTGGATGTTTGTTACTCAATCACGCCAAAACGGCTGGACGGATCTGGATGAAATTTGGCACAGACATAGGATACACTCCGGAATAGGACATAGGCTACTTTTTATCCCGGAAACCCCAACCCCAATACCGCGCGGGCGAAGCGGCGGGCAAAAGCTAGTTGAAAATATAGTGTGCATTATTGCAGTTTTTATAGATGAAGGTGGCCAGGATGCTAAATTTGCAGTCGCTTAAGCGCCCTGATGACCTATTAGATTGTGAAGATTAGGTTCTAAAACGAAACACATAAATTGTCAAATCATTATTACATAGTATAAAACAAAGTTGCCTGTCCCTATGTATGCTTAGATCTTTAAAAGTAAGCAAGATTTTCGATGCAGTTTTTTTTTATAGATAGCGTGATTCAAGAGGAAGATTTATATGTTACATAATTGGTCATGCATAATATATTTAATAGCAGCATTACACCCATGCGAAGCTGGGGCGGGTCGCTAGTTGTATATATGTTAAGTTTTTGTCTACAATAAAGAATTAAAGAAAGAAATCTATGGCAAGTATTCATTTTAGTGGGGGGGAGCATGTAAGAGTTTTTCAAAAATGTAAAAAAATCAAATAGACGTATATACTCGAGCGCGTCTGATATTCTTAGGGTATACGCCCTTTGCTTTTCTGATAACTGACAGATATTAATCTGACGATTAACTAATGAATATTTTTTTTATAACTATGTGACTTGCCCATTTCCTCAAACCACGCTTGAATTATCAGATTATTATTATTTAAATATACAAAGTTGATATAACAGATGCGGCTTTACTTAAAATGGATCATTGTGATCACACACCAATATGAACAACTTTTACGAGTACTATAAAACCAACCCAAAAATCAAAATTTGCGGTAATTTACCAACAGCGACGCGAACGGCATTCGTATTCGCGATACGAAGAGTTTTTTGTCCAGACATGTCGCGACAACGTAAATCTTCGCGTTATCACGAGTGTGGCTGTAGCATAAGAAAAATAAAGTGACTTACAGCCGGCTGTGGGTCGTCCCCCGGAGCGTCGCGCTCGCGGTCGGAAGGCGCCGCCGCGTCACCCGTCGCAGTTGCAGTACCACCCCTCCTCTCTTCACCCTCTACCAGCGCCAAGAAACGCACCAGTTCTTCCTCATCAGCTATGCGGAGAGGAGTCTTCGGACCTACGATGGCTATGGAGACGTTCTGTAAAATCAAAAAAAAGATTAATGCCTGAAGTATAATTTTCTCTGATATATTTATAGTATTTTTCTTTTCATTGGGTAAATAATTAGTGTAGGGGTAACCCTTGGTGCAGTAAAAGGCGACTTGGTTTCGTGCGTGAGTATGTAAATACTCATCCAAGAAAACAAGGCAATGATTCGGGAAAAATTTCGCAACTCAATAACAAACAAAAATTGATTTCAAATACTTTTCCAAATTCTTTTTTTTATAATTCCTACAGATTTACAGTTTTCAAATCTTTTTCTATACTTGTGCTATGAGGCCTTGCTTCATGCCAAATTTCAGGGATTTAGGTTATTGGGAAGTAGGTACTCTATGAATTTTGATTCCCTTGAGAATGTCTAAATATACAGTTTTGCGATATAAGCGGCCGTATCTGTTTCCCCGTTAACTTAGAAGTTTGATTTTCTCACAGGTTTAAGGGACCGCAGATCTGAGTATATAGTTTTAATTTTAACACAACACCTCCAAGTGTTCGCTACATAAAAGTTCTTGACAGAGAAACAGACCGAACACAAAGATCACATAAGATTTACGTTTTTTTCTTTTGTGGTACAGAACCCTACAAACTACCTTAGTATTGCACTAGGTTCCCATATTTCATTTATATTTAACTATACCTTAGTGTTAAGATCCACTTCATTAGGCAAGGTGTCTCTCAAAGCACGTAGACCATGAGCCACCAGCTCTTGGAGATCACAATCCATGAATGTAGCCAGATGCTTCTCAAGATAAGTACGAGCTGACTGTGAACGGGCTCCGATGGCCATGGCTCTGCAGTCAAAGAAGTTAGCCGAAGGGCATGTTTGGTAGATATGAGGGCCTTGATCCTGTAATAAAAAAAAAATATCTCAGTAATTAAACAAATCATGAGTAATATTTTTTATAATTATAGTGAATAGCTGCAATGCAGTTATTCAACTAATGTAGCTATTTATAAACTCAAAATATTTGTAAAAGTGTTTATGTTCCAATAAAGATTATTATTATTATTATTATTCAATAGGGTAAATATTGGATTTTGTACATTTTTATAATTAATTTCATTTTCATATTTGTGTCATAATTTTTTATTCCAATTGGCAGATCATGGGTTGGATGAAACCTTTTATTACAAAATTGGTAAATTAATTAAAACTTGAACTTGGTTTTATTAATTATTTTAATTAATATATATTACTAACAAATGGCAATAACACATACCTATAATCCTAGAATATGGATTATAGATATGTGTTATTGCTATTTCCCATCATTCAAATTTTAAAAACTTACAATTTATAGGGCCAGTACCTTTGACATTAAGACCTACTTATATTCTGCCAAGTTTTATTATTATTATATTTTAAGGGTTTATTTCTAATATGAAAACATGCAACAGATTTAAAGCAGGTCTACTGTTGTTATTAAAAAGGACACAAAACAAAATCTTTTTTAAAATTGAGTTAAATAAAATATTGAGAATCTGAGTCATTTGTGCCTCCATGGCAAAAAGGTGTGAATTTCAAAATTAAATACTTTTGTGATGTATATTAGGTAAACACATAAACTGTCCAGTGACTGAGAAATTGAAAGGGAACCGTTTGTCTAGGGAGACCAAAGAAAATATGGATAGATTGTGTGAGAAGGGACATGAAAGAAAGAGGAGTTAGTGATAGCATGGCGGGTGACAGGACAGAGTGGAAGAAAAAGACATTTGCGCCGACCCCAATAAAACAACAAGGGCAGGAAGATGATGATTAGGTAAACACATAAGCTGTTAATTAAAGCAAGAAACAAATTTTTAAATAACTTCTTATACTAACATCATAACCAGCAACCAGCAGACCAACTCCGAGCGGTCTCTTGTCGTATCTCTGCGTGCAGATCTGCATCTTGTTGCCAACCAAACCAATCAGCCTGCCGACTGGCATCGGTGCATCATGAGCGTACTGGTGGTTCAGGCACTCAGTGCGCATGAAACGGCTGTAACAGATTAAAATTAAATGATTATTTTTTATTTTTCCACCACAAATTTTAAAGGTACAGTTTAAATCGTTACAGTTTCTACATAGATATAGTAGATTATGGGGTGGACTGGAGCCTAAACTAGGGAAAACCCTATATTTCAGGCCTCTATGACAGTCATACATGGTATGGACACAATTTAAAACATAACTATGTTACAATACAAGTATAATATACATTATGGGTATAGAAACTGGTAGAAAAAAAAAACAGATAACAAAAATAATTTTGTTTTGTATTTGCTCCACTCTATCCCTTTTATGCCACTTAACTTTCTTTGTTTTAGCAGGGACCCCAAGGACGGAAGTTGGTTGTAGCACATAAATTCTTTAAAATCAGAAGTAACAAACATTGTCATAGGTAACGCAAAATTTGTAATAGAATCTTATCCTTTTCTTTAATCTCAGAAGTAGCAAACATTGTCATAGAAAACTCAAAATTTGTAAGACAAACACCTGTAGACTACCATAATTATAGACACAGTCAAAAGACAATGAGGGTTTTCTAAGATGTCATTCACCAGGTGGCAGCACTGAGGCGTCAGGTCCAGACACCTGTCAAAACGCATATGTTACTGACATTAGCTAGACGTCAACGTCAAACATTAGACGTCAACGTCATGTATAAGTTTTCAAAGGAAAAGACCTGACAGCTAAGTGGCACTAACTGGTGTTGTGAACATTCCTAAACACCCTCATTGGTGTGCAGGCAACGGTCTCCTCTTGGGGCTAAAACTCTTAAGGCCCCCTGCAAACGCCGGCATTCTCATACCTATTGTATTTCTATTTGACTCTAATTATGGTATTTGAAAGGTTAATGAACTAAAAACTGTTAATGTTTATGGGAAAGTTTAAAATGTTTATTCCCCTTTCTGGACGACAGGTTGGAAACCACTGGTTTAAAGGAAACAACTCTTTAGAAATGAAAATGAAGCATGACTTGAGAATGGTTCAACCAATTTGGCTGTTTCTCTTTTATGGAGTAATCATTTTGACAATGGTTTTAGAGAAAAATATTAATGATCTTAAAAAAAAATAATTACATAGCAAATAATACTGCCAATTTTATTTTACAATAAAAAATAAACTTCATAAGTAATTACCTCAGCATTCTGGCATCAGCGGTCAACCCAGAGATAGAAATGCCAATATGCTCATCAATGGGAATAATCTTCTTCTGGTACGCAGACAATTCACTCACTGCCCTCTTGAGGGCAATGAGGACAGCAAACTGTTTGTTCTTCAAGCCCACGGTAGCTGACCCAAGCTTCACAGCCTCCATAGCATACTCCACTTGGTGAAGACGGCCCTGGGGGCTCCATACCGTGACGTCACTGTCATACTGATTTCTGAACTGTAAAAAGGTTTAACATGTAATTTGGCAGGCTGTATGATGATTTCTTTGCTTGAATAATAATATTGATGAAAACTTTTAAATTACGAGACCAAAACAAAGGATTTTTTAACCGTTGTTTTTTTTTCTTAATGTTTGCTATGGGATTATTAGACAAAGCAATAAGACTAGTTTAGAAAAATACATTTTCAAGTATTTTATTTAGGTTATGATTCTACAATCGACTTTCTAATATTTATTACTTATGTTTTTATTTCGGTATCATCACTAAATAAACTAAGAAGGATCTTTAGAAATCGCAAATCATAAGAAAATAGACAAAAACATCGTAAGAATGCTGTTTTAACGCTTTTGGTAGCGGCAATGACGGAGCATAATCGACAACTTTTGAGCATAATTATATGAGTTTTAATATAATTGTAACTACTGAAGGCCTTAGTAATGTGTCTAAAACTGCTTACCATGTTGAAATTAACTTTTCAATGTATATTTTACAAATTATTTAAGTTTTATTTACAGCAAATGAAGCCGACGACGATGACTATGAAATTGGAATTGTCAAAGTCAAACTTTTTCTGACAACTTCTTTGCTTATGGTTGGTTGCTGTTGCTGTGACACATAGACTTTTAAGCAGTTTTATCTTTTGTTTTTTTTTAATGGTAGAATTTAAAAAAGATTATTTTAGATACATTACTGTATAAAAAAGATAATTACATTATTTTATGTAATTTTATAAAAAAAGTGGTTTGCAGATGCCATTGTTTTATTACTAAGACAATAGATGTCGCTACTTGGCTCCTTTTTAGTTTTTTATACAGCGCTATAGATGGCACCGCACATACCTACTCATACCTAACTAAGCCTCTTCGTAAAAACTTACTTATAATTTTTGCTATTCCAAATGAGGGTTTTATGGAAAATTCACAGCACCAGTTTATTTATTTATTTATTTAACACTTAATGCACATAACAGTACAAAGGCGGACTTAATGCCTACGGCATTTTCTACCAGTCAACCTTTGGGTGATGCAGAGAATCATGATGGCAGGTGCAAAAGAAAGAAAAAGCATGTGAATATGATAATTAATCAATGTACAATAAAAATATATGAGATAAGCACAATTTCATAAACTAAATATATACATATATATATATATATATATACTCAAAAAAATAATTCAGATCGACCAACAGAGAAACATTACCGTTGTGATGATACTATACTGCCAACTTCTTACGAATATATGCTCGCGAACTTCAATCTTGAATTTTAATCGGTTCCTAGCCATCCTAATCTCCTGGGGGAGCGCATTCCACAGAGAAATAGCCTGAATAAAGAAGGAACAGTGAAGGAAGTCAGTGTGATGAGTGGGACATAGAAGAAGACGGTTATGAGATGAGCGTAGATTTTTGGTGTGGTTTGCGCAAATGTATTTAAAATGAGAGACTAAATAACGAGGGGTATTAGGAGAGTCGAGAAATGAAAACAATGTAGTGAGCGCCCTTTGCTCTCTTCGTTGACGTATGGGCAACCACTTTAGAAGCGATCGATGTGAAGAGACATGATCGTATTTACGCAGATTGAAAACAAATCGAATGCAGTAATTTAGAAGACGGTCAAGTTTATTGAGGAGATCTGCATTCAGGTCATAGTAACACACGTCGCCATAATCGATGATAGGGAAAATTAGGGTCTGTACAAGCATTGCTTTCGTGTTCGACGGCAAAAAGTGCTTAAAGCGATATAGAGCCCGCAGCGCTCCCGTAACCCTCTGGCTAACACTAGCAATTTGAGCTCGCTAGCTCAGGGTACTATCAACCCGCAACCCCAGATCCTTCACGTCACTACTGAAAGGAACGATCGTACCATCGAACATTACAGGCGGCAAGGTTGCAGCATCCAGTTGACGCTACCTACGTCAATTCAATATCATTAGCATAAGTAGTTTGACAGGTGCTGGGACTTGACGACTCAAATGATGAAAGTCATTTTAGAAAACTTTAGCATTCTCTATGCTACTATAGGGTAGAATATTGAAGGCATGTCCCGAGGGCCGAGGCCGAAGATGATCAAAAAACCCCCCAAGACGACATCTTCGGCCTCGGCCCTCGGGACATCGCATCTTTTGTGCTGAGCTGTCTGCAAGATTCGGCTCCATCCGCACCAAATGCGCGAAGAGGTACCTACAATAACTCTTTCAAAGAGCTTACATACCTCAATCTGTAATTTAGTTTATACCGACTCTTTTTTTGAGGTGGGAAATCCCACTAAAGCCCACCAGCCCACTTCAGTTGCTTTTTGAGTTACAGGGCCAGGGTAAATTTTCGGAAAATATCGCAAAATTTTAGTCTTATTGCGAAATTGATCGTACGTTTATATTGAGTATCTACGCGAACGACTGACGTTGACGCTGAATACAAGTATTCAAAATCACCACCGTAGGTACTGGTGAAACTAAAAATACTTGTGCAGATAACCTAGTATTATTTACTAGGTTTTGTCAGCGGCTTCGCCCGCGTACTTACATAAAATATAGCCTATGTCATTCAGGAGTAAAGCAGCTTTCTATTGTTCCTAATTTTTTTCCAATCGGACCAGTAGTTCCAGAGATTACCTCCTACAAACAAAAAAACAAACTTTACCTCTTTATTATATTAGTGTAGATAATACTAACTAGGTTATCTGCACAAGTATTAGGTAAAAAATTTAACCTAGTTTTTTTACCTAATAGTAAAATACTTGTATTTATAAATACCTAGTATTTTTCTTTAGCTTTTCGGCGTTACCGTATGTATTTAATACCTACTCAAGTTCATCAATTAGACTGAGCAAGACATGTCTTACTTTTCTTTGGACATTTCGTACGTGAGGAGTATTGTATACGTGTATTGTCAAAGTTACTGTTGTGTAAGATCCTGAGTAATGAAAAGTAAGCCGACATGATGAGTGAAACTCAAAACGAATACACAATAAACTTTCTTTCGTAACTTTTTATAGTAATAAATTAAAATGATTTAGCCGGAGTAGTGGTGGCCGAGTGGGAGATAGAAGATAATAGGTGTAGGGAGGTCCTATCCCACGAATGTGGTGACGATCCTGGATGTGTGTGTAGACTCATTACACATTGTTCCTGTGTAAGCATCAGCTTGAGGCAGAGGTGGCCGAGTGGTAAGGGCTCCAACGGAGTTGTAGGTCGCGACTTCAATCCCAGCCAAGCGCATTACTTTGTGTAATTTATTTCCTCACCTCTGCTCTCGAAACAGTGAAGGAAAACATCGTGAGGAAACCGGCATGTCCTAGAACCAAAAATTCGAAGACATCCACCAATCCGCACTGGGCCCGCGTGGTGGATTATGGCCCATTCCCTCTCCTAGAGAGGCCTGTGTCCCAGCAGTGGGAACATTGAAAAGGCTGATGATGATGATGATATAATATTATTTCGGCCAAAAAACTAATGTTTTGAAGTGATAGTTGTGACGGTAACTCATAACTGATTGACTCGTTCTTCTATAATATACTAGTTTTTGTCAGCGGCTTCGCCCGCGTACATAAAATATGCCTATGTTACTCAGGAGTAAAGCAGCTTTCTATTGTTGCTAAAATTTTTCCAATCGGACCAGTAGTTCCAGAGATTACCTCCTACAAACAAAAAAACAAACTTTCCTCTTTATTATATTAGTGTACATAAGTCAACATCAATTTATTCGATTAGTGTAATATTGTTTTTATTTTCAATACACCAGCCCCTTTTCAATAGTTTCCACCTGAAAATAAAAAAGGTGCCTTATTAATTTGAGATTCTTCCGGACTCATTATGCATAATTAAGCTGCTTAAAGTACTGTAATTATAATAGGTCTTGAACTTTTTGAATAATTAATTCCATAGCGTAAAAGGTCTCCTTAAAATAGATATATCTAATCAGGAAGTTTTTGTGCTACTCTCTCTGTCTGTACTCTACAAGTGTTTATACTTGTAGCCATGATAAAGAATGCAGTCGTAACGGTATCATACCGGACGGACCTTCCTTTCAGAAACTGGACCGAGGCCCCAGTAGGCTTCAGCCCTGCAGTTGGGCATCTACATTTGTTGACAATTCCTTGAGGCGCCGCCAACGACCTGGCTTGGTCTGAACCTTTACCAGACGACCGGATGGTGTCCACAAGCCCCGAATCCCGGCGGCGTCTGGGGCGCCGTTGCCTTATCCGGTCGGCTTCCTCCTTTGCTAGCATTACTGCTTCGTAGAAGAGGGCGATCGCCTGCCACTCAGTCCCTTGGTCTCCTCATACGACACCCACTGGCAAAGATGGAATGGTCCTTTTCTTTACATCCGTGCCTACACTATACGTAGTACAATGGAGAAGTTAGTGGAGAAAAAACATACGGACCCAGAAAGCGACATAGTGCAGAAGAAAGATGAAAAGAGTCTTTTTTCGGGCCGGTTTCTGAAAGGAAGGTCCGACCCTGGTATGAAGGCTAAGAAGGAAGAATGGGGTGGATCGTTTAGTCAGTAAGAGTCTGACACTGTTTCCCTCTCCGCCCAAGGGCGGGATTCCTCTTTGGATGATTTTTCCCTCATAAAAAAAAGATGAAAATAGTTTCCGTGGTAGGGGTCTTAAATCGTTTACACCCGCATTACGTTCCTTTTCACGGAATCACGGCGCCATCTCACTGATCTGCTTTTTTGTGAGATACCTACCACTTAGCTTTGAAGGTTGATTGATTGATATCTTAGTATATGCGTTTAAGTAAAACATTTGTAGTTTCGTTTGTCTAACTCGAAGTTATGAACAGTATTCAATATTTATTTTTGCAAATGAAACAAACACTTTAATAAATTATAAAAACTTGAAAATGTATACGACGTCTCAAACATACAGTATCCTCCTATTAAATTCTACTTTAGCTAAACTACGATCGTTTCGTTAACGTCGGACGCTTTGAGTTAGCCACGCCGCCAATCGTTTTGTTCTAGCATGACGTCATTTCAATGCGAGGCCAATTTCAAGCGTTCGACGTTAACGAAACGATCGTAACTTGTCTAGGAGGGCCGTAGTAGCATTTAGTAGGACAACACGATGAGTGGACGGTAGGATGCTGACGACTTTACGACTGTGTCACTGCTCGTACTAGTAGAATAGAATACACTACTAGTACTAGTAGAATAGAATACACTACTAGTACTAGTAGAATAAATCGATCTATCGTGAGCGTTACCTCTTATGCAGTTTGCTGAGAAGAAAAAATTGATAAAAATATGGTTTTAAATAATTATGTAGAATAAATAATTATTAAAAAACTAGCTTTTGCCCGCGGCTTCGCTCCCGGCAACAGATTATTCTACTCTACCCTACTCTACCCTACTCTACCCTACTCTACCCTACTCTACCCTACTCTACCCTACTCTACCCTACTCTACCCTACTCTACCCTACTCTACCCTACTCTACCCTACTCTACCCTACTCTAAAAAAAAAAAAAAAAATGTATCCTATGTCATTCTCCTGGCTCTAAACTACCTCCCTGCCAATTTTCAGCTAAATCGGTTCTAGCTGTCCCGGCAAACTTCGTTTCGCCTATTTTTTTTTTTTCGTTCTCACCGTTTAAACCTTCCCTGAACTATCACGAATATTTCAAGACCAAAATCAGCCAAATCGGTCCAGCCGATCCCGAGTTTTAGCGAGACTAACGAATAGCTAATTATTTTTATATATATAGACTAGCTTTTGCCCGCGGCTTCGCTCCCGGCAACAGATTATTCTACTCTACCCTGTTCTACCCTACTCTACCCTACTCTACCCTACTCTACCCTACTCTACCCTACTCTACCCTACTCTACCCTACTCTACCCTACTCTACCCTACTCTACCCTACTCTACCCTACTCTACCCTACTCTACCCTACTCTACCCTACTCTACCCTACTCTACCCTACTCTACCCTACTCTACCCTACTCTACCCTACTCTACCCTACTCTACCCTACTCTACCCTACTCTACCCTACTCTACCCTACTCTACCCTACTCTACCCTACTCTACCCTACTCTACCCTACTCTACCCTACTCTACCCTACTCTACCCTACTCTACCCTACTCTACCCTACTCTACCCTACTCTACCCTACTCTACCCTACTCTACCCTACTCTACCCTACTCTACCCTACTCTACCCTACTCTACCCTACTCTACCCTACTCTACCCTACTCTACCCTACTCTACCCTACTCTACCCTACTCTACCCTACTCTACCCTACTCTACCCTACTCTACCCTACTCTACCCTACTCTACCCTACTCTACCCTACTCTACCCTACTCTACCCTACTCTACCCTACTCTACCCTACTCTACCCTACTCTACCCTACTCTACCCTACTCTACCCTACTCTACCCTACTCTACCCTACTCTACCCTACTCTACCCTACTCTACCCTACTCTACCCTACTCTACCCTACTCTACCCTACCCTACTCTACTCTACCCTACTCTACCCTACTCTACCCTACTATAAAAAAAAAAAAAAAATGTATCCTATGTCATTCTCCTGGCTCTAAACTACCTCCCTGCCAATTTTCAGCTAAATCGGTTCTAGCTGTCCCGGCAAACTTCGTTTCGCCTATTTTTTTTTTTTCGTTCTCACCGTTTAAACCTTCCCTGAACTATCACGAATATTTCAAGACCAAAATCAGCCAAATCGGTCCAGCCGATCCAGAGTTTTAGCGAGACTAACGAACAGCAATTGATTTTTATATATATAGATATACATACGGCGACTGGTAAGTAGATACTTTGTACTAACTTGGAATACGTACCTAAATAGTTCAAATGAAGTCTTATTTACTATTTTTTTTCTATTTTTTTTTATTGGTTTGTTCTGGGTGAAGCAAGATAACTGAAAACAAATTAACAAACTTAATTAAACACACAGACTGAACGGGTTCAGATGACACAGCTAAAACTTGATTAACACAGATACGTACACAAAAAGAAACTCTTTTCTAAAATGTGGGAAATCCCACGGACAACTTACCATTAGTTAAAGAAGAAGTACATTTTAGGATCAAATGACATCTCTAAGGCTAAGAACTCACTAAGCGGTTTTCTCCCACAGCCGCTGCGAAAGAAGAAACAGTCATTTTTTTTTTAAACTCACGGTACGGTTAATTCACTACCGCCAATGCGGCCGCCGCCGTGACAGGTTGCGATTTTCGACCGCAAGTCCCGACGGCAGATTATCGCAAACCATTGCGCGATCGCCGCTAACCAACCGCAGACCTTGCAGGTGCCGATCAACGCACGCCTTGGTTGTAAAACGCGTCGTGAAAATTACTTAAAAAAAAAAAATTGCTGTAAACTAATGCTTGACTATCGCAGTCAAGCATTAGTTTACAGCAATTTTATTAGTTTACAGCAGCCTCCTGATGGTAAACAGTCATGCAATCGTTGATGGTGATTCGCACTAGTTTATTAAGCGCCTATTCACTCTAGCCTTGAAGACACCTAAATTATAATCGGACGGAAACACTGCAGCCGGCAAACTGTTCCAGTCCCTCGATGTACGCAGTATAAACAACAAGGCAAAACGATTAGTCCGGACCGTAGATGTCTTAACAACGTAAGGGTGGATATTTGCCGTACTCGATGTTCGATAGTAAAATTAAGATGGCGGAATCAAATCTTGCAACTGCGGGAGTTGCGCACTCTCCAAAACGCAACCTGCAATTTTTGCATTAGTTATACAGAAGGTGCGGGCCCGAATAACCGTTACGGCCGCGTGAGAAAGCCACTTCTTGAGTTTTCTCCCTAAAATACAAGCGTGGGTTTCGACCACATCTTTCAGAATCAAACGCCTTTAATTACTATCTTCGGTTAGTTATGTCTTGTAAACTGACCCAGGTATCGTTTTCCGACGGACAGGCGCCGTGACCCGACTCTAATAATAACTTATGAGGATTATGTTCTATCTATTGTAATTTAGGACACTATTATAATTGAGCGCTGGGAAAATTAGGCTGTATACAGACAGGCTACTTTTTAACCCTTTTTTTTGGTAAGTAAAAATCATCCAATGACGTAACCCGCCCTTGGGTGGAGCGGGAAACAGTGTCAGACTCTTACTAACTAAACAACCTACCCCTTTTCTACGTTGCCATATATACCAGGGCCAAAGCCATCCTTCCAGACACGAATCCTTGGGCCCAGTTGGTTTTGACCCTTCTGCAACCCCCCAGCGGTTTGCTTACAACTCCTTGAGGCGCGTGGGAACAGTGCGCGCCGTCGACGACTGGGCTTTGTCTGGACGGTTACCAGACGACCGGACGGTTACCCATTGCTCGCCGTACGCAAGCCCGTGCCTACGGTGGCCGGAAAACGAGATCGGAATCCCGGCGAACTTTTTAACCCTTTGACCGCTAAAGCGTTTTGCAATAACTTGTTCGATACGCGTATTATACGTAAGCACTTTTTTATGGGGGGCAAAAAGCAAAAACCATCCAATGACGAATCCCGTTTTTGGGTGGAGCAGAAATAGTGTCAGACTCTTACTGACTAAACACCCCACCCCGTTCCTTCTCTGCTCTTGGCACTGGGGTCAAGTCTTCGTTTCAGAAAGAAACCCTGGGTCCCAGTAGGCTTCAACCCTTTTCCAGAGTCCCAACATACGGAAAGACTTGTAGATTTTACCCTTCTACTTGAGAGGCATCCGAAGGTCACAAATTGTTCCGTGTCCTGTCGCCATTTCATCCATCCATTTCAACCCAACTTTTTGAAGACCAAATTATTTATTTACTTTAACATTACACGGTCAAAGACCAGGTAATATTATTTTCCTTGCTACTTTGTATCTTTATTTACGTAAAAACCGTTTGCATATTACATAAGGGATGTTTATAACATGTTATAAAACTATCCTTCCGTCCGCATCGGGTTCAACAGCATCTTTGGTAACGACTTCATTGCCTTTGGTCATAGCGTGATGTACCTGTATATCTTGTAAACTGATCTACACTAATAAAATAAAGAGGTAAAGTTTGTTTTTTTGTTTGTAGGAGGTAATCTCTGGAACTACTGGTCCATTTGGAAAAAAATTAGCAACAATAGAAAGCAGCTTTACTCCTGAGTGACATAGGCTATATTTTATGTACGCGGGCGAAGCCGCTGACAAAAGCTAGTGATTAATAATTTATCAATTAGAATCATACTCTTCAGTTTCAGTACCACTAGAGTCTAGTGGTACTGAAACTGAAGAGTATGATTCTAGTGACTAGACGATCGGCATTCGTTCGTCTCACAATATATTTTTAATTTTACTGTACCTATAAATATTCCAATGACGAATCCCACCCTTGCGCGGAGTGGGAAACAATGTCAGACTCTTACTGACTAAAACCACCTACCCCGTTCCTATGTTGCTATACATATTAGAGCCAGAGACTACCTTTCAGACACGAACCTTCTGCAGGGTCAGGGTCAGGGAAATATAGTTAACCTGCTTTGGTAAATTTTTATTTGATTTATAACCGTGAGTAAAGTCCCACATACCTCTGTTGGAAAGGAAGGAACCTTCAACCAGACAGGTGTTATATCTGATGGGCTACTGCTATAATGGATGATTTCGGGCTGCAGGGCTATAGGATGGCAAGGCTAGTAAAATGCCACTGGCCCCGATATGACGGGGCCCCCAGTCTAAGATGCCATGGGCTCAGAATAAGTAACACAAAATTTTATAAAATATTACGTAAAATTCAAACACAATGAGATGATTTTACCCCATCCAATAAATTTGCCACGGGCCTCATGTGACATAGTTACGCCACTGGGCTGCAAACTTGTAGTTCTTATGTGACGCCATAGATGTCGCTACATCACTCTCCTGTAAGATTGAACATCGCTGGTTCTTGATGCGTGTAACTCAAAAATTACTGGTCACATTTTAAAAATTCTTTCACCAGTCATCATCATCATCATCATCATTTCAGCCGAAAGACGTCCACTGCTGGACATAGGCCTCCCCCAAGCGCCGTCACAAAGACCGGTCCTGTGCGTCTTGCATCCATCGGCTTCCAGCAACCCTGACCAGACCTTTTTTGACCAGTAACAGAGTCGAATATTTGTTACGTTCACACGGGCGAAGACACTGGCAGAAGCTAGTTTAAAATAAATATTGTATAATTCAATTTTTTTAAGACCAAAAGAATAACCTCCTTTTGTTGCCACTTGAATTAATGTAAATTGAACTGACATTTGCTACAACATTACTGATAACTCAACAATACTCATATTATAGTCGTTTCGTTTTAGCGTAGCAATAAGGGTCACTGACCTTTACAAAATATATCTTCGTAGAAACTCGAGCTAAATAAACACATTTGCATTTGCACTCCGTTGGAAGATCAATTTTAACCTATACATACATATATTAAGTAATAGTGTGTTATATGTAAACATTGCATTTCTTTCAATAAAATTCATTTCTCACAGACTAATTTACTTTTGACATTAATTATGAAATTTTTATTATGTAATTGTTTTATACTAGAGAAAAAAATTGTGTAAAATTTTGTTAAACTTTTATTATTATAGGTATTATGTTCGTGTTTGACCCTGTTGTGCCCCTAAAGTTTGCTGGGAATTCCTTTAAGGCGCGCGGGAACAGTACGCGCCATTGATGACTTGAGCTCTTTTCGGACGGTTATCAAACGGTTCGACAACGAGCTAACCATTGTTTGTCATCCGCAAGCATGCGCTTACGGTAAGTAGAAATCGGGATCGGAATAATTTTTCTGATGCGTACGGCCTCCTCCTTTGGTAGCATTACTGCTTCGCAGAAAGAGGCGACCACTGGCCACTCCTCGCTGCAGATCATGGCCTGAACCAAGGCCAAGCGCGAGATATCACCGCCGCCGGTCTCCCTCACAAGGACACGGCGATGCCCTGTCCAACCGAGGCACATCTCTACCGTATGCTTCACCGTGTCCACCGGGCGGTCCACACCGTAGCGACACCCGGGCGTTTCTCTCGCAAAAATCCTGTGCAGGTACCTCCCGAATTTACGATGACAGGTGAGAATATACGTCATGCGGAAGATAAGGATACCGTGAGGTTAGCTACCTCAAAGAGGGGACTTACCACCATGATTAAGGTGTGCTTAATCTGGCGGTAACGAGCTTATTTGACTTGCTGGACGTTGTTTTTACAAGTGCGGTACGAAGTCAAAGTTATCCTAAGTAAATACACCATTGCATATCTACCACCGCTAGAAAGATAACTATGTGGCGTACTATAACTATATCTCGTTCCACTCAGAAATTACGAGCGCTAATGCTCTGCTATTTCTTTGGGTACATTGTTAGGAAGAGATGTGAGAACCTGAAAGAGTTGCTGTTTACAGGAAAAGTAAATGGGAAAAGACCCAACGGTAGGATTCCGACACGTTGATCACACCAAATCCATGCTATCCTGAAGACCACAGTCAGCGACACCAACCATATCTCCGAATATAAAAAAAACAACATGGCGAAATATAGTCTCATCAATTGGACGTAGTTTCTGAAAAACGTTCCAACCCACAATGAGATGATTGTGGGTTGGAACGTTTTTCAGAAACTACGTCCAATTATCATCATCAATTCAGCCGAAAGACGTCCACTGCTGGACATAGGTCTCCCCCAAACGTCGCCACAACGACCGGTCCGTCAAAATATAGTCTACCAGTTATTCATCAAGATCACGACCCGGTTATCTGGTAACAGTCCAGACCAAGCCATTCGTCGACGGCGCACTCTGTTACCACGCGCCTCAAGGAGTTGTCAGCAATTGGAGAGCCCCAACTGCAGGGCTGAAACCTACTGGGGCTCCAGTACGGTTTCTGAAAGGAAGGTCCGACCCTGGTATGAAGGCTAAGAAGGAAGGTGTTGCTTGTTTAGTCAATAAGCGTCTGACACTGTTTCTCGTTCCGCTCAAGGGCTGGATTCGTCATTAGATGATTTTTCCCACCATAAAAAAAGCCTCAGTATTAAGGAAACGACGCAATGTGGAGGAGGAATGTCCTGTTAAAACGTAACAACTATAGTAAAATTCAGTCAGACTTTTGGCACGACTCCAGGTCTGGCCATGAATGGACTGCCCACACACTACGATCCATGGGTATCGTCCACCCCACGTCTGCCTACGTAAAAAGGAGATTTTGTGACAAATACATTTGATCTACGACTACTTTAACCTATATTGTGTCCATTGGTACTCAGAATTTTGAAGAAACTATTATTATTGTGTTAAATTAGACATTATTAGGACAAAGATCTCAAGATTTTTCTTAGCTTCAGTAATAAATAAAATCTATGTCAATCTCTAGTATATATAGTAACTAGCGACCCGCCCCAGCTTCGCACAGGTACAATGGTGATACATGAATTATACATATAAACCTTCCTCTTGAATCAATCTATCTGTTAAAAAAACCGCATCAAAATCGGTTACGTAGTTTTAAAGATTTAAGCATACATAGGAACGAAGCGACTTTGTTTTATACTATGTAATGATGATGATAATAGTTCAAATTGTTATGTATTGTATTCAAAATGAGTGGCTGAATTTTGTGTCTACCGATAAATTTTTATCGTTTTAATCCCGCGGAGGGTCGATAAGGTACATGAAACATCGATTTGTAAAGATAAAATTAAAAAATAAAGTAGGTATTTTTTTAAACTGAGCAAGTTCAAAGACCGTAGGTAGTTGTCGGTCGTTGCGTACTAACTAACTATAGCAGATTTTCAGAGGCATTTACTGTATTATTTTTATACAAATTTATGTTTTGATTCTAACTAGCGACCCGCCCCAGCTTCACACGAGCACTGATATTGAATAAATAGGCATGTATTGTACACATAAACCTTCCTCTTGAATCACTCTATCTATTAGAAATAACCGCATCAAAATCCGTTGCGCATTTTTTTATAAGCGGTAAGCAACTTTGTTTTATACTATGTAATGATTTGAAACCTAGGTAATATCCACAAGATATATAATGTTTTCAAAATATCTAAAGGCCGAAGTGTAATAACGTCATAATCACGTAAGAGCGGTTTTATGGAAATGTATCCCTGGTGCGGACGCTTACGGTGAAAGCGTCACGGGAACCGCGAAATTTCCCCCCACTACTTTACCTTATTGAATAACTTAGTAATTCAAGACGGTAAAATGAACTGAAAGGGATTAATGATGATTCTAATTATCAATCTATATTTATATTATATATATTTTTATATATATTATTTTCGTTGTTATTTTATGAGCCAAGAAGAAAGAAAGATATCGAAAAACACTACAAATATACAAAAATAATTTACATAAAACCATAAACAAAACAGAATAGTGCGCACATCTGCTCAAAAAGGCCCATCACTCAGCATAAAGCCGAGAAAACACATATTGCGACGAGTCCAGGGCGCTGGTTTTCAGGGTGGATGCTGATAAAGTCATCAGCATCCACCCTGAAAATCGGCATAAAAACGGGCTCACTTATGCAAACTAAATTTTTAGGCTCGATTCTAACTATTTAACAGATGTTTTATGTGAAGTTTTCTCAAAATCTGTCGAGCGGTTTTGCATTTATCACATTTATCGCGAGCGAAGCCGAGGTCAACAGCTAGTAATATATAAAAGTGAATGCCACTTTTCATTGAAATTTTATAACTCCAGAACGGATTCACCTATCCAAACCAAATGTTAAGGCTTTGTTCGAGCTATTTAGTACATGGTTTTTGTGAAGTTGCACAAAATCTGTCGAGCGGTTCTTCATCTATCACATTTTTCTGTTGCCAGGAGCGAAGCCGTGGGCAAAAGCTAGTTTATTAGAATTTCTTAAATACATACATGGAAAGAGCTATGCTTGGAGTGTCCTTACGTGTTAGAATCAGGAATGAGGATATCTGTAAGAGAACCAAGGTAACCATTCTTTGATAAAAAAAACCGAAGTAACGGACATATCACGAAGAATCTTTTCTCTTTTTTATCATCGGATAACCCGAAACCTCTACGGTTCGGACTAAGCGTTTTGCTTTATCTTTCATTCCACGCACATCGAAGGACTGGAACAAATTGCCTGTTGAGGTCTTCCCATCCGATTGTAATCTGGATGTCTTCAAGGCTAGAGTGAATAAGCTTTTAAAAAACGAATGCACCTCATCATCAACGATTGCATCACTGCTTACTATATAATTTATAACAAATAAAAAAAAATCGAAATTAAGTAGCAATGGGGGCAGGACACATTGCTTGCAGAACAGATTGGTGTTGGGGCCGAAAGTTTCTGGAGTAGCGACTGCGTACCGGAAGACGCAGCGTTGGAAGGTCCTCTACAAGTTGGATTACCTGGTAAGGGTTATGGTAATCCGAGGGACGCAAGACGGTAGCATGCGGGAATCGAACCCTCAACACGCAGTGCTGCAGTCAATCGGTCAGCCACTGCGCCAACCTTGCCGTCAGCATAGTACCTATAGCTTTTCTTGTTAAACTATAAATGTCTTAAGTCACGACTTATTTGGAAGTCAAAACTTATTTCTAGTAGTGGGCGTTACAAATAACTTCTATTATTTACCTAAAAGCTTAGTCATAAGATACTAGATATCTAAGATATATATATCTAAGATATCTAGTACGCGATTTGTAGCGTATTTTTAGAAATATGATAATGATACCTAATAGTTCTGCCGCATGTCTAGCGAGCTGTGGGCCCATAAAACACAGGATTGGTGCCCGGACACAGCGACGCGGGGCCGCGGCAGGCCACGAATGAGATGGCGGGACGACCTGGATGCCTTCGTTGAGAATTGGAATGATAAAGCGAGTAACCGAGATAACCGGAAAGAATAGGGGGAGACCTTTGCCCAGCAGTGGGACAACACATGCTAGCTATAATAATAATAGTTTTGGCAGCGACTTCACTTGCGATATTTTTATAAAAGAATTCGAACGTATACCCAAGATGAAAAGTGTCTTTGTCCTTTTTTCACGGTCCATACATATATGATATTTCAGATTTCGAATACCAAAATTCATTACGGCTTGTGCAGTGATTTAGGAGATAAAACTTTATTAAAAACAATCAGACAGAGTTACATTCACTTACATAATAATACTAGCGCCTGCCATCGGCTTCGCCTGCGTTAAAGTGGAAAAATATACCAGGTAAACAAAATTTCAATATAAAAGTATCCTATATGCTATTTCAGAATCTAGTGTGATCTGTCCATATACATACCTAAAATCATCTAAATCCGTTCCGCCATTTAAGCGTATCTTGTTATTCATTTTTCGATTCATCATCATCATCATTTAAGCCACAAAATGTACGCTGTAGGACATAGGTCTCTCATACACAACGAATTGTGAAAAATCATTTCTATAGCCACGGTGGAGAAGAAGAAAAAATTCTGTAAAAATCTTCAAAAATCTAAAAATAAATCCGCAAAAATCTGCTGGAAGGTACAGTGACGACTATGAGGTCTTTAAATGACAGGATTGCAAGCGAGAAAGAGGGACAACTCCATCCCCTTAGCAGTTCAGTTTAGGTTCTCAAATGAATCGAGTTAGAAGCTCGTGGTAGGGCCTCAGTTTTGTAGCATTTTTCGTTGAAGTCTTTTGCAAGGCGTGCAGTGAAAATAAAATTTGTTAAAATTGATAGAAAAAAACAAAGGATTTTAATAACGTAATAAAAATATCAAAGTTAAAACCAACCCTTTTATTTTTAATGTGTTTATCAATGTTTTTCTTTGAAGTCTTTTTTGAGTGGGTAGCAAAAACCTTCGCTTTAAAACGACTTTTTATATCGACTGTACCAGGATAGCAGAAACAATAAGTTATGTGGGTAACAGTACTCCCATCCCACGAGCCATGATCCGTAGCAAAAGTGACGTCACACGGTGATCCCGGCCGTAGCATAAAATGCTACGCGCGCTCGCTACGAGACCAAAACCGTAGAACCATCGCTACGGCACAGACGCGCTACGCAACAATCGCGAAAACTTCTCTCGATCCCAAGTGATTTTTCGGGTATGTGATTTTGAATATTTTTTTATTGTGGTTATTATTTTTTTGTATGGTGATTATAACAGTGGTTTTTGTATCTAAAAAGTTTGGGAGTTTGTTTCGTTAAGGGTTTAGATTTTAAATGAAAACAGGTATTAGTTATAGTTCTATTACGAAGATAAGATTTTGAAGTTTAAATTAATAATAATAAATAAAAATTTATTATTAAATAAATTAAAGATTAAAACAATTATTTAGAGCAGAAAGCACCTACTTATCTATTTAATCAAAACGTTAATATTATTTTAAAGTATGCCATCATTAACGATTTTAACCTTCACTTAACAAAATAACAATCCTTTCTTAGTCGTCTACTCTTGACAGAGTGGTCGTGGTTGATCATGTTGCATTTTCGTTGGCAATTGAGGCTCCCGCGATGCGTCTCCACTTGGCACGGTTTACGGCGTCTCGGGAACTTTGGACCATGGAAAATAACAATACATGATACATAAGTACTTGATACAAAAATTGTACACGTGTATAACCCAACAATAATTTGGTATTTGACAAAACATGTAACACAATAATCAATTATTCTCATAAGCTGTGATAATCGCGGATCAACAGCCAATGTCTTCACACGATTTCATAAGCCAATGTTGAATTATTTATGTTCAAGGATAAAATTAATTCTGTTGTGTAGGGTGTCAGGGTGCTTTGGCAGGTTATTTTTTTTTTATCATTAATGTGCTGGCGTTTGACCACAATGCCATTTAATTGTTGGCCTAGTACTTGAAAGGCCAATCGAAGTAAAATTTTTACTTTAATTCTAAAATACAACCAATAATCTTTAATGTTTATTATTTTAAATTATTGTTCTAAGATATACATAAAAATTAAATAATTATATTGTGTGAAATTTTTCAATGAATTCCGATAATATCACTTGAAACTATGTAAGTTTCTTAAAAAGGAAACAAAGTTGTCTGGTAAAGTTTAATCAAAAGATCTGCTTAGGTGTCTACCAATAATATTAGACTCTCGTTTTCTATATATACATACGCCGCAAAAAATAAAAAAGACTGATATTACCACATATGAAAACTCATCTAGGATTACAGGGTAACTCTTTGAAATAGAGTTACCATGTAACACAAATGGCAACTGTAGGAAGACAGATGGAAATCTGACACTCTCTCTCCACCCAAAGCCTGGGGAATAATTATTTATTTAATGAGTTCTCACCTCAAAAAACAGGCATGAACTCAATACTCCAGTTTCTAATTACGTTACCTTTAAAAATATAATATAACATCACGCTTATATTATCCGAGGGTTAAGGCAGAGGTATAATTAATTACGTGCACTCATATTTCGCCACTTTGTCTTCAAGTCCCATGAAATAAGGCCCCAGGCCATTGCCATCAAGCGAGCGTGATCACCCTTCATACTACTGGCTTCTCATACCGGTTTCGCCTGCTTAAAAGAAGAAAATATATAGCCTAAGTCTCTCAGTGATAAAGTAGCATTATAATGGTGAAAGAATTTCTAAAATCGGTACAGTAATAGTAATAGTTTATTTGAATAACTAAGTATTACAAATATCTCTTAGTGTATGGAAAATATAATATACCAACAATAGTTTTAGAGTTTTTGCATTCATTGACCTCGAAAAGGCATACGACCGGGTACCTCGTGAGGTTCTGTGGTGGGCCCTTAAGGAGAAAGGTGTGCCTGGGAAGTATGTTCAGTTGATCCGAGCGATGTACAGTCGATGCAGTACCCAAGTCCGGTCTACAGCAGGCACCACTAGCAGCTTCAATGTGGCTGTTGGCTTACATCAAGGGTCGGCTCTCAGCCCTTACCTCTTCCTGATGATAATGGACGCTCTTACGTCGGACATTCAGGAAGAGGCTCCCTGGTGTTTGTTATTCGCCGATGACATTGTGCTGGTTGCCGAGAGTGGTCAAGAGATCCAGAATAGATTGGAGGTGTGGTGGCACAGCCTGGAGAGTGTTGGCCTGAAATTAAGTAGAACCAAAACGGAGTACTTGTTCTGTGATTTCGGCGGTCTCTCCGGTCCTGTGGCCTTAGCTCTTGCCGGAACGCCCATACCAATCTGTTCCGACTTTCGGTATCTCGGGTCGCTCGTCCAAGGAGATGGTGAGATAGACCGAGACGTAACGCATCGGATCAACGCAGGATGGATGAAATGGCGACAGGTCACGGGAACAACTTGCGACCCACGGATGCCCCTCAAGTTGAAGGGCAAAATTTACAAGTCCGTGATAAGACCTGTCCTACTGTATGGATCAGAATGTTGGACTGTGAAAAAGACGGATGAAAAAAGACTGCATGTAGCGGAGATGAGAATGTTGAGATGGATGTGTGGTGTGACGAAAATGGATAAAGTGAGAAATGAGTATATTAGAGGAAGTCTGAAAGTGGCGCCAGTGACTGAAAAGTTGAAAGGAAATCGTTTGTCTTGGTATGGTCATGTGAAGAGGAGAGATGAAACGCATGTCACAAAAAGGGTTTTGAGTTTACACGTAGATGGATGGAGAGGAAGGGGGAGACCAAAGAAGAGATGGATGGATTGTGTGAGGAGTGATATGAAAGAAAAGGGAGTTACTGATAGTGTGACGGGTGACAGGACAGAGTGGAAGAAAAAAACATGTTGCACCGACCCCAAGTAACATGGGATAAGGGTAGGATGATGATGATCATGATAACAATTGGCAAATAGATTTACAAATGACAGTTTAAGAGATCAATATTAATTGCGAGTTTCTGGTACAGGGAATTATATTTTTTAAGGTTGCATAGCATAACATAACATCACCCTTATTATGTTCACACTTCTGGAACTCAGGCATTCTCTTTAGGGGAGAGAATCGGCTGTAATCCACCACACGGACCTAGTTTTAGTGGTAAATGAATCTCATGTCTTCGAATTTTTGGTTCTAGGACAAGCCGGTGCCCTAACAATGTTTTCATTCACCGTTTTGAGAGCTGTGGTGATGAAATAAATAACACAAAGTAATGCAACTAGCTGTGGGTACATATTTGTTTGTAATGCAAAAACTCTAAAACTCATCATCATCATCCTACCCTTATCCCATTTTATTTGGGGTCGGTGCAACATGTTTTTTTCTTCCACTCTGTCCTGTCACCCGTCACACTATCACTAACTCCCTTTTCTTTCGTATCACTCTTCACACAATCCATCCATCTCTTCTGCCAATTGTTATAAAATTCGAATATAAACCCGAGTTATCCGCATTACCATCCCCTGTATATGGGTAGCAAGGACACTATGATTGGCAATCAGCCAATGCAACAAATTCTTGGTTTCAATATATCTCTCGTAGTTATTGTCAAGGAGAAATATATCTGTAGTACATTACCTATTTACCTACTTGTTTTTTAATTGTTTTTTTGTATCATTGAACTACTTTACCAATCGTCTATTGTAAACGCGAGTACGATTTAAAATGATTAAGTTTATTCTATTTTTATTGTTTTATCCAACGCATTCCAATATAATATTTGATAGAGTGGCTATGCGAAAAAAATTAAATAACCCCATAACGCTCTATTAGTACGCTGTTATTTCGTCATTTATCCAAATAGGTACTTAACAAAACTCTTTGCAGTGAATACGCATTTTTTTTAAATACCTTATTTTTTTAATTAAAATATTCTATTATGAGTTTTGACTTTATCTTTCGATTTAAACAGTTTTAGACCCGATATTCCGTGAACATAATTACCTCACCTAAAGCTTGTCATTCTGTCCCTAGAAATTTTATGTAGTATTATGTAGTACCTATGAAAAAAATATTAAGTAATTAAAACAGTACGTCCGTTCTAAGTAGGCGAGCTTGAAGTTAGGCTCTGCGAACTTTAGCGCTTCAAGTACACTCGTACAAAAATAAATGTTAAAAAGAAAGAATGCCAATAACAGTTGCTAACCGCAATAACAACAGCTAATGGCATTTATTTTTCAAAACTATTTATTTTTGTACGAGTGCACTTCCGCTAAATTTCGCAGAGCTTAACAAGTAAAACGTACTTACTGTACGTTCACCAAATTAATTTATTCAAAAATCAAACTGGCCATTAACAAACAAAAAGAATAAAAATAAGACGCGTGTAGTTTAAAAATAGAAAACAAAAAATCAGTTTAGCAGTAAATGTTTATTACAAATCCCAAAACAAGTCGAATGATAATTAATAGTTTAGTTTGTAAATAATACTTATATTTCTGCACTATAATAAAATTTTACATTAATATTGTAACAAAAAATAATGTAAGTCTGGTAAAACTAATAAGTAACTAGTCGTTTATATCTCTGCTGTATTTAATACCATACCACAAACACACATCTTCAAAATTTTATTATTACTCCTCATATTCTTCCCCATGCTGTATTCGTAGCTTTCATCTGCACTCAATCCTCTTAATTTTCCACTCAGAAAATAAAATAATTTTCAGTTGAGAAAGTTTTACCAGTGAGTTGAATTGAATAGCACACATTAAAATATTTAGTCTGCATTAATATTACGATGTATTTTTAATTTTTGAAAGCAGAAAACTATAAAGTTAAATGGTCAGACTTCAGCTATCCGGCTTGAAGGACCATCGAAAGAAGAATAAATATAGCGTGTCGTGAATGCACAGCAGTTATTCTTTGACTTATGGTTCTATACAATGCACATTTATAAGCATGGCATAACTTATGAGAGCTTTGCTCGCGTTACAGTAGAATTTATTTCAAGGGATCAGAGATCATACTCTCATATATACATGTATCTTCTTATGTATAAAAATAAATAGTTGTTCGTTAGTTTCGTAAAAACTCCAGAACGGCTGGCTCGATGTGGTCAATTTTGGTCTTGAAATATTCGTAACAGCTCAAGGAAGGTTTAAACGGTAAGAATTAAAATACAATCGGCGGTACGAAGTTTGCCAGGACGTAGATTAAAAAAACAAATAAGTAGCGAACTTCCTGTAAACATACAACATTAATACCTCTGCAATCCTGAAAAATCAAAAAGAAAATTTAAAATGTATTTTTTGTAAATTACTCAGAGTAGTTAGACATAGTTATTTGATTTTTAAATATAAAACTTAGAACTTACTATCTAATCTATTTTTACTTCTTATTCTGAAATAACCACAGATCGTCGACCACATCGTCGCTTTCCATCAGGTGAGATAACGGTCAAGCGCAAACCTATAATCAATAAAAAAAAAGATGGCTGGGTTTAGTTTACTTTGGCTTTAATAGCTTATACATATGTAGATATGGGCCATCGAAATATATGTACTACGCACTAGATTAGGCGTACCGTACAGTTACTTTACCTGAAATCGGTGATCTGCAGGCCATACATCTTTACATTAATGACATTAGTGCAGTTTTGACGCACATGAAAAGTTTTCACGCAGTATGAGAGCGCTGCAGCGGACTTTTCTATAACTTTCCAGTATATTGACAAATATTTTCTATAAACGTGCTTGTCTATCGCTAGGATATAAATCGATGATATAAGCTATAAAAGGCTTTTGTGGTTTTTAGCTTAAAATGTACTCTATACTGCAATTTTGAACGTAAAAAACAGCATAATTATGTTACATCAACATCATCATTACATAGTATAAAACAAAGTTGCGTCGTCCCTATGTATGATTAGATTTTTAAAAGTACGCCACGGTTTTGATGCGGTTTTTTAAATAGATAGATTGATTCAAGAGGAAGGTTTATATGTATAATACATGCATAATATATTCAATATCAGTACCCGTGCGAAGCTGGGGCGGGTCGCTAGTTCATTATTTACTTATGTATTTCGTTGATGTATCACAAACTAGTGGAATTTATATTTGAACTCTATTCACTTACTATCAATTAACTTAAACTGTCAAACCCTTCTTCTAACTCTCAATTAGGTGAATCTTATAATTAATTCAAGATATCACTTAAAATTTATTGATTACTTCCCCTAACGCTGTCACAAACTTTAATTGGAAACAAATTATTTATAATTGGTTCCTTTTCGACGCTTTGTGGCTTTCCATTTTGTAACCAAGTCCATTAAACAGTACATGGTTCGTTTGACATTATTATAATTATATTAATACAGATATATAAGGTATAAACAGAGTAAGAATAATCATATGTACAAACGGCTAAAAAAACAAAAAAATAAACTCATAGGGAAACAAAAAATTCATCGGCCTCGAAGGGAAATGTGACCAGAAAGCTGGCAGCATTGCCACGTTGGATGGCAATGCTGATTCGTTGATCGAAGAAAAGCCCAGCTTTCTGGTCACGCATAGAGTCAACCGTATAATTTTATAATTTAATCGAAGATTAAACTAGACTTGCACTAGAACCGAAAATTCGATTAAACTAGACTTGCACTAGAACCGAAAAACCGTATAGTTTTATAATTTAATCGAAGATTAAACTAGACTTGCACTAGAACCGAAAATTCGAAGACATGTGACATATATACATCATCATCATCAGCCTTTCAATGTTCCCACTGCTGGGACACAGGCCTAGAGAGGAGGCCCATGTCTTCGAATTTTTGGTTCTAGGACATGCCGGTTTCCTCACGATGTTTTCCTTCACCGTTTTGAGAGCAGTGGTGATGAAATAAATTACACAAAGTAATGCGCCTGGCTGGGTTCGAACCCGCGACCTACAACTCGTAAGTCGGGGCCGTTACCACTCGGGCACCACTGCTCTTATACATATATACACCAACATATAAATATACCAACCCGAGTTGGATTAGGACCTATTCACTTTTAGCGATAAGACCGCCCATTGTAACACCGTAGTAATTTTAATTGTCCTAATGTACCTAGTTGTGTTTATGGTGTACCTACAATAAAGAGTATATCTATCTATCTATCTATCATTCCCCTCTCTTAGAGAGGAGGCTTGAATCCCAGCAATGGGAATATAATATGCAGAATTATGCTTATTATTATGAAAATAAAAGCAACTTTTACATAGTTTGGTAAATTGATGAAATATTAAAAACGAATAACTTGATGAAATATTAAATTGAAGAAAAAGCCAAGGTTTAAATCGGAACCGGGAGTAATAATCCGATTTAAAAAAATATTTTGTGTTAATAATAAGCTGTTGTTGCTTTTTGATCTGCAATTTTTATTCTGAAAAATACGTCGTTTTAAGTAAGAAAGGACGATCGAGTGAAACCGGCAGTAAAATTACAAAACATTTTTTTTTTTTGCTTTTCACGTTTAGAAAATTGTTTAGTTTTAAGCAGTATTGATTTATAAAACACTTTAGTAAGTTATAATTTTTGAGTAAACACGTAAAACCATGACACTTTAAAATTTAAGATAGTGCTTGAGAACAAAACCGAAATAAAAGGTTTTAATTTTGTTTTGAAATGTATCGAGTTAGCCTACTCAGCAAGCTTTGCCAAGGTAGTCAATATTGCAATACATATAGTACGTACTTATATATACAAAATCTGTTTCAATGATTCCACATACAGTCCAGTTTTGTTAACAGTTCAGATATAAAACTACACCAATTTTACAAGGATTCAATTTACAAAAAATCTACTAAGTTTCACTCCAAAATATCCGCCAAATGTTTGTACGTCAAGTACCAACGTAGATAATAATATAGCGACGACGAAGTCTATAACTGGCTTAATTAAATATTTACCTATAATTACTCTTTCTAAAAGGCAAGGCAATTTAAGATATTATTATTAAAGTCCATAGACATAGAGAATGGATTGAGAGTTCCTATTGAAATATTTTAAGTGAAAATAAACAAAATTACCGAATCTCGTGAAAATGAACAGAAAAAAATATCTTAGGGAAATTCAGTGAAAATGCTACCGGAGTTGTTTTTTTTTTTGTAGAACTAAGAAGCCGTACTACCTACGGTTCCCATAGTTGCGTGACGGAGAGCAGCGAGTAGCTTGCTATCAGATAAAAATCCGAGCAGATCCAGGTATTCGATGCATTGTGCTCGCCGTGTGCCTCAAAGAGATGTCCACCAATCGGATAAGGCCCACTAACACATATTGAAAAGAGTTACCGTACCCTTGAATCGTAAAGGGCAATTGAAATAACATAAGTCGCTTTTAATCAGTAAAATTCTTGCCCTTCCTCTCACTCCATTCAGAGCAGGATAATTTCCCAGTAAAAAGGAGCCGCATGTACTAAGTGCAAATGCCTTACTTATTTTACAATTTTTCCTTATATATTATTATCATAAAAATTGCAAAACTGTTTATTTCTTATAGTACATCTGCGAGAGACGGAATTGGAAAAAATGTAGACAATAGTATGTTGGAAATATAAGAAAATAAGAGTCTGAGAATGAAAATGTGATGTGAGAAATCTTAAATTAAATTAAATTAATATGTAATTGCTTATATGAGCGCCTTCAAATTAGTAGCGAGTTATTATTTATATGAAAAATAAAACAGCGCCTCATCCGTGCTGCTGTCACGCGGCACGTTGCGGTTAATTATAAGTCAATCCAATATCGTTAGTTTTCTATTGCGAACAAAACGATATTCGTTCTATATGGCGCTATCTCTGTCCCACATCACAATCATGACGATTTTAAGACATAGTATAAGGCCTTTGATTGCGATACTTTACTCGTTTGCAGAAACGGATTAAATCTGCTCAATAACATACAGAATATAAATATATTTTGGTCCAACAGCCGCTTTGCCTTTTACTACAGTGTACCCAGACTTTGCAGGTATTGCTCAATCCAATCTCTATGTTTATGTTATTGTCATTACAGGAATAATAAACAGGGAAAAATACTGTGGTTCACATAAAATTGGTTGTCTTATGAACTGCCTGAAACCTGTGGGTGTCGTATGGAGGGTAAGGGAGTTAATTAGAAGAGGGAATGTGAAAAAAGGGCTGTTAAGTAGGGTAGTGGTTGATATAGGTATACTGGCTACAATTGCTGGATTATTATTGTTCCAGCGGAATGAAAGAATGAAAAGAAAATTATGCTGTTTCGTATTGTCAAATAGTTTTCTTGGGTTCTCGTGTAGTAAGATTATATAGAAAGATTTACACCTATTCTTCATTACTATCATTTTGAATCACTGCTCCGCTTATGGGCTAAGTTAAAATTTGAGGTTGGAGTTAACGAGTTGGTAGATACCCTACACTCGCATTTTTGAACGCAAACGTTAAGTTCTATTGTCAATGGCTTACTCCAACCTACCCTGTTCTAAGTTAGAGTTATTTGGGTAACTCTAGGGTCATAAAAGAACGATTTTGGGTTGAACCCAGCTCTGCATCTCTCGGTAAATTGGGTTACTAATTTATAAATATAATAATATATAATAATATAATATGTCCACAACTATCACATAACGCCATTTAGTCCCAAGCTAAGCAGAGCTTGTGTTATGGGTACTAGATAACTGATAAACATACTTATATATTTCTAAATACATACATATTATAGATAAATTACACCCAGACACAGAACAAATGATCATGCTCATCACACAAACATTTGTCCTGGGTGGGAATCGAACCCACGACCTCCGGCGTAGCAGTCAGGGCCACTAACTACTAGACCAACAGGCAAGTCAATGGGCTACTGGGTTCTGTTACATTGTGAGAAATTTGTGACGGACAATAAACTACGAACCCTACATTGAGCGTGATCCGATATGGTCTTGGCCGGTTTTGATTTAGTTTAATCTGTCCTGATGATTGTCTGTAATCGAATCTTGTAAATTTTTGATCCACTTCCCGGCTACCGATGGAGCTAAAATTTGGCATGCATGTGAATCAGATGACAATGCAAATTTATTATTACCTGGAGCTCATTTGATATGAAACCGGAAGGTGGAATTATTCTGTGTATTGGCAAATGACCGCAGGGAAATGCGTTCTGTAATTTTTGAGTTCATCGCGAAAATATAATAGAAAGTTTTATAATAAGGATAAGGAACTGATTAGATGATATATTTTTTATGTTTTTTTCCTATTCTGATTCACCTATCAAAACTATTCTTACGCATGTCGTATTCCTTTGGGAATTTTTGACGAATCACGGAGTTTCATACAAACTTTGACCCCTTTAGGAGAGGGATTTTTCTCCTTCCTTCATTTATCATATGAAGAAAAACATCGTAAGGAAAGCGGCATGCCCTAGTCAAATATTCTATTCTATTATTTTTACGTCGTATTAAGACATAATTATGTAAGTCCTTTTAAGGAGTGGCTGGAAAGACCTCACGGCGTCTTTGACTTCCGCATGAGGCAGGTCCTCACTGGTCATAGTAAGTTTGGGAGATTCCTGTACCGGATTCGTGGGGAATCGAAGCCCGTGTATCACACTGTGTGAACCGCCCGGAGTACACGGTAGAGGTGTGCGGGCTGCTTGACCAGTGGTGGTAGCGGTTTCTCGCTCCGGGCCTTGGTACAGGCCATAGTCCGAAGCGAGGATGAGTGGCAGGCGTGGCAGAATGTGGTGGGTTTTTAATCAGTAAAAATCTCACATCTGACATTACCTCAACGCCCAAGGGCGAGAGACGTCATTGCATGATTTTCCCACAAAAAACGTCGTATACGAGTAATTTTCGTTGTGTAACGCGAACCCGGGTCATATCACTTTTCTATGACTAAAACAATAGCAGTGTTATTTACGTTTATGGCACAGAAAAACCTCCAAAAGGAGCATCGTATCCTCCCTGAGGCAGTTAGCATTTAACGGTTACTTAGATAATGTACGTGACTCAATTAAACCATTGTTCTAAGGACGATAACTTGAGCTTGAGGAGTAGGCTCGTGGGATCAGGGGAGGGTCTTACGGTTGCGAGGCCCCGGGGCCTTACTATGACATGGTAAAATGTCAAGAAGGATGAATGAAAGATGGATGGAACTGTACCCTATACAGGATTATTTGTAAAACACCAAGAACCTTGCAAGACAGTATTACGAACATCATTAGCAACAAGTTTTGTTCTATGACATTTTATTAAAATATAATATTTTTAATTTGATTGTTGGTCTAGTGGTAAGTAGCCCTGAGTACTAGGCCGGAGGTCGTGGTTTCGATTCCCTCCCAAGACAAATGTTTGTGTGATGAGCTCAATCATTTGTGCTGTGTCTGGGTGTTATTTATCTATAATAACTAGCGACCTGCCCCAGCTTCGCACGGGTATTGATATTAAATATATTACGCATGTATTATGCACATAAACCTTCATCTTGAATCAATCTATGTAATAAAACCGCATCAAAATCCGTTGCGTAGTTTTAAAGATTTAAGCATACATAGGAACAGGCGACTTTGTTTTATACTATGTAATGATGAAATGATATGTATGTATTTAGAAATATTGAAGTATGTTTATCAGTTATCTAGTACCCATAACACAAGCTATGCTTAGCTTGAGACTAGACGATGTTCTGTGACAGTCGTGGAATATATTATATTAATACTGTTACGAAACACAAACCTTCAAGATTTCGTTGTTCTATCTAACATATTTCAACTCTGTATTTTGCTATTGCGTAGATATCTAGTAATTAGTGACTGATACTTAAACACATGAATTGTAGTCATGATAACAAACAACTTTTACTATGGCACCAAACCTGAAATCGTGAAAAAATCTAATGGCACTGACAAGTCTGTCTGTCTGTCTTTTCTTTTTAATTTTAAGATTAAGTTAAGAATTGTGTAAAACTGTGTTTTAATAGAAATAAACAGCTTTTTTATTTATTTATTTTTTAAGTAGATTTTTAGAAATGTACTGACATTTGATCAGTGCAAAGAGCAACTGAAAAACACATAGGGCAATTGAAGAGTCTGATACGCCCTTCTGATGTACCCAGAGTGGGTGAAGACACTGAATAAATTTAAGCTACCTAAGTTCACAAGTACTCACTACAAAATAAATGTTTTTTATTATTGACTAGCGTTCGGCCAGCGGTTTCGCCCGCGTGTAAGAAGGTTTCTCCATACAAACTCATGACCCAGGCTTCATTCCTTTTGGGGGTGAATATTAGGAAATCCTTTCTTAGTGTTGTCTACGTTGTAAAAGGAAGCCTTGTGCAAAATTTCACGCTCCTAGTCCAAGTAGTTTCAGCTGTGCGTTGATATGTCAGTCAGTCAGTTTCTCCTTTTATATATATAGATAGGATTACTAACTCGCCTGATGGTAAGCTATGATATTGTCATATATATGTAGGGGTTTACAAGCCTAACCTAATATTAGCTGTTATCACCCCAAGCGGTGGATCGGGATACGGTTGGTAATACAGTTTTACCCACATTTTACTGAATTTCATTACACATAATCCGCTAGTCACCAATGATGGGGAAGACGAAATCCGGAGACGTTGCGCTATGACGAGATCCTCAGTGGAAAAACTCACAAAAATTTGGAAAGACCGTAGAATAACCAAAAACACTAAGGTTCGATTAATGAAATGCTTGGTTTTTCCTATTTTTCTATATGGAGCTGAGACGTGGACGCTGAGGATGCAGGACCGTCGCAAGATTGACGCACTGGAAATGTGGTGCTGGAGACGCATGCTTCGAATCCCATGGACCGCACACCGAACCAATATATCGATCCTCAAAGAACTCAATATCAGAGAGAGATTATCGTCGTCTGTGCAAATACGAATTCTCAAGTTCTTCGGGCATATCACCCGTAACGAGGACTCAATGGAGCGACTGGTAGTGCAAGGGAAAGTTGAGGGCAAAAGATCACGTGGACGCTCTCCAACACGGTGGACAGACCTTATCAAATCGGTGACGCATTGCAGCGTCAACGAAAACTCCCAAGCCGCCAAACATAGAACTTCATGGCGTCGCATCGCGAGAGATGCGGTGGCGCAGGACTCGACCGACACATGACCACGACCACTCTGTCAAGAGTGCACGACTAAGAAGAAGAAATCCGCTAGTTAATAATATGATTTGAATTTCGAACCACAACGTTTCGTTTTTTTTTTTAGGAAATTTATAAAGTAATACTTAAGTTTTTTTTAAACGATTACTTAAGTTTTTTTTAAGGAAAAAAAAATCATCCAATGACAAATTCCGTGCTTAAGCGGAGCAGGAAATGTGTCTGACTAAAAGACTTACCTGTTCCTTCCTTGCCTTGATCCCAGGGCCTTAGTGAACTTGAGGTTTGATGCGCTTCGACCTAAGAGGAGATATTTAATTGAATGTTTTTCCCACCATAAACATAAAAAAGTCTTCATTAAAAAAAATATTTTTTCTTAACTATTGAATACAAATTGATACTATTACTATAGAAGGTACTTTTACTCAAGTAATTCCTCCTAGTTAGTCGTTCACTCTTGACAGAGTGGTCGTGGTTGATTATGTTGCATTTTCGTTGGCTAGTGAGGCTCCCGCGATGCGTCTCCACTTGACACGGTTTACGGCGTCTCGGGAACTCTAGACCATGGGGGTTTGTGTTTTTTTATGGTAGGTGAAAATCATCCAATGACGAAACCCGCTCTAGGGCGGAGCGGGAGACAGTGTCAGACTCTTACCGACTAAAAACATAACCCATTCCTTCCTTGCCTTATTCCCAGACCCGCAGTAACACTTTCGCACCAACCCTCGGCTCCAGAAGGCATGGAGGTTTGTGTTGCAGCTGTAATGAGGTTGTCCAACGCAGACCACTTCCCCTCCATTCGTCCCTGGACAACGAGTCGCTCCATGAAGTGTTCGTTGCGGGCAACGTGACCGAAATATTTGAGGATTCGTTCTTGCACAATTTACGATAACCTTTGTTTGATATTTAGCTCTTCCAGGATCGAGTAATTAGTTCCACTTGTTTATAAATACGGGTGTTGGAGTGAAGTTCAATGGCTGTTTTAATTATTTTCAAACTAGCTTTTGCCTGCGGCTTCGCCCGCGTGGTATTGGGGTTGGAGTTGGGGTTTCCGGGATAAAAAGTCTATGCCTATCTAGCCTATGTCCTATTCCGGAGTGTATCCTATGCCTGTGCCAAATTTCATCCAGATCCGTCCAGCCGTTTTGGCGTGCCATTCAACTTTCGCATTTATAATATTAGTAAAATTGATTCATAGTGGATATTGAGCAGGCTAGGAATTAACTATTTTCAAGAACGTCTTTAACCTACTTTAAAGCCAAACGACTGGTATCCAGGCAAAAATAGAGTTTCAGAAAATACTTAACTACAAATGCTTATATCAGAAATTAGGGGATTGTGTGACATAAAATTGGTGTATTTTTATATCTAAAGTGTTTTTTTTTTGTGGTGTGGTGGATAAAATCATCCAATGACGAATCCCGCTCTTGGGGAAAAGTGTCAGACTTTTAATGACTAAACACCTCACCCCGTTCCTTCTTGCCTTAGTTCCAGGGCCCTGCTGTTCCGCTTTCGCTTCAACTCTTGGCCCCAGGAGGCTTCGACCTTTCTGGGCCCCGACAGTTTGCTGACAACTCCTTGAGGTGCGCGGGAACAGTGCGCGCCGTCGACCCTTAGGGTATAGAACTCTTACAAGAACCATATAAACTTTCGTAAGAATGGTTACCAAATGACCTGAATACCTGACTGTGGTAGCTGGTAACTCCTTGTGGCTTCCTTACAATTATCGTAGACGAGACGTAAAAAGAAGAAAAGTGTTCTCAGGGATTCTAGTAATAGTAATAATTACCTCGCTCCACTCGGGTGTTAGCTCAGGAATCTTTAATTACGCTTGAGATTCAATATGGCGCTCGTGACATATTAAGACACAGCTTTTACCCCTCGGCGCAAGCAATCTGCAATTTATCACAGCAGTTTTGTTTATCTTTTTTAAAGACTTATTACTGTTTGCATCATAGCAGTTTAAATATAGTTGTCAAAGAAGATATTAACTGTTTAATATTTCTCTACTTTAGATATGACAGGGTTGTCTGGAAGAAATCGCTGAGTGTGATAAGGCCACCGATTGTATGTTTTTTATTATAAGTTTTCCTTTCAATGTATTTAAGTCTTGATGTACAATAAAGTGTAGGTATAACAAATAAGATGCGAGACGCACAGGACCGGTCTTTGTGGCGGCGCTTGGGGGAGGCCTATGTCCAGCAGTGGACGTCTTTCGGCTGAAATGAATGAATGAATAACAAATAATAAACACAACAGGTCAACTTAGATATAGCTGAGGACTGCTCTTTTGTTGATACATTTTTTTGGTGGTAAATCCTCAAATGACTTCCTCAGAGCGGTAGAACGTGTCTGAATTTTCCTGGCTAAACCCCACCCTATTTCTTTCGTAGGTCTTTGGGTTTAAGGGTCAATGAAGTTCTGTCGAAAAATCTTATAGGCCAGCATATTTATCCTAAGACTAAGGCCGTGGCACGGAGAATGGCGCTTGCATTTATCGTTGCTATTTGTCCTTTTTTACGAAGTAAATAATTATGAAATAACGACTCCGGTGAAGCGGGAGGACAGTCAGGGTTTTGCTGGTAAAAATCCAGTTGTCTATGAGTAGCCTTTTTTTAGGGTAATGGAAATTTCAAATAATCCACAGCCCTGGCAGACCCTAACCGGTTTCGTCAATTTTGCTGACATTTCTTTGAGGTGCACAAACACATAAGTGCTTGCAAGTCTAGCCTGCCGTACCTATGTATTTGAAAGATTTTGGGGTTAGACATACGTGCCTTTAATTGAAATTGAAATAAAGATCCTAATTGTCTGCGATCGAAAATGTGGTGGTTATTTAGGAAGGAATGGGCCGTAACCCACAACGCGAGCCCATTGCGGGTATAATGGATATTTGGAGTTATGCGGAACAGAGAGTAAAGTCCCACATACCTCCATTGAAAAGGGAGGATCCTCCGACCAGACAGGTGTTATAGTCTGGTGGGCTACTGCCCGATAGTTGACTTCGGGCTGTCGTATATGTTCTGATCGCGCGGAGAACTTTCATTGCGCGATGCAGAATTTCTTGTAGTTCCAATGTGGCGTCATAGATGTCGCTACATCACTCCCCTCCGGAGATCGGAGATCGATGGTTCTTGAGGCTTCTTGATGCGTGCCAGGCCAGTGGTAGGTTGGTTCCAGTGAGTCGGAACCGGAATCCGCATAGTTCTCGGTGAGTCGGAACTGTCTGCGGTAATGCCCCAGTGAGTCGGGGTGGTGCTATCCCAGTGAGTCGGGATAGTTGCTGCAGGCTCCAGTGAGTCGGAGTAATGCAGCTAGCTCCAGTGAGTCGGAGCGGTGCTGTGCGACGTAGGGCTTGACTGCTGTCGTCGACCAGGAAAGGTTCTTGATGGCTCTTCTTGTGACTGGCCGAAGGTGCAGGTGGTTAGCCAAGGTCGCTGATGAGGCTGAAGGGGATGACCAGGTATGACCAGGATGTCATGCTGGTGGTCAGGATACCCTTTATAGCCGTGGGTACTGGCTATTGGCTCGCTGCTCGAAAGCTTGAAGGAAGTGATGATGACGTCACGAAGTATTTGCACGAAGGCTGCGCTGACGTTCTTTGTCGAGGGTCACCAGTTTGGAGGTATGCGGAACAGAGAGTAAAGTCCCACATACCTCCATTGAAAAGGGAGGATCCTCCGACCAGACAGGTGTTATAGTCTTGTGGGCTACTGCCCGATAGTTGACTTCGGGCTGTCGTATATGTTCTGATCGCGCGGAGAACTTTCATTGCGCGATGCAGAATTTCTTGTAGTTCCAATGTGGCGTCATAGATGTCGCTACAGATAAATAGATTAAACATTATACACTAAAAAGTAACAGAACTTATGCAAAACTTAAATATATGGTCTCATCGCTGACAGCGATATCTACCTTAGGATGAATCGTAAGAACTAAAAATAATACAGAGAATAATTTTTATTTTTTCATCTGCGCATAGTCAGAAGGTCTGATTGCACGATATGACTTTAGAAAAAACAAAGAAATCTTTCAGAAACTTCAATAAGTATTTCGCAAATCCTGTCATACATCAGTCTTTCTATTTCAAAGGTACCCTGTGTACATAAAGGCTTTCACTCTCCGATGAAAATAAAACTTTCTAAACAAACGGACGGATCCCGAAGTACACGCAGAAAGATTCAAGTTACCAACAAAATATAATAGAAGACAGGTGGTTGTGTTAAATCTGTATTCAAATATATGTCTAGAATGTTGGTCTAGTATTGTGTTTCAGATGAATTTTCTTGTTATTTTGTGGATTGGATTTTTTTATGGTAGGGTAAAAATAATCCAATGACGAATCTCTTGGGCGGAGCGGAAAACAATCTCAGACTCTTACTGACTAAACAACCTACCCCGTTCCTACTTTACCATATATCAGACCCAGAGCCTTCCTTTCAGGCACGAACCCTTGGCCCCAATTCTTCTGCAGGGTCTCTACGGTTTTGCTGACAACTCCTTGAGGCGACAGTGTTTATGGATTAGATTAGATATTGACCCCAAAATGTACTGTAGATGGGTTTGTCCAAAAGCTGAAGTGAATTTTATAGTACTTTTACTCATGCTTGATGGTTTTTCAGAATTTCAGGGGAGAGGGGAACAGCTCCAAATAAATATATATTTTCTCTCCATATCTTAGATCAAATCAAAACAGCCAAAGATAGGTCACTCTCCTCTACCGCGAGAATCGCTGAAATCAGGACTATTTGGCATGATTTCATTTCAACATTGCCGGCTGGCTCTTATCTCTGTCCTTGTCTATCTGTATGGATCAGAACTATAATCTACAGAGGTTTGCGAAAGTGATGATATTTATAATAGATGTTTCGAGTCAAGGTTTTCTTATTGCGATGTTAGCGCGTATTTTATTTTCCTTATCATCATCATCATCAACCTAGCGCCAGTCCCGGTTGCTAACCTTGGCTTTCACCTCGGTGCCCGGGGTCCGCTTTCCTTCCTAGACGCCTCCACTTCGCTCGGTCTTTTGCGTCCCTTGCCGTAAGCCCATTAGCACGCATATCGTCCCTTACGACGTCGATCCAACGCCTCTTAGGCCTTCCTCGTTTTCCGGGTCCCGGCGGATACTTATAATATACACTTAACATTCTTATAACTAAAGATTCTTAGGTCAATGCACTAATGTATTTTTGTTCCATTTCCACTGTCAGCAATCCATTTACAAATTCACGCGCTTTTAATTCAAATCAACTCTCACTTATGTTGATTTGAATAAATTCCTTCAAAACAGGAAAATGAAAAATCTTAAGTATAATAAAATAACAAAAACAGTGAAATCTTTCAGTGATGAATAAAAATAACGCTAAAAAATATATTATATGCGTAGGTAGACTGTGTTTTACAATAATTCAATTTATTCACTTTTTCATAATAAAGCGGAAAAAGTAATTGCCTCACCCGAAATACGATGAAAAAAGTAATGAACTATGGTGCTAATAAAATGTCGGTTTTTAAATAAATAGAAAAGTGTTTTGTTAAAGACTGACTTTTGCTTGTTAAAGTAAAATATGGCTTGATTTTTTTTTACAACTGTCACACATCGTCGTCTAGTCCAAAGCTAAGCAGAGCTTGTGTTATGGGTAATAAACAACTGATAAACAAACTTATATATTTCTAAATACCTACATACATATTGTAGATAAATTACACCCAGACACAGAACAAATGATTGAGCTCATCACACAAACATTTGTCCTGGGTGGGAATCGAACCCACAACCTCTGGCATAGCAGTCAGGGTCACTAACCACTAGACCAACAGGCCAGTCAGATTAAGTTCTAGCTTATGCAAGCGTGAATAAAAACTTTGAACCCTAGTTTCATTCCCTTTTCATTTGGTCTTGGGGCTTAATGACAGGACACCAGTGTCTGCACATCATTATCATCAGCCTTATTAATGTTCCCACTGCTGGGACACAATAATCCACTTCGCGGGCCCAGTGCGAATTGGTCGGACATCCACCAATTCGCACATGTCTTCGAATTTTTGGTTCTAGGACATGCCGGTTTCCTCACGATGTTTTCCTTCACCGTTTTGAGAGCAGTGGTGAAGAAATAAATTACACACAGTAATGCACCTGGCTGGGTTTGAACCCGCGACCTACAACCTGTAAGTCGGTGCCTTTACCACTCGCCCACCACTGCTAAAGATCCGCATTGTGTCTGTAAATACGGTAGTCGAAAGGCAGTGTAGGTACTATATAAAATATTTTTGATTTTTTGTATACAGTACCTATAAAGTGAATCGCTGTGCGAACCGAAGAGCAAATCAATAATAAACGGGCCAAAAATTCTGAAATTATATGTAAATAAAAAAAATGACTTCTTCTGTTCTGGGTACAGTGAGAGGAAATGTGACATTTTTTACGACTAAAACCCACCCTAGTTCTTTCTGTTGCTCTTTGCATTTCAGGGCCACGGTCCTCCGAAAAATTATCGCAGCCCTTGTAAATATCTGTCAAATAATCACATTGGTAGGAAAGTTGCCGAAAACTTTTGATAGATGGCGCTGTGAGCACATGCGTGAAGGTCGAGTTCGGTAATAAGTTTCTGACTACATCATGTACTTGTAAAACTATGTTTTGTTTTTAGGATGTATCTACTCCTTGGATTATTTGGTAAGACAACTAGATGTGTGTATACAACGGATATAAAGTCAATGCCACTTTTCGTTGTAATTTTATAACTCAAGAATGGACTCACCTATACATACGTACCAAATGTGTAGGCTTTGTTCGGACTAGTATAGTATATCGGGCTGGTATCCGCAACTCCACGTCTATTAGCGCGTATTTTGTTTACGGCCGGACTATTTAGTAGATGGTTTAGATGAAGTTTGCACAAAATTGGTTGAGCGGTTCTTCATTTATCACATTTTTCTGTTACCGGGAGCGAAGCCGCGGGCAAAAGCTAAATTAGTTTAAAAGTATCTACAGTTTTGTAAAATCTGTATTTTTTTATACACTTAACACTTATAAACAATTAAACATTAGGTGCCTATAAGAAACACTTTATTCAAAACATTAGCTAAAGCAAAAAAAAGTATCGACCATTAATAAACTTTGACTAAACAAAACCATGGCTTAATTTAGGCAAAGTTTCACCGCATTCAAACGGACATAAGTATTGAACGTATTCACCAAACGAACGTAACTCTTCGTCATAAATACTCGAAAAACTGTCTATGACAGCAAATCCCCGGGATACTGTATATAAACCTCTTTAGTAATAAACCCACGGTCCATCAGATTCTCAAATAGGTCTTAATCGTTTCAATCCGAAATGTCCTCAAATAAGGACGGTCCTTAACTGTCCCTTACATAGACATTTTCATTGAAAACAGTTTGTGTTTAATTTCAAAAAGGCTTACGTTTTGTGGACCTACTCATAGCTCGACAAGGAGTAATTTTAGGTATTCGAGACGAAAATAATAGTTGTCCTATTTTTAGTACAGTATATTGTAAATGATTAGGTACATTAATATGTGTCAATGTCTCTTTAAAAATACATGATCAAAATGACATTTGAAAAGGACTTTCAAATTGAACGTGTAGTATGTTGGGGAAAGGTGTATTAAACGACTCGTTTTGGCTAAATGATATTTTTTTTCGTAACGAAAATATTAGTAGCATCATTTCACATGTGGTGTCCATAATTCTCGTACCATAGTCTAGTGTGATCGACAGTCAAAAAATATTGAAAATATCTAGCTTTTATGACTTTTATATACGATTAGATCGCCTTTAAGTTTCTGTGAAACGTTTTCCAGGTAGGTTGTTGAAATTGCTGTTGTAGTAGTCCTTTCTCATAACGATGCATGTGGTAATGTTTGAAAAAAATATTTTAGATGTTATTTTTTATTATATTATTAATATGAATTTTATACAGCGGTAAAGTTGGTTTGGGGAAGTCCTAGTCCTGAAAATCCTAGTCCAATTACAATAATGTTTTCATTGATTTAAAGCTACTTTATTTCTGAGTAATTTTATTTTTTCTTGCAAAAAAATGAGAATATTTACGTTATAAAATTACTATATTTCAAGAATATTCACAATCAGTCTGACACTTTTTGAGTTTATTAATCAGAAATAAAAATAAGAATCTTTCCTCTTTTTATTAATATTTTTAAATGAGTTAAAGCTTTTACATTGGAAATAAATCGTGCATGTAGTTTAATCGACAATCGTTAAAGTACACGCAAAAAAGGGGGAATCTCTTAAGTGAATCATCGCGTACACTTTTTCCCTATAAAGGTAAAATGGTTATTATACTCCCACAGTTATCGATATATTCAAATAAGGTTATTATGTTACTACGTGTGAGCACATTTTTATCAACCTCATATTTGCATTGCACGGTGTTATTTTACCCCTTTATTCTATGTCATTTTATTGAAGCAGGCCTCCATAGCTTCTTTTTTTTTTGTTGATTTTTATCGAAGGTTTTTCACTTTCGTGGTAGCTTTGTGGAGTGGAATAAAGGAATTTCGCTACATAAAGAAACTAAGACATTTTTATTTAAGTTAGTCTTAACCTTTTGAAGACTGTAATTAGAGACATAATAGAAAGACGAACGTGTGCGAACGCCGTTTGGGGCTCAAGAGTTTAAATAGATTTTTTTTACGGAGGGCTCAAGATTTTTTGTTTCGTCTTTATATTTGAATTGATATAGATCTACGATTAATCGAATGTTATACATTTCTAATGTTTTGCAATACTTGGCAGCAAAAGTATTGAGTCAGTTTTCTTGGCTAACATCACTAAGTCAATACTAGAATCAAATCCTCTGCTCCATTATATCGAAATTAAGAAGACACTTAAGATACAATCTCCGCATTGCTGTCGACTGGTAATGTTCCCAAAAGACTGGCGGTATTACTATGCTGTAGAGCAATACCTCTGTTCACAGTTATTTTTTATGGTGTCTAACAATCACCTGACTGGTGATTGTTAGACAACTCTCACATAATTTCGGTGTCTTCAAGGCTAGAGTGAATAGGCTCTTAATAAACTAGTGCGCCTCACCATCAACGATTGAATCACTGCTTGCCATCAGGTGGGATCAAAGTCAAGCACTTGTTTATAGCAATTAAAAAACGAAAAACCCGTTCCTTTGTCCTTCGCACTGGCGCGAAGCCTCCCTTTCAGAAAGAGACATTGGGCCCCAGTAGGCTTCGACCCTTATACCTCTGTCCGCGATAAAGTTAGGGTTTCCCTCACGAAGTGTCAACAAAGTGCTTAATACAAGAATATTATACAATAAAATTAGTAAGCACTCTATCCTCACCCAAAAAACTTAACCGACAGAACTCCATTTTTTGTAGAGTAGAAGAGTTATTTGGTGATTCCAAATGACTTCTTTTCGTTGTCGTACGATCGATTACAGGACGGCCGGATGGCGAGCTACCTATTGTTCGTGGTTCGCAAGCCCACGTCTACGACAACTGAATCCCATACGACTCTGTAATGTGTGTTGGAAGATATTTACATTAATTGTCATATTTGTGCAAGTTGCTTAACGCAAGTTAAAGCAAACTTGCGTATACTGTAATGTGTGCGACCTTACAGACTGCCAACAGATAAAGCTCACTTTGAAACTTGCAATAAAAAGACCTTCAGGGGTGAACTATATCATTCTTTACCTGCTCTAAAGTCATAACTTTCGCCACAGAAGTCGCAGTATCTTTTCGCTCCAAATAGTTTTATTTGCAAACACATGAACACGTTTCACTTCTCTCAATACTTATCCTGTATGTTTATTCTTCTATGACTTACTAGCTTTCTGCCATCGGCTTTGCCCGCGTGATAATAGGTTTTCGCACAAACTTTGGGCACGCGTTTCCCTTTAGGTGGTGAATTTTGGAAAAACCTTTCTAAGTGTTCGCCTTCGCCATAAAAGGAAGCCCTGTGCAAAATTTCACTCTCCTAGACCCAGTAGTTTCGGTTGTGCGTTGATATGTCTGTCAATCAGTTTCTCCTTTTTTTGTTAGCCTATTTTCCCTCCTCGCTAATTCGTAACGGGTGATTCTGTATTTTTTTAAAGAGTTATTCTGAAAAATAGTTTAAATTAGAAAAATAAAATAACAATTATCATTGATGATTGACGAGGTATCGTATTTTTGTACGATTATTTATGAGTTTTATCTCCTAAACTATTGTGCAGTTTCGAAACTGCACCGTGTATATACTTCATGAATCATTTGATCTCTGTTAACAACCAGATGAAAATTCGTTGAGTAGTTTTTGAGTTTATCGCGTTCATGAAGACAGGCAAACATGGTGAGAAAGTGCGTGTTACAAGATGTAAGAAACTGTACAATAATAAACTATTTACAAACAATATTCAATTATCAAGAAACCAATTACGCATTCCAAAGCATAGATAAACAACCTCGCAACATTGTTGTGTTTTCGCCTTTAACGAGAAAAGCTTCGATGTCAAACATCGAAATAATCGTATAACTACCATTCTATATGTTCGTAAAATCTAGAATTTGAGCAATCATTCACTTTTATGTGACTTCGCACAAATATTTATGCGTTCTCTATAAGTTTTATAGTAGCCAGTGGCGTAGCTACCTTGGGTGGCACCCGGTGCGGAAGTTGGTGGTGTTTTTACTTTCGATGACCCCATCGAAAATGGGGTCATCAAAAGTAAAAAGCAATAATTTTTTATGTCTTTATCATAAGACATGGATCGAGGAGGAGGAGGAGTAGGACAAGGACAGCGTCAGGTTCTTTTGCGGTAAACCTCGAATTTATACATAGAGCTGAGTTAGTACTAGTGGAGGAATTTCTGAAAAATATGTTTTTGTGCTAGTGATTTTTTATTTTATTTGTACATTGTTCTTAAAGTTGTGGGACCGGGCGGGTGTCATCCCAAAAAAGGTGAACCCGGTGCGGCCCGCCCCCGCCCCCCCTTTGCTACGCCACTGGTAGTAGCCATGAAATATTATCAAGTTGTTCTTTATAGCTTCCTAAACATTTGTCATAAATTGATGTTTTGTTGGACGGACATCTACAATGTCGTACAAGCCAAGATGTTACAAAGAAGATATTGTAAATGCACACTCAATTCTTTATTGCTTTTCATAATGTTATATAGTTGGCATGTAGTTTAAAAGAACAGAAGAAAATACTTTTTCGGGCACAGAAAAGTCTGTTTATGTAGAAGTTAGGATGAATATAATTGAATCTATACTAATATTATAAAGCTGAAGAGTTTGTTTGTTTGTTTGTTTGTTTGTTTCTCTCAGGAACTACTGGTTCGAATTGAAAAATTCTTTTTGTGTTGAATAGATCATTTATCGAGGAAGGCTTTAGGCTATATAGCATCACGCTGTAACTTATAGGAGCGAAGAAATAATGGAAAATGTGGAAAAAACGGGGAAAAATATTCATCTTTGAGGGCTTTCGTTGCGTGCGCTGCGAAAACAGTTCAAGATAACAAAAAAATATGTATGAAGGAATTATTCCTCTTAAAATGATCTAAAAAAATGTCCGCGACAGTATATGTCTATCTTTTAAGATTACCTCACTAGAACCGTTTTTATGGGAATCAAATTTGGCCGAAATTAATGCATTATTACCAATTATTTGGTAGAGTTCTATCAACATAGTAATATTAAACTTTATCCAAATAAATGTGTTGTTGATTCAAAGTATGTAATTGTGAACAAAATTGTCGTTGACATCACTTATTTTCAATGAACATCTTAGAAGATATTACAATTTTAAAATAACTCCGATATAAAATTCACACGCGCCGCATTGTGTGCAAAACATGACGCTGCGCCTGGCCGGCGGGCTACGATAGGGGTTGCTTGCGCGCGACGCGGAGGGTTTTTTTTTTTAAGGTAGGTAAAAATCATCCAATGACGAATCCCGCTCTTGGGCGGAGCGGGAAACAGTGTCAAACTCTTACTGACTAAACAACCTACCCCGTTCCTCCCTTGCCTTATTCCCAGAGTCCCGGTATAACGCTTTCGCACCAACCCTCGGCTGCAGGAGGCTTCGACCCTGAAGGGCCCCATAGTTTGCTCACAACACCTTGAGGCGCGCGGGAGCAGTGCGCGCCGTCGACGACTTCGTCTCGGTCTGGACTGTTACCAGACAACCGGACGGCGAGCTACCCATTGCTCACCGTCCGCAAGCCAGTGTCTACAGTGGCCGGATATCGGCGAGATCGCGGCGGCGACGGCTACGGCGAGGACGATGTTGCCCTTGCCTTATGCGGTCGCCCTTCTCCTTTACAAGCATTACTGCTTCGCAGAAGGAGGCGACCGCTTGCCATTCTTCTTTGCTGCGGACCATGGCCTGAACCAAGGCCCGGCGCGAGAAGTCGCCGCCGCCGATCACCCCCACGAGGACACGTCGATGCTCTTCTCAAGCGGGGCACACCTCCACCATGTGCTCCACCGTGTCCTCTGTGATGGCCACTCAGTGGCGACACCCGGGAGTCTCTGCCGCATGAATCCAGCGCAGGAATCTCCTCAACTTCCCATGTCCGGTGAGAACCTGCGTCATGCGGAAGGCGAGGACGCCGTAATCTCTATCCAACTACGCCTCAAAAAGGGGACTTACCGCCGGGATTATGGCGTGCCCAAGGGGGTGTGTAGCTCTATGAAGTACTTTTAGATAATTAAGTTCTTTTAAAAACCCAATTTTCTAAAATAATAACAGAAATTGACACGGGCAAAGTCGTGGGTAACAGCTATAATTTATAAAGCTGAAGTTGTTTGCAATAATAAATATGATGCCCAAAATAACTATTCCACGCGGACGAAGTCGCGGGCACAGCTAGTTAAATATATTAGAGGAAATATACTAATTATTGCACTTTTAGCCGATTTATTATTGAGAAAAAAACTAGTCATTAGAGCAGTGGTGGCCGAGTGGTATCGGCCCCGACTTATGAATTGTAAGTCGCGGGTTCAAACCCAGCCAGGCGCATTAGTTTGCGTAATTTATTTCATCACCACTACTCTCAAAATGGTGAAGGAAAACATCGTAAGGAAACCGGCATGTCCTAGAACCAAAAATTCGAAGACATGTGACATCCACCTATCCGCACTAGGCTCTCGCGGTGGATTATGGCCCATTCCCTCTCCTAGAGAGGAGGCCCATGTCTCAGCAGTGAGAACATTAAAAAAGGCTGATGATGATGATAGTAGTATTATATAGCAGTGTTTATTAAGAATAGTCGAGACAGATATCGAAGAAGATCGTCTAAACAACTTAGTTGTCTGGTATAATAATAATAATAATAATATATTCCACAACTTTCACACAACGCCATCTAGTCCCATGCTAAGCAGAGCTTGTGTTATGGGTACTAGACAACTGATAAACATACTTATATATTTCTAAATACATACATATTATAGATAAATAACACCCAGACACAGAACAAATGATCGTGCTCATCACACAAACATTTGTCCTGGGTGGGAATCGAACCCAGGTATTTATACTCGATCGGACGCTTGATCACTATAACTGTAAAACATGGTAAGCAATGATGTGGTCGACGCTAGGAAAATAATTGAATAGTTTTGAGTTCAATTAAAATTTTGAATTTCGAGTACCGTAATTAGAAACATAATAGAAAGACAATAGGTGTGCGAACGAAGGCGTTTGAGTAGGCCTCAAGAGTGTAACAAATATTGTATATGAGTTTATTTACATAATTAGTTCAAGCTCTTATACTCCATCCTAAGGTTGTCTGGTAGATATTGCTGTCAGCGATAAGACCGCCTTTGTACCCATTCCTATATGTTTATGTGGAATTGTTATTTTTTTGGTGTATAATAAAGTATTATTCTTCTATTATATAATTAGTAGATCACAGATACACAATACCCTAACACCTCATTCTTAAAGTGCACACTTTTATTTTTTAAAATCATCTAATAACTTTTCTCGCTAATAATAAAGCGACAGCAATCGTCAGACTTACTGACAAAAAACCACCTGTGTTCCTTAACTTGCCCTTTGCGCCCCAGGGCCAAGGTCCCTCCCTTACAATGAGGATAAAGGTTGAGACAATACCAGCCCTATGTTTAGACACGATTAATGACTTTCAGCTGGGGTTACCCTTTATTTTGAACACCCTATTATTTTATCCCGCTTCTTCGGATAAACAGAAATAGAATTCTTTCACTCAGACACTTAATTTATTCTTGACATATAAATATAATAAATACTTTGAATATTCAACTTTCAAGAAGCTATTTTACTATGCTAACATAGTAAAATAGCTTCTTGAAAGTTCAACGAGAAAAACTTGTTGAAAAGTCAACAGATTTTCAAGGTTTTTTTTTCATAGCAAGCTTTCATAGGGTGGTAAATATGTACCTATATATTAAGAACTTATTAAGACGAATCACACGAGCCTAAACTTGATGGCGTTGTGTCGTTTAGTTACAGAGTTCCTATGGCCATCTTCCGGTTCCATCATCAGATCAAGTCCACGACATAATCATTTTGCATTATCTGATTGACACATGCATGCAAAACATCAGCTCGATAGGTCGTTACCTATCGAGCTGATGTTTTGCATGCGGGAAAGCGGGGAAGCGTATCAAATTTTACCTTTCGACTTTGGTAATTACAGGCACACTTAAAGAACAATTTAGGGCTTGGGGCTTAATGAACTAATCGTCAGGATTTGATCACAAATATCGGGACATGTGAAACTGAATAAAAGCTTGTAAAACATAATACAAGGTCACGAAAAAGGCGCCTCTATCCAGTTTTCAAAAATGCTAGTGCGGTGGGATGCTAGTCGCGTTGGCAGTAGGGATACACTCATTCATCGATTTTGTATGCTAACATATGTACTTTTTACTACATCACACTCTACCCAAGCTAAATACTACTTTGTTAAAGTTTAATCAAAATATTTTCTTGTCTTCTGATCATGGATTAAAAGAGACTGGACTCCACAACACAGAGAATCCGAGTGTGGGGTTCAAGACTTCATCTATGTTTATAAATGAGATTATTGTATTTATCGCGACAGATCTGTAATAGTCATTACAGATAGTGTAGACGCTAGAAACTCCGACAATCTGTCTATCCAAGGAGTTGTGTTGCCAAGAATTTGGATTGTGGAGGTCTTATAGGCAGTCAGTCCTCGTTAAACATATTCTTTTTCCGGTCTAACCCAAAAACTGGTTGGAAAACGAGAAAAAAAAAACTCTAACAGAAGTCTCAGGAACTTCAAACCATAGCAGAAATACAAAGTGATAAAACAAACCACGACAATACTAGGACATATTAAAAACATATATTATGATTATTTCAATTCTTTGAAGGAAGATGCAAAGGACCACAAAGTTGTGGTTGGTTTGACATTTACACGGAACACAATGGTTTGTTCTGTCAGTAAGGAAATACAATTATTTTAAACTGGCTGTTACCTGCGACATCGTTTGCAAAGTTTCAGAAAATTACTCATGTTTTTGGCAAAAAGTTAGCTGATTGGCTTCACAAATTTAAGATCACAGGGCCACCTGGGCGATCAGAGTCACCTGCTCCCAGCTACGCACTGACACCTATTGCCTGTATTGTATTTAGTGTCGGACCTTTTTAAATGTTATTGAAAATAAAAATAACATGATGTAAAAATAATTGAACTCAATTCAATTAAGTACTTATTCTGAACAAACTAAACACGGCAAAATTTTGGTCATTTTAAGTACTTTTTTAAAGTCGAATTAATTTAGTCATATACGGAATTAATTTCTTTAAGTAAACGGCAGCTGAGTGAGTCAATGACTTGTAGGTAGTTAGTACGCAACGACAGACTACTACCTAAAAGTCATTGACTCACTCAGCTGCCGTTTACTTAAAGAAATTAATTCAACGACACCTACCTTCAGGTCATTGACTCGATTCGACTCAAATTGATAGTGTTTCATGTACCAGATCGATCTTTCACGAGATTGGTTTAAAACGATCAAAATTGTCTATGTATACTATTCAGGTTTCGCATTTCTTCTTCTTAGTCGTGCACTCTTGACAAAGTGGTCGTGGTCATGTGTCGGTCGAGTCCTGCGCCACCGCCTCTCTTGCAATGCGACGCCATGAAGTTCTATGTTTGGCGGCTTGGGAGTTTTCGTTGACGCTGCAATGCGTCACCATTTTGATGAGGTCTGTCCACCGTGTTGGAGAGCGTCCACGTGATCTTTTGCCCTCAACTTCACTACCAGTCGCTCCATTGAGTCCTCGTTACGGGTGATATGCCCGAAGAACTTGAGAATTCGTATTTGCACAGACGACGATAATCTCTCTCTGATATTGAGTTCTTTGAGAATCGATATATTGGTTCGGTGCGCGGTCCATGGGATTCTAAGCATGCGGGTTTCGCATTTAAATACTAACAAATATTGTGTTTTAAACTACAAACTTAATAAGTTCTAAAGATACTACTCATTATTATTCACCTTTTATTCCCACAGTACAATATAGGTGCTAGTTCTGCCATTCTGACGTCCCTAGACGTCATCCGGCAAGCGAAGACATTGCATTTATATTGTATTGCGGTGCGGCCCGTCACCGGTTCACAGCGTTACAATAACCGTATCCGATCCGCTTTGTAACCGTTTGGTTTTGTATTGAGAACAGTGAATTTGTTTTGTTTTTCACTCATTGTAAAGCCTAGTTTTCAGAGGGTCCCAGTAACTGGAGGTCAGTGAAGGACATACAGTCTGACAGCAGCTTCTAGGTCCATAAAAACAAAATTTAGCTAGTACTTGCTTGTATCAAAATGTCAGCTTCATTTAATAACCGGTTTCGATGTTGTTTTTACGAAACTGATTAAAATTTAGGTAGTGTAAATTTTTTAATCATTTCGAAATTACACTGCTCTTCAGAACAAATCTATGTGTCTGAGTAGAAATACAGGGTGACATTGAAAATATTTGTTACTTTTTGGGACTGAAAATACTCATAAATATGCACAAGCTTTTGCTTTGGGACCAAAGCTGAAATCGCTAAAAAACATCGTCTATTTGCAACATTTGTATGAATAATATTTTTTTTTTATGAAATTTTAATACCCATATTTCAATTGACTACACTACTACTACACTACTACTGAAGGTATTTTTAAAAGTTTCAATCTGAAACTTTTAAAAATACCTTCAGTGCTAAAGCTTTATTATCCAAACTAGCTTCTGCCCACGACTTCGTCCGCGGAAAATTTGTGAGACAAAAGTTGTGATAGCTCGGTTAATATCCATGTTATATAAATAATTTATAGCCTATGTCACTCAGGAGTAAAGCAGCTTTCTGTTATAGCTTCAATTTTTCCAATCGAACCATTAGTTCAAGAGATTACCTCCTACAAACAAAAAAATAATAAAACAAAAAAACAAACTTTACCTCTTTATTATATTAGTGAAGATTTACTCCTGTAACGTGGGTGCGTTCACAAACATGTAAACTCACATACACATCAACATACAAATAAATATTTGTATAGTGCAGGAATCAAAGACGAGACACGCAGTGCTGCAGCCTATTTATTGTTCAACCAGTACGCCAACTGTGGCCCAAAAATGCAGTATTTTTTCTTCATGTTACCAAATTAATGCCACAGAAGAATACATACTTTCATACCCTAATTTGCAAGGTTAAAAAACCTTGTAACATTGAAGGGGTTAGATTTCTAGGCAAAGAGTGACACCTCTACGGTCTCGACTAAGCGTTTCGCCTCGTACATGAAGGACTGGAATAATTTGCTTTAAAGGTATTTCCGTCCGTTTAAAACAGGTGTCTTCAAGGCTAAATTTGGCCTTCAAGGCAAAAATTGCATCACTGCATAAAATCAGATGGGATTGTAGTCAAGCTCTAGTTTATCTATATTATAAAAGGAGAAACTGACTGACTGACATATTAACGCACAGTTGAAACTGCTGGATCTAGGAGTGTGAAATTTAAGAGAAGATTTTCCAAAATTCACCCCCTAAATGGAGGAAACGAGGGTTCGAAGCTTGTTTGAAGAAACCTATTTTTACGCGGGCGAATTAAGACGCGTGTCATTTATAAAAAAGTTAGGTATACAAGAATCAACCTCTAACAAAGCCCAGAGATCACTGTAAATTGCTAAAACAGTAAGAAAATCTACTATTTGAAACTAAAACCATGGTAATGGTCCATGAAATTGTGTTCAATTTCAAGTTACACACAAAATTAACCCGTTTTGAATGTGAAAGCAAGAGTAACGAATCAACACGGTGGAGTTCGCACATTCAACTAAATTATTTCACTTTCTTGTATATATAAGTAAAATAACAGTATTAACCTTTCGACTATAGCAGGGGTGGCCAACTTAATTGGGCACACGGTCTACTGTTTACTAACAAGACTCTGCAAGATCTACCAATTACAAAATCAATTTATTACTATTTAATATCGGGGACTATACTGAGCTAGACAACGTTTCATGGATTTTTGCCCAAAATGGAGGGAGGCTCCATTCCATACTGTTGTATGGGCTAGAAATATAATAAATAATAATTATTATTATTTACGTACGAATGGTAACAAAAAACTATCGAATTGCGAGGAAAATTGGGTAAACAAAGGAAAAAAACGAAGCGAACTCAAAAACATCAACTACCATGATTTTCTTTTGACAAAGAAAAAATTACGAGGTGATGCGGTAATACATATATGTCTTGCTAGCCCAAAAATAAATACATTATTGGTTGTCAAGATCGACTGGATTAACTGCTGAGATCGACTAGTCGATCGCGATCGACCGGTAGGCCACCCCTGGACTATAGTAATTACAGACACAGTTAAAAGACAGTAAGTGTGGACACCGGGGTCCTCTTGGGGCTTAATGAATTGAACTAGTAAGCAAATAGGTATACAGCATTTAACATAAAACTTCATCTTGAAAGGAATATGTTTAGAATTGGGTGCAGAACCGTTTTATTACATACCAGCTTTTGCCAGCGGCTTCGCCCGCGTACTTAAAATATAGCCTATGTCACTCAGGAGTAAAGCAGCTTTCTGTTGTTGCTAAAATTTTTCCAATCGGACCAGTAGTTCCAGAGATTACCCCCTACAAACAAAAAAACAAACTAACAAAAAACAAACTTTACCTCTTTATTATATTATATTAGTGTAGATAGATTTATTTCTATATTTTGCCGACGACTTCGCCTTGATAAAATAATTTCACAAACTGCACCTGGCTGGGTTTGAACCCGAAACCAACAACTCGCAAATCGGGGCCGTTATCACTCGGCCACCACAGGTCAAAATAAGCCTATTTTCAAGTATTTTAGGCCAGATTGAAATCAATTATTAAGAAATTATTGTTTTTGTATTATATGTACATATGTAGTTAGGTTTGGTGTAAATATTTATTTTAGTTAAGTTTATATTTAAAATAGAATGTAATATTATATAAATAATTATTTTCACATTTTATTTTTCAACACGTTTATCGTGAATATAACCCAACATTAATTAGGTGTAAAATATGTATCTTTCAATCCGAAAAATATTAATGTGTAAACTTAACTATACAAACATAAATGCTAATAAAATTATTAAGAAATGTTTTTAATAACAAGGAAAAAAATATATATATTTGAAATAAAAAAAATACAGCGGTCGCGGGTTTAAACCCAGCCAGTCGCATTACTTCGTGTAATTTATTTCATCACCACTGCTCTCAAAACGGTGAAGGAAAATATCATGAGGAAACTAGAAAACCCTAGAATCAAAAATTCGAAGACTTGTGACATCCACCTAACCTTGATGTAACATCTATGATCAAATCGCATTGAGCCCGCGTGATAGTTATATTTTTTGTAATTTCAGCTCGACTTTGATTACTTAACACTTAAAATTCGTAGACATTTAAATATGTATTCTGATGATCGTATATACTTTTAGTAAACTAAAAGTTTCGCTAAATAAAAGATTTAAAAATTCAGAGGTTTTGAAGAAAAACTAAGTTTTAGTTACACGGTTTGGCAATTACAATTTCTTTATCCAGAATAGAGATTCATTTAAATTATATATTTTCATAAAAAAAAATATATTTACCTACGTTGTTCTCTCAGAATACTTGTCAAAGAATTAGAATAATATATATAGTCAGGATTTTTGTAATAATTTTATAACATGATTGGCATTTCTTCCAAATTCTTCTCCATAGAGATTTATACTTTGGAAAATGTCATTTTCTTCATCTTTATGACTTAAACTCTTGGGCCCAAAGCCATTGCCGGCGTTCGCACACTTATTGTCTCTTTTATTACGTATCTAATAACGGTATTCGAAAGTTAAATGTTATGTGTGCGTGTGTTTATTTTTCTTTTGTTTGTTTTTAGAGGCTTTAGTCGTAATTCGAGTATCACAGCTTCATTATAACTCACACTTGTGTCTTACACTAGATACTCAACTAAGGCTCTTATGAATCTATTGCATACAAAATGCGTGTATGCGTGTGTTTATGTTTGTTATTTTTTCCCATCAGCTTAACAGATTGAGAAGATGGTATGTTAACTTGGAATCATTTTTCTAATTTCACACGAGGCAAGTTTTCTGACAGTAGGTAGCTTAAAATAAATCAGTTGAGTGTAGGTTTGACTAAAATAAACGTCTGAAGAGAACGTAACACGCCATGCCCGAAGGCAAGAGCAGAAACATAGTGACCTTTCCTCTCTTGCCTCTAAAACAACAAAATATTTTAATAAATCTATCTTGGGCAGATATCATTTTTTTGTGACATTTCTATGAAACCTTCACTTATTCAGTACTCTTCGTGGGAGTTAGTAAATGTAAATTTCGGTTTGTATTAATACTGAAAAAAAAAACGCCTTCGGGCAATGGCACTTAAGAGCGGCCAACCAGACGTACAATTTCATACAACCACTCTTACGGGATTATTATTTTATTACACATCTTTCTTCAGATATTTTGGATACACAGATATCTTGTGAATACTATCTAGGCTTAAAAAAATGTAAGAGTAATCTACTAAAGACTACTGAAAATCTGTTATTTTATGTGATTTTTGACTCTCCATGATGTATACCAGATAAAAATATAAAAAATAGAAACCTTGCGCATTTAATTGAGATTCTAAATGATGTCATTTTTTTTTCAAAAATTCTTAAAAAATTAGATCAATTGAAAACATATTCTTAATAAGAATCACATTTGAGTGAATAATTTTCTGAAGTAACCAATGTTTTTTAAGAGAACTTGAAATGTACAATCAATTTAAAAACTTCTTAGGCCACTCGTGTTACAAAAAGTTGACGAGCCCAAGTAATAAACGATTACTCCTCATGATTATCGCGTCATTTTGCCTTTTATTGATTCTCAATGTTCAAATAAAACATCGTAAAAAACCGATTGGAGTCGTAAAAACCTCTATGAAAGAAACCTCTTAAAGATCTCTTCATCAGGTTGGATTTATAAGTTCCCATTTAGGTCGATGTGAAATATAATTATTTTGAATTGATTTTCTACCTCAAAAAGATAAAATTTATGTATTCTTCTATAATTCTTTATTGTACACAAAACTTGTAAAGATTTGTTTATAATTCGATTATTGATAATTAATGTACAAAATAGAGGTCAACAATGAGTTTTCTGCCAGCAAACCAGAAGAAAACACGGCAGGGGGAACATTAAAAAGGATGATGATGATGGTGATGATGGGAAATCATCACTTAAGAGGGCTTTTCCCGATCCATCTATCATTGTCGAAGCCAATTAGGGCCACGGGTTTGCGTCTGAAAAGGAAGGCTCTGGCCCTGGTACATTACATTCCAAATGAGAATAGGATCCATTGCCATGTTGTGACGTCACGATTTACTGTCAAATCGAAGCAAGATATTTTTAAAGTTCAGTTTATTTACGAAAAAAAATATTTTTTTACGAACTGTGAACGAAAAAAGTTTAATAAGAATCCAGTTTTAAATTTTCCTCATCTCTGAGTTCTTCAATTTTGCAAAAATATCTTCAACTCATCCTGTCAATCGATTCTATTCTTATTTGGAACGTATAGTATATATGGCGATGTAGGAACGGGGTAGGTTGTTTAGTCAGTAAGAGTCTGACACTAGTTTTCCGCTCCACCCAAGAGCGGGACTCGTCACTGGATGATTTTTACCTACCATAAAAAAAAATCCGTCTATCCTCAACGTAAGCATGTTTGAAAGCGTGTGGTTTCATCCAACGCAATGATTGATGAAGAGGTAACGTGAATAAAAAGAGTAACGCTTCAGGCATTTTTTTCTTTATATACACTTTACTTTCGCTTGGTTGTCATTCAGTTACTTCCGTGACTGATTTGAATATTTCACCAAATCTGTTCCAGAATTTTCGTGTGGTTTCAACAAATATATTTTCTTTATGTTTTTTTGTTTCTATTGTGGAGAGCCAAATTTAAGTTTATAACACGTAAAATATGTCCAAACAGCAGTATTTCAGAGGTCTTTACTAAATTAAATTTAAACTTATTTGTGTATGATATCAATAGAAACCTTTGTAATATACACAAGATAATATATGTCTGTATATGTCTTAATCACGTAAGAACAGCGGTTGTGTGGGAATATCATCACGGGTTGTGCGCTTTTAAGTTCTGGTTCCGCTTTGGATGGGGCAAGGAAACTAGTATGCAAAGGGTAACAAAGAAACACAGGTGAGTTTTTTCCAAGAAACAACAGTTCAAGATTTTTTTTATGGTGGGAAAAATCATTAAATGACGAATCCTTTGAGCGGAGCGGGAGACTGTCAAACTTCTACTGACTGAACGACCCACCGTTCCCTCTTCCCTTAGTTCCACTTTTATGTTTTCATCATCAGCCTTTTAATGTTCCCACTGCAGGAATGCAGTTTTATGTTTTATGCCAAGTAAACAGCCAAAGCTCAGTTTAGTTTCTCATCTGTAAAACCTCTTGCCAAAATCCATCCCTGAGGTCAAGGTCTACTAAAAGATCACAAACGTTATTTTTAGGTAAATTCGTGTAAAACCAACCATTACTCTGATTATGTTCTTGCGTGACAGCTAGATGGCACCTCAAGCACTTTGCACAACAATCACATTAGGGAAAATACGCCTCATTGTATAGTTTGACGTTTCATGGGATTTATTTTAGGGGAATTTCGCACACTTACTGCTGAATACCCAGTCGATAAAGGTCTTTTTAAGTCAGCGTTAAGACCCTTCAAGATTTAGTGATAGGAATACCTATAACTAAATCTTGAAACTCTCAGTAGTGGTCGAGTGGTAAAGGCCCCAATTTAAGAGTTGTAGGTCGCGGGTTCAAACCCAGCCAAGTGCATTACTTTGTGTTATTTATTTTGTCACCACTGCTCTCAAAATGTTGAAGGAAAACATCGTGAGGAAACCGGCATGTCCTACAACCGAAAATTCGAAGACATGTGACATCCACCAATTCGCACTGAGCCCGCGTGTTGGATTATCGCCCATTCCCTTTTCTAGAGAGGAGATCTGTCTCCCAGCAGTGGGAACATTAAAAGGGCTGACGATGATGATGATGACTTAAGTTTGGCGATTCCTTTCATACCAGTGCCGAACCAAGGAAGGTTCGGCACTGGTATGAAAGGAATCGCCAAACTTAGTAACGGACCCTTGGCCCCAGTAGGCTTCGAAGGTTAAGACGCCTTTAGATCTTTCCAATCACGCCTCAAAGAGGGGACATACCGCCATAATTATGGCGTGCCCAATAATGATGATGTTGATCTTTTCTGCAACATATGTAGATTGCTGGTTGGTTTTAAAAATCAGGTGCCAAAAAGTTAAGTAAATTCATTGAAATTTTTGCACAGAATCACAGTACTAGTCGTACAAATGGTACTCAGTCGTTGGAATTTGCAAAAATTTAAATATTCATTGCGACTGTAAAGATTTTTTATTTACATATTCAAATGGAATATAGGTATGGTTAATTTAATGTTGTCTCCTGTTCTAACTCGATTTTTTTAGCCTTACTTCACACTGACAGCGACTATTTTTGGGGAGAACAAATATATTCTCACATGGTTCTCACTAAACGCAAACTATTGTATGTTGATAGTAGTCAACATACAACACTTTTAATTTTTCTCTCACATACTTTAAAAAAAAAGCATTCAACTAATGAGCTTTTTTTTTCTAATAACATATTTTCAGTAATCATTATTTATTATGGATGAGAAAATATATTTGTTGGTATGGTTCGGGAAATTCCTGCATCGGATTCATGCAAAAGTGACTCACAGGTGTCATCACTGCGTAGACTACCCGGGGGACCAATGAGTAGCTCGTCGTCCGTCCGATAACTGTCCGGTCGGAAGCATATTGGGGCTAAAGGTATGCTTCTGACGGGAAGATAACTGTCCGGTCGGAAGCATATTGGGGCTAAAGGTATGCTTCTGACGGGAAGATAACTGTCCGGTCGGAAGCATATTGGGGCTAAAGGTATGCTTCTGACGGGAAGATTCGGCTCCAGTATGAAAGTCAACAAAGGGACAGGTGTGGGTTTTAGTCAGTAAAAGTCTGATTTATCTCCCGCTTTGCCCAAGGGCAAGAGATGTCACGGGATGACTTTTCGACCTTAAAAAAAGGTATATTGGTTCCTTCTTCAGGCTCGAAAGGCTGATCAGATTTCTATGAATCGTTGTAAACGCATAAACTATCTCCAGGAATAGCATATAGGATAGACACCTACTCTTTATAATGGGAGTATATTCTCTTGGTAAATACAGGGAGTAATTGACATCGTAACACAAATGAATACCATGGACAAAAAATTCCACCACTGGGGGTTCTAAAATCATGTACTGGATCTACGGTATTCGTTTTAATTATGTACTTTATACGCGTGCTAAATTGCTGTCGGAAGCTTTTCAAAGTAAACACTCTTTACACTTTATTCCAAAGTCAGTAAAACGACATAAACTTCCCATTAGATTTACTTCAGTAGGCTGCCATAAAAATCGCATAAAATTAACCCAAACGCTGACCGCCAACGCCAAGAGCCGTACATCTTTATTTGAATGACTTTTACCCTATAAAGCGTCACCCTGTATTGTTGTAGAAAAAACAACCTTATTACGTTTAGAAACCTAGCTTAGACCAATTCTCCTGAGAGGTTGCCAAGTGCTAAATAATCTAAAGGTAACTTATTGGTTAATTTATTGTGAATTGTGTGTCGGTTAGGAATCGTAAAGTTAGGTCTCTGTAGACTGGCTGGAGATTGGGCAAAGAGCAACTAAAAAAATACTGGAATAGTTAGTACATTTTTATCAGAATTTACGAGAGACATCATTATATTTAATTTCCAAAAGAGAAACCCAGGCAGGATGCATATAGAATCAACCTCATAATGATCCTACTTCTGCGACTCAGGCCTCTTCTCTAGGAGAGGGAATGTGCGGTAATCCGCTACGCGGGCCCAGTGCGAGTTGGTGGATGAAAAAATTCGAAGATTTGTGAAATCTTCACATTTTTGGGCATGCCAGTTTCCTCACGCTGTTTGAAAATAAATTACACAAAGAAATACGCCTAGCAGGCTTTGTACCCGCGACTTACAAACTCGTAAGTCGGAGCCTTTACCATTTGGCCACTACTGCTTTATTTTCACAAGGCCTTAGAATCAGCTCTGGCTCTGGTATATATGGCAACGTAGGAATGGGGTAGGTTGTTTAGTCAGTAAGAGTCTAACACTTCCCACTCCGCCCTAGATCAATCATCCAATGACGGGATTCGTCATTGGATGATTTTTACCTACCATAAAAAAAGGCCTTAGAATAACATCAACTGAAAAATTTACTTTCTAGAGCTTGATAAAACCTTGATCTGCTTTATGACGCCAAACATCAAGCCATATTTCTTGGCAAAACAACTGTGGGTCAATGTAACGAACATGACTCAGGCGTTTTACGAATAAAACAATTCCACTTAGTGAAGTTGTAAGCCACTGTGACTGAGATTTTGCAGAAGTTCAATACTTCCTTTATTTTATACTAGCGACCCGCCCCAGCTGATATTAAATATATTATGCATTTATTATAATTACAAATCCTCCTCTTGAATCACTCTATCTATTAAAAAAAACCGTATCGAAATCCGTTGCGTAGTTTTGAAGATATATACATACATAGGGCCAGAAAGCGACTTTGTTTTATACTATGTAATGATTAGAAAATTAAGACATAGGTTTTTTTATGGTAGGTAAAAATCAAGATATAGGTAGCATTCGTTTATAATAATATGTATAATAAATAGTCAATGGAAAAGGGCTTGCGAATGGTGAGCAATATATGGCATAATAGCTCAACGTCCGGTAACCGTCCGGACCGGTCCGAGTCGCCGACAGCGCTAACGACCGCGGCGCATGTCTCACGCGCACCTCGCGGGGTCGAAGTAGACTTCGACCCCGTAGACTGGGGCACGGATTTTGCGAAAGAGAATCTCGGAACCCTCCTTTCCCTACGGAAAGTATTGGATATAGGTCGAAAAACAAGAATTCTTCTATAGATGAATAAACTATTTATTTCAGTATCACAATGAATGCACAGAAAAAATGTTCTTAACAAAACAAAACTGAACTGGGCAATGTTGCCAACATTCACCGCGTGAAAAATACACGAGCAAAGGAAACTAAGTACTCAAACAGCTTTTATAAAATTTTTATCCATTACTCCCACTAAATTTTATAAACAAAAACAACTTGTGTTTGCTCGTTATCATAGGACATTAACTTACAAACAAAAAACTTACATAACTGACAATATTTCATCTCTTATATGTTCAAATTTTACAGTAGGTAGAGCCTTAGTTAAAATATCAGCCAGTTGATCTGAACTTTTCACATACTTAATAACAATTAATTTCTTTTTAACTTTTTCTCTAATGAAATTAAATTTTACATCAATATGTTTGGTCTTTTTATGGTAAACAGGGTTATTTATTAGTTTTATGGCACTTTGATTATCAATACACAGAGTTGTACAATCTTGAACAATATCAATTTCCTTAAAAAACTGTCTTAACCACAAAAGATTCTTTGCTGCTTCACAACCAGCTACAAATTCAGCTTCAGTTGTAGATAAAGCTACACAAGGTTGTTTTTGACTAGACCAAGATATTGGTCCACCATTTAACATAAAAATGTAACCACTGGTTGATTTTCTTGAATCCAGATCTCCAGCAAAATCTGAATCTGAGTAACCAATTAAATTTTCATGACCTTGATACTTTATACATACATTTTTGGTTTTTATAAGATATCTAATAATCCTCTTAACCTGGTTAACATGATGTATACTAGGATGATTGATGTATCTACTTAACAAATTTACTCCATAAGCAATATCTGGTCTTGTTGCTGTAGATAGAAACAATAATGACCCTATGGCCTCTCTATAAGGAAAATCAATCTGCTTATCATCTACATTTTTAGTTAACTGAACATTTACATCAATGGGTGTACTGCATGTGTATGCCTTACTCATATTAAATTTACATACCAATTGTTCAATATATTGTCTTTGACTGATACAAATAGAATTAACATCTTTATATATTTCTAAACCAACAAATCTATTTAAAATTAACTCTTTGATATCAAATTCCTGCCTCAAATAACTTATAATTTGATCTAATGTTGAATTTGACTGTGACATTATAAGAGCATCATCGACATACAATACTAACAAAGCTTTAAAACCATTAAAGTTACCAACAAATACACAATTGTCTGCCTGTGACTGAACAAAGCCAAACTTTAATAGAAAATCTGTAAACTTCTGATTCCAGCAACGTGATGCTTGTTTCAGACCATACAAGGATTTATTCAATTTACATATTTTATTTGCTGGTGCTTTTACTCCATCTGGAATTATCATGTAAATATCCTCTTCTAACTCTCCATATAGAAAAGCTGTCTTGACATCTAATTGTCTTAGGTTCCAATTATATTCAGCAGAAATAGACAATAATATTCTTATTGATTCATATCTTGTTGTTGGTGAAAATATCTCATTATAATCCAAACCTTTGATTTGAGTGAAGCCTCTGGCACAAAGCCGAGCTTTATATCTTTCTACTTTACCATCGTTGGTTCTCTTAATATTAAAAACCCATTTTGATGTTATAGTTCTCTGGTTTTCATTATTCACTATACTCCAGGTGTTATTGGTGCGATGAGCTTCTAATTCTTCATTTATGGCCTTCAGCCATAATTCACTGTCCTTACTATTAATTGCTTCATTGTAACTACCAGGAACATCAAATTCTACCACATTTGCTTCAAAAACATTATTCCTTCGTGGTCGCAAAGTAATATTTGAATGACTCAGTTCTGTAAAGTCAATATCTTGTGAAGGTTCATAGGTCTCATCATTTTCATCAATGGCAGTATGTGAACTGTCATCACTTTCAGTCAACTCAATTTCCTCTATCTCCTCTTCATCATTTCGTTCACTATCATCCCATATAAAAATTTGAGCTGCTTTCCTTTTTATTTCTGGACCTTTTTGTTCATTGAAAATAACATTCCTTGATATTGTAATTCTTCTTGTGATTGGATCATACATTTTGTAGTTTGAATTATCATATCCAACCAACATCATCTTATAACTTTTACTATCGAGCTTCTTTCGCAATTTATCTGGGACATGGACATACCCTTCACATCCAAACACTCTAATATGGTCTAGATTAGGTTTAACTCCACTCCACAACTCCATAGGTGTAATATTTGGTGTTTGACTTGAAGACATGCGATTTAACAAGTAAACAGCACAATTAACTGCTTCTGCCCAAAGGTTGAGTGGCACATTACGGGCATAAAGCATAGAACGAGCACTTTCAACGATTGTTCTAATTTCTCGTTCTGCCCGTCCATTTTGTTCAGGCGTATAAGGAGCAGTGAGCTCATGACATATACCCTCACTGTCCAAATACTCCTTGAAGTCTTTGCTTATGTACTCGCCACCATTGTCAGTGTGCAGCACACGCACACTATGTAAAAACTTGTTTTTCACTATAGAATTATATTTCTTGAAGTAGTTTAAAACATCACATTTGTTTTTTAGAAAATACACATACCGAAAACTTGTTGCAGAGTCTTTGAAAATAACAAAATATCTCATACCTTGTACTGAAGGCACACTAAACGGTCCACATACATCACTATATACAACATCACCAGGGTGCTGTACTCCTCTGCTTGACTTCTTGAAAGGTTGACGAGCATGTTTACCATAAGCACAACCTTCACACACAAATTTGTCACAGTCCGACAAGTCCACACCTGTGATGACATTATTTTTGCACATTTTCTGTATTTCTTTGAGATTAAGATGTCCTAGACGTTCATGCCATGTTTTAAGGTCCAATTTTTGCACTATATTACATGCTGGGTTTTGAATGGTTTTCACTATTAACTCATATAGATTGTTGCTCTGCAATGATGCACACATTACTATTTTATTGTCTTTGTATATAAATGCCTCTGTATGTTTCTTTATGATGTTATAACCTTTTCTTGTTACCACTCCTTCAGAAAATAGGTTTCTTTTCAACTGTGGCACATAGAGTACATTTTTCAGGACACATGTCTCCCACTGTCCATTGACACATTTTTCTATCAGTACATTTCCTTGACCGAGTACTTCTAAAGCTTCTTGATTTCCAAGTTTCAGTGGAGATCCTGTATACTCATACAATTCAGCAAAATTGTTGCGATTAAAACACATGTGAGCTGAGGCACCACTATCCAATATCCATTTTAAATCATCATAATTATTTTTCATATCTGAATTTGCTACATTGAATGCTAACATATTCTTTTCTCCTTGTTGTTTCTGTTTTTGTCTCGGCGCATGGCAGTCTCTTGCAAAATGACCCCGTTTCCCACAGTTGTAACATACAAAACGATGTGGCTTTCCATTTGATTCTTCATTTAACTTTTCATTTAATCCTTTATTTGTTTTCTTTAATGGATAAGTTTTCTTTTTCATACTTTGTTTTGCCACTAATAAAGCAGTTTCATTATCTTCTTCTGCATTCAAACTGGCCTCCTCATCTAACAAACGAGCAGTCAAATTAATCACAGTTTGATTCTTAGGATCAAGTGACATCCAAGCTTGGCGAACTGATCTATACTTGGTAGGTAGTGTACTCAATATTTTTGTTATGATTGCAGTCTCACTAATAACTTCTCCACTTTCTTTAAGCTGCTTGGCCAAACTTTCCACTCTGGCAATATGCTGAGCTATGCTATCTCCAGGAGACATTCTATATTGATAAAAACGCTCATGTATCATCATTTTTGTCATTTCGGATTTTTGTTCATATATAGACTCCAGTTTGGTCATCATCTCTAGCGCCGACTCACAGTTCTCGACGAGTGCTATTTGATTCAAATCCATAGCGGACGTCAACAAAAACATCGCCATGCCATCATCTTTATTCCATTGAACTGCATTTCCATCTGGTTTTGGCATGTAGATATCTAATCCTTTGGCACGGAGGGCACACTTTATTTGGAATTTCCACTGCTTAAAATTCGTTCCATCGAATTTTTCTGTCTTTACTAACTCCATTTTTAGGTTATAGACAGCACGCGGTTCTACTGTCAAAAAACATCAATTTTTCTGTTTTCTCTGCTCTTTGTTTTTCACTCCTTGATAAACGTAGCCCTGGGCCCATAACCTATTGGATATAGGTCGAAAAACAAGAATTCTTCTATAGATGAATAAACTATTTATTTCAGTATCACAATGAATGCACAGAAAAAATGTTCTTAACAAAACAAAACTGAACTGGGCAATGTTGCCAACATTCACCGCGTGAAAAATACACGAGCAAAGGAAACTAAGTACTCAAACAGCTTTTATAAAATTTTTATCCATTAGAAAGGAGGAACGTAGGTTTAGGTTTTAGTCACGCGTTCAATGAATGTTTTCTCAGCTCAAAAAACTAGCAAGGACAATTGGTGGACAATGGGTGGATATTTTCAGAAGGGAAGCCCAAGTATAAAAGTTCACTCTCCAAATACTGCCTGTTCCGTAATGCAAAATATAGAAGGTATGCGTGCTCCATCATACGCCACATCATTTACCATCAGGTGAGATTGCAGTCAAACGTAAGCCTATCATATATACAAAGTTGATACGACAGATGGGCTTTCATTAAAAAGGATCATAGTACACACCTATATGAACAACTTTTACTATGAGACCAACCCAAAAATCACAAAAAAAAACCCGCTGCTCCATAGATTTATATTCACATAACTCGACAAAATAAAAAATGTATCGTAAATCCGTTTATAAACATGTAAACTACCACCCACACCCAAACTCAGAATAACTCAGTAACTGTAGGCCATAAAAATATTTGATATTTGTTTTCTATGGGGATTGAATCCACGACATGCAGCTCTCAGCTCTGCAGCAGCCAATTTCTCAACAACTATGCCAATTGTACCTTCAAACAGTTTAAAAGAACTCATTACAAATCACCCCATGACAAGCCAAATAGTTTTCCCTCCTACACTTTCCGTATCTCCCAAAAATCCTTCTAGAAATATTTACAACAATTTTGTTGACATAACTTTCTGTAGTGTCCTTGCATGGCGGGTCAGTTGGCCACCCACTGTGGCGACGGGATGTCTGTGTCTGCTGTCCCGACCTTGCGGATATATCATAGCTTGAAAGTGAGCTAGTGATTACGATTGCCATGTCCTTTGGTAATCAGGGACATTTGATCTGGTAGCTTAATTAAGAGATTTTTGTTATCTTTCTATATATAAAAGGAGAAACTGACTGATTAACATATCAACGCACAGCCTAAAACTACTGGGACTAGGAGCGTGAAATTTTGCACAGGGCTTCCTTTATGACGTAGGTGAACACTGAGAAAGGATTTTTCAAAATTCACCTTCGGAAGAGATGAAACGGGTGTCTAGAGTTTGTGCGAAAACCTATTTTCACGCGGGCCTAGCCGCTGGCAGAAAGCTAGTTGAGAATAATAAGGAAGATTTTCTATGAAAGCTCAAATAATGTAGACACAACAATTATTTGAACTTGCATCTATAAAATACTAGCTTTTGTCAGCGGCTTCGCCCGCGTACATAAAATATAGCATATGTCACTCAGGAGCAAAGCAGCTTTCTATTGTTGCTGAAAATTTTCCAATCGGACCAGTAGTTCCAAAGATTACTCCCTACAAACAAAAAAACAAACTAACAAAAAAACAAACTTTACCTCTTCATTATATTAGTGTAGACTAAGCACAAGTGTGATGAAATTACACAAAACAATTATTGCTACATTGTTAATTTACACTGCCGTTCTTTTTAAGATTAACACAGAGAGAGAGAACATTACGCGTCAGCGTTAATCACGGCGAGCTACCCATTGCTCTTCGTCCACAAGCTTACGCAGTAATGACTTTTCTTTGAAAATCGACAGGTGTAACTTGTAGTTTGACTGGCCTGTCAGTCTAGTAGTTAGTGACCCTGACTGCTTTGCGGGAGGTCGTGGGTTCGATTCCCACCCAGGACAAATGTTTGTGTGATGAGCACGATCATTTGTTCTGTGTCTGGGTGTAATTTATCTATAATATGAATGTATTTAGACATATATAAGTATGTTTATCAATTGTCTAGTGCCCATAACACAAGCTCTGCTTAGCTTGGGACTAGATGGCGTTGTGTGATAGTTGTGGACATATTATATTATATTATTATTATATTATTATTATTAATTAAGCTGCAAGAGATTTCTGATTCGTTTAATTCATTAAATCACAAGAGAACACCGGTTTGCCTTGCGGACGGCGAGCAATAGCTACCTGTTATCACCGTCCAATTATCTGGTAAGTCCGGACCAAGGCTAAGTCATTAACGGCGATCTCTATTCCCGTGAGCCTCAAGGAGTTGTCAGCAAAGCCGTAGGGACTCTGCAAAAGGGTCCTTCTGGGGTCCTCGGTCTCTTTCTGAACGGAAGGCTTGGTCCCAGTGCGAAGGACATAGAAGGAACGAGGTGGGATGTTTAGTCAGTAAGAATCTGAAATTGTTTCCCGTCTGGCCCTCGAGCGGGATTCGTCATTGGATGATTTTTGCCCACCATAAATATCTTAGAGGACATCGTTGTCCGTACACCAATATTCTTTTAATTGTGTCTGTAATTACGGTATTTGAAAGGTTAATTGTAGGTACAGACTAAAACAAAACCTTGTGTCACTCACTGAAGCGACTAAAGTAAGTAGATTACTATGTAGTCTCTGTAAATCCTCGTACTTCTGTCTGACACGTAATTAACGATACGACTAATTAATATATATAACGTACTTAGTGACATAATATAAGGAATAGTTGTCGACTGAAAAGCTGCGAGTTATATACTCAATTACTGTTTTCCTGCAGAAGCTGTCTACCAACACGCACTGAGCCCGCGTGGTGGATTACAGCCCATTCCCTTTCCTAGAATGGAAGCTAGAGTCCTAGTAATGGGAATATGGGAATTGATTATACTTTATTATGGTCTTCATAATTACAACACATTAACACATCACAAGATCTTTTCTTAATTAAGCTATCTCATATACATATGTGAGTAGTTTGCTTATAAAAATTTATAGTTCATTCATGTTTATTTATATATTGTTATTAACCTATATTGTTGTTTCCAAAAATAAAATATTTAGTTAGTTCTTTCTAAACGACTTGTTGACACTTCACGTGACCCAAGGGCTGGCTTTTACCTTGGGCAAAGAATAAGCATTGCCATACAGCGTGGCAATGCGGCCAGCCTTTTGTGCATTTTACCGGTCGACAGCGATGCGGAAGAGTTTTTTGACGCTTTATTAGAATAGGTATTTTTAGTTAAGTTAATTAGGGTTATGTAGTTTTAAGGTTAGATATCTAATTATTTGTACAGTTTACTAAATAAATATTAAAGTTAGTTCTTTAATGTATCTTCCCAAGTATTTATTTAGCTCTATAATAGAATTGTAATAGAATTAAAAACATATTTTCCAATTTGCGGTTGTTTGAAGCTGTGAAAAATCAAACTAATTACTTATCGAAAAAAAAGAAAGAATAAAAAATTTAAAATAAAAAATCGTACGTCTCTTTTGTTCCACTGTAGAGCGAGAGATGTCATAAACATGATTTACTCAAAAATTAAAAAAGGCTTGGAATAGATCATAGGATCCTTATCTCGGAATATCTTTTAGGATAATTTCTAACATCCATGCAGCTGAATCCAGTGCCAGAAGTTAGTAGGTTCTACTACCAGGTACCAAAAAATATTCAAAACAAATTTCAACTTCAACTTTTAATTGTAATAAGTTGATTTACATGTACTACCGACCTAAATTATTTATTTACCAAACCAAAAGGTAAATTACAGACTTTTGTTGTAGACGTTGCACCATTATTTCAATTAATCTTCTATATAAAATTTATAGAAAAGCGATATACAACTCACTGATTAATCACAAAATCTCAGAAACTAAAACACTCACAAACTTAAAATTTTGCAGATAGATTCCTTATAGGTTGTAGACATCCGCTAAGAACGGATTTTACTAAATTCTACTCCTAAGCGGGTAAAACGGGGGTTGAAATTTGTATAGAGAAAGTGACTTTCACATGGGCGAAGCCGCTGGCAGAAGCTAGGAAGAAAGAAAAAGAGTTTATTTGCGCAAAAGTATGACGCATACCCATATATATTTATACATAAAAAAAAAAACAGAAACAATTATAGTATGTAGTGGAAAATATGTGACACACCCGCGCAAAACGGCCAGTGCTCAGCTAAAAGCTAGTATTTTTAATTTTGAGGATTCCAATGTTTTCTTAAGTATTCTAATGTTCCAATTTATGTTTATGGTGTACCTACAATAAAGTGTATATATATCTATTCCATCCGATTTCAGTAATTCCGTGATATTTAAACTAAAAACATATATAAGTACTCGTAACTTAATAAAAATCACTCCTTACGTAGGTGTACCGTGAATTCTTTATGTAAAAAGACATTTTATGTATTAGGTCCTACCTACACGATATCTTCCTACAAAAGAATACTATCTTACTGATTACATAAAATAACATTAATTATACTTGGAACATATTTTTAGCGACTAATTTATGTGTATCTATTTACCTACAACATATATTATTAACTCACGTCCTAAAAGTATAAGTAGGAATGTCCAAAATTTGCTACTGAATCGATTTCAGTAGCAAATTATTATTCATCATCATCATTTCCATCATCCCCAATTTTTCTTCATTACATAGTATATAACCAAGTCGCTACTGTCAGTCCCTATGTATGTTTAAATCTTTAGAACTACCCAACGGATTTTGATGCGGTTTTTTTTAACAGACAGAGTGATTCAAGAGGAAGGTTTATATGTATAAAACATGCATAATATACTTAGTATTAATATTGCATCCGGGCGAAGCTGGGGCAGGTCGCTAGTTTCTTATAAAATGCTACATAAAATAAAAGGCCGTGACATCATCATCATCATCGTTCACTAAAGTGTCTGACCACCTCCTTCATTAGCATTACCGCTTTGTAGAAGGAGGCGAACGTTCGCCATTCCTTGTCACTCCGGACGAGGACACGGCAGTGCTCTGCCCAAGCGGGCGCATTTCTAATGTAAGCTCCACCGTGTCCACACAATAATAATAATATATTCCACAACTGTCACACAACGTCATTTAGTCCCAAGCTAAGCAGAGCTTGTGTTATGGATACTAGACAACTGATAAACATACTTATATATTTCTATTATAGATAAATTACACCCAGACACAGAATAAATAATTTAGCTCATCACACAAAAATTTGTCCTATGTGGGAATCAAACCCACGGCCATAGCAGTCAGGGCCAGACCAGTAGACCAACAGGTCTATACATCACAATGTTGACACCCTGGTGTTTCATCCATATGAATCAGGTACAGGAACCTTCCGATCTTACCTTTACCTCCTTTTCTTCTCTTCTCATCGAGACCCAATTTGAATAATTGAACTACTTACAAAAGTTGGTAAGTGCCTGCACCCATCAGCACCAGGGAGACCAGTGGTGGCCGAGGGGTAACAGGCCCGACTTACGAGTAGTAGGCCGCGGGTTCAAACCCAGCCAGAAGTGTAATTTATTCCATCACCACTGCTCTGAAACCGATAAAGGAAAACATCGGGAGGAAACCGGCATGTCCTAGAACCAAAACTTCGAAGTCATGTGACATCTACCAACTCGCACTGGGCCCGCGTGGCCCATTCTCTCTCCTAGAGATGAGGCTTGAATCCCAGCAGTGGGAACATTAAAAAGGCTGATGATGATGTACGGGACCCAGTTTTTTCTTGTTAAACCGTTCATACGATCTAGGTACCATATTCGCAACGAGCTAATAAAATTACACCATAACTGTATACTATTACATAATGGTTAGTAACAGAGGTTGTTTAGCGAAGCCACATAAATTTCCACGTGAAACCATTGTTGTTATTATTGTAGGCGTGTCTATTACGTTGAAATCGTGGAATATTAGTAACCTGTTTATTTACCTCTATCTATTTGTATACAAGTTTTCAATGAAAATATATTTTTCTCATAACAAGCTTTTTTAACGGTGGTCTATACTTATATAATTAAAAATTTGTCAAGACGATTCACACGAGCCCAAACTCGACGTGGTTGTGCCGTTTAATTACAGAGTTCCTATGGTTACCTCGCGATTACATCATCAGATCAGCTGCAGCCATGTCATCATAATATTGCATTGTCATGCGATTTACATCTGCATGCAAAATTGCAGCTCAATCAGTTGAAGATATCTGCTTCAAAATTGAATTGCAAGATTTGAGCCGAACATATATAGTTACATTGCAAGCTAATAAAAAGCTTGTAAAAAGGAGAAACTGACTGACTAACATATCAACGCACAGCCGAAATTAATTGTGCAAGGAGAGTGAAATTTTATACAAAGCTTCCTTTTATGGCGTAAACAAGCACTAAAAAAGGATTTTCGAAAATTCCCCCCAAGGGGATGAAACGAAGGTCAAAAGTTTGTATTAAGAAACCTACTTACACGCGGGTGCAACCGCTGGCAAAAAGCTAGTTTAACAAACACAAACATACCTATATATAAATATTGGCTTATATTTATATTTTAAAATGGAAATTCATCAAACAGTTTTTCTGCGTGAAGCGATACTCATACTTTTACTGACAAAACCCCCAATGTTCCTTTAGTTGGCTTTTGCATTCCATGGCCCCAATAACTCTTTTAAACATGTTTTACAAAGTCAAAGACTACGTTTCGAATTTACGACCTCTTGTTAAGGAATTCGATTGTAACATAGCTTTTAAACTCTTAATTAAAGCTGAATTTTCCTGGAAACAAGATAATTCTGCACTGAAAATGTCATCCGTATTTCTCGGCATTCCAGATTTTCCTTCTAAAGCACACATATAAACTTGAAAAGGGATCGTTACCGTATAAACTCGAGTCGTCCAGTAATATTTGTATGAAATTCCCTAATGCAACTCACACTAATTGGAATCGTAAGGGCCGTATTACACGATGTGTCGCGACGTCGCAACGCAAATATTTCGACGAATCGGGTGGCCATACAAGCGGGGTACTATTCGTCGAAATATTTGCGATGCGGCATCCCAACGCATTGTACCAGCTCTTAAGTAAACGCCTTGCCTCGGGAGACAAGCTTACGAACTGCGATGCGGTGCGTGGTCGACTTGCAGTTTCCTCGCTTACGGCTCTTCGTACTATTGCTTACGTGACTTAGTCTACACCCATCTTTTTCATGTTTCTTTCTATATTCCTTTTGCTCTAAATAAAGTGCTATGGTAATGATAGCCAACTCACGTATTGTGAACCGACACATTATCGTGCGCTACACTAAACGTTCGGATTCAAAATGATTTAACTAGTGCCGCCTAAGTTGAGTTGGAATATTATACATTTCTTAACTAATAATTTACTGCTAATGTGGGTACCTGCGTACCCATTTTCAGACTAATACTGAGTTTTTCATCAACCCTAGAAAACATCAGCATAAGCACGTCCCGCCAATTTTTGTAACATCTTTCTTGATTGTCTCCTCACGTTATCTAAGATCTTCTTCATTCGCGTTATCGCTTCATATAAGAAACGTAGGAATTTCACATGAATTACGATTTTATCCCAAAGATCAACCAAAGAATTTTGTGAGATAGCATTAGTTATTACAGAGCTTATCGAAAACAAACAAACAACGCACTTAATCCTAGCGAGAACTTAGCGATCTAAGTTTGAGAAACACTGCCAAAGGTACATAAAAAGACAATTTTGAACGCAAACTTCCAAGTAAAAATACACACATGGTACAAAAACTTTGTGATAATAAAGGTAGAACCACATTGAATTCTCGTGAGGTATATATACTGCACGCCGATGTGGCAGCGTCTCCTTACCTATTTCTTCGGTACTCCTGTCAGATCCTCAGATCACCTATGACTTAATATATGTGACTTAACATCTGTGTGAACACACTGAACGCATCCACAATTCAGGAGTAATTGTGGACTTTCCTATGTTTCTCCATTTATTCTGCGTCAAGAGTTAAAAACATCCAACACATCTAAGGTAAAAGAGGAAGTATGGTATAAGAAACAAATATCCTTAAATACTCTTCCTTTGTTCCAGTTTTTCACATCCCACCATGAGTTGTTCCCGGACCGTGGCGCTGCTGGCGGCGTTGTGGCTGGTCGTGGGAGCCTCCTCATCTCCCGTCAGACGATCTCCGGACCTTGAAGCCAGGCGCAGAAGTGCTATCGATAGAAGTATGATCAGGTTGGTACCCCTATCATTAACTAGATAAATTTTGATGTACAAGAAGAGAAATGAAAGGAAAACATTTATTTGGCAACACTCACTAGGGTGTACACAACAGAAAAAAAAAACATAATATGTTGAACAGCTGGGACTCAGGCCTTTAGAGAAATAAATAAGCCATAATCCATCACGCGGGCCCTGTGTGTATTGGTGGATGTTTCAAATGTCTTCGAAAAAAATTCTCTCAACACGACCCGAAAGTCTCCAGTTTTTTTCAGTCTCTCGCCAAAATCCTTTTTATTTGCATTTTAACCAGCTTTTCTTTAACACCAACAGATTCGGCAGATCATATCCCGCAGAACCTTCAGCAGCTGACCTCAGAGAAGCATTCCAGCGGTCCACTCGGCGCGCCGATAGTTTCCTCCGCTTCGGACGCTCCCAGCCCCTCACCCTCTCCACCGACGACCTGGTCTCCCTCTTACGAGCATACGAAGAGGACTACGACACTCCTATGACCAAGAAATCAGCAAGCTTCGTTCGTTTCGGACGTGACCCTAGCTTTATCCGCCTTGGACGTTCTGCAGAAGACGACAAGAACTCTTTCGAGCAAAACTCTGACTTAGCCGTCAGTGGATACCCTCAGAGGAAAAGCCGAGCGAGGGATCACTTCATCAGGCTTGGCAGGGACAGCGAAGAGGTCAATGAGAATGAGTTTGAGGAAACTGAGGAGAGCAGAAGGAAGAGGTCTGCTGAAGCATGTCACGACTGCCAGTCGTAATCTCTTTGTTACGTTTACATTGCTGTGCTAACCGAAGTATGAGATTTTTAATTGGGAACTTTACAGGCAATGGATAGCAGCTTTTTTACAAATACTTTGTTGATTTCGAGATTTGCATACTTGATTGTTTGCATGCTCTTGGTAGAGATTTCTGTATATTAATTTTGTACTGCTAGAAATGCCTGTATTTTAATCTGTCAATTTTAATACTGTAAATTATGGAGTAAGTGGTGCGTCTCTCATACGGCGGTTTTCCATTGTATGTATTTCTTCTTCCCAAATATTTTGGACGGGCTAAAGTTTTCTAATGAGGCTAAACTGTGTGGTGCACTGATGTTTTAAAAAAATATAAAAATGAAATAAGTATTTATAGGTTTAAATTTTAGAAAAATTAAAAAAAACAGTTAAACATTTTACTTCTAAAAAAAATATTTCTCTTGAAGCATAATACGCTTATAATATTTTGATCTCAAATATAAATAGGTATTTTAGTGTTATTTTATTGATGTAGTTAGAACCATTAGCTGTTGTAAAGTGGGTCTCAAAATGTATAAAAACATATTTTATTAAACATATAAATAAATTTATAAACAGTTATATTTTTTTCCTGAAACTCTTTTTTTTTCCTAAAGTAACTCTTAAATGTAAATGAAAAAAAAGTACATTTAAAGTGTCTGCATCTGAAATATGGCTGGGTGTTCTTCAATTTCGGATGCCCACACTTATTTATAGCTACATTAAAATTTGATTATTCAAAATATGTATTTGAAATGTTAAATCGATGTTAATAAAATAGTATGTATTGAATTGTTGCAATACTAAATAAAGCATTATTGTGTAATGATTGAACATTCATTTCATATTTTATTTAAATAATAAAACGGAGTATATCGATATAGTTTTGATCACTTCATTACCACCTTCTTGTTCCTTAGTTATATATCTTATATATAAAAATAATTAGCTGTTCGTTAGTCTCGCTAAAACTCGGGAACAGCTGGACCGATTCGCAAAATTTCAGGGAATGTTTAAACGGTGAGAAAATTATTCATAATAGGTATTAAATAGTCTCCAACTTCGTTTAGTTACGGTTGGTAGACGGGTCAGGACCAAATTTTTGACGTAATCGCACAACGGAAATCACAACAAAATATGTCACACTGGAAAATAAATGTAGGGCAGCAATTCTATTGTGCTACATTTATTTTCCAATGTGACATATTAATTTTCCAGTGTGACACATTTCGTCGCGTCAAAAATTTGGTCCTGACCCAGACATCATTCTTTTTGCTATTGATATGTGATATCCCATACAATCTTTTAAGAAATGGCATTTGTTTCGCGTTTGGCGAAAAGCAAAAAAAAAAACATACCCCACAGTCAAACCCTTTCCGGGTGTCGCCACTGTGAGGCGAGCCCGGAGGACACGGTGGAGCACACGGTGGAGGTGTGCCCTGCTTGGGAAGAGCATCGCCGTGTCCTCGTGGGGGTGATCGGCGGCGGCGACCTCTCGCGCCGGGCCCTGGTTCAGGCCATGGTCCGCAGCGAAGAGGAATGGCAGGCGGTCGCCTCCTTCTGCGAAGCAGTAATGCTCGTAAAGGAGGAGGCCGACCGCATAAGGCAAAGGCAACGGCGTACTCGCCGTAGCCGTCGCCGCCGCGATCCTGCCGATATCCGGCCACCGTAGACACTGGCTCGCGGACAGTGAGCAATGGGTAGCTCGCCGTCCGGTCGTCTGTAAGACCGAGTCCTAGTCGTCAACGGCGCGCACCGTTCCCGCGCGCCTCAAGGAGTTGTCAGCAAACTGCAGGGGCCCTTCAGGGTCGAAGCCTCCCGGAGTCTAGAGGGTGGTGGGAAACTGTTACCTCGACTCCAGGAATAGGGCAAGGAAGGTACGGGGTAGGTTTTTTAGTCAGTAAGAGTCTGACACTAGTCTCCCGCTCCACCCAAGAGCGGGTTTCGTCATTGGATGATTTTCACCTACCATAAAAAAAAAAAAAAAAAAAAAAAAAAAAAAAAAAAACAGTCAAACCCTTGCAACGGTTTTGTGGGGCTTAGCTTATAAATTACTTATCTTTTATGATTAAAGACAATAAATAAATAAAATAAAATATGCCAGCAATGTATGGCAAAAGTTAAATTCCTCTTTTAAAGGGTAAAGTAAATATATAGGCTTAACTTGTTTATGCAGAAATGACGTAAAAATGTTAAGGAAAAGTTTCTTAGGCTGCAGTTAACAAGATTCGATTTTGTATTACATTTGATGTTCAGGAAAAAATAATAATGCCCTGAAGACATTTGTCCAGATTTTTCCCTGAAAGATACACAATTAAATATGTTGCTTTATTGATACCCCAAAATTAGTTATTTTATTTGGAGTTAAAAAGGAATAATAAACCTATGCTTCTTAATTTATACGTTTACATCTTAACTTTTAATCAAATTTTTTGACAACTTGGTTGGCGCAGTGGTTCAGCGATTGGCTACTGTGCAGTGAGTCGCGGGTTCGATCCGCGCGCGTAACAAATATTTGTATGGTCTACAAATAGATATTCTCTGTCTGGGTGACTTGTGTATGTGAGTTTATATGTATGTTTGTGATCACGCCCACGATACAGGAGTAATTCCTAGTATACAACTCTTTAAAAAATATAATACTCTATTTATAGACTACTATGAATATGATTAAAAAAAAACGTAGATTGTTTTTACTTTATTTTTTAGTCTTCACAAAACTATCTAGAGTTTAAAAAAAATACAAACAATTTAAGGATTACATTAATATTTACACTCAAAATACCGCTGCCATAAAACTTGAAGTTCTGGTCTTAAATTCAAAATTCTGTCTAGCAGCGTAACCTTCTATCTCCTAATGTGCTATGGGCCTCCTAAACACAGGATTGCTGTCCTGAAGTCCTGATGCAGCTACCGTCGGGAGACCGTCCATTGAGATCGCTGCAGACCACGAAGACGATGGCGTAACGACTCAGAAGTGTTCTTTAAGAATTGGAAAGATGAAGCGAAATTTTATGACCGTTATAAAAAACGGAACGAGGTCTTTGTGCAGCTGTAAGATAACATGAGCTAGTAAATGTATATACACATATATATAAAAGCTAAATACCACTCACTGATTAATCACCAAATGTCAAAAATTATAACACATACAAACTTAAATTTGGCAGGTATGTTCCGGAAAATGTAGACGTCTGCTAAGAACGAATTTTAAGAAACTCCGCTCTTAAAACGGTAAAGGAAAACATCGTGAGGAAACCGGCATGTCCTAGAACTAAAAATTCGAAGACATGTGACCTCCGCCAACCCGCACTGGGCCCGCGTCGTGGATTTCTTCTCCTAGAGAGGAGGCCTGTGTCCCAGCAGTGGGAACAGTAAAAAAAAGGCTATTTATTTTGCACATTAACTTATCACAAGAGAACATTTATGAAGTAATAAGTGTACAATAGCTAGTCTTATTGCTCAGGGCAATTTTTACCAGACAACCTTCATAGCTTTATTGGGTACATATACTTATAAAAACAAAGTACAGTGAGGCGTCAAAGTACTCCTCTACATCGCCGTCATTACATTAAAATAAAATTTAATTGCGTCTTAATGAACGCAGTTTTTGTTAATGAGCGATTTGATATTTCAACAAGTCCTAAAAGTAATTAGTGAAATCTAAGACTTTTGGGAATAGTAGTCGGTTATTCTTAGGGTCTAAATTGCGTAAAGCGAATGCCTGCGCGGTCCTATATACAATTGTTCCGTTACCTTGCCGGGCATCTGTCGCGGGAAGCCGGGCTAATCGCGTCTGTTTTTACCCCTCAAGTGCCGACCGTTCTTAAAAATATTCATTGTCATACTTTACACACGAAAAAAATAAATATAAAAATATTAAAAACTCACAATTACTTTTTGCCTCCGGCGGCCAAGGAGTCAGCTTCTACTCATCGTCAGTCCATCGATACAACTACATGCACACAGTTAAAGTTGAACTGCTGAGACTACGTAGGTAAAAAATCAGTTTCCGTGACGGGAACCATTGCACACTACACTCGCTTAGTCACGAAATCTATCAACTTGTAAAGATAAAATTAAAAAATAAATAACTTTTTTTCTAAAACTTGAATTAATATACGCATAACTAAATTCATTTCTTTAAGTAAACATCAGCTGATTGAGTCCAATGACCTGAAGGTAGGTCGTTGTGTACCTACAAGTCACAACGCAATGCATAGACTCTGCGCCTTTGTGAGTTGAACCTAAGATTCAAAGGGTAAATTGTGTTATACAAAGAAATGTCTGAGTATGGAATATGAATTTAACTCACGTTCGTCCCTTTTACGTAAAAAATACGTTTCCAGTTTGACCTCAAAAGACTTACTGGATGATTTGCCAGAACTGCAAAAATGTATTTATTCATTGATTCATCTACTTCCACCAAAGTACAAAAAATCAAATAGAATCTACACTCTAGATTTTTAATCTGTTGTCAAAAATAATGTTACACTAGCTTCCGCCAGCGGCTTCACTCCCAAAACTCCCCGTATGAAAATAGTACATTGGTGTAGTACAGTGCGGCCGCCGGATCAAGGAGAGTCTGAAGTTAAGCTCTTCAAATTTTAGCGTTTGAAAACTCGAACAAAAACAAAGTGTTTTAAAACAAGTTTTCAATGAAAATATTTTTTTTCATAACAAGCTTTTATAGCGGTGGTCTATACTTATATAAATAAAACTCGTCAAGACGATTCACACGAGCCCAAACTCGACGTGGTTGTGCTGTTTAATTACAGAGTTCCTATGGCTACCTCGCGATTCCATCATCAGATTAGCTCCATGTCATCATAATATTGCATTGTCATCCGAACTAAACGTGTATACCAAATTTCAGCTTAATCGGAAACCGGGAAGTGGATCAAATTTAAGTTGCAAGATTTGATTACAGAACGACAGACAACGGGACAGGTGAAACTAAATAAAAGCTTGTAATAAAAAAAAAGGTAATTCGAACGATTTCTGTGATTAAATAAGGACAATCTGATTTGAGCTTTTATTTTGATTCCACTAATACTCCATAAAACAAGTTTTCAATGAAAATATTTTTTTTCATAACAAGTTTTACAGCGGTGGTCTATACTTATATAAATAAAACTCGTCAAGACGATTCACACGAGCCCAAACTCGACGTGGTTGTGCCGTTTAATTACAGAGTTCCTAAGGCTACCTCGCGATTCCATCATCAGATCAGCTCCATGTCTGCATAATATTGCATTGTCATCCAAACTAAACGTGTAAACCAAATTTCAGCTCAATCGGAAACCGGGAAGTGGATCAAATTTAAGTTGCAAGATTTGATTACAGAACGACAGACAACGGGACAGGTGAAACTAAATAAAAGCTTGTAAAAAATAAATGCCAATAACAGATTTTAACAGAAATAACAACGGCAAATTGCATTTATTTGTTTAAGCCATTTATTTTTTTACGGTTGCACAAGCGCTAAAATTCGCAGAACCTAACTTCAGACTCGCCAAGATCCGACGGCCGTACTATACTAAACTAGCTTTTGCCCGCAGCTTCGCCCGCGTACAGAAAATATAGCCTATGTCACTCAGGAGTAAAGCAGCTTTCTATTGTTGCTTAAATTTTTCCAATCGGACCAGTAGTTCCAGAGATTACCCCCTACAAACAAAAAAACAAAAAAACAAACTTTACCTCTTTATTATATTATGTAGATTATGTAGATAAAGGCTAAAGTTACTAAATTAAATAAATGGTTATACTAACATTTTATGGGTAATCTGCCTGAAATACATAAAAATGTATAAAGAAATAAAATAAATACAACGAGCACATTATTTTAAAACAAACATGCAATAGACACTAAACACAGATCAGTTTTTTTTTTTTAAATAGGTGAAAATCATCCAATGACGAAACCCGCTCTTGGGCGGAGCGGGAGACCAGTGTCAGACTTTTACTGACAAACACAGATCAGTTGGATCTCCAAATCCGAATGTGTCTTATTTGACAGAACTACGCACCTACGGCTTTCCGATGTAATTACTACTAAAAGATCAGAACAAACAAACTTTGTTTCTTTGTATGTACACAGTACTATTTAGACTTTACTTATTTATTTTGCTTGTGTACACTTCGGTCTTATAAAAACTTTATACGAAAAAAAATATCGACAGTACAATAGTTATTTTTCACTTCTCTCTGTTTTTTTTTTACTTTGAAGTCGGTTGTATTTTTTTGGTTCATCATTAGATCAAAATAATATTTCTATGGGACCAATCCAGGGGGATAATTTTACAATCAAAACAAAATTATTAAATTTGACGGCGCATGCGTTAATGTCAGACATCAGGTTGACTTTTGGCTGTCAAAGTCAGCCTAGCGAAGCGTCACTGTCGATGCTGGTAAGGGCGGCCTGTTTTGAACACGGTTGTTTGAGACGGCGCCTGCGGACCACGCTTGTGACGAATCGCTTTGCATCCAAGTGAAAGTTTAATCTAGCGTTATAATTAAGTTGGTGTCGTGTTGCTTAGACTGTGCATCGTTGATTTGAATGAGTATTTCGATTAATAACTCTGTGCTGATTAAACAACTGTGATTGGAATAAGGACTTGTGATTTTTCTGCTCACGCCCACCTGCCTATCCACCTACCCACATACATTACAAGATGAGTTCTGATGAAGGCCCTCCTGCCCCTTCATCAGAAGTGGGATACGATGGGGCTAGAATTGAGCAAGAAACACCAAAATCGGATGCAGAATAATTGCTGAATAATATGGAAACGGTTTTATCTCGTGTTCTCGCAGCCCAGCCGCCGCCAACTGTGAGTCCAGGCAACACATTTTTTACCGTTTAATCCAGACGAACCAGACTGTGACATAGATGGTTGGTGCAATATTACCGAAGATATCGTTCATAATAAGCGCTTAGAAGGAATAGACTTGCTCATGGCTCTTACTATCTCTTTAAAAGGACGAGCGGCTGCATGTATCACTAAGTTAAACTTAGGTGAAATGTCCTGGAGTGTTGTCAAACAAACACTGTTAGCTAAATTTTCAAAACCAAAGCTCATTCAGGACTATTTCGACGAAATATTGCGATTCCAAATAGGAGTTAAGGAGACAGCTTCAGAAGCAGCTCTTCGTTTATGGAACTTAATAGAACGAATACCTAAGACTGTGATGCCTGAAGAAGTGGTGACGGGATTCGTTATTCCTATGCTTTGTCAGAAGGACAGCCTGATAAGATGCGAATTGATTGCGCATAATATCACAACTCGCACTTAATTGTTCCGAATCCTGGGAGGCGTATCTTTTAAGCGGCGTTCAGATGGTGTCGAAGCTAACGAACCTGAGGCGAAGCGTTTCCGTGCTACCGAAAGGTTCACTGGCAGATGCAACTTCTGCGGAATATCGGGACATCGGTTTGCGGAATGCCGAAAACGTCGTGACGCGCAGGGATCAGTCGAGCCTCGAGTTACTCCGAGTGCTTCCCGTCCGTCGGAGAGGATAACCGATGTAACGTGCTACACTTGTGGCCAAAAGGGTCACGTGACAACTAACTGTCCCGATAAAAGGAACGGTGGTAGGTGGTAGAAGGAAGTCCACCATTGTGAACACCGTCCTTCAAAGGGCATCTTGACAACATCTTCCGGTGAGTCGGTACCTTTTCTATTTGAAGCGGATCGTCCTGTTCTCTTGTGAAAGAAAGTTATCGTGGAAAGCTCTTGGGTACTGTGTGTAAAAGTCTCGTCTATCTGAGCGGCATGACCAGAAATTCCGGTGGAGCTACATACCGATGTAAGCTCAGAAGGATATGGAGCAATCCTTCTGCAAATGAAAAATAATCTTCCGCAAGTTGTAGAGTATTATAGCCGCCGTACAGCAGACGTAGAATCTCGTTATCATTCCTACGAGTTAGAGACTTTAGCGGTCGTCAGAGCTGTAGAGTATTTTCGCCATTATTTATATGGTAGGCGATTTGTTGTAGTTACCGACTGCAATTCACTTAAGGCGTCGAAATCGAAGAAAGACCTAACACCCCGCATTTATTGAAGGTGGGCTTATTTGCAAGCTTACGATTTCGATATTATATACCGCGAAGGAAGTAAAATGGAGCATGCTGACTACTTGTTCCGAAATCCACTTTCAGATTCTGCTGTTCCTGTCACTTCTGTAAAGCCTAAGCCTAAAACTGTCAATTATGTTGAACTACATCAGGGCTGGCTGTCAGTTGAACAGAAACGTGATGCAGAAATTCAGGATCATATCGTGAAACATAATAATAATAGCTTTCCTGAAACAGTAGGTCAAACATATGACGTTAGAGATAGCATACTCTACAGGAAGATTACTCGTAACAAAGCGGTTTCATGGCTACCCGTAGTTCCACGGTCTCTTATTTGGACATTTAATCATGTCCACAACGAGTTGCAACATTTAGGCAGGGACAAAACTCTAGACAAACTGTATGAAAAGTATTGGTTTCCCGATATGTCAAAATGTTTACGAAAATTTATAGATTCGTGTATCATTTGTAAGGCATCGAAAGGACCATCGGATGCTCAGCCTGTTCAGCTTCATTCGATTCCAAAAGTAAATGTGCCTTGGCATACGATTCACATAGATTTTTTCGGGGAAGCTGAGCGGGAAGAGTGACCGAAAGGAGTTATTGCTCAGTAATAATCGATGCCTTTACCAAATACGTTTTAATATATGCCGTACAAAAAGCGGTGTGTCTTTTTGGAGCCCCGAAAAGAATCATCGCAGATCAGGGCCGTTGTTACATTAGCTCAGATTTTAAGAGCTTTTGTCAAGAGTATAATATAGACCTCCATTTCATTGCAACTGGTACGAGTAGGGCAAACGGCCAAGTTGAACGAGTGATGCGTACTCTAAAAAGTCTATCTACTAAAGTCTATCTAAAGTCTATCTACTATCATTGAAAACGACCCTAACAAAGCGTGGCGTGACGAATTAAGTAACATCCAACTTGCTCTCAATAGTTCTAAATCTTCTGTTACCAAATACTCACCGTCAGAACTAATGTTTGGAATTCGTTGTAATTCTTTAGGAATGTCTAAGTTGAACGTCGATAATAAAGATCATGAGGTTCGCTTAGATTTAGATTCGATAAGAACTGATGCATCAGCTAACATTTGCAAAGCTGCTGAATCTCTGAATCTTGCGCGCAGTACCTCAGGGACATATCGGTTTAACCGAAATAGCTACTAGTCATTTAAATTGTGAAGAGGCCGAGACGGCGTCGGAAGATGAAGAAAGTATAACTCATTCAAATCATGACATTGATAACTCTGACACCTTGACCGTACGCTCAAATATTGTTTCCGTCGATTCGAGGACGCTCACAGCAGGCTCAGACACTCTCAGTGAATGCTCAGATCCTGAGACTTGGGATGTGTCGCACGAAGTTGTAGGTAATTCATACAGAACAAGACGATTCTTAACCGTATATAAGTTGACCGATCCGTATGAATCTCTTTCCTGCCAAATAGTCAGACGAAATATGTCGTCCGAGTCAGTATCAGATTGACTTGTCTCTGTGCTTTTATTCTATGAGACGTAATATGTCGTCCGAGTCAATATCAGATTGACTTGTCTCTGTGGTTTTATTCTGTGAGACGAAATGTGTCGTCCGAGTCAATATCAGATTGACTTGTCTCTGTGGTTTTATTCTGTGAGACGAAATGTGTCGTCCGAGTCAGAGTCCTTTAAGTCGACTGACTTGTTCTGGATGTTTTGCAGATTATGGTAAGACGAATATTGTCGTCCGGGTCACATCCACCGAAGGATTGACTTGTCTAATAGTAACGATTGTGAACAGTTAACCTACATGCTGTTTAGTGACGAGGGTGTGTCATCCGACTTAATTGTTGCGAGACACTCTACTTAAGTCTTAAGTATCATTGCGCATTGTGATAATTGCAATTAGTCGTCCGTCAGGATGCCGAACGGACTATGTACCGTTGCAACTCATTGTTTCAGAAAATCGCCCGAGGACGGTCGAGTGTCAGTCCGGCCGTGACGGCGCATGCGTTAATGTCAGACATCAGGTTGACTTTTGGCTGTCAAAGTCAGCCTAGCGAAGCGTCACTGTCGATGCTGGTAAGGGCGGCCTGTTTTGAACACGGTTGTTTGAGACGGCGCCTGCGGACCACGCTTGTGACGAATCGCTTTGCATCCAAGTGAAAGTTTAATCTAGCGTTATAATTAAGTTGGTGTCGTGTTGCTTAGACTGTGCATCGTTGATTTGAATGAGTATTTCGATTAATAACTCTGTGCTGATTAAACAACTGTGATTGGAATAAGGACTTGTGATTTTTCTGCTCACGCCCACCTGCCTATCCACCTACCCACATACATTACAAGATGAGTTCTGATGAAGGCCCTCCTGCCCCTTCAAATTCATATTTTTAAGTAAATAACAGCTGAGCAGGCCGTAGGTAGTTGTCGATCGATGCGTACTAACTATCGGATCGATCCTCTAAGGGATTAAAACGACCAAAATTTAACAATGTAGGTGAACTAAAAAAAATACACACAAAAAAATAGAGAAGAAAACACAACAACAGAATCTACGTACTTTTCGAAATTGGTTAAAAAGTATTAGAAGCGATGGCGTCGCTTCTGTGCTAGCTTACTCTATGTCGAATACCCTGTTTTACATACATAAGTATATGCGAACAGAGCAAGAGTTACCCCAACATCTACCCCTGAATGTCGGTCTAATGATGTACCACTATTATGAAAGTTCTTCAGGGCAATATTCAATCCAAGTTTTTATGTAATGTGGAATGGCCAAATGGACTATCGATATTTGAATGAAAATATGAAAATCAATATTACTTATATTAAAAAATCAATGCCACTTTTCGTTGTGATTTTATAACTGAAGAACGGGCTCACTTATATCCAAACCAAATGTTTAGGCTTTGTTTGGACTGTTTAGTAGATGGTTTATGTGAAGTTTGTACAATATTGGTCGAGCGGTTCTTCGTTTATTTCATTTTTCTGTTGCCAGAAGCGAAGCTGCGGGTAAAAACTAGTAATTTATAAAATTGATAGCAGTGGTGGTACGAGTTGAAGGTCGCGAGTTCAAACCAAGTCAGGCGCATAACTTTGTGTAATTTATTTTATAACCACTGCTCACAAAACGGCGAAGGCAAACATCGTGAGGAAACCGGCATGTCCTAGAACCAAAACTTCGAAGACATGTGACATACACTAATCCGCACTGGGCCTGCGTGGTGGATTACGGCCCAGTCCCTCTCCTAGAGAGGAAGCCCTGCAGTGGATACATTATATGGCCCATGCTATTCTATGCTAAGCTGTAAGCGTCATTTTCGGAACTTATGTACTTTCAAACAGCATATTATTATGGCCAAAGGGTTGAACAATTGGTTGCAGCGCTGCTAGTCGCAGATTCAATTCCTGCACAGAACAATTTTTTTTCTAGTTGTGTTCATTTTTTTATGGTGGGAAAAATCTAATGACGAATCCCGCCCTTGGGCGGAGCGTTAAACAATGCCAGAATTTTACTGACCAAACGACCTAACCCATTCCTTCCTAGCCCTCATATCGGGGTCGGACCTTCCTTTAAGAAACCGGACCGGGACCCCAGCAGGTTTCGGCCCTGCAGTTAGTCCTCTACATCTACTGCAGATCTGTGCTTATCACGGTTTCAATTTTGACGGCCCGGCTGGCGCAGTGGTTGAGCGATTGACTGCTGCGCTGAGGGTCACGGGTTCGATTCCCGCACGGAACAAATATTTGTATGACCTAAAGATAGGTGTTCCGGGTCTGGGTATCTTGTGTATGTGAGTTTACATGTTTGTGAACGCACCCACGACACAGGAGTAATTCCTAGTGTGGGGCAACGTTTTTTTAAAGAAAAAAAAAAAGAAATCCCGCACGGACCAATAGTTATGTGCATGAGAGTTTACATGAGTAATTTTTCTAACCTCTCGTTTGCCGTAATTAGAGACACAATTAAAAAGTTATAGTGTCTCGCGTAGATCTACGAAAGGTTAAACTCTTGAGCCCTAAGCGAACGCCGGCGTTAAACCTATTGTTCTTTAATTGTGTCTGTAATTACGGTACTCGAAAGGTAAAAAAAATGTTTAGACCATTATAGATCGCATTTTCTTACAAAGCAAAACAGCATTAAAAAGTCGTAAAAGCAATAACTAAGCGTCGTATGACAGCAGTAACGTAAAATACAGTATTATGTCTTCGTTAAAGGTTTAATTGGTGCTTCTGCTGAGTAAATATCGTATGACGTGCAGTTAGCAGTTTAAACCTCTCTTGTTGATCTTTATGCTCAATTGTAGCTTTTTTTTATGATGGGAAAAATCATTGGATGACGAATCCTGCCGTCGGGCGGAGCGGGATACAGTGTCAGACTTTTACTGACTAAACGACCCACTGTTCCTTCTCGCCTTGTTCCAGGGCCTCGGTGTTCCGCTTTCGCATCAACTCTTAAAACTGGCTGGCTGGCTGTTCCCCCACAGTTGCTGACAACTCCTTGAGGGACGCGGGAACAATGCGCGCCGTCGACGACTTGGTCTTGGGACCACGAGCTACCCATTGCTCGCTGTGCCCAAGCCCATGCTCAATTGTAGCTAGGGTAGAATCAAAAGGATTTTAAAGACGTCGTGGTTTTATAATAATTGGCATACGGATCTGTCTTCAAGGTTAAGAAGTACAATTAATAATTGTACTTCTTTATGTATAACTAGCTGTGCCCGCGACTTCGTCCGCGTGGAATAGTTATTTTGGGCATCATATTTATTTTTGCAAAAACCTCCTCAGCTTTATAAATTATAGCTGTTACCCACGATTTTGCCCGTGTCAATTTCTGTTATTATTTTAGACAATTTAGTTTTTAAAAGAACATAATTATCTAAAAGTACTTCATAGAGCTACACCCCAACTTGGGCACGCCATAATCTCGGCGGTAAGTCCCCTCTTTGAGGCGTGATGTCTATCACGGCATCCTCACCTTCCGCATGACGCAGATTCTCGCCGGACATGGGAAGTTCAGGAGATTCCTGCGCGCCGGATTCATGCGGAAGAGACGCCCGGGTGTCGCCACTGTATGGTCAGCCCGGAGGATACGGTGGAGGTGTGCCCCGCTTGAGAAGAGCATCGCCGTGTCCTCGTGGGGGTGATCAGCGGCGGCGACCTCTCGCGCCGGGCCTTGGTTCAGGCCATAGTTCGCAGCGAAGAAGAATGGCAAGCGGTCGCCTCCTTCTTTCTGCAAAGCAGTAATGCTCGGAAAGGAGGAGGCCGACCGCATAAGGCAAAGGCAACAGCGCCCTCGCCGTAGCCGTCACCGCCGCGATCCCGCCGATGTCCGGCCTCCGTAAACGCTGGCTTACGATCGGTGAGCAATGGATAGTTCGCCGTCCGGTTGTCTGGTAACAGTCCAGACCGAGACCAAGTCGTCGACGGCGTGCACTGCTCCCGCGCGCCTCAAGGTGTTGTCAGCAAACTGTGGGGCCCTTCAGGGGCGAAGCCTCCTGCAACTGAGGGTTGGTGCGAAAGCGTTATACCGGGGCTCTGGGAATAAGGCAAGGGAGGAACGGGGAAGGTTGTTTAGTCAGTAAGAATCTGACACTGTTTCTCGCTCCGCCCAAGAGCGGGATTCGTCTTTTTACCTACCATAAAAAAAACCCATCCGCGCCGCCCGCAAGCAACCCCTCTCCTCGCCCGCAGCCAGGCGCAGCGTCAAGTTTTGCACATCATGCATCGCGTGTGAATTTTATATCGGAGTTATTTTAAAATTGTAATATCTTCTAAGATGTTCATTGAAATTAAATGATGTCAAAGACAATTTTGTTTACAATTACATACTCTTAATCAACAACACATTTATTTGGATAAAGATTATATTATTATGTTGATACAACTCTAACAAATAATCGGCAAAAATTGGCTAAATTTGATTCGCATAAAAACGGTTCTAGTAAGTTAATCTTAAAAGATAGACATATACTGTCGCGGACATTTTTTTAGATCATTTTAAGAGGAATAATTCTTTCATACATATTTTTTTGGTATCTTAAACCGTTTTTGCAGCGCACGCAACGGAAGCCCTCAAAGATGAATAATTTTGCCCGTTTTTTCCACATTTTCCGTTGTTTCTTCGCTTCTATTAGTCGCAGCGTGATGTTATATAGCCTAAAGCCTTCCTCAATAAATGATCTATTCAACGAAGAATTTTTCAATTCGAACCAGTAGTTCCTGAGATTAGCGCGTTCAAACAAACAAACAAACAAACAAACAAACAAACTCTTCAGCTTTATAATATTAGTATAGATATGTTGATATAATATATCAGTGTAATATATCAGTATCATGTTGATATAATATGTTGATATATTATATAAGGACAGGTCTATAAGACCATCATTAGGCCTGTCCTTTTGTATGGCAGTGAAGCGTGGCCTGTACTTGAGTGGCATAAGCAAAGCCTGCGTGTCACGGAAATGAATATGCTGCGCTGGATGTCCGGAGTGTCGCGGAAAGACCGCATTAAAAACTCCCGCATCCGGGGCAGCCTTCAGGTCCGTGACATAGCGAATAAACTGCAGGAGGGTCGCTTACGTTGGTATGGCCACGTTTTACGAAAACCGGCAGACTACGTGGGTAACAGATGCCTCGCCATGCCGCCTCCGCCGGGACCCGGGAAACGAGGAAGGCCTAAGAGGCGTTGGATCGACGTCGTAAGGGACGATATGCGTGCCAATGGGCTTACGGCAAAGGACGCAAAAGACCGAGCGAAGTGGAGGCGTGCTTGCAGGAAAGCGGACCCCGGGCACCGAGGCGAAAGCCAAGGTTGGCAACCGGGACTAATACCGCTAGGATGATGATGATGATGTTGATATAATATATCAACATTTGGCCATAAACAAGTGTACACATAGTCGTACGACCGCCTAGGCGGCGAAAGACCTCCACTGCTCACATAGGCCTCCCCCATTATCGCCATAATGAACGGTCCTGTGCATCTCGCGTCCATCGGATACCCGCAAACCTCGCTAGGTCATCGGTCCATTACTGGGGTCATGGATCACCTTCTGAAAAAAAGGTCCGACCCCGGTATGAAAGTTAAGAAGTAACGAGGTGGGTAGTTTAATCAATAAGTTTCTGACACTGTATCCCGTCCAACTCAAGGCAGGATTTATCATTATATTATTTTTCCCACTATAAAAAAGTATAGATAAAAAAACATTATTGCGAAAAGTAACTCACCATTACCAAGAACTAGGTCTTTGCTACATCGGGTCAAGGAACTAGAAAGAAGAACCGTTTTTCTTTGTTATTAAAAGTATTCTTCAATGAACTAGAAAATATTTTCTCACCCGGTACTTCGGTTCAGTCGCCTGTGAGCAACGCAACATGGCAGTGAGTCTTCATAGAGAAATAAAAAGTTTATCACAGTGTTTTCTTTTACAAGAATCGTAGAGTATTGGCAATTTAGTTAGTCAAGAAAGCAAAATTCCAAATAAAACCTTTCAAAATACACTAATATTACAAAAGAGTTTATACAACGGCAGAACAGTATGGGATGAAATTGGGAACAATAGTAGACCATGTACTAGAATACTCCTCTTCTTTGCTTCAATCCTCAATGCTGAGGGTCCCTCCCTGCTTCATCACTTTCACTCGCACGACCTTTTTGCATTTGTTTTTGTCTCTGACGGTGTTTTTTTTTTATGGTAGGTAAAAATCATTGAATGACGAATCCCACTCTTGGGCGGAGCGGGAAACAGTGTCAGACTCTTACTGACTAGAACCTACCCCGTACCTTCCTTGCCTTATTCCCAGAGCCCCGGTGTAACGCTTTCGCATCAATCCTCAGCTCCGGGAGGCTTCGACCCTGCAGGGTCCCTACGGTGTGCTGACAACTCCTTGAGGCGTGCGAGAACGGAGCGCGCCGTCGACGACTTGGGCTCGGTCTGGACTGCTACCAGACGACCGGACGGCGAGCTACCCATTGCTCACCGACCGCAAGCCTGGACACTGGCTGACTAGCTAGACGGTGGCCGGATATCGGCAGGATCGCGGCGGCGACGGCTACGGCGAGTGCGCCGTTGCCTTTGCCTTATGCGGTCAGCCTCCTCCTTTACAAGCATTACGTCTCTGACGGTGTGCAGGGCATTGTATACTGTCGTGTCAGGACCAGAGCGGATCTGGTCGGACTAATGTATTGAGCTGCGTCCACGAAGCCTTTTTCCATCCACTTTGCCAGTCACTATAAGCCTTTCAAGGTGTCCAGGAGTCCTTTCAGTCTGTCCTTACAATATGACCAAAGTATTGAAGAATCTACCTATCTAGCCAGCCAGGCGCATTACTTTGTGTAATTTATTTCATCACCACTGCTCTAAAAACGGTGAAGGAAAACATCGTGAGGAAACCGGCATGTCCTAGAACCAAAAATTCGAAGACATGTGACGTCCATCAATCCGCACTGGGCCCGCGTGGTGGATTATGGCCCATTCCCTCTCCTAGAGAAGAGGCCTGTGTCCCTGCAGTGGGAACATTGAAAGGATGATGATGTTGATTGAAGAATCTTGCGGAGATACTCGGACGACAACCGCGAGAAGATCTTGAATTCTCGCAATATGGATACGTTAGTGCTATATCCGTTTTGGCTATATACCTTTGTTTATTTCCTTGATGTTAGAGATTTCCATGGATTGCTGAAATGCTTTAAGGCAAAGAGAAACGGTCAAATGGCAGTTATTTTCTTTTTATATTCCTCGGATAAAAGTAGCCTATGTGAAGATGAAAAAATCCATTCACGTTCCTAATTGTATTATTATTAGCAATACCTTTTAAAACTGATTAGAAATTACGAAATCAATTAAGTCCTTTATCAACCAGCGTTTGCCATAAAAGAAAAAAAAAACAGGTTTTAATTAAATTTTCTGTGAATCTTTTAATTAACAATTGATTGAAATGTCAATGTTTTTCATTTATTTATTGTTTGAATTGTCTTGTGGTGTCTTAGAAAAATAAATTGCTATTTGCTTCGTTTGACCTACTTGCGAAATTAAATGATTATGGAATCTGTTGCAAAAATTACTTCATATACTATGGTAATAACATTATTTCTTCAAGATTTTCACACAACATACCTAATCAGTCTAGTCCCAAACTAAGCAAAGCTTGTGTTATGATTAAAAGACTACTTATATATTTTAATACATAATCTGGTGGAGAGCTTAGAGCTAATATTGAGCTTTTTTTTAAAGGGTATCCAAGAACGAAAATTTTTCATAGCCAAAATGTAAATAGCAAAAATAAGCAAACATTTCCGTTAAACCCCAAGAGGACGCCGGGGTCCGCGCCCTGATCGACAGGTTAAGTACGCGGGCGGAACCACGGGCTGAACCTAGTTATAGATTGATAGATAAACTACAAACACACATAACAAATTATCGTGCTCATTATACAAACATTTGTCCTGGGCGGGAATCACACATCAAACCCACGACCTTCGGCACAGCAGTCAAGGCCACTAACCACTAAATCAACAGGCCAGTCATATCCCCGACTGATGATGGTGATGGAACTATTGGCCGAGTGTTTGAGTGATTGGCACGAGACATATTTGTATGGCCTGTAGGCCTTTCGGGTCAGGATATTTTGAGTATATACATTTATATTTTCATATTTTCGTGAACGCCCACGACTCTATGCGATACTAGAGCAATTCTTAGAGTGGAGCACCTTTATTTTTCTTTAAAAAATAGAAGTTTGGGAATGTAAAGGATTATTACTGAAGGTATTTTTATGAGACAAAATTAACAGCTGTTGGCAGTCACTTTTACCGCTTAAGCTGTTTGGGGTTGAAACTTTTGGATCATGGGGTTAAGTGCTAAAAAAATATATGAAAATCTTTAATAAGATTTTTAAAAATTCATATAGATTACTGCTCGACTGCAATTCTACCTGATGGTGGCTGCGATCTCTTGCGCCGGGCCTTGGTGGAAGCCCTGGTCCGGAGCGAGGAGGGCTGAGAGGCGGTCGCCTCCTTCTGCGAAGCAGTAATGCTAGCTAAAGAGGAGGCTGACGAAGAAGACTTCACCGCAGTTTTAATGGCAAAGAAGTAACGGGGTGGGGTGTTTAGGAAATAAGAGTTACACTGTTTTCCGCTCCACCCAAGAGCAGGATTCGTCATTGGATGACTTTTGCCGACCATAAAAAAATTCCATCTGATGGTAAGCAGTGATGCAATAGTTAGTGAGGTTGCCATGCTATATTTTTTTTTTTTTAGTTACTGATAGTTAGATTATAGTTTTTGTTTTATTAAGACATAAATTAATCTTGGGGAAGTTTTTTTATATTTATTAAGCTTTTGCCCGGTTTCGCCCGCGTGGTATTGGGGTTTCCGGGATAAAAAGTAGCCTATGTCCTATTCCAAGTTTCTAGCGGTTTACAGTTGGTATGAAATCGATAGGCCTTTGTGAGATTGGTTAAAGAGTTTACCATGGGCCTAGAGCGTAAATCGCAAATGAACACGGGTCCCTAGCAGTCCACACGGACGAGATCCTGACCCGACTACCAAGCCAGAGTAGGCGCAGGCTTGCGGACGACGAGCACTGATAGCTCACCATCTGCCAACTTACCTGTACCTACCTCCACGCATTTACGAGATAAAGGATCTTGACAGACAGTCAATGAAAGACAATGGAACACAAAGTGATCTTATATGAATTTCGTTTTTTCTTTTCAAGGTACAGAACCCTAAGAAACAGAATATGTAACGAGAAAGAATTGCGCATCGACGGTTCCGTATAAATCGATAAAACGAACTTACATTCGGCCGTCGGAAAATAAAGGTTTATAATAAATTGCAAATTGCATTTAATTTTTGTACGAGTTTTCAAACGCTAAAATTCGCAGAGCCTAACTTCAGACTCGCCAAGATCCGGCGACAGTACTGTAAATAGTTCGATTCGATTTTTACGAATCGTAAAAAATACGGTTATCAGAATTTTTCCTTTACTATGTACTAGCTTTTGCCCGCAGCTTCGCCCGCGTACATAAAATATAGCCTATGTCACTCAGGAGTAAAGCAGCTTTCTACTGTTGCTAAAATTTTTCCAATCGGACCAGTAGTTCCAGAGATTACCCCCTACAAACAAAAAAACAAAAAAAACAAACTTTACCTCTTTATTATATTAGTGTAGATGAGAACTTGCCTCTTACATTTAGGATTATACTTGTATGTCAACGGAGGAGCCGTGTGCGTTTCGATTTCCTTGCGAGCTAAAAGTATGCGCCATAAACAGAGCATATACGGCCTTATCTTAAGATTACGTTCGTCTAAAAGTGTGCTTTTTCACTGATCCAAGAAGTATCAGTTTTTATTTTCTTTTCATAGTAGGTAAAAATCATCGAATGACGAACCTTGGGCGGAGCGGGAAATAGTGTCAGACTCTTACTGACTAAACAACCTACCCCGTTCCTTCCTTACCTTAATCTCAGAGCCCTGGTGTTAAGTTTTGCCATTAACCCTCGGTCCCAGGAGTCTTCAACTTCGCAGGGCCCCTTCAGTTTGCTGACAACTCCTTGAGGCGCGCGAGAACAGTGCGCACCGTCGACGACTTGGGCTCGGTTCAGACGACCGGACGGCGGGCTACCCATTGCTCGCCCTCCACAAGCCCGCGCCTACAGTGGAGCAGTTCTGAGTATTGGATATTATTTTCAGCTTAAAAACTTCACATGTATCTAGGAAAAAGGGACATACCAGGTGGTCAAACGGACAAAAAAAAAATGATCCTATAAAAGATCCCCGGGGGTCGGGAGTCGATCCCCGACCTCCAGCAACCAAAACCGCTGGTATAAGTTGTTGACAGCTCGTACATGCGCGTGTTAGATTCATCATTATTTATGACGTAATTATGAATTTTCATTTTTACAAGCTTTTTATTATAGTCCAGTTAAAATAGACTAAATTATGATTTCAGTTTGCATTAATTCCCAACAAGCTGAATTTTTGTGCAGACCTTGAATACGTCATTACAAATGATATGTCAAAAGTCCCCATCGATCCCGATTGTGCGTTGTTTTTTATTCGAGGTCAAAGGTCACGAATTTGCGTTTTTTGCGTATATCTCTGAAACAACAAGAGCTATCGAAAAATGGTTCAGACAAAGTTTGTAGATCGTAAAATTGTCTACAAAAAAGATCTAAACACTTCTCTTCTACAAAGCATCGTTTTTGAGATATCGTGACTGTAGACCGCAGGAAAGTCGTATTTTCGAGTATATGCACACAACTTGCGACCAGACCCAGCATCTCACAACATATTGAATATATTATGCATGTATTATACATCATAAACTTTTTTCTTCAATCACTCTATCTATTAAAAAAAACCGCATCAAAATCCGTGGCGTACTTTTAAAGATCTAAACATACATAGGGACCAAGCAACTTTGTTTTATAGGTACTATGTAATGATTTCCGCACCACCTCTGAGGTAGTGTACACGGCGCTTTTTATTTAACGTGGTTTCCGCAGTAGAAACACTCCACGATATATTTTGATCGAGAGAATGTAATGGGACACTATTTTGTTTGTTGTTGATTTTTTTTTTAAATTTAAATTTAATGAAAATTTTAACAGCAAGAAAATTACATCATCATTCATCATTAAATTCTTCATAATCACTCGTTTCTTCCTCTTCACTGTCTTCTTCCTCTTCTTGCTCGATTTGTGTAGACTGCTCCAAGAAGAGAGATATATCAGTTATATCCTCATCAATTTCAAAACAATCTTCATCTGTTGCATTTGATTCAATGTTGGTGCAGATTGGCCTTGACAATTGGTACATACCGATGAACTTTAATTTTTCTGGAGCAGGTGGCAGTAAAGTATGGATTGGCTCAAAACTATTATTCATCAATTTCCAACCCCAATCTTCAGGATTGCTTAGCCGTTAAATAAAAAGCGCCGTGTACACTACCTCAGAGGTGGTTTTTTTATGGTAGGTAAAAATCATCCAATGACGAGTCCCGCTCTTGGGCGGAGCGGGAAACAGTGTCAGACTCTTACTGACTAAACAACCTACCCCGTTCCTCTCTTGCCTTATACCCAGAGCCCCGGTAACACTTTCGCACCAACCCTCGGCTCCAGAAGGCTTCGACACTGAAGGGCCCCTACAGTTTGCTGACAACTCGTTGAGGCGCGCGGGAACAGTGCGCGCCGTTGACGACTTCGATTCTGTCTGAACTGTTACCAGACGACCGGACGGCAAGCTACCCATTGCTCACCGTCCACGAGCCAGTGTTTACGGTGGCCGGATATCGGCGGGATCGAGGCGGCGACGGCTACGGCGAGGACGCTGTTGCCTTTGCCTTATGCGGTCGGCCTCCTCCTTTACGAGCATTACTGCTTCGCAGAAGGAGGCGACCGCCTGCCATTCCTCTTCGCTGCGGACCATGGCCTGAACCAAGGCCTGGCGCTAGAGGTCGCCGACCTCCGAGATTGTGCGAAATGTGTGCATATACTCGAAAATACGACTTTTCTGCGGTCTAAAGTCACGATATCTCGAAAACGATGCTTTGTAGAAGCGAAGTGTCTTTTAGATCATTTTTGTAGACAATTTTACGATCTACAAACTGTCTGAACCATTTTTCAATAGCTCTCGTTGTTTCAGAGATATACGCAAAAAACGCAAATTTGTGACCTTTGACCTCGAATAAAAAACAACGCACAATCGGGATCGATGGGGACTTTTGACACATCATTTGTAATGACGTATTCAAGGTCTGCACAAAAATCCAGCTTGTTGGGAATTAATGCAAACTGGAATGTCTATTTTCACTGGATTATTAGCTGGAATTGTAACTATGTATGTTCGGCTCAAATCTTGCAACTCAATTTTGAAGCAGATCTTCAACCGATTGAGCTGCAATTTTGCATACAGGTGTAAATCACAAGACAATGCAATATTATGATGACATAGAGCTGATGTGATGATGGAATCGCGAGGTAGCCATAGGAACTCTGTATAAACGGCACAACCACGTCGAGTTTGGGCTCATGTGAATCGTCTTGACGAGTTTTCATTATTTATGTATAGACAACCGCTATAAAAGCTTGTTATGAAAAAAATTCTTTCATTGAAAACTTGTTTTATTATTAGTTGTAATGTAAAAGTACCTACTGTTAATAATATTGTGAAGTGTCGAATTTACCGGTCGATAGTTTACTAAAAAAGGCTGAACGGCGTGAGCGCTGTTGCCTTTTGCTAGCATTATTGCTTCCCAGAAGGAGGCGACCGCCTGCCACACTAGAATTTTAATGAGATCTTAATAAAGACACTTAAAAGGGACAAAATAATACTTGGACCTTGAATAAATACAACTCGTATAGAAATCCATTATTATGGAAATAAAGGGAAAGATAAGAGCACGATTATAATATTGTTGTGAAAGTTTAAATTTGTTTGAAATAGGTTATTTGCATTTTACTTTTTAATCTGGATTTTTGGCAAAGTCATATTGATTTGCGCTCACTAAACAAACAGAACTTAACACACTCAAAACTACAGAAAAACTGAAAATTTATTTATATATTTATTAAATCTTCATGTACAGTAGTGGTACATAGGTGGACTTAATGCAACAAGGCATTGTCTACCAGGCAACCTTTGGATTAAAAAAGACAACGCTGTGGTTTTTAGGAAAATCATCGAATAACGTACCTCGCCCTTGAGCGGAGCATGAGACAGACACTCAAAAAACTCAAAATCATTTATTTCAAATAGATTTACAGGCACTTTTGAAATGTCAAAATTGAAGCTAATTTGCACGTTCCAAGGCGTAGACTCCTATGGAGAAGAACGTGCAAGAAACTCAATGGGCACTCTTTTAAATCAAATTTATATATTTACATATTATGTACTTGGTTACAAAATTATTTTGCTTCTATTATGCGAGCACGATGTAGCGGTATTTAATAAAAAGTAAAATAATAATTTAAAAAAAAGAATTTCAAATAAGCGCCTAGCAGCCAAGAGATGACCAGTCTCAACTGATGGCACACGTTCACGAGCATGACGCGCGCATCAGCCCCACTCCGCTCAACCATTTTAGAGGGAACAGAATGACCCAACACACGCGCCACCATCAGCGAGACATTTGAGTGAGCATGACACACTCTCAACTGCCATGCTCGTTAATGTCAAATAAGTTGCAACCTAGCGAAAAATGCTCCATGGTACTTCACATTTACAAAATTTAAAAAGTGCTTCTACATTATACAATGCTATTGTATCCACATAAAAAAAATATATATATAGTAGATGGTCATGAGCTTCAATTAAAAAAAAAAAAATATAAAACTATTACGAACACCCCAAAATAAAAAGGGCAACAACTTCCATCTTTAAATTAGTAGGCAAAAGTAGACTGTGGCTGTGGAGCAGGAACGATCTCCTGTCACTGATGACACTGTCACTGATGACAATGACACTGTCTCCTGCTCCGCTCAAGGGCGAGGTACGTGGAGTCAGTGTCAGACTTCTACTGACTAAGCAACCCACCGTTCCTTCTTGCCTTAGTAAAGTTCCAGGACCCCGGTGTTCCGCTTTAGCATCAACCCGAAGACGACACTGTGATAGGTGGGCACAATAAATAAATACTAGATAATTATAATGAAATGTAATATTATTAAAATAAGTTACTTAAATAATAAAATACTTAAATAATAAATAAGTTACTTAAATAATAAAATGTGGATGGATGGAGAGGGAGACCAAAGAAGATATGGATGGATGGTGTGAGAAGTGATATGGAAGACAGAGGAGTTAGTGATAGCGTGACGGGTGACAGGACAGAATGGAAGAAAAAAACATAATGCGCTTACCCCACATAAAACGGGACAAGGGCAGGAAGATGATGACTTAAATAATAAAATACGTACTTAAACTAATATTATAAATTACTTTATTTACAATTTTTTTTAGACAAGAAATTCCGTGTTACTTTATCGGCGTTATTTATTCAATTGTATTAATGTAATTGTATCCGGCAGTATTTTTTTTTTTAACCTTTCGTATGCTGTAATTAGAGACATAATGGAAAGGCAATAGGTGTTTGAACACTGGCGTTCGATCGGGTCTCGAAAGTTTAATTTGCGTGACAGAGTTTTCGATATACTTTTCCGACCTCATTTTATTTTGTTGATAATTTTCCTATAAAATCATTTATCTACACTGTTTTTTTTATTTTTTTGTTTGTAGGAGGTAATCTCTGGAACTACTGGTCCGATTGAAAAAAAAATTGCAACAATAGAAAGCTGCTTTACTCCTGAGTGACATAGGCTATATTTTATGTACGCGGGCGAAGCCGCTGACAAAAGCTAGTTTTTTATAAATTCATTTATTTTCTCACCACAATATTTATAGACCACATGAAAATGCTTTACAGAGTATACAGCATTGCCATGGCCGAATACGGGACTAGGCAGGAATTTAACTGGTTTTGCCAGCGACATGCTAAGAAGAAGAAGAAGAAGATGGAAATACTGTTTAGTATCAACTTTATAATGTTCCCACTGCTGCGACTTAGGTCTCCTCTTTAGCAGAGGGAATGGGCTGTAATCCACCAAGCGGGCCCAGTGCGGATTGGTGGCTGTTTAGTAATGAATATCAAAATGTACAACAATATTGTGGGAGACTTACACCCGTATTCACAAACAATACTTTCCTCAGTGAAGTAGCAACGCTATGCGAAGTAAGGCATTTCTCACTGCGTAACATGTGGCAAGCCTTTCAATTCATAAACAATACTTAAACGACCCATGACTAAGCAAACCCACAGCATTGAATAGAGCTCTGTGATTGGTTCGTTTGTGTTGCGTAGTTCACGTCGCTGCTTGACGTTCATTTAATTTGTCATAAAATAACCTCAAAACATAAAGGTGACAGGTGTTCAAGAACAATTTTTTTTTTTAATAAGAGACCCTTTTCACAATTATTGATACTGTTGGTTGTCTCACATATATAAGATCTCCAGTCATCTATAAAATTTTAACGATAATAATAGAGAAGCTAACAAATTCATCCGTACAATCAAAAGAAAAAATTAAAGAATAAAAAATAATCAAAAGGGTTTAGGAAATCCCGTATCACTTTTCTGGTAGTATTTATTATGCTTCTTTGATTGTATATCAATGTACTTATATCAATGATTAAATTCTTCTTCCTATTATAATCCATTGTAAAAGGACGCTAAAATCACGAACAGTAAAATCGAACCTTTTTTCTCGGAACCTCGTGACATGTGGTCTATTGTCCACAGAGACTGACAATAGCTATGCGTTGCTTAAAATAGCTCGCAGGCTACCTTAGCTGTGCGTTCATTTTAAGGGACGCATAGTGCTAGCCGCCACTGAAGTATTGTTTATGAATTAGTTTTAGGGCCCCTGTGCGCTCGCGAGCACTGTGAGACTACAGCATAGTAACGTTTGTGAATACGGGTGTGTTAGACCTAAGCTACGTTGATAACCTGTGTT